>CM062810.1:4399539-5758510 GCA_031772625.1 Pinus tabuliformis | reverse complement strand
AAAGTAAATCAATGCTGCTTAAGTCTATCTCCAGGTTTTGTTTATGAACTGAACAATCGATTTACAAACTCTCTAATTGCCTTGTGGTGGCTCTTGTAACCTCCTTAGATCTACCCCCGTGATTTATTTACTGATTATCACTTGCTTGGCCTAAATCCCTGAACTGTTCTGCAAACTGTGATCAAGAACTGAATCAAAAGTCTCGCACTGTACCATCACACCCTCTCTTCAAGGATATCAGTATGCATTGCACTTCCCGTGTGCTGTAGGTGGGATGCATACTGGAATCCCTGTGTAATAGGTGTGCTGATCAGAGAAGGCTAATTTTTCCTCCAAACTTTGGTTTTTATTCACTCTTTTCAGCTCTATTCAGGAGTTTTGCTGTCTGTAGTTAGTATACCCCTGTTGGAAACCCCCTTCCTTGCCATTATTCCGCCTCCATTGTGCAAAGAACTGTAAATGTTTTTATGTATTGTGAGCCATTTTCAGTTCTCTTTTACGAAGAAGTAGCGTAATTGAGCTGTCGTTTCTTGATTTGGAAATGTCACAAGTGTCGTTTTCAGTCATAGAAGAGAATCTAATTGTTCTTGATAGTCGATTACACTGTTACTCTTGTATTTGATTTGAATTAGTAGTTTTTCAAGTGTCGAAAGCAAGTTTTCAATTCCAAATCGCAAAGTGTCGCCATTATCTTCATTTTGTCTTGAAAAGAAGCTTGTTAGTAATGTCGCTTTGAAAAATAATTCAGAGTTGCACTTAGCTTTCTTTTTATCATTCACACATTAAGAAGGCTGAAAACAAATACATGCATGTGCATTTGCATTTAGACTGTTTGTTGGTTTGATTTAGAACAGTGCATATAGTGTGTGATCTCTGCTCTATGTTGAAAGAATATCATCTCTCTTTCTTTAGTAGCTAGGATTTTCATTGCAAAAAGAAGATTAAACGATTGTTTATCATCTTAGATTGCATTTTAGGATATCTACATCACGCGGTGAACCTGAAAGGCAAATTTCTTAAGCAAGATCAACTGTAAAATAAATTTAATGAATCTAAAAACGCTTTGGAACCTAATGCACAACATTTAGAAGTCTAGGCTAGAGACGTATTTCAGTGTCGTAAAGCCTGGTAACTGTTGTTTTCATTGCTGGTTGGGTGATTCCTCCACTTTGAGACGATAAGTGCCAGTACGGACTTATGCTCCCACGTAACGTCGAGTATATATTGGGAGACCACAATAGGCTATATCCTTTATCCATAGGAAGTCGTGTCTGCTGCCCTATCGATTGCAATGCACTGAACACAGCATTCGGGAAGATTGACAAGCACATTTTCGCTTCCAGGATTGACAATCGGCCTGCCTGTATGGCTCTTCTCGATCTCTGTCCTTCAGAACACCATGATTCCTGAACAATCAAGTAAGCAACTAGACGATACCAAAGCTACCCCCCAACCTTCTACTTCGTCTGATTCTCCCTCTCCTCCTTCCTCTTCGCTTGATGGAGCTGGTAAAGCCCAAAGTCAAGTAACTAAGAAGAAGAAGGAGCCAAAGACGACAGGGGGAAACCAGGCATCATCTAGTGAAAATCCACACACTCGCTGTCAAAGCCTAAATATCCATGTGTCATTTGCAAAGGAGATCACTATCATCGAGATTGTCCCTGCATCCCTCGGATCTTAAGGGACTGGTTTCCTCGTTTGCACTATCCAGTGTCGACAACCTCTGATGATCATGTTGAAAGTACACCGTCAACTAGTGAAAGCGAAACGTCAGGGCAGAAAAGGAAAAGTAAAGTCCCTTGTAAACTGTGTGAAGGCGATCACGCCGTCCACCGTTGTCCCTTCCTAGACGAAGCTAAAAGAGTTTTGGACGACCGTCTGGTTTCACTGTTACGGCTTCCTCCTGGATATAAGAAACTCTTGCCAAGTCCATCACTAGTTGAAAATCTGACTGACACACCATTGTGGTCGGTCGAAGCATCTATCATTGAAGATAAACCATCTGAATCCACACCAAACGAAAGTCAAAAGGTCGAGGTGGCAGTTGACCCGGTCGTGCCTTCAAAAGGTCCATCTTCAGATTATATAGTCACCAGAGAGAACAAGAATGACACCGTTCAAATTCTCTTCGTAAACACAGACTCTGATGAACATGGGGGCAGTCTACCCGTTCCTTTACCACAAGAAAGAAGTTTGTCAGAGTCATATCCAGCCATCTATTCAGTCCCACCTCCAAGCAACCAAGTTGTTTCCTTCGATTGGAATCTACTAGGCAGACCCCATTTACCGGCTAGTGTACCATTTCGAATCATTGCTCAAATATACAGAATGGTCATGGCCGGTACCATCATAGATGAAGGGGCTTATGTGAGTATCCTTTCCTCAACTGCTTGGAAAGCGCTTGGTTTGCCATTGCTTTTTCCTGAGATGAGAAATCTAACAGGCTTTGATAAAGGAACCAGTCGACTGTTAGGGATCCTTCCTAATGTGCCAATAACATTGAGAAGGAAAATTGTTCACATGAATGTAATGGCAGTCTAAGGACCCCTAGATTATAATCTACTCCTTGGACGCGACTATATTTATTGCATGGGAGCCATTGTCTCCTCGCTCTTTAGAGTAATGTGTTTTCCGCATGAAGGAAGAGTGGTCAAGCTCGTAGACCAGCTTTCATTCCTCGGCTCACACATAGAAAATAGTCAAATACCATCCATGAATGGTCTTTTTACGCAAGGAATGTCTCATCAATCCCCAGTCTGTCCACCTGATGAGCGTGAGTGATTCGGGAGGACATGACTGAAACCCAGGGGGCATGCACCTTGGTCTGTTTCGGCAGGAAAACCTTGGGCATAGGGTAGGTTTCCGCAAAGGATATATGACTGGTTTATGAGATTAGACTGGAATAAGATACCTCTGTCAGAAGGTAGGCCTTTCTCGATAGAACAAATGTTTTGTCTGCAAATTGAGGGGTAACCTATAAAAGGTAGGCCTTTCCCGATAAAACAAATGTTTTGTTTGCAAATTGAGGGGTAACCTCGGAAACTCTACTTCACTATACTTGAGGGCATGCAAACCTTTTAGCATGCAAGTGAAGAGCGACCATTTATTTTTTAAATTTGTAGGTCCTCTAACCCTTTAAACTCGTAGGATTGGTCGTTTCCTAACTTGCATAAAGAAAGGATGCAGGGCAAAGCTTTGAAAAAATGCCATCTTAGACGAGACATCCTTATTATACGACTGGATCGAGCAGTTATTATGTGGAGTTCAAGCTCGTTAAAAATTAAACGTAAGCAGTGAGCAAATGTTTCCCCCAGAGTTTAAGCTCATTCATTAAAAAATGAACCAATTTCCGGTAAATAACCATCGCGAATGAATTATCATCAGCCTTGGTCGTGTTCTCATCATCACCTCCACTCTATATTGGCCTATCATTCACATCCATTTGAATGTTTACCCCTTTTGAGGAACAACTGCGAAGAGTGATCCTGTTAGCCATCCTTGTGACACTGCCGTGATTGGAAAATTCCAAACCTTACCTGGAATTCGCTGCTACCCGAATTTATCACTCGTTCCTCGAAAAATGAGTCTCCTTTAAGCTCTTTTCATATGACTCGTAAAATATGAAAAGATTGCCGAGTAATTGGCCTCTCCAGCTCGTTAAAGTGACCGGAAGTGCTATCCCTCTTTTAGATTTTAATCTTTTTGGACCTGAGGGATTATTACTCAAAAAGATCGACCGCCTGATTTGTTCGGCTCGTTAAAATTACCGAAAATTCATCCCTTTTGTATTATTTAATACTTTTTCGGACTTAAGGGATTATAAGACGAAAAATGATTATTGGAGTTTTCTTTACGTCCCTTTCAGACTCTCTAAAATTGAAAAGGACCGAGTTATCTTTGTCGTTAAACTTGTTAAAACCGAATAGCGACAAACTTGTCCATACAGACAAGAACGAGTTTCACTATCGCTAGGCTCGTTAAAACATAGCGATGGGTTTGCCTGAAGGGAAAATTATAGAACAAGCATATGTTATCCTCCTCAAGCTTGACAAAAATAAAGAGGTACTGGTTAGCAATGATTGGGGAAAAACTGGGAAGAAAAATTGAAGAAACTTTATTGGTAGCAAGTCGCTCTTGAACATGACACTTTCACTCCGCATCCGAGTCGGGTTGGGTTGTTCTGTTCACTGGTCATATCACCATTGGTCCATCACACCATCCACATTTGGGTTTAACGCTACCAATCCATCATGTCAGTGTCGCCAATATGTTCAAGAGAATTCGCTCAGAGAATTCACCTGTGTCTCATCCACTGTAATACATTTACGCTCCATTCTTTCATGACTGCCACCTTGAACCTTATATCATCAGATTGTTTTCACCTCCGTTAAAATCATTTGCTCCGTTCCGTGTCATAGATGTGGGATTCACTAAGGCCCTCCTATGATGGATCGCTTCTTGTTGACATCAGCTTGCATGCCTCAATGGCAAGTTTCTCACTTCCGGTGACAGGTTTACATCAATGGCCTTCGACCGAAAGATTTTGCGTGGTGTTCAACGCCAAGTCCCTTATTCACACCACGTGAATTGTACTGTAGTACCTTGAGGGTAATCCTCATTATCGGTGATTCCTCTCACGCCTGTTAACAGCTTACATCATTGGCTGGTAATGAGGCGATGTCTTTCCATGTTCGACTCCAGAACATCTCTCACATGGATCGACTTGTACTTTGAGTGAAGATCGAATGAGATTGAAGACCCCAGATCTAGTTTCATCCATCGGGCTGAGATATACATTCAGGAAAATAAAGACATCAAATGTACATCATTGCTGCAGAGATAATCATCCAATCTAAGGGATGATGGCTCTACCAGAATCATCAGTCTGCACTCAGATGATTGTCTGTCTTATGTACATGAAAATGAATTTATAAAGATGAGCATGGGAATGCCCACCTCAGCTAGATCATGAAAATATTATGAAGATAATTTATTGTATTGTATCTTATTACATGTCACCTTCCAGCTCGAAAAAACTTCGGATCCTCATGATAAAGCATTTCACCCGACATCAAAAGATTAACGACCTCATGCTTTAGGGGGCAACTGTTATAGACATTTTTGGGCACTACAACCCCAATCATATATGTCCATAAACCAAGGGCTCCTAAGTCCCTAAAATTGTTGCTTAACACTCTAAAGAAACAAGGTCAGCTGATTACATCATCTCCCAAAAGTTCTCCATGAAAAACTACTCAGAAATGGTCAAAACTGGACCATACTGATTGCTCAGTGCTTAGGGTGAGACGCATCCCACCTAAATGCACACAGGAGGTGTGATTCATACTGAAAATTCCTTATATAGAGTGCGATGGACGAGAATAGACAAGTGGCGGAGACAGTTTGCGAGGTGGATGATCATGGAATCTTCCAGAAACTTCTCCTATGACACTTGCCTCTCAGAATCGCCCAAGGATGAGTAAGAGATCAATGAGATCTCCAAGTGGAATCAAGAACTATTAGAGAGAAGACACCAATCAAAAACCCAGAGCTGACTCACACCTCTACAAATATTTATATATAGATCTCCCATCCCAGAGATCCAGAGGTTGGAGGCTGGAATTTTGTATCTTGTAAGGAATTGCTGCTGGTTTCTTGGTGTAACATCATAGTGTTGGGTGATCTAAGATTTTCATGAGGTGAAGAAGGGCTTTCTTGCTGAGAGGATGACGCTGGGTCAGAACAATTGGTTGTAATCCTCTTTGATATTCTTGAAATTAATAAAGCTATTCAAGTTTTCCTCCACATTCTTGTATGATTGATGACATATGCATTTGTGTGGTCAATATATATCTGGTCTTATATTGTTTATGATAGTAGATCTCTGTTCTTGGATAGTGTTATGCTGCTCTGATTCCACAGGTGCTCTTTGAAGCTGGGTAGATGAGGAAGCGAGTGGCAAAGATCTATCAGAATGGAGAGGAATCAAGCAAGGAACCAAGCGCAAGACAGAGGTTGGTCTTCTTTGTTCCCCTCTTATCTACTTCTCATAAAGGAAAACGAAAGTAGTTTTAGTTTGTTTGTTTCTAAGATAGCTACCAGTCTTAGTGGGACTAGCAGCTCTGCATAGACACTAGATTTCCTGATAACACCTAATATACAACATTCTGTGCAGAGGTAGCATGACTCCATGGAAAATTCTGTAAGAATGCAGGATAAACTTGGAATCCCACAATTCCTTATGATACATGTGAATGGGCAAGGGATTCTGAGAAGTCCACTTCCAACCCATTAAAGGAAATTTGGAAACACAACAAATTGCATCCATAACATAAGCAACTAAATGGAAAGGAGGATAGATCCTCTGAGTGGTAGTTCTTTTGGACCGGTGGTTCCAAATAGCTATAGCTAAATTATCAGACAATATCTGAGCCCAATCCATTATAGTGGCATTAGTGGCTGCATCTAATAGGGGTAGCCACTCAGATGAAAACTTGTTGACGTCGGGTCTTCCAAATAGTCTACATAGCATAGTAGTAGCAAAGCAATATGGGGAAGATAGGGAACCAGTACTGTACATACCATGTTTGTCCTTTTTTAATGGTTCTTCCCTTGCTGACCAGTCCTTGGTGCACTCCACCAAATCTTCATTTTCCCTAGCAAACCTCTCCAGGAACTACTTGTTGTAGGTTGTCTGCGGCTCTGGTAGATGATACATAAGCCTTAAATCTTGCGGAGTGAATGACCCAATGAGGTATTGGCTTTGAGTCTTGAATTGTCTGTCTGTTATATCAGCACTGTCCAATACCCACTTAATCATGTCTGTGTATGGAAGAATCTTGGGTCTTGCTGCTATCCGGTGCAAGAACGAACATGCAAGTTCTGTGATTGATGCCTCAGACGACCCACGTGAGTCTGCTGTTGCTTTAACCTCCATAACTTTGGGACTTTCTTCTTCGAGTAGACTGTACATGCCTTCCCAAGTAGTTATGCTGGCATCTCTGTTACAGGTGGTGTTTGTGTATAAGGGCGTCATTTCTTTATCCTCAGGAACCAGAGCTTTTCCCTTCTTTCCCATTATGCTCTGAATGTTGCTGCGTATATTATTCTGCTTTCCACTCCTGCAAATTTACAAGGAAAGAATAATGGTAAGAGATAAGGTGACGGGAAAGCTCTTAATGCCGAAATCATATAAAATATATCACCCTACGTGAAACGACCTTTCAATCATACCTAAATCTTATCTCATTAATGACCATCAACTAATCCATTAAATCGACATTAATGCCCATAACTTGGTATCGGATTACGAAAAAAAACTTTATTGAATGATGAGCCTTGCAGATCTGCGATAAAGCGATTTTGCGATTTGCTTCACAATATCGCTAATCCTTTTTGTTAACAATCATTTATCACCACATGTTTGTGTGAGATGCGATTTGCAAGGTGCCCTATCACATATCACTGGGTCGGGATATTTTACCTTAAGTGATACTTGCGGCATAGGAAAGCTGCGACGCGCGATGGGTCTTCAAGGCATGCGATCTCGCATCACGTTTTCACAATTTTGGTAGTTTGTTTATATGATACCATCCATTACCCTTTGCGATGCGATGTCTTATTGTTGAGAGAACGATTTTATTCGAAACTTATCATAAAAATTATGTTCTTTGGGTTTTTCTGGTGTTTTCCTAAGTTTATGATAGTATGTTTTATTCAAAGGGGAATATAAGTGCTACTTTTTATTTTTTAGAAGGGTCCCCATTTATTTAGTGTTAGTAATAAAACTAAATAAAAAGGGGGGTTGTTGCTGGCCACAACACACTGGCACCCTCCAGCCAAAGATATCCTCAAATTGAATTATGATGGAGCTGCCAAAGGTAATCCTCGAGCTGCAGGTTTTGGTGGAATCTTCAAAAAGTCACAAGGGGAGATAATATGGCTATATGTGGGAAACTTGGGCATAACCACTAACAATGTTTTTGAACTCCAAGCTCTGGAACATGGTCTGGACATTGCCAAAGTCTAAGGATTATGGCCACTCATAGTGGAAGGATAGTCAACTCTCTCCACCCAGACCTATCAAAAGCTTCAATAAGGCACGATTGTCACCAAGGTAATAGACAAGTTGCGACTCAACAAAACCTTGAACTCATTAGCTGACACGTTGGGGAGCTAAGTGGGCTCCACTTCCAGGCCATCAGACAGAAGGCTAATAGCCTGGCTGACAGATTGGCAGATGAAGGAACAGTTGGCAGCATGAGGATCCGCTCCCTTACATGGAGATCCCTGGTGGACGGACCTCTCCGTCGATATTGTAAAGTATTAAATAGCATTGATAAAGGAGTACGCGTTTTTCTCAATAACGAGAATGCCTGTCAATCTCTAGAAAAGGAATGGTACAACCCCCACATCCTGTCATTATGAATTCCTCAGACTGCAACAGTCCCAACTCTTCGCATGAGGTAGGAAATAACCAGATTGAAGCGTTACCTCAGAGCTGCCACCATCCTAACCCTTCGACCAGTACCGAATTGTGCTCTCTCGTGATTATGTTGTACCTCTTACTAACAGCAACCAATGGCTCTTTCATGCCTGCCTTTTCTTCCCCACCGTGGTCGTCCGCTCCACCTATGAATACCCCATCCAACTCGCTCTTCCCCACTATTCTTTTCTCCCTCGCATAATCTCTCTCATCGCGTTTTCCTCGGATTTACCTCCTAATCCCCCTTCCTTCCACAACATGGCCTCTCGTCATCCCTCTGTCCTTGTTCCCTTTGTGGCCACGGTTGCAATAAAACTAGGTGGGACAACCCCAACAGGCAGCCCAGCACTAGAGTGGAGGCATAAGCAAGAAGAGAAGCCCTCACTTACGCTGTCTCGCTCAACCCTGAAACCCAAGATCAAGTTCATAATGTGGAGCTCCAAGTGTGGAACATTACATGACGGGTGACTACAGAAGCGGTTGGCGCTTAATTTGAATGAATACTAGACCTAGGCCTCACCCGAGCCAAGGAGAATTTATACAGTCACACCATTGAGCTTTCATGGAAGCTCAAGTCCATTCTCGGGCTTGCAATGTAGGAACAGTCAGAAAATACAAAAGTTGTGGAGGAAAATTTAAACATGTTGAATGATAAATTCACTGCCTATGTGGAATCAGTCCACCACTACCACTTCGTCACGAGGGACTCGCATCATTAAGCCTTGCTCAAGCGTCGTACGGATACCATGCAGGCTAGCGATAGAGACTCTCCGAGCATCAAGAAAGAGACTGATGGTGCCTCCACCAGTCACCAACCCCCGGCGGATGTCCCTGCTAGCAGTGCTCTACAGAAACCCATCAGTTTGGAAGACAAGCCCTTAGACAACACTGCTTAATGGTAAATTGTCTGAATCTTTCTCCAGATTTTTGGAATGCTCCTCATATCTATGGCACCCTCAACATCAATGCTACATTCGTAGATTCGGTTCTTGTAACCACTCTCAGTTCTCACCCTCTCAGAATAATGGACTATTTTGGTAATTTTTGGAGCACTCCATCTTTCCTCCATCTATCCTCTCACCTAGAAGAAGGAGATTTTATGGCTGCTATTTTAAAAGAAAATTCTGGAACTGGTGTAAGAGATAATTTTTTTGTAATTATTGTAAAAGGAAAGACTAGTTCTAATGTTTGAGCATCCTTCTTGTGCCACCCCACTCTGATTGTAAATACCATCTTTTGAATTAATAGATACTTTCTTACTTACAACAATAACAACAAAAATTTGCAATGAGATTGAAAGACCTAATTCTTTTAATAAGATGAAACTGTATCAGTGGAAAGTATTTTTAAGGAAAATAAAGTTAAAAGACACTTGATTCACAACTATTCCAATTAACAAACCAAAAACCTTTTATACTTGTCTAATAAAATAAACTAAATATTTTTTTTTCTTACACTACTAGAAAATAACTTATATCATTTACAATTATAATATTATACAATTATAATCTTGCCAAGAAATTAGAGATACATCTTGTATCAATATATTTATAAAAAATAGTGTTATATAAAGTTATTGGAGGGAATTTGTTTTATATATATTGTTTAAATCTAAATACGATTAACTCACGTATATGTTGTCACCAAGATTATGGGAGGTTCCATATGTTGTTACCAAAATTTTGGTGGGAGGTTCCATCACATTGAATATTCATTGGGACAATTTGGTCCCTCACAATTAACTTTCACCCTCAACTCCTTCTGTTGTCACTCACTGCATTGTGGGTTTCAGTTGGTCAAGGTTTCCCGAGAGTAGTGAAGTTAAAGCCATTTTTCAGGCCATAGAAGCTATCAGAGCTTAACCAGACCCTCTCCATTGCCAAGTTCTCAAAAAAATATTTGCAACAGTATATGGAAGTCCAAAAATGGACTCCTGGAGTAGAAGATAAAGCATTTTGAAGATTACCTTGGAAAAGCCCAGCTCATGGAGAAAAAAGACTAAGTGTAGAAGACAAATCGAAATCGGAGGTTTGAGGTTGATCGCAATCGCATATCGATGTTCGGTGGGTCCCGGGGCACATACTTATGTTATCAGTGGGTTTCAAGGCCGAGTGTCAATATCGCAGATCGACGATCACAGGCACCAGGGGTGCACACCAGAGCAGGGCCAGAACTATCGCCGAACGTCGATATCGCGGGAACCGTTAATCATGCGATAAAGTGGTGCGTTTCCAAGGGACTGAGAAAACCAAATACAAAAGAAATGGATGACAAAAAAATTGGTGGGCCTCCCCTTTCTCTCTCCTCCACGTGGCATCGGTGATCGATGGGGTCGTAGTTTCGAAACATCATAAAACTGCCGACATTGCGATTTAATATGAAATCGATGGAGAAGGTCGATTCATAAATATAAAGGAATTTCATGCAAAACCAAGGCCCGGCATGCCTTTTTTCTCTCTCCTCCAGGGGGCCACGTGGCAGCCTTTGATTGGCCCTCATAGAAGACATGGCAGCTGACGTCAGCAATGACATAGCAATACGGTTGATGACGTGGCAAAGGACACGTGTCACCTAGTTTCAGTGTTTTCAGGGGTGACATGGGGCTATTTCCAAGTGCCACATGTCACCAATCATAGGGTGACACGTGGCATTGATGACGTTAGTAGGTTTATCGACGATCGGGGATCGGTGGTTCTGGGTTTCAAGCTTATCAGGGATTGCGATAGTGATAAGGAAAGGCCCTGGATGCAATATGTAATGAGCTGTGATTTATAAAGTTTTCGCGTCTGGGATATTGGTCGATGGGGTGTAAGGGGCTATTGAAGGTATTTCAAGTGACAAAGGAAAAGTCCCCCCCCGGAAGACATTTGAAAGCCTTAGTGGCCGAAGGGCTAAGAGATCGGTTCAAGCCCCTGATCACATGAAAGAGGAAGCGAAAAGGGGTTGTATTCACAAGTGTTTAAAAGGCAGTCAGGCTTGCCTATTTCACGATGTTCTTGTGGTAAAAGGACAATGTTCAAAAAACTCTCGAGTGCTCCATGAAACATGACACAAAATATTTTTAGGGCACTGATATTATCTAACAAAAATTTAAAATGCGTATGAGTCGGCAACTGTTTCAAAGTCTGTTATCATCGTTGTGGGTGACTGCTCCATCTTAAGTGAAAGGGAAGGGACGAGACTATTAATGACCAATAGTGACCAGGAACTGACCAAGAGAGGATTAATCATGACTTGGCATGAAAAAATCAAGACCAAAGGCCAGCGAAGAGGAGTGGCATGAAGATATTTCCAGAAACCATCATTTCAGTTTCGATGGATTAATTTTGTTTTGTTGTTTTGATCACGGTATTGTTATTCTGTTTTTCTTTCAAGAAAGGAATCTCCCAGTTGTAATAGTTAGAGGATTCACTCTGAGAAAACCATTCATATATACATTTGTAAACCTCAGCCTGAAGATATTTATGTAACTGATTTTCTTGAACATTGAACAAAGGTTCTGAATTATAGGAAAAAATTGTATGTGCTTCTGAAGTTGTATGGATTCCAGATCTACATCTTTCTTAATATGAATGAAACAATGGTGATTCCCATGTTCGAGTATTACAATATGTTGTTTCTTTTATAAACTTCCATTATGTTCGCACTTCCTCTCTGATTTCAAGCAATTGTAGCTGCAAGAAATATCTCTTATATTCTTATAGATTAATCAGTGTTAACTAGTTAATACATATGCTTGTATGCAAGTCTGAGATTATATCTTTAAATGTGTGCTTCCTGAAATCATAACATTCACTCTTTTTACATCTACTTGTCTATCTTTAGCTCAGATAGGTATATAACTCTTGATGTTTCAAGCTCTATATGATGAGTTATTATTCTCTTTCTCCTCTTTCATTATTATGCAAAATATGATTAAATTGTAATTCCTTGATTACTCGGCCTCCACTTGTTTTTTCCTTATTCTTGTGATTTGTATATGTGAAAGGATACCAAAAATATGTGGCTTATATCCTTGGATGAAGGAACCAACCCATGTTGTTATGTGTATATTTGTATATTTTTAATTACTATGTGTAGAAGATGCATATGATGCCTTCGGTTTCTTGAGGATCATATGAGATACATAGAATTTAGATGTGCCTAGGCACTGGTCTTGTAAGAAATCCAAGGTTGTCTCTGGGAGAGACAACATCTTTTGGCATCATTTTCGGGGAGATTATTGAAGGATTTTTCCCCTAGGATACGACAAATTGAACACCCTTCAATGTGGTGAGCAAAGTCAGTTATGATTGCATTCATATCACCTTGGCAACTCCACACCCCCCTCGTTATCATTCATAACCCTGGATTTTAAAATGCCTCATACTCGCTCAAATTCTTCCCAAAAGAAAGCCCCATTTGTATCTAATCCAAAAAAATTAATTTCCAAGAAAGTCGAGAAGGAGAAAACTCCCCCTGATTGTACTACCATCTCATCAACCTTTTCCACCTCTGTCTCCAATTCTCAGCCCATTGTTGCTCACTACTTGGGACTTACTCCTAAGGCCTTGACATACATTTCTTCTCCTCCAACCACTATGGTCTTGACCCCAGTTCCTCAAGCAAATTTTAATCCCCCTCAACCAATCCAGATGGATCTCTCGAGATTTTTTCTAAATAAGTATGCATCTCTTAATTTACCTCAGCCTCTTAGTGGAATGCCCCAGAACCACCTAAAGCAGCTGCCTAGTTTCAATGGGGAAGATGAGAACATGACAGAGTCATATTGAAGCCTTCAGTTCTTTTGCTCACATCCTATATGTGGATCAGTTGGATGTGGTGATGAGACTTTTTGTACAAAGTCTCGAGGGAGAAGCCAGAAAATGGTTCAAAGATCTACCCAATGCATCCATCACTACCTAAGAGAAGCTGGAAAACACTTTCGCCCAGAAATGGGGAGAAAAGAGGGATCATGAGTACCTCCTCGCTGAGTTTAATTCCATAAGAAAAAAGTTGAAGGAGGATACTTCAGAATTTATCAAAAGATTCAATAAGCAGTACAATAACCTACCAGCTGACATAAAGCCTCCTCCAACTGTGGCTTGTGTGGTTTTCCTGGGAGATTTTGAGTCTGACGTTGGTTTTTCCTTGAGAGAAAGGAAGCCTCTCACTCTAGACTAACTTCAGACTGATTCTCTTGAAGTATAATCAAATCCAATCTTGGCAGGAAAGTCAAGGGTAAAGAAAGAAACTACTGAACCCAAAAGATGGAAAGAGGAGGCATCCTCCTCTAGTCAAGGTAGAGAATCATCAGACCCGAAGTTGGACAAGATGTACAAACTCATCAGTGGTTTAATACAAAAGGTTGGAAAGCTTGAAATTGAGGACAAGAACCTTTCCAGACAAAACACTCAAGTCAACAATCGGGGCTATAACCCTCAATATAGAAGGCCTCCACTGCAAATACTTCCGAGGGAAAGAAAGGAATAGCTTGATTAGAACCCTCATCCTTTGTACTTGGAAGATGGTCTCAATGAACAATCATTAGATACACAAGAGGCGCTAGGAAATATGTACTCTGCGTTTACTGAAGAAGAATATGAGAATATGGCTCACCAAGAGGCCAACCATGATAGAGAAGGAACAACAGAAGACGAAGATATGGATTCTTATTGCCAACAGCTTGCAGAGTTCATGCAAGCACAACCACAACATAAGTGTGATTTAAGATATTCAAAGAAGAGGACGAGAGAACCAGAAAAACAAGGGGAAATTCCTCCTAAAGTTGTTTCCCCAATACTGAATAAAGGGAAGGGTAAGTTGAATCTTGATCCTTCTAAGATAAAAGTATCCTTTGATGAGGAAAGAACTAGTTCAGAGGGACACATAGAAAAAGAGACACCTATTCTGTCAAAAGCTGCCAATGGCAAGGAAGAAGGAACAAAGCCAGGAGGTACAGAAAAGGTCCAACTTGCATTCAATCTCCATAGGGAGCTTGAGAAGGTAAAAAATCATGTTCCCCTGACTGAGCTTCTAAAGCAGCCTATTTATAAAGCTCAGGTCTCTCAATTTATGTATCCCTCTATCTCAGCACCAGCCCATGATAGTTTAAACCTCCAGGAGGAAAGGCCAATGGTTGTTTTTGGGCCGCATGTGGAAGAGTTGGATCCTTCTACTGTGCCTTTTTATGTGACTTTGGTGATCCATGACCTTTTGCTACATAATTTCATGTTGGATTCAGGAGCTTCCCACAACCTCATGCCATTATCAGTAATGGAACAGCTGGGTTTGGAGATCACCATACCATACAAAGACTTGTACTCCTTTGACTCCAAGAGAGTCAAGTGCTTAGGCATGATAAAGGATCTGGTGGTAAACTTGGCTCGAATCCTGGTGAAAAATGTGGTAATGGATATAGTGGTAGCTGATATACCTCCTCGTTTTGGAATGCTCTTATCCAGATCTTGGGGTTCCAAGGTGGGTGGCTCTATCAAGCTAGATCTTACTTATGCCACCATTCCCACTTTGGAGGTGAAAAAAGAAGGTTGTACAGAGAATCTCGGTTTGTGAAAACCATGACCCCAGCTAAAGGCTTATAAAACTCCCTAGTGCATTGGAAAGACAGTGACATCTCTAGCCTATTCTTAGAAGAGGGTGAGAAACTCTTAGAAGAAGCATCAGTGCACCTGAAAAGGCAATTGAAATACCAGCATTTAAATGAGAATGAATTATGGAAATTGCACTTCGATGGAGGAAACTCAAAAGATGGAATGGAGCTAGAATATTGTTGGTATACCTAGAAGGCAACATGATACCCCTCTCATTCAAGCTTGAATTGGAGGCGACCAACAATGTAACGGAGTATGAGGCATTGCTCCTGGGGTTACAAACAACAAAAAATATGAATATTGAATTCCTAGAAGTCTATGGAGATTCTTAACTGGTCATAAGGAAGATCAGAAATCAATGCCAGGCCAAACACCCCAGGCTGAGGACGTACCAAAATGAAGTGTGGGACTTAATCGACAATTTCTTCTTGGCCTTTAACATCTAGTTTCTACCTAGGGAAGAAAACATGATGGATGACTCTCTTGTGGTAGCTGCAAGCACTTTCAGGCCCCCATAAAATCCACTCCTTAGATATGAGATAGAAGTTAGACACAAGCCTTCAATACCTGATAATTTCAAACACTGGCAGGTATTCGAAGATGACGAGTAGGTAAAATTATTCATAGAAATCACTGGGGATTTTTGCCACTCCACCATCGATCAAGAAGAAAAAGAAGCAAAACAAGAAGCCACTCCATGGAAATATAGTGAATGGGTAAAAAAATTACAACTAAAAGGGAACACCATCCCTCGTGGACTTGTTCCACTTGAAATGATTTTCAATAAAGATGACATAACATCCAAACAAATGGTCCCAGAGAAGGATGAGCAAGTAGAGGACTGCAACATTGGGTCAAAGGAGGAACCCCACATAATAAAGTTGTCCAAAGAAATCCCCTTGTAATACAGACAAAGGTATTTAGATCTATTCAAAACTTACAAATATGTATTTTCTTGGTCTTATAATGATTTGAAATCGTTTGATACAAATATTATTCAGCATAAAATTCCTTTGAAGGGTTGGATAAAGCCATGCAAACATAAACTCGCACAAATAAACCCACTCTTACTCCCCTCCATTGAAAATGAGTTAAGGAAGATGTTGCAAGCCAAGATCATAGTCCCCCTAAGATACTCTGAGTGGGTGGTTAATCTAGTCCCAGTCCATAAAAAGAGCAGAGAGATAAGGCTATGCGTGGACTTCCAGAATTTAATAGGGCATCTCTAAAAGATAACTACCCTCTGCCCAAGATGGATAATATATTGTAAAAGATAGTAGGTGCAGCCAGAATGTCCATGATGGACAGATTCTCAGGATATAACCAAGTGGTGGTCCACCTTGAAGACCAGAGAAAGACTGCTTTCACCACCCCGTGGGGAACCTTCATGTACACATGCATGTCATTCAGGTTGATAAATGCAGGGGCCACATTTCAGAGAGCAATGGACATAGCTTTCGTGGGCAAGCAAGAGAAATTTGTGGTAGTCTACTTAGATGACATCAAAGTCTTTTCTAAGACTGATGAAGAGCATATCCTCCATTTAAAACTCACTTTCGAGAAGTGCAGAAGGTATGGCCTCTCTCTGAATCCGAAGAAATCCCAATTCGCCTTGAGTGAGGGGAAGGTGCTTGGACACATATTAGCATAGGAAGGAGTAAATATTTATCATGAATGAGTCAAAGCCATCAGCCTTATTCCCTTGCGTAGAAACAAGAAAGAAGTCCACGCCTTTTTGGGAGGATAAATTTCTTAAGGTGATCCATACTCAACTATGCTGAGATAGTTAAAGGTATCACATATATGCTCAATAAGGAGAACAAAGTCAAGTGGAGCTCCGCCCCCCCGTGATTTTTTAACAAGGATCAAAGAAGCTTTGGCTAAGGCCCTAGTGCTAGTCAGCCTCGATTATTTAGTGCCCTTCTACATCTTTTCTTTCACTTCTCCCCATACCATTGTTGTTGTGATAGTACTGGAAAAATAAAGAAGGTTACAAGCAACCCATTGTCTTTTTTAACCAAGTCCTAAGGGATGCTGAGTTGAAGTATGATATATTGGAGAAACAGGGTTATGCACTGGTTAAGGCGTTGAATTCATTCCGTATGTATGTACTACAATCTGAAATCACAACGTTTGTCCCAACGATTGCAGTCTAAGACATTTTGGTGCAGGGAGACAACGAAGGAAAGAGGGGCAATTAGATAGCTAAAATATAGGAGTATGAGATGGAAATTAAGCATACCGAGCTCATGAAAGGCCAAGGGTTGGTCGAGGGTTGGCCAAGATTTTTTCTGAATCCAACTACCAAGCTCTAGGGATAAGCCTGGTCATAAAGGAGGGCAGTCCAGAGGATGAACATATCAGAATTAAAACCGCTGAATAGAATATCTATGCCAAGTATGAGGGACTGCCTAGGTATAAGAACATTGTTCATTACCTCTTGTTTCTAAGATGCTCATTGGGAATGGATAGATCAAAATACCGGAGTCTGAGATTGCAGGCACATAAATACATTATATCTAACAAACTGCTCTACTGGAAGGATCCGATGGGGGTATTACTAATGTGTTTGGTTGAGGGAGAAACCAATGAAGTGATTGAGGATTTCCATGGGGGAGTATGTGGAGGACACTACAATTGGAAGGCAACAACACATAAAATCCTCAAGGCAATATTTTACTAGCCCACGTTGTTTGGAGATGTTTATTCTAAGGTCAGGTCATGCCAAAAATGCCAGTTGTTTGCTGAAAGACAGAAGTTTTCTCCTCTTCCCCTTATTCCTGTGCATGTAGAGGCTATCCCAGCTAGGAATGCTATTGATTCAGTGGTGATAAAATTCATGGAGGATAACATACTGTCTTGCTTTAGGTGTCCTTTTAAAATCATCACCGATAATGCACAGGTCTTCGAATCTGCCAAGTTCACCAACTTCTGCCACAAATTCAACATCATTGTTGGACAATCCACTACATACTATCCTCAAGGGAATGGCTTGGTTGAGTCTTCTAATAAAATTGTGGTGAGATTTATAAAGAAGACCATCACTGAAAATCAACAGAACTAGGACTCTCAACTAAAGTTTGCTCTGTGGGCTAACCGTGTAACACCTAAAAGATCCACTGGGAAATCTCCTTTTGTGGTAGTAAATGGAAAGGTTGTTGTCTTCCCTATCCCATTAGCAATGCCAGTAGCTAAGTTGTTGAGAGAAGCTGAGGAAGAGCCTAATGCCTTGACTAGAAGAATAAATCAACTAGTGGAGCTTCATAAGAACAGAGAGCAAATGGGGACCAAACTGTTAAACTACCAAAAAATGATGAAATCTCTATTTGACAAGAAGGCTAAGGGCAGACCTCTTCAGCAAGGAGATTTAGTTCTCAGGCGGGATGTCACATGAGAAGACAAAGGAAAACCCAGGAAGTTTGATCCGTTATGGTTCGGCCCCTTCAAGATTGCAGAAGAAAGGGGAAATAACACTTACATGCTCGAAAACTTGGATGGTGAACTACTGGAACTTCCTGTAAATGGTCAGTTCCTAAAATTTTATTTTCAAAATTAGAGATATATGTCTCTTGCTCATTGTAAACACCCGGTGTGTGTGTTGATGAATTTTTCAGTTTATTTTCAGAAAAGTCCTTTTTCACAGAATTATATGTTGTTTAATAATAAATCCATGCCCAATGGAAGGAAACGATACTGGTCTGCAGGTTCTCAGCACCTTGCCAATAAGGCACTGTCCCCAGTTGGAACCAATTGTGTCATCACTACGGTTTCAATTGGTCAAGGATGTCCGAGAGCAGTGAAGTTAAAGCCATTTTTCAAGACACAAAAGTTATCAGAGCTTAACCAAACCCTCTCCATTGCCAAGTGCTCAGAAAAATCTTGCCAACAGTATATGGAAGTCCAAAAATGGACTCCTGGAGCAGAAGATAAAGCATTTTGAAGATTACCTTGGAAAAGCCCAACTGATGGAGAAAAAATGACTAAGCGTAGAAGACAAATCGCAATCGGAGGTGTAAGGCTGATTGCAATCGCATATCGGTGTTTGGCGGGTCCCGGGGCACATACTTATGTTATTGGCGGGTTTCAAGGTCAAGTGTTGATATCGCAGATTGGCGATCGCAGGCGCCAGGGGTGCACACCAGAGTAGGGCAAGAAGTATCGCCAAACGCTGATATCGCGAGAACCACTGATCATGCGATAAAGTGGTGTGTCGTCGGGGGGCCGAGAAAACCAAATACAAAGGAAATGGTTGACAAAATAAGGGACGGGCCTCCCCTTTCTCTCTCCTCCACGTGGTATCGGCGATTGGCGAGGTCGCAGCTCTGAAACATCGTAAAATTGCCGACATTGCGATTTAATATGAAATCGTTGGGGAAGGCCGATTCAAAAATACAAAGGAATTCCATGCAAAACCAAGGCCCGACAAGCCTTTTTCTCTCTCCTCCAGGGGGCCACGTGGCGGCCTCTGATTGGTCCTTAGAGCAGACATGGCAGTTGACGTCAGCTATGACATGGTAGTACAGTTGATGACGTGGTAGAGGACACGTGTCACCCGGTTTTAGTGTTTTCAGGGGTGACACGGGGATATTTTTGGGTGCCACATGTCACCAATCACAAGGTGACACTTGGCAGTGATGACGTCAACAGGTTTATCGGCAATCGACAATCGACAATTCTAGGTTTCAGGCTTATGAACGATTGCGATTACGATAAGGAAAGGCCCCAAATGCGATATGTAATGAGCTGTGATTTATAAAGTTTTCGTGTCTAGGATATCGGCCGATGCGGTGTAAGGGGCTATTGAAGGTATGTCAAGTAACAAAGGAAAAGGACCCCCGCACAACATTTGAAAGCCTTAGTGCTTGAAGGGCTACGCACTCGGTTCAAGCCCCCGATCACATGAAAGAGGAAGCGAAAAGGGGTTGTATTCACAAGGGCTTAAACGACAGTCGGGCTCACCTGTTTCACAGTGTTCTTGTGGTAAAAGGCCAGTGTTCAAAAAACTCCCAGGTACTCCATGAAACACGACACTAGAGATTTTCAGGGCATCGATATTATCTAACAGAAATTTAAAAGGCATATGAGTCGGCAATTGTTTCAAAGTTTGTTATCATCGTTGTGGGTGACCGCTCCAACTTAAGTGAAAAGGAAGGGACGAGATTGTTAAAGACCGACAGTGACCAAGAGAGGATTAATCATGACTTGGATGGAAAACGCCAGGACCAAAGGCCAACAAAGAGGAGTGGCATGAAGATATTTCTAGAAACCATCATTTCAGTTTCGATGGATTAATTATGTTTTGTTGTTTTGATCACGGTATTGTTATTCTATTTTTCTTTCAAAAAAGGAATCTCCCAGCTGTAATAGTTAGAGGATTCATGCTGAGACAACCATTCATACAAAGAGCTGTAAACTTTATCCTGAAGATATTTTTGTAACTTATTTTCTTGCCCTCCCTCCCCTTATAAAAGGGAGGAAGAAACATTGAACAAAGGTTCTGAATTATAGGAAAAAATTGTATGTGCTTATGAAGTTGTATGGATTCCAAATCTACATCTTTCTTAATATGAATGAAACAATGGTGATTCTCATGTTCGAGTATTACAGTTTGTTGTTTCTCTGTTAAACTTTCATTATGTTCGCACTTCCTCTTTGATTTCAAGCAATTGTAGCTGCCAGAAGTACCTCTTATATTCTTACAGATTCTTATTTTCACTTTTTAGGAATGCTATTGATTCAATGGTGATAAAATTCATGGAGGAGAACATATTGTCCTACTTTAGGTGTCCTTTTAAAATCATCATCAATAATGCACAGGTCTTCAAATCTGCGAAGTTCACCAACTTCTACCACAAATTCAACATCATTGTTGGACAATCCACTATATACTATCCTCAAGGGAATGGCTTGGTTGAGTTTTCTAATAAAATTGTGGTGAGAGTTATAAAGAAGACCATCACTGAAAATGAACAGAACTAGGACTCTCAACTAAAGTTTGCTCTGTGGGCTAACCGTGTAACACCTAAAAGATCCACTGGGAAATCTCCTTTTGAGGTAGTAAATGGAAAGGTTGTTGTCTTCTGTATCCCATTAGCAATGCCAGTAGCTAAGTTGCTGAGAGAAGCTGAGGAAGAGCCTAACGCCTTGACTAGAAGAATAAATCAACTGGTGGAGCTTCACAAGAATAGAGAGCAAGTGGGGACCAAACTGTTAAACTACCAACAAATGATGAAATCTCTATTTTACAAGAAGGCTAAGGATAGACCTCTTCAGCAAGGAGATTTAGTTCTCAGGCGGGATGTCACATGAGAAGACAAAGGAAAACACAGGAAGTTTGATCCGTTATGGTTCGGCCCCTTCAAGATTGCAGAAGAAAGGGGAAATAACTCTTACATGCTCGAAAACTTGGATGGTGAACTACTGGGACTTCCTGTAAATGGTCAGTTCCTAAAATTTTATTTTCAAAATTAGAGATATCTGTCTCTTGCTCATTGTAAACACCTGGTGTGTGTGTTGAAATTGTTATATGAATTTTTCAGTTTATTTTCAGAAAAGTCCTTTTTCACAGAATTATATGTTGTTTAATAATAAATCCATGCCCAATGGAAGGAAAGGATACTGGTTTGTAGGTTCTCAGCATCTTTCCAGTAAGGCACTGTCCCCAGTTGGAGCCAATTGTGTCATCACTGCATTGTGGGTTTCAATTGGTCAAGGATGCCCGAGAGCAGTGAAGTTAAAGCCATTTTTCAAGACACAGAAGTTATCAGAGCTTAACCAGACCCTCTCCATTGCCAAGTGCTCAGAAAAATCTTTCCAACAGTATATGGAAGTCCAAAAATGGACTCCTGGAGCAGAAGATAAAGCATTTTGAAGATTACCTTGGAAAAACCCAACTAATGGAGAAAAAATGACTAAGCGTAGAAGACAAATCGTAATCGGAGGTCTGAGGCTGATTTCAATCGCACATCGGTGTTCGGTGGGTCCCAGGGCACATACTTATGTTATTGGCGGGTTTCAAGGTCGAGTGCTAATATCGCAGATCGACGATCGCAGGCGCCAGGGGTGCACATCGGAGCGGGGCCAGAAGTATCGCCAAACGCTGATATCGCGGGAACTGCCGATCATGTGATAAAGTGGTGTGCTGTTGGGGTGCCGAGAAAACCAAATACAAAGGAAATGGTTGACAAAATAAGGGACGAGCCTCCCCTTTCTCTCTCCTCCACGTGGCATCGGTGATTGGCGAGGTTGCAGCTCTGAAACATCGTAAAATTGCCGACATTGTGATTTAATATGAAATCGTTGGGGAAGGCCGATTCAAAATACAAAGGAATTCCATGCAAAACCAAGGCCCAACAAGCCTTTTTTCTCTCTCCTCCAGGGGGCCACATGGTGGTCCTGATTTGTCCTTAGAGCAGACATGGCAGTTGATGTCAGCTATGACATGGAAATACAGTTGAAGACGTGGCAGAGGACACGTGTCACCCGATTTCAGTGTTTTCAGGGGTGACATGGGGATATTTTCAGGTGCCACATGTCACCAATCATAGGGTGACACTTGGCAGTGATGACGTCAGCAGGTTTATCGGTAATCGGTGATCGATGGTTCTGGGTTTCAGGCTTATGAGCGATTGCGATTGCGATAAGGAAAGGCCCCAAATGCGATATGTAATGCGCTGTGATTTATAAAGTTTTTGCGTCTAGGATATCGGTCGATGCGGTATAAGGGGCTATTGAAGGTATGTCAAGTAACAAAGGAAAAGGCCCCCCGCGCAACATTTGAAAGCCTTAGCGCCCGAAGGGCTAAGCACTCGATTCAAGCCCCTGATCACATGAAAGAGGAAGCAAAAAGGGGTTGTATTCACAAGGGCTTAAACGACAGTTGGGCTCACCTGTTTCATGGTGTTCCTGTGGTAAAAGGCCAGTGTTCAAAAAACTCCCGGGTACTCCATGAAACACGACAATAGAGATTTTCAAGGCATCGATATTATCTAACAAAAATTTAAAAGGTGTATGGGTTGGCAGTTGTTTCAAAGTTTGTTATCATCGTTGTGGGTGATCGCTCCAGCTTAAGTGAAAAGGAAGGGACAAGATTGTTAAATACCGATAGTGACCAGGAACTGACCAAGAGAGGATTAATCATGACTTGGATGGAAAACGCCAGGACCAAAGGCCAGCGAAGAGGAGTGGCATGAAGATATTTCCAAAAACCATCATTTCAGTTTCGATGGATTAATTATGCTTTGTTGTTTTGATCACGGTATTGTTATTTTGTTTTTCTTTCAAGAAAGGAATCTCCCAGTTGTAATAGTTAGAGAATTCACGCTGAGACAACCATTCATACAAAGAGTTGTAAACTTCAGCCTGAAGATATTTCTGTAATTGATTTTCTTGCCCTCCCTCCCCTTATAAAAGGGAGGAAGAAACATTGAACAAAGGTTCTGAATTATAGGAAAAAATTGTGTGTGCTTATGAAGTTGTATGGATTCCAGATCTACATCTTTCTTAATATGAATGAAACAATGGTGATTCTCATGTTCGAGTATTACAGTTTGTTGTTTCTCTATTAAACTTTCATTATGTTCGCACTTCCTCTTTGATTTCAAGCAATTGTAGCTGCCAAAAATATCTCTTATATTCTTACAGATTCCTTGGTGTTAACTAGTTAATACATATGTCTGTATACAAGTCTGAGATTATATTTTTAAATGTGCGCATTCTGAAATCATAACAACCACTCTTCTTACATCCACTTGTCTATCTTTAGCTCAGATAGGTATAGAACTCTTGATGTTTCAAACTGTATGTGATGAGTTATTATTCTCCTTCTCTTCTTTCATTATTCTGCAAAATTTGATTAAACTGTGAGTCCTTGATTACTCGGCCTCCACTTGTTTTGCCTTATTCTTGTGAGTTGTATATGTGAAAGGATATCAGAAATACATGGCTTATATCTTTAGATGAACGAACCAACCCATGATGTTATGTGTATATTTGTATATTTGTAATTACTATGTGAAGAAGATGCATATGATGCCTTTGGTTTCTTGAAGATCATATGAGATAAATAGAATTTAGATGTGCCCAGACACTGGTCTTGTAAGCAATCTCTGAGAGAGACTACGCCTTCTATAATATTTCAACTTAAATTTTAATATAAACTAAATCCCATACAAACTAATTAATTTAATATATAAATTATCAAATATTATATTTCCTTCGGACTTTAAAAATCTAACACTAAAATATTTAATAACAATAATATTTTCCAAAAACATAACAAATATATAAGAAATTAATTAATACACATAAATATTAACACATTCATGACATGTAAATTAAATCATTTGTGCAGAATTTAATCTCCACCAAATTTCAAATTCAAAACTGATTAAAAAACTTGAAAATAGATCATTTCTGAAAAAATTAAATTATCCATAAACTTTATTAACTGATTAAACAACTTAAGAATAAATCATTTCTGAGAAAATTAAACCATCCCATAAACTTTATTAATTAAAATAGTCATCCTCTTTACGATGTAGAGTTTCAGGTTTCATGGATAAGATTAAAAATATAAGCTACAAACAAAACATGTGAAAGCAAACTTGAAGATATTTACGAGACAATGACCATTCATACAAACGGTTTCAAAATCTTATCGACTCACTCACCATCGAGATTGGTCTTAAAATTTTAAGAATGGACCTGTGCCTAATAATGGAACACTAATGCGTTATTATTGGTCGAACATCCACAAATGAAACATCCCATACGGATACGATTCTTCCTGGTCATCGATGCCAACTTCCTGAGATGAACTCCATGCCCAATCATCATACTGCAAACTAAAATCCATGCCCACATATTCTCCAATAACTTCAACTGGACTGTAATCGATCCATTTAGAGTTATTTCCACAAGAGCTATCAGAGCTTAACCAGACCCTCTCCATTGCTAAGTGCTAAGAAAAATATTTCCAACAATATACAGAAGTCCAAAATGGACTCCTGGAGCAGAAGATAAAGCATTTTGAAGATTACCTTGGGAAAGCCCAGCCGATGGAGAAAAAATGACTAAGTGTAGAAGACAAATTGCAATCGGAGGTCTGAGGTTGATCGCAATCGCATATCAGTGGTCGGCAGGTCCCTGGGAACATACTTATGTTATCGGTTGGTTTCAAGGCCGAGCGTCAATATCACAGATCAACGATTGTAGGTGCCAGGGGTGCACACCAGAGCAGGGCTATAACTATCGTTGAACGCCGATATCACGGTAACCGCCGAACATGTGATAAAGTGGTGTGTCGTCGGGACCGAGAAAACCAAATACAAAAAAAGAAATGGCTGACAAAAAAAGGGGTGGGCCTCCCATTTCTCTCTCCTCCATGTGGCATCAATGATTAGCGATTGGCGGGGTCGCAGCTCCGAAACATTGTAAAACTGCTGACATTGCGATTTAATATGAAATTGCCGGAGAAGGCCAATTCAGAAATACAAAGGAATTCCATGCAAAACCAAGGCCCGACAGGCCTTTTTCTCTCTCCTCTAGGGGGCCATGTGGTGGCCTCTGATTGGTCCTCAGAGTAGACATGGTAGCTGACATCAGCAATGACGTGGAAGTACGGTTGGTGACGTGGCAAAGGACACGTGTCACCCGGTTTTAGTGTTTTTAGGGGTGACAAGGGGCTATTTCCGGGTGCCACATTTCACTAATCACAGGGTGACAAATGGCAGTGATGACGTTAGCTGTTTTATCAGCAATCGGGGATCGGTGGTTCTGGGTTTCAATCTTATTAGTGATTGCAATTGTGATAAGGAAAGGCCCCGAATGCGATATGTAATGAGTTGTGATTTATAAAGTTTTCGTGTTCGAGATATCGACCGATGCGGTGTAAGGGGCTATTGAAGGTATTTCAAGTAACAAAGGAAAAGCGCCCCCGCACAACATTTGAAATCCTTAGTGCCCAAAGGGGTAAGCGATCAGTTCAAGCCCCCGATCACATGAAAGAGGAAGCAAAAAGGGGTTGTATTCACAAGGGTTTAAAGGGCAGGCAGGCTTGCATGTTTCATGATGTTCTTGTGGTAAAAGGCCAGCGGTCAAAAAAATCTCAGGTACTCCATGAAACATGACACTAGATATTTTCAGGGCACTGATATTATCTAATAGAAATTTAAAAGGCGTATGAGTTGACAACTATTTCAAAGTCTGTTATTATCGTTGTGGGTGACCGCTCCATCTTAAGTGAAAGGGAAGGGAGGAGACTGTTAAAGACCGACAGTGACCATGAATCGACCGAAAGAGGATTAATCATGACTTGGCAGGAAAATATCAGGACCAAAGGCCAACAAAGAGGAGTGGCATGAAGATACTTCCAGAAACAATCATTTCAGTTTCGATGTATTAAATCTGTTTTTTTGTTTTGATCACGATATTGTTATTCTGTTTTTCTTTCAAGAAAGGAATATCCCAGTTGTAATAGTTAGAGGATTCACGCTGAGACAACCATTCATACAGACAACTGTAAACTTCAGCCTGAAGATATTTATGTAACTGATTTTCTTGCCCTCCCTCTCCTTATAAAAGGGAGGAAGAAACATTGAACAAAGGTTCTGAATTCTAGGAAAAAATTGTATGTGCTTCTGAAGTTGTATGGATTCCAGATCTACATATTTATTAATATGAATGAAACAGTGGTGATTCCCATGTTCGAGTATTACAATATGTTGTTTCATTGTTAAACTTTCATTATGTTCGCACTTCCTCTTTGATTTCAAGCAATTGTAGCTGTCAGAAATATCTCTTATATTCTTACAAATTCATTGATGTTAACTAGTTAATACATATTCATGTATGCAGTTCCGAGATTATATCTTTAAATTTGTGCTTCCTGAAATCATATCATTCACTCTTATTACATCCACTTGTCTATCTTTAGCTCAGATAGGTATAGAACTCTTGATGTTTCAAGCTCTATGTGATGAGTTATTATTCTCTTTCTCTTCTTTCATTATTCTGTAAAATATGATTAAATTGTAAATCCTTCATTACTCAGCCTCCACTTGTTTTTGCCTTATTCTTATGAGTTATATGTGTGAAAGGATACCATAAATACATTGCTTATATCCTTGGATGAAGGAACCAACCCATGTTGTTATGTGTATATTTGTATATTTCTAATTACTATGTGTAGAAGATGCATATGATGCCTCTGGTTTCTCGAGGATCATATGAGATACATAGAATTTTGATGTGCCAAGGCACTCGTCTTGTAAGAAATACAAGGTTGTCTCTGGGAGAGACAAAATCTTTTGGCGTCATTGTCGGGGAGCTTATTGAAGGATTTTCCCCCCGGGATACGACAAAATGAACACCCTTCGTGTAGGTGAGAAAAGTTTGTTCTGATTGCATTCATAAACCCTCATTATCATTCATAACCCTGGCTTTTAAAATGCCTCATACACGCTCAGATACATCCCAAAATAAAGCCCCATTTGTATCTGATCCAAAAAAGTTAATTTCCAAGAAAGTCAAGAAAGAGAAAACTCCCCTTGCTTGTACTACCATCTCATCAACCTTTGCCACCTCTGCCTCCAATTCTCAGCCCATTATTTCTCACTACTCGGGAATTACTCCTAAGGCCTTGACATACCCTGCTTCTCCTCCAACCACTGTGGTCTTGATCCCAGTTCCTCAAGCAAATTTTAATCCCCCTCAACCAATCCATATGGCTCTCCCAATATTTTTTCTAAATAAGTATGCATCTCTTAATTTACCTCAAACTCTGAGTGAAATGCCCCAGAACCACCTAAAGTAGTTGCCTAGGTTCAATGGGGAAGATGATAACACGACAAAGAGTCACATTGAAGCCTTCAGTTCTTTTGCTCACATCCTAGATGTGGATCAGCTGGATGTGGTCATGAGACTTTTTGTACAAAGTCTCGAGGGAGAAGCCAAAAAATGGTTCAAAGATCTACCCAATGCCTCCATCACTACCTAGGAGGAGCTGGAAAACGCTTTCACCCATAAATGGGGAGAAAAGAGGGATCATGAGTACCTCCTCACTGAGTTTAATGCCCTAAGAAAAAAGTCGAAGGAGGATACTTCAAAATTTATCAAAAGATTCAATAAGCAGTACAATAACCTACCTGCTAACATAAAGCCTCCTCCAACTACGGCTCGTGTGGTTTTCCTGGGAGCTTTTGAGTCCGACATTGGTTTTTCCCTGAGAGAAAGGAAGTCTCTCACTCTAGACCAACTGCAGATTGATGCTCTTGAAGTATAAGAAAATCTGGTCTCGGCAAGAAAGTCAAGGGTAAAGAAAGAAACTACTGAACGCAAAAGATGGAAAGAGGAGGCATCCTCCTCTGGTCAAGGTAGAGAATCATCAGACCCGAAGTTGGACGAGTTGTACAAACTCGTCAGTAGTTTAACACAAAAGGTTGGAAAGCTTGAAATTGAGAACAAGAACCTTTCTAGACAAAACACTCAAGTCAACAATCAAGGCTATAACCCTCAATATAGAAGGCCTCCACTGCAACTACTTCTGAGGGAAAGAAAGGAATAGCTTGATCAGATCCCTCATCCTTTGTACTTGGAAGATGGTCCTGATGAACAATCATCAGATACACAAGAGGGGCAAGGAAATATGTACTCTACTTTTACTGAAGAAGAATATGAGAATATGGCTCACCAGGAGGCCAACCATGATAGAGAAGGAACAACACAAGAGGAAGATATGGATTATTATTGCAAACAATTTGCAGAGTTCATGCAAGCACAACCACAACATAAGTATGATTTAAGATCTTCAAAGAAGAGGATGAGAGAACCAAAAAAACAAGGGGAATTTGCTCCCAAAGTTGTTTTCCTAGTACTGAATAAAGGGAAGGGTAAGCTGGATCCTGACCCTTCTAAGATAAAAGTCTCCTCTAATGAGGAAAGAACTAGTTCAGAGGGACACATAGAAAAAGAGACACCTATTATGTTGAAAGCTGCTAGTGGCAAGGAAGAAGGAACAGAGCCAGGAGGTACAAAAAAGGTCCAACTTGCATTCAATCTCCATAGGGAGCTTGAGAAGGTAAAAATTCATGTTCCCCTGACTGAGTTTCTAAAGCAGCCTATTTATAAAGCTCAGGTCTCTCAATTTATGTATCCCTCTATCTCAACACCATCCCATGATAGATAAAACCTCCAGGAGGAAAGTCCATGTGGAAGAGTTGGATCCTTCTACTGCACCTTTTTATGTGACTTTGGTGATCCATGACCTTTTGTTGTGTAATTTCATGTTAGATTCAGGAGCTTCCCACAAACTCATGCCATTATCAATAATGGAACATCTAGGTTTGGAGATCACCAAACCATACAAAGACTTGTACTCCTTTGACTCCAATAGAGTCAAATGCTTAGGCATGATAAAGGATCTGGTGGTAAACTTGGCTCAGATCCTGGTGAAAAGTGTGGTAATGGATATAGTGGTGGTTGATATACCTCCTCATTTTGGAATGCTCTTATCTAGATCTTGGGGTTCCAAGGTGGGTAGCTCTATCAAGCTAGATCTGAATTATACCACCATTCGTAATTTGGAGGTGGAAAAAGAAGGTTGTACATAGAATCTCGGTTTGTGAAAATCGTGACCCCAGCTAAAGGCTCAGAAAACTCCCCAGTACATTGGAAATACAGTGACATCTCCCGCCTATTCTTAGAAGAAGGTGAGAACCTCTTAGAGAAGCATCAGTGCACCTGAGAAGGTAGTTGAAATATCAGCATTTAAATGAGAATGAAGTATGGAAATTGTACTTCGATGGAGCAAACTCAAAAGATGGAAATGGAGCTGGAATATTGTTGGTATCCCTGGAAGGTAGCATGATACCCCTCTCCTTCTTGTCTAGGTAGCCAGATCTAGTGCCTACTGTTCTCTTTTTCCCTCCACAGGAGCTTTTATTTGCATGTGGTGCATTGGTGCCGGATCTTCTTTCTAGGTGTTGCACTTTTGCTCTTTTTTGTTGTTTTTTTTTGCATAGATATGGGTATCCTACTGGTCTATTTTCAGGGGCACAATATTGGCCTTTTGGGGTTAATTTTTTGGGCACTGTTGTTGCAGATTTGCTGGGGTTTACATACCCTTTTTTTGGCTGCCCTGTCTGAGGGCTTTTCTGGATACTTCATTTGGAGTATTGTTTTGTAAGTGGCTCTGCCCACATTTCTGCATATGCTTCAAGCATCTACAATATGTAATCTTCTTTAATGAAAATTACGAATTTTCTCCATGGGAAAAAAAGGTGCTAAATTCATTCCGTATGTATGTACTACAATCCGAAATCACAACGTTTGTCCTAACGACTGCAGTCTAAGACATTTTGGTGCAGGGAAACAATGAAGGAAACAGGGGCAGATGGATAGCTAAAATATAGGAGTATGAATTGGAAATCAAGCCTACCAAGATCATCAAAGGCCAAGGGTTGGCCAAGATTTTGTCTGAATCCAACTGTCAAGCTCTAGGGATAACCCTGATCACAAAGGAGGGCAGTCCAGAGGATGAACAGAGCAGAATTAAAACGGCTAAACAAAATATCTATGCCAAGTATGAGGGACCGCCCAAGTATAAGAACATTGTTCATTACCTCTTGTTTATAAGATGCTCGTTGGGAATAGATAGATCAAAATACCGGAGTCTGAGATTGTAGGCACATAAATACATTATATCCAACGGATTGCTCTACTGGAAGGACCTGATGGGGGTATTACTGATGTGTTTGGTTGAGGGAGAAACCCATGAAGTGATTGAGGATTTCCATGGGGGAGTATGTGGAGGACACTACAATTGGAAGGCAATGACACACAAAATCCTCAAGGCAAGATTTTACTGGTCCACGTTGTTTGGTGATGTTTATTCTAAGGTTAGGTCATGCCAAAAATGCCAGCTATTTGTTGAAAGACAGAAGTTTTCTCTTCTTCCCCTTATTCCTGTGCATGTAGCGGAGCCCTTTAAACAGTTGGGATTGGACTTCATCAGAGAAATAAACCCACCTTCTAGCGGCCAACAAAAATGGATTTTAACAGCCATTGACTATTTCACCAAGTGGGTAGAGGCTATCCCAGCTAAGAATGCTACTGATCCAATGGTGGTAAAATTCATGGAGGAGAACATATTGTCCTGCTTTGGGTGTCCTTTTAAAATCATCACCGATAATGCACAGGTCTTCAAATTTTCCAATTTCACCAACTTCTGCCACAAATTCAACATCATTGTTGGACAATCCACTACATACTACCCTTAAGGGAATGGCTTGGCTGAGTCTTTTAGTAAAATTGTGGTGAGAGTTCTAAAGAATACCATCACTAAAAATCAACAGAACTAGGACTCTTAACTAAAGTTTTCTCTGTGGGCTAATCGTGTAACACCCAAAAGATCCACTGGGAAATCTGCTTTTGAGCTAGTATATGGCAAGGCTGTTGTCTTCCTATCCAATTAACAATGCCAGTAGCTAAGTTGTTGAGAGAAGCTGAGGAAGAACCTAACGCCTTGACTAGAAGAATAAATCAACTGGTGGAGCTTCATGAGAATAGAGAGCAGGTGGGGACCAAATTGTTAAACTACCAACAAAGGATGAAATCTCTATTTGACAAGAAGGCTAAGGACATACCTCTTCAGCAAGGACATTTAGTTCTCAAGTGGAATGTCACACGAGAAGACAAATGAAAACATGGGAATTTTGATCCGCTATAATTCGGCCCCTTCAGGATTGTAGAAGAAAGTGGAAATAACACTCACATGCTCAAAAAATTGGATGGTGAACTGCTGGAACTTCCTGTAAATGGTTAGCTCCTAAAATTTTATTTTTAAAATTAGAGATATATGTCTCTTTCTCATTGTAAATACCCGGTGTGTGTGTTGAAATTATTATTTGAATTTTTCAATTTATTTTCAGAAAAGTCCTTTTTCACAGAATTATATGTTGTTTAAGAATAAATCCATGCCTAATGGAAGGAAAGGCTACTGGTCTACAGGTCCTCAACACCTTGCCAACAAGGCACTATCCCCAATTGGAGCCAATGGTATCATCACTACATTGTGGGTTTCAATTGGTCAAGGTTACCTGAGAGTAGTGAAGTTAAAGACATTTTTTAGGATACAGAAGCTATCAGAGCTTAACCAGACCCTCTCCATTGCCAAGTGCTCAGAAAAATCTTTCCAACGGTATATGGAAGTTCAAAAATGGACTCCTGGAGCAAAAGATAAAGCATTTTGAAGATTACCTTGGAAAATCCCAACTGATGGAGAAAAAATGACTAAGTGTAGAAGACAAATCGCAATCGGAGGTCTGAGGCTGATTGCAATCGCATATCGCGGGTCAGCGAGTCTCAGGCACATACTTATGTTATCGACGGGTTTCAAGGCCAAGTGACTATATCATAGATCAGCGATCACAGGCGCCAGGGGTGCACACTAGAGCGGCGCCAGAACTATCGCCAAACGTCGATATCATGGGAACCGTCGAACATGCGATAAAGTGGTGCATCGCCGGGGGGCCGAAAAAACCAAATACAAAGGAAATGGTTGACAAAACAAGGGGCGGGCCTCCCCTTTATCTCTCCTCCACGTGGCATCGACGATCGGTGAGGTCGCAGCACTGAAACATCGTAAAACCACCGACATTACTATTTAATATGAAATCGTAGTGGAAGTCTGACTCAGAAATACAAAGGAATTCCATGCAAAACCAAGGCCCGACAAGCATTTTTTCTCTCTCCTCCAGGGGGCCACGTGGCGGCCTCTGATTGGTCCTTAGAGAAGACATGGCAGTTGACGTCAACTATGACATGGCAGTACAGTTGATGATGTGGCAGAGGACATGTGTTGCCCGGTTTCAGTGTTTTCAGGGGTGACATGGGGATATTTTCGGGTGCCACATGTCACCAATCATAGGGTGACACTTGGCAGTGATGACGTCAACAAATTTATTGGCAATCGACGATCGACTATTCTGGGTTTCAGGCTTATCAGCAATTGCGATTGCGATAAGGAAAGGCCCTAGATACGATATGTAATGAGTTGTGAATTATAAAGTTTTCGCGTCTGGGATATCGACTGATGCGGTGTAAGGGGCTATTGAAGGTATGTCAAGTAACAAAGGAAAAGGCCCCCACGCAACATTTGAAAGCCTTAGCGCCCGAAGGGCTAAGCACTCAGTTCAAGCCCCCGATCACATGAAAGAGGAAGCAAAAAGGGGTTGTATTCACAAGGGCTTAAAGGGCAGTCAGGCTCGCCTGTTTCACATTGTTCTTGTGGTAAAAGGCCAGTGTTCAAAAAACTCCCGGGTACTCCATGAAACACGACACTAGAGATTTTCAAGGCATCGATATTATCTAATATAAATTTAAAATGCGTATGAGTTGACAATTGTTTCAAAGTTTGTTATCATTGTTGTGGGTGACCGCTCCAACTTAAGTGAAAAGGAAGGGACAAGACTACTAAAGACCGACAGTGACCAGGAATCGACCAAGAGAGGATTAATCATGACTTGGATGGAAAACGCCAAGACCAAAGGCTAGCGAAGAGGAGTGGCATGAAGATATTTCCAGAAACCATCATTTCAGTTTTGATGGATTAATTATGTTTTGTTGTTTTGATCATGGTATTGTTATTATGTTTTTCTTTCAAGAAAGGAATCTCCCAGCTGTAATAGTTAGAGGATTCATGCTGAGACAACCATTCATACAGACAGCGGTAAGCTTCAGCCAGAAGATATTTCTGTAACTGAGTTTCTTGCCCTCCCTCTCTTTATAAAAGGGAGGAAGAAACATTGACCCTGAATTATAGGAAAAAATTGTATGTGCTTATGAAGTTGTATGGATTCCACATCTACATCTTTCTTAATATGAATGAAACAGTGGTGATTCTCATGTTCAAGTATTACAGTTTGTTGTTTCTCTGTTAAACTTTCATTATGTTCGCACTTCCTCTTTGATTTCAAGCAATTGTAGCTGCCAGAAATATCTCTTATATTCTTACAGATTCATTGGTGTTAACTAGTTAATACATATGTCTGTATGCAAGTCTGAGATTATATCTTTAAATGTGCGCGTCCTGAAATCATAACAATCACTCTTCTTACATCCACTTGTCTATCTTTAGCTCAAATAGGTATAGAACTCTTGATGTTTCAAACTGTATGTGATGATTTATTATTATCCTTCTCTTCTTTCATTATTTTGCAAAATCTAATTAAACTGTGAGTCCTTGATTACTCGGCCTCCACTTGTTTTTGCCTTATTCTTGTGAGTTGTATATGTGAAAGGATATCAGAAATACATGGCTTATATCTTTAGATGAATGAACCAACCCATGATGTTATGTGTATATTTGTAATTACTATGTGTAGAAGATGCATATGATGCCTTTGGTTTCTCGAAAATCATATGAGATAAATAGAATTTAGATGTGCCCAGACACTGGTCTTATAAGCAATCTCTTGTAAGCAATCTATGAGAAAGACTACGCCTTCTATAATATTTCAACTTAAATTTTAATATAAACTAAATCCCATACATACTAATTAATTTAATATATAATTTATCAAATATTATATTTTCTTCAAACTTTAAAAATCTAACACTAAAATATTTAATAACAATAATATTTTCCAAAAAAATAACAAATATATAAGAAATTAATTAATACACATAAATATTAACACATTCATGACATGTAAATTAAATCATTTGTGCAGAATGTAATCTCCACCAAATTTCAAATTCAAAACTGATTAAAAAACTTCAAAATAGATCATTTCTGAAAAAAATAAATTATCCATAAACTTTATTAACTGATTAAACAACTTAAGAATAAATCATTTCTGAGAAAATTAAACCATCCCTTAAACTTTATTAATTAAAATAGTCATCCTCTTTACGATGTAGAGTTTCAGGTTTCATGGATAAGATTAAAAATATAAGCTACAAACAAAACATGTGAAAGCAAACTTGAAGATATTTACGAGACAATGACCATTCATACAAACGGTTTCAAAATCTTATCGACTCACTCACCATCGAGATTGGTCTTAAAATTTTAAGAATGGACCTGTGCCTGTGCCTAATAATGGAACACTAATGCGTTATTATTGGTCGAACATCCACAGATGAAACATCCCATACGGATACGATTCTTCCAGGTCATCGATGCCAACTTCCTGAGATGAACTCCATGCCCAATCATCATACTGCAAACTGAAATCCATGCCCACATATTCTCCAAGAACTTCAACTGGACTGTAATCGATCCATTCTCCACTACTCCACATATTCGTGCAAGAAGAAGTTGCTGCATGATGCACAGCAGTCTGGACGTCCTCCTCCATTTTCTTCTTCCCATCCGCAGCTTCAGGAGTTTTTGCAGCATAATCGTCACTAACGAGATTCGATACCGGGCTTCCCGACTCAGCGTTGAGATCAGTGTCAACAGAGCGATGAACGTCGCTGAAATTAAGCTTCGCTTTCTTCCCTCGAATCCGCCAGGCCGCGGCATCGTAAGCCCGAGCAGCATCTTCGGCCGTATCAAAAGTCCCGAGCCAAACTCTGGCACGGACCTTGGGATCCCTGATTTCTGCCGCCCACTTACCCCATGGCCTCTGCCGGATTCCAATGTACACGTACTTCTTCGTTCTTTTCCCGCCTTTCCTTCTCTTGGACATTTTGCGGTTCCCTGAACTTGCAGAAAGGGAAAAAAAATTAAAGATCCTATCAAAACCTTAAAAAATTCTTATTTCAAGAAAAGCAGGTTTTGAAACTAAATTACAGGCACGGCAGAGAACATACTAGTCGAAAGCTGGGAGCACAATTCTTGCGTGAGAGTCGAAGAGCGAGAATCGACCTTGTGACCTCGTCGACATTCAGTTGTCGACCGAACACAGGAGCAAAAGGCTTCTGGACGGAAATCGACCTCGTGACCTCGTCCACATTCAGTTGTCGACCGAAGGCAGGAGCAGAAGGCTTCTCGGCTGGAATCGACCTTGTGACCACGTCGACATTCAGTTGTCGACTGAAGACAGGAGCAGAGGGCTTCTTGATTTTCTTGATCAAGAAGCTGGTTGTCAGCCACCGACGACTCTGACATTTTGGTAGCCGTACCCTTTCTTGCTTAGCACAGACGAGAGCCGTACTCTTCTTGAAAAGTATGCTTGGCACTGACGATAACAACTACAAGACTCTTTAAGAGGTAACTGGTAATCTGTGTACCTGCTTGGGAAAACAATTTTTAATGTTTCAGAAGAAAATGAAAAGGCGCATGCGCTCTGGGAAGTACACTGAATTGAGAAATTTGCAAGTGGGCAAGTGGAATGGAGGATCTGATTGATTGCCTGTTGTTGTGCTTTGTATACGTCGGATTCTTAATTTGTTAAGCAAAGCATGTACTGTATCGTAGGCGTGATGATTTAAAGTCCAGGAGAATCTGCTCTCTGAGATTTTCCTGACGTGGATGGACAATAAGACGGTGCACTGTGAGCGGCGGCCGGAGGGGCTTTTTCTATGAAAGTGGGCCTCAGAAATCAGTGTCGCTTCGCGTTTCAATCTCTGGACCAGATTTGGAATGGATAAAAGAAGAGATTTCCCTCCGTATCTTGAAAATCAAATGCTTTACTATTTTTTTAATCTTTCTCTGTCGTTCTTTTGAATTTGAGCGTGCAGAACAGGAAAACAGAGCTCTCGCAATCCAGCGCCATGGATCTCCGTATTCCTATCTTCGCCGTTTGAGTTGTATCAAAGCAAAGTATGAATTTAGTTGGGATTCCAAATAATAATTCTCTGTAAATCAATTTGCTTGTTATTCTTCAGCATAATTCTATGTGTTTTTCACTTTGACTCGTATTTTCTTTTTCACACAGACACATTTGCAGAAGAATATTTATACAGACATTCACCTTCTCTGGATTACACTCTTCAACGTCATCATAAAACTTTATCAGATTCTTCAATTTTATTCTAAAAACCATGGATTCGTACAGTAATTTAACATGTTTATTCCTTATTTTACCAGATTTAGTAATAATGTGAAGAAAGTCATTCTCGGGATCAGCCACTTGAGTGGTGTAAATTTAGAATACAAAATTCTCTTTCTAAAGTTTTAATCCATATTAAAATTGCTTAAATATGAAGTTATATATATCTTAGAATATAGGTTTTGTTTTCAAATTTTTTATTTTTTTTAATAATTTCACGGGCTTACTCACACTTTCTTCAAAGTAAGCTTTACTCCAAAATCTTAACTTTTTTATAAACTTACTTTCTTCTTCTTTTTTAAATGCTATTTTCTAATAATGTGTGAAGTAATTATATAAATTTGATTTATAAATAACCAGTTTTAGTTATATAAATTTGATATATAAATTTTGCTTTTTTATTATTATTAATTTTAGATATTTAGCAACCTTTTAAATGTCATTTTTTTAGTTGTTTATAGAATAATTATATAAATTTGATATTAAGATTATTTAACTTATTTATTTTAAAAAAAAATAATAAATATTATATTTTATTAATTATATATTTAAAGTTATTTTTTTATTTAAATTTTGAAATCATAAAAAATAATAGAATTATACTAATTTTTAATATATGATTTATGTTTTAAAAAATGATTTAAAATTGTAAAATTTGAAGATTTGATTAGCATTTATTGTATTGATGATCTTCATAAAGATAAAGGAGAGGAAAAAAATAAATTACATAAAATCAATCAGCACATTTATTTTTGCACTTAATAACCAATATTTTATCATAAAATCACCTTTCATAGTTCTAGTCTCGTTCAACCTTATAGCTAAATAAGATGATTATTACTTAGTGATAAATAAAAAGAAAACCTACATAAACTTATGTATAATACATTTAATTAATGATACGTGGGTAAGTAATGAAAATTATGTATAATACATTTAATTAATGATACGTGGGTAAGTAATGAAAATTATTAATAGTTTGATATCAATAGTTAAAGTTGTTATGTTATAGAAAAAAATTAAAGTTGTTATGTTATGGAATTTTAGTTTTTTTCCATGTACAACATATTTATTATTATAATATAAAGATTATGATAAGATAAAGATTGTGATCATCAAATCTATATAAATTATATATTCTGATTTTGTATTTTAAGATAATATTTTGGAGGAATTTTTTTTTATATAAATATTTTAAAAATATATTTTATCACAATTTAATTAGAGCTATAGTATTGAAAGAAGGATTATTGAAGGTTTAAAATGTCTAATTTAATTACAAAAAGTTAAACTTTGAAAATTTATGGTTTTAAAAGAAAAAGGTTATCTCAAGTGATTTTATGATTTTGAAAGTATGTCATTTAAGTGATATTATATGGATATGAAGTTTGGGGTTGCAATATTTTTATAAAACATAGAGAAAAATGTCTTGTAATCTTAAAATTAAACTAAATATACACTATCATTTTTTTCTCTTTGAAGTTTCTTGGGGTAACTCAATTGGTGATCAAAGAAATGTGAAAATTGTGAAATTTGTGAAAACTGAGAAATCCAAGGTTCAAACTTGGTTTAACATGTTGTTGGGTTCCCATAAAAATTAAGAGGAACATATAGAAATTATTTCAATATTTTTGATCATACAAAAAAATAATATATTGAAACAAATTAATAGATATCTATATTTCCTTTTTAAGCTTGATGGTTCCCATAAAAATCAAGAGGAACATATAAAAATTATTTCAATATTTTTGACCATACAAAAAAAGAATATATTGAAACAAATTAATATATATCTATATTTCCTTTTTAAACTTGATAAATCAAAGTTCGTATATAGTGAACCACTACTAGTATAGTCATAGCACTAAATTAAAAATAAATAAATACTTTCTATATACACTTACATTATGTGGCAAAAATGTTTAACGAATTATTTACTTTATTTTAATATAATTGATCAAAATTATATTAAGAATTAGAACAAAGAAAAAATTATAGAAAACCTAGAGTGGTAGAGTATGAAGTACATATTGATGATGATGATGAAGTACATATTGTTGATGATGATGATGGTTAACGTCCGCTGAGACCAAACATTGGTCTATCGGACCTAAAGAAACAAATTATTTATTTTGATTTAAGATTTTATTCCTATGCTCAAAAAGCTTGGAGAGAAGCCTCCCAAGCTCACTATAATTTTGACATTGTAAAAGGCTAGGAAGGTCAGTATTGTAACAAAGATTGTGAAACTGAGATCTAATGTGGTTGTACGCAGGGCACTCTAAGAGGAAGTGGTTTTCATCCTCGATGTTCCTATTCTCACATATATGGCAGATCCTTTCCATCCATGGTGTTTTAGGAACTGCCCAACGACCTGTTTCACTATGGAGCTCATGAGAATTCGTTTTAATCTTTGCTATATTAATTTTCTTCTTTGAGCTACTTAAAATAGAGAGATACTTTTGATCTTCTAGGGTGGGGTTGATGACCTTCTTATAATAGCTTAATTTTCTTTTAGCTGCTAAATCTTTCTCACGCCACATTTTTTCTTTGAACTTAGAAGTAACAATATCTTTAATGTTATTTATGTTTTGCAATGCATCATTCTCATTGATCTCCCAATAGTTTAACCAGGCCCTTGTGTCTTTATGCCACCCCCGATTGACCCTTAGGTGGTTTTGGCTGGAATTTAAAGCTAGCTTAGGAAGTCTATGATCGTCTATGTTATTGAGTTTGTGCTTGTACAACAGAAACCTAATCATAGCAAGGCTCTCAATAGGGGAAAGACCTGCTTCTATAAGGAGAATAGGATAGGGTGTATCACTTTTAATTTTCAGGTTATAAGTTATAAAACGCTTCTGGATTTGCTCAATCCTTCTTCATGATTCTCTGCAGATGCTGCAACCCCAAACCTCACAACCATATAAGATAACAGGAGTGACTAAAGTTTCAAAGGAACTTCTTTTTATCCCACATTACGAGGTTTGCTATTTTACAATTATTTTCAAGAACAAAATAAGCTTTCCACTCCCCATTAATCCTTTTCTCAATGTTATGGTTCCAGTTGAGCTTGTGATGAATATCAATTCCTAGGTACTTGTAAGAATACACTTCCTCCAAGTTATTATTGTCATACATAAAATTAGCGTAAGTGTCCTTCTTGGATTTGATAATCATAACTTTTGTTTTGTCAGTGTTAACAATCATACCCAGGGTAGTGCAGAAATCCTTAAGAAGCCTGAGTTGCTTATCAAGATCAGATGGGCACCTTGCGAAAAGAACAATATCATCAGCATAGAGAAGAAGGATGATGACTATCCCAACTAAGATCATGCCATCACATCCTGCTTCCTCTAAATAGCCTTCGAGCTTATCGATGTAAATGCCAAATAGGGTAGGGGAGAGGGGGCAACCTTGTTTAACTCCGATGTTACACTTAATATCTTTTGACCACCCCTCATTGCTCTTTAGCTTGGCAATTACATTCTCGTATAACCTTATAGCAGTAGCTCTCAACTCGAGAAGAACCTTTAGCTCTTCTAATCTATTCCAAAGGTTGTATCTAGGAACCGTATCGAAAGCCTTTCTAAAGTCCACAAAGCAACAAAATAAATTGGATTTATCATTCCGACATTCCTCCACAATTATCCTAAGCGTAACGAGGTGGTCTGTTGTTGAGTGATGCCTTCTGAAACCTGCTTGGCCTTTAGCCCGCTTACCTTCACTTTCAAGCCATATGCTTAACTTCTTTTCCAAAATACTACCATATAACTTGGCTAAGAGAGGGCTGATCATAATTGTCCTATAATTAGAGGGGTTATTTGTATCCCCACTTTTAAAAATAGGTATAATGAGGCTCTCAGTCCAAGGTTTAGGGAACCCTTGCTTGACTGCTTGATTGAAAAGCTTGTGGATGTGGGGGATGAGGACAAGACCTCCAATTTTTAAAATTTCTGCCTGGTAACCTTCAATGTCCTTAGATTTCCCATTAGCGAGGCGATTAACCCCAAACTTAATGTCTTCTAAAGAGAAAACTTCTTTCATTGTGAGCAGGGTTTCAAAATTATCCATGACATTTGGCGATTCATAAAGCCTTTTAAGATAGGAATTCCAATTGTGAAGAGCAATTTTATTATTATCTTGAGTCTTCCTAGTCAGAATCTGCCTCCAAAATTTCTTAGGAGCTACCTTAGAGAGGTGTAAGAGATTCTCCTGTCTTTGACGAATGTACTGCCTCTTTTTCCTTTTAGTTAGGGCTTTGTATATTTTTATCTTGTTTATTTTAAGAGAATCATCAACAGCTTCCTTAATTGCTCTCCTCGCACTTTTACAATCTTTGTCATACCATGGATTGGTTTTTCTATTTCTTTTATTATTTGAAACTTCAATTGAGAACTTGTTAATAGAATATGAGAGGGTTGTAGTAAAATTATGATAGAGGTCTTCTATGTTGTCTATACTAGATAAAGGAAGCAAATTAGTTTTTAATTCATTTAGAAAGAGATCATTTTTATTTCGATCAAATATTAAGTTCTTTTGGCTGTAAGTATTATTTTCTGTGGGAACTCTATGCATGACAAAATTGAGAGTTATAATAAATGCCTATGATCAAGTTCAGGTTCGTGGTCGTTTAAGATGTCAAAATTTATTATTTCGTTGTATAATGGGAGATCGAAAATAACGTAGTCTACCACGCTGCTACCAAGTCCATGGATGCAGGTCATCTTGCTGGAATTGGGCCACTTCTTTAGACTGTTGCAAATTATGAGATCCTGAGCACTATAGAGCTTGACTAGCTCCGACCCAAACAAATTTTCCCCGAGGTCTTCAGAGCTCCTTTTGTACCTACTAGCCAGAGTAGGGTCTTCGTCTAACCAAAGAGGATTAGGGTTGGAATGATTGCTTAGAATAATAGCTTGGTTGTTTGAAGTTTGAGCATTAAATTCACCTATTAAAAGGATATTATCGTCATTCCTTAGGCTAGAAATATCATTCTCTAAACCATTGTAAGGGTTAGTTTTATCTATATTCTTCTTCTTATAGAAGTTAGAATTGATGGGGGGAAAATAACATATTTCTATGTAGGACTTTTTATTATTAATGTCACTGATCTCTATCCAACTATATTGGTTGTGAGGGTCATTTTTATAAATCCTAGCATGGGGGGAGATGTTCTTCTTAAAGTAACAAGCTATTCCCCCAATGCCTCTACGGGAGGATCGCTTGTTCCAGGTAGACCATAACGTAAAGCCATCTATGTTAGGGACCTTAGATTCTTTGTGCTCCCAAGTTTCAACAAGCAAAATAATATCAACATCATTTGAAATCCAACTTAGCTTGGGGCCTTTGTTCCACGGGAAGCCCCGACAGTTCCAAGAAAGGATTCGGAGCATGTTTAATTGCTATTGATTACTATCTTTTTGGTTTCTATCTTGAATAAAGGCTTTTCTATTTCTGATTATTGCCCATTTTCCTTCCTTTCTAGCTTCTTTTACCTTTTGAACCTCCTTTCTTAATTCTGCTTGATCTTCTGGAATGAGATGTTCATTTATGAATATTCCCGTTCCTTTTAGACTCGAGGTTTTACTAAGTATGTTGTACTTATGATTAGTGGAGCTCACCTTTATGTGGATTAGTCTTCCTTTATTCTCAGTTAATTTCCCCAACCTTGTTTCTTCTGTGAGACACACTGTTTCAATTTGTAATCTATTATGTAATTATGTCTGGGCTAAGGCTAAAGTATCCTCATCTACTTCCTCTTTTAAACCGAAGATTATAAGGTTCAAGGCCATTTTGTTACGTTTAGTGGTCTAATTCTATTATTTTTTTCATTTCATCTTTAATTGGTTTAATATCTAACTTATCTACCACATTATTTAGGCTGAGGTGGCTATTAACTTTTTCTTCTAGTTCTTTAATCATGTCTTTCATTTTAAGACTCTCTAAAGTATTAGCATCTCCTTGCTGGGATGGTTGGTTAGTATCTTGGTTTAGTTTTTCTATAACCTACAATCTAGTCTCCATTGCCTCCATTTTATTCTCCAGTAGTTCTATTTATTTTCTATTTGTTTTTGGATCGTGTCTTCAAGAGATGCAAATTTATTTTCCAGCATGGCTTCTAACTATTTTTGTAGCTTGGCTTCTCTTTCTTCTCTACGTTTCTCTAAAGACTCTATATACTCATAAAGGCCTTGTAGGGTAACTGTGCTAGGTCTGCCCTTGGTAATCTTTGGTAACTGTGGTGAAATATTCATACTTGAAGTTATATGAGCAAATATGTATTAGAAAAAGAAAAAGATAAGGAATGTGTGCACCTGATATCAGAAAACCTGACTGCAGATTGCCCGTGCCCACCGCAGCTCGCAGACCGAAGAATATATGCGAAGAATATATAGAGTACGTTTTTAACTCTTTCACCGAGCCTCAGAACTCTTTCACCGAAGAATATATGCGAATAATATATAGAGTACGTTTTTAACTCTTTCACCGAGCCTCAGAACTCTTTCACCGAAGAATATATAAATTACATGTTTAACTCTTTCACCGAGCCTCAGAACTCTTTCACCGAAGTATATATAGAGTATGTGTTTAACTCTTTCACCGAGCCTCAGAACTCTTTCACCGAAGAATATATGCGAAGAATATATAGAGTACGTTTTTAACTCTTTCACCGAGCCTCAGAACTCTTTCACCGAAGAATATATGCGAAGAATATATAAAGTACGTGTTTAACTCTTTCACTGAGCCTCAGAACTCTTTCACCGAAGAATATATGCGAAGAATATATAGAGTACGTTTTTAACTCTTTCACCAAAGTATATATAGAGTACGTGTTTAACTCTTTCGAAGATTATTATTATGTTGAATTTTTATTATTTTTTACAAAATACTAGGAGTGATAAACTATGAATTGAATTAATGGTGGTTGAAATTGCAAAAAAAACTAGTAGTAAGTGTAAAACCCACATGAGAGATGGAGGATTGAATGGCTCACGAATATCAGATTAAAAAATGTGAATAAAATGACTTGCATAGTCACCATATGCCACCTATTGCAGGTCTTGGAATTCTCATTCAAATCCACACCATTTTCTAGAAGAATTATCTGTTGTGGAAGGTTAATTTCCAAGTTCTATTTAAATGGTCACGATTGATGTGGTTAGAATAGGGTATGCTAAGAGTTGAACCAGAGCTACAGTTTTCGCAACAAATAGGGTTACATGCTAAGGAACATTAGGATGCACTTCTAATCTACAATCCTTTCACACTAGTTAATGGAGGAAGACTTGGTCGGTTTTTTTTTTTTATGATCGACTAGAGGACTTGAAATTTTGTCTTGAACCAGTGGACATCCACAAGACTCTAGACCCATCTCTCCTTTATATGTTGAGTCAAACTCTGCACTAATCATAAATGTCTATTCAGATCTTTTTGGTGAGTTGGTTCAATCTCAATAACCACTAGTCAGTTGAATTAGCCACTTAGAGCTTTGAATTAGGGATTGCATTTACATTATCTTGGCATATCTTTCAAGTCTTGGATGGGAGGGATTTCCTAAGTATGCTTTGAGAGATCTGTCATGTGAAAGTAATCCCTCCCCACATATAAATTCGATGATGGGTTTAATATTTCCTTATGTGAATAAAACATATGCTTTTAATGTAGCATCCCTAGATATGATAGTAGGATTTTCAATTTATGGTTTCAATGGAGGAAGTTCAAATGGCCACTAGAGCCTTAGGTTCATCAAACTAGATTTAATAATGATCTAATGACTGTACAATTATTTGCATTCCCACCACTTATCCTAGAGCCTTTGCACTGTAAGGATATGATTCAGGTGGATATTTTTGGCCACCCACTTATTCCACTTAGACCCCCAACACTGTTTCCTATCAGTTTCATATTTTTCAACACAGTCTCCTATTTCGGCAATTTTCTATTTTTGGTAGTTTTCATGTCCTAAAATTTTAGAGTCATTTTGAGGCCCTAAACGACGTTGTTTAGGAAAATGGGAAAACTTGTAATTGAAAGTTGTTATCCTTGGATAGACCTTTCTAACATGATATGGTGCACACTAAACAGAGATCGTATGCCAAAGTTATGACCCCGAGAATTTGATGTTCCAACTAACCCCATTGGGGTCGATAAGCTTTTGGTGCTTCATCTCCTAAGGTTAGGTTTCTGGATGTCTAGGGTTTCTCATTGCTTATTCATGATAAAAATGCCTCAAAGTGTCATTGTAACACAATTTAGAACACATGTAGCCTTCACATCTCTTCTCAGATATAACCAACCACTGCCCGAGCTAGTTTGCTTTCATTCTATATTTAAGAAGTTTTTAGTATTTTTCTATTTATTAATTGAAGTTCAGTTTCGTTGTATCTATGTGTTTTTTTTCAAATTTGTATTTCATTCCATTCCTTCATAAATATGGATCAGTGGTATCAAAGCGCTCTTCTCTTTCTTTGTTTTTATGTGCATGTCCCGAACGAGGTTGGGATAGAAGGAGTTGAGACTTGAACTACTTGAGCCCTTGCAAGATCGTCCTCACTGACCCCGACAACCTCTCATGGTGGAAGAAAAGAAAGATGAGGGAGTAAGAAATCCTATCAAATTGTTGCTTGAAGAAGCCCTCCAGCGACAAAGGAATGAAATTATGGATAACTTTTCTCATAACCTTCGGCAATTACCAATGGGTGACGCATCTTCACCCAGCAATGACTTTGGAGGTGTTGCCCCCTTCAAGGTACAAGTTAACTTTGATATTCTTATCTTTGAAGGCTAGATTGATGCATATGCTCTAGATAAATGGTTAAATATACTAGGAGGATATTTTTTGGTCCATGCTTTTTCTTATAAAGAAAATATTACTTTTACACTGCTTAAAGTCGCCTCCCATATCTAGGACTGGTGGGAAACTTACTGTGAGAAAAGGGCTACAAAGGATTCTGCATTATTTTCAATCATACCCTCTTAGAACTCTTTTAAGGATGTTTTTAAGGAAAAATATTACCTTGTTGACAACTACAAAGATAAATGTATAAAACATACCACATCACGACAAGAAAGGGACCAAGACATGCCAAAGTTCACAAATATCTTTCATACTCTACACACGAATTTGGGTATCAAGGGCTTTGAGTGACATCTGGTGCTCACGTATTGTAGTTGTATGCACAAATACATCCAAACAAAGATGAAGTTCTAGACATCTCCTCACTTGGTGCTACATATGCTACCCAAATCGAACAAAAATTTAAATAAAATAAGTGAGACTTCGGTTCTGTGAATCTAAAGTAGGGCAAGGGAACCCCCACATCACAGAACAAAGGAAAAAGTCAAGGTGGAATAGTCCAAGATAACCCATCAAAGTCGTAAGTAAAGAATATAAATGGTAAAATGAAGAAGAACATGGGAAAGTGGTGTGATTTCCACAAGAGCCTTACTCATAACACAAATGAGTGTCGTGCAAAGCAGTTACTGGTGATCGAAATGAAAGCTTCAGAGTCAGATGCAGGTTTTGACTTTGAACCAAAACCCAACAAGGGGAAATAGATCATTGTTGTAGAACTTAGTGTCATTGTGGCTACCACCATGGTCCAACACAAGGAGCCTAAAGATCCGAAGGAAGGTGAGCATCTCTTTCACATGTGGGTAAAGGGGACTCTCCTACATCGATTTAAGAAGAAAATTCAAAGTTTTCATTATTATAAATTTCGGTCTTTGACTTATTGGTTGAATTCAACCAATTAAGGGCTCCCGCAATGAGCCGACTAAGGTGTTGAGAGTAGGTTTTAACCATGTACATAAATTACCTACAAACGAATTCTTAAAACATAAAAATAAAATGGCAAGAACATAAACAGATTTTCCCCTGGATCATAAAACCGGGACTACCAGATTGATTTTTCATTATATTATTTTCAATGTTACAATACATATATAACAATGTCGAAGCATTCATAAACCCCAATCCACTAACCCTGGATTAGAACATAATTGTTGTTCCCTTGACCAGATCTACAAAATACTATGGGCAAAAACCATCATACCCAAAACCATGTGCAAACTCCATGCACAAAACCATGGGTAGGTTTGCCCACCATCTTTGGGTTCACCCCCCATCCTTGGGTCCACATAAAAAAATTCTCAGGGTGATGCCACGAACTCCATGTAGGGAAGCTTCCGCCCCCTTGCAAACCCCCAACAGGGAGGATTGCCACCCCCCACTGCACCTAGCGCAACATACAATACATGGATCTAGTCGTGGAAAGAATATAACACATACCCAACATTGAACAGGAATGTTGACCGATCAACTTGGTCGAATATTAATTGACCTTACTATGATTTTGAACCCAAATTCAAGTTAGCACATTTTCAGTACTTAGTTGGAAAATGCGACTAACAAAGAATATATGTGGACAATATTAAACTTGGTTATATTGTCGAACTATTACACATTGCATCCATGTATATGTCTAATTGTTCCTTGAGACAAACTTTGACTCGACTTGTGTTGATTTTGAAGTTGAATAGTTGAGTGTTTCCCATGACCAAGTTGAATCGGCCAAGGAGGAGGCACTTAAGTGGAGGGGAAAGCATGATCTAGTGGTGAAGGAATCTCAAACATCATTACAAAGGGCTACATCACTTCATGAGCATGCTAGCAAGCATAGCTAAGAGAGGATACCCTAAGAGCAGAGTTTTCAGCCACCATAACACAAAAGGAGAATGAAGTCAAGGATTCTCTCACAAGGCTTGAACATGTTGATCATCGTCTAGGTGCATTAAATCTACAACTAAAGGAACAAGGGGAATAAACTAAGGGCTCAAGAATTGGATTCTCTAGTTAGTTTGCATTATTCTTTTTGCTACGTTGTAGAATGTTTAAGATGACTTTGCCAATGACAAAGAAAAATTTTAATCCCAGTAAAATTTTATTGATTGTCTGAGATGCTTAAGGAAAATCTGAAATTTGTTGGTAAAAGAATCTAATTACTGGTAGATGTTTCTAGCCAACATAAAAATAAAAATAAAAATGAAAGAGGAGAGCCCAATAAATTACAATGGCGTCTTAATTCTGTTGAGAGCTTGGTCGAATTATTACTATAATTTGTCGATAAATGCACATGTTGGGTATCAAAGGTGTTAGGTTCCTATACCAATAGAAGTCATAATTTTGAATGACTAAGGTTAAGCCTTGTAATATTGTACATACCTTTGCTTTCTGCAAATTTTTTCCATATTAAAAAATTAAAAAATGTAAAGAGGGTATGTCCTAAAAGAAATATCAAAGGACAAAAAGAACAAGAGAAGGTCAGAAAATGAAAATATATGAACCCCAAAAACAAAAAGAGACCATGAAAGTGTGCAAGTCTAAATGCCACTACTATTTACTTTTATGCATAATAATGATTGTGTGCAGCTTGTTATTCATGCCACAATCCATGGTAATCAAACTGTTTAATCTTGGTTATTTCATTTACTTTGAATTTTATGTTTATAGTTAGGGAATAAAATCTTACCAAACAGTTTAATCTTTGCAGATCATTAGATAGGTAGAGAAAATAAAAGGAGCTCATCAGTTTAATCTGAGCCCTTGGATGATATAAGGTTAGAATTATATAGATTACTTTCAAAAGAAAAAAGGATGAGAAGGGTTTACTAGTCTAAATGCACCCAAATAAAATGAAGAAAAAATGGTAGGGTAAGTAATGGGTAATTAGAAGAAAGGTTGCTGAAGTATAAAGTTGGTTGGATCAAAACACATGCATCATGCTTAGACACATATTTATATATGTATGTTCAACTATTGAATAAAAAACAAAGGTTTGCAAGTTAATAAGATTAACTCCCCCACATTCATTTTTCCCCTTACTAATTTCCTATCCACAAGTATGTTCTAGCACTTTAAATCCTTTAAGTCAAAGAGGTTCAGAGCATTTCTCTGACTTTTGGTGGGACCAGACCCTCGGCTTAATGACTTATGGACATCAAGTGTTAGAATCCCCTTCATAAAATTCATTTCCCCTCATTACCCTAATAAAACCCCTTTTCCTAAGGATAAACTTCATTTGCCTAAGAAAAGTGAAAACCCCCATGTAAATTCTATTTCCACTCAAAAGACCCTCAAAAATACTTTATCCTCAGTATCAAATGTATGAAATAAAATGCAAATATTTTACATTTATGCTAAGGGTATGCTCACTCCACTCATTTCATATTAATTTTTAACTTTATTATATAAATCCCCATATACCTTTTCCCCTATATTAATTAGATCCCCTAAATAAATATCCCAACCCTTAGTTTAATTATAAACTATACAATTTACCCCATATCCCGACAAATAGATTAATCCCATCATTAAACTCCGCCTGATCGTTTTAACCCGTCATTAACCTATAATTAATCCCGTAGCGCCAAAGTTAAAAGCATTGCCCCCCCCCCAAAACCCATGCTCTTATCACCCACGTACCTCCCTCGCCCGATTGCCGTCCGATCGCCACCCCCCTCATCTGAAGGTCCATAGCCATATCAGTCGCGCCCGACGGCCGGCCTTTACCCGCCCGATAAAGCAGTTTTCCCTGGCCCCCTGAATGTTATGTGTCGATCTCTGAAGTACATCGGGTGACCCCTCCTCAATACCGCCTCCTCCTCATAAGTGTGTGATGGCCTAGAAAACCGCCTCCCTGCTCAACCTGATAAACCGCCCAATTTTCATTCATAAATTACCCACCAAAACATGACCATTGCTCCATAAAAAGGCTGAGAAGCCCTTTTTCGCTCGTTTTCCTTGTGAACCACTGCGACACCTGCCAACCTGAAAACTACCAAGTAACCCCATTTCAGTCCTCAAAGAAGTTGCGGAGACCACCTTCAAAGCTCTCAGAGCCCTTTCAACCTTCTGCCATCGTCTAGAACACCAGTTTGAAGACAATTCACCTAAATTCTAGGTATTTGTGAAACAAATTACCAGCCACCCTTCGAATTTGAAAACGTTTTGTATTTAAAAGTATTTTAATTAAGTAACATTAATTGGAAGTACTTTAAATTCAAACCACATACCCAAGCCCTTCCCAAAGTTTCCAAATTACCTCCCAACCCTCTGATACAACCCTACCCTGCCAAATTCAAATCCACAAGAACTAAATTATGGCTGCCCTTATCGCCATGGATGTTAGACCCATCACAACTCTCCATCTAGACCTAGACCACCTTCCCTTGCCAGACAGGGATTTCCAAATCAGAGATACAAGTTCATATGAGGTCCTCCTCAAACTTCATTGTTTGAGCAGTGATGTAGGAGCATCCAACTCAAGAAATATCATTATATTTTAGTAAACATAGGGGTTCCTTTGTTTCAAGGAATTTGGTTTCCTAAGTATTGAATTAATGTAATTATTAAGAGTTTTGAGTGATTTTAATGAGAGAAGCTAGAATAGGGATTTAATTAAATATAGTGAGGCATATTTGTAAATATTCTCGAATGTAGGAGAATATGAGAGATTTAGGATAGTTGAGAGATTGAGAGATTTGAGAATTGACTGTAAATCTTAGATTAAGAGTTGGTTCATGATTTTGTGGATTAGAGAGGATCCTTAGTGATAAGGAAGAGATTTTAGGATTTTGTTGAGAGGTTTATGGATCTAAACCAGGAATTGGTTCTAGAATCCTTTTGTATAAATGTAAGCCTAAAAGGCAAAAAAAGAGGTTAGATGGTTAGATAGTTAGTGGGTTAGATAATTAGAGAATGTAAGCTTACGGGAATATTGTGAAACACAGGCCACTAATTAGAAGATCGGGCCAAAGAGAGACAGAGAGTCGTACTATGTAATCATTGGTTTGTATGTACATATATAGAGATTTAATTCCAAAGTGTGTAAATGTGCGATTTGAATATCAAATGATAAAATTATGAGTAAATCAAAGAATTCTGTGTAACAGAGGTATGCAGGCAGAGTCTAGACGAAACACAGAGGAGAAAAACGAGACAAAGATTCATAATGGATCGCTTGAATCCATTCGAAGGATCAAAGTGAAAGCTCTAGAGGGATAGTAATGAAAGAACACGCATACTTAAGCTCAAGAGGAATTGCGCAGTAGAACAACGAAGGGTGAGAAACCTTAGAGTAATCTGAAACCACAGTCGAACTGAAGAAATGGCGTACAATCCAAGTGAAAAGAGGAATGAGGAAGTAAATTATTGATACACAGTAACCATTGGATGTAACAGATCAACGGCTAGGATTAAGTCGCAGCGAGGGGAGTAAGTGGTATCACATCGCAACATATCATAAAAGTGAATAAACCCCAGCCTTAAGCGATTGCGATATGCGAGATCATCGCTAGCTGTTGGATCGCATGCTTTGATCAACGGTGGAGAATCATTGTTAAATCCCGCATCGCAATGTTTCAATTATGAGGGACGAACCTTCGGCCACAGGCAAGTGCAGTGTGTGATATGCGATATCCGATGCAATCGAAGATTTGATCGCATCGCAAATATTCCATGGTAATGTACCGGGCCCTAAGCAATTGCGATGTGCGACATTGCAAAGTGCAATGTAAGCGAACTGAGAAGCTTTGCGACATGCGATGAGAGCGGACCCGAGAAGGTAATGGACATAGTTTATGGTATTTGGAATCTGGGTTGTGTTATCACATATCGGGTAGAAAGGAGGAAGGCATGTTAGTGGATCTACGAGATTGCAATTGCGATTGCGATAAAGCTAAGTCTCAAGAAACGTGCCAAGTCAGAGGAATCAAGAAAAGGTATGGTTTACATATGTTTTGTGTGTATTCTATTATACAAGAATTATAATAGAATTAAAGCGCCAATAGATGGTTTGTGGGTTAAATCCGTGAATAACCAAAGCATAAAGGTTTTATGGGGTTTGGCTAATGTGTGCGGCATAAAGATTAAGGATTAATCAAGACTTAATGAGGTAGAGTATAAAGTCCCGATGAAGGATTGAACGAAGGGTTAGTATGTGGTTAATAAATAAATGTTTCCGCATGAGATTTACTTAAGAGGGCCTTGAACCATTCATTAATGAAGATTTGACACGGCTGTTGTAGATCTAACCCAGAAATATTATAGATCTGATATGAAATAGCTCTGATACCAATTGTTGTAGATCTAACCCAAAGATATTATGATAATAGAAATAACCCAAGAATAACAAGATAGAAATAGATAGAAATGCTTTTTTATTATCAAACCCTTAAGGTAGGGCAACACCATACATTCACTCCTTAAGGAAGGAGAACACTCCACAAGCCATATGCCTGTTCATAAAATATTCCTTCACTATCTCCATGTGGAGTCTCTAGCCTCTATATAGGCCTCATACATACAATACCATGGGTCATTACCATGGTTCCCTCATACCTCCCATTATTACTTGTTGTAGCTCCGATACCAATTGTTGTAGATCTAACCCAAGAATATTATAGATCAGATATGAAAATGCAAGATAATGCAGATAAACCCAGAAATAATATGAAATGATTCTTTATTGATCAAACCCTTAAGGTAGGGCAACACCATACATTCACTCCTTAAGGAAGGAGAACACTCCACAAGCCATATGCCTGTTCATACAATATTCCTTCACTATCTCCATGTGGAGTCTCTAGCCTCTATATAGGCCTCATACATACAATACCATGGGTCATTACCATGGTTCCCTCATACCATCAACTAATACCATGGGCCCATTACATTATTACTAACTACTTGTGGTCCCTTACATGATGTGGGTTAACCACCTTATTTATTACTATGGCCCATCCCATTATTACATTATTACCTTGGGTACCTCCCTTGGTACCCCATATTATCCCCCCTAGGTATATAACATCGGCAGAGAGTTGAATTTCCTGGGGCAAATCAGGATATATGCATTTGACATTCATACTGTGGGTATACGTGGGTTTTCCTGTGTCAAGTGGTATTAGAGCAGAATTGTGGTTGAACCATTTATCAGAGCAGGGACAGGTAAATGTTTGCAGGAACAGGTAAATGTTTTTGAAAAACTTAGGGCAAGAATGAACCAATGCAAGAAAACTCAGCGAAGGCGAAATTGTTGTTGATAGTTAAGCTTTGCCAAGATAAAGCTGGGAGATTGAAAGAAAGAACCCGATTCTAAATCTGATTGACAATAGCTTAATGTTGAGAATTTGCGTAGTGGAAGCATGAAGACTTGCTGAAATAGATTTGTAGGAATGGTGAGATCCTGAAGACAGGTGAAGGTATGCAAATTTGCCTAATGATTAGCAGAAATTGAATGAGTGAAATTTTGGAGCAAGATTATAGTAGTTAAACTGTAAGAGGGATGCTAGAAAGTTCTTGAAGTAGCAGAGTTTGAAGATACAACTGAAGGCTAGATAAAGAACAGTCCATTTAAAGTGCAGGTGAATGGGGGGACAAGATCAAACAGAGATCTTGAAGGTGAGATGAAATGTTTTTATTTTAATTTGATTTGAAGATTGGAGAGTTTGTGGTATTTATATTGATGCACAGGTAATAGTATAAGAAGGTGAGAAGATTGCAACAAGCTAGAGTGAGGAGTGCTCAATTGGTTCCAAAGGAAAGAACCAGAGAATGCTAACAAACTGAGCTCAGAGGAGAGAAGCTTAGTGAGGCATATGTAGCGAAGAGGAGATTTGTTACTGCAGAGGTATTGTTGCAACTCACAAAGGCAATTCCACAAAGGATGTAGGTAGAATTGCTAAGCAATGAAAGAAGCTGGTAAAAGTTTCTGAGTGAAAGCAAAATGTGGCAGAACCTTGAGGAATTCCAACAGAGGTTGGATAAAGAGGACAGTTGTGTTCTTAAGAGGTGTAGATGAGTTGAAGCCTAGAAGGAGCAGAGAAAAGTGCTCAAAGGAGGTTCCAGAGATAGAGAACCAAGGGCTTGCCAAAAGACCAAGTACAAAGGAAAGCTTGGTGAGGTAAGTGGCAGCAGGGAGGACTTGCTGTTGCAGAGGCTTGCGCAACTCATAGTGAGGTGAAAGGAACTCATAGAGATGGAAAGAATGATGACTAGTGACAGTCATAATAGAGGTTTTGAAAGAGATCACAGTAGAGGACAAAAGAAGAAATATGCCAAGGCAAATGGCATGAGAATGAGTGACGAAGCATATGATAGAGAAATGGCTAAGATATCAGTTCATCTTGAAGTATTAATGGAAATGTTGCAGAGAAATGAGATAGACTAGAAATATGGTTATGTCATGAGAAAGAAAGTGAAGTGGTAGAGGCTACAAGAGAAGAGGAATCGACAAGAAAATATGCAGTTAATAAAGGAGCTGAGGGAACTTGAACAGATTTTAGATGTCAAATTGGAGACAGAGAAGCTCGAAAGAGTTGAGCTACAACAAAAGGGAAATGCTGGAGAAGGTGTTGAAGTTTTGGTATGTGAACCAGAACATGGACCATTACTTTTTGAAAGTGATGAAGAAACAGAGGAGTTGAATCATATGAATGATTCAGAGCAGCCAAAAGACTTGATGATTGAAGCATCAAATGAGACCATAAGGTATCGTGGTTTTAAAACTGATAATTTGTGTATGGTTGCAGGTTTGGAAGAAGATAGGCAGTCTTTTAAAGCTGTCAAAAACATGGAATAATACCTCCTAGAAGATGAAAGTTTTGAAGTAGAGTATAAAAAGGAGACTGAAAAAGAAACAGTTCACTACAGTGAACAAGTGCAGTGAGGCATCATTAAAACATATGGTGTGGAAAAGAGACTTGCTAATAGGCTCAAGAATTCTTTGAGTTTGAATCAGCATACTGATGTGCTGACAAAGGAGTTAAAGGAAAGATCAGAGCAACGTAATGAAAGGTTGTCGGAGGAAGAAGAGGTACAAAAGCCTTATATTTTTTATTTTGATAATTGTCTTATAATTGAAGATTTTGTTGCGGAAACTAGAACATATTTGGCACAGGTGGATAGCCAAATGAAAGAAGAAGAGGAAGAATATCTACTGAAGTATGTTGAGAAAGATTTAGCAAAGGAAGAAGGACCATGTGATAATGGGTCAACAACAAATGAAGAAATGGGAGATTTTGTAAAATTTCCAAAATTTACTCCAAGTAAAATCATTGAATTATATAGAGATTTAGACCTTCAAAGGAGTAAGTTGGAAGCGCAGAGGATAAAGGTTCAGGATATATTGTTAATGAAGGATGACAAAGAAATTGTCATAAGTGTAAGTCAAGAAGAAGTTGTCAGGTACAGAAAACAAAAGCAGAAAATTTTCCTGGAAAACAATATGGCAGCAACAAAAAAAGTGCAAGACAATAGTGAACAAAAGAGTAAGGATAAAAGGGTGGCAGTAGTAATGAAAATTCAGCAATTAAGAGTTGAAGACAATCAACAGACAGAGGATATACTGGACAAAGAAATTGAGTTGATAAGAAGGTTAATGATGAAAGTGTCTCAGAAGAAGACAACAACAAGAAAGGAAAGGAGCGACAACAAGAGGAAGACAACAACAAACTATGAAAGCATGGCAAGTGGAGCATTGCAACATAAGGTATGGAGACCTGGAGAACAACAACAGACAACAGCAACAATAGAACAGTTGACAAGCAAAAACAGACTACAAAATAAAGTCTGGGATCCAGGAGGAATCAATTATCTAGACTTATGACCAGGTGGTCATAAATTTTTCTTACCTGGGGAGTCTGATGTAGGAGCATTCAGCTCAAGAAATATCATTGTATTTTAGTAAACATAGGGGGTCTTGTGTTTCAAGGAAGTTGGTTTCCTAAGTATTGAATTAATGTAATTATTAAGAGTTTTGAGTGATTTTAATGAGAGAAGCTAGAATAGGGATTTAATTAAATATAGTGAGGCATATTTGTAAATATTCTTGAATGTAGGAGAATATGAGAGATTTAGGATAGTTGAGAGATTGAGAGATTTGAGAATTGATTGTAAATCTTAGATTAGGAGTTGGTTCATGATTTTGTGGATTAGAGAGGATCCTTAGTGATAAGGAAGAGATTTTAGGATTTTGTTGAGAGGTTTATGGATCTAAACCAAGAATTGGTTTTAGAATCCTTTTGTATAAATGTAAGCCTAAAAGGCATAGACAGAGGTTAGATGGTTAGATAGTTAGCAGGTTAGCTAATTAGAGAATGTAAGCCTATGGGCAGATTGTGAAACAGAGGCCACTAATTAGAAGATCAGGCCAAAGAGAGATAGAGAGTCCTAATATGTAATCATTGGTTTGTATGTACATATATAGATATTTAATTCCAAAGTGTGTAAATGTGCGATTTGAATATTGAATGATAAAATTATGAGTAAATCAGAGAATTCTGTGTAACAGAGGTATGCAGGCAGAGTCCAGGCAAAACACAGAGGAGAAGAATGAGACAAAGATTCATAATGGATCACTTGAATCCATTTGAAGGATCAAAGTGAAAGCTCTAGAGGGACAGTAATGAAAGAACACGCATACTTAAGCTCAGGAGGAATTGCGCAGTAGAACAACGAAGGGTGAGAAACCTTAGAGTAATCTGAAACCACAGTCGAATTGAAGAAATGGCGTACAATCCAAGTGAAAATAGGAACGAGGAAGTAAAGTATAGATACACAGTAATCATTGGATCTAACAGATCAATGACCAGGATTAATTTGCAGCAAGGGGAGTAAGTGGTATCGCAATGCAACATATCATCGAAGTGAATAAACCCCAGCCTTAAGCGATTGCGATATGCGAGATCATCACTGGGCGTTGGATTGTATGCTTTGATCAACGGTGGAGAATCGTTGTTAAATCCTGCATCACAATATTTAAATAAGGAGGGATGAACCTTTGGCCATAGGCAAGTGCGGTGCGCAATATGTGATATCCGATTTGATCGAAGATTTGATCGCATCGCAAATATTCCATGGTAATGTACCAGGTCCTAAGCAATCGCGACATTGAACATTGCGAAGTGCAATGTAAGTGGATTGAGAAGCTTTACGACTTGCGACGAGAGCGGACCCGAGAAGGTAATGGACGCAGTTTATGGTATTTGGAATCCGGGTTGTGTTATCGCATATCGAGTAGAAAGGATGAAGGCATGTTGGTGGATTTGCGAGATCGCGATTGCGATTACGATAAAGCTAAGTCTCGAGAAACGTGCTAAGGTAGAGGAATCAAGAAAAGGTATGGTTTACATATGTTTTGTGTGTATTCTATTATAAAAGAATTATAATAGAATTAAAGCACCAATAGATGGTTTGTGGGTTAAATCCGTGAATAACCAAAGCATAAAGGTTTTAAGGGGTTTGGTTAATGTGTGCAATATAAAGATTAAGGATTAATCAAGACTTAATGAGGTAGAGTATAAATTCCCGATGAAGGGTTGAACAAAGGGTTAGTCTGTGGTTAATAATTAAATGTTTCCGCATGAGATTTACTCAAGGGGGCCTTGAACCATTCATTAATGAAGATTTGACTGGGGAGAGAATTGAATTTCCTGGGGAAAATCAAGATATATGCATTTGACATGCATACTATGGGTATACACGAGTTTTCAGGGACAAATATCTGAACCATTCTGATGACATTGGTCTTTGGGAATCCAATTTTCCCAAATACCAATTTCCCAGGTACATGTTTTCCCTGAAATTATCCATATGTGCCATGCCTGTTACATTCCCAGCCAGAGAGCAATAATGTCCCATGACCAAAAGATTTTGTTCACAATCACAGCTGAGTCAATCAATGAGATGTTACAAGTCCAACCAGGTCCAAACCTGACCTCACTCTCAATTGGAGATTTGTTAGACCAGTACACCATGTTGAGTCCATCAAAATTGGCCCAATTGTTCCAAAATTTCATTATAGAAGAGAAACACATTTGTAAAGATGTCCCCCATATGTTTCTGCCATTGTCTCTAAAAGGGGAAAGCACATAGTAACTATGATATCATGTATTTTGGGCTGCACCACTGATGAATTTGTTGATGAGCTTGTCATGGCCTTCATGTCCATTTTTACCCCAGGGAAGCCTCCTGTAACTATATGCAATTATGCCCAGTTCATAGCTAAGAGGATGCATGAACAGTTTACTAGAATGAATAATGAGAGAGTGTTCAAGTACTCGTCTGCACTTTACCATATGTTTTTATATTATCAGTCAGACAGGTTCCCTTTCACCCTTCAGAAGCTTGATACCAAAGGCCATCCCAGGTCTGTCATATTTTGGACACCAATTTTCCACAAGTATTCCTCACCATATACTTATACAAATTTCATTGACTCTTTTTTCCATCCAATCATTGCCATGCTGATAGGAATTCCTCCTCCTAGAATAAGCCAAGACATCAAAAGGGTCCTCCAATTGTCTAAGCAAAGTAAAGTGGGAGATTGGTACCTTTACCAAAACCACACAGAAATAAGAATCTATGGGTGCCAGCTTGCCCCATACAAACTCCCCAAATACCTCCCCATGAGGTTATTTTCTCTAGAATACTATAGGAAAATAATGAACTCTGATGAAGTCAATTTTGTATCAGCCAAGAAAAGAACACAGTTTAGAGTCAAAAACTAGTTAGGCCCTTTCATTTGCAACTCTAGAGAAGCAGGGCAGGAGGCAGATATGATTCTGCAATAGATGAAGTTTCAAAATAGTTTTATGTGGAGATATGACCCTCAAGGGTTTTTGACCAGACTTAGACAAAAGGTCAAATTAGGGCCTTACATTCATCATCCCATACCAGAGATTGAAAGATATGCAAATCAATATGAGTGGTTGGAGAACACTCTTGTAGACAGGGATAGCACAAAGGTAAATGTTGAGAATGCCTTGATTGATTTAGAAAGATAGCTTGATGAAAGCTTGTTTTTGCAGGTGCCTGAACAAAAAGAGAGAACCATGAGCGCCCATCCTATTATGCAGACTCCTCAAAATGAGGAAAGGAATCCCAAGAGATACAGAGAGGGAGCCTCCACTTCAGCCATGGACACCTCCAATGTGCAATATGAGGGAAACCAAAGCAAAAGGCCAAGGCTCAATCCTGTTTCAAAACAGGAAGACACAGAAGGCTCAACAGAGGTAACCAACACTGAGTTTGACATGAGCAGACACACAACTCCATCTGGAGAAACTCAAGATCCATCCACATCATAGACTCAAATGTTGGAAAGGCAGTTCAGTGTAGAAGTCTCCTCATTCAGCGGGCCTGATGATAAAGACAAAGAAATTAAAGACAGGTATAAAGAAATCAAGATGAGAAATGAAAAACTAAAGGCTAATCTTATGCACAACATTTAAAGATTACACCTAGCAATCAAACCAGGTTGATGTCATCTTTTGACATCAAGGAGGGGAAGATGCAGATTTCTTTTATAAAGCCAACTCTGCAACCACTGAGGACGTTAGCAGATTATAAAAATATTGATTTTGAAGTGTTGGCAAGGGATATTCATCCCATAGACCAAATTAAATTTCACAAACAGGTTGGAGAAATGATTTACTCCACCCTTACAGGTAAAGACATAGCTGCCCATCAATTGCAAAATTCATCGACCAATATCTCTGCTCAGTATCAGTTAGAGAAGGCCTCCTCATAGGCCAAAGACACCAGAATTAAGTCTTTGGAAGACTTAGTAATTGAATTGGGACATGATCCCAAAGACATCAAAGCCACTCAACAACTAATTAAGAAGAAGAATGATGAAATTGCAACACTTAAAGAGCAATTGAAAATACCTCAGCTGCAGTATCCCCAAACACTGGAAGTTTTGGAGAACCAGACTAAACATGAAGAATTGATGGACCTAGTCCTAAAATTAAATGATCAGTTAAGGGAAACAGAGAAGGAATTGAACACTTTAATCCAATTGAAGCATACTGATATTGCCACTACTTCAATGAATTCCATCCCAACAGTCTCAACAATCGTTCCTTCTACATTGGCAGCCTAATTGGCTCCAACAGCTCCTATGGCCACAACAAAACAGGTTTCAGCATAGTCTACATTAGCAACAAGTACATCAAGGGAAGAAGAATCAAAATTGGTTAGGACTATGGAGGAAATGTCCATACAAGCTACAAAAATCAATAAGCTGAAAGAAAAGGTGTCAAGCTTGGAAACTGATTGCAAGCTTTCCAAAATCATGCACAAGGAAGAAGTACAAAAGGTTGCCAGAATGACTGAACGAATAAAAGCCATGGAAAAGGACCTAACACTAAGAGAACCTCTTGGACAAGCTAAGGAACTTCTATGGGCCAATATCATTGACTCTCAATGATATTTGGCCATCTATTCAGGTAATTTTTTAGCAGATAGATCTAATAAAGATGGCTACAGAAGCCATCCAAAAGGTAAAAGAGGAATTAGGAGAAATGCCCGAAGATGCCACTAGAATCATCCAATTCCTTAACAGTAAAAATAGATATGAGCTTCAAGAATTGGATATAGAGGATAGAACAGAAACAATTTTGGAGGTAAGGAAGGTCCTTTCCAAGAGAAACTTGATGTTAAACTTGGAGGACAAATGCCAAAATATGTAGGTAGCCATTGATAGATTCATGGCTAAGTTTCAAATTTTGAGAGAGAAAGGGTTACCCAATCCCTTAGTCATAAATGACAAGCTCATGACACAACAAGATTACAACAAACTCAGAGAGCTAGCAAAAGAACATGCTAGTACATCTTCAATGAAGGCATTGCCAACAGGCAAAGTGCTATATCACACATTTGAAAACTTGTTTTACCTCCAGCATGAGGTGAAACACTTTTTTGTCAATAAGCCTACTTTTTCCAAGTACACTGAGGCAGATGAAATATACAGAAGGATGCTAAAGATCCAATTACCTGATGCTGAAATGTGGGAAAATTTGACTGATTTACTGTAAGAAAAATGCAGTAAAAAGGTAAAAGCAAAACAACCAGGTGAAAAGATGAAGACAAGTTAGCAGGGTCAAAGAGTATCAGTGTCAAAGAGTATCAGATGAAAGTCAAAAGTAAATCAAGATTCCAGCGTAAATGATCAAACATCAAAGCAACATAAAGGGTTAAAACCAAACCATAAAGGCCAGTAGTACCACAATGAATGGGACAACATGAAAGCGGTTCAATAGCTGTCTCTATCTTCTTGCAAGAATATATTTTTATTTCCTAGATTAAATCTCAAGTTAGTTTGAGATATTTTGTAATAATTTTTGTATAAATACTTCACAAATCGAAGTATGTAGGGGGGATTCTTAGACACTTCTATAGACTTCTTGATCAAAAGACTGTAAAGCTATTGCATCACTGGCTGAGCCAGCAAGCTGGATTGATGAATAAAGACAAGATATTTCACAGGATTCATGTGTTAAGAGAAGTGTAGACAAGTATTCTCTTATGTTATCGTTATCTTTCTTAAAGTTTTTCCACAATCTTTAATGTTTTTCTAAATCTTAATGCTATAACTGGAACAATATCTCAAAATTTGTTTAATTACACTCAATTTTAACAGTTAGCCATATAAATGTTTTCCATTGATATCTAAGTTAAGGAATTCTTAATTGCTCCTTAGTTTAGGTTGTTTCTTGCTAATCCAAATCAAAGGATTCTTATGTGCCCTTTGCTTTCGATTACCCTCTATTCCTCATTTATATCCCGGTTTGAGAACCCTTAATTGCTCTTTTAACCTGATTAAAACCATTTCACCCCTTGTTCCAAAGACTTGCACTTTACTCTGCTAGCTTGCCCTTTGAACATTCCATTTAGTGAGTTAATTTAGTTATGTTGCCCTTCTTCTGACTCCATAGCGTAATGGTCTAAAGACATCATTATATCCATCTGTTTTAAGGATCCCACCATCCAATCTTGAATACAAATAAAAAAACCCCCCTGAACATTCATAACTAGCCTAAAATCCCAGCAAACAAAGCTAAATCATATAGAGAGAGACCTCTTTGAGCCTAGGTTGGCTAGAGTCTATGCTCCAAAGTTGCTTTGTGGTTACCTCAGTCATTTTCTTTCTTCTAATAACTTCTATAGAAATTTCTGAGTGATAACATAGTGGCGACCATACTGGGGACCATTGAATCCTCAGTCATAATAAAGCTTTAAGAAAATTCTAAATCTACATTTTGTGCCTCTTAAAGTCATTTGTTAGATGTTATTTTGAAAAATCTCACAAAAAAATTTGAAATTCTGGCTTCCAAGAAGACTCATTTTACTAGGGCTAATCCAGATCCAAACCCTGCCCCAGTAGTTGATAATCCCAACCTAATTTCAAGAAAACATAAAAAAGAAGAAAGTTCGACTAGCCAATTACCATTAGTTAAAGCTAATTCATGTCCTGATGAGTTGTTATTTTTAGAATAACTTCCCTTTGATGTGCCATTTGATCTTTCATTATTTAGAAAAAAATCTAAAAATGCAATTGATGAAACAGTTCTAGATCCTGATTTTATTGTAGACCTTTAATACTGACACGACCCCTGATCTTTCTGAACAATTGTCCACTACTTTGAGTTCACCATTATTCCCTTCAACTTCAACAATAATACCTTCTGAAGTCCATTCTTCACCACCATTTATACCTTCACTCCCTCACCAACCTATCATTACTCATTCATCATCTACTAGTCTTGGTTCTTCATCCACTGCTGCATCATCTCCAAGTACCTCAACCCCACATCTCAGCCCCTCCCAACTTACAACAATGGCAAACAGATATGATCCTCTCGTTTTACCTACCCAACTTCATGCTATGCCTGCAAATTATCAGAGTAAGATTTTCCTGTTTGATGCTACTGGTTATTACACTGCCCAACAACATGTAAACAATATGTCTAACTTTTTTGAATTGCACAAAATAGATGAAGCAGATGACTAGATGAGACTCTTTGCCCAAATTTTGACTAGTGATGTCAAGAAGTGGTTCAAATCCTTTCCTGCCAATCACATTGTAGACCTAGAAAATTTCCAAAGGTTGTTTATTGATAGGTGGGAAAAAGAAAAAGAATCCCTTACAAATCCTTTCAGAATATGAGAATATTAGAAGAGGACCTAATGAAACTGCTCAAGATTACTGCACTAGATTCAATAATATATATAACGCAATCCCAGTTAACCTTAGACCTTGTTAGGTTCCTATACCAATAGGAATCATAATTTTGAATGGCTAAGGTTAAGCCTTGTAATATGTACATACCTTTGCTTTCTACAAATGTTTTCCATATCAAAAAATAAAAATGAAAAGAGGGTATGTCCTAAAAGAAAAGTTAAAGGAAATAAAGAAAAAAGGTCCAAAGAAAAAGTGAAAAATATGAACCAAAAAAAACAAAAAGAGACCATGAAAGTGTGCAAGTCTAAATGCCACTACTATTTAGTTTATGTAAAATAATGATTGTGTGCAGCTTGTTTTCATGCCACAATCCAGGGGTAATCAAACTATTTAATCTTGATTATGCCATGCTTTAAATTTTATGTTGATAGTTAGAGAATAAAATCTGGACAAACTGTTTAATCTTGGCAGATCATTAGATTAGGTAGAGTAAAATAAAAGGAGCTCATCAGTTTAATCTGAGCCCTTGGATGATATAGTGATAGAATTAGATATTTTTCTTTGTGAAAAGAAAAGAAAATGTTTTAATAAGGGTTTGCTAGTCTAAATGCACCCTAATAAAGTGAAGAAAACATGGTAGAACAAGTAGATGGGTAAGTAGAAGAAATGGTTGCTGAAATATGATGATAGGGTTATCATCTCTCATCATAGGTTTTAAATGTAAATGGTCAATAAAGTATGAGGATGGATTTCAAGGTAAATTCATTAACTTCCCCCATTCATTTTACCTATTTACTTAACTAATTTCCCATAATAAAGTTCTAAGTACTAAAAAACTCTAAGTCAAAGGGGCTCAGAGCATTTCTTTGACTTCTGGAGGGACCGAACCCTCGGCTCAATGACTTATAGATACCAAGTACCAAATTCCCCTCATAAAACTTCATTCCCCCTTCATTTCATTCATTTCCCTAATAAAACCCCTTTTCCTAAGGTTAAAACATTATTTGCCTAGGGAAAGTAATCACCCCCATGTAAATTCCCCTTTCATATAAAAAACCCACAAAAACACTTTAGCCTAAGTTATAATGCATATATGCGAAAAACAAACAAATCACAGAAAATACATTATGCTTGGCGCTATTTATTTCCAATGTTTTTCATATTAACTTCTAACCAATATATATTAATTCCCATTAATAACCCTTTTCCCGTATATATTAATTTCCTATATAAACCTATCCTTATACCCTAGTTTAAATATAAACTATAAGATACATCAAACCCGACAAAAACCCACTAACTAATCGATCTGCGATTAAGTTAGGCAAAACCATGATTAAGCCCTCCGCCAATAACCACAATGGCCTAATCTCGCCTTAATCCTGATGCCATCATATTCAAAGTACCCGACGGGCCCCCATTAACCTCCATGCACAATCACGCCCTAACCACCATCTGATCTGAAGGCCCAGATCCAACGCCCCGAAACCATTTCGGGCGGGACCATCCACCGGACGATACACACCTGAAAAAGTTATTTTCCACAAGATCGCCCTCGCGACGTGTCAGCCACTGAGTCGAATCGGGCGGCCCCTCCTAAAAAACACCTGATGCCCATAAGCAGTGCAAAATTAACTGCTTACCACCTCCCCGCTACGTGACAAATCAGTCACTATTGACCTGTACCTACCAAAAAACATTTTTCCATATAAAAACAAAAAAACCCCAAAATGTCTTTTTCGCTGAATTTTCACTTGCAAGCTTCTATACGCATGCACAACACCTGCAAAACATCAAAGCAATCAACCTACGTGCAAATTTCCCTCCAGAGAACACCACAAACCACCCAATCAGATGTACATCTTCCAAAAGCACCCTTCGACCAATTGTAGCTACCAATTACCCTGCTTAGAGAAAATTTTCCTCAGTTTCAGGTATTTAAACCTGAATTCACCAAATGCCCTGTCAATTTCAAGTTAAACCAGTCATTGAGTATTTTGTTAAACTTAAAACTTAATTAAAATTACTCCAATAGACTCCATACAACACCTTGTTGAATACTCAAACCCCGAAACTGCCAAACTACCTTTGAGAACCCCAATGCAACCTTGATCAAGCCTAATTTGAATCCACAAGAACTGAATTATGGTTGCCCCTACTGCATTGAACGTGAGACCCATCTCCATGCCCCATTTGGACCTGGACCACTGTTGGTACCATTCCATTACCATCTTTTTCTTCTAAAAACACCATCATTTGTCTACCTTTTCCTCCATAAATCCCTTATAATCCTTGAAATTGATTAATTAATAGCATTATAGTTATTAGTTTGCATTAAAGTTAATTTATGAGTTTTTATGTTAGAAATTAGGAATTTTCAATAAAAAGGTTACAGGAAGTCACAACATCCTGTAAATGGTTTATCATCTAACACGTGGCATGACAGGCAAGCCAAAGCAATGGATAGGGACGAAAACTGGAATGTACAAACATGGTGAAAAATCGATTCTACAGCAAATCAAAAGCTCCTAGTTATGCGGTCCACGCTGGTCAAACCTCAGCGTTTTGGTTACAAAGGCAGTAAAAGCCATAGTTTCCCAAACCGGTTTCGTTTTCTTTTCTTTTTGGAAATCGATTTAGATTAGAAATGACCAACAATCATTCCTTTGTAAAAGCAGAAACAACTGCTCAATGAATGTACATTCGATCCCGATAGGGATAGGCAGATAAGACTGTGTATTATTTTGTTAACGGAATAGTTACGATTACTATCTCTGTACATCGTTTGAGAACATAACTTTTGTATGTAATTGCAATCTACAGTACTTGAATACAGTCACGGTTTTACTCCAGAAGTGTTTATGCGTTAGATCTCTCATTGCTTGAGTTTACTTCAGTGTACCATTGAAACGTGGACGGGCCCTGCGTGGATTGGTATACTGTTATTTTCATTTCCTTAGTAGTTTTTGAATTTGAATAGAACGCATAGTGTTTAATGTTATTTTCATGCTTATGATTTTGTCGATTTGATTTGAAATTCTCACAAATGGTATTTATGGTGATAGCTTGAAGATTTCATCGTTAAGATCATTGAACCATATCTTGTAAGAGATTTGATCTGTCGTTATATTTTGAAGCATCTCCATAAACTCTGTTTTTCATGCATTTAAATTTTAATGTGCTTTTGATTGCTTTTGATTTTCCATGAATGCTCAAGTGTTAACTAGACAGAGCTTTTGTGCATAGCATCCTTGTAAGGGGATCAAAATCTCAGTCTAGTGATGCGTTGTATCCTTAGGACAGTTAGATAAGTTAGGTGATCTGAGTGTTAAGGTGAGAGGAAACATATCCTAACCTTCTGTAGAGAAGTGCTGCGACCTATCACAATAAACACTTAGTTAGGAATCCCTTATGTCTATAGATTGTAGACGCATGCCTCGAAGTTTACTGACCCTGGTTGATAATAAATCTAGTCTAATATAGCACCCTAGATTGGCCACTACAACCACCTTCCCTTAGCTGATAGAGATTTTCAGATAAAAGATACCTCGGTCATAGAGATCCTACTAAAAATACATTTCCAAAGTAGGGACAAGTTCCTGAACCATGCTGATGAAATTGGCCTTTGGGAGTCAAATTTGCCCAAGTACCAATTCCCCCAAGTCCACATTTTCCCTGAAATTGTACATATGTGTTATGCTTGCTATGTCCCCAGTCACAAAACCATCATGTCTCAGGACCAGAAAGTCCTTTTCACCATCACTCCTGAGTCCATCAATGAGATGCTACAGCTCCAACCAGGGCCAAACCTAACTCCCCTCTCAATTGGAGACCTGTTGGACTTATATCCCAAACTCAGCCCTGCAATATTGGCCCAATTGATCCAAACCTTCATCATAGAAGAGAAGTATACCCCTAAAGACCCCCCTCCATATGTAGCAACTATATTTTCTCCTTGGGGCAGAAATATTGTATCCATGATATCTTGTGTTTTGGGTTACTCCACAAGTGAATACATTGATGAAATCATCCTAGCTTTCATGTCCATCTATACCCCAGGACAGCCTCCTGCAACCATTTATGACTTTGCCACATTCATAGTTGATAGAATGCATGAGCAGTTCACAAGAATGGGAAATGAAAGGGTTTTCAAGTACTCCTCAGTACTATACCACATGTTCCTCTACTTCCAAGCAGATAAATTCCCACTTACCTTGCAAAAGTTGGACACCAAGGGCCAACCAAGATCAGTCATCTTTTGGACCCCATTGATTCATCAATATTCCTCCCCCTATTCATACAATGAATTCATAGATTCCTTTGTCCACCCTGTGATGACCATGCTCAGTGGAACCCCTCCACCAAGAATCAGTCCTGAGATTAGGAGAGTCCTTCATCTAAACATCAATCATCAGGTGGGAGATTGGTACTTGTACCAAAACCACACTGAAATAAGGATTTATGGGTAGCAGCTTGCCCCACACAAACTACCTAAATACCTCCCAATGAGGTTATTTTCCCTGGAGTACTACGGGAAGATAATAAATTCAGATGAGGTAAACTTTGTTAAAGTCAAAAAGAAAGCCCAGCTCAAAATCAAAGACCAATTGGGTCCTTTTATTTGTAATAGCATATAAGTTCGAAAGGAGGTAGACCTAATCCTTTAGAGATTAAAATTAAAACAGAGCTTCATATGGAGATATGATCCCTTGGATTTCATCTGCAAAAGAAGGCAGAAAAACAAGATGGCTCCTGATATCCATCACCACATCCCTAAGATAGAAAAGTATTCCAACCAATTGCAATGGGTGGAAAAAAATTTAGAGGACAGGTAAAATACTGAAGTTGCTATGGAAAACACATTATTAGATCTGGAAAATCAACTTGATGAAAATTCATTTCTGTAGGTACCACCTCAGGAAGGGACAATGAGCAATCCCCCTATCATCCAGACTCCTCTAAATGAGGAGAAAAATCCCAAAAGGGGTAGGGAGGAAGGATCAAGTTCAGAGACACAAGCCTTCAATGTTCAATATGAAAGAGGCCAAAGCAAAAGAACTAGACTCAATCTTGTGTCAGAATAGGAAGACACCAATGGCTAAGTTGAAATAACTGATTCTGAGCCAGAAAGGAATAAAAGTATTGTTCCTTCAGAGGAAACACAACCCCCATCATCCTCAGGAACCCAGATGATACAGAGATAGATGAGTGTAGAGGCCTCGTCTTTTAGCAGGCCAGCAGACTAGGATAAAAGTATCAAAGACAAATTCAAAGAGATAAAAATGAGGAATGAAAGGTTGAAAGCTGAGACATATGCTTAGCTTTTCAAACTTTCTACTCCAGGTCAGAATAGATTGATGTCAGCCTTTGACATCAAAGAGGGGAAGATGCAGGTGTCCTTCATTCAACCAACTGTGCAGCAACCTAGGGCACCCACTGACTATAAGAAAGTTGATTTTGAGGTGTTGGCCAGGGATATTCACCCTGTGGACCAAATAGAGTTTCACAAGTAGGCTGGAGAAATGATCTACTCCACTGTGACAGGGAAGTCCATAACTGTTCATCAACTGCAAAGTTCCCTGAACAACGTCTCAACTCAGTATCAGCTTGAACGAGCTTCTTCACAAGCCAAGGATAACAGAATCAAGTCTTTGGAAGACTTGATTATAGAGATGGGACATGATCCCAAAGATATCAAAGAAATAAAGGAGTTAATAAAATAGAAGAACAAGGACATTTCTTCACTGAAGAAGCAACTAAAGATACCCTCCTTGCATCATCCACAAACACAGGAGTTGTTACAGTCTCAAAATCAGCATTAGGACTTAATGGATTTAGTCCTCAAGTTGAATGATCAGTTAAGGAACACGAAGAAGGAATTGGATGCCTTAATCCAATTGAAGCAAGGTGAAGTAGGGACCACACCAACAACTGTAATCCCTACAGTGACTACTACAGTACCATCTACGTTGGCAGCTACATTGGCTCCAAACACTCCTATAGGCACTGCCTTGCCCATCACCACAACAACTTCTACAACAGCAACAGGTACAACGACAAATGAAGTAGCCAAGCTTGTTCATGCCATGGAAGAAATGTCTATTCAGACAAACAAAATAAACAAGCTAAAGGAACAGGTGGCAACCTTAGAAACAGACTATAAGCTTGTCAAGATTATGCAAAACAAGGAGGAATAGAAGGCTGCCATGATAAAGGAAAAGCTCAAGTTAATGGAAAGAGACTTGACACTAAAGGAGCCTCTTGAAGAAGCCAAGGGAAAACTGTGGGTCAATGATATTTGGCCACCCATACAGGTCATATTTGAGTAGATCGATCTCATAGCATTAATAACAGAGGCTATTGAGAAAGTGAAGATATAATTAGGCAACAGACCTAGAGATGCTACCAGGCTCATCTAGTTCTTAAATTCAAAGAACAAGTACCAATTACAGGAACTGGAAATTGAAGACAGGACTGCTACTATTCTGGAGATAAAGAAAGTCCTCACCAAGAGGGACCTTATGCAAAAGTTAGAGGAAAAGAGCAAGGAAATGCAAGTAGCCATTGACAGGTTCATGGCTAAGTTTGATAAGCTACAGGAAAATGTATTACCTAATACCTTAGTCATTCATGATAAACTTATGGAACAAGGAGATTACAATGACAAACTCAGGGATGTAGCAAGACAGCAAGTGGCTACTTCATAGGTTTCAAGAATACCAACAGGAAAGGTACTGTACAGTGCCTTTGAAAATCTATTTTACCTCCAGCATGAGGTAAAACATCTGTTTGTAAATAAGCCTTCATTTTCCAAATACACTGAGGCAGATGAAACTTACCGGAGAATGCTGAGTATTTGGTTACCAATAGATCAAGAATGGGAAAAGTTGACTGACTTACTATAGCAGAACATAGTTAAAGGTCAAACACACAGTCAACGAGGTAAAATAGCATCAGAGTCAAGTAGTTACAGGGTCAAAGAGTATCCGTGTCAAAGAGTATCAGTATAAAAGACAACAGCCTTTGGCCAGCACAGAGCATAGCAACCATAAACTTCTAGCTAAACCACAATAAAAGGGACAACAAGAAAATAGTTCAATAGCTGTCACTATCTTCTTGCGAGAAGATATTTTGAATTTCCTAGATTAATTCCCAAGTTAGTTTGGGATATTTTGTAAAAACATTTTGTATAAATACTTCACAAATCGAAGTATGTAGGGGTGGATTCTTATACTTTCAATAGAATTTTGTTCAAAGACTGTAAAAGCTTTTGTATCACTGACTGGGCCAACATGCTGGATTGATGAATAAAGACCAGATGTTTCATGGGATTCATGTGTAGAGCGGAGTGCAAATGAGTAATTCTCTTGTGTTATTTCATCTCTCTTAAAGTTGTTTCATAATCTTAAATGTTTTAGAAGTCTGAATGTTTAACTTGAATATTATTTCAGAATTTTCTTAGCTGCACTCTGTCTTACAGTTATACATTCTTAATGTTTTCTCTTAAACTATATTAGCTAGGGAATTCTTAACTGCTCCTTATCTTTAGTAGTTTCTTCTCTAGTCTATAGTAAAGGATTCTTAATTGCCCTTTACTCATGATTCATTGTTGTTCCCCCATCTTAGCCTCGGTTTGAGGATTCTTGATTGCCCTCTCACCTCCGTTAAGACTCATTTCACCATTTAGTCGAAGGATTTGTACTTCACTCTGTTATCTTGCCCCTTGAACATTCCCTTTAGTGAGTTAACTCTAGCTTTGCTGCCCCTTCTTTGACTCCATTGCCCAATGGCCTAAAGGCATCAACATACTTGCATGTTTTAAGGATTCCACCACCAAATATTCATACAAATAAAAAACCCCCCTGAAATCTAGAATTAGCCTAATATCTAAGCAAACATAGCTAAATTATATAGAGAGAGCCCTCTCTGAGCCATAGGGTGGCTAGAGCCTATGCTTAAAAGTCAGTTGTGGTTACCTCGAAGCCTTCCCTTCTTCCAAAACTTATAAGGAAAAGTTTTGAGTGATAACATAGTGGCGACCATACTGGGGAATGCAAACCTCAGTCTCCTAAAACTTTAAGGAAATCTTAATCATCATCTTGAGCCCCTTAAAGTCAGTTTTTACAGAAGTTTTAAAATTTACACTAAAAAACATTTAAAAAGTTATAATTCTAGCTACCAGGAAAACTCATTATACCAGGGCCAACCCGGATCCAAACCCTGTTGTTATTGTGGATGATCCAGACAGAATTATAAGAAAATCCAAAAAAGAAGAGAGTTCAGTTGATAAAACACCATTAGTTAAAGCTAATTCATGTCCCGATGAGTGGTTGTTTTTAGAAGATTTACCTTTTGATGTGAAATTTGATCTCTCATTGTTTAGAACAAAATCTGAAAGTGTGCTTAATGAAACTGTTCTAGATCTTGATTTTATTGTAGACCTTGAAGTTCAAAGAGCTAATAGATCAATTGATGAATATATTCTGAACACTCCACTATCATCCATTAATACTGCTCTAACTGCTGAACTTTCTACTCAATCCTCCAACATTATTAATACCCCTTCCATCACTACCACACCATCTATTATTTCTACTACAGTTCATTCCACTGGCCCATTCATTCCACAGCTCCCTATACAACCTAGAATCCTATTTCCACCTATAGACACTCCCACTTCACCCATTAGCCCTTCAAGTTCACTTATAGATACTTCCATTTCCCCTATACACACAACTGTCCCTTTTATCCCAATTTCTGTTATAGAAACCCCTTCATCCACTGTTAATATTTCAGTTTCATTTGTAGATATTCCAACTTCAGCTATTAATATTCCAAATTCCACTGTTAATACTCCAGTTTCAATTGGCAATCTTCCATTTTCAACTGTAAGCACTGCTAGCTCATCCATCTCCACCTCAACCCAAACTAATCTTCCCTTATCTCCGATCCAAGCCAAGGCTTTAGCCATGGCCAATAGATATTCCCCTTTGGTGTTGCCTGGCCAATTACATGACCTACCTCAGGACTATCAAAGGAAAATTCAATTATTTGATGCTACAGGCCTATACATTACTCAGCAACATGTTAACATAATGAATGCTTATTTTGAGTTACATGAGATAGATGATGCAGATGTAGGAATGAGGTTTTTTTCCCAAACATTAGCTGGGGAAGTTAGAACCTGGTTTAGAAACTTAGCTACTGGTATTATTGAAGATATGGCAAACTTTCATAGGATATTTATCAAGAGATGGGAGAGGAAGAAAAACCCATTGCAGATACTTTATGAGTATGAGAACATTAGGGGAGGTCCTAAAGAATCAATTCAAGACTACTACACCAGGTTTAATAGCACTTACAATGCTATCCCGACCAACCTTAAGCCTCCTCCTCATCTCGCAATGATGAAGTTACCTGATGGTTTTGATCTAGATATGGCATACCAACTTACGGAAAGAGAGCCTGCAACCCTAGACCAAAGCCAAACCAATGCAGTAAAAGTAGAGGCTAATATTTTAGCCAAAAAATCCTGAGTAAAGTTAGAAAAGAGAGTAGATTTGTTGATGAACCTAGATAGAAAAACATGGGATAATCAACAAGTACCCCCAGTTAGGAATGATAATTTCAGAAAAAATCATAACCAAAACACAGGAAAAAATGGACCTGATCAAATCATTAGACCCCCTTTTCAAGAAAACTATGCAGAGTCATCTGGTCCTGATGATCCAGAGCAAGATACCCAAATCAATCTAATGGGATTAGATGATCAAAACCCTGTATTCCTCTCGCAGGATGAGGAAGAATTGCATATGTTACAACAACTACAAACCCAGTCTGGAGAGTCATTTAACTATAATCAAGAATATGACTCTGCCATATTTGATGTGCACAAACAATATAATTTGAGAAGTAAAAAGAATGTTGGTCCTCCTGACCAAACTAAGAAAGCAATGACAAATCAACCCAAAATAACAAATAAAATCCTTGTTTCTGAGGTACTTCAAAACCTACCTAGACCAAACCAAATCCCCCTAGTCCCATCATTGAAGAAATAACTGCCAACCAACCCTCTGTTGAGCCACCATCCACATCAGTCCCACTTAAAGAACCAGAGAAAAATACCTATAATTCCAGATCTGAAATTCCTCATAAGGAAATCCCAAGTAAACAAAAGGAGGATAATTCCACTCAAAACCCCGTTTCAAAGGTCTACAACCCTTCCTCATCATTCAATTTGGGAGCAGAGATATCCAAGATAAAAATTTCAGTCCCTTTGATTGAACTAGTTAAAAACGAAACTTACAAATCACAGGTAAATCAAACCCTGAACATTACTGAAAACGAAGACTCAGTTAACTTGTTTGACAATAAACCAGAATTAATATTGGGACCTGATGTTAATTGCAAACCGCAATAAGGAGGAATTCCGCCTTTTTACATTAGCCTTAATATTCATGACAAAATACTACACAATGCCATGTTAGATTCTAGGGCTTCTCACAACCTAATGCCAAAATCAGTAATGGAAAAATTGAAACTAGACATTACTAGACCTTACAAAGACTTGTTCTCCTTTGATTCAAGTCAAGTAGAATGTCTAGGGTTAATCAAAGATTTGTGTATTACTTTAGTCCAATATCCTGCCAAGAGCATCCTCATGGACATTGTAGTGGCTGATATCCAACTAAAATATGGGATGCTGTTATCCAGATCTTGGGGAGCCAAGCTTCAAGGATCCCTCCAACTGGATATGTTATATGCCACAATTTCTGTGTTTGGACAACCCAAGAAACTGTACAAGGAAAATTTCATGAAATACATGGTAAGCAGCCAAGATAGACCTAAAAACTATCCTATCCACTCCATGCATTGAAATGTAGACTCTTTTATTATGTTCAACATTGATCAAACACCAAACGAAACTCCTAATAGTGTTGTTGCAGAACCAAAAGAAATTGCAGTTTCCACTGCTAATGAATCTAAAGAAACTTCAGAATTGTGCAATAAAGAAAGTAATCAGGTTGCTAGAAATAAAAATAAATGGGATACTGATGATGAGAACTATGTACATGAAATCTTATGGCATTTAGAATTTGATGGCTCTGTAAATAAGTTAGGAGTAGGAGCAGGAGTATGGATTTATAATTTAGAAAACAATCACTCAGAGGGCCATGCCTATAGGTTAAATTTCAGATGTACCAATAATATGGCCGAGTATGAGGCTTTGATTCTAGGTCTCAAGGTAGTTAGGAATTTAGGTGCTCAAAGAGTTTCAGTCATAGGAGACTCAGAGCTAGTTGTAAATCAGATTAAGGGTGTATATATGACTAAAGACACTAGATTAGGTTATTATAGAGGAACCATTGTAGAAATACTCAATACTTTTCTAGAAACACAGCTTGTAGTAGTTCCTAGGAAGCACAATATGCAAGCCCATAGTTTAGCAATGTTTTCCAGTACCTGTAGGTTACCCTTCCAACCTAACCATCAATACACTACTGAGGTAAGGCACAGACCTTCAATCCTAGATAATGTGCAGAACTGGCAAGTATTTTCAAATGATAGATAGATAAACAACTTCTTAACTTTAGAAGAAGAATTTGCACATAGTAACATAGACACTGATACATCCATAGATCTTAACTCTAGGGATGAAGTAATAATAAATGAGCTAGAAGGTAATGAAGTAGATAGTTTTAATCCCACTAAATTCACAAGGTCAGATATAGACAACCTAGAACAAGTTGAGATTGATGAAACAATTAATGATGAAAACGAAGTAATTAATCTCAAGGATAATTTCTTACCAAAAGGTTTAACCCCTATGGAAGACTTATTCGATTCAAATGATGTTCCTAGGAAGCCTAAAATGGAACCATTAAAATATGATATTGAAGAGTGTAACATAGGCACTGAAGACAATCCCAAGCTAATCAAACTATCAAAGTCACTCCCTTCAACAGAAAAGGTGAAATACATTGAGTTATTGAAAGAATTTCAGGATGTCTTTGCTTGGAGCTATGAGGACCTTAAATCCTATGACACCAGCATCATCCAACACACAATTCCTCTCAAAGAGAATCAAAAACCTTTCAAACAAAAGCTTAGGAGAATTAATCCTGTCTTATTACCTTCAATAGAAAAATAAATTAAGAGAATGTATGATGCCAAGATAATTGCACCAATAAGGTTTTCTGAATGGGTCTCAAACTTGGTCCCAACTAGGAAGAAAACTGGTGAGATCAGACTCTGTGTAGATCTCAGAAACCTGAATAAAGCATCACTTAAAGACAATTACCCTCTTCCAAAAATGGACCACATCTTACAAAGGGTAGTTGGGTCAACCAGAATCTCATTACTGGATGGGTTTTCTAGTTACAATCAAATTTTGGTTCACCCTGACGACCAACCCAAGACTGCTTTCACCACTCCTTGGGGCACCTTTATGTATGTCAAAATGCCTTTCGGGCTAATGAATGCAGGAGCCACTTTCCAGAGGGCTATGGATATAGCCTTTTCCAAAGAAATCCATGATTTCCTTGTGATATATCTTGATGATATTACTGTTTTCTCAAAATCAGACAATCAACATCTAGATCATCTAAGGCAGGTCTTTATAAAATGCAGAAAGTATGGCATCTCCTTGAACCCCAAGAAATCTTTATTTGGATTGGAAGAAGGGAAATTGTTAGGGCATATCATTTCTAAAGATGGCATAAGAATAGATCTTGCAAGAATTGAAGCCATCTTGCTAATACAACACCCTAGGAATATCAGAGAACTACAAGCCTTTTTAGGAAAGATTATTTTCCTTAGAAGATTTATTTCTAACCTAGCAGAGTTAATTAGGGCACTAAATAACATGTTGGAAAAATATTCGACCCTAAGTTGGACTGTCAGAGCTAATAAATCATTTGAAGACATCAAGCTAGCCTTGATAAAAACCCCGGTATTAGTTAGTCCCAAATTTGATAGGGATTTCATTTTGTTTTCCTTTGCTTCTGAGCATACAATAGCTGCAGTTTTACTGCAGAAAAATGACCAAGGATATGAACAGCCCATTGCTTTCTTTAGCAAAGCCTTAAGAGATGCTCCCTTAAAATACAACATAATGGAGAAAGAAGCATTGGCTTTAGTCAAAACTATCAAATATTTTAGGGTATATATTTTGTATTCTCATATAGTATCATATGTTCCCAATTCTGTAATCAAAGACATCCTGACTCAAGAAGGTCCTAATGGGAAAAGGGGAAAATGGATTGCTACTAATTAGAGTATGATATAGAGATCCCACAAAGTTAATCAAGGGCCAAGGCTTAGCTAAACTTATGACTGAGTCGAACTGTCAGGCCTTAGACATAAACTTTATTGCTGCACTAGATGAAGAAGAGGAGATGGCAACTCCATTGATTAGTCAAGCCTTTGGTGAATCACCATGGTATGCTGATATCGCCTACATTTTACAAAACTTACAAGCTCTTCCTGGATTATCTAGAACCAAAGGTAGGTTTTTAAAAATGAAATCTTTGAAATTTTGTATACTTGATAATGCTTTGTTTTGGAAAGATCATGAATGAATTCTCCTTAATTGTTTGATAAAAGATGAGGCTGACAAATTTCTACAAGACTTTCATGCAGGTGACTGCGGTGGACACCTCTATTGAACAACCACTGCAGATAAAATCTTAAGGGCAAGTTTCTACTAGCCAACTTTATTCTCTGATGTCAATAAATCTGTGACCTCTTGTCACGAGTGTCAAATTTTTGAAGGAAAAAGAAAACTTCTACCATTACCCCTTAAACCAATCATTGTTGAAGTACCTTTTCAACAATGGGGTTTAGACTTCATTGGTGAAATTCACCCGCCCTCCTCTTCCCAACATAAGTGGATCCTCACAGCCACAGACTATTTCACAAAATGGATAGAGGCCATACCTTCAAGGCAAGCCACAGATACTATTATCATTAACTTCCTTGAAGCCAACATTCTGTCTAGGTTTGGATGCCCAACCAAGCTCATTACTGATAATGCAACAGCTTTTAAATCCAAACAAATGATAGAATTCTGCAATAAGTATCACATCACCCTAGGTCATTCTAAAACCTACTACCCTCAAGGAAATGGACTGGAAGAATCTTCAAACAAAAGCCTGGTGAACATTATTAAGAAGTTACTGGAAGATAATAAGAAAAAATGGAACAAGAATTTAGTCAAGGCCCTATAGGCTAACAGATTGACTACCAAGAAGTCAATTGGTACATCTCCCTATTAGCTAGTTTATGGCATGGAAGCTATTTTTCCATCCTCTTTGGGAGTACCAGTGATGAAGATGCTCCAAGAACTACAATCTAAACCAAATGATATCCAGAGGATAATTAACCAGACTATTTATCTCCAGCAAACCAGAGAAGAGGTCTACATCAAATCTCAAGTTATGCAGGAAAAGATCAAAAAGGTCTTTGATAGAAGGACCAAGGCAGATGATTTCTACTTAGGTGATAAAGTACTTAAGTGGGACTCAAGAAGGGAAGATAAGGGTAAGAGTGGGAAATTTGATTTCCTATGGAAGGGCTCCTATACCATTTATGCTTACAGAGAGAATAATGTTTTCTTCCTTAAAGGACTAGATGGTACTAACGAAGGAGGAGGACTAGCGAATGGTCGAATGCTCAAACATTACATAGAACCCTAGTTACTAATTATTTTTTCCCATTTGTGTATATTTTATTTTGAAAAAATTCTAGTTTGGATTGGATGGTAAACCTTTAGAGTTGAAGCCCAGAGAGAAGGACCTAAGCTTTTAAGGATTTATTATCATAAGTAGGAATAAAGCAGGTGAAAAGGTGACAAATCACAAGGTAGTTGAAGTCAAATTCCAAGGCTACTGATCTCAAAGTTCTTGACATTTCACAAGGAAATGCCATCCCCAAGTGGAGCCACTATTAGGTTCCTATACCAATAGGAGTCATAATTTTGAATGACTAAGGTTAAGCCTTGTAATATGTACATACCTTTGCATTCTACAAATGTTTTCCATATCGAAAAATAAAAAAGGAAAAGAGGGTATGTCCTAAAAGAAAAGTTAAAGGAAAAAAAGAATAAAGAAAAAATGTCCAAAGAAAAAGTGAAAAATATGAACCCCAAAAAACAAAAAGAGACCATGAAAGTGTGCAATTCTAAATGGCACTACTATTTACTTTATGCAAAATAATGATTGTGTGCATCTTGTTATCCATGCCACAATCCAGGGGTAATCAAACTAGCTAATCTTGATTATGCCATGCTTTAAATTTCATGTTGATAGTTAGAGAATAAAATCTGACCAAACTGTTTAATCTTGACAGATCATTAGATTGGGTAGAGTAAAATAAAAGGAGCTCATCAGTTTAATCTGAGCCCTTGGATGATATAGTGATAGAATTAGATAGTTTGCTTTGTGAAAATAAAAGAAAATGTTTTAATAAAGGTTTGCTAGTCTAAATGCACCCTAATAAAGTGACAAAACATGGTAGGACAAGTAGATGGGTAAGTAGAAGAAATGGTTGTTGAAATATGATGATAGGGCAAAAAACATATTTATCATCTCTCATCACAGGTTTTAAATGTAAATGGTCAATAAAGTATGAGGATGGATTTCAAGGTCAATCCATTAACTTCCCCCATTCATTTTACCTATTTACTTAACTAATTTCCCATAATAAAGTTCTAAGTACTAAAAAAAACTCTAAGTCGAAGGGGCTCAAAGCATTTCTTTGACTTCTAGAGGGACCGGACCCTCGGCTCAATGACTTATAGATACCAAGTACCAAATTCCCCTCATAAAACTTCATTCCCCCTTCATTTCATTCATTTCCCTAATAAAACCCCTTTTCCTAAGGTTAAAACATATTTGCCTAGGGAAAGTAATCAATCCCATGTAAATTCCCCTTTCATATTAAAAACCCACAAAAACACTTTAGCCTAAGTTATAATGCATATATGCGAAAAACAAACAAATCACAGAAAATACATGATGCTTGGCACTATTTATTTCCAAAGTTTTTCATATTAACTTCTAACCAATATATATTAATTCCCATTAATAACCCTTTTCCCGTATATATTAATTTATGATATAAACCTATCCTTATACCCTAGTTTAAATATAAACTATAAGACACATCAAACCCGACAAAAACCTACTAACTAATTGATCTACGATTAAACTAGGCATAACCATGATTAAGCCCTCCGCCAATAACCCTGACGGCCTAATCCCACCTTAATCCGCCATTAATCCCGATATCGTCATATTTAAAGTGCCTGTGGGGCCCCCATTAACCTCCGCGCACAATCGCGCCCTGACCACCATCTAATCTGAAGGCCCAGATCCAACGCCCTGAAACCATTTTGGGCAAGATCATCCACCAGACGATACATGCCCGAAAAAGTTGTTTTCCACGAGACCGCCCTGGCGACATGTCAGTTGCTGAGTGGAATCGGGCAGCCCCTCCTAAAAACCACCCAACACCCATAAGCAATGTGAAATTAACTGCTTACCACCTCCCCGCTACGTGACAAATCAGTCGCTATTGACCCGTACCCGCCAAAAAACATTTTTCCATATAAAAAACAAAAAGCCCTAAAATGTCTTTTTCGCTGAATTTTCACCTGCAAGCTTCTGTACGCATGCACGACACCTGCAAAACATCAAATCCATCAACCTACGTGCAAATTTCACTCCAGAGAACGCCACAAACCACCCAGTCAACTGTACAGCTTCCACAAGCACCCTTCGACCAATTGCAGCTACCAATTACCCTGCTCAGAGTCAATTTGCCTCAGTTTCAGGTATTTAAACCTGAATTCACCAAGTGCCTTGTCAATTTCAAGTTAGACCAGTCATTGAGTATTTTTTTAAACTTAAAACTTAATTAAAATTACTCCAATAGACTCCATACTACACCTTGCTGAATACTCAAACCCCGAAACTGCCAAACTACCTCTGAAAACCCCAATTCAACCTTGAGCAAGCCTAATTCGAATCCACAAGAACTAAATTATGGCTTCCCCTACTGCATTGAACATGAGACCCATCTCCATGCCCCATTTGGACCTAGACCACCTTCCCTTAGTTGATAGAGATTTCCAGATAAAAGATACCTCTGTCATAGAGCTCCTGCTAAAAATACATTGCCAAAGGAGGGACAAGTTCTTGAACCATGCTGATGAAATTAGCCTTTCCCAAGTACCAGTTCCCCCAAGTCCACATTTTCCCTGAAATTGTACATATGTGATATGCTTGCTACGTCCCCAGTCATAGAACCATCATGTCTTAGGACCAGAAAGTCCTTTTCACCATCACTCCTAAGTCCATCAATGAGATGCTACAGCTCCAACCAGGGCCAAACCTAACTCCCCTCTCAATTGGAGACCTATTAGACTTATATCCCATACTCAGCCCTGCAAGATTGGCCCAATTGATCCAAACCTTCATCATAGAAGAGAAGTATACCCCCAAAGACCCCCCTCCATATGTAGCAACTATATTTTCTCCTTGGGACAGAAATATTTTATCCATGATATCTTGTGTTTTGGGTTACTCCACAAGTGAATGCATTGATGAAATCATCCTAACTTTCATGTCCATCTATACCCCAAGACAACCTCCTGAAACCATTTATGACTTTGCCACATTCAAAGCTAACAGAATGCATGAGCAGTTCACAAGAATGGGAAATGAAAGCATTTTCAAGTACTCCTCAGTACTATACCACATGTTCTTCTACTTCCAAGCAGATAAATTCCCACTTACCTTGCAAAAGTTTGACACCAAAATCCAACCAAGATTAGTCATCTTTTGGACCCCATTGATTCATCAATATTCCTCCCCCTATTCATACAATGAATTCATAGATTCCTTTGTCCACCATGTGATGACCATGCTCAGTGGAACCCCTCCACAAAGAATCAGTCCTGGGATTAGGAGATTCCTTCATCTAAACATCAATCATCAAGTGGGAGATTGGTACTTGTACCAAAACCACACTGAAATCAGGATTTATGGGTGCCAAATTGCCCCATACAAACTACCTAAATACCTCCCAATGAGGTTATTTTCCCTGGAGTACTACAGGCAAATAATAAATTCAGATGAGATAAACTTTGTTAAATCCAAAAATAAATCCTAGCTCAAAATCAAAGACCAATTGGGTCCTTTTATTTGTAATAGCAGAGAAGCTAGAAAGGAGGCAGACCTGATCCTTCAGAGATTAAAATTAAAACAGAGCTTCATATGGAGATATGATCCCTTGGATTTCATCTACAAAAGAAGGCAGAAAAACAAGATGGCTCCCTATATCCATCACCGCATCCTTGAGATAGAAAAGTATGCCAACCAATTGCAATGGGTGGAAAACACTTTAGAGGACAGGGACAATACTAAAGTTGCTGTGGAAAACACATTATTAGATCTGGAAAATCAACTTGATGAAAATTCATTTCTGCAGGTACCACCTCAGGAAGGGATAATGAGAACTCCCCCTATCATGCAGACTCCTCTAAATGAGGAGAAAAATCCCAAAAGGGTTAGGGAGGAAGGATCAAGTTCAGAGGCACAAGCCTTCAATGTTAAATATGAAAGAGGCCAAAGCAAAAGACTTAGACTCAATCGTGTGTCAGAACAGGAAGACACCGATGGCTCAGTTGAAATAACTGATTCTGAGCCAGAAAGGAGTAAGAGTATTGTTCCTTCAGAGGAAACATAGCCCCCATCATCCTCAGGAACCTAGATGATACAGAGATAGATGAGTGTAGAGGCCTCGTCTTTCAGCAGGCCAGCAGACCAGGATAAAAGTATCAAAGATAGATTCAAAGAGATAAAAATGAGGAATGAAAGGTTGAAAGCTAAGACATATGCTCAACTTTTCAAACTTTCTACTCCAGGTCAGAATAGATTGATGTCAGCCTTTGACATCAAAGAGGGGAAGATGCAGGTGTCCTTCATTCAACCAACTGTGCAACAACCTAGGGCACCCACTGACTATAAGAAAGTTGATTTTGAGGTGTTGGCCAGGGATATTCACCCTGTGGACCAAATAGAGTTTCACAAGCAGGCTGGAGAAATGATCTACTCCACCCTGACAGGGAAGTCCATAGTTGTTCATCAACTGCAAAGTTCCCTGAACAACATCTCAGCTCAGTATCAGCTTGAACAGGCTTCTTCACAAGCCAAGGATAACAGAATCAAGTCTTTGGAAGACTTGATCATAGATATGGGACATGATCCCAAAGATATCAAGGCAACAGAGGAGTTAATAAACAGAAGAACAAGGACATTGCTTCATTGAAGAAGCAACTAAAGATACCCTCCTTGCATCATCCACAAACACAGGAGGTGTTACAGTCTCAAACTCAACATGAGGACTTAATGGATTTAGTCCTCAAGCTAAATGATCAGTTGAGGAGCACGGAGAAGGAATTGGATGCCTTAATCCAATTGAAGCAAGGTGAAGTAGGGACCACACCAGCAACTGTAATCCCTACAGTGACTACTGCAGTACCATCTACATTGGCAACTACATTGGCTCCAAAAACTCCTATAGGCACTGCCTTGCCCATCACCACAACAACTTCTACAACAGCAGCAAGTACATCAATAGATGAAGTAGCCAAGCTTGTTCATGCCATGGAATAAATGTCTATTCAGACAAATGAAATAAACAATCTAAAGGAATAGGTGGCAAGCTTAGAAATAGACTATAAGCTTGCCAAGATTATGCAAAAAGAGGAGGAACAGAAGGCTGCCAGGATAAAGGAAAAGCTCAAGTCAATGGAAAGAGACTTGACACTAAAGGAGCCTCTTGGAGAGGCCAAGGAAAAACTGTGGGCCAATATCATTGACTCTGTCAATGATATTTGGCCATCCATATAGGTCATATTCGAGCAAATTTATCTCATAGCATTAATAACAGAGGCTATTGAGAAAGTGAAGATAGAATTAGGCAAGAGGCCTAGAGAGGCTACTAGGCTCATCCACTTCTTAAATTCAAAGAACAAGTACCAATTACAGGGATTGGAAATTGAAGACAGGACTACTACTATTCTGGAGATAAAGAAAGTCCTCCCCAAGAGGGGCCTTATGCAAAAGTTAGAGGAAAAGGGTAAGGAAATGCAAGTAGTCGTTGACAGGTTCATGGCTAAGTTTGATAAGCTAAAGGAAAAGGGATTACCTAATCCCTTAGTCATTCATGATAAACTTATGGAACAAGGAGATTACAATGACAAACTCAAGGATGTAGCAAGATAGCAAGTGGCTACTTCACAGGTTTCAGGAATACCAACAAGAAAGGTATTGTACAGTGCCTTTGAAAATCTATTTTACCTCTAGCATGACGTAAAACATTTGTTTGTAAATAAGCCTTCATTTGCAAAATATAGTGAGGCAGATGAAACTTACCAGAGAATGCTGAGTATCTGGTTACCAATAGATCAAGAATGGGAAAATTTGACTAACTTACTATAGCAGAACATAGTTAAAGGTCAAATACACAGTCAACAACGTAAAATAGCATCAGAGTCAAGTAGTTATAGGGTCAAAGAGTATCTGTGTCAAAGAGTATCAGTATAAAAGACAACAGCCTTTGGCCAACACAAAGCATAGCAACCATAAACTTCCATCTAAACCACAATAAAAGGGACAACAAGAAAACAGTTCAATAGTTGTCACTATCTTCCTGCGAAAAGATATTTTGAATTTCCTAAATTAATTCCCAAGTTAGTTTGGGATATTTTGTAAAAACCTTTTGTATAAATACTTCACAAATCGAAGGTTGTAGGGGTGGATTCTTATACTTTCAATAGAATTTTGTTCTAAGACGGTAAAAGCTTTTGTATCACTAACTAGGCCAGCATCTGGATTGATGAATAAAGACCAGGTATTTCAAGGGACTCATGTGTAGAGAGGAGTACAAATGAGTAATTCTCTTGTGTTGTTTCATCTCTCTTAAAGTTTTTTCATAATATTAAATGTTTCAGAAGTCTGAATGTTTAACTTGAATATTATTTCAGAATTTGCTTAACTGCACTCCGTCTCACTATTATACATTCTTAATGTTTTCTCTTAAACTATCTTAGCTAGGGAATTCTTAACTTCTCTTTAGCTTCAGTAGTTTCTCCTCTGGTCTATAGTAAAGGATTCTTAATTTCCCTTTACTCATGATTCATTGTTGTTCCCCCATCTTAGCCTCTGTCGTAGGATTCTTGATTGCCCTCTCACCTACGTTAAGACTCATTTCACCATTTAGTCCAAGCATTTGTACTTAACTCTGCTATCTTGCCCCTTAAACATTCCCTTTAGTGAGTTAGCTCCAGCTTTGATGCCCCTTCTTTGACTCCATTGCCCAATGGCCTAGAGGCATCAACCTACCTGCCTGTTTTAAGCATTCCACCACCAAATTTTCATACAAATAAAAAACCCACCTAAACTCTAGAACCAGCCTAATATCTAAGCAAACATAGCTAAATTATATAGAGAGAGTCCTCTATGAGCAATAGGTTGGCTAGAGCCTATTATCACTTAAGAAGCAATTACCAAATTGTTCACATCAGATTGTTTGTGAAGGTTAGGTGTTAATCCAAAGTTCAGTTTTTCCATGTTTACTTTAGTGTCAAAGTCTTAGTGTCTTGAGAGTCTTGGTAGAATGGTTAAATAAAAGTCAATAGTCCGTTCTCATTCACCATTGGTCCCATAACTTACATAGAATCTCTGTATCAAGCTTGTTGTAAAGGCTCTTATGTGTTATGAAATGCTTTAGGTGTTTTTGTAGCGCAACGCAGTTTAGGTGATTTCGTAGCGCATAACCCAGATTTTACACTGGCTGCGCTACGAAATCAGAGATTCATGCAATCCGTAGCAAATCTTTCTTAGCTGTCATTTCTGTCAAGTTCAGTTATGGTTGCATAATCCCCTATCAGCTTCTACACTTCGCCTATCATGTCCAACTGCTTATCTTCATTAGAGTCGTTAGGTACCTTGGTACGCTCGGATTGCAAGTTTCAAGAAAAGCCAGACATTCACTGTCATAATTATGATTGTATTCATGGCATGAGGAACAAATCTGCAAGCGTTCAATTTGAATGCATTGTACATCAAGCGAGGCAGTTATCAAGCGAGGCAGCCATCAAGCGAGGCAGGGATCGAAGATTGAGCAGTGCCAGTATTTCAAACCTTCATTACGCTGAAGTCTCATGGAAGGATCTCCAGAAAGAAAAGAGCACAGGTCAGGTAGATGTTTGAGGAACGAACCTGAAGGTTTAGACATTATCTTGAGGAACAGAGAAGTTGAGCATGCATTCAAGCAGGTTGGATGTTGGAATTTTTGCGAGAAACTCCAGGGAGGGCATGCACAAATCACCAAGGAATTTTCCTTGAATTTCACAGGATTGAATTCAAAGGTTGGGATGCTTGAATTGCAAATCTCACCAGAGGTAATATCCATAGTTACTGAGATTCCAAGGGGACAAGAAAGTTGGTTTAAAAATTTTAAATTTGATATGACCCCCTGCAAAGAATTTCTGAAGTCGGAGTTCATTGACTCATATTTAAACAAGTCTGTGCCTAGAAATTATGTCAAGGACTCATATGCCAATTTGCTTACCTGCATACAGAGGTACCTTACCTATGAAGGGAGATATAATAAGGTGTATTCATATCATTTCAAGCTTCTGCTGCATTTCACAGGAAAGATATCTCTTGATTTACCTTTCTACTTATTTCGTAGCCTAAGCAAAATGTGTGACAAGGTGCAACTAAGGAAAGAAGCCTGTGAGACCTCATTGTTTCACCATGGCTTAGTTAAGTTGATCGTTCTACATGAACTCCAGAGAGTAGGTAGGGACTGGCCCACGTTCATGTTTATGTCTGGCTTTAAAAATGAAACTGGTCTCAGCCCCCAAGCTGTAAAAAATTCTCCACCAACAACTGGTCATCATACAGAAACAAGATCCAAGAGATTCACAAAATTGAAAGCTAGGAAACAAGTAAGGGAGCCCGCCAGATCAATGGCTATCCAAGACACACCTCAGCAGTCCCTGAAAAAGAAAACTCAGATCGAAGAAGGTAGACGTGAATCATCTGCAGGAGAAGTAGTCCAGAGAAGAATGACCAGGAGTCAATTAGCTAAGGAAAAAGGCAAGAAGGTGGTTGCTGAGGAAAGCCCTGTTTCAAAGGGAAACTTGAATGACTTACTGCAAGCCATTGATATTGAAGAATCTCCCCTGGTTCAAGAAGATTTGATAGAATCAGGTAAAGACAAGACTAAAAGAACCAAAGCCTCGAAAAAGCTCAAGTTTGATGATCAGGTTGCTCAATTTGTCTTTAAGCCAAGAAGACCCATGACGAGGAATTTCAAACAGATACAGGAGATGCTGCCAGAAACAGGTGAAACAGAGGAGATCGTAAAAACTCATGATAGACCTGTGACTTCGTTTACATCATCATCACAGCTGCATAAAGAAGATAGAGGAAAGGAAATCATCCCGCAAGAGGAATATAGCGTTGAAGAATTGAAAAATAAGTTGAGGTTAGCAAATCTTGAAATTGCTAGATTGAAGAAAGCCTCTAGGAAGCATGCAATCAGGGAAGCTCATTTTGACAAAATGCAAGCTCTATGGGAAGAAAAAACATTCCAAATACCCGAGGTGGTCGACTGTAATGCACAATATTATACCTGGTCAGTCCCTGCAATAAAGGAAGCAATGTTCATCAGAAGAGTTAATATGAAACTTAGAGCTGGGATCAGGGTTATGAAGAGACAAATTGAAGAGTTGAAGTTGCAGCTAAGCCAGTGTGAAAGATCTCCTTAGGGAAACCACACAGCAAGTAAGGTTATATTCAAAATTTTGATGATTTACCTTGTTACAGTTTCTTGAAGAATGATACATCTCTACTCAGTTTTGGTAGCTTCAGGGCAATTGAAAGGGATATGTCAAGATAAAAGAGGCTCAAGTCAGTCAAATTTTGGTGTTAAACTGTGTTTTGTGATTACACAGCAGTTTCGTAGTGCACTACGAAACTGCTGAAAAGGACGCATAATGCACAACAGTTTCGTAGCGCGCTACAAAACTATTGTAGCTGCACAATTAAAGCTCAGTCGACCAATTTTGAGGGACCAAGGGGACATTTTTGAAAGGAAATCTCAGAAAAGGTCATTTACAATGTGCAAGCAACCAGCCACGGCAAAACAAGCGGAAAGAAGTTATATGAACTTTAAACTTTTTGTTATACAAATGATCACCTCTAATATTGTAAATGACTTTTAAATCAGCTTTAGAGAAGTTTTGTCATCACACATGTATAGGGGAAAGGCTTACAGCACATGAGGAACGTGGCACTCCAATAGATTGTTGGCTAATTAAAGAAGATCAACATGGTTAATTGGTTCTGAATATCTTTGAGGAAACCAAAAGCATATAAACAGGGGCAGTTTCCTACTTCTCAGTAGCCGTAAAGGGGATAAGACATTAAGGACCAGTAAGGAGCTTTGAACATCCACCACAGCTAAATTGAAGGAGACCACTTGTCAGAGAATGAGATTTGATTGTAAATAATTCTCTTACCAGCATGATGTGGAGTTAGACTCCTAATTGTCTTAGGTTTCTAAAATATCTAGTTAGCAGTTTGTGGCATTTAATAAGTAGTTAAAGTTGGAATAGGTGTCATAGCAAGCAGAATTCAAGTTCCCCTCATGCTGGAGGAGGAATCTTGGCTTTGTAAATAATTATATATATAGAAGAAACAACAATGTACTAGGGGTTGGAAAATTTCAGAGAAATTGGAACTATTGTGCTATGTATATGACTCAGTTTTAATAATACAAGACTACGCTTTACTTCTCAGGAATCAGAAGGAGTTTACTGTTCAGAATGTTGTGTATTATCCTCTCCTCAGTATTTGCAGTGGTATAGATGTGTGATTACTTAGAAATCACTGATTGTGCTCTAATTTCCTTCACATATTTATAAACTGTGTTGTCCTATATGTTTCTGGTGTGTTCTGAATGGTTGAAATCTAAATGTCCTGACTTCTATGTAAGGTTGACATCATTGTTATACTGAAACAATTTTGACTCCATAAGCCCAATGGATACTTTTTAGTTGTGTTTCCACCACTTACATTTTTATCTTTGTTTCATAAGAGTTAGCCATCTTAATCATAATAAAAAATCATTAATCCTTTGAGAGAGCCCTCTCAGGTTGGGGAGGCTAAGCCTCAGCCTAAAGTTGGTTTGAAATAGTTACTTAAGGTCTTCCTGGTCAGCAACCTTCCAGGGTCTGATTTTGAGATAACAGAGCCTATGCTTAAAAGTCGGTTTTTGGTTACCTCGAAACCTTCCCTTCTTCCAAAACTTCTAAGGAAAAGTTTTGAGTGATAACAAACCCCCACCTGACTTAGCATTAATAAAGTTCCCCGATGGTTTTGACATATATATGGCATACCAGCTTAGGGAAAGAAACCCCCCAACATTAGAAGAAATGCAAAGTGTAGCAGTTAGTGTAGAAGCTAATTTGTTAGCTAAAAGAGATAGAGTTAGAAATTAAAGGAGACAAACTTCTAAGGATGAAACTTCACCATCTGACATTAAAATAGATAGTTTAGCCAAAAGTATGGAAAGACTAATGGATAGAATAGAGAACATGGAGAGGAAACCTCAATGGGATAACCAACAAGCACCTCCAGTTAGAAACCCAAATTTTAGAAAAAACCAAAACATTGGGAAAAATGGATTGGATCAAAACATTAGGCCTCCTTTTCAAGAAAATTATGCAGAGACATCCCATCCAGAAGATCTAGAACAAGATACACAAATTAACCTAATGGGAATAAATGATGAGGACATTGTTTTTCTAACCCAAGATGAGCAGGAACTGTATATGCTGCAATAATTACAAATACAGTCTAGGGAATCATTTGATTACAAACAAGGATATGATTCTACCATTTTTGAAGTGCATAAACAGTATAATCTAAGAAGCAAAAAGAATGTTGATGTCCCTAACCAAACCAAGAAAACAATACAAAATCAACCCAAGAAAATAAAGGAAGCCCCTGTTTCAAAAATCCTCCAAATTCTCCCTAGGGAAAACCCAAAACCTTCTAGCCCCACAATTGTAGACATAACCTCTGATCAACCTTCTGTTGATCAACCATCCACTTCAATTCCACCTAAGGAACCAATGGACAAAGCTCAAAACATCAGATTTGAAAATCCACATAAGGAGGTCCCCAATAAAGGAAAAGAAGACAAGCCTACTCAAATCCCTGCTGCAAAAATTCAAAACCTTCAAACAAAAAAAGTCTCTTTGCCATTCAATTTGGGAACAGAGATAGCAAAGCTAAAGATTTTAGTTCCTTTAACAGAACTAATCAAGAATGAAACTTATAAATCACAGATAAACCAGACCTTAAACATTGTTGAAAATGAGGATTCAATCAACTTGTTTGATGACCAACCAGAACTCATATTTGGTCCAGATGTTAATGGCAAACCATTAGAAGGAGGAGTTCCACCTTTTTACATTAGCCTTAGTATCCATGACAAAATTCTACACAATGCAATGTTGGATTCTAGGGCCTCCCACAATTTAATGCCCAAATCAGTAATGGAGAAACTAAACCTAAACATTACAAGACCTTATAAAGACTTATTCTCATTTGACTCCAATCAAGTAAAGTGTCTAGGATGGATTAAAGACTTGTGTGTCACTGTAGTCCAATATCCTGCCAAAAGCATCCTTATGGATATTGTAGTTGTTGACAACCCACCAAAGTATGGCATGCTGTTATCCAGATCATGGGGAGTCAAACTTTAGGGATCCTTACAGCTAGATATGTCATATGCAACAATCTCTGTTTTTGGACAACCTAAGAAATTATACCATGAAACCTTAATGAAATATATGGTAAGTAGCCACGATCGGCCTCGAAACTTTCCCATATACTCCATACACTTAGATATCGATTCTTTTATCCTGTATAATATTGATCAAACACTAGACAGTAATTATACAGAACCAAAAGAAATTGCAATTTCTACACAAAATGAAACTAACCAGACTACAGAACTGTTCAATGAACAAGACAGTCAAATTGCTATAAATGATGAAAAGTTTGTTGCACCAAATAGTGTAAATATAGATCATGAGATATTATGGCATTTAGAATTTGATGGATCAGTCAATAGGTTAGGAGCAGGAGCAAGAGTGTGGATATATAATTTGGAAAATAATTACTCAGAAGGCCATGCATATAGATTGAATTTTAAATGTACCAATAATATGGCCGAGTATGAAGCATTAATTTTAGGTCTTAAGTTAGTTAGGAATCTAGGAGCTAAAAGAGTTTCTGTCATGGGAGACTCTGAACTAATTGTAAAATAGATTGATGTTGTATATATGACAAAGGACCCTAGATTAAGTTGTTATAGGGGAACTATCGTAGAAATACTTAACACTTTCCTAGAAACAAAGCTTGCAATAATTCCCAAAAAGCATAACATGCAAGCCCATAGTTTAGCAATGTTTGCCAGCACTTGCAAATTACCCTTCCAACCTAACCATTAGTACACTGCTGAAGTTAGGCACAGACCTGCAATTCTAGATAATTTGAAGAATTGGCAAATATTTTCTAATGATAAACAGATAAATAACTTTTTAATTTCAGAAGAAGAATTTACCAATAACAATATAGATACTGATACATCAATAGATCCTAACACTAAGGATGAGATAGAAATAAATGAGATAGAAGGTGATGAAATAGATAGACTCAACCCAACTAAATTTACCAAATTAGATGTAGATAACTTGGAGCAAATTGAGATTGATGAAATAATCAGTGAAGAAACCAAAGTAATTAATCTCAAGGATAATTTCTTAACAAAGGGATTAACCCCTCTGGAATATTTACTTGATTCAAATGATGTTCCTAGGAAACCTAAAATGGAACCTTCAAGGTCTGATATAGAGGAATGTAATATAGGCATTGATGAAAATCCTAAACTGATCAAACTTTCAAAATCATTACCCCCAACTGAAAAATTAAAATACATTGAGTTGTTGAAAGAATTTCAGGATGTCTTTGCTTGGAGTTATGAGGACCTCAAATCCTATGACACCAACATCATCCAGCACACAATTCCTATTAAAGAAAATCAAAATCCTTTCAAACAAAAACTTAGAAGGATTAATCTTGTCTTATTACCTACAATTGAAAAAGAAATTCAAAGGATGTATGATGCCAAAATAATTGCACCAATCAGATTTTTTGATTGGGTGTCAAACTTGGTTCCAACTAGAAACAAAACTAGTGAGATCAGACTCTGTGTGGATCTCAGAAACCTCAACAAAGTGTCACTAAAAGACAATTACCCTCTCCCCAAAATGGACCACATTTTACAGAGAGTAGTTGGATCAACCAGAATCTCATTATTAGATGGGTTTTCTGGTTAAAATCAAATCTTAGTTCATCCAGATTGCCAACCCAAAACTGCCTTTACTACTCCTTGGGGCACATTTATGTATGTAAAAATACCTTTTGGGCTAATGAATGCAGGAGCCACTTTCCAAAGGGCTATGGATATAGCCTTCGCAAAAGAAATTCATGATTTCCTTATGATATATCTAGATGATGTTACTGTATTTTCAAAATCTGACAATCAACATTTGGATCATCTAAGGCAAGTTTTTATTAAATGCAGGAAATTTGGAATCTCCTTAAACCCCAAAAATTCCTTGTTTGGGTTAGAAGAAGGAAAGTTGTTAGGTCACATAATTTCAAAAGATGGTATAAGAATAGACCCTGCTAGAATAGAAGCCATCCTGCAAATAAAACACCCTAGGAACATTAAAGAGTTACAAGCTTTCTTAGGAAAAATTAATTTTCTTAGAAGATTTATATCTAATCTGGCAGAGTTAATTAGATCACTAAACAACATGCTGAAAAAGGACTCCACCATAAAATGGACTATTGAGGCTAAAAAATCTTTTGAAGACATTAAACTAGCCTTGACTAAAACACCTGTGTTAATCAGTCCTAAATTTGACAGAGATTTCATCTTGTTTTCCTTTGCTTCTGAGCACACAATTGTTGCAGTTCTATTGCAGAAAAATGACCAGGGCTATGAACAACCCATTGCTTTCTTCAGCAAAGCCCTGAGAGATGCCCCCTTGAAATATAATATAATGGAAAAACAAGCCTTGGCTTTAGTCAAAGCCATTAAGGACTTTAGGGTATACATCTTATATTCTCATATAGTAGCCTACGTTCCTAATTCAGTAGTTAAAGACATCCTAACTCAAGATGGTCCTGATGGAAAGAGGGGAAAGTGGATTGCTACTATTTTAGAGTATGATATAGAAATCAAACCTACTAAGTTAATCAAGGGCCAAGGTTTAGCCAAACTCATGGTTGAATCAAACTGTCAGGCCTTGGATATAAACTTTATTGCAACAATAGATAATGAAGAGGAGATGGTGACTCCACTAATCAACTAGGCCTTTATTGAATCACCTTGGTATGCTGATATTATTTATGTTTTACTGAATTTACAAGCTCCTCCTGAATTATCTAGGACTAAAAGTAAGTTTTTGAAGATGAAATCCTTGAAATTTTGTATATTAGACAATGCTCTGTTTTGGAGAGATCATGAAGGTATTCTTCTCAATTGCTTATTAAAAGATGAGGCTGACAAGATTTTGCAAGAGTTTCATGTAGGTGACTGTGGAGGACACCTTTACTAGAAGACCACTGCAGATAAAATCCTTAGAGCTGGTTTCTACTGGCCTACCTTGTTTGCTGATGCCAAAAAATATGTGACCTCCTATCACAAATGCCAAATTTTTGAGGGGGAAAAAACTCTTACCTTTACCCCTCAATCCAATCTCTGTAGAAATACCTTTTCAACAATGGGGTTTAGAATTCATTGGTGAAATTCATCCACCCTCCTCTACCCAGCACAAATGGATCCTCACAGCCACAGACTACTTCACAAAATGGATAGAGGCCATACCTTCAAGGCAAGCCACAGACACTCTTATCATAACCTTCCTTGAAACTAATATTCTATCAAGATTTGGATGCCCAACTAAGCTCATTACTGATAATGCAGGAGCCTTTAAATCCAAAATAATGATAGATTTATGCAATAAATACCATATCACCCTTGACCATTCCACAACATATTACCCTTAGGGTAATGGACTGGAAGAATCCTCAAACAAAAACCTAGTAAATATCATCAAGAGGTTACTAGAGGACAATAAGAAAACTTGCAATAAAAAGCTAGTCAATGCCTTATGGGTAGACTGATTGACTACTAAGAAATCAATTGGTAGTTCTCCCTATCAACTCGTTTATGGGATGGAAGCTATATTTACATCCTCTTTGGGAGTACCAGTAATGAAGATACTTCAAGAATTTCATGTTGAACCAAATAGTATCCAAAGAAGAATCAACCAAACTATTCATCTACAAAAAGCCAGAGAAGAGGTCTATGTCAGGTTTCAAGTTGTGCAGGAAAAGATTAAAAATATTTTTGATAAGAGAACCAAGGCTGAAGATTTCTAAGTTGGTGACAAAGTGATCAAGTGGGATTCAAGGAGGGAAGACAAAGATAAACATGGGAAATTTGATTTCCTATGGAAAGGTCCCTATGTCATTTATGCTTACAGAGGAAATAATTCTTTCTTCTTGAGAGAAATTGATGGTACAGATGCAAAAGGTGGGCCAGTGAATGGTCGAATTATAAAACATTACTTTGAACCAAGTTACTAATTTTCATTTCCCATTTGTACATACTTTATTTACAAAGTCTAGTTTGGATTGGATGGTGATTTTTGAAGTTGAAGCTCGAAGAGAAGGCCCTAAGCTTTAAAATATTTACTGTCATAAGTATCAATAATGCAAATTCACAGAAGGACACTTTGCAAGGTAACATCAGCAACAATTCAAAGGCTACTGATCTTTAGAGTTCTTGACATTTCACTAGAAAATGCCATCCCCAAGTGGAGCCACTGTTAGGTTCCTATACCAATAGGAGTCATAATTTTGAATGACTAAGGTTAAGCCTTGTAATATTGTACATACCTTTGCTTTCTGCAAATGTTTTCCATATTAAAAAAATAAAAAATGTAAAGAGGGTATGTCCTAAAAGAAATATCAAAGGACAAAAAGAATAAGAGAAGGTCAAAAAATGAAAATATATGAACCCCAAAAACAAAAAGATACCATGAAAGTGTGCAAGTCTAAATGCCACTACTATTTACTTTTATTCATAATAATAATTGTGTACAACTTGTTATTCATGCGACAATCCATGTGTGGAGTACTAAAAAGGTATGTTTTTAATGATCATTTTAGTGGCTTTTCAGTAGGACTTATGAATCTTTTACATCATGAATGAGGAAAACAATAGTGAATTGTGGTAGAATACGTGGAATTAGTATGCAAAGACTTATCCGCTGATAATTGTCATTTTCCTGTGCAGGAAAGGGTAGAAACGAGGAGCTGCTGTTCCAAAGAAGAAGATAAGAACAAGGTAACTGTTGTCCCTTTGACGAAGGACCGAGTGCAGACGAGGCAAAGCAAGCTGAAGCAAACCGGTCCGGAAAAGGAGGAAAAGGCACCAGCTCGGCGGAAGAGAAAGAAGTGATTAGGGGTTAACAGTTTTGCAAATCCCTCAAGATCTTCGATCCTGAGGGATCGCTGCTTTATTTATCTTATCACTTAGACATCTCCGCCGTTATCCTTATATAAAGGGACGGCACTGTTAGTCTGAGAGGAAGCTTTTTATGTAACTTTTTGTTAAGACTTAACTTTGATCATCGAGTCTCGTTGAACTTGGCTCATTGTACTTTCTGTTTTATGCATTAATATAAACCTGGTGATTATCTCATCTTCGCGTCTGGATTAGCTTAAAGCGGTGTACCCTTGAGGCTAAGGGCCCGGCCCCGGAGGACACTTGCTTCTGTATCACTACGATTTGATTTCTGCGTGGTTTGCTTATCATCACTAGTTGGTAATCTGATATGCTTTATAAGTTACATTACATGCTTTGCTAAGATTCATTCATTTATGTTCTTTCCATTGACTCTGCGTTATATTATCAATACTTTCGGAGTGGATGAAATCTTATTATATTCAACAGTATTATCCTTGTGTTATGAAGCTTCTATGCTAAGTATGTGTGTTAAGGTAATTATCTGAAAGGTGTGTTCTTTATGATTTAGAATCCATGCTATTCCATTTGGAAACACAGTTATAATTCCTGTTGATGATTGAGATTAAATTCAGATTACTTTCTTAGAATATTATGTGTGTATGACTTTCACATGCTGTTCCATAATTGAGAGTTATTACTCTTCCTTTAGTGAATTGTGTGATTTGCTTGGAGAATGAAAGATTGGAGTTGATAGCATAAAGTTTGATTGTTACTCGCGAGGTTTAGTTATAGTGATTGCTGTTCCATTTCAGAATTGTTGTTCCATTTTAAGCATTGTTGTTCCTTTCTAGATTTACTGTTTAATTTCCTATTTGTCGTTCCATTTCTATCTGCTGTTTCATTTACTCGCATTTGGTGTGAGAGACGATCTGTGGCTGTAGTGAGCCTCTGCATTTACTGCCTTGCTCCCAGACCCGTGATCTATGCTCTAGTTTCCTTTTCCATCAGTTTCCAAAGGGATGGACTACTGCTGTCGGACCCTTGACTGATATTTTGAGAGTGTGTGCTTTAGTCATGTGAAGAAACTTAGTTATAGACAAGCATCAGTTTACTCTTGTATTTTGTAGGACGTTGTACTACTTGCATTACTCTGACAAATAGCCTCGGATTGAGTCACTCTTTGAAATAACCAAACGTTCCTGGATTGACATATTAATGTGAGGTAATTAGAGGTGAAAGAGACCCTTTTTATAGCTCTACATTTTGGCGCCGTTGCCGGGGAAAGAGTGTAGCCATTTGTTTCTTCAGAGTGGTGTACGAACCTGCTGGGAAAGAGTTGGATTTTAAAAATGAAAGGTAAGAACCTGTGTACGGAGCATGTAAAAGCCCTGCTCCATTGTCCGCTTTCCTAACAGATTTGCTTTTTCTTTGATTGAATAGAACTTAGCAGTTTATTTGAGTGCATGACTAAGCAGAAAAAACCAGAAAAGAATATCAAGCTTCCATCCAAACCTGAAAAAGCCAAGGGGCCGGTGACCCTTGGCCGAACAACTTTCATAGACGAAATCTATAAGAAAACAGAATCTCAGCCATCAGTAGGTTTCAGGAAAACCATTTCTAAGCAGCCTACTAGTTCCCTTCAGGCCACATGATCACCATCTGTAGCCTTTGCTGAGGTGCATAGTCAAACTGAAGAGCAGGACTTTCAGGAAATTGAAAATTCTACTCCAGAACTATTGCAGGAAGGGAATTTCAGTAACTTTTGTGAAGGAGAAGGAGAAACAGGGGAAACAGAAGAACCAAAATCTCTCATTGGAACAGATCAGCCAGTAAACAGCCCAGATAAGGGGAGTGCTGCGAAAATCATTGTTGAAGGAATTCAATCTCCTCAAACATCAGGTATTCCTCTTATCCCAGATAAAGGAAGTGCCGTTAAAACTATCCCTGCTAAAATCATTCCCTCTCAACCTAGGAATACCCTCCTAGATATCCCAGAAGGTTATTGGCACATATTTGATCCTATGGCTCAGAATCAGCCAAATACTCAAACCTCTACATTACAATATCCTATAGTGGATTCTGCAGCAAATGCACCCATGAAAGCTATCCCTCTTCAACATATCCCAACCTTTCACGGTCTTACATCAGAAGATCCAGATGCATTTTTATTCGAATTCGATGTGTTGTGTAGGGGATATGATTACACCACCGATCCCCAGAAATTGAAATTATTCCCCTCAACATTAAAAGGGGCTGCTCTAAGATGGTTTATGGGACTAGGTGGTGGGGTCATCAACAATTGGGATCGAATGAAAGAATCCTTCTTAAAAAAATATCAGGATTATTGTAGGTCTAGAGAATTGAAAGATGAAATATTTCAAATCACAGCCAAACCAAACGAAACATTAGAAGAATATGTGGAACGTTTTCAATATAATTTACAAAGATCTCCTTATGCATCACTACCTTTACCTGATAATGTGTTAAAAACTGCATTGATAAGGGGCATGAAAGAACAGTGGATTGAAACATTAAACATTATGGGAAAAGGGGATATTTATCAAGAGAATTTTGCTGACATTATTGATTTATGTATCAGGAGTTCGAGAGGCAGCACAAGAATAAAACCGACAGAATATGATCGGTTTGCAAGAGACAATAAGATAGCAACAGAAGGAGTAACGTGCGTGGAGATTGGAAATTTATTAGAAAATTTTAAAACTGATATTCTAGGGACACTAACTACACAACTTGATATTTTGCAGGGCAAGCAGAAGCAGATGGAGGCAGAACATAATTTGGCAATCTTCTGCCCCCAATGCAGAAAAAAACATAGCCACAAGGAGTGTCCACTGGATACAGTCCAAACATGTGCCATCTGTACAAACGATCATCTTACAGAAAGCTGCCCCTCACTTCCTGGATTAAAGGCAGTATATAAGGAAGCAGAAGAAGAACCAGAATCAGTGTACTTGATCAAACAGCACCGCCAGTGGCAGCAAAGACAATCTGGTATGTTTTCAGACCCAACCTCTTCTTTTCAGCCTCCACAATATAACGTTCAACAATATAATATGTGGCAAAATCAGCCCCCACCCCCATTCCCAAATTGGTCACCACCACCATTTCCTTCTTCAAACCCATGGCTGAATCATCCAAGTCAATCTAGTTGGCCGAATTTCCCTTATAATTCACCATATTGGCAAAATAGGCCATATCCTCCGCAATGGACTCCCCCTACTTCACAAGGTTCATCCTGGCAGACGAACTGGCAAAGACCAATGCAATAGCCAGTAGGAACTATTCCACTCCCTCAACCTACTCTGCCAGCTCTACAACAAAATCCCTAGTCTAATTTGAGACCGCAACTCCCAGCCCAACCCAACCCCAATCCAAATAACAGACCAGTCCAATCTCTTCAAATCATTGAATCACCAGAAATAGGACCTGATCTGCGGGAGTGTAATGATCTTCAATTACGATCTGGACGTATCATTCAAAATGAGGGGGATAAAACAGTTCATAATGAATATCAGTTAGTAAGAAAACATCAATTGCAACGAGAGGATGTAAATAATCAACAGTTTCATAATCAAGCAACCACATCCTCTCCCCCATTCCCAGAACGATTAGTCATACCTTGACCTTTACAGTACCCTGACTTTGACATTCTGGGGGAATTACAAAATTTGTACATAAAAATCCCGTTCCTCCAAGCCATTCAAGACATTCCTATATATGCAAAAACTATTAAAGAATTGTGCATAAAGAAACCAAGGAGGAATATAACAACTAATCCAAGAGTCCAAGTAGTCAGCACTTTATCTGATCTCTTATCTGGGAAAGAAACACCCATCAAATATGAAGACCCAGGAAATCCAATTGTAACTGTTCAAATTTACGGTCAGACCTTGTCTAATGCCTTAGTTGATCTAGGAGCTGCAATCAATATTTTAACAACCACCACCTGTCAAAAGCTCGGCATTACATCTGTAGAACCTACCTCTACTTTGTTAGAATTAGCTGACCGATCTGTGATTAGACCGGAAGGTACTCTACACGATGTCATGGTCTCTGTAGACTCCTGGGAATATCCGACCGATTTCCTGATAATTAATCCAAAAACCCGACTTGATGGACACCCGCTAATCCTAGGAAGGCCTTGGCTTGCCACCGCCGATGCTTACATTGGTTGCCGGCAAGGAAATATGACCATAACTAAAGGACCCAATATTAAGAATTTGGTTCTATACCCTCCAGCGCAGCCAAGTCTCACAATAATTAAAACTAACAAGTATCCTGTATCATACCTTACTGACAACATTAGATCTCCATTGACGTTGCAAGAGGCACTTGATTTTAAAGATCAAATAGAAGATGATGCCATTAATAATTTCATCAGTCAAACTGAAGCTGAATCCTGCACACAATGTCACATGATAGAAGTAGCATTTGATAATGAATTAGAGGAAGATCCTCTAAAAGACACACATGATCAAACAATACCTGTTACTTTTGTCGCAAATAGTAAAATTGTGGAAATTGAACCGGGAAAAACTTTAAATATCAATGCCAACCTCACACCTGAACAAGAAACTAAGCTCATCCATGTATTAAGAAAATATCAACAGGCATTTGCATGGGATTACCTTGATATGAAAGGAATCGACCCACATTTGTGTACACACCACATTTATATAGAAAAAGATGCTAGACCTGTCCGTCAACCGCAGAGAAGACTCAATCCTCATTTAAAAGATGTGGTTAAAGCGGAGCTTCAGAAACTGTTAGATGTTAATTTTATTTATCCTATTTCTGACAGTAAATGGGTCTCTCCACTTGTGGTCGTACCAAAAAAGAATGGGAAATGGAGAATTTGTGTGGATTACAGGGAACTCAATAAAGCAACACAAAAAGACCACTTTCCACTCCCATTCATAGACCAAGTGCTAGATACTTTGGCAGGGAAAAAATTATTTTCCTTCCTGGATGGCTTCAGTGGATACAATCAGATTCAGATTGCCCCTGAAGACCAGGACAAAACAACTTTCACTTGTCCTTTGGGGACATTTGCCTACCGAGTCCTACTATTTGGCCTATGTAATGCTCCCACCACATTCCAAAGGGCTATCCTTAGCATTTTTGCAGATTTAATAAATGATGGACTTGAAGTGTATATGGATGACTTTACACCCTATGGAGATGATTTTGATCCAGCACTAAATACCCTAGAAAAAGTCCTACAACACTGTATAGCTACCAGGCTCTGCTTAAGTCACGAAAAATGTTACATGATGATGACTGAAGGAATTATTCTAGGACATTATATTTCAACAGCGGCATTCAGGTAGACCCGGCCAAGATCTAAATACTTTTGCTTATTCCCACTCCTACTACTCAAACAGAGGTACGCAACTTTCTTGGATTTTCTGGATATTATAGACGATTTATAGAACATTATTCACATATTGCTGCACCTTTATATGCACTAACTGGTAACGTTGATTTTCTTTGGACAGACAAATGTGAACGTGCTTTCAAGGATTTAAAGAAGCTTGTATCTACAGCCCCAGTCCTGCGAGGACCAAACTGGGACCTGCCATTTCAAATATCAGCTGATGCCTTAGATACAGCCATTGGCACAGTCCTTGGGCAGGAAGAAGATAAAAAACCATATGCTATCTATTATATCAGCAAAAATTTATCCCCTGCTGAATTAAATTACACTGTTACTGAAAAGGAATTCCTAGCTGTAATACATGCTGTCAATAAATTTAGGCATTATATTACAGGCTATCCTGTTATTTTGTATACGGATCATTCCACCATAAAATACTTAGCAAATAAGCCTGTCACAAATGCCAGAATAACTAGATGGTTGATTTTATTGCAGGAATTCGATATCACAATCAAGGACTGGCCTGGCAAAGAGAACCCTGTAGCCGATTTTCTCTCAAGAATGCCAAAGCCAGTTGATGCAGCAGCAGTTGAAGATCAATTTCCGGATGAACATCTGTTTGCTGTTGCCGTTCAAACACCCTGGTATGCCGATGTTGCCAATTACCTTGCAGTAGGTAAACTACCAAAACACTTAACCCCTAATGAGCGAAAACAGATTGTTCAGAAGAGTACTCGATTTTCCTAGATTGGGGGCTATTTGTTTCATACAGGGGCAGACATGCATATTAGGAGATGTGTTCGAGAAGATGAAATCTTTGACATCCTAAAAGCCTGTCATGACGGACCATGTGGGGGACACTTCGCTGAGTGTAGAATGGGACACAAAGTATTACATACAGGATATTACTGGCCCACGATTTTCAGAGATGCAAAGAAATTTGTCCAAGCCTATGACAGCTGCCAGCGAGCAGGATGTCTTGGTCAAGCTGATGAGATGCCCCTTAAACCTCAGTTAGTCATTGAACCATTTGAGCGATGGGCTCTTGATTTCGTTGGACCCATCAACCCCTCATCAAATCAGAGAACATATATCTTGGTGGCAACAGAATATGTCACCAAGTGGGTTGAAGCAGAAGCTTTGCCTAGGGCCACAGAAGACTCTGTTATACAGTTCCTCTTCCATCTATTTGTACGTTATGGCCTTCCAAGGGAAATAATCACAGACGGAGGACCACAATTTGCTGGCCATAGATTAGCAGCAACACTTAATAATTATCATGTCCAGCACAAAATCACTACTCCATATCACCCACAGGCCAACGGACAAGTAGAAAGCAGCAATAAGATAATAGAATTGATCCTAAGAAAAACCATTGCCTCACATAGGCGTGACTGGGCTTCCCGACTACCTGAAGCACTTTGGGCCTATAGAACAACATGGAGAAGCACCACTAGTTACTCACCTTATCAACTAGTGTTTGGAAAACAACCCATTTTCCCTATATAATTTGAAATCCAAACATTACGAACAGCACAGGAAGTCGGCTTAGATTTAACTGAGGCACAGATTAATCGACTACAACAGATCAATGAATTGGATGAAATCAGGCTCTCCGCACTACAAAATACAGCATTGATTCAATAGCAGCGAGCTAAATGGCATGATGCCCTTATCAAAAACAAAGTCTTTCATGAAGGAGATTGGGCCCTATTATATGACTCTCGGTTTCAGGATTTCCCTGGGAAACTCCAGACTCGTTGGTTAGGACCATACGAAATCCAGAAGGTACATGATAATGGGACCATCACTTTAACTACCATTGACGGGTCTGGATACACCTTCAAAGTGAATGGCCACCAGGTTCGTCTCTATCGTAAACCACTCACTCGGGAATCCTTCTGCCAACAGCTACGCAGAGACGCTGATATGGAGATTTTAGGGGAGGAAGAGAAATCTTCCTCACCCGTAATTCATTAAGGAATTTATCTCTTTTCACAATTTGTATATAATCTCTTTTTTTTTTTCAAAACTTGTTGTGCATACATAGATTTCAATTTTTCTGCCGTTCCTGAAACGAATGGCATTTGCATGTTTTTGTTGTTCCTTTTCAAAAGGAACAGCACGTTTTGATTTTCTGCTGTTCCTTTTCAAAAGGAACAGCACTTGTTGATTTTCTACTGTTCCTTTTCAAAAGGAATAGCACGTGTTGATTTTCTGCTGTTCCTTTTCAAAAGGAACAGCACGTTTTGATTTTCTGTTGTTCCTTTTCAAAAGGAACAGCACGTTTTGATTTTCTGCTGTTCCTTTTCAAAAGGAACAGCACTTGTTGATTTTCTGCTGTTCCTTTTCAAAAGGAACAGCACGTGTTGATTTTCTGCTGTTCCTTTTCAAAAGGAACAACACGTTTTGATTTTCTGCTGTTCCTTTTCAAAAGGAACAACACGTTTTGATTTTTTGCTGTTCCTTTTCAAAAGGAACAGCACATTTTGATTTTCTGCTGTTCCTTTTCAAAAGGAATAGCACGTTTTGATTTTCTGCTGTTCCTTTTCAAAAGGAACAACACGTTTTGATTTTCTGTTGTTCCTTTTCAAAAGGAACAACACATTTTGATTTTTGCTGTTCCTTTTTCAAAAGGAACGGCATTGATGTGTTCTGCTGTTCCTTTTCCAAAAGGAACGGCATTTGCACTTTTTGAACTCATGCTCCTTTATTCATCTAGTATACTTCTTCTCTCTTTGTGACACAACTAACCTCTTGCTGGTCCAAGTAAGGATGCTTCTTGCCCCTATTCTTTCAAAGTCCTTTAGAGACAAGCAATGCACTTATGCAATGAATCCAAATCACAACACACTGAAATCAGGCAATTATAAATTGCTATCTTTATAAGGCTATGTATTGGTAAGAGGACAGAAGGAATGATGTACTTATCTTTTGCTATCACTGTCTTACTAATCTTGCCCTGATTGGTTATCTTTTATCATGCCATTCTTTTCTTTGATTTTGTTTAGGAATAAGATTAAAGGGTTTATATCCTCCTATTGAGATGATAAGACTTCTTCCACCATTCCTACTCTTAAGGAGTGTTGAGCCACCCTTTGTGGATATATAAGGAATAGTGCTTTATCAAAAAGAGAAAGAAAAAGCAAATGAATTATAAATTGTCAAATGCAGGATAGGGGGTCTCATCAAGAGCCAACCTACCATGATCATGAGGATGGAAGTGAAGTGGCATTCCCACTATGGCCACCACACCAGGGATATGGTCCAAAAGGTATAGTAAAAGAAAAAAACCTTGGAACAGGAGGTCTCATCACGAGCCGGCCTGCCCACTTTTTGCCCCCTCCTCGTGAATGGCATTATGGCTACCTGGTTACCAAGCCAGCATAATGACCTACACTTTGACATCGCATTCCTTAATATGCACACAAAGGATCATGGTTCCGCAGGTGAAATAAACAACTCTGCCAAGGTTATGGACACCTGTCGGCTGCAGAGCACTGTTAATGGTATCGAGGTCACATTAATTACCCCAATAGGCAAGATACTAATACTCTTTTGTTTCTTATATCCTAGGCACTAATCATACATTATATCCCGATTTATATACCACATGGACATTTATTACACCAATCATGGCAAAGGAGGTGACAATGACCACTTGAGATTTGGCAAGTACGACAGGCGTCCTATCCCTGGCCTCGCATCATATCAGCAACCTCTTACGTAATATGCGATCCAACTTTACGCCTCGATTTCGGCAGACCGTTGTTTTTCTAAACATGGCATATTTTCATACGCTGTTCCTTTATGACTTGGTTATAGATCGGGGTGCCAATCCTTTCTTTGACGGTTGGGGCAGCCTATCGCATTGCGGGGGGGAGGTTCACCTCATGATTCCTCGGGTTATGTGTCAGCTCATTATTCGGGAAAGATAGCATACTAGGAAATGGCACGGTTTAACGACATGACATTTCTATTTTTTCTATACAAATTGTTGTTCATAACTCATTTCTGTTGCATACTCTGTGTTTTTTCCAAATCCGACGATCACTACTCTCTCTGTGTTTCAAACAGCACAAGCAGTTGCTGTTCCATTGTGAATCCACAGTGAAACCATGGGAGGCAGGGCAGTTCGAAGCAAACCACAAAAGTTGATAGTCTCCACTACTGCTCGGGAGATCCTGGAAAGAGCAGGGTGGCTGACTTATCTCAGTCGCCTGAAGGAGTCCAATGAAACAGTAGCAATGGAATTTCTGCAGAATCTGCAGGAGGATCACTCCACGGTGCGGGGGAAGCAAATAGCAGTCACCGACGACATAATTGCCAAAGTCTCGGGACTACCAGCCACCGGACCTGTATGGACATTGAAGAAGGAAAGACTCCAGAAGATCATGGAAATTTTCCAGGACGAAGGCCAGAGCTTAACAATTAAAGGGAAGGGAGTCCTGCCAGCAACGCTAGGAGAACCCTGGGCAGAACTAGCGAGAACAGTGCAAAGCTACATCACCTGCGAGGGGAGAAAAGACATGGTAAGGCCACGACACCTTAAACTCTTAGCTGTTTTAAAACAGAAATGCTCTGTAAACCTTCCTGCACTTTTGAATTCTTTACTCCATGACACCGCACGAAGCCTGAAAAAGGCACAACATGTAGAATCAGTTGTCAGCCACCATGGATTAATCCGATTAATAGTTAGTCATAGTCTTACCCAGCAGCAAAGCAGCTGGAAAGAATTAATTGCAATAATTGAGGGGAGAGCGACAGCACCTTCCCCAAAACGTAAACATACTCTAAGCACACCAGAACGTCCAAAAAAACGCAGAGAATTAAGAAAACAGAAACCTGTTGCAAGCACATCCGAACGACCAGAAACCTGCCAGGAGTCAGCAAAACGGAAGCATGACACTGAGACACCGGAACAGCCAGAGAAACACAGAAAATCAGTCCGGTTAGCCCGAATAAGAGGAAGGTTGGAAAAACTCCAGGAAAGCACTAGCCAGCTAGTGGTAATTGAGGATGAACAACCCACACGACCAGAGATAGAAGAAGAACAAGTTGAAGGAGAAAAGGAAGGGGAGGCCGAGAAGGCTAAGCGATCCGAAGAAGAAAACGATGAAGTAGCCGAGCCCTCTGAGGCAGAAGTTGAACACCCTGAGACAGAAGCCGAGCCCCCTGAGACAGAAGTTGAACATCCTGAGATAGAAGCCAAGAACCCTGAAATGGAAATTGAGCATCCTGAGGCAGAAGATGGACAATCCAGGCAAGAGGAGGAAATGGGACAGTAGGTAGGTAGCCCACCACACGACCCAGTAGGAGAAGAGGAATTGGCCACAATCTTGGCCAATATGGGTGAGTATGGCCAACCTTCCACTCCACCATACCTCCGCGACAAACCCCAGGAAGAAGATGCACCTGAAAAACCACATGCAGAAGAGGCAGAGGAAGGAAATCTGCCCATTCATGATGAAAAAGAGATAGGAGATATTGAGAGGGAACAATCTGTTCCCACGGCACCATAAGAAATTCCAGAAGAAGTGAGAATAGAAAGCAAAGCCACGGAATCAGCTAGGGTTCTTACCCCGGAACAACCAGCACAACATAGTGAAGAAGTACCCCAGGAGAAAGATCAAGGGACTAGTCACAGCCCAGAACGCAGTAAAAAGCCTGATGTTCCTTCTAACAAAACATTGGAAATTAGAGAATTATGAAAGGAACAACGGAGGTTATTGAGCATAATAGCACAACTCCACCAGCAAATCAGGATTCTGAAAGCAAGGCAAAGGACAAGGAAGACCGCCAGTAAGAAAAAGATGACCACTGCAGTAAGAAACCGCAGGATAAAATGACGGAGGACTAAAAATCACTCTGTTGATCGAAACCCTGCCCAAAATCCAACTGCTGTTCCAATTGAAGATGAAGGCCTAGCTGTTGTTCCAAATGAAGCCGAAGGCCCAGCTAACATTCCAAATCAAGCCGAAGGCCCAGCTGACATTCCAAATCAAGCTGAAGGCCCAGCTGCTGTTCCAAATGAAGCTGAAAGTTCAGCTGCTGTTCCAAATAAAGCTGAGGGACAGACTGTTGTTCCATTTGAAAAGGAACAGCTGCCAGCTGGTATTCGTGTTAAAAAAGAAAAAGACAACAAGGAGATTCAAACAGAGGCACCACCCTCAGGGGTGATAAGGGTTCTGAACTCAAAGCAATGAAATAAGAAAGTTCAGGTAAAACTCTCGACCTCCACTGATGCATGGAAAAGAGATCCAAAGACAAGGACCCTGCACAAAGGATTGAAAGAGGCTCAGCAAGAGATGGAGAGGCTTAGAGAGCAGACAGTCCCTCGTGAGAAGTATGAAGAACTACAACAGTAACTACGGAATGTTAATCAATCTGAAAGCCAGGCCTTTGAAGGGTGGCAAAAGGAACAGGAGAAAGTTGCAAAGGTAACCCGTAGGTTAGATACTGTTATCAAACAGATGGATACCTTGTGTTCTTTATACAATGACGTTTTAGCATGTAGGGCCCCTGCCAAAAACTATGCTTTGTTTTTATTAGAGCGATACTTGCAATTAAAGATAAAGGCTATTAAAGCAGGTGCCCCAATACAAATTAATACTGTCAATGACTTTATAGATTGTTGTAAACATTATGGGGTGAAGGTCCAGAGATTGCTATGTGAATTCTATTTGCACAACCTCGTGTTAGATCAGGAAACTGAGTTGAACCTTGGCCCTTTTGTTGGGGACATTCAATTGCAAGCATTCATCTCATTCGGGGTCAATCAGATTAAATGGCTCAAAGCCTATAACACTTTTCAGAGACAGGAAAATGGCCTAGACCTGTGGGTAAGGGCTGAGCCTAAGGACCCAGCACAGCTATGGAGAGCACATATAAACCTTATGAGAACTCCAGGTGTCATTGAAACATTAGGACCCATGCACGAGGCACTCATTCGACAAAGTTTAGAATATTTTCTTTCTATCAAAGAGCTCGCCATTGATGCAGCCAAATTCTGGTACCGCACCTCTAATCCAAACATCCAGCTCAGGGAGCCATTTAAGTATGAGAATTTTCAGTTAGCCACCAATCGTTTGAACCTCTATGGCGAAAGCATCTTGAGGCAGGGCCATCTTGGTTAGGATATAGATTCCGCAGTCCAATTATCTGGCACCCTGCACCCGGATATCAAGCCCTATATGAGATGCCTGAGGGTCAAACAGGCCAGTTCTTTGACTACCTAGTCACTCACCATGGTTGTAGGCCTCCACATGAGATTCCTTCTCCAGCCTACTCTCTCACTGCTTTACATGTCAACTACAACGTTTTCATGAGGGCATGAAACAGGGTAAGCAGGGGGGTGTGTGGAGTACTAAAAAGGTATGTTTTTAATGATCATTTTAGTGGCTTTTTAGTAGGACTTATGAATCTTTTACATCATGAATGAGGAAAACAATAGTGAATTGTGGTAGAATACGTGGAATTAGTATGCAAAGACTTATCCGCTGATAATTGTCATTTTCCTAGGCAAGAAAAGGTAGAAACGAGGAGCTGTTGTTCCAAAGAAAAAGATAAGAACAGGGTAACTGCTGTCCCTTTGACGAAGGACCGAGTGCAGACGAGGAAAAGCAAGCTAAAGCAAACCGGTCCGGAAAAGGAGGAAAAGGCACTAGCTCGGCGGAAGAGAAAGAAGTGATTAGGGGTTAACAGTTTTGCAAATCCCTCAGGATCTTCGATCCTGAGGGATCGCTGCTTTATTTATCTTATCACTTAGACATCTCCGCCGTTATCCTTATATAAAGGGACGGCACTGTTAGTCTAAGAGGGAGCTTTTTTTGTAACTTTTTGTTAAGACTTAACTTTGATCATCGAGTCTCGTTGAACTTGGCTCATTGTACTTTCTGTTTTATGCATTAATATAAACTTGGTGATTATCTCATCTTCGCGTCTGGATTAGCTTAAAGCGGTGTACCCTTGAGGCTAAGGGCCCGGCCCCGGAGGACACTTGCTTCTGTATCACTACGATTTGATTTCTGCGTGGTTTGCTTATCGTCACTAGTTGGTAATCTGATATGCTTTATAAGTTACATTACATGCTCTACTAAGATTCATTCATTTATGTTCTTTCCATTGACTCTGCGTTATATTATCAATACTTTCGGAGTGGATGAAATCTTATTAGATTCAACAGTATTATCCTTGTGTTATGAAGCTTCTATGCTGAGTATGTGTGTTAAGGTAATTATCTGAAAGGTGTGTTCTTTATGATTCAGAATCCATGTTGTTCCATTTGGAAACACAGTTATAATTCCTGTTGATGATTGAGATTAAATTCAGATTACTTTCTTAGAATATTATGTGTGTATGACTTTCACATGTTGTTCCATAATTGAGAGTTATTACTCTTCCTTTAGTGGATTGTGTGATTTGCTTGGAGAATGAAAGATTGGAGTTGATAGCATAAAGTTTGATTGTTACTCGCGAGGTTTAGTTATAGTGATTGCTGTTCCATTTCAGAATTGCTGTTCCATTTTAAGCATTGTTGTTCCTTTCTAGATTTACTGTTTAATTTCCTATCTGCCGTTCCATTCCTATCCGCTGTTTCATTTACTCGCATTTGGTGTGAGAGACGATCTGTGGCTGTAGTGAGCCTCTGCATTTACTGCCTTGCTCCGAGACCCATGATCTATGCTCTAGTTTCCTTTTCCATCAGTTTCCAAAGGGATGGACTACTGCTGTCGGACCCTTGACTGATATTTTGAGAGTGTGAGCTTTAGTCATGTGAAGAAACTTAGTTATAGACAAGCATCAGTTTACTCTTGTATTTTGTAGGACGCTGTACTACTTGCATTACTCTGACAAATAGTGTCAGATTGAGTCACTCTTTGAAATAACCAAACGTTCCAGGATTGACATATTAATGTGAGGTAATTAGAGGTGAAAGAGACCCTTTTTATATCTCTACACCATGGTAATCAAACTGTTTAATCTTGGTTATTTCATGCTTTGAATTTTATGTTTATAGTTAGAGAATAAAATATGACCAAACAGTTTAATCTTGGCAGATCATTAGATAGGTAGAGAAAATAAAAGGAGCTCATCAGCTTAATTTGAGCCCTTGGATGATATAAGGTTAGAATTAGATAGATTACTTTTCAAAAAAAATGGATGATAAGGGCTTTCTAGTCTAAATGCACCCAAATAAAATGAAGAAAAAATGATAGGGTAAGTAATGGGTAAGTAGAAGAAAGGTTGCTGAAGTATAAAGTTGGTTGGATCAAAACACATGCATCATGCTTAGACACATATTTCTATATGTATGATCAACTATGGAAGCAAAAACAAAGGTTTTCAAGTTAATAAGATTAACTCCCCCTCATTCATTTTTCCGCTTACTTACTAATTTCCTATCCACAAGTATGTTCTAGTACTTTAAATCCTTCAAGAGAAAGAGACTCAGAGCATTTCTCTGACTTTTGGTGGGACTAGACCCTCGGCTTAATGACTTATGGACATCAAGTGTTAGAATCCCCTTCATAAAATTCATTCCCCTCTTTACCCTAATAAAACCCCTTTTCCTAAGGATACACTTCATTTGCTTAGGAAAAGTGAAAAGCCCCATGTAAATTATATTTTCACTCAAAAAACCCTCAAAAATACTTTATCCTAAGTATCAAATGTATGAAATAAAATGCGCATATTTTACATTTATGCTAAGGGTATGCTCACTCCACTCATTTCATATTAATTTTTAACTTTATTATATAAATCCCCATATACCTTTTCCCCTATATTAATTAGATTCCCTAAATAAATATCCCAACCCTTAGTTTAATTATAAACTATACCATTTACCCCATATCTCGACGAATAGATTAATCCCATCATCAAACCCCGCCTGATCGTTTTAACCCGTCATTAACCTATAATTAATCCCATGCCGCCAAATTTAAAAGCACTGAGACCCCCCAAAACCCGTGCTCTTACCACCCGCGCACATCCCTCGCCCAACTTCCATCCAATCACCATCCCCCTCATCCGACGGTCCACAGGCATATCGGCCTTGCCCGACGGTCGACCTTTACCCGCCCGATAAAGCGGTATTCCCCGGCCCCACGACTGCTACGTGTCGATCTCTGAAGTAGATCGAGTGACCCCTCCTCAATACCGCCTCCTCCTCATAAGCGGTGCAATGGCCTAGAAAACCGCCTCCCCGCTCAACTCGATAAACCGCCCACTGTTCATTCATAAATTACCTGCCAAAAAATGACCGTTGCTCCATAAAAAGGCCGAGAAGCCCTTTTTCGCCTTTTTCACTCATTTTCTTTGTGAACCTCTACGAACCACTGCGACACCTGCCAACCTAAAAACTACCAAGTAACCCCATTTCAGTCCTCAAAGAAGCTATGGAGACCACCTTCAAAGCTCTCAGAGCCCTTTCAACCTTCTGCCGTCGTGCAAAACACCGGTTTGAAGATAATTCACCTAAATTCCAGGTAGTTTTGAAACAAATTACCAGCCACCCTTCGAATTTGAAAATGTTCTATATTTAAAAGTATTTTTATTTTAATTAAGTAACATTAATTAGAAGTACTTTAAATTCAAACCACATACCCAAGCCCTTCCGAAAGTTTCCAAATTACCTCCCAACCCTCTGATACAAACCTACCCTGCCAAATTCAAATCCACAAGAACTGAATTATGCCTACCCCTGTCGCCATGGATATTAGATCCATCACAACTCCCCATCTGGACCTAGACCACCTTCCCCTGGCAGACAGAGATTTCCAAATCAGAGATACAAGTGCATATGAGGTCCTACTCAAATTTCATTGTTTGAGCAGGGACAAATATCTTAACCATTCAGATGACATTGGTCTTTGGGAATCCAGTTTGCCCAAATACCAATTTCCCCAGGTACATGTTTTCCCTGAAATTATCCATATGTGCCATGCCTGTTACATTCCTAGCCAGAGAGCAATAATGTCCCCTGACCAAAAGATTTTGTTCACAATCACAGCTGAGTCAATCAATGAGATGTTACAAGTCCAACTAGGTCCAAACCTGACCCCACTCTCAATTGGATATTTGTTAGACCAGTACACCAAGTTGAGTCCATCAAAACTAGCCCAATTGTTCCAAACTTTCATTATAGAAGAGAAACACATTCGTAAAGATGCCCCCCCATATGTTTCTGCCATTTTCTCTGAAAGGGGAAAGCATATAGTAACTATGATATCATGTATTTTGGGTTGCACCACTTATGAATTTGTTGATGAGCTTGTCCTGGCCTTCATGTCCATTTTTACCCCAGGAAAGCCTCCTGCTAATGTATACAATTATGCCCAGTTCATAGCTGAGAGGATGCATGAACAGTTTACTCGAATGCGTAATGAGAGAGTCTTCATGTACTCGTTTGTACTTTACCATATGTTTTTATATTATCAGTCAGACAGGTTCCCTTTCACCCTTCAGAAGCTTGATACCATAGGCCAACCCAGGTCTGTCATATTTTGGACACCACTTTTCCACAAGTATTCCTCACCATATACTTATATAGATTTCATTGACTCTTTTGTCCATCCGGTCATGACCATGTTGACAGGAAGTCCTCCTCCTAGAATAAGCCAAGACATCAAAAGGGTCCTCCAATTGTCTAAGCAAAGTAAAGTGGGAGATTGGTACCTTTACCAAAACCACACAAAAAGAAGAATCTATGGGTGCCATCTTGCCCCATACAAACTCCCCAAATACCTCCCCATGAGGTTATTTGCTCTAGAATACTATAGGCAAATAATGAACTCTGATGAAGTCTGTTATCACTCAGAATTAACCTCAAGGTTGAGAAAAGGAAACTCTAAGGTAACCACAGACCAAGCTTTAGGTCTAGCATCTAGCCCTGCCAAACCAAAGAGGGCTCTCTCTTTTCCAACAAGATGTGGCTGCAATAAATGAAATTTTAGGCTAGCTATGGAGTGCGGGGATTTTGTTTGAAAGTTTTGGGTCGAAACAGCAAGAGAAAGGATGATTGGGCTATGGAGTCGATGCCAGTTTCTGCCGGCAAACTTGGGGCAAATTAAGTGCCATGTTTAGCCAGTTAAAGATTGTGAATGTGAGAAGAATAGAGGAGAGAAAGCAGACGAAAGAGAAACACGAGGTTGCTCAACAGAGCATCTAGCAAAGGATGAATTCTGCAAAGACAACCATTACAACTAATAGCAAAATCATCATGAAAGGAGCATCATAGGGGATGAATTCCTAACATATCACTTAGATAATGTTGTAACAAGGCAGAAAAACAAAATATGTAAATGAATTACAGGACAAAACATACTGAACAATAACACCGTGATGGATCCCAAGTCCAAAGGGTAGAAAACTGATTTATTAAAATGATATTCAAGAAATTTTACACAGTGCCAAACAACCTCTCTGCTGCCAAAATCGAACCTCTATCCTTTAAAAATAATCCTATATATAATATTACAAAATCATTAAACTTTCCTCCACATAGGAAATAAAATAAATAAATAAAATAAAAAAATTTAATAATGAAATCCTATATTAAAACACTAAACAATATGATCACTTAATTTGGAACTAATACTCCAAACTGTCTCGAGAACCATGAGAAATAATTTTGGAAAACTCAAATTTAGTGAAGGTTTTCCAAGTGGATTAATATCACTAGATCTGCTCCTTTAAGTGTGGAACCATATTCCACAAAATCTGCCCTTTTACTGTTGTTTCAATCTTTGACTGTTGATATTAAGCCTTAAAATCTAAGATTTTCCTCAACCACTACTGGATTTGTGCCTGGCAACTTTGACACTTCAGTTTTCACCATTACTTTTCCTCGTTCAAAAGATGACCTCCATTTTTTCGAATCTGGGACTTGATCATTCGATGATTTTGATCCTAAAATATCTCACTTGTTACCAAATCTTCCACAGTCTTGAAAACAACAAATGTTGTACAATATTTGTTCTTCACAGGAGAGAATGCCTGAAATTCAACTGACAATTTCTTTGGAAAAAGATTCTGCAGTTTATCCTCAGAGGTACCAATGAGTATCTTATGAATATAAAGTTTTGAGAAGTCTGCTTCATTTACTTCAAGACATATGGTTCGCACATACTGATGCAAAGGAGGCCGAACTTTAGAAACCCTGGAAGATTTTTCAGGAGGCTTACAAAGATAATAAGCATTCTCAATTAATGTACTGTGTCGAGCATCAAGATTTTTCACATTTTTCAGTCGCATCATTATTTCTAACATGTTTTCCATGCGTATGATTATTTCAAGTGAACGATGCAAGAAACACCCATAGGTTTCGAGAAAATTGCTTGCAACATCAATATTGTGATGAGTGAAGTCCTCTCTACGAAGGGCAGCATCAGCGTAGTCAACCTCTCTTGGCACAAGGCCTATTAATCTCATCAAGATAATTCTGCTCTAGAACACGTTTTCTTGTTCTCTTTCAAGCCTTGGATCTACCCACGATGATAACAACCCATTCCTCTACGCGCAGTGTTGAACCCAGGAGCGCAGTGCCTTAGCCCCAAGAGTGCAACGCCACGCTCCCAGAAGCGCAACGCTGCATACCCAAAAACATCTCCAACTACTTTTGTCGCGGAAGTCCTTATAATAGCCCAGTCTTGTACTATAGTGTCCTTGATGATTCATCTGAAAGCCCATAGAGAAAGTCAGGGAACTTGAATTTTTCTTTGTAAAGGTATCTCCTCTTGAAGTGCCATGTTCTCATCAACTGGTCTCTCTAAGGATTCCATGACAGATCCATGAAATTTAGCCCTGCCTGTTAGTTTCATATGCATGGGCTTTGGAGAACCAATAGCACTAAAAGGAGTCAAACTAAGGATATCAAATCCCTGCAAATGTAAATTAGCATCAACGCCCAGGATATCTGGGGCAACAACAACAATGAGATCTGAACTCTCTTCTTTTAAATAGTGTCCATTAGGATATGATATTTGAATTTTTGTCACAAGATCAAAAGTAATCGAAGAAGAGCTGATTATAATGGCTTCATCAGATATTATAACACGTGCATCAGTGAAAGAGCCTTCAGCCTTTGGTGCTGTCCATTTGATGTCATACCTCATTTTCAAAATTGAACCATATACTTTGGCCTCCCCATTTAAATAGCCAAGCTTCATAGGCATTGCTTGGACCCCATTAGGAAGAAAGTGTTTGAACCACATTGTCAAAATCAACATTTCCAGAAGAATTAAAATCAACTACAGAGTCATCCATCTCACCCTCTGGACAGATCTAAGCATTTCCAGCACCGCGTATTTCACCACCATCTGTAAGTGTTGCTTGAATTCCATACACATCTGTGATGCGATTATCAGTGTTGAAAGTAAAATTGGCTGACACATATGAGAATGGCACATGACCTATAGCTGCTACCGCCCCAAACTCCTTGTTTCGCATGACTGTTTCAGCCACAGCAGAGTAAGGCATATTTGATATGAAATGATTGTTTTTCTTTGACATTATGCCACCACCTACAAATACAGGAATATCCAATGGGCCTTGACAATTGAAAATTTCTTTCAATGAACCTGCTAAAGGAAACAACAGAGGCTTTGCATCAAGGGTCCTCATAAGAGCATTGACTTCAACATTCGGAACCTGGCACAAAAGGTGATACTCTCCATCCTCGGGATTTATTCCAAAATCTCCTGAAACTTCCAATGGCACTTCACCAAAGAAGCAACGAGCATTATGCAAAAATATTCTCTGGCCATGAAAGCATAGGCTTCCATTTATAGCAAAAAAGGATGAAGGTGCATCCAAAATTTGAAACTCCAATTTTCACCCTTTGACAAACAAATGTAAACCTCTCCGCTGACCCTACCATTAGACAAAACAATGGGAATCTCCAGCAAGTTTTCAAAAAGCGGAGCAAAGAGATTCTTCCCTTTTATGTTGACATGCCACTTCTGTGTCGTCTGCACAGGATATCTCTTTCAATCAAAGCAGAGAAATGAGCTCGCCATATGTTGAGATGAGGATTAGCAGCACGGTAAAAGACCTCAAATGCTATGTTCTCTTCTTTTCTATCACAGTCCAGCCACAAAACCAGACACTGACATTTCCTAGTTTCCTTTGGATCATTCAATACCTGAACTACTGCACGGGAGGGTCTTTGAGCCAATCACTCATTCGGTCATATCTTTTGATCCAGGAGCCAGTTTTTGGAGTGTAATATACCATTGGAAAGCTCTTTCTAAGCTGCTCCTAATGAACAGACTTATGACATGTTTTGTGCTGAATATCATGTGCAAAAAATCTAACCAAACCAAACATAGTAAGAGCTCATGTTGATCCCTGGTGACAGGCTGTGAAGACTGACTCTAACATTGGCTCCATTGGGGATGGCAGCTCCTTGGAGGTGTCAAGAACACCACAGACCAAGTGCCTCATCCATTGGGAAATACGGTCAAATAGCTGCAAACTCAAAACAACTCATACCAATCCAAACATACACATACTGCAACCTGTACATAACAAATACTGGAAACTGAAATGTTGCCTTTGGAAGCTTATTTATTTACAAATCTACCCTACTTGGATGCAAAATCAATAGATCAAGTAATGCTATAATGCCAGACCAACCAATCAAGCAATTGTGACAATGATGTTGTTGTTTGATAGTGTTTGAACCAGAACATAGTTGGAAATCCTACCAGCAATATATACCCATAGTACCTCTGGCTCTGTAAAAGGCAACCTGGTTTTTCTTTCAACTTAAAAATATATTCCATATACGCTGTTATAGGATCATAGAAACTAGATTCTATATGCTCCCCCAACTCATTAACATATGCTCTTGGTTGGAGATTGTCACATCCTCACTGTAAATCATAATATCCTTCCATCCAACCATCTATGGGAAGCCTTACCTTTTTGTCTTTGGGAGGAGGGAGAGCTTCCAAGAACTTTTCAGGGTCTTGGAATTCATGTGACTTAATTTAAACATCCAATAGTTCAATTTCATTTTCCAATCTTTCAACAACTAAGCCAAGAAAATAATATTTATTCACAAGTGTGAGTCGGCTGGATTTCAAGCTAAGAAGCAATGATGTTAAAAAACTCTGATCAATCTGAAATTTTTCTAACTCATCCCTTAAAATCAATAACATTTCACTAGATAACGGGTTTTCCACATTCCCTGTCATCGGTGATTACCATCAACATTTCTGAAATCTAGATTTCTTTGGCAGTGAAGTCGAAGCTCAGGATCTTGAACATTGGAGTCATCAGGTAGATGATTTCAGGGTTGAATACTCTCATCATGCTGAATCCAAATATATAAAATTTTCCTCCAACAAGTGCTCCAGGGAAAAGCGCAGCTCCATTGGGCCAATTTCCTGTTTTCAAATTTTCAAAATTTGAAAAAGACAAAAAATCATCAAAACTTGCCCAGATTTGGCATGCGACACCATCATTAGCTGCTTTGATGGACTAGTGAGGCTTCAGCTAATATCTTCAACTTATCTTTATCCTTTTTGCTCTTTAAAGCCTTCCTCAACCTAGCTTTAAGTTTCTTGATCCTTATGTTACAGATTTTGTTTCGAGTCAAATAATTGTAGGCCATGTGGCGAAGCATCTTCTTTTCCCTGTTGGCCTTCTCAATCAGCCCATCAAGTTGTATGTTGACCCTCTCAAGCCAAGTTTCCCTATCATTCTCAATCTCTTGCTCAATAGGGGTCAACGGGACATTAGCCTCCTTGGCCTTTTGCATGTTTTATTTGATCATTTGCAGCTCCATGAGGACTTGCTTGTCGCTCAATTGTTTGTTTTCCTGCTCTAAATACCTAATGATGAACTTAGCTCTCTCTAAGTTATCTGACAAGGATTGTATTTCAGCTTCTTGTTCCTTTATTATAATTTCCTTGACAGTTTCCAGATCCCGAGTTTCCAAGTCAATGACATCAACTCCTTGATAAGTAAAATGTTGTTGTGGCTCCTCATGATCAACAAGATTGAAATCTCTTTCCTGCTCATCACTAAGATCCTTCTCTTACACCTTTTTCTTGCCCTTACTTTTTCCCTTGCTTGCTGCTCAACCTGCACCTGTTTTGCTAAAGAAGAAGGAAACACCCCTTCCACACCTTGTGGAGATAGCACTTGCCTAGCAGCTACAAAAAGTTTCCTAGCACCCCTCTTATATGTTACAAACACTGGCACTCCAACAGTTTCAGTCTCTTTGACTTTTTCATGGCTTGAAGGTCCACCTTCTTCATGATGTACTGATGAAAATATTTGTGGGCCTTTGAACATCTCATGAGAAATGAAAGTCTCCCATGGCATGTTAAGAAGGTTCAGCTGATGTAGAACAATGATTTTAATCAAAGAGTAATGGTAAATGCTATTCAACTGCTGGGGGTATGGCTTCCTCTGTACAATATGTGCCATCTTCTCAATGTTTCTAAACATGAAGTAAGGGATATTCATCATCTTTACTCTAGTGAAATGCATGAGAAGTCTAATGTGGTAGGCATACAACCGAGAGAACCTACCTTCACAAGTGAAGTACTTGATAATGATTTTCATCAATGGAGCATACCTGTTTTCCAAAAACTTGAAGGGGAATACTCTCTTCATTTTGTCTTTGTATCTAGCCTTGATGTAAGGCTCATAGTACTCCTCATCAATATCCTGACCTTTGTACCAATTTTCACCCACATCTGGAATTCCTATAGCCTCTGAGATGACAACTGGTGATATGGTGAAGGTTATTCCGGCAAGGGTTACTTCATTACTGTGCAAATGAGTCACAAATAACCTAGCAAACTCATGATGAAATCTGACTCTTTCTATCATTCCACAAAAATCAAAGCATGCCTAGTGTTTAAAGCAAGAAATGGCAAGTGGACAAGCTAGTAACTCCCTCAAACTAGTATGCTCTTCTCTGATAATTCTTCCTCCTTCATGAGGCTTCCTTTGTTGTATGTTTCTCTCCCTGGAGCTATCACTGAATGTCTCTTGCTCATAGTCATATTCACTGTCTCTTTCCATTGTTTTTCTGTGGTTGTGAACACTTATGGTTTTGTATGGGTGATGATGGGATAGGGTGAAGGAATGGAGTGTAGGGAGGAGTATGTGAGAATATGATGTGTAAATAAGGTTTAAGGAGTGTGAATGGGACTTTAGGAGAGTGGGTAGCATTTACTGATGTGAATAGGGTTTGTAGGGTTTGGGGAGAGTGTAAGTGGGAATAGGGAAAATGTATGAGGGGAATGGGATTTAGGAAATATGTAAATGGGAATAGGGTTTAGTTTAGGGAATAATGGCAAGTAGGGTTTGTATAATACTTGTGAAATGAGGAAAACTAGGGTTTCACCCTAGAAGCTAGGGTTTGATACTAAGAATGCACAACACCAAAATTTGGTAAACAAAACCTTGATTCACAAGCTATGACAAGTATACTTACTTGAAAGAGAGAGCATTTGAAGATTTTGAGGTGAATTTGAGAGTTTGGGAAAGTTTTAGTTGATTTAGAACTTGGCTGGGCAGATGCGCAGCGCCTCATACAGGTGCGCAACGCCACTTTAAAAGTGCAGCGCCAATGTAAAAATGCACAGGCAAATGATGCCAGGTGCACAGCGCCAACTCAGAAACGCAGTGCCCTCCTGAAAAGCGCAGCGCTGGTCAATTTTGTCCAAAAACGTAGATATTTACTTGTGTTTGCCCAAATTTGCTTGAACTTGACTCTTAGATCTCCTTTTGGCACTTTGAATTTCAACACTAAGACAATGAAATGATAAATAGAGAGATGGATTTTTATAGCATTCACTTTTTTATTTTTGTTGGTGAAAACCCACTTTTATAATGTTTATTTGCTTTTTCTAATACTCTGTTTTTTTATGCTTGGTTTCTTTACTTTGATAGGTGGACTGATGCTCAAATTCTTTGACTTTTTGTAGTGGCAGTGCTTTGGGAAACATCACCAGATGTCCAGGAGCAGCATGGGACCATTATTACATATGAGAACAATAAAATTACATCAAATTTAAAGATAACATACAAATGCTCTGTTTTCACCTCAAAACTAGTTTTGAGGTGAGAACTTCATTAAGCTTACAAATTAAGAAATTATGACTTTCAAATCATTATTGACCTCCTCATGTCTTTGCTAACCATTATTAGCAATAATCAATGAATTTTGACCATGGTGGAAACCATAAGACCTAATGATACCAAACCCTATGTATTGATGAAATGATCTGAAAATGAGCATGAATCATTGACTGAAAGGTATGAAAGGAGGTCAGCAAGTACGTATCATGAGGGAAAAATTGAAATAAACCCTACCATCAATAGATCCATGACCTAATGGAATGCAACCTCATTGGAATGGGACTCCTAGTATGAAATGCAAAAGAGTAATTTTTTATCACTGATGGCAGTGTGAAGACACTGACACTAACATTGGCTCCAATGGAGATGGTAGCTCCTTGGAGGTCAAGAACCATAGATCTCTGAGAACATGCAGACTAGTGCCTCATCCATTGGGCATGGAGTCAAAAACTCAAACTGAAATGCATGACTGAATACTGATGACTCAGAGACACCAACTGACTTGAAACTGACTCAATACTAAAACACAACTAACAAACTAGAAAAGATGCTTGAAGTGGAGCTTATTTAATAAAACCTACTCTAAATGTTTCATTCATCACCTGATCAAGTGAAATGAAACAACCAATGCAACCAAGTAAGCATGCTGGCTGCTATTTGAATTCTCCGCAAGTGCTTTCTTATGAACAACAAGAGAGAACTACTGAAAGGCAACTCCCATGAAAACTTGTAAATAGATCCAAATTTGCTAAGATGGAATAATATGGATTCTCTATCTGACTCCAAAAACACTGCATAAGGATCTTGAAATTCATGTGCACTAGGACTTAGCTCATCCAATGAATTACTTTTCTTCTCCTCATACCATGAATGCAAACTTTCATCTAAGCTTTGTGACGAGACTCCTACTGAAAATGACAAAGAAACCAGTTGCCAGATCAAGTTTGTATCAATACTTTTTTCAAGCTCACAGTTAGCTAATGGAGAAGGAATTTGACTGCAGAAACCATCCAACACATTAGCTATTGGATCGTGAAAATCTTGAAAAGACTGTTGCAACCCTTTTTCTATTGGTTCCAATGAGATTGCATGATTTTCGACAGGCTGCCCATTTGAAGATATACTATGCAATTTTCCCTTCAAAAACTGAAATGATTCAAAACAGAATGGTATGGAATCATCTTGCATCATTTGATCATATGTTCCAACTTCCAAGTCTTCATCTGCAACTTGACATTCAATGGAATTCAATGGCTACAAATCTAGATATGGGAAGTCTAGAACAAGGATTTCATTGCCCTCTAGATGGTCTAGATCAAAACTTATCGACGGTTGATTTTTGATTGCATGAAAGTTGTCTCTGATGAACTGAAACGAAGAAAAAAAAGGCAAAGATCCTTCACTTACTTCAACATTTGCTGCACTTTCCTTCTCACTTCCATAGTTGATATGCAACGGATGATCACTGTATTTGAGCTGCTAAAAGTGAACTTCCTCCTTCCACAAACCAGCTGTTGATTTGTCTGCAAGACTAGCCTCTGTTTGGAGAACATAATCATCATCATACTGATCAAACTGAGGCAAATCAACAGTATAAAACACATCATAGAGCATACATGTCATATCAATAGATCTCTCTTCTCTAAGATGATCTATAAAACAATCAGATCTATGACAACTAGGATTAGAAAGGAAATGTTTGGATCAGCCACTTGTTCTTCTTCAATCAGCGAGCCATGGTCTTGAACATCATACTCATTCCTTGTGGTGATGTTTTGCATCATCTCTTCCACTGCACTTACCAAAATGTCGAGCTTTACCTCTAAAGATGTCGATTCTTCTGGATCTATGTTCTTCTTCTCTTCTTCCTTCAACTTTTCCCTTCTGATTAGAAGATTAGCCTCTACATCTACTGCACTGTTTTGCATCTCTTCGAGTGTTGCAAGGCTCCTTTCCCTCAACTGAAACTCCATTTCTGGATCAAAGGCTTCCGGTTAGTTTAAGAGAGCAGATCTAGGAGGAGGTCTTATACTAACAGGCATCAAAAAATAGACTTGGTTAAACCTGGTAGAAAATTGTTGCACCGTCTCCCCTGGCAATTTTTTCCTCTGGTTATATTCTTCTAGAAGTAAGAAAGGGTTTTTTTTGACCACCCACTTGTCAAGGAAAACTTTGACGAACTGCTGGAAATCTGAGATGCTTGCATTAGGCAGGGTTTTGAACCAACTCTTGACTTTGCCTTGCAAAGAAAGAGCAAAAAGCCTAATACTGACATCCTCTTCATCAACTTCAAAAAGCTCAAGAAAAGACTCAAAATTTAGTACATGTCTCTCAGCAGTGATGTTGTCACAGTCACCATCAAATCTTGGTAGATATAGGTAACGATTTTTTGGGAAAGCATGGAGTATAGGATGTAAGATGAGTGGTTTGTATCGATCTGGAATTTTACAAGGTATAGGAGTATATACAAATGCTGTAGAATCGGTCTTGGTCTCTTGAGGCTCATTAGTTTGAAGACGCTCATCATAAGATTTAAAAGAAGGGTCTTGATCAAGATCAAAGGCATGTGAATATTTCGCAATCTTCAAAGGGTAAGAATCAAATGCAGGTCTTGGATCTTTTCTCAAATACAGTATACTTTGTAAAGCCTTCTTGACATTCTCAGGAAAAGAGAAGAAATAATTTATAACAAAGAACATAATGTCTTGGATGAAATTCCAACTTGAATACCTGATCTTTCCATATTGTCCTTTCATGTTTTTGCTAGTTGGGTTCATCCTCCAATGGAGTCCTTGGATCTGATCTCGAAACTGATTTGGAGTCACCAAGTGAATGATTTCAGCCTTCCGATGTCTGATTGTTGTCCACCATCAACAATCAGATCTAAACTTGATACATTTTTCTGAAGAACATAACACTACATCCCCAGTATGATCGCCACTATCTTAGAGCCTAGATTGATCTCAGGCTGAAGGAAGGCAATCCTAGGATAACCACAAACCAAGCTTAACCTGGTAGCTAGCCCTACCAGGTCAGGAGAGGGCTCTCTCCTTGTGAATCTCAGTCAAGATGACTGAATCAAATATGGATTTTAGGCTAGGTATAGTAGCTCTATGGTTTTTTATTGATTTTTTTGGTTTTGTTGCTGGATCAAATGGAGCCAGGCAGTTTTGGGTCCGAGAAATCAAGTCAGGATGCAGGGTGTTCTATGGGGCGAGGTAGGTAGGTGCTTTGGCACTTGAAATTGAGTGATATGAGAGATCTTAGACTAGTGAGGAGCTGAGGAGGGCATGCAAAGATCATGTATCCTTCTCAAACAGTAGAAAACATCAAAAACTGAATGGCTTCCCAAGGCAGAGCACTGTAAACAATGAATTCTACCTATCTATCTTGATATCATTTAGCTAGAAGCAATGAATTAGATTGTGGCACACTTAAAACATGAGAAAAACTTATAACATAAGAAAAAACTATGCAAAAACACCATACCACAAGTATCCCATAAAAATAGCTGCAAATCTTGGTTTATTTCCTTGCCAAACTGCTAATAAAGGTGTACAATATAGCTCAGAGCATCCAAGAGAGTCCAACCTTTGCTAATGATAGAAAAAATACATAATATAGACATCAAACCACCTATGATAGCCATCAGGGGTTGAAAACAAGAGAAAAGGAGTTGTTACAACCATTTCCAAATAGGGAACTAGAATATAGGTAGTGGAACAACTTGCCTCTATAAGCATGGAAACTGATTCATTGACCCCAAAACCACCTCAAACTGATGAATCTACCCTATAAGATCATTTCAATACTACATTTACATGCCAAGTCATTAATTACAATCATAAAATCATCCTTGAAGATAGAGAAAGACAACTTGCAGTGAAAGTAGGCGAAAATTTGATTTTCTAGCAAACTGGTCAAAAGCGCAGTGCCATGAGCCAAAAGTGCAGTGCCATGAGCCAAAAGCGCAGCGCTGCTTTCCACCCACGTTTGGAGGCCTTCCCCTTAGTCAAATTTATCCCAAGATGGCTCATTGGAAAGGTCTTCCAGTCTAGTTTTTGGAACAACTTGAATTTTTGCATGTGGAGGTCATTTGCCCCCTCAAAACTTGAATCTCCCAAGGCTGCTTTTGTGTGTCCAAAAATAGGCAGAGAGGTCAACTTTTGGTATTTTTTGGACCTTTTGGTGACCTAGTTTTGCTCCAAAACTTCTGAAATTTTTAGGGATGAATGCTCTCATCATGCTGAATCCAAATATATAAAAATTTCCTATTTTCAAAATTTCAAAATTTGAAAAAGACAATAAATCATCAAAACTTGCCCGGATTTGGCATGGGACACCACCATTAGCTGCTTTGATGGACGATGAGGCTTCAGCTAATATCTTCAACTTATCTTGCTCCTTTTTTCTCTTTAAAGCCTTCCTCAACCTAGCTTTAAGTTTCTTGATCCTTATGTTACAGATTTTGTTCGAGTCAAATAATGGTAGGCCATGTGGCGAAGCATCTTCTTGTCCCTGTTGGCCTTCTCAATCAGCCCCTCAAGGTGCATGTTGACCCTCTCCAGCCAGTTTTCCCTATCATTCTCAATCTCCTGCTCAATAGGGGTCAATGGGACATTAGCCTCCTTGGCCTTTTGCGTGTTTTCTTTGATCATTTGCAGCTCCATGAGGACTTTCTTGTCGCTCAATTGTTTGTTTTCTTGCTCTAAATACCTGATGATGAACTTAGATCTCTCTAAGTTATCTCACAATGATTGTATTTCAGCTTCTTGTTCCTTTATGATAATGTCTTTTATGGTTTCCGGATCCTAAGTTTCCAAGTCAATGACATCAACTCCTTGATAAGTAAAATGTTGTTGTGGCTTCTCATGATCAACAAGATTGAAATCTCTTTCCTGCTCATCACTAAGATCCTTCTCTTGCACATTTTTCTTGCCCTTACTTTTTCCCTTGCTTTTCTACTCAACCTGCACCTATTTTGCTAAAGAAGAAGGCAAAGCCCCTTCCACAACCTTGTGGAGATAACACTTGCCTAGCAGCTGCAAAAATTTTCCTAGCACCCCTCTTATATGTTACAAACACTGGCACTCCAACAGTTTCAGTCTCTTTGATTTTTTCATGGTTTGAAGGTCCACCTTCTTCATGATGTACTGATGAAAAGATTTGCGGGCCTTTGAATATATCATGAGAAATGAAAGTCTCCCATGGCATGTTAAGAAGGTTCAACTGATGTACAACAATGATTTTAATCAAAGAGTAATGGTAAATTCTATTCAACTACTGGGAGTATGACTTCCTCTATATAATAAGTGCCATCTTCTCAATGTTTCTAAACATGAAGTAAGGGATATTCATCATCTTTACTCTAGTGAAATGCATGAGAAGTCTAATGTGGTAGGCATACAACCGGGAGAACCTACCTTCACAAGTGAAGTACTTGATAATGATTTTCATCAATGGAGCATACCTGTTTTCCAAAAACTTGAAGGGGAATACTCTCTTCATTTTGTCTTTGTATCTAGCCTTGATGTAAGGCTCATAGTACTCCTCATCAATATCCTGACCTTTGTACCAATTTTCACCCACATCTAGAATTCCTGTAGCCTCTAAGATGATAGCTGGTGATATGGTGAAGGTTATTCTGGCAAGGGTTACTTCATTACTGTGCAAATGAGTCACAAATAACCTAGCCAACTCATGATGAAATCTAACTCTTTCTATCATTTCACAAAAATCAAAGCATGCCTAGTGTTTAAAGCAAGAAATGGCAAGTGGACAAGCTAGTAACTCCCTCAAACTAGTAGGCTCTTCTCTAATAATTCTTCCTCCTTTATGAGGCTTCCTTTGTTGTATGTTTCTCTCCCTGGAGCTGTCACTGAATGTCTCTTGCTCATAGTCATATTCACTGTCTCTTTCCATTGTTTTTCTGTGGTTGTGAACACTTATGGTTTTGTATGGGTGATGACGGGATAGGGTGAAGGAATGGAGTGAATGAAGTGTAGGGAGGAGTATGTGAGAATATGATGTGTAAATAGGGTTTAGGGAGTGTGAATGGGATTTTAGGAGAGTGGGTAGGGTTTAGTGATGTGAATAGGGTTTGTAGGGTTTGGGGAGAGTGTAAGTGGGAATGGGGAAAATGTATGAGGGGAATGGGATTTAGGAAATATGTAAATGGGAATGGGGTTTAGTTTAGGGAATAATGGCAAGTAGATAGGGTTTGTATAATACTTGTGAAATGAGGAAAACTAGGGTTTCACCCTAGAAGCTAGGGTTTGATACTAAGAATGCACAACACCAAAATTTGGTAAACAAAACCTTGATTCACAAGCTATGACAAGTATACTTACTTGAAAGAGAGAGAATTTGAAGATTTTGAGGTGAATTTGAGAGTTTGGGAAAGTTTTAGTCGATTTAGAACTTGGCTGGGTAGATGCGTAGTGCCTCAGACAGGTGTGTAGTGTTAGTGTAAAAATGCACAGGGAAATGCTGCCAAGTGCACAACGCCAACTCAAAAATGCAGTGCCCTCCTGAAAAGCGTAGCATCGGTCAATTTTGTCCAAAAAAGCAGCAATTTACTTGTGTTTGCCCAAATTTGCTTGAACTCGACTCTTAGCTCTCCTTTTGACACTTTGAATTTCAACACTAAGACAATGAAATGATAAATAGAGAGATGGATTTGTATAGCATTCACTTTTTTATTTTTGTTGGTGAAAACCCACTTTTATAATGTCTATTTTCTTTTTCTAATACTCTATTTTTTTATGCTTGGTTTCTTTACTTTGATAGGTGGACTGATGCTCAAATTCTTTGACTTTTTGCAGTGGCAATACTTTGGGCAACATCACCAGATGTCCAGGAGTATCCTGGGACCATTATTACATATGAGAACAATAAAATTACATCAAATTTAAAGATAACATACAAATGCTTTGTTTTCACCTCAAAACTAGTTTTGAAGTGAGAACTTCATTAAGCTTACAAATTAACAAATTATGACTTTCAGATCATTATTGAACTCCTCATGATCTTTGCATGCCCTCCTCATCTCCTCACGAGTATAAGATTTCTCATCTCACTCAATTGCAAGTGCCAAAGCACCTACCTACCTCGCCCCATAGAACACCTTGCATCCTAACTTAATTTCCCGAACCCAAAACTGCCGGCTCCATTTTATCCAGCAACAAAACCAACAAAATCAATCAAAAACCCTAGAGCTACTATACCTAGCCTAAAATCCATATTTGATTCAGTCATCTTGACTGAGATTCACAAGGAGAGAGCCCTCTCCCGACCTGGTAGGGCTAGCTACCAGGTTAAGCTTGGTTTATGGTTATCTTAGGATTGCCTTCCTTCAACCTGAGGTCAATCTAGGCTCTAACAAAGTCAATTCTATATCAGCCAAGAAAAGAACATAGTTCAGAGTCAAAAAATAGTTAGGCCCTTTCATTTGCAACTCTAGAGATGCAGGGCAGGAGGCAGATTTGATTCTGCAACAAATGAAGTTTCAAAACAGTTTTATGTGGAGATATGACCCTCAAGGGTTTTTTACCAGACTTAGACAAAAGGTCAAATTAGGGCCTTACATTCATCATCCCATACCAAAGATTGAAATATATGCAAATCAATCTGAGTGGTTGGAGAACACTCTTGTAGACAGGGATAGCACAAAGGTAAATGTTGAGAATGCCTTGATTGATTTAGAAAGACAGCTTGATGAAAGCTCGTTTCTGCAGGTACCTGAACAACAAGAGAGAACCATGAGCACCCCTCCTATTATGCAGACTCCTCAGAATGAGGAAAGGAATCCCAAGAGGAACAGAGAGGGAGCCTCCACTTCAGCCATGGACACCTCCAATGTGCAATATGAGGGCAGCCAAAGCAAAAGGCCAAGGCTCAATCCTGTTTCAGAACAAGAAGACATAGAAGGCTCAACAGAGGTAACCAATACTAAGTTTGACATGAGCAGATGCACAGCTCCATCTGGAGAAACTCAAGATCCATCCACATCACAGACTCAAGTGTTGGAAAGGTAGCTTAGTGTAGAAGTCTCCTCATTCAACAGACTTAATGATAAAGACAAAGACATTAAAGACAAGTATAAAAAAATCAAGATGAGAAATGAAAAACTGAAGGCCCAATCTTATGTACGGTATTTAAAGATTACACCTACCAATCAAACCAGGTTGATGTCAACTTTTGACATCAAGGAGGGGAAGATGAAGATGTCATTTATAAAGCCAACTGTGCAACCACCAAGGACATCAGCAGATTATAAAAATATTGATTTTGAAGTGTTGGCAAGGGATATTCATCCCATAGACCAAATTGAATTTCACAAACAAGCTGGAGAAATGATTTACTCCACCCTTACAGGTAAAGCCATAGTTGCCCATCAATTGCAAAATTCATTGACCAATATCTCAGCTCAGTATCAGTTAGAGAAGGCCTCCTCACAGGCCAAAGACACTAGAATTAAGTCTTTGGAAGACTTAGTAATTGAATTGGGACATGATCCCAAAGACATCAAAGCCACTGAGCAACTAATTAAGAAGAATAATGATGACATTGCAGAACTTAAAAAGCAATTGAAAATACCTCAACTGCAGCATCCCCAAACACTGGAAGTTTTGGAGAACCAGACTAGACATGAAGAATTGATGGACCTAGTCCTAAAATTAAATGATCAGTTAAGGGAAACAAAGAAGGAATTGGACACTTTAATCCAATTGAAGCAGACTGATATTGCCACTACCTCAATGGATGCCATCCCAACAGTCTCAACAACCATTCCTTCTACATTGGTAGCCTCATTGGCTCCAACAGCTCCTGTGGCCACAGCAGAACAGGTTTCAGCACAGTGTACATCAGCAACAAGTACATTACGGGAAGCGGTAGCAAAATTGGTTAGGGCTATGGAGGAAATGTCCATACAAGCTACATAAATGAATAAGCTGAAAGAAAAGGTGTCAAGCTTGGAAATTGATTGCAAGCTTGCCAAAATCATGCACAAGGAAGAAGTGCAAAAGGCTGCCAGAATTACTGAACAAATAAAAGCCATGGAAAAGGACCTAACACTAAGAGAACCTCTTGGACAAGCTAAGGAACTGCTATGGGCCAATATCATTGACTCTGGCAATGATATTTGGCCATCTATTCAGGCAATTTTTGAGCAAATAGATCTGATAAAGATGTCTACAGAAGCCATCCAAAAGGTAAAAGAGGAATTGAGAGAAATGCTTGAAGATGCCACTAGAATCATCCAATTCCTTAACAGTAAAAATAGATATGAGCTTCAAGAATTGGATATAGAGGATAGAACAGAAACAATTTTGGAGGTAAGGAAGGTCCTTTCCAAGAGAAACTTGATGTTAAACTTGGAGGACAAATGCCAAAATATGCAGGTAGCCATTGATAGATTCATGGCTAAGTTTCAAATTTTGAGAGAGAAAGGGTTACCCAGTCCCTTAGTCATAAATGACAAGCTCATGACACAACAAGATTACAATAGCAAACTCAGAGAGCTAGCAAAAGAACAGGCTAGTACATCTTCAATGAAGGCATTGCCAACAAGCAAAGTACTATACCACACATTTGAAAACTTGTTTTACCTCTAGCATGAGGTAAAACACTTGTTTTTCAATAAGCCTACTTTTTCCAAGTACACTGAGGTAGATGAAATATACAGAAGGATGTTGAAGATCCAATTACCTAATGTTGAAATGTGGGAAAAATTGACTAATTTACTGTAAGAAAAATGCAGTAAAAAGGTAAAAGAAAAACAGCTAGGTGAAAAGATGAAGACAGGTCAGCAGGGTCAAAGAGTATTAGTGTCAAAGAGTATCAGATGAAAGTAAAAAGTAAACGAAGATTCCAGCGTAAATGATCAAATAGAAAAGTAGCATAAAGGGCTAAAACCAAACCATAAAGGCTAGCAATACCACAATAAATGGGACAACATGAAAGCAGTTCAATAGTTGTCTCTATCTTCCTGCAAGAAGATATTTTTATTTCCTAGATTAAATCTCAAGTTAGTTTGAGATATTTTGTAATAATTTTTGTATAAATACCTCACAAATCGAATTATGTACGGGGGATTCTTATACATTTCTATAGACTTCTTGAACAAAAGACTGTAAAGCTATTGTATCACTGACTGAGCTAGCAAGCTGGATTGATGAATAAAAACAAGATATTTCACAGGATTCATGTGTTAAGCAAAGTGCAGACAAGTATTCTCTTATGTTATCATTATCTCTCTTTAAAATTTTCCACATTCTTTAATGTATTTCTGAATCTTAATGCTATAACTGGAACAATATCTCAGAATTTGTTTAATTACACTCTGTTTTAATAGTTAGGCATATAAATGTTTTCTACTGATATCTAAGTTAAGGAATTCTTAATTGCTCCTTAGTTTAGGTTGTTTCTTGCTAATCCAGATCAAAGGATTCTTAAGTGCCCTTTGCTTTCGATTACCCTCTATTCCTCGTTTATATCCCAGTCTGAGAACCCTTAATTTCTCTCTCACCCTGATTAAAACCATTTCACCCCCCTGTTCCAAAGACCTGCACTTTACTCTGCTAGCTTTCCCTTTGAACATTCCCTTTAGTGAGTTGATCCAGTTCTGTTGCCCTTCTATTGACTCCATAGCCCAATGGTCTAAAGACATCATTCTATCCATCTGTTTTAAGGATCCCACCATCCAATCTTGAATACAAATCAAAAACCCCCCTAAACATTCATAACTAGCCTGAAATCCCAGCAAACAAAGCTAAATCATATAGAGAGAGCCCTCTCTGAGCCTAGGTTGGCTAGAGCCTATGCTCCAAAGTTGGTTTGTGGTTACCTCGGTCATTTTCTTTCTTCTAATAACTTCTAGAGAAATTTCTGAGTGATAACAGAAGGGGTATGAAATTATGCCTCATCAAGTAAGTATTGTAGCCCTTTAGTGATTGACTTGTAGGTCAACTTGAGGAAGTTCCCTTCGAATTCATTTGCTATTGGTTTGACTCATACTTGCATGGAAAAATAACCGAACTGATTACCAGTCGAAATTCCTCAGATATGTAATTTTCTTGTCCATTTCTCAAGTTTCAATTAGAGATGTCGTGGCAAGACAGAGATAACAGAGTGTATTGCTTACTACAAAGGAATACCAGGCAGCGTCAAATTTTTTTATGATGAATTTAGCTTTCAAGTGACACCAGTTGATATTGTAAAAAAAGCTTGGCCAACAACAAAAATTAGAGTGTTTAGTTATTAAATATATCCTTCATAAATGTAACGATGAAATCAGCAGTAAGCATCAAATCAATCCATTCAATCTTTTTAACATACATTTGGCAATGCAACAACAAATTAGCAGCCATAAAAAGAAAGGAAATCTATAAATATCATACATAATTTTGCAATAGAACTGATAGAGAATCCAAGCAGTGGGAATAACTCTTTGATAGAAATACTTGCAGCAGGTGAGGAGTGAAAATATGCAGCCAAGAATGAGACGAGACAAGCATAACATACACATAAAGAGTCGAAGTGATAAATATGGTGACAAAATCATGTTATATTGTTTAATCCCACCAGTATGAATATTTCTCTTAGGTTGTGACATAAATAAAAAGCAGGATGGTTGATATGGCAAATGTTCAGTGATTTTTTGTTTGTACGAAAAACTCCTAGGAATGACAATCACGTTTAGACACATTCGTAGAGAGAATGAAAAGGACACCCCTGGAATGGAGAGGAGTTGCCCGATGGTACTTGGTTGGAGTAGTAGTCCATATGGTTGAGATAATGAAGAGAATGTGAATAGTTGATATATGTATTAAGTGGCTACCAGACAAGAAGAAGTCATAGTGAGCCTTATACATGTGCATCTTCCTAACCAATTGGTAGTTGTTACAACTGAGTTACCTATCCAAACCAGTTGTTGGAAATAATGAGAGAGGGGTGAATCAATATTTCTTTCAATTGTTATATTATGTTAGTTCATATATTTGTCACAAGTTAAACCAGAACACAAGAAATAGAACAAAAACCAATTTATTGATGAAGAATGGGGACTCTAATCCTCTTTTACAAAAATACAGGGTCCAATTTGTACAACAAAATCTCCAACTTCTTCAAGGTTCCAACTTTAAATGAGGTCTCCAATCCTCAAATATAAATCTAGGCTCCAACATGTACAATACTTCAACGAGGCTCCGACCTTTTACTGAATTAAAAGAACGAATTCAATGTGGCTCCAAGAGGTTCTTCCAAAGATATTCTAAAGGTGTTTTAAGGTCTGCTTCCAAGTCTTCTCTAAGGTCTGCACCAAATCCTTGAAATAATTCTTCCAAAATCTACCACACCAGGATGTCTTCAAGTATACTTCAACAAATCACCAAGCTCTATCCAAAAATTTCTTGAAGTCTGCTCCAACCATCTTCAAGAATCATCCTTAAATGTTGTTTCTAGGAAACTTCAATAATTTTTTCAAAATGGGTGCTCAAAAGGTCTTCAAGAAGGCTCAAGGGATATCTTCAAAAAATCTCCAAGTATGCTCCAAGAGGCTACTGTAAATGTCTTCAAAATTTCTTCAACAATTCTGCTTAGAGGCTCTTCAAATTTTGATCCAAAAGACTAAACAAAGATGCTCCAAAAGACTACTCAAAATGCTTCAAAGAATGCTTTAAGTATTCTTTCAAAGTCTGCTATAAGTTCTCCACAGTTTGCTTCAAAATTGGTCTCAAATTCAGCTTAAGGAGTCACCACAAGTATGAACTTAGTCATAGAAGGGAGGGGTTTAATTATGTCTTCAACACAGGCTTAAATTTACTACAATCCAAGCTTTGTCAGAGCGCCGAGTTTTTCCCACATTACAAGCTCTGTCACAGGGTTGAATCTGACACAGTCTAAGCTCTCTCATAGCGATGAATGATCCGAATTGAATCCATGAAAATTATCAGAGTTCTATGACTGTTTCAAATCATGACAGACTTCAAAATCTTGTAAAAAACGAGCTATCAGAAATAACCTCTGTATGATGGTAATTTGCAGCCAGCATGGAAAAATGAGGACCTTCGGTCAAAGCGCATTGACCATTGGCCCATGGGGACTGTGCATGGCGCAAAAATGGTAGTAGGGAAGCTCAAATCCAGAAACGGAGGCTGTTTCTGATGCACGATTAGTGTAATCACGCATCGCTAGGCAAAACCCCTCGACAAGGAAAAGCCCCAAGCGTTCGGTCACAAGGGAAGCCAGAAAACCGTGGGAAAAGCGCTAAAACAACAGGCACGTCCCGTGCTCCAAAACCGGCGGAATATCGGAGGCATTTCGGGCAGTAAGTGGAATTGTCAAAGGACCAAGCGATGCCATACATTAAATGACGTGTGTCCGGCAGATGAGAGAGAAAACCGGTCTCATCGTGAGCTAACAATCGAGCAAGTCACCCATGCGATAAAAGTGATAACTGTGGGATCTGGAGGCCCCAGATCTAACGGCGGAGATTGCACCTGATGGGAGACTGAATTTGGCGGAAGAATAAGCTGAGGCATATAAAGATTTGAAGTCTGATTTGACCGCTGAGCTGGCGGATGAATCATTTCACAAAGTAACCGAAATAACGACCGTTCAAGGAAGAGCTGGCGCTTAGTTCGTAGGGAGACAAGTGGCCACCTCTCTGTGAAACGTTACACAGTGGTGATGACGCAGAAGTAGGGAATTCCAAGCGGACAGAGGCAGGTGATCCGAAGAGACGGAAGAGGAAGCGAACAGTCAAGGGACAGATTGGCTTTAAGCCACAAACAGACAAAGAGCAGAGAACGGAGACAGTGAGACAATGAGATAGAATAGAGAGTGAAGCAAGAAGTAGAGACAGAGAAAGTAAACTGACTTGCAGAGCTAAGGCAACATCGAGCAGACAAAACCAAGAAGGCTTGAGAGGTTCAAGCAATCCCTGTGAGGATATCTGTCGGGAACTGAGTACCGAATCAGACTCATCCCATTAAGACCAGTTGAGGTTGAAACTTGGTAAGGGGGAGTCTGTGTGCTCTAGTGGCTTGGGGAATCCAAGTACGACCCTACTAAGCATCATCTGTATAGGAGACTCAAATTGAGCTCCTCATTGTAAAAACTCTGCTTAAAGACACAATAAAAAAAGGCCACCACTGAAAGCTGGACCAGGAGACGTAGCCCAGGAGGATTGGGTGAACTTATTAAATTGTTGTCTTTTTGTATTTGCTTACTTTGTTTCTCTTACTATTTTCCATCGTGTTGAAAAATGTGCAACAAGAAATGCTAAATTTAGAATGTGCTAAAAATAGCATGTCTAAAAATAGCAGTTTGGCTAGTGAGGTCATTGGCCACATTGGGTGAGGTGAAACTACTAAAAATAGAAAGTTCTAAAAATAGCATTTTTGTGTCCCTTCCTATTTACAGCAGTCCCTAGTCTATCTATAGGAAGTAAAATTAATTTTGGTCTTAACAGCAGCTGGAAATATTAATTAATTAATTCAATTGAGTTAATTAGTTAAGGAAATTCGAATTTGAAGTCTTTGTGAGCATGCACATGAGTTGTCCCACTGATTGAGGAATTTATCCTTAATTTCCTCCACTGATTGAGGGAATAAGTATGAGTTCTATAATGAGAGAATCAGTTGACTTAGTTCTAACTAGTCAAGTCCTGTTAGATTATTTTAACAAGTTGTTAAAATAATAAAATATAGTTTGTTAATGCTTGCATGCATGTGACAACTATTATTTTAGATAACAGAGGATTCACTCATGGATAACTATTGCATGTCAGTTCTGTCAGAGACCCAGTTGAGATCAGATGTGGGACAATGTACTATCAGATGCTTGACTATTTCTAGTAAGTAGTTTTTGCATGGTTGAGGAATTAGTGTCCTCAAGGATTGCGTAGTTGGACCATTGGTTAACTTGGTATGTTTGGAATTAATGCATATGCTTTTGCTATTATTTCCTAAGCAAACTGCGCAAGGAAATAGGGATTGGACCATAGGTAAAGCCTATATATACAGGGCTTGGTTGATTCATGAGATATATCTTCATATCTTCATAGTTCATTGAGAACTGAATAGCTTGAGAGCTAATTCTTTTTGTATTGTGAAGAGGATTTCCACTTGATTGATAATACATGGTTGGGGTTTTATGCTGGTGCTTTCCTCTGGATATATCTTGTGTTATGTGTGATTATTTCTCTTGATCAATTATGCATGTTTCTACTTGATGTTGCTCATGAATTTGATTATGCTTCCGCTTAATTTTGTGTAGAAGTAGAAAAAGTATTATGCATTAGGACATTGCATATATCAGTTTGTTCTATAGGTGAAATTTCTACACATTTCCTGTGTATTTCGCAATCTTATCGATCCGTTGCTTAAAATAACATAGGCATATCACCAGCACATGAGTCTGTAATACCTTCATTAAATTCCTAAGGTCACCTAGGGGTGATTTCAGATCAAGTGGTATCAGAGCTCTAGGCTGTTAAGGTTAGACGAGCTTGTGCTGGATTTAGCTGTTGAATGCTAACTAGATCAAAGCTCAAATTAGGAGAAGGAGAGTTGGTCGAAACTAATCCTGAAATTGGGAGAGTCTATCCTTAGAAGACAATGTTAGAGGAAGGTTTTGTGGGGCCAGACCCTCAATTTATAGATAGTTTCCTGACCATAAGGTCCATGGTAGAGGAAATGTATAAGGACTTTAGAAAACACAAGGATGAAGAATCATCAGGCTCCAAACAAGATAAAGGAGAAGAAGAGTCTCTCCTCCATGACCACTCAAAAGGCAAGGGGAAAGAAGAAAGCTTTCTCACACCTCCTAATAGCCCTGAACATAAAAAGAATACATCTTTGATTAAACTAGATGTTAAATTTGATTTACCAATATATGATGGAGAGTTGAATGTAGAAAAACTGGACAATTGGAATAGACAAATTGATGTTTATTGCAGAGTGCAGATTATTGATTCAGACAAGAGCAAGATTCTACTAGCAAGCCTACGCCTTGGAGGCACTGCCTTGGTTTGGTGGGAAGGCAGGACCCAAGCTGACATGAAGAGACATGGTAAGACTCTTTCTGTCAGGAGTGAATTTGTTTCTGCAATCAAAAAGTAGTTCTATCCATTGGCCTACATGCAGCGAGCCATGATGAGCTGGAAAACTCTTCGACAATTGAAAGGGAAAAGTGTACAAGGTTACACCCAAGAATTTAGGAAGAGAGCATTGATTCTAGGAATCTCATTAGACTCACTTGAGACTCTGTTGAAGTACATCGGTGGTATACACAGCTACATGAGGCACACTATCCTCATGTTTAATCCCCCTAGTATGGATGAGGTATCTGTTCAAGCTACGCATCTAGAAGCTAGAGGAAAGAATGGAAACCCAGAAGTTGGGGGATCATACCAACCCACTACAAGCAAGAATGAGGAGAAAAGAAAACAGAAATGGAAAGCAAGGAAGGCCAACACTGCACAGAAGAGAAAGTCTTCATGAACTCACTGTAAGAAGGATGGGCATGATGATGAGCACTTTTGGATTATGCATCCGGAGCTGAGACCTAAGAAGTTCGAGGGCAAGAAGAAGAAGACTGTTGCAACTATTCAAAAATATTTGGGGTCAGACTCAGGAGATGAAATAACCATTGCAACCACAGGTATAAAAGGTAAGAATTCTGAAGCATCTACTAGTAATTCTGCACAATCTACTATTGATGAAGAAAATGACAGAAAAGGGCATGAGCTTTTCCATATTCAAGTTATTTCCAAACATCAAAAGATTGATACTTTGTTTGATAGTGGCTCACAAGTAAATTTAATTTCTAAAGCAATTGTAAAGAAGTTGGGATTACTGACTACACCTCACAAGAAACCATACCCATTAGGATGGTTAAGTGATAAAGCACAACTACAAGTGACTAGACAATGCAAACTTAAGTTTTCTTTTGGGTCAGCATTTGTAGATGAGGTTGAGTTAGACATAATTCCTTTGGATATATATGGAATTGTTTTAGGAAGTCCTTACTTGTATGACAGAAAAGATATTTTCTATAGATCTAAGAACAAGTATCTACTCGTTAAAGATGGAATCGAATACTTTGTAAGAACTCATAAGCTCAAGAATAATTACACTCTCATAAACTCAGGGCAGATGAAACGAATGATAAATTCATGCAAACAATGTTTAGTGATGGTTGCAAAGGAAAAGAAACCTGATAAAACCAATGTATTTGAGGGCTATGATGCTAAAAAGCAAGCTAATTTAGAAAAAGTTGTTTCAGAGTATGATATCTTGTTTCAAGAACCTAAAGGTTTGCCACCCAAAAAGGAAATAGTGCATGAAATTAATTTGTAGCAAGATGCTCCATTGCCTAACATTGGAATGTACAGGTTGTCCACTTTAGAGAATGCAGAAATCAAGAAGCAGGTGCAGGAGTTGCTCGAGAAGGGGTTCAACAGACCTAGCACATCACCATGTGGGTCACCAATCGTTTTGGTGAGAAAGAAAGATGGCTCGTGGAGAATGTGCATTGATTACCGAGCACTAAATAAAATAACGATCAAAAATCATTATCCCCTTCCTCGCATAGATAATCTGTTAGACCAATTGAAAGAAGCTGTTTATTTTTCCAAGTTAGACTTGCATAGTGGATATCATCAGGTCAGAGTTGCAGAACAAGATGCATGGAAGACTACTTTCAACACAAAGCAGGGATTGTATAAGTGGCTAGTTATGCCTTTTGGCTTAACTAATGCTCCTGCTACTTTCATGAGAATAATGAATGATGTACTCAGACTTTTTCTTGATGATTTTGTTATTGTATATCTGGATGACATTCTGATATTTAGCAAAACATGGGAAGAACACTTAAAGCATGTTAAGCATACACTATATGTTTTGAAAAGAGAAAAACTTTATGTTAAACTCTCAAAATGTGAATTTGGCAAAACATCTTTGAATTATTTGGGACATATAGTAGGGGGTGGTGAATTGAAGATAGATCCCTCTAAAGTGGCAGTCATTGTAAACTGGCCTAAACCCAAATCTGCTACAGAAGTTAGGAGCTTCTTAGGAGCAGCACAATATTGGAGAAAGTTCATTTCTAACTTTTCCTTAATTGCAGCTCCCTTACATGCTTTAACAAGATTGAACAAGGTGTTTCTGTGGGGAGGAAAACAGCAGAAAGCCTTCGACACCTTGAAAGAAAATATTAGTACATCACCAGTACTAGCACTATCTGATCTTCAAAGACCATTTGAGATCCAAATGAATGCCAGTGACTATGCCATGGGAGCAATGTTGACACAGCATGGTAAACCCATATGTTATCATTCTGAGACATTTAATTTTGCAGTAGTTAACATATGATAAAGAATTGTATGCATTAGTGCAGAGTGTGAAAAAGTGGAAACATTACTTAATAGGCAAAGAGATAGTGATACACACTGATCATCAACCAATTCAATATCTACACTCCCAAACCAAGTTGCAGCAATCGAGACACTATAGATGGATGGGTTTCCTACAACAATTTCATTTAGTCATCAGATATAAAAAGGGCATACACAATAAAGTTGTAGATATGTTATCTAGACCCATTATAAATGCATCCACTATACTTAATCATAATCCTATGTTACATGAGAGCTACATTGATCAATATGCTTAAGATATAGACTTTAAAGATGTATATGCAACTTTAAGTCAAGGCAAACGAATAGAAGAATTGGATTATCATGTAAAGGACTGACTCTTATATCATTGTGGGAAGCTATGCATTCCACAAACTGAAAGGGTAAAGATAATTCGAGAAGCACATACTTCTCTAATATCAGGTCACTTTGGGGTAAGTAAAACAGTTGCACAGCTGCAAAGATTTTGTTATTGGCCAAAAATGAATAAAACGGTTTCTAGATATGTAAGAGTGTGTACTATGTGTGCTAAAAGCAAGCCCAGCAATAGAAAACTAGGTTTGTACACTCCATTACCAGTTCCTTCTCATCCTTGGGAAAGTGTTTCCATGGACTTTGTTGGAGGACTACCTAAATCTAGAAAAGGTCATGATTATCTGTATGTTGTTGTGGATAGGTTCAGCAAAATGTGTATTTTGATACCTTGTAATAAACAGATTACAGCTGAAAAAACTGCAAAACTGTTCTTTCAACATGTATGGGTTCATTTTGGATTACCCACTTCCATTATATCTGATCGAGACACCCGATTTGTGGGAAAGTTTTGGTCAAGTCTGTGGGAACTGATGGACACCAAACTGAAGAAAAGCACAGCTTTTCATCCACAAACCAATGGCCAGACAAAAGTAGTCAACAGGACAGTGATCTAGTTACTCAAGGGATATTGCAGTAAGCATCCTAAGCTTTGGGATGAACATTTGTGTTATGTGCAACATGCTTACAACCGAGCCAAACATTCTTCTACATAGAGATCTCCTTTTGAGACATGTTTTGGTTTCACACCAAGGTCTCCTTTGGATTTTGTCTTTGGTAAGGACACCACAGTTGAGGGACACAGCGATGTGGACAAGGAAACTAGGTTCATTGAACAAATCCAAGAGATCCACTAGGCAATACAGGAACAGCTGGAAAAGAGCCAAGCCAAATACAAGGCAAGGCATGACAAGCATCAGATGGAGCATAGTTTCCAAGTTGGTGATCAAGTCTGGTTGTATATTAGCAAGGACAAGATGCAAAGTGAAGGTAAAAAGCTAAAGCCTATCAGGTATGGACCTTTCAAGATACTTGAGAAAATTGGTGAGAATGCTTTTCGCCTTGATCTACCAGCTTACATGCACATATATTAAGTCGTAAATGCAGATAGCTTGAGATTGTTTGAACCTTCACTAATTGAGGATCCTGAAGAACAGAGTCAATTACCTTCTATTGATGACCTGCTACCTGAATATCTTAATGAATTGCAGGAAGACACAGTTCTGGACAGGAAGGTGAGAGTGATGCGCAAGGGAGATGTTGAGTACCTCAGAGTTGGGCTCAAGGGTTCAAAGCCGAGCAGTGAAAAATGGATAGAGATTGGACAAGTGAGACAATTGTATCCTCACTTAGTTGATGCTTGAAAACTAACTTTTGGTGGTCCAAAATCTTTTTCAGTGGGGAGGCCGTGATCCGAATTGAATCCATGAAAATTATCAGAGTTCTATGACTGTCTCAAATCATGACAGACTTCAAAATCTTGTAAACAACGAGCTATCAGAAATAAACTCTGTATGATGGTAATTTTCGGCTAGCACAAAGCAACGAGGACCTTCGGTAAAGCGCGTTGACCGTTGGCCCATAGAGACTATGCATGGCGCAAAAATGGCAGTTGGGAAGCTCAAACTAGAAACGAAGGTTGTTTTTGATGTGCGATTAGCGTAAAGAGCTAATCGCGCATTGTTGGGAAAAACCCCTCGAGAAGGAAAAGCCTCGAGCACTCAGTCACAAGGGAAGCCAGAAAACCGTGGGAAAAGCGCTAAAACGATAGGCGAGTCCCGCGCTCCAAAACCGGCGGAATATCGGAGGCATTTCAGATGGTAAGCGAAATTGTCAGAGGACCAAGCGATACCATACATTGAATGACGCGTGTCCGGCAGATGAGAGAGAAAACCGCTCTCATCACGGGCTAACAGTCGAGCAAGTAACCCGTGCGATAAAAGCAATAACCGTGGGATCTGGAGGCCCAAAATCTAACGGCGGAGATTGCACCCGATGGGAGACCGGATTTGGTGGAAGAATGAGCTGAGGCATATAAATATTTGAAGTCCGATTTGACCGCTGAGCTGGCGGATGAATCATTTCACAAAATAACAGAAATAACGACCGTTCGAGGAAGAGCTGGTGCTCAGTTCATAGGGAGACAAGTGGCCACCTCTCTGTGAAACGTTACACAATGGCGATGACACAGAAGCAAGGAATTCCAAGCGAACAGAGGCAGGTGATCCGAAGAGACGGAAGAGGAAACGAACAGTCAAGGGACAGATTGGCTTTAAGCCACGAACAAACAAAGAGTAGAGGACGGAGACAGTGGGACAGTGAGACAGAATAGAGAGTGAAGCAAGAATCAGAGATAGAGAAGTTGAGCTGACCTGCAGAGCTAAGGCAGCATCAAGCAGATAGAACCGAGAAGGCTTGAGAGGTTCAAGCAATCCCTGTTAGGATATTTGTCAGGAACTAAGTACCGAATCAGACTCATCCCATTAAGACCAGTTGAGGTTAAGACTTGGTAAGGGGGATTCTATGTGCTCTAGTGGCTTGGGGAATCCAAGTACCACCCTACTAAGCATCATCTGTACAGGAGACTCAAATTGAGCTCCTCATTCTAACAACTTTTCTTAAAGACACAATAAAAAAGGCCACCACTAAAAGTTGGACCAGGAGATGTAGCCCAGGAGTATTGGGTGAACTCCTTATTAAATTGTTGTTTTTTTGTATTTGCTTACTATGTTTCTCTTATTGTTTTCCATTGCCTGCGTATTTCACAATCTTATCGATCCGTTGCTTAAAATAACATAGGCATATCTCCAGCACATGAGTTTGTAATACCTTCATTAAATTCTTGAGGTCACCTAGGGGTGATTTCAAATCAATGAATATGTCATAGGTGTGCCCTAGTTGCAGGGCTGAATATTCTTTAGAAGTGTCCTACTTACATGGTCCCTCAAAATTCCAAATTACAAGCCCAAATTTCCATTAGTATATGTTTGAAATCAGTGCTAAAAAGGGTCGAGTTCTTGTGCTAGAATTGAAGGACGAAATTAGTGTTATAAGGTGGCTAAGATCTGCTCCTATGATAGCTCAACTTCTACTCCAAAATTTGTTCGAGAAAATTTCAATAACCTTTACCCAAAATAGAAATATCAACCAAGACTTGCTTCTTTAATTCACTTCAAGGTTTATGAGATATGAATCTATTTTCTCTCCTTCCTCACTGTCTTGTCTTCTGCTTGACCAAATTAGTGTTCAAAAGAGGGAGGCAAATTTCCTATTTATACTAGTTAAATCACTCACTGAACTAACATGTCTACAGGGGATGGGGGCGACTTGATGGAGGTAAAAAATCTAGTTTATCTCACTTGAAAATTTCATTTCTCCTCAATGGATAGGAGTTAGGAGGTGTATAAATACTCATTGGAAAGGGCTTAAAGTTCTCTTTAATCCTATGTAATTTTCTTCTTCATGTGGATAGCCTATAACATCAATAACAATTATTTTCTCCAACATCGATATGCATGGTTGATGTACAATAAGGATACTTCTACAAGTAAAGCTCAAAGACTTTGTTGTATCCTTGCTCAAGACGAGCATGGAATTGAGTGTGGGGGAGATGTATGGGTCTCTTAGACCTATGTTTGTCATCTTACATATTGTATTAAGTAAATGTGAGTAATACTCAGTAATTATGTAAAGTAAGGTAGATTAAGGGTTGGTAGGGGCAGGTACGACCGCTCCAAACATATCATCCATGTATAAATATACACAAATTCTAATAGAAACTTGGATGGAATTCCTTCCCAATTTTTTTTTATCTTTGTGTATTGTCACATGTGTTCTTATTGTTGACCATCATCTAGTCCATTTGGCTACACAAAGGCTAGGCTTATAACAATAGCAGACATGCAAAGGGAGTTTGAGATGTTGATGCTCAGAGAGTTGTCATTCTTCCTTGGATTGTAAGTTGCTCAATCAGATAAATGTATTTTTATCTCTCAAACCAAATACCTAAAGGAAATATTGAAGAAATTTGGCATGGAAGATTGTGCACCTATTAGCACACCTATGGTCACAGGATGTAAATTGAGGAATGAGGATGAATCCCCTAATGGAGGTCAGGCTATGTATAGGTCAATTATTGTAATCTTGTGATATCTAGCAAACGCAAGGCCTAATATAATGCAAGTTGCAGGATTGGTTGTCATATTTCAATCTACCCCCAAGGAGAGCCATGTGTATGCAGTAAAAAGAACATTTAGATATCTGAAGGGAACTATTGATCATGGCTTGTGGTATTTAAGAAGCAAGGAATTCACTCTAACAACATACACATATGCAGATTAGGAAGGCAGTGTTGATGATAGGAAGATCACAAGTGGTGTAACTTTATTTTTGGGTAATTTATTAGTGGCATCACTGAGTAAAAAAAACTCCATCTCATTGTATACAATTGAATTCAAGTACATAGCAGTAGTTGCATGTTGCACTCAAGTCCTATGGATGAAACAAACTCTAAAAGATATCAAAGTTGAATATTCTCACCCCATTTTGATCATGTCTGATAATAATAACGACATTAACATTTCCAAGAATATTGTACATCAAAGACAAAGCATACTTTTTTTAGGGATCCATTTGAGGATCTAAAACAAATTCTAGGAGTGAAATCTCTCTCATCTCACTAAAATAAAAAGACCATTAGGGTCAAAAATAACATCAAAAATCAATGTATTTGAGCCTGTGAATTGGTTTCAATCAAGGAAATTTTTAAGGATGGAATTTTTTTTGAAGTTTAAAAACATTGGCGAATCTCACTAATCCCTAATAGGAAAACTATAAAATGTTTATTGATATATTTGTAAAATTATTAAAATTTATAATGATTTTATATATAGTCTATGTATAATGTTGGCAATTTTTAAGGTAAAATAATTTTATATTCTAAAATTTGGGCAAATCGTCTTTTATAAAAATTGGAAATTGGCGAATCTTTTTTGTGGAAAAATCATGGAAAATTAACCCACTGGGCAAACATTAGCCCCTAAAATTTTCCATGGTTTCAATTGGCGGCACAAAACCCGACAATATTTTGCATCTTCAATTGGGTGCTGGAAATAGTTTCGAAAATACCACTGGTAATAGCGCCAAGAACTATTTCATCCGTTCTTGCTTCCATTGTTGTGTCTGTTAGTGTCAGTCTTTCCAGCCTTCCTCCAGTGATCAAATATGCTCTTACAAAGTGGTCTCAGAGTGTCAAGGTCAAATTTTGTCATTTCAAAGAGTTTTCAAGCAAAATTTGGTCACTAGACATTAGGTCTAGGGTTTGCTTTCACTCCTTCTAAAGTTGTCCAAATGTCAGTCCATGTCATCATTCTGCTGAGTCTATCATCATTCATAGGGTTTTCATTATCATGTCAGTGTCTAATGAGTCATTTTACACTTTGTTCATGCTTCAGTTGCGCCCAGGCAAGGTCATTTCCCTCTCCTAGGGTTTTGAAAGCTAATTTCTCTTGGATGGTCAAATCATTAGAAAAAATTGTATCCAGATGTTCATACACCTTCCCCTATCCTTCATGTACCTTATCAAACACTTCCCATCTCTGAGATCCCCCAAATTCCTCATTTTTGCACAAACCCTAGTTTCTTGCCACAACTTGGCAATTTTCTAGGCTAGGCCCGTGTTTTGCCCTTTTGGACCCCTTCCCCTCGCTCGATCTCTGAGATTCCACTTTCCCCTACTTCCTAACATCCCTCCCTACTTCCAAAAATTTCCCCAAGAATTTAGAAGCCCCTTATCCCCTTCATTTCGCTTCATTTCCACAAAATTCCTTGTTTCACACATCGGGATAAGTTTCACTCAAAAGATGTTTCAGAGCAATAAAAAATGAATTTTAGAAATTTGAGAGAGGTTTTTGTCCAAAACATTCCAAAGAAGAAAAACATCCTTCACTTTTTACACAGGTGTCATGGTTTTAGAGAAATGTCAAAAATATCGTTGCCTCAGGAGAATCGAATGCACCTCTGGAGTGACCTTGGGAAAATAAAATTTTCTCCTATCTTGGTTGGTCAAATAAATTTCTTGATGAGTCAAATGATAACTAGACATAAATATATTTCCAATGAGCTATCATGAGCTCAATTTGGAGTTGAGGAAGGCATTCAAAAGTTGACTGCAACAGCACTCTGCCTTGAGGCAGCCTCATTTGGCACATTTTGACCAGTCTTGGGAGATTTGATTTTTGACAAGGCAAATGAACTCCAAATTGAAAAATTATAGTTGTTTTGGAAAGTAGACTCAAATAAATTTCCAACGAGCTATCCTGCGCCCGATTTTGACACCGGGAAGGCCTCCAAAAGCCTCCTGCAAAATGCACTATGTAGCTGGGTGCGCGCTACGCATCAGGGTGGGCGCGCTACGCACCAGGGGCGCGCTACGCATCAGCACACTTTTCTCAGTGTAAATTTACTCATGTGCTATGCACCAGGGGCACGCTACGCATTGGGTGAGGTGTGCTACGCGTTGGGAATTCTGCCCAGAAATTCGCCAGCAAGTATTCAACTCCTCTCCTAACTCAAGCAAACCACAGCATTTTGAGAAAAAGAAAAAGCCTACAGTCAATTTTGCACACAGTTGTATATCAGCATATATATATTCGAGCCACCTTGTTTTTAAAGAACATGTTAGAGACCGAGTCAGATTATGAGCAGGATTATGATAGTGATTCTACACCAGAGGTAAGTGTGCCAAGGAGGTATCACAAAGGTGGCAAAGGTGGTCGGCATGTCAGGGAGGAGCCTACTTCTTTGGCTCAATTGCAAGCTTGTCCACTTGCAATGGAATGTTTTCAGTATCAATCATGTTTTGAATACTGTGAGCGGATTTCACAAATTCATCATCATCGTGAATTAGCTCGCTTGTTTGTTCTACATTTATAGGATGGTCATGTAAACCTTGCCGGAGTGAATTTCACCTTGTCACCCGAGACTATTGCTCAGGCCACTGGGATACCAAATGTAGGGGAGGAACGGATGAAAAGGGTCGATAGAGATCATGCATTACTGAAACACATGGTTATGCATTACAAGGTCCGGAACTTGGTTTGCAAGGCGCGAATTAGGAGTCTTAAGGCAAAATTGAGGAAAAGGGTCAAGAAGCAAAAACGACAAAAGGAGCTTGATCGTCTTGGGATTTTGGCCGAAGCCTCTTTGACTGAGCATAGTACTTGATTGGGGACCCCCAGCCCAAATTTCAAGAAATTTGGGGAAAATTTTGTCAATTTTGAAATTTTTATGTAAAAAACAGGTTTTTGGGCTCAACGCGTAGCGCGCCGCGCGCTACCCTGAAGATGGGGAGGTCCAAATCATGAAAGGTTTGCATTTTTGGATTTTTTATGATGAAATGCACCTGCTCAGCCACTGTCAAGGCATTTCATCAAGGTTTGGGTCCCCAAAAGGTCAAAAAACATGCAAAAAATGACCTCACTGCCCCTTTTTGGACACACAGGAAGCAGTCTTGGGAGAATGAACTTTTGGAGGGTCAAATGGACACAAAATTGGAAAATTCCACTTGGGTTGGAAAGTAGACTCAAAGACCTTTCCAACGAGCTATCGTGAGCTCAATTTGGATGCCGAGAAGTGCCCCAAAATCAAGTGGAAAGGCGCGCTACGCGTAGGGCTCAGGCGCGCTACGCATCAGGATTTTTTGCACATTTTGCACCTTCCAGCTCAGGAATTCGCCCAGTTTGACCAGTTTTGACTTGTGATGGAATTTTTCACCCTCCTTGATGTAATTGATGTAATTTTATGTTGACTTGACACTTATTTACCTATTCTAGATGATTCATTCATAAAATAGCAAACATTTAATGAATGAATTGGTTTCCTAGCTTATAGAGGCAAGTTGTTTTGACTGCCTAGATTATAGTGCTTTGTTTAGAATTGGTTGAAACAGCTCCTAGGATGATGAGCTCGACCCCTAGAGGCAAGGGAATGTGTTAGCTTGCCTATATTATGTATTTTCTTAGTCATTTTCATGGTTGGACTCTTGGGAAGCTTTTGGACACTATTGTACATATTTTTCATATTTTGGCTAAGGGAAGATCAGAGATTTTGCAGCACCTGTTGGGATCCTTGTAGCTTTGTGTGTTGATGGTGTGTTTCTTTCTGTAATTGTGAGTTGTTAATGTGTATCATTTCCTTATTTCATCTTCTGCAATTGAACAAATGAAGTGTTAAGCTAGAATCCATAGATTGTTATGCTCAGCCTTTAACTTTGTTTGATTTTCCATGTTTTTCGTCAGTTTGAAGAGGATCCATATTCTCTTTTGCCCTCTTCAACTCCTTTTCATTCTGATCCATCCATTCACCTGATCAAAAGGCATCAAAACTATTGCCTACCTTGCCCCAAAAAGACCTCTGCAAAAACTGTGTCTCATCCCCGCACCCAAAATTGCCTTGCCCTGTTGTCCCACAAAACCCTAAAAATTTGAAATCAAACTTTCCCTATCAATTTACTAGCCTAAAATCAGTATTCTTTATTGGTCATCTCAGCCCCTTTGAAGACCTTTTGCCGAGATAGACCCGAAGAGAGCCCTCTCCTGTCCTCGTAGGGCTAGCTACGAGGCTGAGCTTGGTTTGATGTTGCCTTGAGTTTTTGCCTTCCTCAGCCTGAGGCGGATTTGAGTGCTAACAGTGTCTATTTGTTCTTCTAATTTTGTTCCCAATTGTGATTTTTGTTTCTCTTTAGGTATCGCATTGAAAATAGCTTCTTTGTTGGCTTCCTAATTTGTGCCAAGTTATGCTTCTATTATAACAACATTTTGTGCTTCGAGTTTTGCCTCCAATATGGAATCACTCATTGCATTTAACTTTGCTTCAATTATGGAATTTTCTTTAGCTTCTAATATGGCTTCCATTATAGTGTTTTTTGTTTTTGCTTCTTAGGGAACGCCAAGTTTGGCTTCTAATATTTCTTCCATTATTACTTATTTGTTTGCTACCTAAATAGCTTATGTTTTTGCTTCTCAGGTAACACTAAGTTTCGCTACTAGTATTGCTTCCATTATTACTTCTTTGTTTTCTACCTAAATTGCTTCATTTTATTTGCTTCTTAGGTAATGTCAAGTTTTTCTTCTAGGATTTCTTCTACTGTGCTTCTAATTTGGCTTCCATTGTCGCTTCCTTTTTTGCTTCTAGAATTGCTTCCTTTTTTGCTTCCAGAATTGCTTCCTTTTTAGCCTCATGGTTTGATTCCTTTTAGTTGCAAGGTTTTCTTCCTATTTAGCACCTAGGATTTCTTCATGTTTAGGTCCATGGTTTGCTTCCTTTTAGTGTTGGGATTAGCTTTCATAATTAGCCTCCAATTTTTCTTCCAGTTAAGCAACCAATTTAGCTTCCTATTTAGAGTCAGTTATAGCTCCAAATATGGCTTCCAATTTAATGTTGAATTTTACTTCCATTTTAGAGCCACATTCTACTTCCATTTTAACAACTCATGTTGCTTCCTTTATAGCTTATATTTATTAAATTAATATTTTTTATTTTAATTAGAGCACGATGGAATCGAACCACCAACCACCTGCTTGTAAAGTAGGCATTATTCCATTGAGCTATCACCCTTTAAAGAATTTGACCTTGAAACTTTATAAATTCTAAATTCTAAAACTTTAATTAAATTATAAAATCTTGGTGAAACTTTTACTAAACTAGCACAACCACAAAAGAAAAAATAAAGAATAAAGAATAAAAATATCTAATATCCCATCCTAATCAATAAATATGGGACAAAAGCCATGTCAAATATGCACTTACCAACACAAGCATTTGACCTCCAACATTTAAAGGTGGTGGTTGCAGATTGCATGACATATGTTGAGGTGTTGGTGAGGTATGTTGTGCATGGGGCAAGTCATCCAAGTGTGAAGTGTGAGTGCAATGTCGTCCATTAGATGGATTGGATAAGTGTAGTGTCTCCTAAGACTGGTGAATGACTAGTATTGGAATGGATGCAATTGTTGGTGTTATGGTTGATGTGGTAGATTATGCAACTAATATTGTGGTTAGTGTTGTATTTGATGGTGAGGTTGTCAAATATGGAAAAACAATATATTATTCCAATGATACAATTTATATTAACTATATAATATTCTATATATAGATCTTATAACAAATGATGTATATGTATATAGAAAAAAAAAAAAAAAAAGAGTCCTACATATAGGCGATCGAGATGTGAGATTCAGGACATCATTCACGTACTGCAACAACTTGGTTATAATTATTATCATGTCATTAATGCATGCCATTAAAATAAAAATTAAATTACAATACATATAAACTCAATAAAATAAACATTAATAAACTATATAAACCAACAAGCAATAAGGAAAATAAATTATCATAGAAATCAAACCAATGAGAATGCCAACTTGCATGTGAACGAAGACTAGGAGGAGCACCTAATGTTAGAATATTTTCTGCATTAGGATATGCCTTATACACATTGGGCCAATATCCATGAGATAAAGAACACTTTAGTTATATTTCCAAAGTAAAAATGACACCCATCCCAATTATTGGAAACTAAAAGAATGCAGGAACTCAAAACATTTGCAATCAAATTTCATACTAGAATCAAAGAATCTGTCAGGCCAGGAGGTAACTCAATGCAAATTGTGTTTATTCATTAAGATTACTCATGGTTATATACAGGAGGGAGAGACTCTTGGGCTTCACCTCCCGATATCTCTTCATTTTCCATTATTTACTATTTAGATTATTTACAAATGTTCACCCAATGCCAATTATTAGGTGTCAACATTCCCCCCTGGCCCTTAATCTGAAGGGATGTTGGTGAGTCCAAGCATCGTTATGAATCTTTCAAACTTTTCTCTTCCAAGCTCTTTGGTGAAATGTCTGCAATCTACTCATTAGTGGAACAATGGCGTAGATGGATTGTCTTGGCCTCAACATGATGTCGAATATGATGGTATTTTGTATTGATGTCCTTCGTTCGATCATGGAACTGTGTTTTCTTGGCAACTTTATTACAGAGGTGTTATCAATCATGAGTGGAGTTGAATGTACTTGTTTTACCTGCAAATCTTCAAGAATTTTCCTGAGCCACACAATTTTTTTTGTTGCCTCAGTTGCTGCCACATATTCTGCCTCTGTTGTGGAATTTGTTGGAATTGATTATTTGTGTGATCTCCAGGAGAGATCCTAATCCAAGACTCATAGCATAACCTAAAGTAGATACCCCAGTTTCTTTCTCTCCATCGAAGTATGAATCAGAGTATCCAATCAAGTTGAAGTTGCCTACCTGTGTATACTTGAGTCCAAAGTCTTGGGTTCCCTTCAAGTAATTTAGAACTCTTTTTGCAGCAAACCAATGTCCCTCACAAGGCTTTTGCATAAACCTAGAGAGGATTCCAACAGCAAATGAAATATTTGATCTAGTAGTAGTCAGGTATTTGAGACTTCCTACAAGTTCTAAATACCTTGTTGAATCCTCAAATTCTTTTCCTTCAATGGATGTGAGCTTTAAGTTATGCTCCATTGTAGTCAAAGGATTGCACTTAGCTATGCCAAAATTGTTTAAAGATATCCAATGTAGTTCTTTTGAGAGAGGAATATATATTTCGGATGTTGATTTAATTAAATACCAATATAGTAGTGAACATGCCCAAGTCATTCATTTCAAAACCTTTCCTCAATTCCTTCTTTATTGATGCAATGTAGCTCTCATTGTTCCCTGTCATCAAAATATCATCTACATATACCACAAGATATAAAACTGTTTTTCCATATTTCTTGAAAAACAAAGTTGCAGCATCAAGATCATAATGTTTGAAGTTGAGTTTCAGAAGATGCTCAGTTAACTTTACATACCAAGCTCGCGGTGCTTGCTTGGGGCCATACAAAGATTTCACAAGTTTTCATACCTTATGTTCATGTCCCTTCACAACAAATCCTTCTGGTTGGGACATAAAAACATTTTATTTTAGATCTCGATTCAAGAAATCATTTTTTACATCCATTGGATGGACTTTCCAACTGTTTTGAGCTACCAAGACAAAGATTGTCCGGATGGTATCCCATTTTGTTGTGGGGGAAAAAGTCTCCTCATAATCGACCCCCTCCTTATTTGCAAAACCTTTTGCCACAAGCCTGGCTTTGTGCTTGTCAAGTGAGCCATCAGCTTTACATGTTCTTGTAGACCCACTTTCAACCAATTGATTTGGTTCCCAATGGAGGTTCAACCAACTTCCAAGTGTCATTTTTTATCAAGGCATCATACTTCTTTTGCATCGCTTCTTTCCATTCATCATGAGAAGTGGCTTATTTGAAGGAATTTGGTTCAAAATATGTAGACAAATTCAGTTCACAATCACAAGAAACATCCATATCAATAGGTGAATCAAAATCATCTACATCGCCTCCACTTTGTCTAGTTGAATTTCTTGTTCCTATCTTTCAAACCTCATCGAGATGAACACTTTCAAGTGTCTTTGTCAGCCATTTTGGAGGACCTTTATGAGATGGCCGAGGTTACCCAGTTGATTGAGTTGGGACTGAATCGAGATTGAGTCTTCCAATTATGTCAATCACATCACTTAAAGTATCATTAGTGGCTGGAACTTCATGTGGGGGAGAGAATGCTTCAGAAGAATATTCCACGGATTGATCCAGTACAGGAATCCCCCCTTCAAGATGTGGAATTTGATTATCAAATTCTTGGAACGATTTTTCATGTCCGAATCTATCCAAGTGATCAAGCTTCCACTCAACAACATTGTCAGCTTTCGAAGATTCAAGAAAGATTACATCTCTAGATACAACAAACTTCTTATTAACTTCATCATAGAGGTGGTATGCTTTGGAGGTATTTGAATACTCCAAGATGATACACTTACGACTCCTTGGACCAAGTTTTTTTCTTTGTACCTTTAGTATCAAGGCATAACAGGTGGAACCAAATACCCTGAGATGCTTTTCTGAAGGAATGCGGCCATACCACATTTGATATGGAGTCTTGTTTCTAATAGCATTAAATGGAAATATATTCTTTACATATACAACACATAGAACTGCATCAGCCCAAAACATCAATTTTACATTCTTGAAAAACATCATGGAATGTACCATATTTAAGATTGCCCTATTCATTCTTTCATCTACTTCGTTCTATTGGGGATTATAAGGCACAATTGTTTGATGTTTGATCCCATGATGGCGAAGATAGTTTTCAAATTCATTTGAAATGTATTCTTTTCCATTATCAATGCGAATAGAGCCAATATGAGATTGCGCATCATTTTCAATCCATGTATGAAAGTTCTTGAATATTTGAAAAGCATCAAATTTGTTCTTCAATAAATAAACCCAACACATTCTGGTGTAGTCATCAATAAATGTCATCATATATTTATTTGCATTTTCAAAAGGATCATGCATTGGAACGTATAAATATCAATGAATGAGTTCAATTTTTCTATGTGCTCTGGAATGTGAATCATGAAAACATTGTTTGTTATACTTTGCTAGAATACAAGCGTCACATTGTTTAAGTTTCCTAGGAATTGTAGGAAAACAAGTAACACATTTTTTCTTCAACAATCGATGGTTGTCATAGTTCAAGTGTCCAAATCTAGCATGCCATAAAAGACTCGATGGAAATGTACCTTCATCATAATGAGAACTGTATGAGAAATTTTGTGCACGAACATAGGTATCTTGCAGCTTCAGAAGTCTTTCTTATTTTATCCCCGTTATGACAAGTGAGTGATCTAAGGCTTTTCTCACCTCAACCTTTCCATCAAACATATGAATGGAATGTCCTCGCTGGTGGATGTGGACCAAGGACAACAAGTTTCTCCTCGATTGTGGGAGATATAAAACATCATGTAGAAGAAAATCTAGAAGACTAGGTAATTTGAGCTTGATTGTGCCAAGTCATGATGGATTGAGTTTTGATTTGTCTACAAAGTATACTGCTCCATCAACATTGTTAGTAAATTCTTCTAAAAGTCATGTGGCAAGTTGCTCCTGAATCAAGAAACCAATCAGTTTTCCAAGAAGCAAGTGAAGCACTAAACAAGTCTTCATTTACTCCAATATTGCAATGTGCCACAACATAATGAGCAGATTCAGGTGCTTTACCTTTCTCTTTGTCATTGGTTTTACCTTTGGCTTGATTTCTTTTCTGCTCAATTTTGTCCTAAGGCAACTTTCATGTGGATGCATCATGTGATCCATCTCTATTGTAACATATGCAATAAAGATCAGACTTTTCTCCTTGAGAGTGTCTTCCCCCCCTGCCTCTGAAATTCTTCTTCCTCTTCCTCTTCAACCACCTCTTCCTCTAGAAGAATATTGAGCATGATCATTCTCTTTATGTGCAAGATAGCCTCTTCAGAAGACTGAGGAGTTATCTTTTTTCCAAAAGCCTCCTCTCTCTGAGCAAACTTTTTAACAACGGAGTCAAAGGTATTCTCTTCGAAGTTTCCATTTGCTTGCAATGACTCAAGATAATTTGAATAAGTGGGATAAAGTGCCTTGACAAAAGCTATAAGAGGAATGTCTAGTTCAACATTAGTGACTTTGATATCATGCATAATAGATCTTACTTCTGATGCCAAAGCAAGAGGATCATCATTTTTTAATTCAAGGCTGAACAATTTAATCATCAATTGGACAACTTCAAGTTCAGAGTGTAAATCATAGAGTTCCTTCAACTTCTGTAAGGCTTCAAAAGCATTTGAAAATGGTGAAATATTGAAACTCACCTCTTCATTTACAGATGATGCAATCAATGCATAAGCCTTTCTATTCTTGTTTTCCCAAATGGTGAATTCCTTGTCTGAGGTACGCTTTGCAGACTCATTATCTCCTTCTCCTACACAAACTCATTTCCACAGCTCATTGAAAATGAGTGTGTGTTTTATCTTCCTTTACCATTCATAATAGTTCTCTTTTCCCAAGAGAACTACTCCAACAATAGATATCAATGAATTCATTTTAAATATGTGTACTATGCTACCAATATAAAAAATTATATTTCTGGCGGAAAAAAATGCAGTTCCGGTGTAAAAATTGTAAAAAAATAATTGCACTCTGATATATAGGACAAAGGTATTACTTTAGGGAGTTGTTATTTGGGGAAGTTTTTATATGGGGGAGGTTGTATTAGGGGAAAGATGATGATTGGACTGGCGGAGATATGGTGGGGGAGGTTATATCTGGGTGATATAACAATTGTGATACTATTTATGGCATGATATCGTGGGGATAGTCGTATATGGGGGAGGAGTTAACCGAGAAATGTGGCAGCGTTATATATTATGATAGGAGGCGGTATGGGAGGGAGGAGGCGGTATAAAACCTGCGTGGAGGCTTTGATACCTGTGAGGGTACTACGTATACTGTGTATAGGAGTATGGAAGCAAAATATGGAATATGGAGAGTATATCTCCGCAGTAATGGACAGCGAATACCAAATGCAGTATTACAGTCAACGCAATAGACGGCGATGTGAGTTTTATAACCGAAGGGAGTAATACAACCAAGCGAAAGGAAGCATTATATAACTATGTGAGGAAGGTATAACCGGTAAGTGGGAGGTTTGAAATGCAGTCATGGGGATCAACCACCTTCCACAAATATTTAATGCACAGACACTAGTGTTATAACTGTCTCAACGTAACACAGTCACGCCAACCGGTGGTCGATCTCATTAAATGTTGAGTTATAAAACATTGTTTAGAATGTATACACAGTTATTGAAAAATTAGCATACCATTCGGCCACAGTCATAGCACTCCCAGCAGATGCACCAGCTCATCGCTCTGGCTTCAATGCACCATATCACCACTTGATCTTCACCATACCAGCCACACCACACTTCCACACACACAGATGAATACCCAACAATGCAGCAATATGAAACTGAAGTATGCAGATAGGAAACTGCATGTACAACAAAAACGTATAATTTTGACCAAATCAAGGAGACAACTCAAGTAAAGAACCGATGGCAGAGGAGTTGCTGAGAAACAGAAATCTAAATTTGGGACAGAATATGGTAGAAAATTGCATGGACGCATAAAAATGAACAAGATTTACAATGCGTAAAACTAATTTTGGTAGTTGGCTCTGATACCATGTCATTCCAGGAGGTAACTCCTCAATGCAAATTGTGTTTATTCATTAAGATTACTCATGGTTATATACAGGAGGGAGAGACTCTTGGGCTTCACCTCCCGATGTCTCTTCATTTTCTATTATTTACTATTTGCATTATTTACAAATGTTCACCCAATCCCAATGATTACGTGTCAACAGAATCAAAAATACACTTACATACATTCCAGTGATAGTAGAAAGAGAGTTTTGAGGGGTACATCTTTATTTGTGTCTAGTTGAATAAAATTTATAATCTCCTTCAAAAATCGTTGCTTATACCTTCATGTCAATCGTTTGAACTTGAACCACATTGATCTTCCAAATGATGATAAACTAGCATTTGCACCACATGTTGCAAAGGAAACGCCATAAGGCAATGGCATAAGAAACATTAGTTATTTTGTTTCTTTATTGGTGTTTTTTTTAATCATATGTTATGTTTAAGGGAGATTCCAACCAAGATATGTTCAAAGTGCAGGTAATGCACAACACTTCACTCAAAAATATTTATGAAAATGCTCTTCATTAAGATTTTGGAATCTTTATAAGTAAATGTTTTAAATCAAACATTTCCTAACAAAGTAATCTCATATCACCTTAATTCACAATGCAATGGATAATAGTTTTTGTTCATTAGAAATTGCTCTAATTTTATGAGGAAAGCTTAATAGAAAGACTTTAGTAGTAAGAGGAACATTAATAAACTCCCTCATCATTTGTTATATAATGTTGTTAATTTAGCTACTTGTTGCTTCTTACCCTTATTTTAGTCGTGTAATATGTCCAAACTATGAAATAATGGTATTATTTATTCTGTTTGGACCATTGTATCCTTCTAGTGCCATCAATAAATTTCAATTTTCAAAATAAGGTTTCCTTCTTCTGATAAAAAAAATGTGTTAGATGTAATACCTGTCTATTGAATTTCTCTAGCTTTTATTCCCAAGAAATTCTATTAAAGATTCAAAAACATTTTTTTAATTTCTCTGGCACAAAAATAAATGTTTGAGCTTAAAAAAATATCGTACTTGACACAGATCTCTTCTTTTTGCAAAAATGATGAACTCACAATCACAACAGAATCCAATTCACATAATTGAGGAAGAAGACAATTCTATACTTGTAATGGAAAACTTGTTAAAAGATCAAAAATAAAATAACCAGTTGCTAGATGTGGACAAACGTACAAGTGGAAGAGAATTGCCTAAGTAAATAGATCATCAACGACACTATGCGAGTTATCAATTTAGGGCTTGAATAAATTATTTATGAAGCTTGTGAAATTCGGGAGAATCAGGGTATTATTGTTGAGCTTGATGACAATGTATCGAGTTGTTGCAAAGACATTTAAACAATTGAAAGAACAAAAGAAATTGCATTCATCTTTGAACAAGTTAGACTTTGTTTGGATTGTCTTAAATAAATGTCTTAACTACCCATATTGTGTAGTAGCGTTAGAGCCTTGTGCCCCGAAGGATGTAGAGTTTACCTTGGGTGCCAATATTTAGAATGAGGGGAAATGATTGGAGGTTTTCCCCAAAATATGTTGTTTTATTAAAAAAATTGACAACTAAATTCATAGTCTTCATAGATAGGAAAAGTTGGAGCATTTGAGGTAATTGCACTTATATTAGATTTCCAAAACTATAGGTTTCAATTTTGTCTTTCATATTAGAGTAATCACACAATTAGTTCCCTTGATTCCCTGTGTCACTGCTCAACTTGAGTTTCAAGTTATTTTAACATCAGTAATCATTCATTTGTGTGGAGATTGGCTTTTGTTTTGACATATTCAATTAAGGAGTTAAACTAAGATTAAATGTACCTAACCTAACCTAACTGAACAAAAACAAAAACAAAAAAAACAAAAAACTTACTATATAATCATTAAAACATGTATTATCTATATGATTATTGTTATCTCATAATTGAGTAAGGCTTCCTATTTCTTGTTATATCATAATTGCAAAAGGCTTCGTATTTCAACTTACCGTGGATGAGGATCGGTTGAATTTTAATTGAGTGTCTAGATTGCTTCTCAAGGGAATATGCTCAGCATATGCTTTGTCTAAGTGCTTATCAATGGTTGTAGTGACTTTCTAGTTATCATAATTGCTTAAGGCTTTCTATTTCAACTTAGGGTGGATGAGGATCGGTTGACTTTTATTATTTTTTTAATTGAGTGCCTAGATTGCTTCTCAAGGGAATATGCTCACCATATGCTTCGTCTAAGTGCTTATCAATGGTTGTAGTGGGTTATAGAGTTTGTTAGGTTGCAATGACTTAAAAAAAAAAAAAAAAAAATTGTGCCATGTGGCTCCCTGCCACCAATTTACTAATTCTGATTAGATGGGGAAATTAATACATAAGCAAATTTTATTTAGCAAAATCGTCCATTTTACTATAAGATGTGTAATGCTTTTTTTTCAAGTTAAATTAGATTCATGCCAGGGGGCTCGCCGCCCACCAATTTCCTAGGGATTTAAGATCATTCCAATTCTAATAAATTCATATTCTAATTAGATTTGGAAATTAATATATAAGCAAATTTTATTTAGAAAAATGGTCAATTTTACAATAAGATCTGTAATACCTTTTTATTCTCAAGTTAAAGTTAATAAAAATGACAATTGCCCAATAATGTCCCACAAGATTTGTTAAGAATTTAAATAGGTAGGTTAGTACACAAGATTTGTTAAGAATTTAAATAAGTAGGTTAGTACAATATCTAGAATGGTTCTCGGTCTGTAATTCCATTATTATTTAATCCTAGTAGGAGTTAGAGAATTTTACAAAAATCTGCAATACCTTCAAATAACTTTTGAATCAATGCAGGCATCTAACCATGTTTGAATTTGTGTTACCAGAACTTTTCAAAGGCCAAGTAAATAATTGAGCTGCAGATATGGAGTCACCAAAAGGCTTACTAAGTGCGGCTATTGAACTGGATGGTGACAAGAGAATGAGGTCATAATACTTTGAAAAGAATGGGCAACCATTCCATCAGTGCAATCATTTAACCCACAGATTTAAAAGAACATTGTTCCCTTTTATCAAAAGGGATCTGACAAATATCTCCATTTGCAAAATATTATGATTCTAAATATTTATGGAGGGCGAGTACCAACAGTCAAAATAAAATGTACATATCCGTTTTTGTATAATCAAAATAAAATATATAAATTTGTCATTTTTTATATAGATAATTGATTGTATATTTCATATATAACAATTAAATTGGGTGGAGTAGGTCTAAAATTGCTTTAGTTTGGCAGTTTCTTTTTCTCAGATGTAAATAAATAAGTTGACTGTCCAAAATCTTCTGGGATGTAAGAAATAGATTAAAAATTCAAAATTCCAAACACATCCAGTAAAAATGAAAAATGAAAAACTACTGTTTACAAATCTCTAACAAATAATTAAATATTAAAATCTGCAATTAACATAAATTCAATAGTTTTAATTATAAAAAAATTAAAACATCATAAAAATACTCCGAAAATCCAATAAAGACTATAAAGACTGAAACACAATCCAACCAACCTATTATCTAGAAATTTATGAAAAGCAGCTTGAAAATTATTACTATCATATTGATGAGAAGTGTTTGTTTCCATCACCATCTCATAAAAACTAAATATGTGCAGCTTTCAATAAGAAATACAAGTGAAGGTTTGTACTCAATCTGAAAAATTAGGCAGACAACATAATTGATTTCACGAGATTACCTCTAATGTCTAATCAATAACATATAGATATAATCATAATGATATCAAGATTTATGACTAAGATACTCGGAAATGTTTAAAATTTTTGTAAATGTCTTTCATTTCCATGATGCAGTACATGTTCAAATAAACACCATATCATATGAATAGAAAGCCTGGGTACCTGCTAGCCCTTCCATATGGCCTTATTGTTTCTGTTATATGGCTATACTTGCATGTAACAGTCAAAGACATTTCAATCAGGACCTTATCAGAATTTGGAATGTTGATAAACTTCTTTGCCATTTTCTTTGGGATCCCATTTGCAGAATGTTGTCTGTCACCCCCTCCCCCATGATGTCTGAGTACAGAGACTCCGAAGATCTCTACACGATTATTTCTGCTTACTCCACTTCAACAAACTGTAGACCAGTAGAAAAAGAGAAATCAATGGTGCAATCTATGAACAACGGTGGGAAGATGAGTTGGGCTGGTGCAAAATGTCCATCATTGCAAGAGGATGATCAAGGTCCATTCTCAACAAAGAAGAGTTGAAGAGTTGCCATGATGAAAAAATACATGTATGGACTGAAAGGGCTAGGAGGAGTAAAATGAACTGTATGCTCAATACCCTAAAGTCTCTGTTACCTGAGGGTCTCAATTCAAAGGTAGTACTTGATAGATTGTTGTATGGAATAACAATTGAAGACACTAATATAGGCCATGAGCTAAGCAAATGAGTTTAAAATAGATTTTCATGACTGCACAGACGTGCTAGATTCAGATTGCAGAATTGATAGATTGTTATCAAAGCTGATGTTCTAGATGTTCTAGACACTGAATTGCTAAAATATTTCTTTCTCAAGTGGACAAAGGAAGAATTGTTGATAAGGCCACTGATTATATCAAGACCCTCCAAACTGCCTTGAAAGATTTTCAAGCCCAACGATCAGAATGTCTGAAAATTCTCTTGGTATTCACATCCTTTCTTCAGTTCCAGTAACATCATCACATCTAGGTCTATAGATTCTTGGATCCAAACTTTTGGGTGGCTAGGCTTTCATCACAATATGGGCCCATGAGAAGACTGGTTTTCTGCCCATATTATTTTCTATCATGGATGCCAATCAACTGGAGATTGTAAATTGCACCATAAGCGTTGTTGGATCCAACATGGTGTATACCCTTTATGCTAAGGTAAGTAACAGTTCTGAACTTAACCATGGAAATACTTGACTGTCCTTTTACCAGCTACGATATTTGATACATTCTAGGAGCTATGTATACTGATAGTGTTATTTTCCAGAAATTCCTAATCGGATTTTCTCTATTATATATAGAACTACATCTTGAAGTGTGCTTTCTTTGATTTTTTTTTAGTCAAAAAACAATAACCAGCAAGTCACAGCCAAGGACTTGAGCAGTACCATAGATGAACTTAATACCACCATAGCTAGTCCTGAAGAACATACCTTACAAAAGGCTGGCAACAGATAATCTCTGTGGATATCCCAACCAGTGGATTTCTTCTCTAAGAGCGATGATTTGTTTTTTTTCTTTCATTTGTGCAATTTCTCCGCAAAATATATCCATTCCCAGGCTGGGATGCATACCTCAAACTACTTCTGACATTCATTGCAGTTTTATGACACTTTGTGGCTGGGATGCATACCAATAAACTATAACCATTCCAAGGATGTGATGCATACTTCAAACTTATGACATTGATTTTCCTAAAAATCCAATGCAGTTTTATAATACTTTGTGGTAAGTAAATAGCGGGTTAGGAACTTCAAGCCCCTGCAAGAGCATGGATGCCTATTAGTCTAATAAGCAGAGAGTTACTGCAAATCTACATGAGAATCTTAATTTTTGTATTGATCAATTATCTGTGTACCTCAGTGTGCTTTTCCACTGAGGTGAGAAAATATCTGAAAATTTGAACATAAATACAACATACAAGCGTAGCATTATATAAAAAAAACTACTTCACAAACTCAAACCAGATTGTTGGTAAAGCAGTTTAATGGACACTACTTTGGTCATCTATTTTGTAATTGGATACCCATTTAGAAAATATGTTAAGGTAATAAACAACATGGCACAATTATAAAATCCTGACACTAAGATTTTAAACTTTTCAGATAAACTATGACAATGAATAGAATGGTTTGACAATAAGATGTGATCCAAAGATTCAATGATTATGATGTCCAATACTTTCAAAGTATTGTGACCTCAATCCTTCTACTATGATGTGCTTCCAATTCTGATTGTTGGGCTGGGTCTTGATGTAATCTATGGCCTCATCAACAATTTTTCCTTTGTCCACCTGAGAAACAAATACTTCAACAATTCAGTGTCTAGAAAATTAGGTTTGATAATAACATCAAAAAACACAACTCTGCAATCAAAATCTAACATGTCTGTACAGACATAAAAATCTATTTTATACTCATTTTCTTAGCTCATGGCCTGCATTAGTGTCTTGAACTTTTATTCCAGACAGAAATCATCAAGTACTACCTTTGGATTGAGACCCTCAGGTAATAGAGACTCTAGAGTATTGAGCATACAATTCATTTTACTCCTCCTAACCCTTTCAGTCCATACATATGCTTTATGATCAAAGAAAATCTTCTTTGTTGAGGTTGGAGCTTGATCATCCTTTTGCAATCTTGGACTTATTGCACCAGTCCAGCTCCTCTTTCCCCCACTGGTCTTAAATTGCAATATTGACTGTTGGTTTTCCATTGGTGTCGAGTTTGTTGAAGTGGAATAAGCAGAAACAATCGTATAGAGATCTTCAGAGTCTTTGTACTCAGACATCATGGGGAAGGGGGCTATAGACAACATTCTGCAAAGGGGATCAAAAAGAAAATGACAGAGAAGTTTATCTGCATTCCAAATTCTGATAAAGTCCTGATTGAAATCTCTCTGACTGTTACATGGAAGTGTAGACATATATAAGAAACATTAAGGCCAGATGGAGATTGAAAGAGTTGCAGCTATGCAGGCCTTATCAATTGAATGCACTGAATCTATAATACATATCATTATAAAATTCCAAATTCATATATTTTGTTGTGATTATGCAGAAAGAGATATATGTACATTTCGTTTTCATTGTTGGTACTTCCCAATCCATGAATATTTAGACTCATAATCTTTTGCAAAATGGAGACACTCGTCGGATCTCTTTTGATAGAAGCGAACACTAAGATTTTAAACTTTTCAGATAAATGATGACAATGAATAGAATGGTTTGACAATAAGGTGTGATCCAAAGATTCAATGATTATGATGCCCAATATTTTCAAAGTATTGTGACCTCAATCTCTTGTCAATATTTTCAATAGCTCAGTTCTGGTAACACAAATTCAAACATGGCATATTCAAATGTGAATTAAAGGTATTGAACATTTTGTCATATTTGGAAAACTCTCTACTAGGTTAAATAATAATTGAAATAGACACAGTTTTATTTTTAGAAATTGCAATAACGTAAGAAGTCAGTTTTGATGTTTAGAGAGGTGCATTCTATATTATAGTTCAATATAAAGGTGATGTGTGATTCTATCTATGTATATATCTATCTATCTATATATATATATATATATATATATACATGGAATTGGGAAATGACAGATCTCAGAAATTTTCCATAAACCAGAGTAGTATGAATTCAGTGAGCATTGAAAGTAAACTACTCCCCACATTCGAAAGAATGTGTAAAGCTATTCAAACTAAGGAAAGCTGGATGGTGATGTAGAAAGAAGAGCAGAAAAAGTTGCTATGGCCTGGATCAGCAGGCTATCCAACAACAAGTCTGGCAACATTAACTGGTCTGTCTTGCAGGCTTTGGTGTTCCCCTCAAAACCCTTGTCTCTTCAGAGAGCATGATCGGTTCCAAAGAATGATAGGTCTATATTGCAAAAGAATGGGACAGTCAATGTTTTTCTTATTAAAAACAAAGGTTCCAAAGTAATTGTAACTTATTTTCTTTTAATGAAAGTGTATGTTTTTTTAGTTCTGGAAAATTAAAAAAAAAAAACTTTATAGAAAAAAAAGGTAATGCACTCTAGCTCTCCTGGACCTCAGGCACAAATCTAGAACTATTTTCTTGAGCTCAAAAACATACAAATTCTCGCTAGTGCATAATCATACGTCTCACCAAGTCTGCGCCCTTAAACTGACTCCTTAAAACCAAGTCAAATTGTCTCATTGAACTCAAGTCTCACTATCTTGAACTCAAGTGAACTGTCTCTTGAACTCGAGTCAAACTGCCTTACTGAAATGAAGTCAAATTTACAGAATTTGTATTTATGCTACAGCAGTTTTGATGGAAGGTTAAGATTTTGATTTTCTAGGGTTAGGACTTGTATTTATGTGCAGATACAATCACCATGGTCTAGATATTTAGCACTATGAAGGTTCAAGATTAACTGAAGAAGGTGAGCTTCATAAAACTTCTGCTTGAAAATTTGGAGTCAAAAATGAAAATTTCTGCTTATGGGGTTGTGGTTGAAAATTGAAGACGACAGAATGTCAAACACCCACAAACTTTCAGTTTCCATTAAGACATGAGTAAGGGATTGGGGCCATGTTAAAATCCTAGATAATTTTGATGATAGTATATCCCGCTCATGATAACTAAGCCACAGAAAACAACTCATGCTCTGCATTTCGCCCTTTGAGGGCCACTTTTCTTGTGATGCTGGACTTTGGAAAAGGATGAGGGATGTACAGAGCAAAGTTGTTCAGCTTTGGTAGAAAATGGGAAGACAAACTGTCAGAGTTAGAAGCTACAAGCTTTGCACCTCATATCATGGTAGTTCAATGAGGGCATGGGTCGAGGTAAAAGTGTGTATTTTAGTTTACACATAATCCTCATTCACTGCCCAAGCTGTAAAACATTGACATCTCACTTCTCTCTGTGCAGAAACTCTAAACTACCCAGCTGGTAGGTAATTCTAAAAGTATGCACTACAAAATTCTTGGGCATTGAACATTCATACACATTTCACATTCTAACATACAAAACGTATGACCATAACTTTCAAAACTGGTTACAAGGGCAATACCAGGAAATAAGAGGAAACGCGTAATAGTGATTTGACAATAAGGTGTGATCCAAAGATTCAATGATTATGATGCCCAATATTTTCAAAGTATTGTGACCTCAGTCTATTGTCAATATTTTCAATAGCTCAGTTCTGGTAACACAAATTCAAACCTGGCATATTCAAATGTGAATTAAAGGTATTAAACATTTTGTCATATTTGGCAAACTCTCTACTAGGTTAAATAATAATTGAAATAGACACAGTTTTATTTTTAGAAATTGAAATAACTTAAGAAGTCGGTTTTGATGTTTGGAGAGGTGCATCTATATTATATTTCAATATAAAGGTGATGTGTGATTCTATCTATGTATATATATGTTTTCTTAAACATGGAATTGGGAAATGATAGATCTCGGAAATTTTTCATAAACCAGAGTAGTATGAATTCAGTGAACATTGAAAGTAAACTGCTCCCCACATTCGAAAGAACGTGTAAAGCTATTAAAAGTAAGGAAAGTTGGATGGTGATGTAGAAAGAAGAGTAGAAGAAGTTGCTATGGCCTGGATCAGCAGGCTGTTCAGCGACAAGTCTGGCAACACTAACTGGTCTGTCTTGCAGGCTTTGGTGTTCCCCTCAAAACCCTTGTCTCTTTAGAGAGCATGATCGGTTCCAAAGAATGATAGGTATCTGTTGCAAAAGAATGGGACAGCCAATGTTTTTCTTATTAAAAACAGAGGTTCCAAAGTAATTGTAACTGCTTCTCTTTTAATGAAAGTGTATGTTTTTTCTTTCTGGAAAATTTTAAAAAAAAATCTTTATAGAAAAAAAGAAAAGAAAAAGTGATGCACTCTAGCTCTCCTGGACCTCAGGCACAGATCTAGAACTATTTTCCTGAGCTCAAAAACATATAAATTCTCACTAGTGCATAATCATATGTCTCACCAAGTCTGCGCCCTTAAACTGACTCCTTAAAACCAAGTCGAATTGTCTCATTGAACTCAAGTCTCACTATCTTGAACTCAAGTGAACTGTCTCTTGAACTCGAGTCAAACTGCCTTACTAAAATGAAGTCAAACTTACAGAATTTGTATTTATGTTACTGCAGTTCAAACATGGCATATTCAAATGTGAATTAAAGGTATTGAACATTTTGTCATATTTGGCAAACTCTCTGCTAGGCTAAATAATAATTGAAATAGACACATTTTTATTTTTAGAAATTGAAATAACGTAAGAAGTCAATTTTGATGTTTAGAGAGGTGTATTCTATATTACAGTTCAATATAAAGGTGATGTGTGATTCTATCTATGTATATATATGTTTTTTTAAACATGGAATTGGGAAATGACAGATCTCGGAAATTTTTCATAAACCAGAGTAATATGAATTCAATGAGCATTGAAAGTAAACTGCTCCCAACATTCGAAAGAACGTGTAAAGCTATTCAAAGTAAGGAAAGTTGGATGGTGATGTAAAAAGAAGAGCATAAGAAGTTGCTATGGCCTGGATCAGCAGGTTGTCCGGCGAAAAGTCAGGCAACACTAACTAGTCTGTCTTGCAGGCTTTGGTGTTCCCCTCAAAACCCTTGTCTCTTCAGAAAGCATGATCGGTTCCAAAGAATGATAGGTCTCTGTTGCAAAAGAATGGGACAGTCAATGTTTTTCTTATTAAAAACAGAGGTTCCAAAGTAATTGTAACTGCTTTTCTTTTAATGAAAGTGTATGTTTTTTTTCTTTTTGGAAAATTAAAAAAAAAAAGTTATGCACTCTAGCTCTCCTGGACCTCAGTCACAGATCTAGAACTATTTTCCTGAGCTCATAAACATACAAATTCTCACTAGTGCATAATCATATGTCTCACCAAGTCTGCGCCCTTAAACTAAATCCTTAAAACCAAGTCGAATTGTCTCATTGAACTCAAGTCTCATTATCTTGAACTCAAGTGAATTGTCTCTTGAGCTCGAGTCAAACTGCCTTACTGAAATGAAGTCAAACTTACAGAATTTGTATTTATGTTACAGCAGTTCAAACATGGCATATTCAAATGTGAATTAAAGGTATTGAAAATTTTATCATATTTGGCAAACTCTCTGCTAGGTTAAATAATAATTGAAATAGACACAGTTTTATTTTTAGAAATTGAAATGACGTAAGAAGTCAGTTTTGATGTTTAGAGAGGTGCATTCTATATTATAGTTCAATATAAAGGTGATGTGTGATTCTATCTATGTATATATATGTCTTTTTAAACATGGAATTGGGAAATGACAGATCTCAAAAAAAATTCATAAACCGGAGTAGTATGAATTCAGTCAACATTGAAAGTAAACTGCTCCCCACAATCGAAAGAATGCGTAAAGCTATTCAAAGTAAGGAAAGTTGGATGGTGATGTAGAAAGAAGAGCAGAAGAAGTTTCTATGGCCTGGATCAGTAGGGTGTCCGGCGACAAGTCAGGCAACACTAACTGGTCTGTCTTGCAGGCTTTGGTGTTCCCCTCAAAACCCTTGTCTCTTCAGAAAGCATGATCGGTTCCAAAGAATGATAGGTCTCTGTTGCAAAAGAATGGGACAATCAATGTTTTTCTTATTAAAGACAAAGGTTCCAAAGTAATTGTAACTGCTTTTCTTTTAACGAAATTGTATGTTTTTTTCTTTCTAGAAAATTAAAATATATATATATATATATATATAGATATATATATATATATATATATATATATATCTTTATAGAAAAAAAAAGTGGTGCACTCTAGCTCTCCTGGACCTCAGGCACAGATCTAGAACTATTTTCTTGAGCTCAAAAACATACAAAATTCTCGCTAGTGCATAATCATATGTCTCACCAAGTCTGTGCCCTTAAACTGACTCCTTAAAACCAAGTCGAATTGTCTCATTGAACTCAAGTCTCACTATCTTGAACTCAAGTGAACTGTCTCTTGAACTCGAGTCAAACTGCCTTACTAAAATGAATTCAAACTTATAGAACTTGTATTTATGTTACAGCAGTTCAAACATGGCATATTCAAATGTGAATTAAAGGTATTGAACATTTTGTCATATTTGGCAAACTCTCTACTAGGTTAAATAATAATTGAAATAGACACAGTTTTGTTTTTAGAAATTGAAATAACGTAAGAAGTCGGTTTTGATGTTTGGAGAGGTGCATTCTATATTATAGTTCAATATAAAGGTGATGTGTGATTCTATCTATGTATATATATGTTTTTTTAAACATGGAATTGGGAAATGACAGATCTCGGAAATTTTTCATAAACCAGAGTAGTATGAATTCAGTGAGCATTGAAAGTAAACTGCTCCCCACATTCAAAAGAACGTGTAAAGCTATTCAAAGTAAGGAAAGCTGGATGGTGATGTAGAAAGAAGAGCAGAAGAAGTTGCTATGGCCTGGATCAGCAGGCTGTCCGACGACAAGTCTGGCAACACTAACTGGTCTGTCTTGCAGGCTTTGGTGTTCCCCTCAAAACCCTTGTCTCTTCAGAGAGCATGATTGGTTCCAAAGAATGATATGTCTCTGTTGCAAAAGAATGGGATAGTCAATGTTTTTCTTATTAAAAAAAGAGGTTCCAAAGTAATTGTAACTGATTTTCTTTTAATGAAACTGTATGTTTTTTTCTTTCTGGAAAATTAAAAAAAAAAATCTTTATAGAAAAAAAAAAGGTGATGCACTCTAGCTCTCCTGGACCTCAGGAACAGATCTAGAACTATTTTCCAGAGCTCAAAAACATACAAATTCTCGCTAGTGCATAATCATATGTCTCACCAAGCCTGCGCCCTTAAACTGACTCCTTAAAACCAAGTCGAATTGTCTCATTGAACTCAAGTCTCACTATCTTGAACTCAAGTGAACTGTCTCTTGAACTCGAGTCAAACTGCCTTATTGAAATGAAGTCAAACTTACAGAATTTGTATTTATGTTACAACAGTTTTGATGGAAGGTTAAGATTTTTTTTTCTATGGCTAGGACTTGTATTTATGTGCAGATACAATCACCATGGTCTAGATATTTAGCACTATCAAGGTTCAAGATTAATTGAAGAAGGTGAGCTTCATAAAACTTCTGAGTGAAAATTTGGAGTCAAAACTAAAAAGTTCTGCCAATGGGGTTGTGGTTGAAAAATTGAAGATGACAGAATGTCAGACACACACAAACTTTCAGTTTCCTTTAAGACATGAGTAAGGGATTGGGACCATGTTAAAATCCTAGATAATTTTGATGATAGTATATCCCAGTCATGATAACAAAACAACTCATGCTCTGCATTTCGCCCTTTGAGGGCCACTTTTCTTGTGATGTTGGACCTATTAAGGTCAATTGCAATACTTTTCTAAGTTAAAGAATCCATCCTTGGATAAAGTAAAATAAAATAACCCTAAAGAATTCCTTGCAAAGTCTGAATCATTACATTCAAGGAAACAAGGCCCAATTATACCTTTAGTGTTATACTCACGTTTTAAGATATTTGGTATAGAACATTGGCTAATTTTGTGTATAATTAGTGTGTAGACTAGAAATGTAATAGGGAATTCTGTATAGAGCTCTCGTTGTTGTGCAAATGTATGGGACAAGGACTTACATAAATCCAAAAATAGAAAGTGAGTATGTGAATTTTTTTATTGTATTGATAATAACTAGTATACTAAAGGAATCATTATTTTCAAGGAAATAAGGCCCTTTCATACGTTGTACTCACATTTATAGAGAGTTGGTATTAATAATTAGACCTGTTACCCACCAATGTGTAGAATAACTTTGGAAAAGGATGAGGGATGTACAGAGCAAAGTTGTTCAACTTTGGTAGAAAATGGGAAGACAAACTATGAGAGTTAGAAGCTACAAGCATTGCACCTCATATCATGGTAGTTCAATGAGGGCATGGGTCCAGGGAAAAGTGTGTATTTTAGTTTACACATAATCCTCATTCACTGCCCAAGTTGTAAAACATTGACATCTCACTTCTCTCTGTGCAGAAACTCTAAGCTACCCAGCTGGTAGGTAATTCTAAAAGTATGCACTACAAAATTCTTTGGCATTAAACATTCATACACATTTCACATTCTAACATACAAAACATATGACCATAACTTTCAAAAATGGTTAAAGGGCAATCCCAGGAAATAAGAGGAAACAGGGAATAACAGAGAAAACGGGGTAACAAAACAACCCAAACAAACACATACCATCAGAGATCCAGCACTAATATGGAATCCGTAGTTGATTGAAAACTTTCTCCTCAGATGTCTCTTCATTTCTACATTCTGCATTCAGTAATTGGAATGATTAATCTAAAGCATACACAGTTTCCATCATCACCGGAGCATTGAATCATGACGCATCTTCCAAAAATACAATAATACCCGAAGAAGCTTATTCCATCTAATACGTCTAACAACCCGACTAAGCACTCACTTGCTGGAATCGTCGCTCAAACGCAGCATCTTTCTCCACATACTTCCGGTACTCTTCCAGAGTAGTTGCTCCAATGCACCTAAGTTGGCCCCGAGCAAGCATCGGTTTAAATAAATTGGCAGCATCCATTGATCCCTCAGTACGCCCTGGAAACAAAACAAAATTCAATTCGACACGATTACTTCACAACCAAAGCTTAAAACCAATCACTTAAAAGGACCTTTAATCAATCAAGGCTAATAACATATATAATATTTGCTAGATCAAAAAATTGAATCGTAGGTAACCAAGATAGGTTTCTCTTACCAGCACCCAGAACCAAATGTATTTCGTCAATAAAGAGAATAAGTTTTCCTTGAGCTTCTTCTACCTCTTTCAATACAGATTTAAGTCACTCTTCGAATTCGCCTCTGTATTTGGCACCGGCCACTATAGCTCCCATATCCAAGGCTATCAATCTCACTTCTAGCAAATTGCAGTTTAAAACCATTTGAAAAACAAAATGAATTAGCGGCTCTACCAAGCTTGAATTCTGAAGATAATCCCGGCCAACACACTGTACCAGTGCGGACCCACAAAAATACCCAAATATAGGGAAGGCAACCTACAAACTAAAATTTGCAAACAATATATATTTGTGTGCTTGCAAAAGAGCTTACCTTGGTACATCCCCTTGAACAATTCTTTGTGGCAGCCCTTCCACCACAACAGTCTTTCCAACACCAGGCTCTCCAATGAGCACAGGATTGTTCTTGGTCCTCCGAGACAAAATTATAACTACTCTCTGAATTTCTTCATCTCTACCAATGACAGGATCAAGCTTCCCAGCATCTTCAACCAAATCGCGGCCATATGTTTTCAAGGCCTGAAAATTAGTATCACCAGACGCAGTATCTACCTTTTTTCCCTCTCCTCTGAGCTTCTCCACTTCAGATTTCACTCTCTCTATCCTCACACCTGCCTCTGTAAAGCAATCTGAAACCTGGGAGTTTTTTAGCACTCCAAGAATAAGATGATCTACTGCCAAATGAGTGTCCCCCTTGCTCTTTTGTAAATACCGAGCACGGTTGATGCAGTATCTTATTTCAATGTTAGGAGGAATACTGTCGGGGGCAGGATCTTGGGATGGGAGTTTCTTCAGGGCCTGGGATGGGAGTTTCTTCAGGGCCTGTCGAAGGACTCTCTGTACTGCTTCCACAGTTTCCTCTCCAGCTGTAGCAGCAGATGAAATCGCTTGATGGAGAATACCCCCTTCATCCTCGGTAAGAGCTATGGCCAAATGTACAGGAGTGTACTTGGCGTGACCAGATTCTGTAGCGATCTCTCGAGCCGCGGCTAGAGCCTCATTTGTTTTGTGTGTAAATTTCTCGGGATTCATTTTATATTGCGCTCTGTGAAATCGGTTTTGTGCGGTATTATGGAGATCCTTTTCTCTTCCTTGCACCTACAGCATCATCAGCCAGAAATTGATCAGCATTACAAACAGGTTGTGATATCCCCATCCTAGAGTGGGATGCCTAGAGACGCGGCCTGCTCAACGAGATTTGAAGCAGCAAAAAAAACTGTGCGGAAAAAATATAAGAAACTAACTTAAATTATATCCAACGGTCTGGAACGTTTCAATCGTCTAACATCGGATCGAATGGCTCAAACAAGTACACAGTGGTAATTGGGGGAGTTGATTTCAAAGGGGAACGCCTTACGGCGTAATAAACAAGTACACGGTGGTAATTGGGGGAGTTGATTTCAAAGGGGAACGCCTTACGGTGTAATAAATAAAAAATCATGGTTAGCTTCGCTGGATGTTACTGTTTCAAGATGTGGCCAATTTCCAATAGCCCCAAAAAACAACCTGAATCAACCATAATATTGTAGGGACCTTACAACAAAGGATATGAATAACCAATTTTCCTCTTTAAAACAATAATATTATATTTATTGAAGATAAATACAAAGGATATGAATAACCAATTTGCATTACTTTTATTGTTTTGTATACACCAATTAGCATGGCTCTAGAGTCTAGACTCAACACTTACATGGCAATTCCAAAAGTAATGTGCGCTGAGATGGAGAATGATGCGAAGAATGATAAAAACTCCTTATGCATGTTCATGCTTGTATCCACAATACAACAACTCAAATAAATTTTTACACATTACATGCGGTGCTTGAAAATATTTCATCATCCATGTTGTAGCCTACCTAAAGCTCAATCTCGAAACTGAATAAGTTATCATCAAACTTCCCTCTCATGTTTCAAAAAAGAAATCATAGCATAAGCACAATGTGAATATCAATCAACCTCTTTTACATTTCTCTCACCTCGGGTCATTCCATGAGAACAAATGATGTGGCACCAATTCTTAGATAATTCCCGGACTGGAATTAGACCATTGATCACGCTCAACTAGTTGAGAATCATAATTTTATGACTACCACTACGGATGATTCCATAAGCCTTAACTACATTGAGGAAAGATTCCATTTTTTCATAAAAGGAATCAAATCAAAGTTCTTGTTTATTCAAATTATATCATAAGATAGTCATAAAACCATGTCATAAATATTGTCATGAGAAGATTCAACTAAGATTATCTTTACACAATCATTCTCTACTACTTTGTGTCTTTCATAATTCATTGCTAATGGATGAAAACCATCTATCAAACACTACCATAACAATCAGCGTAGATACCTTAATAGAATTATAATTCTACCCTTGACTCATCTAATTACTAAAACCATTACATTTCAAAATGTGCACAATTGGTTATTGCAACAATTGCACAATTGGCCATCACAACAATGATTACTAGTTTAACTTTCATTCTCCCACTAGGAAAACATAATCTTGAAAAGGGTCAAGGATATTTATGTTATTTAGTTGTAATTTTTTTATAAATAAAACAAATCACTTATATATTACTAAAAAAAAAAAAAAAATCACAATCCAAACCATAAATGAGTGATATTTACAATCTGGCTCTAGGATCCCAAATGTAGTAAATAGTCCAAAATGTTCTAAATCCTATCAACAATAAAGTTATCATATACCCCCGGGAAATATTACAAAAACATAGATTTGTCTTAGCATTGTTTACGTTAAGTGTATCCCTAAACATCCCAAAAATAACCTAGTTATAACTAGTGTCGTTACAGAACATACTAGAAGATTTCTAAATTTTTTACAACCATGATCAAAATAGAACCTTGAGTCCAAATATAAGCAGCTTCCATATCCTAATAGTCTTTCGGGACATAACAAGGAAAAGGGGAAATTCCAGTCTTCATATCTAAGGTGACAAGGAAAGGGATCTAGGAGATTGTTATCTCTTAGCACTCCTTTCTCTAGGTATTTGAGGTATGACAACCAAGGGAGGTTACAAAAGAAATCCCCCATCCTATGCTTAATTTTTCAATGAAACAACAGTTGTTCCAGATGAATATTAATATTTAGCATAATTATCCCCATATAAATCATTTGTGATTTCATTTGAAGTTGTATTTGTATCATTGTCTTTAAGATCATTCCTTGAACTAAAATTAAAAGTTGATTGGGTATTTATGACCATTGTGGATGATTCCATGACTTTTACTACACTTAGGATATATTCCAAATTTTCATAATAAGAATCAACTATTGTTTCTTCAACCTATCAGGAAATAAATTTTGAACAGCCCATTCAGTTGTAATTTATAATTGGAAGACGATTCTTGGACCACAAGTACAAGTAGGAACCTTATCAACAAAGAAGAAAGAAGAATCTTCCTCTAAACCCTTGGAGTAGTCCCATTCATTTCTGCCCAAAATCTCCATTTCATGAACCATTATACCTTCTTGTTTCTTCAAATTACCAACAAATAAAATCCCAAACAACCCATTCGAATGTAACTTCCATAGGATTGTTCTCTGACCACAAGTGTGCCAAGGATCCTTGTCAATAATGAAGATAGAGGAATATTCCCCCTTTGAATTCCCGAATGAATTCCACTGGTTTCTACCCGAAATTAAACCTCTCATCCTTTTGAAATACTCGTTCCCATTATTCCAGACTTCCTTTTCCAAAACAAGACCCCCTCTCTTTCCTCTTATTTCTTTTGTGTCATCCTCCTATACCTTTAAGATGTAGGGACTCAGGATTTCTGTTGGACTTTCTAAAACTCACTTGGGGACCTTGGTGATCTAGAGATGGAGAATGTTGTGGTTCCCCACTGTCATTGATATCCACTACATAATGATCATTTTTTGGTTTATATAAATCCATTTTCAAAATATAGTCAAAGGGGATAACATAAACAAGAGAATAGAAATATCTTTGTTTTCCATGTTGTAAATCAGAACTGGATAAACTCCATGAGATATATCTCAATCTCATTCTAGAGTAAAGCAGCAAAATCAAGACCCAAGATAATGGACCTGTTGAACTAAAGAAAATGTTAAATATAAAAAAAATCAGTGGCACATGTACAAGCAACCTTTAACACAACACTCGTCCCCACTCCATAAAACACCAACGTGAAACGGATACATACCAAAAACTAGTTCAAACTAAAAACAAGAAACAACAATAGATTTGTAGGATTTTGGGACAACCACAGAGAGAACCTCCTTCACTGAGAAAAACATAATAGATAGAAGAAGCCAGGAACCAAAAGAAAAAATCCCAAGGCCTTAAGTGTTTAGAGTTTGTAACCCTAGCAAGGGCTTGAAGGACTCAAGGATTAAACCCTAGGACTGAGAAATTTGTGCAAGATTGAGCACTATTGGGGTTTTAAGCACTAGACCTTAGTGATGTAATTCTAGGGTTTGGAATCAAAATCCTAACCAAACAATTTAAAACCCTAATCAATCTAAAGGTTTGAAGAAAATTCTAGGGTTTATACACTAAATCCTAGGATTGAGGAAGAAAGTCAATAGTGAATATTTATGTCTAGGGTTTATAGTCATTAGATGAACTTGAAGATACCAAGTTGAGCTTGATTTTTTATCTTTTAGATAAAATGATCAAGGAACTATTATTGTTGGTAGAATAATGAAAGAACCATTTCAATTGAACTGCTTGGCATAGTCATGTTGTTCTTGTGATGACTGTTCAAGAGTGTTTTCCTAACTTATGATCTCGATTGTATAGCTTGTTCTAACATTTGAACTCTTGATTAAAGTACTTGGTTGAGTCGATTGAGTGACCATTTTGATTACTCTAGGATTATGAGTGAAAAGAGTTCTTATGTGTTGTAGGACTTCATGATTATTATTTAATGAAACTTGAAGTTTATTTTTTATTCTCCTTATATAGAATTTCTTTGGATCAAAGAATCAAGGGAAAATTATCTAGGTGGAACTCCTTAAAAAGTATCCCCCACTCGAAATTTCTTCTTACAAAGTTGTTAGAGGAGTAAATCAAATATGGATTTCATTCATAGCCATCAAAGATTAAAGCATAGACTTCTGAGAACAAGGGAAAGGACTTTGTCCCCAACAATGACGCCAAAATTTTATCACATAAACATGCACCCCCTAGGTGGAAAACCCTCACTAGGTACTAAACTTGAGCATAACTCAAAGGAGAGTTTCGATTATCACCTATACAATTAGTTCCCTCCTCTCAGGTTGGGATAAAACCCAACACGAGGGAGGCTTCCATGGTATCAACTAGGGCTCTTATGTGAAGGAAAATCAAGTCTAAGTTTACCTATGTTACTACCCAAATAAACCCAACTTTGAATGATAAGAGGCTTAACAATTAAGTTGATTAGTGCAGATTAAATCTATATTTGGATTAATAGTTGTATTAGGCAAGTTTGGGTGTTTTACGATGTGAATATTATGTATACTAACCCCTACAAATTCAAAAACTACAACTTAATCATAGATGCTATAAAACTTGTCCAAAAAGTGAGTTTAAATGAACCATAAACAAGTAAATTATAACAATAAATTCCAGGCCCTTGAAGTGATATGAAATTATAGTTTTTGTTAACTTAAAACAAGAAGCAAATCTAAAAATGATAGTAACATACTAATCTGAAAATTAAGTGCCCAGAACAACCACTAGATATAAATCGATCTACCCTATTTAATGAAAGAATTGACGGTAAAAAGATAGATTTTCAAAAAGAATGATTTCAACATAAAATAGTGAAAAAAATCACCAAGATATTTAGGGTTCTAGGGATGAAAAAAAAGGCATAAGATACATATATTTAAGATCTACTTAAACCAAAGAATAAAAAAATAATTTTTAAATTTAATTTTGACTAGAAGATTAATAAAATAGTGCATAGTCATTGATTGGGCATATAGGGTCAGCTAAGGTTGTTCTTGAGAATTAGTAGGTAGCGTTCAAAAGTAGTTAGGGTTGAAAGACCTCAACCTTGCCAAATTAATTTTCTAGGCTAAACATATTTGAAAAATGTCAAAGGAAAATCTTCATTCAAAAGTTTCAAATGGTCATAATAGGGAATCTATCAAGAGACGAAAAGAGGGCTTACAACCAAAACTTCGCGAGTATTACTTCTGGCATACAACCAACACTTCACAAGTATTACCCCACATAACATATTTCAAAATAAATACCTCACAATTTAAAGAGAACACGCTTACTTATCAAAATGACACACAAGACATTCACAGTATGGGGGGAAGGTTTTTTGGAGCTCTGCAACCCTAATGGTCATGCGGCCATGAGGTAGGCGGCGCAGAAAACCACAAATCGCAGTCAGAAAGCGACACTGAAACCAAGAGATTACAGCAATGACAGAGGAAGACAGGAGGGGAGAGATCCCCTCCTATAGAGACGCAGCAGCAAGAGAAGGACCGAGCAACAACAACCCGGATGAGGAAACGAAGATACAGGGACTTGTTCTCGGAGCAAGATGGCAGGCAGGCAACAGAGGCAAGTGCTTACCGTGCGCAACGGAAAAACCGAGATTCATTATTCCAATGAACAAACTGGAGCACTATAGAAGCTACATGAAGGACCATGCATTAATATGCAAGTTTATTGGAGTTTGGCCATCGGAAAAGGACCTCACCAGATGGATCCAGCAAAAATGGCAACCCCGAGGCCACATAGAGCTAAAGCTGGGCGCAAGAGGCTTCTTTACGGTAATTTTCTCAAACCTGCAAGACAAAGAAAGAGTGTTTGAAAATGGTCAATATTTTCATTATAATGCAAGATTGTTCATGAGGTACTGGGAGGAATGTTATAACCCTGATAAAGAAAAATTCCTAGCAGCCCCAGTTTGGGTAACACTATTCGGATTACCAATGGATTTCTGGGATCCAGAGATCCTGGAGGGAATAGGAAATACCATAGGAAGCTTTGTTAAAATAGCTGAATCAATAAAGAACGGAAGATACACTTCATATGCAAGAATCTGTGTCTATATGAACATAGGCGACCCGATCCCGGGGTTAGTTGAGCTAGAATACCATGAGGAGGTATGGCAACAAACGTTGGACTACGAGCATATCCCTTTCAGATGCAGAAGGTGTCATGAATATGGACATCTTTTCAAGGAATGTCCTCTTAACAAAAGAGGAAGAATGGAGAAACAAACAACAGAGGAAAAATCAAGAAGATAAAGAAGGGTTCTAGGAGATAAAAAACAAAAAAAGACATACAAAGTAAAACCCCAAAGAAGGAAGGAAGGAACAACAAACCAAACCAAATAAGTCAAATAGATTTGAAGTTCTACAAGAAGAAGAAGAAGATAAGGAAACTCGAATAATGGACTATCAGGAGGAGAAAGAATAGGAGGGCAGCACAAGCCAAGGCACAAAACATACTAAGAGAAAAACCCAAAGTGAATCAACGAAAAAGGAAGGAAAGGAAAAGGGAGAGAATATAGAAAGTCAAATAATGGAAATCAATATCATCAAAGGGGAAGATCCAACATCATAAGAAGAAATCCTAAGGAAACTTCTAGATGAATGGAGACACTTGGATGAAAGGTTCATCCCAGAAGAGGAAAAAAAATTATACAGAGAAACCTTTCAAAAATACAAGGAAAAACAAGATCAGGGAAAGACAGAAATGGTTGAACAACTAGGCATCCAACCAGAAAATAATCAAGATCAACAAAGTAAAGTGAAAGGAGGAAAAAAAAGAGGCAGGCGGAATATTCAAGAATCGATACAGATCATGGGGGAAATGTTAGTAAACACTGGAAGAGTAGTTCCACTCTCGGCGGTATTCCATCAAACAAACCCAACCACCCAATGATAATTACATCCTGGAATATACGAGGACTTAATAGCAAAGGTAAACAGAGATACCTAGCAGAAAGGATAAAAAGAGAAAGACCCCAAATAATGTTGTTATAGGAAACAAAAATAACAGGGAGGAAAATGGAGGAGATCTTAACCAAAATCAAACCTACATATGAATGTATGACAATTGATGCAAAAGGCAGCATGGGGGGAATTGCAATTTTATGGAACCCTACGGAAGTCACAGTAGATTACTGGATAGGAATGAAAAGGATACTCACTGGGAGGTTCCACCTTATAGGCCACAAAGAATGGTTCTTGGTTTCGGCAATATATGGACCTCATATACCAGTGGAAAGAGGAAGTTTCCTCCTTCAACTGCAACAACTAGGAAACCTGCACAAAGAAAAGTTGTGGCTGATAGCCGGAGACTTTAATATGACAACCTCAAAAGGTGAAAAGAAAGGCAGACTACAAAGAGAAGAACCGGACATGGAAAGATTCAGGGACATACAATCAGAACTGAAAATGATAGACATCCATACCATTAATGGCAAATACACTTGGAACAACCGTAGAGGAGGAAGCAAGCAAATAGCTTCCAGGCTTGATAGGTTCCTTGCAACAAAACATTTCGTAGGGAAGGACCTTTTCTACGAAGCAACAATCCTACCCTGCCAAGGGTCCGATCATTGGCCCATAAAAATAGAAATCGCAATGAACCAACAGAATCAGAATAGACCCTTCAGGTTCAAGGCATTCTGATTGAGAGATCCAACCTTCATAGAAAAAATGGAAAATTGGTGGAAGGAGAATGAGACTGGAATAAATGGAAGAAACAAAATGCACACTCTACAGCTAAGATTAAAAGATCTCAAAGGTAAAATAAAGAAGTGGAATAGAGAGGAATTTGGACATATTCAAAAAGACCAAGAAAAGCTTCAGATAGAAATGAAAAGAATACAACAGAAAAATCATAGAAGACGGGAGAACTAAGGAATTAGCAGAGGAAGAAGGAATGGTACTAAACAGGCTGGAGGAAAGAAGAAAACAAGAGGAAATCTTATGGAGACAAAAATCGAGAATACAATGGCTGAAAGAGGGGGAGAGAAATACGAAATTCTTCCATAAGGCTATGCAACAACACAGACAGCAAAACAGAATATTCTCTCTAAAAGATAGCCAAGGCAACATGTTAACTCAGAAAGAGGAGATGGAGAATCTACTAACACAGCACTTCAAAGGAATCCTGACCAAAACCCAAAGCAATAGAGAGGAAGATATAGCAAAAATAAGCCAATATATACCCAAAATGGTGAATAGAGAACAGAACATGGCACTCCTAAGGGTTATAACAGAGACAGAAGTAGAAGAGACAGTGAAGGCGATGGCAAAGAACAAAGCACCAGGACTGGATGGATATACCTCAGAATTCTTCCAAGCCACATGGAGCTTCATGAGTCAAGAGTATTGTAAATGCAGTGGAAGAATCTAGATGCACGAAAAGAATGCACCCAGCTTTGAATGCTACCTTCCTCGCCTGATTCTGAAGATGGAAAAGGCTGAGGAACCACAAGGATTCAGACTGATAGCACTATGTAATGTAATTTACAAAATCCTAGCTACTATAATGGTGAATAGACTAAAATCTATACTCCCAGAGTTGATTTCACAGGAATAAACGGGGTTCGTCAAAGGGAGACAAATAGTGGATGGAATTATAGTAGCTCAAGAAGCAATCCATTCACTGAAGAACTCAAAACACAAGGGGATGATGATCAAACTAGACTTAGCTAAATCATATGACAGGCTAAGCTGGGAATATCTCCAAAAAATCCTCAAAGCTTATGGTTTTGATGACAGATGGATAGATTGGGTAATGTCCATGATAACTACACTAGTCATGTCCATACTGCTAAACGGGACACCTTCAGAAGCCTTTAACCCATCCAGAGGACTCAGGCAGGGTGATCCACTATCCTTGTTTCTATTCATCCTAGCTGTTGATGGTCTAGGAAGACTGATAAAAGCTAAAGTGAATAGCGGACAGCTAAAAGGACTCAGACTGTGGGGAGATGAACTACCCCTAACCCATCAACAATTTGTGGATGATGTCATGTTGTATGGACAGGCCAACCTCAAAGAAGCAAAGCAATTAATGGAAATCCTCGGCAAATTTACAAGAGCAACAGGTACTGAGATAAACAAAGAAAAATCGGAAATTTACTTCTTCAACACTCAAATGACTTCCCAATCATTCCTGGCAAGAACCATGGGATTTAGAGTAGGGAAATTCCCCACTAAATATCTAGGCATTCAACTATGTGATAAGCAAAATAGAATTGCTAACTGGGGAGGCCTGATGGGAAAGATACAAAAATGAATGGACAACTAGACTTTCAGGGCTCTGAACACCCCGAGCCGCATCATCCTCCTCAAATCGGTTCTCCAATCCATCCCAATTTATCAAATGACTAGCCAAGCTATACCAAAAACAATATGTCAAAAAATGGTGGAGATTTTCAAAAAATTCCTGTGGCAAGGAACAAGCAATGCTCTATCCTGGAAATGGCTAAGTAAAACATTAACAGAAGGAGGACTAGGGCTACGAGACCCATATATCCTAAACCAAGTAATGGGGGCAAAATTGTGGTGGAGATGGATACAAGGAGGAGAAGACTTGTGGAAAAAGCTGTGGGAGAAAAAATATGAGATGGCCAGATCTCCAGAAGGAAAACTGAGAAGCCAATCGGAAAAGAAAGGCTCTGCAATATGGAACTTGGCAAGATCAAATAGGGACCTGATAAGAGAACATAGCTTTTGGGAAATAAGGGAGGGGGACAAAGCGAATTTCTGGGATGAGGCATGGAAACAAAGAGAAAAACTTCGTCAGCAACCTCAACTCCAAGAAATTCACCAGTTCACCACCCAAATGGAGGAAGACGCAGCCCAAAACTACTGGCTTCCTGAAAGGGACAGATACTGGAGAAAATGGAAAAAAAGGAAGACTGGCAAGAAGCACCAGAAACATAACAATGGGCAAACTACGAAAAGGAGATGGTGACAAGAAAAATAGTGGTCAAAGAAGGGACGGACATCATAAGATGGGGAAAAAGAATTAAAGGGATGTTCATGATAGCAGAAGGATACTACATAAAAGCAGGTAGTACTAGCAACCCCGAAAAAAAAAATGGGACAGAATTTGGAAAATGAAAACCTGGCCGAAGATAGCGTTGTTTACCTAGATTATGAACCATGGGCAAGCTTTAACCTGGGACCAATTGTAAAGGAAGGGGACGCAAGGCCCATCACGCTGCATACTATGCTAGGAACAAGAAGAAACGATGGAACACCTAACTAACACCTGCCGAGTCAGCAACATCCTGTGGCGACACCACCAGCAACTCTTTGAAATCAGTGATAGAGACATAAACAGTATGAAATTAACAGTAGAAAAATGGAGGATAAAACCGTACCAAAATGCAGTCCTGAATAGAGCTTGGAATCTCTCCATAGGGTTCATCCTATGGAACATATGGAAAGAAAGGAACCAGTTGATTTTTAAGGAAGATGGCAGAGCAATGAATGATATATGGAACCAAACAGTCCAGAACATAAGAGAAACCATAATTATAGAGAAGTGGAACGACGAAGACTGGAAAGTGGACCAAACAAAGACACAAATTCTGAACCGACTGCAACTAAAAATAAGCAAAATAGATATGGTTGCAAGGAAATATCAAGCCAAAGACGTAGAGGACAACAATTACTACAGGAATCCTCAGCAGGGATTCATAAAGTTGAATTTTGACGGAGCTGCAAAAGGAAACGTAGGGGAGGCAGGCATTGGAGGAATATTCAAAGATGACAGGGGAAGGATGCTAAGGGTATATGCGATGGACTGTGGAAATGCATCGAACAATGAAGCAGAATTCCATGCACTAAAAAGGGGGATAGAAATAGCCATACGATAGGGGTATCAGAAACTCCAGGTAGAAGGAGATTCGAGGTTAGCCATAGACATATTCAAACAGCTACCGAACGGAACACCCGCAGAAAAGCTAAGTCACAGCTGGCGGACCGCATGGATAGTCAAGGAGATAAGCAAATTGCTGAGAAAGATAGCATACACACTACCATCCCATGTGAGAAGAAGAGGTAATGAACCAGCAGACTGCCTAGTGAATTGGGGATGCAGGAATGGAGACCAACAGCTGGATGTAAGCGGGGTAGAGCTAAACCAAAGGAGGAAATGGCACAACTGATACAACTCATAGAAAAAGATATGAATACGAGTGAACATCTAGAGAAATCGAAGAGAGATGACCGGAGCAGAGAGGGAAAAGGACAGACGCAGGAAAGGACAGGGGAGGAACAAGACAGGAGTAGACAGGTGATCAGAAGGATGACGGAGCAGGGCAGAGGAGGTACACCTCTCGAGAGTACGGGGGAGGAGCCGGAAAGTAATGTCAGAGGAAAGGGCAGGACAGAGAAGACGAAGGTGGGCAAAGGAATAAAGACAAGTGGCAAATCAGAGCCAGAATTACTATGGCAAGAGGAGTCGGGAGAGGCAAGAGGACTCAGAATCTAGGTCATAGCTAGCCCCATAGGTGTGAAAGGCAGAATACATGTAGACCTGAGAGAAGGAAGTTGGGAAAGGAAATCCCCTATTTCCACTGTGGCGACACTACAATCTAGGGGGAGGGCGGGAGTGCAGCCAGCAGAAACCCTTTTAAAAAGCCTGAGAAAACCGGGTCCAAGGGATACCTCTTCCATCTACCATTATCTAAGGGTGAGCCCCCGGGAAGGAGGAGGCAAAAAAGGCAGGAGTTGAACTTGTGCATGGGACGGGATAAGAGAAGAACGCATCGATACCTCATGACCCTGGGAATAAAAAGAGATGGAGCCAAACCCAGACTGGTGGGAAACCAGAAGGTTTAGTGTCAGATCAGGGAAGGCACTTAAAATAGGTCAGAGAGCACAAGATTACAGGCAACAACCGCCAAGCTGCAAGCAGAATGGCTCCCAAAAGAGGAAAGAGGGTAGCTAAGAAGGAAGAAGGAACAAGTGGTCAGGCAAAGAAAAGAGGCAGGAAGCCAGATGGAGACCAAATGAAGACAATTATTGACTCCTACATGGAAGGAAACCCGAAGGAAGTAAGAGACCAGATAGCAAGCTGGGAGCGAGACCTAAGAGATAATCTTAGGTATAGAGATATACCTATGGATGAATGGGAAAGAATGGTGAAAGACCCTGGGACTACTAATGGAAGAAAATCCCTGTTCAGAAAAACCATGCACCAATACTCGGTTATGAAAAACATAATAAGACAAAAAGGAGAAGGACCAAGTCCGAGCTGAACTTCTAAGGGAAATAGCGACCATACAGATACAGACTTACCGAAACAATCTTGCCTTAGGAAGGATTGAACAGACCCTGAAAGAGATAAAGTGGAAAATGGAACAGAGAAGCGAGATGCCAGGATCTAGCGCAAAGGCACCAGCTCCGGTAATATCCTCAGACAAAGAATGATCAAGTGAACCAGAATGCTTTGACTTTTGACTATGATGAAGGAAAAAAACATGTTTATTTTGATCTTTAGAGATAGTAGTAGAGATAGTCAACATAGAAATAGTGGATGGATTGCTATGAACTTATTTAAATTTTGGACAGGATTTAAAGCTGACCGGTGGTCACCTGGTTTCCTCCGGGCAGGTGACTACCTGGAACAAATGGATGTAAAAAGTTTTGGAAAATAGATGATAAATAGAGACCTGCCAAGTTTACAAAAAAAATGACACACAAGACCATTGATTCATTGACATCTATCAATCTACATAAGTAACCACATAGATAAAATCTCCAAAAAACACTCTAATTACCCATCCACAACATGAACCAAATATTAGACAGAGTTTTCTCCACAGGAAAGTTCCCAATGAGAGGTGTTTCTTTTATATAATAAATATATCTAACGAAGTTCTCAATAGAAAAATAATATAATCTTAGATCTAGCATAGAAAATATTAAAATAGCCATTATCTCCTCAACTAACTATGGAGATATGGTCAACAATACAATATAATATGAGGTAGCTACGCCAGCCATACAAAGATGTCCACTATGAGTGAGGAAGGAATCAAAATGACCTCAACAACCTCCTTAAACCAACCTAATAGCCTCGTCAACCAAATAACAACTAAGTCATCCTCCACAAAATGATGAAATCGACCACATGAATGGCATATGTGAGCTCCCTATATTCTATAGCTCTATAAAATTCCTCAAAAAATGTGATAGTATGTCCTTCAAGGAATAAGAACCTCCACAGAGCATGAAAGTGACCCATCTCAATGATCCAAGGCAGTTTTTGTCCGTGAAAGTACATACACACATTCAGTTTTTTATTATTTGTGACCAACAAATAGGCCAGTGTCTATTCCATGGATCTTCTTCATTATAGATACACTTCAGACATGCTTTCCAACATCGATTTGTCAATATGGGCATGTTGTTTTCATATGCTAAGTGCACACATGATTCAAAGGAGCTTTTATCATGTATGGAGTGTATTTGAATGTTTGATCAATATGCAGTTATGCCATCACTAATATTGTTGCAGGTTATTGATGCACCAATAAAGTGGACTTTATAGACAAAGCAAGGGGATAAAAAGTAAGCATTTACCCTTGTCATTAGATCTGCAATAAGATTGTTGAGTGATGGTTTTGGCAGCAACATCAAATTCAACACATAGGATGATTTGGGCATAATGTTGTTTCAACGAAAGATACAAGAAAGATGATGTGGTATTTAGTAGCTTCCCTTCACCCATGCAAATATAATAGTCATACATTATAGATTGCCAATATTTTTTTTCTTTCATAGAAATTTTTGGAAAGCTTCTAGCGGTTCCATACATCCGCACCCATGTTTCCTCTATTCTCAAGTTTAGGAACTCTACGCAACATAGATGTAAACTACCAAGCTTGTAGAAAACATCCCTGAAAGTACCTTTAGGTTGGTTTTCTAGGAAGACATTAGTAGTTCAAATTCATTTGTAACCTTTTTGTGATTATGCACTATTTGAGATGTTGGGTCCTTCGTTTTGGGGAACTAAAGAACGTAGATGATAGGATGGAAGGCTGGTGATATTTTGCGAAGATATATGTTGGGTAGTTGTAAGGGATACAACCAACAAGAAAGAAGGAACTCGCAGAGAACTATCAGTTGTGGAGGAATGGCGGAAGAAGGCAGCCACAACTGAGTGAAGAAGAATAATGATAGACAAGAAACAGAAGCAGTCGAGCGAGGAAGAAGGAAGAGTCTCCAAGAAAGAATTGGTCATCCAAGCAGGGACAGAAATATAAGGAAGGGTGTGGGGAAAAGAAGAAAAAGGAGAGTATCAAATTGTTGTTGCGAAGTTGTTCGAGCTGCACTATATTTGTTGATATGGTTATACATTGATCTCTTATGATGGATTTGAAGGTTGATATGAGGCTATCGAGCCATATGTAAAATTGTATTGTCGTATGAATTAATAGAAAATGGAATTTTTTGGGATACATGTGTGTGCATGAAAGGTTATTTGGTTTCTTAAAAAATTTAATAGAATCATATATGTGTTATATTTCTCTTCTGTATGATCATGATATATTGTGATTAAGTTGTCTGATTGATATAGCTTGGGCTCCTTGACCTCTTTGTTCTCCTATGACTTTTTTCCGGCACTAGACTTCCAACACCATCTAACTAAGGCCACGACACACCTCGGGTGAGACTCTTTATCCTCTTGGGGTAAGGTGAAAATTTCAGCATTGTGCCAGACTACAGCGAAGCTTTGTTGGCCCCTATGCCCGAACTCGTTGTCTCAACACTGTTAATTGCACCAAAAATGGTTCTGTTGTTAGTGTTAGCATCAATTTTACACCTTCATTTCAATTCAATGATGTCAGTCTATATTTTTGCAAGTCATAATCATATAAATGGGGGTGTTGAATTCAGTATAAGGTTTTCCAAGCCTAGGGAAATCTGTCATTAAAACTATTTTACCTAACCCTAATTCTATGCAAATTTTTTCTTAGTGATTTGACTTATAGAAAAAAATTGGTTGGCGCTAAGAAATGTTTTCGTAGCGCGACACTATGAAATGTTTTCGTAACGCTTTTCGAAAAAATTTAAAACTCACTTTTTGACCTGTTAATCCATAGTTTTTGAGCACTTATGTGGTGATTTATGAAATAATGGTCCTCCTCATGCATGATGTGACATTTGCCAACATTTTTTAGCCCATTTGAGCCGTGTAAGATCAAACCCTAGTTTACCCTGTTTTTCTTAAAACTGTTTTTTCAAGCAAACCCAGATTTGTAGTTTTCCAGTGCATAAAGGTTGCTAGTCATCTTGCAGTCCTATGCTAGGGTATTTCAAGGTCATTAAAGGTGTTTATAGGTCTTGGAGCATTGCAAATGGGTTGGTTTGGCCATGTAAAGAGAAGCCAAAACATAGTTCCTTCTCAAGTTGTAGCTCATGAAATCAAAGGAGAATCTAGCCACCACTAGGTTGAAAAACATGAGGAAGTCCCTGTGAAAGTTCCAGAGGTTGAATTTTATGAAGGGAAGACTAGAAGACTACAAAAATTAAGAAAAGACAGAGGAAAATAGAGTGTGTTAAGAAGAAAAAGGGAAAAACCCTAAAAGCTGATAAAAGTCCACAAAAAATTACCAGAAGAGTAAAAAGGAGTCAAAGCAAGTTGGACATCCTTGCTCAAGTTGCAAAAGACATAGAAAAGTGATCAGTTGACTTCAGGGGCAGAGTATGACATAAACCCTAATTTTGTTACAACAAACCCTAATTTTGTTGCACCAAACTCTAATGGATATTCAACATTTTGGCTTACTCATGGTTAATCATCAAGAAGTAATTATTTTTTAGTATACTATGGTCAAATATCAGATATTTTTGTGGCTAAAGGAGTACGAGTCAACATAAGGAAAAACAACCTTGAAATAATAGGTTTACCAACACTTAGTTTTTCATGTTTTAGTCGTTATGTTCAAACAAAGATTCCAAGCAGGTGGTAATGAATTTTACAAAAACACAAGAGGTTTTTATTGTGAACGGGATGATTTAAAAAAAAAAAAATTACCGAGCATCATGTTTTAGAAACTACAGAGGAATGTTTGAGGCCTAGTTTACAGATTTTGTAATTCTGTATTTTCCTGTTTTAGTCATTATTTTCAAAAGAAGTTTCTGAAAAGATGGAGATGAATTTGGGAAAACCACAAGAGGTTTTTGGAGCTAATGGATCAATTAAAAAAAACTCCCTCCGTTTTCTAACAGGTGTCATGGTTTGGAAGATCCAAATGCACCTTTGGACCCTATTTTTAGGAATTTTCCAGATTTTTCGAAATTTTGTTTCCTATAAAAATGTCAAGTCAACAGCTGAACAAATTCAACTTGGAGAGCAGACTAAATATGGGTTTTTAGATCCATTTCTTTTGGATATTGATGGTTATTTTAATTAATACTTTCCACAAATTGTGGATCTGAATCTCTATTGTATTTTCCTATATATTTCATCAAAAATATGAAGAAAGGGTTGGATTTTCTGAAAATTATAGTTTCATTGTCTATGTGTTTTGAATGCTTCAATCATTTCATTTTCCAGGATCAGTAGATTCTAAACAGTGATATAAATATTCATGAGATAGTGGATGTTAGTATGTATCTCTGTGTTTTTTAATTTCTCCTTCAATAATCTCATAACTACATTTCCTCTGAATGTTTGGAAAGTTAAATTAATTCAGAATTCATTATTTCTTGATGCTCTGAGTTAGGTTTTCAAAGGTTCTCATTTTGATCCTCTAAAGCCACCTTAGGATTCATTGTGCATGCCCTATTGTGGTGGATTGTGTTTCTTATTCTTCACCCATCTACAACAAATGGCAAAGGTCTAGGATCTGTTATCCACCTTGCCTTTATCAATCCTGATTAGACAACCAACATCTTGGTAAATTGCCTTAAAAACCTTAGCTATTTGACTCCATCACCTAATGAGCTATTGATTTTAGGCCCAGCAAAACCCTACATCAAAAAATCTTATCCAAAATATCTAGCCACATTATGAAGGTAAGGGAGATCCCTCTCTAGATTGAAGGGGCTAGCATTCAATGTAAAAGTTGGACTAAAAAGGTTACCTTGGGAATTTCTCTCCTATAGCGAAGAGAAACTTTCTAAATGCTAACAGTTGGGACCATAAATTTCAGAAAGGGGTTTGGAATATGGTATTGAGGAACTTTAAGGAGGAGTTGCAAGACTAGTGGCACGAGCAAGTGGATCGATTCGTCTCTCAACAAGCTCAACTCTGTCAGTGAGGTGTGGGGAAGTTGAAGGAAGATATCTTATACTCAGAACCAGCTAGCGATCAATAAGATATCTTCTAATGCAATTTCCCATATGAGATTTACAACTGGTTGCAGATATTTCAAGTAAAACGAAAATCCAATGGACAAAACCTATCTCGCCGTGCCTAGACTCAAGCAGATCTTATCAAGATACAACGCCTTGACATAGATCTGACACGAATTGTGGATTTATGGGTGTAGACTACATTAGAAGGATACATTACTGAGTTTTCAGCGGATATTCATCAGTCTTTTCCTAAAGCTAAAGTTGTGTTTAGATCAGTATTGAGAGGAAGACTACTAAAGGAAATTCCATTGTGGGTTAAGATTCTAATGGTGGAGGAGAACTTGTTGGTATTTCAGAACCCAAACATGGCAACTTAACCACCTAGTACTGGGGGAAGGACTTAAAGGGAGGGATGCTACCAAGCAAGGGACTATGAGAATGTCAAATAAATGGATGTAGATGAATTTTGAAAGGTCAGGGATCTGAGGGCACAAAGGAGAGTGCAGATAGCTAAGAAATGGAAAGAGAGGGCTCTACAATGAATTAAGAGGTGACATAAGAGTTTACACCAAGTAGGAGTGGTGTTAAGAGGTCCAGAAGAGGAAGAAAGTGTGGAAGTTGGTCCAGTGGGAAGAGAATAGACGACCGTAACGATTGTGGGTCAGGAAGGTGACAAGGACCCACCCTTGCCAATAGAAATGGAAACGTCAGATGGAATGGGCCACCTAGGCTCCAAGGAAGGCCTGGATGATGACATGCACTTTGCTATAAGGAGACTATTTGTGGAAAATGATGCGTCCAATGGAAGTAATGATTTTCCTCCCCATAGCTCAGGTAGTATCTCCCCCAACCTTCCCCTATTACTCTATCATAATCCTGATAAATTTCTATCTAAGTTAATCAAAACTATAAGAGTTCACAATGTCCATGCTAATGACAAAGCTATTGCTAGTGGCAGTGGAACTAGTAATATTGGTACAAACTTGCAAGGATCATTGTAGCTTGGGTTGCGGGGATTTATACTCCTCTCACAAATTTAGTAAAATATGGCGGGATCATTCACCAGGTATCCCAAGTTCTCTAGTAAAGGGAACGATGATGTAGAGCAGCATTGGTATCTATGTGAAGCCATCTGGAGGGCCCACCAGACACCTGATGATGTAAAGTTAATTGAATTCCAAACCACTCTCAAAGAAAGAGAATTGAGATGGTTCATAAAGTGGTCAGAACTACACCAAAATCCAACTATAGATGATGTCAAGCGGGAATTTTTGCAGGAATTTAAGCTTCCTCGGACCAACTAGCAAGGGATGTGTGAACTATGGGAAATCAAGTAGTGGGAAGGAGAGAATCCATGGGAGATAATACAAAGATTCAAGGATTTCATTGATAAATTGAGCTATCTGATATACCCAAATCATCAATGAGAATGGGTCATTAAAGCGTTATTTCCCCTTACCCACACACCATTGATTCAACTGAAAATTGACATGTTGCAAGATGCCCTAGAGCAAGCAACTCAGATTGATGCCATGGCGGGATATCCACATGAGTATCGAGGGGGAGAAACACCTCATGATCTTTCCATATTAGGTCTACAACATCAAATTGCAAACCTGACAGAGAATTTGAGGGATATGCAACCAGTGCAATTGGCGTGAACAAATGTATGGTGTACTAATTATCTAGTAGAAGGGCATGTTGCTATGGAATGCCCAAGATTGCAGGGCCTAAATGCTACGCCTACATTAGTGGGGCCATCTGGATCTACACCCATTGTAGGAGTTGCGTAGATAGGGATGCAAGGATTATACACAGGGCACAACCAATTTCATGTGTTCCCAAACTAGCAGAATTTAGCACAAACTAAGTACTGTGAGATATGCAAAGGATATGGGAATCATCCTTGTCTCTCTCCCATCCTACAAAAATACTCTAATATTTCAAACAACACCTTTTGTGAATTTTTTTCTTCAATGACTCACCATAATGATCATTGTAGGGCACTGGATGCCTTAGCTGATCAGTTGGATCAATCAGCCTTCTGAATCAATGAGACTCCTCGAGGAGGAAGAGGAGAAGGAGGAACAAGGGGAGGAAGTATATGAGGCAAATGCTTGGTTGGTTGTTATAACTGTGATTAGGAAGGGCATGTTGCATGAGATTTCGCACTACCCAGAAGACCATGGTACTCTCATTGCAAGGTTAACACACATGCAACAAAGGATTGTCTAGATTTGATTGCTAGATAGGAGGAGTGTAACCGCCAACAGGGGGAAAGCTTAATCAATGCAAAACCAAGGTTTCCAGAGACATTACCCCTCTCAAACATCAACATAGTCACCCGTGGAGGCAAAAATACTAGAGTTGACATAGGAGCGACTGAATAGCCCAAGGTTATAAGACCAGCTTCACAAAAGCGCTCATATGATCCTCAACAACAGAAGCAGTACTACATGGAAGCCAAAAAAACTTTTAGCAAATTAACACTAGGAGGAGGGCCATAGGAAGAGCAGTTAGGATCCTTTAAAGCTAGGAGTATGGACCCACCACAATCCAATGCTCAGCCCATAGGAGAATGGTTCAGACTATTTCTACAAATTGTGAACGATGATTAGATGCTAGGACATTACATAAAAGTCTGAAATCTACTGTCAAGGACAGGGTGGATGAGGGAGAAATCATCTCTGCCAACCTACTTGAAATACACTCTAGAAGAATGCAGAGGAACAAGAAGAGAACGAGAAGGGAGTTCTGGATTGACGCTCAGATTGTGGGTTTCCAAATTAAGGACACCATGTTAGATCTAGGCTCATATGTTAACATTTTTTTGTGAAATACTTGGGAAGCCCTGGGAAGGACCAAGCTGAAGTCTTCACCAATTTAGCTAAGTATGGAAAATCAATATTGTATCCTCCTGGTCAGACGACTGGAGTTTGTAGAATTTGATCTAGTGGGGGTGAAGATTTATGCAGAATTTGAAGTGATAGACATTATGGGGGACAAGGACCCCTACCCGACATTGCTTGGGATACACTGGAATTTTGAGAACTATGCCATAATTGATTTAAAGAAGAAACTGATGAATTTTGAAGTAGAAGGGGTTAGAGTAATCTAACCCCTAGACCCTTATCAAGGACCAAGGTTCATAGAGCCGACAGATGATAGGGAAGAACCAGAATTTTTGGATCAACTGTATAGACTAACAGCAGGAAGAAGGGAGGATTACATCAACCCAATGGCAGAAGGGTCCATCAATTGGCAGAGCATTCAAAGTTCAAAGGTTGGCTCGGAGGCTGCTTGGGATGATTGGAAGTAGGGTGGATACAAAATCAACACCAGCCATTGTGCCACAATATATCAGATTAATTGGATCGATACTAAAGTACGAGAATTCCCTATTTTCAATGGTATGGATTCAGTCACTTATTTTATCAACAGAGTTGACGCAATTTTTCTTGAAGAACATAAAGTGCCTAAACTGAATGTCTCCCTACAAGTAACGTTGGTAAGGTGGTGGGGAGTTCACCGCAACCATATCAGGGAATCGAAGAATATCAAGTCAATAATGGAAGTCAGATTCCGATAGTCAGGGGAGTACCTTCGGGATTTTGTGAAGTACAGGGGGGACTCTGACCCTCGGCAACACTTGCAAGAATGTGAGGCCAGATGGAACAGGGAAGGAGTTCCAAAGGAGTTTTCGGTGTAGGGATTTATACACACCCTAGGGACCTTTCCAAGGGCATGGTAGGTAAAGGAAGAAATACGAAGATAGAATGGAGATTGGGATTGCCTGGATGATCAATTTGTCAACGTATTTTCCTTCTCAGACAGTGACGAAAAGCTGACCAAGGCATTGCATTCCGTTAAGCGATTTTTGATTACAACATCTCAGCTAATGGAGGGATGCATAAATCATAGCACTCTAGATTCATATATTTATGAATTCGAATATCAGGAGGTCGTAATTTATGGGAAGGTAGACAAAGAACTAGATGAGGATGATCTGGAGGAATTACGGCATCTAGAATTCAATGAAACTGAGGGGGAATGGGACATCAAGGATGGGCATGTGAATGATGCTCTGCACCTACTCCCCTTGAAGTTGTAGAAACTCAACATTGGGACTATTGAAAATTCGAAGTTATCCTCGATTGGAGACTATTGGGATGAGCATACTACGAAAGAGATCTTTGATCTCTTCAAAGAATATAAAGACTTGTTCCCCTCGTCGGTTGTGGAACTAAAGGGTATTAAGGGGGAGTTAGTATAGATGAAGATCATGATTAAACCATATGTAAAACTAGTGAAGCATCGACCATACCGACTGAACCTGAGAGTTAAGGAGAAGGTGAAAAGAGAGATAGATAAGATGTTACCAGCATGGCTTATATTCTTGGTTGATGAAGCAAAGTGGGTAAACCTGATCGTTATATAGAATAAGAAGGATGCTACATAAATAAGGGTTTGTGTGGACTATCGCAGTCTGAATGTTTCCTGTGTTCACAATCCTTTTCCCACCCCGTTCAGTGATGAAGTTTTAGACAATGTGGTAGGGAATGAAGCCTATTATTTTACAGATGGATTCTTCGGTTATCATCAAGTCAGGATTGTAGAGGAGTATAAGAATATAATCACATTTACTATGAAATGGGGGTCTTATGCATACCATGTTATGCCATTTGGGCTCAAGAATGCACCGACAGTGCTCTCAATAATTGTGATTACTTCTTTTAGATATTATATCCACAAGTTACTAGAGGTTTATATGGATGATTGGACTATTTATAGTTTGTTGAAGAAACATCCCAGTTTTCTTAGAATCATCTTTGACCAAAGCAAAAAGTTACAGATCTCATTAAACTTGAAGAAGTGCATATTTGTTGTCCCCTTTGGAATTCTCTTGGGCCATATACTATGAGAGTAAGGAGTGTGTGTAGACCCCGCTAATGTTGTGGCGATCGTGAACATGGATCCACCCACAAGTGTTAACATCTCACGTCCACCTTGGGCAACACGGGGTACTACAGGAACAAATAATTTCATGTTCACATTGACACCTCGGGTATTGCATTGGGATTTGTCCTAGCTCAACCAAGGGAGGGAAACCTCGATCACCCCATTTACTTCAGTAGCATAAATTTATCTACGACAGAGAAAAATTTTACCACAACTGAGCATGAGGCAATTCCGATGGTGTATTCCCTTCAAAAGTTCTGACATTACCTGCAGGGAGGTCCATTCAAGTTTTTCACTAATCATTGTGCTTTGAATTAGTTAGTGAAAAAACTCATGCTTGAGGGTAGGATTTGCATATGGCTTTTGTTATCCCAAGAATTCACATTTGAAGTAATTAAGCCAAATCGACTAAATGTGGGGCCCAATCACCTCTCACAGCTAGAGTCAGGTGAAAGTGGAGGATCCATTGATGATCAACTGTCGAATGCCGATATATTTCAAATTGAAGATATGCTAGAGTACTTTGAGGATATAACAGCCTTTCTACCTATAGGTAAATTCCCAGAGGAATACACAACAACACAATGAAGGCATATGGTCGTCTAAGCTATAGATTATCAATTGATTGCAGGACAACTATACAAATTGGGCCTTGATCAAGTGTTGCACAAATGTGTCCTCAACCATGAGAGACAGGATGTATTGTGGGAGTGTCATTCAGGGGTTGTGGGAGGCCATGTTGGAGGAAAGGCCACCGCAAGGAAAGTACTGCAGGCGGGGCTTTGGTGGCCCACGGTTTTCAGGGATGCGAAGGAATATGCAGAAGGCGTGACGTTTGCCAAAGGGTTGGGAAATCATCATACCGAGATAAACTACCCTTGCAACCAATACAAACACTGTAGATCTTTAAGAAATGGAAAATCAACTTTATAGGACCTATCAATCTGCCGACACGCCACTCCCATGCTAGATATATCATCACCGCCACAAAGTACCTTACTAGATGGGTGGAGGCCACACCAGTTAAGGATTGTATGGCAAATATCGCCTAGATTTATTTTTGAAAATATCATCACCAAATTTGGGTGCCCCCGGAGCCTCATTAGTGGTCAGGGGACCCATTTCATAAATGAAACATATTCATCCTTACTTCATAACTTCATGATACAAAACCATAGGAGCATCATGTATCACCCACAAGAAATGGTACGGTGGAGGCTTTCAATAAGATTTTGGAAAGGGGCCTGACCAAGATATGCTTAGCTAATAGGTACGATTGGGATGAGTGGTTGCCAATGACTTTGTGGGCCTATCACACAATTTTTAAACGCTTACAAATGTATACGTATTTCCAGCTAGTATATGGATGAGAGGTTGTGGTACCCACCGAATTCACTATTCCCAGCCTTTTCATTGCATAGGCCACTCATATGACGGAGGAAGAGTCAATTCTGAAGAGGTTGGAGGAACTTTCAGAACTGGATGAGGCTAGGTTCATGGCATATTTCCATCAAAACGGTCGAAAAGCAGAGGCAGAAGGCATGGCACAACAGACAAATTAAACAGAAATCATTTACTGTAGGAGGACATGTTTTGTTATATGATAGCAAATTCTTGGAGTTTCCTAGGAAGCTACAGATGCATTGGTTGGGACCTTTTATTGTTGTCAAACTTGCAGAACTAGATGGTGTTCTACTGCCAGGATGGATGAATGACGCATGCCAAAAACCCTTCCAGGGGTCAAACAATTCCATTCCAAATTGATACATCTCTAAAAGGATACCATAGGTAGGATTAGGTAGATTCAGTTAGTTCTTTGTCATGTATTAGTTATGTATGTTAAACTAGTTGGTCAGTTAGTTCATTTAAGGTTATCCTAGAATAAATATGTCGTTAGGTATCTTCTAGTTGTGGAGATATTTCCACCCCAATGCAACTGCTTTTAGGTGATGGAGGGCCACACATGTTAGGTGTTGAAAACTGAAACAAGAAAATCATGATTTAATCTTCTCTTATATTAAATTAGGATAAAATTGTAATTCCAAATCAGAAGACAACAAGAATGAGTTAACTAAGTTAATTTCACTTGGTTGGCTCAGTTAATTTGAGTTGAGGACCTAACTTGAGTCATGTAGAGTGTTTCCTAAAGTTTAGGATCCTAGGTTGAGTTTAATTTGAACTGTAATAGTTTAATTGAGTTAAACTGAGTTAATGTCAGTTAAACTAGTTCCAACAATTGGAGGAACTAGTAGGAGGTCTAATAGTGATCCAAATGGATATTGGTGGCCACCCACCTATTCCAATTACACCTCCATTCAGTTTCATTTTTTTCCTTTCTTATTTCATCATTTACTATTTTTAATAGTTTTTCGAGTCCTAAAATTCTGGAGCAGTTTTGACCCCCTAAACGACATTTTTTTTTAGGTCTGTTGCAGGCCTATGGAAAATCCTGTAGTACTTAAAGAGACCTTTCCAACAAGGTATTGTACGCGCCAAACAGAGATAATATGACCAAGTTATGACCCCAGGAAGTTGGCTGCCCAACTAACCCCAACAGGGCCCACAAACTCTTGGCATTACATCTCCTGGGGTTAAGGTTTTTATTGTTTAGGGCTTTGTAATGTTTTTCAATAATAAATAGGCTCTTGAGCCTCATTGTAACACATTTCAAAGGCATGCAGTCGCCGCATCTCTTCTCAGAGATAAGCTACCATCACCCGAGCTAGTCTTATTTCCATTCTGTTTGTAAGCATATTTCAATATTTGATATTAATGAAATGAAGTGTTATTTTTGCTGCAACTTTGTATTTATGGTTATATCTGTAATTTGTTGTGTTCATGTTTAAGTTCGGATCAAGTAGTGGGGTGTAGCTTCATGTGTTTAACCAGTTAACTAATAAATCAACCATAATTAACTCATGCATGTAGAGAATTCGAGTTACCCAATTGAGATTAAAGTTCAAGGGCAGTGTACTATCATTTGTAAACTAGTTCAAGTTGTATAAATGGTGCATGCAGTCAAAGGATAGACCTAAGGAAATTGTGCAATTCCAATGTGGTAAATTCCTATTTAATAGGGGCCTAATTCCCATAGAAATGGTGTAAGGAAATAGGGGCTTGGGCGGGAAAGAAATGTGCAAAGTATTGGCCAGAGTCAGCTTGTGAGGTAGTGAGATATATTATACTTGTGCAGAGATTGTTCGGGTTGAACAAACATTGTATTTTCTTCTCTATTTTTCTGATCTAATGCAATATACAGATAGAAAGGGGTTTTGATCAGCAAGCTTTCCCCTTAGATAAATCTCTAAGCATATTTGATTAAGTCTTCTCTCATGTTTATGTAGTGATTTCTCGATTAATTAATTATTTCCATTGATGAGTAGATTAGATTCAAGTATTTATTTTTAACATATTACATAATAAGTTTGAACCTACAAGGAACTTCTATATGGTATCGGAGCAAGAATCACAGTAGAGAAGATTTCGAACTTGTTATTGCAAGAGGATCAAACTTGCAGGATCATTTCTTCAGAGCTAAGAGGATGGATTTCTATGGACTAAGACTCGAGTATGCCCTTGAGGGAACCTAGAATTATGTTGTTTGGAAGGACCACATGGAGGTAGTGCTGGAAGATAATGGATTGAAGGAATTCATTGATAATGATATCCAAAAACCAGCAACAGTTGATGCTTAGAATGTAGCAGATTGGAAGAAGTGTGTAGCTAGAGTCAGGAGGATCATCCTGGAGGGTGTAAGAGACCACACAGGCTTGAAACTACATGGCAAAGAGACTCTCTTTTCTATGTGGAAGACTCTCAATGAGCTATTCAATAATAGAAATGAAGCCAAGAAACTTGAACTAATGAAGAAATTGAGGATTGAAGACAAAGGGTATGAGGTAGTCTTCAGAGATGGGAAGGCCTACCTCAAGCATCTTTATCAATTTCAAATTAATAAATTTGGTGTCATGATCGAGGGCCTATACACATTAGAGGAATATGCATGCACATCCTTGAGGAGAAAGGCAGGGATTAGAGATGTTGTGGTTGAGAGGGAGCATGATTTAGCTCTCAAGAGGAAGCCTCAGCCAATTGGAAATTGGGTTGACTAGGAGGATGATGATGAAGAGGACCAGTTAGAGACCTCTAGTAGGAGGAGAGTTCAAGCCAAGTGGGCAAAGGGAGCACATGAATCCATGCCTCTAGGTGTGAGGTAAGGCAATGTGAAACAATAGTCCTAAGAGTTGTAGGAATTTGGGCAGGGTCGATTGAGGCGTTTTTGTCTCATGGATCATTACCTTGCTACGGGGTCCCACAATATTCAGTAGTAGGAGGATCAATGTCAGTCAAATATTGAGGAGTGTAGAGCAATTTTGATAGAAAAGCAGGAGGCTTAGTAGCAAAGTCAGCAGCAACACAATTTTCCTAGTAGACATTAGCAGATTCATTCAATGATTATTTTTTTATTTTTTATTTTGGATGCTTTCAGTTGTAGATGTTGTAGTAGTAACAACAACAGAGATAATTGTCACATGCATTACATTCCAAAGCTGTTGGATTTAGGTATATTTGAATCCCTTTCTGGTTGAGACGAAGTGTTGAAAATGGAAACAAGAAAATCTTGATTTAATTTTCCTTGAATTAAATTAGGAGAAAATTGTAATTCCACATCACAAGATAAAAACAATGAGTTATCTAAGTTAATTTCACTTAGTTGGCTTAGTTAACTCAAGTTGAGGGCCTAACTTGAGTTATGTAGAGTAGTTCCTAAATTTTAGGAGCCTAGGTTGAGTTTAATTTGAGTTGTAATAGTTTAATTCAATTAAATTGAGCTAACGTCAGTTAAACTAGTTCCAATTGTTGGAGGAACTAGTAGGACGTCTAGAAGTGGGGTGCAACTTCATGTGTTCAACCAGTTAACTGATGAATCAGCCATAATTAATTCATGCATGCGAAGAATTTGAGTTACCCGGTTGAGATTAGAGTTCAAGGGAAGTGTACTATCAGTTGTAAACTAGTTCAAGTTGTACAGATGGTGCATGCAATTAGAGGAAGGACCTAAGGCAATTGCGCAATTCTAGAGTGGGAAATTCCTTTTTAATAGGGGCCCACTTCCCAAGGAAAAAACCATAAGGAAATGGGGGCTTACGCAGGTAGGAAATTGGCTAAGTATTGGCCAGAGTCGGCTTGTGAGGAAGTGAGATAGATTATACTTGTGCAGAGATTGTTCGGGTTGAACAAGAACTGTATTTTCTTCTCTACTTTTATAATCCAATGTAATATATAGATAGGATGGGTTTTTGAGCAACAAGCTTTCCCCTTAGATAAATATCTGATCATATGTGATTGAATCTTGTCTCATGTTTATGTTGTGATTTCTTAATTGATTAATTATTTCTACTAATGAGTAGAGTAGATTCAAGTCTTTTATTTTAGCATATTACATAAGCAGTTTGAATCTACAAGGAATTTATACATTAGGTGTTGTATTCATAATAATTAGGCAATAATTTCCAATATCAGCTCGAATTTGTGTTAAATATTTCCCATACCACCCATCATTAACTCCTAAGTGTTTCCCATCACGACGTTATAATTACCCATCAACTCCACCCTCCTTTTTCAGTTTTGCATCATCCGACTCAGGTCCATCTCAGCCGTAAGCAGTGTTAACACGATTCAGATTGCATAGGGAAAGTTGTCATATTAATTAGTTCGACGGTCTAGTCAAAAACACCGTGTCAAGATTTTCAACTTAATATGCATGGTGATGATAATTTTCTCAGAGTCCGGAGCTAAGGTGGTAGAGTTTCCAAGTTTAGACTATGCTCCTAATTCCCATTGTGTCAAGAACAAGTTTAAGACCCCTGTGATTTGTGTATATCATCGTCGTTATAGCATAATAACAAAGGTTGGTATATCTGTCCTAGAGGTTGAATTTGACGAAATAATCATGAAGTGAGAACCTCTATATGGTAAATATGATAAGGCAATTCTCGTCGACAACAACCTCTTAGACTCCTTCCAATTTCCAGCACTGAAGCGAGAGGTCTACACTGAACAAATGATTAAGGTTGATGGAAGTCAATCCATCAAGATTGCATATGATATCAGGGGAATTCAACGGTCGATGTTGTTGAACCTGAAACAACGTAAACTTTGAAACGGGAACTGATACTGTTACCCGTTTCGTAGAGATAGCAAAAAAGTGACCCGATTTTGAAAAGGGGCGATGCAGAACACGCATATTTTTTTTAGAGCATAGTTTTTGGCACTTTAAATAACCGAAACGATTACCTGTTTCGTAGAGGTAGCAAAAAAACAATCCGATTTTAAAAAGTGGTGATGCAAAATACACTTCTTTTTCGGAACATATTTTTGACACTTTAAATTTTCTTATGTATCAAATATAAATATTTGTTTTTAAATCTTAGTGATTTTCATGCTGATTTTGAAACGTGTTAATGCAGCGTACCTTTTTTTTTAGAGGACTTATTTTTCACACTTTAAAATTTATTATGTCCATTTTTTTTGAAATCATGATTACTTAATGAATTTTCAAGTTGTTTTATTTTTCTTTTTTTAAATGTTGATTACTTAAAATATATATATATATAGATATATATATATATATATATAAATGATAAAAAAAAACATTAAAAAATGTTTAAAAAAAAATAAAAACAAACTAGATTACGAAAAAGTTAAAAAACTAGTAAAATTAAGATTAAAAACATTTAAAAAAAAACTAAAAAAAAAAATCAAATTATAAAAATAAAAATAAAAATAATATTAATATATATATGAAAATTTTAAAAATATAAAATATATATAGATTTTCAAATTTAAAAAAAAAAACAAAAACAAAAACATTTAAAGTTTAAAAAGAAATATGTATTTTTTATCTTTAAAAAGAAAATAAACTTTTTTATTTTTTATTAAGCCCTATATTTTTATTGAAAAAAAAAAAACATTTAACTTTTTTTAATAAATAAATGTTAAAAATATATATATATATATATATATATATGCTCATATTTTTTAATTTTTTTATATAACAAACATTTATTTTTTGTTTTTTAAATAAAACTTTTTTAATTTAAACAAAACTTAAAAAAGGAAAAATTAATCTATAGTTAATTTGTACACATTTTTTTATTTTTTTTAAATAAACTTTTAAAAAAAAATATATATATATATATATGATTGATTCTACGCCCTCCGCCCAGGGCCTCACCACCCGTGGTGGTGCGGCCCTGGGCGAAGGGGCTGCCGGAATCGCCTCGCGGCTACCCGACCGCCCGTGGTGGCGCGGCCTTGGGCGAAGGGGCTGCCGGAATCGCCTCGCGGCCACCTGGCCTCCTGTGGTGGTGCGGCCCTGGGTGAAGGAGCTACATGCAGCCCCCTCCGCCTAGGGCCGCGCCACCACAGGCGACCGGGCGGCAGCAGGGGCAATTTTTTTTTTAAATAAAAAGAAAAATTGTTTAAAAAAAAATTATTTAAAAAAATAGGGTTAATAATTTATTTATTTTGTTTTAAATAAAAAATATTTGTTTTTAAAATTGGTTTTTTTAATAAAAAAATTAAATGTTTTTATTTTTTTAATAAAAATATATATATTTTGTTTCAAATTTAAATGTTTTTTGTTTTTTTTAAGTTTGAAAATACATATATATTTTTCTATTTTTAATTGTTTTTTGGATTTTTTTTTAATTTGAGTATATTTTTGTTTTTTAGGGTTTTTTTTTTACGTTTTATAATCTTAATTTTAGTAGTTTCTATATTCAAGCTTATGTGATCCATAACGAATTAAACAAAGTCTTTCGGTAGAAATCATATAAGAGAATTTTTTTGGCCAGCGCGTTTTGAACCAACAAGTGTGGTTCATCATCAAGACCAGATGAAGAGGCACACCATGGCAAAGGCTTAAATATGTCTCTACATTGCTCTCTATTAAAGCATTTGCCATAGTCTGCCTCTTCATCTGGTCCTGATGATGAACCACACTTGTTGGTTTGAAACACGTCGGCCAAAAAAATTCTCTCATGTGATTTCTACCAAAAGACTTTGTTTAATTGATTTTAGTAGTTTTTAAATTTTTTTTTATTAATTTTCTATTTTTTTTAAATCTAATTTGTTTTTAATTTTCTTTTTCTTTTCTTTTTTTTTCTTTTCTTTTTTTTTTCTTTTTTTTTTTACTTACTTGATTTTATAGTTTATTTTAATTTTTTATTTTCTTCTTTTCCTTTTTTTTTTTTGCCAAATTTTTTTATGTTTTATAAGATTAAAAAAAAATCCATTTTTTTAAAATATGTTTTTCTTACTATTTATTTGTTTATAATTTTTAAGTTTTCTTTTAGTTTTTTAATTCTTATCTTTTATAGGATAATTTTGTTTTTTTTTTCACATTTTTATGATTGATTTTTTTTTTGTTATTTTTTCTTGTCTTTTTTTATATATTTGATTTTTTTTGTTTCTTTTTAATTTTATGTTTTGTTTTTAGTATATATTTTAATTTACGTTTTGTTATTTTTTCAACTTTTCTTTGTTTTGTGTTTTTTCATTGTTTTAATTTTTTTATTTTTTATTTTATTTTATGTTTTCATTATTCTTTCGAAATTTTAATGTTTTTCAGAGTCATGATAAAATCTTTTACGCTATTATTTCGAAATGTTGAAGTTTTACCCTTGAAAAAAAAAGTGTTATTCCAGCGTCAACACTTTTCGTTTTGAGGGTGTTTTTTTTCACAAAATTTACCATTGAAAAAAAAGTGTTATTCAAACATCAACACTTTTTGTTTTGAGGGTGTTTTTTAGACAAATTTTCCACAAAAAATTGGTTTTCACTGCCATTTTTAAAACATCTTAAAAATTTACCTTACGAAAAAAAAAAAAAAAAAAAAAAGTGTTATTCCATCATCAACACTTTTCATTTTTAGCACTGTTTTTTATGTTTTTACAGGGATTTTTTCCTAGAGTTCTCATTTTGAGTTTATAGTTCCCATTTCAAAGTTTACATTGTTTTGAGGAGTCTTCCTATGTTTGGGACGACAAGAGAAACCATGCAGTGTACCAAGCTTCTTATCAGCCAGATGCATGGAGGATCATTATGGCTCGACAAGGAGTACCAAATACATGTAGTTGACCTTTAAAGGCTCACAGGCCTATCTGTGGTTGGGGCTGCAGTTTCGATGAAATTTCAAACAGCTTCCAAGAGAGTAATGAAGACAGGGGATGAGAACTACTACAACAAGTACAATACCCGGAGAGGGGGCAAGGGTGCACTAATAGAACCAATCAATGCACCAAATGTTAAATTCGCTTGTTACATTATTGCAGGGAAGCTCATGTGACATTTCTTGTGGAATCAATGCACATTAGATACTATTTTAGTGGCGGAGAACTGCGTACAAGGTGCACAACTGAACTGGTGTAGTTTTCTACTTCACAAGTTGTTTGAGGCCTGCGAGGATGTATACAAGAGAGCCACCCACTTCATCTATGGATATCTTGTTGTTACGTTGGAAATGTGGAAATGGTGCCCACCAGAGGGGCGAGAATTGGCTCTAATCACAAAAGATCAGCCACTGGCTCTTAGGTATACACCTTGGCGAACCTCAGGGGACCCAAGCAGCAAGGAAATTAATGAGGCCTCCTTTATTGGATGGTACCACAAGATGTTGGAAGTCGTCAAGGCCACAGAAAGAGTCCCAAAGTTGTTACTTGATGATTACTCACTGGACATATGGTTCGACATCAACCATGGCCATGTTTGGATACGGACGAAATGTGTCCATCCGGACACGTTTCAAATGAGGGCTCAAAATTTCATGCTGACTGAAGAATCTTTCCACATGGAGGTTAATTCCTAGTTGGGGATGGTCGAAGAAGTGCGAGAGGGAAAGCACATATATTTGTTTGGAGGGATGGTGCCATAGCCACTACCAGGGGAGACATCTGCAACATCAAGGAAGAGAATGGTTGAGGAACAACTGGAACCAGTCATCAAGAAGCTCCAAACTCAATTGCAGTCCATTGAGGAAACCATGGTAAACATTAGAGTCCCGATAAGTGTCTTCCCCACTCTCTTTGAATTTCAAAGTTCAAGGTTGTTTGAGTCAGTGGTTGGTGCTCCCCTCATTGCTTCACTCCCTCTAATGGGTCCCCATTCCTAGTCAAAACCGGTGATCCCAAATCCCCATAGCTCGAAAGCTGCAAAACCTCTAGACAGGTCAAAGAAAAAGAACATGACCACCTTCACACAGATTGTTGATCTCACAAATGAAGAACCTCAGTCATACACCGCATCACCCATTGTCGAAGAACATCCACCCCCCACTTCTAGCACGTCATCTTGATCGCATAACCCGTCACCCCGTACAACATCCACTTCCACCACGATCTCAGGCACCTTACCCTCCGGGACACCGCTAAGAACAGAAACGGAAATGGAGGTAGACTCCATTGTCTAGTCCATCACGATAGTTACCGAAAAGGAAGTCACCCCATAATCAATGTTAGCTTTATTTCTTGAGTTAGGTCCACTCACAGTCACGAGATAAATCATTAACCCTCCCATTCCCACAACACTCCATACATAATCATTTCCTTTTCATCTCCTTCCGTCAATACCATTTCACGCAATTCCCACCCATATAAATCCCCCAACAGTCAAACCCTCACAATAGCCCACCTCACCACAAGAGCATTCTGAAAATTATGTTGCCAATGGATAGTTGTTGCAGACTCGGTTTCCCGATCCATTGACAATGGGCCATAATGATCTCCAGGGCTGGTCCTCAGCCCAACTATTTAATTTTATTCAACAAGCCACATGCCGAGCAGAGGATTTGCACAATGTCCTAGCCACTAAGCATGCACAACAACAACAAAAAATTCTCAATCTCACTAGACAAGGTGATCACGTGCTTCAAGAGAAGCAACATATCCAAAGTTAGGTTGATCAAATAACTGAAAAGTTCCAAGTCTTATGGCCTTCGATCTCAGAAGTGGTGGTTAATGCCCTGGAGGATTTTTCTGCTTGTACCCTCGTCGAATGTTGTGATCACATTCAAGTAGCATGTGTTGATATGATATCAACAAATCGCGAGCTCAAGCGAAATCTTGTTGACACCCAAAGGGAACTTCCCAACCCCACCACCCAGTACGCAGTTGATATCAAGAAAAAACTTGCATACACAATGGAGCTTAAAGAGTCACTCATCAAGGATGTGGAAGAAGATCACACCCTTCTACAAGAAGTGCACGACTGGTTTGATTGTTTGGAAAAGAAGGACCAACCTATCTACCCTTTGCACAACCATGTCATTCACTTGCTCAATAAAGCCTGGGCACCAAGGAAAAGAATCAATGGAACGAGATCTTAGCACAGGTTAATGAGCTTGAGAACCAGATATAGCGAATAGAATACTTATCCGCAAAGACCAATAAGATACTCCTGGACCTCTGGCCACCTGCAAAGACTCATTTGGAAACACTACAACATCTTAGCGAAGAAATAGATGTGTAGTGGAACTCTCTACTAGAGAAACACCCAACCCAACCCACGACTGACATTGCAACTCAGTTCCTAGCCTAGGTTGCTACTCTCACAGGCACATGGTAGGGAGCCCTCAACGAATATACCTAGTTGAGACAGATGATCATTGATTTAGTTTCTAAGTTGTCCTTTGTTTGAACGGACCAGACAAGGGGGAGCAACGTAGGAAGAAACACCAGAGGCATCAGTGGCACCAGAAGCATCAATAGCACCAGGGGCATCAGCAAAGTCAATAGAGCTAGAAAAAAGATTGAATCAGGGACAAGTCAATGAACTGTGGTCGAGGCCTGTTGGGTTCTTCATTTTGGGGAACTAAATAATGTAGATGACAGGCTGGAAGGTTAATGATATTTTGTGAAGATAGTTGTTGGGAATTTGTAAGGGAGACATCCAACAAGAAAGAAGGAACTCGAGGAGAACAATAAGTTGTAGAGGAATGGTGGAAGAAGGTAGCCATAGCCAAGTGGAGAAGAATAATGAAAATAGAGAAACAGAAGTAGCTGAGCGAGGAATAACATGGAGTATCCAAGAAATAACTGGTAATCCAAGTAGGGGCGGAAATATAATGAAGGGTGTGGGGAGAAGAAGAAAAAGGAGAGTATCAAATTGTTGTTGCGGAGCTGTTCGATCCGCATTATATCTATTGATATGGTTATACATTGACCTCTTGTGATGGATTTGTAGGTTGATATGAGGCTCTCGAGCCAGATGTAATATTGTATTGCCATATGAATAAATAGAAAATGGAATTTTTTGGGATACCTATGTAGTGTATGAAAGGTTATCTTGTTTCTTAAAAATTTTAATAGAATCATATATGTGTTGTATTTCTCTTCTTATGATCATGATTTGTTGTGATTAAGTTGTTTGATTGATATAGTTCAGGCTCCTTTACCTTTGTGTTCTGCTTGTCACTTTTCCTTAGTACTGGACTTCCAACCCCATCTAACTAAGGTCGTGACACGCCTCGAGTGAGACTCCTTATCCTCTTGGGGTAAGGTGAAAATTTCGACGTTATATTAGATTGCAGCGAAGCTTTGTTGGCCCCTGTGCCCTAACCCGAGGTCTCTACCTTGTTAATATTTTTGCGTCAACATGAGACAACTATGATATTGTTGAAGTTAGGAGCCTATTTTCTTTGTTTTATATATAAAGCATTCATTTTTCCTACCAAGTCATGCTTTGTACATTGTGAAATATGTAGGATATAATCGATGATCTAGAAGCCATGCTCTAAAGAATGTACTGGGGTGCGATGAAAGCCTATTCACCTGGCCTAGTATATTTGCCACTTATTCCCTTACTTGTGCATAATATGAAACATGGGTCATTATGGCCATAATCTAACTTCCTAGATGATAAGCAAAAACATGTATCCTTTTTTTCTTAGAAAAGACATTTGGGCAATAGCACCTACTAACAAAGATACACTTCATAATTTATGTTGCATCATCCATGAGCCAATAAAGTCATCAAGACCCTCATTTGAACTTGGATGGCTCACCTAACTAGATTTGAACCTCGGAGAACTTGGTCTTGGATGAGGCTTTTGTACGAAATCATGATCATCCCAAACTTGTAGTTAGAGAATAGACTAAACAACAAAAACAATAGTTAAAATAGAACCTTCTCTTTGTTTTTAAGAAAGGAAGAGACCTTGTCATCAAACATGAAACTAAGGATTGAAATATCCTCACAAAAGTTGTTTTTGAATATTCATCCTTCCAAATTTTTATGTCTTTGAGACTTGCTATAAATCTATTTGCATAGAAAATTGTTTTTCTTCTACATTTCCTTGTACCAAATTACATCTACATTTCTTTATAGTTTTATTTTTAAACACCTTACATAATTATTCTCAGGGCCACAATGAATGAAAAATTAAGAACAGTTTGTGAATGTCTAATGCAATTTCATACTTGTTTTACAACCAACCTTGCCTTCCAATCCATAAAAAATTATCCGCATGGTCTCAAATGACTCCCACTCTTATACCATAATACTATCCTTTGGCTTCAGTTTAACCTCACAATTATGTTAAAATATTGCACAAGATGACAAAAAACAGCAAATAAAAGCTCCCAATTCTCCTCATAATTATGTTAAAGAACGCACAAGACAACACAAAACAACAAAGAAAATCTTTCAATCCAAGATTTTACCTTATTATTATACTCATTAATCTTCTCCTAGATATTTCACACTTCAAACTACAAATCATATTGTTGTTTATTCAGGGCCAATATGTTTTGATGTAACTCCTTAATTTCAGCCTCTAATACCTAAGTTAGAGGTTGCTTTGATTGTCTCTCTACCTCAATCTTGGCTAATTCTTGTTCTTGCTCAAATCCCCTAAAAAAAGAATAAATATGCAAATCTAAGCTAGTTAAATTTGAACAAAAATTATGAATCAAACCAGTTATTTCTCATATGAGAATTTCGGCTAAAACAAAACCTTGATGTTCATCTCTTCTGTCAGTAATTCATTTTCAAGCTCCTCATTGCATTCCATTATTGACTAACTTACCCCTAATAATTTATTTTCCCTGAGTATGAAGAAAAAATGTCAAAATGCATTAAAGCCAATATAAAAGATAACATAAGGATCTCGCAACATGTGATGTCCATCTCACCTATAGTAGAAGAAATTGATGAGAGCGTTGAAGAACTTGATGGTACGCTAGTGGTTGGGCCTGAAAATGTTCTTCAAAGAGAAAACATGGGCTCCCATAGCCTACATTATCTTTTGAAATTTTTAAATAGAATTAAAATTGCCCATAGATTCTATATGTGGCTCCTCATTTTCCAGCCCCTCCATATTGCAGAAGACTAGTATTTTCATCTTGCTCCTACATGTAGATAAGAAAAAGTAAACGATAACCCCTAACGCACATTCTCATTATCTTAAATTCAAGTCCAAACATGTAGATGCATACATACATAGAAGCCCTGTGCCTAGTTCATGTATTGAGTGAATCAACGATAAATATAGGAGATGGTATTAGGGTTTGATTTCAAAAGTTGGTTGTGGGTAATGGGTCGAACCCAAAATTTGTTAAACTACTGACAACTTCTTTTATAGTTAGGATAGGAAATGTGTAAGAAGTCATATTTCACAATGCTCAATGAGTAGACTCCAACCTCTTTGTCTTTCTTCTTCGTCGACTCTATATGAATGGTTTGATAGAAAAGTCGGGTTTTAAACTTGAAACCATTTTGTTTCTCGCTCTTAGACGATTGTGCATGGAGGCAATGCATGGTCAGGTAATTGTTTTCAAATGTTTTGTTTCCCACGTTTAGACAATTGTGCGTGGATGTAACACATGGTTAGATGATGGTTGTGAAATGTTGTAAAAAGGTAGGCGTCTTACTAGATTCTTTCTAATTTTGTGTTCTTGGTTTATAGTGATCAAGCAGTAAATCATTTTGATTTCTAATTTTTAGATTTTTTTGGAGGGATAAATTTCTTCTATATGCTTAGTTATATATGATAAATTATCTCATTTTAAATGTGTTTAGTGTAATTAGCAATATGTGTGGATAAATTTAAGGATTTAATTAAAATTGAATTAGAACAATAATATATTTATGTTGAGGATAATAATTATTTAGTTATTTTGTTTATAAAGGGTGTGTATTGCATAACATCTTATATTTTTCACTATTGAGTGATTTGGTCGTGTTTATGTCATGCCTATATTATTGCATACATCACTTCTCTACACAAGAACATTGCATCCTAATGCCAAATACTCCCACAAGCATTGATTTTCCTTCATGTGATCAAAATATGACCCTCCAGTGATAAGGAACTTTTCTTCTTCTCCACCAAGTTCCTATGTTTCTCCTTCAACAATAGTCTTCCAACAAAGCAGGGCAGGCCTTGTGTGACATAAATTCTTGTTTCTATGAGGCGAAAGCATAAGGAGAGCACACACCTTATGTGTGGCCTTCTTTTACATACATATATGCATGGGAAACTTCCATAGACTTCACTATCTTTGATGGATGGTAACTTACGTAAACCATCAATTCCCAAGTTCCAAGCATATTTTCCCCTAGAGGACCAAGATAATTGAACGTGTGACCTCACCAAAATGGGGAGAGAGATCTCACATGTTACTCATGGCTACTTAAACTAACCCTTAAGGTTACCAGAAACCTAGCCCATTTTTGGAGAATAATCAATGGAATAGAAAATTAGTGATATTGTGTTGGATCCACACTCACATCTAATGTTGATTATGTATAACACTCTACATTAGATCCACCCAAGGGTTCTAATTACTTTCCCTCCCCCACGACACCTAGCATGCAACCCTCATCCATGCATTTGATGATATTTGTAAACATAATAATTTTCAACAAAGGGGAAGCTCCTCACTCCAAGGTGTTCTTCTCAATGCATATGTGCTTCATTTTTTGTTCAACCCCACTCCAGTCCTCCCTCCTTTAATTTTTGTTATATTCCTCACAAGAAAATTTTATTACATAAACACTAAAGATAATTGCAACATCTTCCCACTTGCATTCCATTTGGCATTTCAAACCTCCATGCTAAAGGTATTAACCTTGTACAGAAATTACCTACAAACAAATTCTTAAAACAGAAAAAATATACAATGGAAAGAACATAAAACAAATATACATAGATATTTCCCTTAGATCCCAAAACCAAGAATACTAAATTAATTTTTCATTATATTCCTTTCAATGTTACAATACATATATATACATGTCGAAGCATTCATAAACCCCAATCTACTAATCTCGGATTAGAACATAATTGTAGTTCCCTTGATCAAATCTACAAATACCATGGGAAAAAACAATCATGTGCAAAACCATGGGTAGGTATGCCCACCATCTTTGGGTCCTCCCCCCATCCTTTGGTCAACCCAACTATTATTGGATCCACATAAAATAAAATGCACGTGAAAAGAATATGGCACACACACAACATTCTACCACTTGTTGTTTTCTTTCCACACTAGGGATCATAGCAGAGCTTAGTCATTGGTCCAGGGTTGCAATTTTCATTATTTCTCTACACCAAGGAAACTTCTCAATTCTCACAGAATTTGTCAATGCATATGCAACATTGTTCAGTGTCCACCTTTACCAACAACGCATTTTTGTCTGCAACTATATCCCTCACAAAGTGGTACTAAAAATCAATGTGATTTGTCTTTGAATGATAAGTAGGGTTATTTACCAAGAAAATTTCACTTTGGTTGTCATAATCTATCCTTATAGCTTGTTGTACCAACCCCAAACTTGAACGAAATCTCTGCAACCAAACTGCTTCCTTTCTCTCATGAGTCGCTGCCATGTATTCAACCTATGTATTTGAAAGTGCCATTATAGACTATCTCTTGCTCATCCAACTGACTACTCCTCCAAATAGGTTAAACACATACCCACTTTTAGATCTTCTTTGATCCAAATATTCAGCTCAGTCTACATCAACAAAGCCATGTATGTCCAAAACTCTATCCAATCCTAGCCTTCCTTGGTAGCACAGACCATAATCACTACTGCCATGCAAATACCTGAAAACTCACTTCATTGTTGTCCAATGCTCCTTCCATAGTTTTGACATAAACCTGCTCAATACTCCCACTGCATGTGCAATGTTGGTGTTAGTACAAATCCTTTCATACATCAGGCTACCAATTGCACTCGCATATGGAATGTGGGAAATATCATATTCCTCTTCCTATGTCTTGGGACACTGTTCAACAGGTAACTTTACACCTACAGGAATAGGAACCTCCATCAATTTTATATCTTTCATATTAAACCTCTTGAATATTGTCTCAATATACTTCCTCTGGTTTAACTAGAGTTTCTTCTTTGCCTAATCTCATTTGATTTCTGTGCCCAAAATATAGTTTGCAGCACCAAGATTCTTCATGTCGAATTTAGAGGACAACTGGGTCTTCAAATCCTAGATAAATTATATGTCATTTCCAATTAGCAACATATCATCCACATACAAGACCAAATAAATAACATGGTCACAATTTAATTTAAAATACACACAATGATATAATTTTCTCCTTGTGGAGCCAAGTCCCCGTATATATGTATCAAATTTTTGATACCACATCCTTGATGATTATTTTAAACCATACAAAGACTTTTTTAATTTGCATACCAGTTCTTTCTTACCCTTCACTACAAAGCCTTCAATTTTCTTCATGTAAATATATTCTTCTAGATCCCAATGAAGAAATTTTATCTTCACATCCATCTGTTCTACCTTAAAATCAAAAGCAACAACAACAGATAAAAGTAATCTAATAGAACTTAACTTAGCAACAAGAGAAAAAATATCAGAAAAATCAATTCCCTACAACTAGGAATGATCTTTCTCTACCAACCAAGATTTGTATTTCTCCACCTTGCCTTCTGTATTCATCTTCTTCTTAAACACCCATTTGCTACCAATGGGTTTCCTTCTAGCGGGCAAATCCACCAGATCCCAAACCTCATTTTTGTCCAAAGAGGCCATTTCATCAACCATGGTCTCTGATGAGCCTCCAAATTAGACACAAATTAAGGCATGTATAACCTTTCCTAGGAACATAAAGGATATATTAAATCTCTCCTTCTACACTTAATAATGTTTTTTAGCTTTAATATGTTCTTAGGAAGGTTTAAAGATAATTGCATATTATGTGCCTAATATTATTTATTTTTGTAGAATATTGAGAGAATATGGAGTAAATTCTAAATGAGATAATATAGGGACTTTCTCCCTACTACAGGATGGACCAAGATTGGATAATAAATGAACTGAATATCATGAAATTATTGACAAATTTTGGAGCTCCACTGATTGAGAAAATCTAGGAATGTGTTCCCTGTCATTTAATGAAGATTCCTAGTGTTGGGAACCAGATCCACTTTTTGAGGGATTTTGGAGGGGAAAGTTGCCTCCTTTCAAGGAGAATGCTTCCTCATCACTTTGTATAAGTACAAATTCGAATTTTCCTCTAGAGGCATGTATTTATTAGTCTTCTTGTGGAGAAAACTTGTTATTTAACAGCTCTCTAATAGTGGTGTACTTGGTTTGATTCAAATAATAAAGTTGGGTACCATTTTTAGCTTCTAAAGCTTGGTTTCCTTCATAGGACTCTGAGTTTCCTTGGGCTTGTCCATCCCAAAAGCCTTAAAACCCTCTTGTACAATTTTTTTATTTCCTTTGAATGTCTTTTTCACTTGCATCCCTTTTTTCCGCATTCACTATGCATGCTTCTTTTGTTGTAGGTCATATTGGTTAAATGATTGAAGTGAGTTTTATTGCAGTTTTTTTACAGAGTCACAAGCATGATGCATCCTCACAATAACTTTGAAAAATCATATTCATCATTGAGCTACTTGGATTGGTTTACTAGTTCACAAATCTAGAATTTTTGAAAGTCCCTTGTAGCAAAATAGTAGTAATTTTTTGTTATTTCTTAAAACATGTTAATGAGCTTCATTTGAGTTGATTCCACTTGTATTGGTTCATAAAAAAAAATTTGTTAATAAAAAAATTTACCCCATAGAATTTTCACTTGATTAGGTTAGGCATTTGGTAGGTTAACTAGCTCACTAGTTCTTGAATTTCCAATTTTAGAGTAGTAATTTTCTGTTATTTTCTAGCACATGTTAAAAATGGTATTTTGGAGTGATTCCACTTGGAACTAAGTCCTAGGACATCTTACTTAATAAAAAAATAAATCCCATCTCATTTGCACTTGATTTACTTGGTCATTTGACAAGTTATCTCACTCGTGTAGAAATCCTGCCACTCCTGTAGCACTGTAAACTTGACTAGATTTGCTCCAAAAGCTTTCTTTTGTCCCTTAGGCTTGAATAATTACCCCTAGGCTCTAAATCCATGATTGAGGAAGACCAAATACCACTTAGGATTTTCCTTTTTACCCTTGCAACACATCTCAACAATTTGGGTTAATGGACAGATTTATGAATTGGATAGCACAATAATGATTTCCTTGATTGCCACATGAAGTATCTAATGAATTATGTAAATGGATCTAACCTATTTGGAATGTAGTGATTGATTACATTATTTTTCCTTCATGCATGTTAGATTAGTTTACTTTCTTTATTCTTAAGCTAGGGTTTCTATTTCAAGCACTATTATTTCCATTCCATAGACTAGGTTTCCTTTTCAATGCAACTTTCACATTCTACAATTAGGCTAGTGTTTGATTTCATGATATTCACTTCATTGCATCAAATCAACGAAAGAAGGACACATTTCATGTTGCACATATAGTTTCGACACCTCTTAAGTTTGTATGAACCCCAAGTTGATAATTTAAGTTGGTAGCCTTGGGAGTTGCAACATTCTTGTTGCAACACTGGGGCTCATCAAGTTTGGTGTCGTTGTTGGGGAGGTGTCAAAGTATGCATTGTTTCCTTCCCTAGTTGATTCATTTCTTTTCATTTTTGCAACAACAACAAAAAAATTGCATTAGACATATTTCATTTCAAAAATAGAAAAGTTGCATTACATTAGCATTATTATTAAAAAAAAATTACTTCTCCAATACCAACCCCTCCATTTGACCATGTGGTGCGGTAAGAGCCACAACACCATCCACCTTTGTAGATAGAAGAAAAAGAGATGGAAGTGAAGGTAGAAGAAATGGATGAAGATGAGGAAAATGAGGAATATCCTCTTGGATTTCCCATTCAAGATACTAATATCAATGTTCATATGAAGAAAATCCCTCCATCTTTCCTTCCCCACTTCTGTGTTATGAGGTCAGATGATCTGGAAACCTTTCTCTTTGAATTTATATTCCTTTGTAGATCTTATGGTTACTTACTGAACACTCAAAAATTGAGATTGTTTCCAGCAACATTGAAGATAGAGGTCTTAAATGGTTCATGAGTTTAGGGACTAATTCAATAATATCATGGAATGATATGTAAAATATATTTCTATAAAACTATAAAGATCATTATCTTAAAGAATAAATTTTTATAATGAATGGAAAAGAAGATGAGAGCCTTGGGGATCTAATAGAAATATTTATGTATAATGTTAACTGTGAAAATTTACATCATTTAGGATTTAACACACTAAAAACCCTCTTACTTAGAACGATTAGAGATGAGTGGATTGATCTCCTTGATCTCATGAGTAAAGGTGATGTATACCAATTATCATTTGAAGAAATTTGTGAAACTTGCAATCACATATCAAGATGAAGGGAAAGAGTAATTAAATCAGCATCGAGATCAGTAAGTCAAGTTGAACTTGGAAATTTTCTTAATAACTTTAAAACAAAAATTCAATCTAAGTGAACAAGTAGAAATGTTAAGAATGCAAAATGAGCAAAAGGAGGATGTTGATATTTGTGTTATCCATGTAAAATCACATGCTACTAAATATTTCCCATCATTACCAAGGTTGAAGGAAGTTTACCAGGAGGACAATGGAGCAATTCAATCACCAAAGCAGCTATGTTATGTAGCTCCAAGAAGACCATGGCATCCTAGTCAACCTGATATGTTGTAAGAACCTAATTCCCAATTTCAAGGTTTTGCACATCCATATCAAAGTAATTGGAACACACCCTTTCCTTGACAACCTTGGTCATCTCAACCCCAAAACCAATCTTGGCAATAGGGTTGATAAGGACCTTATGGGAGAAATCCACAATATTTTCCTCAATATCATCCATACCTAACTCCATGTTATCCCTACCATCCACCTCCACCACAAATATAACCTCAACCACATCCATGTCAAATATCCACTCCTACTCAACTATCTGTCCAACGATTTCTGAACCCAAATAATCTAGTAATTCAACCCACTTACAATGTTGAGGTACAACATTTCCAAACAACCCTCTTGATATAAATGGTATTCATCTTAGGTCAGGAAGAGTATTGCAAAAAAGAGATTATGTTGATTTTATTGAAGGACAACATTCAGAAAAAAAGAGATTCAAATGAGGAGACAAAGAATCGTGGGCTACACTTGATGAAGAGTAGACATCAAAATCAGATATTAAGAAAGTTACCTCATGTTTACCATCAAATCCTCCATGTGTTCAAGAGAATAGTCAGAAAAAATAGGCATATTTCAATGTCATGGTAGAAGAGCACATAGAAAGAGATCCAATTGTGCAAGTGAACAAGGGGCATCACAACTATATTGAAATTTGGTTCCAGACAATCATTAATATGAAACAACCCACTCTTATTCAACAATTCTTGATCTCATCTCAGTCAAAGCAGTTGGTCTCTCATATTCAGTTACATGTCAAAGCATATATTTCGAGCCTACACATGAATTTATCTGTCATCTTGATGTGGACATGGCCTCATTGGAAGTATTCCTATACTTGAAAGAGATTTTTTTTTTAGTAGGGTAGGATAGAGGAATAAAAGAAAAAGAGGAAAAGAAAATAAAAGAAGAAAAATAAAATCTCAAGTGAAAACCTCCTTTGAGGTGTTTGAGATTGGCTCATTGATTGAAAACCTCCATGAGGTGGTCAATGGGTTGGAAAAAAAGATAAAAAAGATAAAAATAAAAGATCCTAGGTGAAAACCTCCTTTGATTCGCCTAGGTAGGCCTACTAGTTCAAAACCTCATTGAGGCGGCTAGTAGGCCTAAGAAAAAATGAAAAAAATGAAAAAAAAAAAAAAAGTACTCCATGTATCTCTCTCTGATGAATGCAGGTGCTCTCCAACCTTTGCAAGCAACAAGAACAAGTTAGCACCAAAAGAAAAATGTTGATCAAAAACCTAGTCAAAGAAAGTCAAACTTGGGCTTTCTCCTCCTTTTCTTAGATTCTCCAATAGGACCAAGGCCATGTCAATCCATCACCCTCATCCATTTCCAACATCCACCCATCATTCCCAATCCTTTCCCATTCATTTTCCTTGTTGTCCTAAAGTTCTACAAGAAGGTTCTGTTTTGCTACAAGACTGAAAAAATACACAAGGAAAAAAAAAATTTTACCATATCTCAAAAATTGTGCGTCCATTAGCTAATTTGTTTCATGGGGAGATGCATATGGATGATGGTAACATACTCCATAAATTTCAGCAAATTCCAGTGCACACTTTTCGATAAATTGGTCGCCATCACCTACAACCATTTCTCTTTTTTCTCAATATTCGTGCGTCCGTTGGCCAAGATTGTTTATGGGGGGATGCATAAGGATGATGGAAACATGATCAAAATATTCCAAGTCAATCCAATCTATCGTTTGAGAGATACAGATAAAACAATTTTGCTACAAGACTGTTCTAGAATTGCTACAGGAGTGTTCCAAAATTGCTACAAGAGTGACCAGAATTGCTATAAGATTGTGATCGACATAGAAAAAGGGTTCAAATATTATTTGTTGACACCTAATCCTCATGATTGGGTGAATATAATGTAAATAGATAAACCAGTAATATGAACAATCATCGGGAGATGAAGTGAACAGTCTCTCCCTCATGTATATAATGAAGACCTACCTGAAGGAATAAACATGAATCAATTTTTGGTTGAGGAGTTACTGCCTGGTCTGACATGGTATCAGAGCCAGCTCCATTTTTGGCATAGTCTTGTAACTCCCTTCTGCTAGTTTCATGCAGTCTGTCCACTGCTGGGCTCTCTGTCCCTCTGTCCCCTCCACAGTCACTGCCACTGTCTAAACGTTGCGCATAGACCAGTCTGCCCTCTAACGGTTCTTCTCGGTGGTCTAGCTGGTATTGCTGGAAATTTAGTGGTATTTTTTTACTATCTTGAGTCTGGCGCCTTAGACCACTCGGCCATCCTGATGGTGGTAGCTGGAGGAGATAGTTAATATGATGCTGCGCTAAAGGTTTTTTTGATGCATCCGTGCCAAAGTCTCACTCAGATATGGGCAGCGTAGATGGTGGCAACTTCTCCAGTGAGCTACAGTAATGCAGTAGAACTACTTTCTTATATAAGTAACATAATCTCTTATTTCTGATCTATCCACTCTTTATTGTTGTATTGCTGCTGTTCCACCGATTATAGCAAGTAATCCCCTGGAACTAATTTCTTATATAAGTAACAGAATCTCTTATTCCCGATATATCCACTCTTTATTGCTGCTGCTCCACCGATTTCAGTTAAAATAAATCCACAGCGACCGTCACATATATATTCGTGCTAAAGGAAAGAACTGTGGAAATTTTATAACGGATTCGTGCTGCTCCAGTCATTGGAACTTCGAATTTATAATTGTTTACTGTTTATGCCAATTTTAGTTTAGATGCTTCTCATGAATTGAAGCTTTTCTCAAGATAGTTGCAAAAGGCAGTGGATTTATGTAATATAATGACGGACCTATATTTTTTATGAACTAGAATTTGGTTGTGTTTAAACTTGAAATTGACACCTCCATCGAATGAACATCTGTTGCATTGGTAAAGCTTTGTAATGGTGTGGTTGTGGGGTGCACATCTTCCTACAGTGGTGTATTGGTAAAGTGTTGCGTTGATGCTACACTCCGAGAGCTGACTGATCTGGTAAAAGAGGTCGCACCAGCAGCAAGGAGAAGAGATGCAAAACTATCATTTGCATCAAGTTATGTAAGTTTTTGCACTAAGACACATTGCAAGGGATTTCTGAGTTTGCAATTGTAAGAGATTTTTGACAAGGAGTGTTGTTTAATGCGCTATAAAGTTTTATGTATTTACGTTGTTCAGAGCACTGCCCAGTTGAATTTTCTATCAAGTCATATCAAAAATATATTTCTTTGAATTGTAATTTTTAATAAAAAGAAATTACCACCAGAAGTACAATTTCACTGTATATTGGCAAAAGTATTTTTCTATCAACACTAGTATTTTTACAGTACATAGTATGCATTCGATCATATCTATTGTGGGAATAGTTCTCACTGGCAAGGAGAACTATCCTGAGTGGTCCCGGATGATAAAACACACCCTCATTTTAAATGAGTTGTGGAAAGGAGTGTGTGTCAAAGACAGGGACAATGAACCAAAACAGCCTACCTCAATCAAAGAGCTCGTCATTTGGGAAAACAAGAACAGCAAAGCTTATGCATTAATCGCAGCATTTGTAAATGAAGAGGTGAGTCACCATATTTCGTCATTTTCAACTACCTTTGAAGCCTTACAAAAGCTGAAAGAACTCTATGACTCACATTCTGCACTTGAAGTTGTTCAACTCATGATTAAACTCTTCACTCTTGAACTGCAAAATAATGATCCTCTTGCTCTTGCATCTGAAGTAAAGTCTATAATGCATGATATCAAATCCACTAAGGTTTAATTGGATATTCCTCTTATCGCTTTTCTCAAGGCACTTTATCCTACTTACTCCAATTATCTTGAGTCATTGCAAGCAAATGGAAATCTCAAAGATATCACCTTTGACTCTCTTGTGAAAAAGTTTGCTGAAAGAGAGAAAGCTTTTGGAAAGAAGACAGCCCCTGAATCTTCTGAAGAGGTTGTGTGCCTTGCTCATAAAGAAAAGCATCCTATTCAAGATTCTTCAAGAGGAAGAGGTGGTCGAAGAGGAAGAGGAAGATATTTCAGAGGCGGGGGGGCAGACATTCTCAAGGAGAAAAGGCAGATTTTCACTGCATTCGTTGCAAAAGAAATGGATCACATGATGCCTCTACATGCAAGCTACCATGGGACAAAATTGAGAAGAAAAGAAACCAACAGAAAGGTAAAATTGATGATGCAGACAAAGGTAAAGCACCTGAATCCACTCACTATGTTGTGGCACAATGTAACATTGGAGTAAATGAAGATTTATTTAATGCTTCACTTGCTTCTTGGAAAAATGATTGGTTGCTTGATTCAGGAGCAACCTGCCACATGACTCATAGAAAATATTTTTTTGAAGAATTTATTGACAATGTTGATGGAGCAGTATACTTTGCAGACCAATCAAAAATCAAGCCATCAGGGCTTGGCACAATTAGGCTTAAACTACCTGGTCTTCCAGACTTTCTTCTGCATCATGTTCTATATCTCCCATAGCTCAAGAGAAACTTGTTGTCCTTGGTCCACATCCGCCAACAAGGTCACTCCATTCATATGTTTGATGGCAAGCTTGAGGTAAGAAAAGCATCTGACCACTCACTTGTCATGAGGGGAATAGAAGAAGAAAGGCTTCTCAAGCTGCAAGGAACCTCTGCTCATGCACAACATTTCTCATACAATTCTCATCATGAAGAAGGTACACTTCCATCAAGTTTATTATGGCATGCTAGATTTGGACATTTGAACTATGAAAGTCTTCGCTTGTTGAAGAAAAATGGTGTTGCTGCTTTTCCTACAATTCCTAGGAAACTTAAGCAATGTGATGCTTGCATCCTAGGAAAGCATAGCAAACAGTCTTTTCATGATTCACATTCAAGAGCACATAGAAAACTTGAACTCATTCATTCAGATTTATGTGGTCCAATGCCTGTTCCTTCTACAAATGGAAATAAATATATGATGACATTTATTGATGACTACACCAAAATGTGTTGGGTTTATTTATTCAAGAACAAATCTGATGCTTTTCAAACAGTCAAGAAGTTTCATAAATGGATTGAAAATGATGCACAATCTCATATTGGGTCTATTAGCACTGATAATGGAAAAGAATACACATCAAATGAATTTGAAAACTATCTTCGCCAACATGGGATCAAACATCAAACAATTGTGCCTTATAATCCCCAACAAAATGGTGTAGATGAAAGAATGAATAGGACAATCTTAAATATGGTACGATCCATGCTCTTCTTCAAAAATGTAAAGATAATGTGTTGGGCTGATGTTGTTCTATGAGCTTCATATATAAAGAATAGATGTCCATCTAATGCTATTAGAAACAAGACTCCTTATGAAATGTGGTATGGACATGTTCCTTCGGTAAAGTATCTCAGGGTCTTTGGTTCCACCTGTTATGCCTTGATACCAAAGGTACATAGAAACAAACTTGGTGCTAGAAGTTGTAAGTGTATCTTTTTGGGGTATTCAAACACCTCCAAAGCATATCGTCTCTATGATGAAGTAAATAAAAAGTTTTTTGTATCTAGAGATGTAATTTTTCTTGAATCATCCAAAACTGACAATGTTGTTGAGAAGCAACTTGATCGCTTGGACAGATTCGCAAAAGCAAAATCATTTCAAGAATTTGATAATCAGATTCCACATCTTGAAGGGGGGATTCCTATACTAGATCAACATGTGGAATCTTCTTCTGAAGAACACTCTCCCCCGCATGAAACTCCAAAAACAGATGATGCTTTAAGTGATGTGATTGATAGAATTGGGAGACTCAATCTTGATTCAGTCCCAACTCAATCAACGAAGCAGCTTGGACATCTAAGAAAGGTCCCCCAAAGTGGCTGACAAAAACACTTGAAAGTGTTCATCCTGATGAGGTTGGAAAGACAGGAACTAGAAATTCAAACCAGCAAAATGGAGGTGATGTGGATGACTCTAATTCACCTGTTGATATGGATGTTTCTTATGATTGTGAATTGAACTTGTCTACAGATTTTGAACCAACTTCCTTCAAAGAAGCTGCTTCTCATGATGAATGGAAAGAAGCGATGCAAAAGGAGTATGATGCCCTCATAAAGAATGGCACTTGGATGCTGGTTGATCCTCCATTAGGAACCAAACCAATTGGTTGCAAGTGTGTCTACAAGAACAAGTATAAAGTTGATGGCTCACTTGACAAGCACAAAGCTAGGCTTGTGGCAAAAGGTTTTGCACAGAAGGAAGGGCTCAATTATGAGGAGACTTTTTCCCCCACAGCAAAATGGGCTACCATCCGGACACTCTTTGCACTAGCAGCTCAGAACGGTTGGAAAGTCCATCAAATGGATGTAAAAACTGCCTTCTTAAATGGAGATCTAAAAGAGAATGTTTTTATGTCTCAGCCTGAAGGATTTTCTGTGAAAGGACATGAACATAAAGTATGCAAACTTGTGAAGTCCTTGTATGGCCTCAAACAAGCACCGCGAGCCTGGTATGAAAAACTAACTGAGCATCTTCTGAAACTCAATTTCAAACATTATGATCTTGATGATGCAACTTTATTTGTCAAGAAAGTTGGAAAAAAAGTTGTATATCTTGTGGTATATGTAGATGATCTTTTGATGACAAGGAACAATGAAAGCTACATTGCATCCATAAAGAAGGAATTGGGGAAAAGTTTTGAAATGACTAATTTGGGCTATGTTCATTACTATCTTGGCATTGGAGTAACCCAACATCCGAAGTCCATATTTCTTTCTCAAAAGAAATACATTGGAGATCTGTTGAACAGGTTTGGCATCACAGAATGCAATCCTCTTACTACTCCAATGGAACAAAACTTAAAGCTAAAATCTATTGAAGGAAAAGAATTTGAGGATGCAACAAAGTATAGACAACTTGTAGGAAGTCTCAACTACCTAACTACTACCAGACCAGACATTTCGTTTGTTGTTGGAATCCTCTCCAGGTTTATGCAAAATCCTTTTGAGGGACATTGGTCTACTGGAAAAAGAGTTCTAAGGTACTTGAAGGGAACTCAAGACTTTGGAATCAAGTATACACAGGTGGACGACTTCAGCTTGATTGGATACTCTGATTCAAACTTCGATGGAGACAAAGAAACTGGGGTATCTACTTCAAGATATGCTATGAGTCTTGGATCAGGAGCTGTCTCCTGGAGATCACGCAAACAATCAGTTCCAGCAGATTCCACAACAGAAGCAGAATACGTGTTAGCAGCTAAAGCAACAAAAGAAATTGTGTGGCTCAGGAAAATTCTTGAAGATTTGCAAGTAAAACAAGTACAATCAACTCCACTCATGATCGACAATACCTCTGCAATAAACTTGGCCAAGAACCCAAAGTTCCATGATCAAACGAAGCACATCAATACTAAATATCATCTGATTCGACATCATGTTGAGGCCAAAACAATCCATCTCCGTCATTGTTCCACTAATGAGAAAATTGCAGACATCTTCACCAAAGCACTTGGAAGAGAAAAGCTTGAACGATTCATAATGATACTTGGACTCACCAACATCCCTTCAGATTAAGGGGGGGAATGTTGACACCTAATCCTCATGATTGGGTGAATATAATGTAAATAGATAAATAAGTAATACAGTCATTGGGAGATGAAGTGAACAGTCTCTCCCTCATGTATATAATGAAGACCTACCTGAAGGAATAAACACGAATCAATTTTTGGTTGAGGAGTTACTGCCTAGTCTGACATTATCGTTTTTCATCTAGGAACAAGAGGACGGATCCACAATAACCCTATCATCCATCCATAACACCATTTGACACTTTTCCCACCTTCATTCCCATCTCTGTCCATCAAAATCATTGTCCTTCATCCCTTTTTCCACCTCTTTTCATCACCACAGAACTCTCTGACACTCATCAACAACTTCCTTATGAATTATCAATATTTTATCAAGAAACACTTGGAGAAAATTTTGGTCCTAGAAGGGCTTGTGTGACTGCTACAGGAAGACACACAGTCCTATAGCAGCCTGCACATACCCTGCAGGACCACATTCAAGGCACCAGATCAAGAAATCTATGCATCATGAAGCATTAGAGGACTCCAATGCCATTTTTGGACAACTACAGGGTCCTCTTCAGATTGCTACAAGATCAATATTCATCTCCAACAACAACACTTGATCCACCATCAACAAAACCTGTGTTGACAAGCCTCTATCAGTCAAGTACATGTAAAAAAATATATATTTCTAGAACAGAGCCAATGCACAGGGCAACAAGCATGGGAAGATAACACCTCAAGGAGGCAACAAATCAACCATTATTCCTGAAGCAACATGCAAAGGAAATGATCTCTCAAAAGACGCTCAAGAACAACTTCATCCATGTCCAAAAATGCCATGCAAGCACCACAGGATCAACACATCAGCTTCAGAACCACCAAAGGCAGCTTCAATAGTCATGTCAACAGCCTCAATATCACCTACAAAAACACACCTAGGGTAAGGCTCAGGTATGAAATCCTTTAAACATTTCCTATGAACTTATTTTAGCTTGAAAAACATTGCAATTGTATGAAGGAAAAAAAAATTATAGCCAAACTTAGTAGCAGAGAAGCCTCAACCTTATCTAGCAGTTAACTTCACTTTTCCACCAAGACACCCGCACATGTGAGAGAGGAACAAGACAAAAGTGAAGAGGACTTGAGAAAGTGGGTTGTAATAATTTAGTCGTGATGGAGTAAAAGGAGTGAGAAGGGGTAAGTGAGGGCCAACTTAGTTAACAAAAGGCACTCTAAGTTTACTTTGCATGCATGAAAAAAAAAAAATTAGAAAATAAAAAATAAGAAGAAAATAAAAAGTTGGACCCACCACCTCTTGGCATGCAAATATTAGTTGCTACAGGATTCAAGTTGTGTTCCATAGGAAGTAAAAGAACTGATACAGGAGAAATAGGAAATACTACAAGAAGGGGCAGCCACATCAAAAGGGAGAGAAGAAGACCTCCAAGAACTCCAGGAGCCTGATCCACAACCCAGCCTTTGATCCTACTACAAATTCATTGAGGATGGGAGAATTATACCCACCAAATTTGAAATATCACTCTTCTTTGAGTTGGAAAGGGAAAGAGATGGAACTCATAGATGGATGAAAATTGAAAAATCCAAGAAGGTAGAAGATGTGGGCCTCATGGAAGAAAAGGGGTAACAAATGGGTAAGGAATTAGCTGACTTGAGGCTAAAGTAATTAGTCATGAAGGAGAAACTACAATTAGAAAACAAGAGGCTTAGAGAGAAACTACAGGAAAAGGAGGCACAACTTGCCCCCATGGAAAGTTTTTCCATGAAGGCCATCCAATGCAGGTAGCCTGCATTGGATCCAAATCATCTACAAGGTTGCCTCTCTTATTTGGATGGCTCATTGTTCTTTTTCACTTGCATCTCTTATATTTTCATTTACTATTCATGCTTCTTTTGTTGTAGGTCATATTGGTTAAATGATTGAAGTGATTTGTTTTTTAGGTTACTTACAGATTCATAGGCATGGTACATCCTTAGAACAACTTTTAAAAGTCATATTCATCATTGAGTTGCTTGGATTGGTTTACTAGTTCACAAAAGTAGAATTTCTGGAAGTCCCTTGTAGAAAAATAGTAGTAATTTTATGTTATTTTTTATAACATGCTAATCAACTTCATTTGAGTCGATTCCACTTGTATTGGGTCATAAAAATATTCAAGTTAATAATAAAAAATCCCCATAGCATTTTCACTTGATTAGGTTAGGCATTTGGTAGGTTGACTACCTCACTAGTTATTGAATTTCTCGTTTTTAGAGTAGTAATTTTCTGCTATTTTTCAGCACATGTTAATGGGGGTATTTTGGAGTGATTCCACTTGGAACGAAGTCCTAGGACATCCTACTCAATAACAAAAAATTTCCCATCTCATTTCATTTTATTTACTTGGGAATTCGGCAAATTATCTCACTCCTATAGAAATCTTTCCACTTTTGTATCACTCCTATAACACTCTTGTAGCAATCCTGTAGCATGTGTAAACTTGACCAGGTCTACTCAAAAAGTTTGGTTTTTATCCCTTAGGCTTCAATAATTACCCCTAGGCTCTAATTATGTGACTTAGGAAGACCAAAGACCACTTAGGATTTTCGTTTTTACCCCTACAACACATCTCAACATTTTGGTCTTAATTGACAAATTTATGAATTGGATAGCACAATAATGATTTCCTTGATTGCCACATGAAGTATCTAATGAAATATGTCAATGGAAATAACATATTTGGAAGGCAGTTATTCATTACATTCTCTTTCCTTCATTCATGTTTGATTAGTTTACTTTCTTTGTTCTTAAGCTAGGGTTTCTATTTCAAGCACTATTATTTCCATTCCATAGACTAGGTTTCCTTTTTAATGAAACTTTCACGTTCTGCAATTAGGCTAGTGTTTGATTTCATGATATTCACCTCATTGCATTAGATGTACAAAATAAGAGCACATTTCATGTTTCACATATAGTTCTGACACCTCTTAAGTTTGTATGAACCCCCGAGTTGATAATTTAAGTTGGTAGCCTTGGGAGTTACAACATTCTAGTTACAATATTGAGGCTTATCAACCTCCTTCCAGAGTTTTCCATCCTTTGAATCCACTACCTCCCTAACATTTCTAGGATCATCATCAGTAATAGATAAAGAAAAAATTGAACAGAAAGAAGATGGACTATACCTTCTAGCTACCTTCACTCTCGAACTGACCTTCTCAAAACTAGAGTGTGTGGCTCTTTATCTTCTGATTCTTGTTTTGTTGTAGAGTCGAGTTCTTCCTCCTTTATTTCAAACTCTATTTTCTCAGGTTCCTTTGGTAGGAATTCATGTTTAATAACATCTTTTACCTCTCTAAAATCCACATCTTTGTTGTGCACAACCTTCTTTGTTTCTAGTTTCCAAAGCTTATAACCTTTTAAACCATCCTTATACCCAATAAAGATGCACCTTTCAAATTTACTATCCAAGTTGGTTCTTTTCTCCTTTGGAACATGTACATATGCATCATATCAAAATACCCTTAGATGTAAGATAGAGCATTTCTTACCAGTCCTTACCTCATGTGGAGTCTTATCCTTAAATGCTAATGAAGGTGATCTACTAAAAAAGTAACATGAAATATCCATTGCCTCTACCCATAATTCTTGTCCTAACCTGATCTAAAATGGGGGTTTAACAACTTGTTATGCTTACAATAACCTCCCACTCCAAATCTTAACAAATATATGATCTAGCTTATGTTGACAATTGCGGAATTAAGTACTTGAAACATGTGTATGTATTTGTTTATTTTTAATTGTTTAACTGATTTAAATCCATTTGTTTCGGCTGATATTAAACACACATAACAACCATATAATGCAGCAAATAAACATCAACACGTAACAGTAAATTTAATCTAGGAGTTCACCCGAATATCATGGGCTACATCTCCTTGAGCTATTGTCATCTTGACTTGGCTCTTTGGGATTATGGCAAAGTTTCTTTTACAAGTTCCACACTTAACTCCAAAGGTTATTGAACTGAACTAATGGGCTTAGAATACCATCTATATCCTTGTCATGGCTGTCATCACTCTGCAAACATATCTAGGCTCCCTTAGACTTGATTCCTTCAATCAATGCTCTGAGCTTCCCTGAGCTTCTTGATGGCACTAATTCCTTCAGAATTCTTTATCTGTCACTGAAACCTCTCCTACTATCTCCATCACATATCAAACATCAACAATAAACTGATCATTTTCTCAAAATGAGCATTGCATCCCCAAACTAGACCTTCCTCCACGGTTAGCACTAGGCTGCCTGAAAATTCCCTGTAGCATCTCAGCCTTTAGAAGTCTCCAAATGCTTCTGAAAACCCCTGAAATGGATTCATAAGGCTCATTACAGTCAGGAATGATTGGTTCGTTGAGAACAAGTACTAGTAGCTCCTACAACTGCCTCCAACCCCTGGTGGCCCTGAGCTCCAAAATCTCCCTAGATGAAAATCTCCTTGAAGATGGCTTCTTCAGCTTCTCTGGACTGTTCCATTGGCTTCAGAAGGCTCCAATTAGCCTAGCTAGCCTCTTGTTTCACTCTCTCTGGTCGAAAACAACTCCTGGAATGCATTTAGTCAATGTCCCCTAAGGATACTCCACTAAATCTGGTTAACTACACTTAACTGTAGTTAAATTTGGCAATTCTGCCTTTTTAGCGCTCTGCCAAACTAAACTGTCAGCACTGACTGTTACATTAACCATATGGCGTGCATGTGAATGGTTAATCCTCCGGCGGTTAGGGATAAGACCGTTGAGCTGGCGGTCAACACGCAACTGTGTGGTTTGTTGGCAATCGGCGGTTAAGTCGCGGACCATGTGAACAACTCTTATGGGACCGCTAGCAGGTAAGACCGATGGTGGTCCTAACCCCCGAATCCGCAACTGTTATAACATAAATATAACATGTGACCTTGATATGTTAAGAAACAATGGTAGCGGAGGTGGTAGCGCGTTGTGCTAGCTTGCCAAAGGTCACGGGTTCGATTCCGTCGAACCCCCAACAAAATTTTACATGACCATTCTAGGGCCACGTGGCGGCCTCCGGGCTTGCCACGTGTTAGCACCCGATTGGTCACCCAAAAAGGAATATTCTTTTTTAATATTTTCAAAAATCAATTTATTCTTGGTCAAATGTCCATAAATTGCAGTTTACTGGACTTTTCAAATTGTGATAATTCCTTCATACGGTGTCGGTTTTTTGAACCATTCACAGTGCCAGAATCAGGAAGACGAGATCTATCCAGTCACTCAGGTTCGACACTCTTTCAAACACTTTGAAATTTGAGCTATCATTAAGGTCCTAGATCAATATCTGATCACTCCTCCCCATTAGGAATCTTTTGGACCCCAAAAGACTGATATACTGATATGAACAGTATATGAGAGTACAACACCCTGTTCTTTTCAGCCTCCATACACTTTCCTTGCATGGCTAGTGCCTTTGAACCAAAACTCGAAGGTAGTCGACACTTCCCTTCCTAGATGCGCTTGTCCTCCTGTTAAGAATTGTCTTCCTTGAACTCATTCAGAATTTACAGAAGGTAGCTGAACATCGCTTCCTTGACCATCGATCCAAGGTGGTTCAACAAACATGATGTAATCTCATGTTTTCAACAGAAATTTTCCCAAGCAGCATTCAGAATTTTTGTTACAAATTTTCTTCTGACATCTTGTCAAAATACAAGAAAATAACTTGACGACATAAATTCTTGCTCCATCAAAAGAAACAAATTTCACATCATGTGAATCATCATCATGTCTTTACATCTTGTGTACAAATGATCGACTAAATCACAAGCCGACTAAAAACATGCCTTTTCAAACATTTGACCCTTCAAGTCAAGCATGTACAAAAAGAATTTTAACGATTCTTTTTCAAAGATGAAACACTTCATCATTATCTCCCTTTTACAATCTTGGAGACCAAATCAACTTTTCCAAGTCGACATGACATTACATGCATGTTTAAACAAAGCAATATGATGGTCGATTGCTTTCCATCAAGTCAATTACACATACATGTTCAAATACAAGGAAATCATCAACATCCCTGTGTTCATACATACCATTCTCATGTATGTATTCGATTCTTCAACTTTCTCTTAAGCACAATCATAAGTACAAGATCCTTGATCATATGTACATGTACTTTCAAAGCTGAAATGAATATAATTTTTCTGCAATAAAGTGAGTCTACATACTCAACTTTTCCATCCTGCAACTTGCATTCCATTAGCAAAGAAATGCATCACATCAAAAGACATGCAACTTTAATTGGATAAGAACTCTAACCATTTCTTACCAATCCACATCAAAGGTGCTTCCTTTAATTGCACATCGACATCAATATGTGAATCATCCTGACACACATCAATGATGGAAACTTCCTTTCCATTCTTTCCATTCTCTTTTTCCACCTTCTTCAAATTTCGTGGAAGCATTGTTGGATTCAAAGTCCAACACCTTTCAGCAATATGTCCTTGCTTATGGCAATAAGTACAACACATGTTCATCCTCTTTACAACATAATTTTCATTGTCCAATGGACCTTTGGCTTCTTGCCTCCTTTCCTTCAAAAGTTTCTTGTATGTGGCCATTCTCTTCCAACATCTAGAAACACTATGGTTAACCAAACCACAAAAGGAACATGCAACTTTTTCCAATGCTTATGTGGAAATTTATCATGCTTAACATAATCAAAAGAAATGTGATTGAAATCAGATTTATACCTTTCTCTTTCACCTTTATTACCTTCATGAGGAGGTGAATCAAATGAAGAAGTAGCTCCCTTTGGAACACCATCAATCTCTTCAATGCTTTTAGAGCTTTCACAACTCTCTAGTTCAAGTGCATGCTTATGAACACCTTCTTCCTGCAAAGGATGTTTCAAACTATTTCATTCTCCAAGAATACAATCTTTACACTCTTGAGGTAGAAGACCTAAAATGAAACTCCTTCTAGGAACTATTTCAATTGCCTTCATGACTACTTTGGAACTTTCTCCATGAGATTGTCCATAGCCAAGACCCAAATACTTAGGCCTTTCCTCAAACATTATTGGCTCAACAATTCCCTGTGAATGTTTGCCCAATCCTTTTCCTTCATAGCCCATGTTTGACATCAACTTGGACCCTATGCCTCTTGTATGTTTTTCAAAAGAACCAACATAAACATTCTTAAAGGAAATTGAAGACAAACTAGAATTGTTTACCTCTTCTTCAAACTGATACTTGACTAAGGCTTCTTTGGCAGCAAGGAGTTGTGTCTCCATCTCATGCATCCTTTCCAGGTTCATATTTGCAATATGAAGTTGGCTCTCCATTTCCTGCAATTTGTCAAAAAGCAATTGATTCTCTTCCTTCATGGAATTCAACTACTCTCGAAGTTTTGTGCTCTTCCTTTCATCTTCATACATTTCTCTCACCATATCCATCATGATGAACAAGTCTTGCTTCATGTCTTCATCAAAGAATCTTGTGAAGGAGGAGGATTTTGAAAACTCACTTGTAGAAGTTGTCATCATCAAAATGAACAAAAGAACTTCAACAAAATTCACAAAGCTTTCAAAGAACTAATGGTTGTAGAGTCAAACTCTTATTCAAACAGCCCTTTTGCAAACAAACCTCTTGTGCTTCAAGGATTTTCTTGAGGTCCTTTGGGTAAGGAGAATGCCTTCAGCCCTTCTTCCTTCTTGTCCTCTCCTGGACTTAGCTATCAGTAGCTTTCCCTTCACCTTTGCAAACTCAAACAATAGTCAGTTTACAAACAATCAAACAGTAGGATTTGACTATTTGAACACCTTTCAAGTCAAACAAGCAATCTTTTTCTCTATCCAAAAAGCATCCTACTCTGATACCACCTGATCTGAAATGGGGGTTTAACAACTTGTTATGCTTACAAGAACCTCCCACTCCAAAGCTTAACAAATATATGATCTAGCTTATGTTGACAATTGCGGAATTAAGTACTTGAAACAGGTGTATGCCTTTGTTTTTTTTTTTTCCTGAATAAAGACTAATTCTATTAAGAAAAGAAATATGGTACAATCAGAGCTTTTTGAGAAGCGAAGCTAAAGAGCAAGGGAGCCGGAAATGATATGATATCAACCTCGGTCCCATAGAGCAACCACGGCATAAGCAAAAGATGACAGAGAGGACAAGAGGAACAAGCTGGTCTAGGGAGTCTACCCAGCATGGGCAGAATCTTCCAATCTACATTTTTTACCTTTCTTTTTACTGACTTTGACCCAACCATTTTGATCTGGCTGGACCGAAACTACTTGCAGATTGTTCTGTGCTAAAGGAGGAGACTCCTTGTCTGAATCAGAAGGCGAAGACTCATGTGAACGTTTCTGCGAGAACAGAGGCACAGAATGATCCTCGGCGTGGGCTGAGGGTGCGTCCTTCGGTTGCTCCAAATTCTCCTCTTCCACTTCAATGTCCTCCTCATCAGAGCTAGAGGACTCTATGTCATCCATAGGGGGTATATCACACGGTTTCCAACTCTTGGATTTGGATTTACGAGTGATATTCTTCTTTTTGTCAAAGAACGATGCACATGAGTTCTGGAGATGCCCCGTCTGATGGCAATGGTGACACCTGAAGGCTGTGTTCTCATAGTCCAAAGTTTGCGTCCAATGGAAGTCCCCGACTTTGAGGATGATCTGATCTGGCAACCCTTTACTAATGTCTATTTCTGCACAAATTCTGCCAAAGGTATATATTCCTTTCTCCGCCCTTGAGGTATCTGTAGCCAGGAAGCGGCCTAGGGTATCCCCGATTCCTTGAAAGACAGCAAAATGCCATAGATGTGCAGGGAGATTTGGAAGCCTGACCCAGATAGGAAGCTTGGTGATGACTGCAGTGGAGGGGTCAAAGTCTGGGAACCAGGGGGAGACGAAGAGTCCAGCTGATCCCTAGAACCAGGGGCCTCCCGTTAAGGCTTTCTGGTAATCTTCGTTGAAGGCGAGGACTACAATAAAGAAGCCTTTTGAGCAGAGGAAGACTTTGCAGTTGTTGGTCCAATTGGAATGGATCCACTGGTATAGATCAGCCGTGCGGGGCCATAGGCCATTAAATCTGCAGATGAGGGCTGTTTCTGCAAATGTCTGGTATTGATCATCCAGAGATGGATGAGAGATTTCAATAGCAGGGGTTTCCTCCATTTTGTCCACCAAGAAAGGCTTGGGAGCCTCGGCAGATTGCGCAGACTTCTTGGCAGGCTGTGCATGTACTGCATCTTTGTAGGAAAAACCTTTGGAGGCAGAGGATTGCCCAACTGCACCTCCCCTTAGTCGAAGTGATAGGATCACTGTGGCATTTCTTTCAATATTATAAAAATAAAGAGGCAGATTGTTATCAAGCTGCTTACCTGCAAAGAGGAGCCGTAGAAGGGAGGAAGGGATCCCCAGCCTCTGTTCAAGTATCTTTAGGAGATGGCGCACTGTGAAAGACGGCTGGACCCCAAGGAGCAGGGTTTTGCCAGTCAAAAGAATTATTTGAATCTGAAAATTCACTTGCTGGAGATGAATAGGATCTCGGCTGCCTGAATGAGGAGACGAGGTTGCAACAGTGAGATTGCGAGACTGTAGAGCCAGCTCCAGATCCTGGCAATACTGCTGCTGCATGTGAAAGAGTGCGGTAGTTGCCGGAGGTATTTCGTCAAACACTTGTCGTGCATAGAGAGGGGATTTTTCCTCTGCAAGCAAAACTGGCGGGTTCAAGTGTTCCAATCCTTCGCTAGTCCTACATTCGGTGCACTGGGTTCTGAGATCCGGCGCCCACCACTGATGAAGGTCGTGCACCCTCTTGAAATCTGGCGCCCGAACCAAAGTAACCGTAAGCCTCGCGGAGGGAAAATGCCGCACTGCGAGGCTCGCTTTTCTGTCGGCTTCGATTTTCGGCATCGCCTGCTGGTTGGTGAAATGGGCATCATAAGCCAAGCAGATATCATCCCTGGGATTAACATAGAGAGAATACGCTCCTAGGGGCTCTGCTGGAGCGCCCTTGGCTGCTACGCCGTTGGTCAGCTGATGGCTCCATGGGCGTTTTGTGTAAGCAGGGGCCTGATGCCGCGCTGCTTCAGAACAATCTACCCATAGATCTGTACGGGTATTCTTGTCTGCGGCTCCATCAGTCACCAAATCAACCTGAGCGTCTGCTGAGAGTGATAGATCCTTTGATCTGTGCCTGCGGATCTTGCATCCATTCGCATCCCGGGCGTTCTGAGAACCCATGGCGGCTGAGGGCTTCGCGGCAGCTACAGAGCTAGGGTTCGGGATTCTTCCTCTTGGTGTATGCCTTTGTTTATTTTTAATTGTTTAACTGCTTTAAATCCATTTGTTTTTGCTAATATTATACACACATAACAGCCATATAATGCAGCAAGTAAACATCAACGCATAACAGCAAATTTAATCTAGGAGTTCACCCGAATATCGTGGGCTACGTCTCCTTGAGCTTTTGTCATCTTGACTTGGCTCTTTGGGATTATGGCAAAGTTTCTTTTACAAGTTCCAAAATTAACACCAAAGGTTACTAAACTCAACCAATGGGCTTAGAATACCATCTATATCCCTTTCATGGTTGTCATCACTCTGCAAACAGATCTAAGCTCCCTTAGACTAGATTCCTTCAATCAGTGCTCTAAGCTTCCCTGAGCTTCTTGATGGCACTAATTCCTTCAGAATTATTTATCTGTCATTGAAACCTCTTCTACTATCTCTAGCACATATCAGACATCAACAATAGACTGATCATTTTCTCAAAATGAGCACTACATCCCCAAACTAGACCTTCCTCCACGGTTGGCACTAGGTTGCCTAAAACTTCCCTGTAGCATCTTAGCCTTTAGAAGTCTCCAAATTCTTTTGAAAACCCCTGCAATGGATTCATAAGGCTAATTGCAGTTAGGAATGACTGTTGGTTCGCTGAGAATGAGTATTGGTAGCTCCTACAACTACCTCCAACCCCTAGTGGCCCTGAGCTCCAAAATCTCCCTGGATGAAAATCTCCTTGAAGATGGCTTCTTCAGCTTCTTTGGACTATTCCATTGGATTCAGAAGGCTCTAATTAGCCTAGCTGGCCTCTTGTTTCACTCTCTCTGGTCGAAAACAACTCCTGGAATGCATTTAGTCAATGTCCCCTAGGGATACTCCACTAAATTTGGTTAACTGCACTTAATTGTAGTTAAATTTGGCAATTCCACCTTTTTAGTGCTCCGCCAAAATAAACCGTCAGCACTTACTGTTACATTAACCATCTAGCATGCATGTGAATGGTTAATCCTCCAGCGGTTAGGGATAAGACCGTTGAGCTGGCGGCCAACACGCAACCGCGTGGTTTGTTGGCAATCAGCGGTTAAGTCGCGGACCATGTGAACAACTCTTATGGGACCGCTAGCAGGTAAGACCGCTGGTGGTCCTAACCCCCAAATACGCAACCGTTATAACATAAATATAACATGTGACCTTGATATGTTAAGAAACAACGGTAGTGGAGGTGGTAGCGCACTATGCTAGCTTGTCGGAGGTCACGGGTTTGATTCCGTCGGACCCCCAACAAAATTTTACATGACCATTCCAGGGCCACGTGGCGACCTCCGGGCTTGTCACATGTCAACACCCGATTGGTCACCCAAAAAGGAATATTTTGGGGAATATTCCAAGGAATTTGTTTTTAATATTTTCAAAAATCAATTTATTCTTGGTCAAATTTCCATAAATTGCAGTTTACTGAACTTTTCAAATTGTGATAACTCCTTCATATGGTGTCAGTTTTTCGAACCATTCGTGGCGCTAGAATCAGGAAGATGAGATCTATCCGGTCGCTCAAGTTCGACACTCTTTTGAACACTTTGAAATTTGAGCTATCATTAAGGCCCTGGATCAATATCTGATCATAACTTGGCACCACTAAGCATGCTTCTTTCCTTCTCCATCAACATCTTGTTCATCCTTTATACAACTCCATTTTTTTTGAGGTGTGTATGGAGTATTATTCTGTCTTTCTATACCACACTTCGTACAGAACTCTTCAAATTGCTTCTTGCAGAACTCTCCACCATTATCTATCCTCAACACCTTAATATTCTTCCTTGTTTGATTATCCACCAGAGCCTTAAATTCTTTAAACCTGTCAAAGACTTCATATTTGTTCTTGAAGAAATATATCCATGTATTCCTCGAGAATTCATCTATAAATGAGACATAGTACACAAAATTTCCTGTTGATGGAACTGACATAGGTCCAAACACATCACTATGCACAAGCTCTAATATCCATTTCTCCATCTTAAAACTAGAGGGGAAAATCACCCGATTCTACTTCCCATATTCATAATGTTCACAGAAATTGAAATCCAGAAAGAAATTAGACATACCTTCTACCATACCATTACCGTGCAATATTCGAAGGCCCTTCTCTCCAATGTGTCCCAGTATTTCATGCTAAAACATAGTCTTTTCTCTAGAGACTAGAAGATTTTCTAATCCACCTTTGGGAACCACATAACTGTTACAATGATCAATAACAGTACTTCCCAAAAAATTATACAAATTTATGATCTGAACACCCTTCATCAATACCAGTGTTCCCCAAACCTTCTTATAGGTATCTTTTTTGAACATTTTTTTTACAACGGCATCATCCATCTTGCTTACAGAAATCATATTTCTGGTCAATGAAAGCATATGCATAACACCAAGAAGTGTTCAAATACTTCCACCTTGCAACTTCAGCTTGAATTTTCTATGTCATATGATTCTAGCCTTCTTTTCATCCCCTAGGAAGACAACGCCACCATCACATTTCTCGTACTCGCAGAACCACTCCCTATGGGGAGTGAAGTGAAAGGATGCACCTGAAACAATCAACCATGCCTCTTGATCTACGCATGTACTTGAAGAATAAGCCAAGTACACATCCCCACCTTCATCTGAGGTGGTTTTTGCCTCTGCAAAATGAGCATCATCGGATCCCTTTCCTTACTCATGAGTTTTAGATCTATAGTCATTTTCGTAGTGCCCCTTCTTTCCGCATTTCCAACATACCTCTACAGATTTTCTTGGATATTTAGATCTCCCACTTTAGGACTTATTTTTGTTTTTGTTCTAGGACTGTCCTCTCACAGACAAGGCATCTACATTCTGCCTCTCCATATTTTTTTGTTTCATCTCCTCAAACAACAAGGATGAGACTATTTCATCAAACTTTAAGGTAGTTGTATTGCTACCTATTGCAACAACCAGACTATCCCACAAGTCTGGTAGAGAACACAACAGATTGATGCACTTATCTTCGTCTAAAATTTTAATATCAATAGATAATGATTAGATTACCACAGTATTAAAGTTTTTTAGATGATCTATCACCAAGTCTCCATCCTTCATCCTCAAGTTAGTCAACGTTTTCCGATGGAACAATTTGTTCACCAGAGACTTAGATTGATACAAAGTCCCTAACTTGTCCCACAAAGCCTTTGTCGTATTTTCTCCTTATACATTCAACAATACTAAATCTAAGAGACACAATCGTATTGTGCTCTTTGCCTTCTGATTTAACTTCGCCTAGTCCTCTGTCGATATTCCCATTGGTGTCATACTTGGATCTATAGAGATGCACTGATATCTAACCACCAACAGATCCTCCATCTTAAGCTTCCACAACTCAAAACTTTGTCCATTGAATTTCTCAATCTCAATCTTTCCATTGTTCACCATCTTCTTTCACAGCAAGAATTGATCTCCCAGATCTACCACTATAACAAGGTCCACCATGGGCCTAAGCAAAACCCCTCAACAGCAAAGGCATCCCCTTGAAGGCGAAACAACTCTGATAACAAATCAAGGTTTTAACCCTATACAAAAATTACCTACAAACGAATTCTTAAAATATATATATATATATTCAATGGTGAGAACATAAAACATATGTACACAAATATTTTCCCCTAAATCCCAAAACCATGAATACCATATTGATTTTTCATTATATTCCTTTCAATGTTCCAATACATATATATTCATGTCGAAGCATTCAAAAACCCCAATACACTAACCTTGGGTTAGAACAGAACCATAGTTCCCTTGACCGGATCTACGAATACCATGGGAAACAACCACAATGTGCAAAACCATGGGTAGGTCCGCCCACCATCTTTGGTTCCACCCCCCATCCTTGGGTACACTCGAACCCCATGACACATGGAAATAATATAACAAACACCCAACACATGCATTCAGCATGGCTCTCCAACCCAAACTTATTGTATATCATCAATGTTATGTTTTTACCCGTGTTCTATTAGATTGAAATTGGTGGAAATTGAAATAAATGGGATTCAAGGATGTTTTGTTGGACTAGAGAATGTGGCTTATCACCCAAGATATTACGACAAGGACACCCTTTCTCATTATTATATTTCAAGAATTTGGAATTCATCTAAGGCTAGTTAATTTCTACTCGGGATACTTCCTTTATCACACCACTCATTTAGTGTTCACATGAAACAATTAGCAATAGTTTCAATTTTCATTTGAGATCTTAGGTTTCATTATCATGGGTTACCAATCACTGGGCCTTATTTTCCTTTCTTCTCCTTTTTCTTATATTTAGGACTTAGGGAATGAGGCTTTCATTAGTTTGGAACAACTCATAGATATAATATTTACATGAATTTTCACTTCAACCTTAGGGTTTAGACTTAGATACATCATTCTAGTGTATGTTTAATGATTTTGGCTTTCAACTTTTTTCTTTTCTTTGATCACAAATGACAAAACGAGAACTAATTTGCTACAAATCTATGAATGCTTGATCTTAAAGGTGTCACCTAGCAAAAATGAATGAATATCCTATGGAATGACATGGGATAAAATTTGGCTAAGGGAAAAAAGGGGTTCTATAAGATTGATGTGTATCACCTACTCAAATCACCATGTATATTCCCAAACCATCAATATGACATACTTCATTTAGTAAAATTATGAAACGCCATGGAACAATCCATCTTAGAACTTATAGCGAAATCATAAAGAGTTAGAATAGAGTGCTTAAGTGATCACAATAAAAATAATGCACATTGAAGATATCATATACACGTGGATCATACATATCAAGCTAAATGTGGTAGCTAAAGCAACCTCTACCTACACTTAGGGTCCTAGATGGCCAAGGAAAGGTGTCCTCAAACCAATGATAAATCCATGAGTTACATATAGATGTATATACCTTAGTTGGAAAATGATAAATGTGGCAATAATCCCAGAGGCTGAGATGATAATGAAAATTTATAAATTTCCTCTACAAACCCATATATAAAGTGGGGTAACATGTCCTATGACATCCAACCTGTGATTTACAATGGGTAATCCTCAAAATTATTTTTGAAGAAATATGTCTCATTGAGGGCCAAGATGAGGTATGAGGCCTCACCAATTTGATCGTTGAAGAAGTTTGAATCTTGGTTTGTCAATTTTGGCCCTAAGTAGCCAACGCAACATGGAAGAAGGTGACCCCCTTAAAAGAGTTCAAAAGGGGAAGGGCACATAAGGCCTTATATAAATATCTAAATCCAAGGACCTCCCTCATAAAAAGATCTAGACATGTATTGAAATAATGTAGACAATGACAAATCCAAATATTTATAAAGACAATATAATGTCCTTTGAATCTCATAATAAATGGGGCTTCTACAGATTAGGTGACCATTTAACTCTATCTTGTGTATATGGAAAAGCTATCAGAGGTTATTAAGAACGAGAATATCATGATGATTAGTTTCAAATCAATGCCAATGTAAACCCACTTCGAATGCATCAATGGGAATCTAAGGGAAACATCCAATGCTCTTGTGTGTATGTGGGTTAAGTAATAATACCCCCTCTCATTTGCATGAAGCATTACTAGTACGAATCCATGTTAGAGTCAAGGCCCTAAAAACATGAAGTCCAAGCCAAGTACACTAAATATATTGTCTCTAAATAACCTCTCTAGCAACCTGACAAAAGCATACAATAATGTCATTTACATTGAAGGTGTATATCACTCGAATTGTGCTACAACTTTAATCACTCCCCCAAAAAAATGTGTCATGATCCCTTTTGACGATGCATCAACTTTACTTGAGAACAACCTCATGATGTAAAAGGAAATTAAACATTATGTAACTTTAATATTACCCCACATTCACCCCCTGGCTCACCACTCATGGCTAATGTGAGGCTATTTAAATCATTTATGTGGATAATATCACTTTATTTTATCTTATGTATAGTGTTCTACATTGACACAATTGAGTTTTTTTAGCAAACAAAATATTTGTATCAAGGGTTCACTCCTTATGCATTAGGGCTAGAGAGGCATTTTATTTATGAGTGATCTATTCATTACCAACTCCTTATGTGGGAGAGCACTACAAGCTCCATCTCAACATGAAGTGTAGATATTGTGAGCAATTTAGATTGAGGCTTTGCAAATTATCTAGTTAGGGCATTTAGATGTTAGGGGTTAAGGGTTAGGAGTTAAAATTCACCATTAAGAGGATAAGGGGTTAGGGCTTATAGGGTTCATGGATTCTAGGTTACTGGTTAGTGGATTAAGGTTTAATGGGTCAAGGGGTTAATGGATTATGAGTTATGAGTGTAGGGGTCAAGGAATTATGGCTTGCGGTTTGAGGGGATAGGGAATATATTGGTTATGTGTTAAGAGCTTATGGGTTGTGATATTGGGGTCCCTAATCCCCCTATCACCATTGTTGGGGATTACCTTATCAATTTCTCTTCTTGCCTTCCCTCTAGACCCCCTAACCCCTATGACATTAGGTCATAAGCCTTCTTCAAAGGATTTAAATAATATTATTGACCTAGCTTCCATGAACTTTAAAAGGAATTATGCTAAAAAACCCTTTATGAATCCATACCCAACAATATAACTTTTGGAAGACATTCCAAGGGTCGTCTTGAATGAGGAGAACCAAAACTTTTTGGTTCCAATCTTCAAGGCAAGACCATGGGAGGCATCAAGGAGCATGGAACCATAAAAGGGTCAAAGCTCGAATGGTTTAATGGGACACTTCTATAGATAGCATCAACCAATGATGAGTAGATACCTTCTTCATTTCCATCCCCTAAACATATCCTTTCTTGCATTGATCCCAAAATGAATGAATCTTGTTGGTTTTGATAGGTGTCACTCAATGTCATTGTGCAATATTTCATATAAGGTCTTGACAAAAATCGTTAGCAACCACTTGAAATTTCACTCAAGAAAAATTATCCTAGAAGAGAAAATGTGGTTTTGTAAAGGGAAGTATAATCCTATAAAACGTTGTAATGGTCCAAGAATTCATTCACAGTAGCCAAATAGATGGAAAGAGTGGAATGGTCATAAAGTTAAAAATAAAAATTATTTGTATAAGTTTGGACACGCTTTCTTGTTTCTTTTTCTCCACCCATGCAACTCTTCTCTCTATTATGTAATAAATAAATCCAAGGACCTCCTTCATAAAAAGAGCTAGATATGTATTGAAATAATGTAGACAGTGACCCATCCAAATGTTGAAAAAGACAATAGAACATCCCTAGAATCTCATAATAAATGGGGCATAACAGATGAGGTGATAAACACATCCTTTCTTGCACTAATATAGAAATAAATGGATCTTGTTGGTTTTGATACGTGTCATTTAGTGTCATTGTGCAATATTTCATATAAGGTCTTGACAAAAATCATTAGCAACCACTTGAAAATTAACTTAAGATAAATTATCCAAGAAGAGAAAAGGGTGTTTCGTAAAGGGAAGTATAATAATATAAAAAATTGTAATGATTCAACAATATATTCACAGTGGCCAAATAGAAAGTGAGAGTGGAATGGTCGTAAAGTTAAAAAATGAAAATTATTTTTATGAGTTTAAAAACTCTTTCTTGTTTCTTTTGCTCCACCCATGCAACTTTTCTATCAATTATGAAATAAATAAATGCAAGGGCCTCCCTTGTAAAAAGAGTTAGATATGTATTGAAATAATGTAGACAACGACCCATCCAAATCTTGATAAAGAAAATAGAACATCCCTTGAATTTCATAATACATGAGAAGTCTATAGCTAATGTGATCCTCTAACTCATGTATATGGCGCATCTAGCAAATCATGATGATTAGTTCCAACTAAATGTCAATTTAAACCCAATTTGAACCCATTAATGGGGATATGAAGGGTAGCATCCAGTACTCTTGTGCATGTGTGGGTTGAAAAGTAAGTGTTCTTAGTATAAATCGATATTAGAGTCGAGGTCGTGAAAAGATGAAGTCAAAGTACAATGCGTGTATTGTCTATAAATAACCTCTCTAACAACCTGACACAAACATATAATGATGTCATCAACATTAAATGATCCCCCACAAAAATGTGCCATGCTCCCTTGCGATGATGCATCAACCTTATTATAGATCAACCTCGTGATGTAAAAGGAATTTAAACATGATATTTAATTTCGAAGTTTTTTCCCGCTGGAATTTTTAAATTTATACTCATCGATCGCCGACTTTAGCGTTGAATTAGGTCTCATAATGTGATCCAATTGAGGCGGAAAAGTCGATGCAAATTGTGCCTAGTTTAGCACCATCAAGTTATTTTTTTCCATAAAAAAATAGACATAGAAATGTTATAAGAATATAACATTATTCTCAAATAAAATCAAACATTAATATAATATATTAAGTAGAATAACTATAATTTCAATAATCCACTACATTTACTATAGAGTAATTTAATTAGCTCTAAAATGATTTCATAAAGTAAGTTATAAATGAGGAATGAAACAAAATTGATATACACACTAGTGGTAAAGTGTGTTACATGGGGAAAATTGCTAACCTCAATTATTCTGTTGTAAGGACAAATTGTACTCTATTCAAAATATAGTATTTCAATAATTCTTCCCCTACACTCATTATTTTCATTGTTGATAATTGAATTTGAATGGTGTACTAAAAATTATTATCATTGTTGTGTATTACAGGATCCAAAAGAGGCCATGGACATAGGACGTGGACAACATAAAACTACTAAATCACATAGAGGAAAGTGGGTTGAAGAAGATATGACAATGGAATCTGCAGATACAATACAAGTAAGAAGACAAAGCAACCTTAACCAGAGGAAGGTCTTTATGAATTCACAAATACTATAACATAGAGGAGAGAAAGTCATTTTTTTTTCCATGAGGCCTTTCAGGTCAAACTTATTAGTTGAAAATGCACAAGAATGGTGATTAAATGTGATTCTATGATCAAGGGAAATGTTTGAAAATTAGGATGGCCATGTGGGATAGGGATGTTGGATACTTTTCTTGTCAAAATTTTGGCTCGATGTATATACCTAGGGTCATAAAATTAAAAATAAAAATAAAAAAATCAACTCCAAATTAACATGATATCAATATGTCAAATATATGACTAAAGTGAAGTTTTGTGTTGGATAACATATTCATTGAAATGATATAATTGGTGTACTAAACATTATTGACTATGTTGTGTATTATAGGAGCTAGATGAGGCCATGGCAACAGATCGTGTCATATCAAATGAGGACACAACAAATGGCATGGGACATTACGTACTCAAATTTTGATTTAAAATAAAAATTGATATAATGGAATTTTGTGATACGTCCATCTTTTTTCACGATATTATTAAAATTTATAGTGTATTATCCAATCTTGATAGAAATATTGAGGCACACAAACCCTTCCTTTTACCCTATGAAATCCATGCAATTTGGAGTATTCTTGAACAACATAAATATATATGTGAAAAATTAAAAATATTAATTTTATTAATGTTACCATGAGTGTCCCAGGGGGGCATCTTGGTTGGTGATTGAAGTAATGTGAAATCTATGAACACCGAGAGATTCAAGGTTCAAATCCCCCCAATTTTGACTCGGTTTACAGAGAGGACAATGGGCCGTAGACCCCCATAGGTTTAACAATAGTTACTTGTTAGGCGAGTTTTTTGGGTTCCTCTGGGACACAAAAAAAAAATGTTACCTATGAGTAAAAAAATAATCTCCAAGTTGAATCATTCAATTTGACCTTGAAATGAAGGTTGGGCATGCATTTTTGCGAAGCGGGCCAAAATTTCCTTTCTTCACTAAAGTGCACACCCATGATTCATTTCTTGGCCAATTTTATTGATTCAAATTGTATACTATTTAATTACTAATTTTCTTCCAATAAGTTTTTTTTGTTCATAGATTGTTGACACTTCTGGGGAGACATCGTGAGCTACAATTTCTCCAACAATTTCATTTACATTAAATTCGACCTTCAGATCAGTAAATTAGAAAATTTTGATTTTATTAATGTTATTTGTGAGTAAAAAATAACTCTCCAAGTTGAATCATTCAATTTTTCCTTGGAATGAAGGTTGGGTGTGCATATTTATGAAGCGAGCTAAAATTGCCTTACTTCACTAAAATGCACACCCATACTTCATTTATTGGCCAATAAGATTGATTCAAATTCTAGCTTGTTTATTTTATTTTTTTACACACTTTTACATTATTATATCTTTACTTTGAGCTTAAATATTTATACTTCATATTTCGTACAACATTTTAAGTTTTGATTTGACTTGCATTATCTGAAAATTGTGTATAAGTGGGAAACATAGTTATGTAGGATTTTTGTCAAACATGTTGCAGGGTTATATCCTAAGGTTAGGAATTCTCCAATAGTGTCCCATTTCAAATTTTATTACCAAGAGTGTAATTGTTTTAGCCTAGGAGTGCATATTTGTTCTGATTGTGATCATTGGCAGATATGATCAATTATTATTCTAGTAGACTTGGATTTCAGTGTATAACATTTCCTTTATGAAAATGACTATGATATGTTGCATAAAATGGTTTTATATTTAGGTTGGAATGATCATTATCGCATAGTCAATTAAGTACAAGTCCTAGTGTGCATTTATTTGAGGCACACAAACCTTGACTTTAACCCTACAAAATCGATCCAATTTGGCATATTCTTGCACAACAAAAATTTCTATGTGCAAAATTAATGTTAATTATGAGTAAAAAAGTACTCTCCAATCTGAATCATTCAATTTGGCCTTGTAATGAAGGTTGGGCATGCATTTTTTTGAAGTAGGCCAAAATTTTCTTGCTTCACTAAAATGCACACCAAGGCTTCATTTATTGGCCAATCTGATTGATTCAAATTGTAGACTGTTTATTTAATTATTTTACACTCTTTTGAATTATTATATGTTTACTTTGATCCTTAAATAATTTCACTTCTAATTTCATACGACATTCCAATTTTTGCTTCAGCTTGCATTCTGTGAAAGTTGTGCATACGTTTTGCTTTAGCTTGTTGTTGGGCAAAAAAATTGCCCTTTTAATTCAAAGCAATAGTTCCAACTCTTCACATTAATTTTCAATTCAGGCAGGTTTTGTTATTACAAGGCTATTACAAAAAATACATGCAAGGTAAAATGATGAATAGTGTTAATGAATCTCAAACTCAATCGTTGTAATCAAACTCTCATCAATTCAACACTCTGATTGTTACACTCTCAAACATTGTTCACACTCTCAAGAAATAAACACACAATGCAAAATAAAACCACTTTGTCACACTATCACTCTTATTCAAAAAATAACAACACTCCTGGAAACCATTCTCTCAACAAATGTTGAAACACACATTCAAATGAAATGAACACACCATCAAATTGTAACATGAATTAAATAATTGTCACACTAACAAAGGGACTAGTCTAGGACCTATGATTTTACACAATACAAAGGTTAGAATTCTACAATCATTAAAGTATGAAAAAGACTAATAATAACAGTAACAAAAATCACACATGAATTATAACTGAGAGGAAATAAATCAAACATCTACAGTACCTTCCTAACCAGTGATCCCTGCTAAAAAGGAGGGCCTTTCCTTCCTAGCAGGGGTTGGTATACTACATAGAACACAAGCTAGTCAATAGAAAGGTATGGCGGCACGAATGCTTGATATTGCATTAATGAAATGTAGAGGATTAAAATGATGGTGCTCTCCCCCTCTATCAATGTCTATCTGTTTCTATATGTTTATCTCGCGCAGGCAGGGAGCACACCTCTTTATAATTTCATATTACAATGATAAGATAATCATGAGAATGTATTGATTCTCATGTGATATAATCTGAAAATAAATATTAACAATTTGATAACAAATTCAAAGGTTAGGACAAATTTGTAACAACTTTTCCAAATTACAATAATTATCAATAGAAAATCCTAATTGTTTCAGTTGTGTTGTCCATAAACTTCTCCTTTGATAGTCAAACTATCTTTTAACTAGAGGCTTTCCAAATTGATATTCATAATTAATTTAAGGAGGCCATCACGTCCAAAAGAGATCTTAAAATGTAACAATAATTCTTAGCGAGTCCTAGTCTTGTCCTTGGCAAGGAAAAATTGGAAAGCGTAATCCTACAACAACATCTCAAAAGACCACAAACCCTATAACAACATAATTGTCAGTTTTACAATGAAAATAGCATAAAATAGTAGTTCTCATGTGAAATTACAAGTAGAATTGGATCATAATGATGACATATAAAAAGATACATACTTAGGCTTATAATGGTTTTTATAGTGGTAGAGTACAATCTCGAGAATAAAAAAAGGTAAAGAAAAGTTAGGAAAATGAGTGTAAAAAGATGCCAATTTCACGTCCCAATATCTCCCCCCTAACTTAAGTATCTGCATGTACTCATGCATACTCTTGTAACTATTTCTTGATGTGCTGAGACTGAAATTCTAAAAAATTGTAAGCTCCTGCGGTATCCTTTGTAGCGTCGAGAAAGTACCAATTCCATTTCCTATAAATTATCAGTAAGATGATTCCATCTCCTAATTCACTCCATATACTGAATAACCCTAGAGAGTGTCTGGATAAAATTTAGAAAATAATAAGGGTTTGCATCTCTTAACTCCTTCATGCAAGCGTCCCATCTAAGTCTGCTCCCATCCAATGCATCTTGTCTCATCCCTCTAATTCTTCTAATACAACATTCCAAAACCTTGTTTCTAAACTCCATTAGCATCTTCTTGGTGTTTGGATACTACCATATCCTGCTATACAACCTCAAGACTCTTTCAACATCCCTGGTTCATTTCGAATAAGAAATTTCACCCTTTCTTCATTAGTTTTTACAGTATCATGGGTAACCTTCCAACTAACATGATTTTGCACAAAAGACATAAAGGCTCTCAACTGAACATCTCCAACGTATGGTGTGAGGTTAAGAGATCTTTCACCAAAACAAACATAGTCATGCAAATATAGTTCACACAGTAGATGTTGTTCTGGAAAAGTGGCCTTTTGGAGAGTTTCCTTAAAGCCTTGAGATTCCATTACCTCATATGGTCATTTCTCCTTGAGGGCTTTCAATCGAAAAAGGAATCACTTTTCTTGAAAAACATGGGATAGGATGGAGAAGGAGGTCTGCAACTTAATATATTGTGAACAAGTTCATACATAGACTCCTTTTTCTTGTTGTAACAGTTGCACTTCCTTTTGCAATTCTTCCACTTGCAACAATGCATGATTCCTTTCTTTTTGAATTGTCACCAAGTCTTGGATGTTCAATTTTCATCCCATATCCTCTTCATATTATCAGAAAATTATTTATGTTGTTTCAAAGGAATAGCTTCAACTTTCAATGAGATTGTTAATTTCCTCCACTTCTCCAATTACTCAATCAAAAATGTTGAATTCAATGGCTCCTCAAGTTTTAACTAAGTTGTTTATGTTATTGTTAGAGTGATAGCTTCAATGGTTTCATGAATCATCCCTTCATTCCCTTTCTTCACCGGTTGCACTATCTCAATTGTTAGTTCTTATATGACAATGACATCTTCGATAAGTTCATGTGGAGTAGCGACCAGTTTTATTTCAATTTGCTCTATTTCAGCTACTGGTTCTTGTGTAGCAGTAGCATCATAAACAAGTTCTTGTGGAGTATCACATTGTTTATCTCAATCCCACTCTACTTCAACTATTGGTTCTTATGTAACAATGACATCTTTAATAGGTTCTTCTCGACAACATTTTGGAATTCTTCATCTTTCTCTCCAAATTAAATTCCAATCGTAATAGTGGTTGGCCTTTCACAATCCTCTTCTTCTAACACTTTCTTACATCTATCACATAATCTAAGTGACATTACTTTTTCCACTTATGCCAGGGTTTCTAGTCCATTTTATTTTCTGGACTGAAGTTTCCCTTCAACTATGGTAATTTGTTTCCTTAAATTCTCATTTTTCTCCTTTAATTTATTAATTTTCTAAATAAGGAGGTCAGTTTCAGACTTGCCTAGTAAAGAGATAACTTCTTGTTCCTTTTTGAGCTCCTCCTCTTTCTCTTGTTCCTCAAGTTCCTTTGATTTTGGTGGAACAACATGAACTTTAGATGTCAAGGTATGTTCCTTTACAAATCCTTCTTCTTTGTCTTCATTTTGTTGTCCCTCATACTCCTTTAGTTCTGTTGTATTAGGACATTTCTCATATATTGGGGTAGCTAATGGTGTAACAGTTACTCCCACTCTCTTATTGGTATTCTTTCCATCTAATGGATTCTTCAATTTCCTCTTTTTCATCGCAGTTTGTATAGGAGTAGATTTTTCAAATACTTCCTTAGATTCCCCGAGCATTTCTATTTCAAGAACCCCTGCTTCAGTTGATGTTGTTCTAGGTGCCCCTATTTCAGCAGTCTCTACCTCAGGCCCTTCTTCCTCAATAGGGCATCCATAATAACTATCCTCATATTGTCCACTGGATATATCCACAATTTATTTAGTGCATTCTCTTTTTCCTTCAACGAATGTACCAACAAATGTTCTTATGGAACTCCATCTCTTAGTGTTTCTGCAACAGGGTCTAGGAGGTGTAACCGCTCTTCTTTGTCTAGGAAGTGTAGTTTATATACTTTGTTTGCACAATGTAATTGCTTTATCTTCTGGTGTTGTTCTAGCACTTACATCATGTTCTTCACTTTTACATTCATCTATTTCAGTGGCTGGTGCATGTGACTTTGCCAAAAAACCAATCCATGTGCTTCCATGTTGTTTCAATGAATGAATTATGATTAACTTGATGAGCGCATGGTTGGTTAAGAATGTCTTTAGATGTTTTTCCATGCACACTGCCTTTTCCATATGTTGTAAATATTTTAGAAAATAATAGGGAAAATTTATCAATTGTCCATTACGAAGATGTGCCAATAACTAAAAATGATAATTGAATACTGTCCCAAAATGTCCCTCACAAGTAATGAACTTCTAAATAAATAAATCCACATCATCCCAAGGGTGAGGAAGGGATGTTCTATCAATACCTCTCCCCTTGCTCCTTACTTCCTCTCCTCGCTATAAAAATGTTGCCCTAGTTGTTGGAACTGTTATTTTCCTAGAAAACTAGTGAGCCCCTGTCTGAGGTAAACCTGTCACCCTAGCAATTATGTCCTTTGTAACAACAATTATGAATCCTCTAACCTATGAATGTTGCTCTTGCAGATATTGTGTGAATTTCGTAGCAATATGTTCATTGAAACCCTGCAATTTCTCAAAGTAGACTAACCACAGTACATTCCTAATATTTATAGGGCTTCTAGATGGTGTAGCAATGCATGAATGGGGTTTGGTTCGTGATGGATTTTCACTCCTCCCTTGGTTTTTTAGAGACTATAATTGCTCCGAATTTCTCAGAGATTATTATAGGGCCACACTCGGTACATAAAAATTCTCGCTAGGGTAGAGAATATCAGTCGAATGAAATTGGAAACGGGTGGGGAATAATTAAGGTTACCCTTTCATTGAATTCAAGCTTTTCAGCATAAGTGACAACTACCAAGAATGATTTCCATGTAGTCACATTGATTTTCAGAAATGACAGTTGGAGTAATGACGACAATGGGTAATTAGTGAATTAGGATAAGTGTATTATGCATCATCGTATGATAGATACGATACACTCCTCCTCCAAACTTAATTACAAAAGTCATCCTTGGCAAGTGTAACAAAAAAATTCATATCATCCCTTAAATCCAAATCCTACAAGTAAATGAAAATCAAGTGTACCTGCCTTGGCTTACCGTTATGATGATGTAGGGCTATACAAGGAAAGTGACTATATCAATGTTGTACAATATTTCATGCGTGGCTAAAAAGGAAGCTAAAGTGGATGCTAAAAACAATGCCATAACGAGGAGAAAAATAGGATGTTAAATAGGAAGCTAAAACAAAAGCTAAAAAGGAAGCTAAAGTGGACACTAAAAACAATGCCATAATGAGGAGAAAAATATGACGTTACACAGGAAGCTAAAAAGAAAGTTAAAGTGGACACTAAAAATAATAGCATAACAAGGAGAAAAAATGGATTTTACACAGGAAGTTATACATGAAGCTACATTAGGAGCTAAAGAAGAGTTTAAACTGGGTGTTTACATCAGCCCTAAATTCGGTGTTATGTAGCACCAACTTTAGCGTCGACTGGCTATGATCAGTGAAAAGAAAGCCAAAAATAGTGTCGTCCCGATAAATAGCATCGTTTTTTTTCAAAAAGGTGGAGAAAAATACACCAAAACAATTAGTGGAAGCAAAAAAGGGAGTGAAAAAAGAAGCTAATCACATGTATTTGTTGTAGTGTCTCATTAATCTTATAAGTATTGAGTATGGTAGTACTTCCACACTAGTATTAGAACATTCATTGGTGTCAACAAATCAAGGGGAGAATTTCCAGTCAGGAGAAGCATAAGTTCAGAGGGAGTTTAGATGAGAAATCATGCATGATTATTTGATACCAGACATGCATTTCCGGCATTATGAGCTATGATAACAAATTTCATATGAAGTGAGTTATATTTTTTTGGGCATGTGGTTGTTGGGCATGGAATCCCCCCAAGGCATGTTTTGGGGCTTAAATCCCAAGTTTTGACCAAATCTTGTTGTAAAAGCTCCGTGAATTACGGGCACTGGGAGCGAAAGCATAATAGTGTCACAGGGTTGTCTGCCCTAGTTTTGTAATGTAATGTCGGCTAGATAGACCTACCCATGGTCCACAGACCATGGGATTATATAAATAGAGCGAGGCTCTAAGTGTAAAATAAAACAAATAACTGAGAAGAGAGGAGGAGAAGACTAAGTGATTGAGTCAAAGTGTAAAGTGTGTATGTGGGTCGTAGAGTAAGAGAAGGCTCTGCAGCTGTGTGCGCAAAAGCCTAGTAGTCCGCAGCTGAGTGCGCGGACCCCTGCAGTTGAGTGCGCAGGTCAGGTCAAGTCTGTAACTATTTGAAGAATCAATAAAGAGAAGTTTTGTTGTAATTCTGTGTATCTTTTTCTAGGTTAATGCATGATTGAATATAATTTACAAGTATATTGTTTATTTACTACGCGAACCTATATCAGTATGTTGTAGGACTAATTATTACTTAAACCATTCAAGTAGGTGGAGATAATTAACTAATATTGGAATATAAGCAAGCTCTTGGGTAATAGCGCAGAGCGTAGTGCACAGCCCTTGGGTAGGGTTGCACGAAGGCAGTGTATCAGTCCGCGAGGAACGGGAAAGTGCGCGAAGCAACCTGCGCGCAGGGACAAACAAAGAACCAGCCGAACTCATCAGACATCTCCAGGGTGCGGAAACCTGGTTCTAGCACCCTCCCATACTACTTCGAGTGAGAGCTCAGTCTGTGCTCTACGGACTGTTGCCGAAAGGGCCAGTAGTACCGGGATTTGTTTGGCTAACTAACTCCAAACCTAGGTCAGGCCCCAACAAGCCAACAAATGGTTCCGTTGTTGAGACCAGGATCTGCATAGAGATGTCTGATGTCATATCACTAGAATCCAACAAAGAAAGGAATTGAAGAGTGGTTGGACAGAAAGATTCACGAGTTCGCAGTGCAGGAAAATAGGAATCCGTGATTATCAAAGGAAGAGTGATTAGATTGCTACTTGTATACGGAGATCCACAAAATTTTCTTTGCATCCTTCCCTACTGAGTTGTACAAGTGGATCGCGAAGCTAGCAGATAGCCAAGGAAGGTGTAAACTCGACAAACCTATTGTGTGGACTCTAGAATTGGTGTGCAGACTGGAAGCATCGAAGATAAAATTGACACGCTATCGATCATTGGCTCGATCGAATCATAGGAGGATCCATCACTGAATTCGTGGTAGATACTTCAGTCAGCTATAGCGAGGCAGAGCGGCACTTCCTCAAGGGATCGCGAGGTAAGTATGTTAAATCTTTGAACACTTGGATTAAAATGCTACTGTGTGAAAAGCAGGTTATGCGAATAAATTGATGTTTGGGGCTACGCAAAGTGGGAGAATCTACAGAAACGAAGGTAGCACAGAACTAGAGACTAGCCCCTTGATTTCACCTTCGCGAGTAGGCAAAGAAGAGCTTGCAAAGGTCTCGCCAGGAAATGTGATCAATCTAATAAGGCAGAGAATTCTGCGCATACCACCCCCACCCACACCACCACCAGTTTCACCATCTTCACCCCCGACTTCACCCATCCCACCTCCGCCACCACCGCAAAGTAGTATGGCCAGTGCAATAAAGCTACTAGTGTTCAAGGGAGTAGGGAATGAAGATCCGGACCAATTTTGGTTCGTGGTAAAATCTGTATGGGAAGCACAGGGTGTCACAGACAATAATATAAAGAAGGAAACGTTGGTCAGCGCTCTATAGGATCGTGTGCTGACCTGGTAGATTAAGTATTCCAATGAAAATCCAAATGTGGGGATAGAGGATATCCAAGCTGCGCTAAACAAGGAATTTAGTAGGCCAAAATTGGAGGCACAATCGATCATTGGATTCAAGGAAATCACAATGCTACCAGGCGAAACCCCGTGGGAGTTGGATCAAAGACTGAAGTGCACAATTCGCAAAGCGAACATGACCTTAACAGATGGGCAACACCATGAATGGTTTGTAGCCTTGTTAACACTGCATTTACAGAACACATTGTCACAAAAAAGGCTAACCACTCAAGCTGAGGCTTTGGAGGTCGCGATGAGATTACACAAGACTCCGATACAAGATCCTAACCTGGGAGTCCAGCAGATTCACATGCAATTGAAAAACTTGTGCCTTGAGATGCAAAGTTTGAAACAAGACAGGACGGCTCATCCAGAAGTGCGTGACGAGGTATGGTGCGTAAAGTGCAAGGGCCAGGGGCATGAAAAGGACCACTGCCCGATGTTCGCGAATTACCTCGCGGGAGGAGGACCAATGCCATTGAGACCAGAGGCACAAGTAGGACCAAGCGCGGTGCATGCATTATGGTGCGCGATTTGTCAAATAGGAGGAAAACATGCTACAGATAACTGCCATCTACTATAGAAGTATACGCAAAATTCCCAGCAGTTGTTCTGTAATTTCTGCAGGTCAGTAGGCCATGATGAGCGCACTTGTAGAAGTTATGAACTGATGATGGATCGGACTCCTACCTATAGAGTTCAGGCTGAAACACGGCCCCTCGATCAAAATGCAGGAATGGCACGCACTGGATTTCAGGGGCGCGAACGAGGCCGAGGTGGAATGGGACCAGGAAGAGGTTGCGGACAGCTGATATGTTACAATTGTGGAGGGTCGGGGCATTATGCCCACGATTGTACAAATCCAACGAGACCATCATGCTTATATTATATGCAGTTTGATCATGAGATGGAGGATTGTCCCACACTAATAGCGAGGTTGCGCGATAAAGGAGCACTCCAGCCTCCCCCTACTCAAAACGTATAAATGATGAGGTCTAAGCTGCACGAGGAAGACCCTAATGTAAATATCATTCTCTGGAGTGGTATTACGATAGGGGATGACAAAGGCAAGTAGCCTGAAGAAAGTACCTAGGTTCGCAAGGCTCCAACGAAGGAACCAGAATTTGATTTGGAGTGCGCTAAGGAGACCTTCATGGAAGCTAAGAGGAGCTTCGCGGATGCCTCCACTTCAGGAAGTAAAGACAGACTAGAGCCGGAAATGGACCCATCGATGCTCACTACGTTCTTAGAGACATGCATGAAGCTGTTGCGCAACAGCAAGGCTGTAAAGGGGCTGCAAGAACTCATAACTAGATGCGTTGGGACCGTGCGAGGAGAACCATGTGTAATACGGAAGCTCGGGAAGCACACGACGTGAACAAGAAGGGAGATGAGATTGATTGCACAGATCAGGGAATATGAGATGGATCAAGTGATTTTGGATCTAGGATCGAACGCAAACGTCCTGCCAAAACAGACATGGGAGCGCATGGGCAGGCCTACGTTGCAATGGTCTCCTATCCAACAACAAATGGAAAACCAACAAAAGATCCTACCTATAGGGAGACTGCAGGGAATCACATAGATGTCGAAGGAGCAAGCGTGCTAGCAGATTTCAAAGTGGTAGAGATTGTTGATGACAGCAATCCCTACCCCGCGCTACTGGGAATAGATTGGGCCACTAACATGAATGGAGTGATAAATCTAAAGATGTGCAAGATGATTTTTGAGAAAAAGTCACTGCGCGTAGTGGTACCTTTAGACCCTGCGGAAGGATTACACTACATAGAGGCCGTGCACGACTACGACAGTGACGACGATCTAGATTGTATCTACAAGATAACTGCGCGCGAGCAAGACTGGGTAAATCCAACCGCGGATGGTCAAATCTCATGGGAGCACGAAAGCTCTTGTACATCTGATTCTAACAAAGAGATAGAACGATGGCAGAACTGATTACACGAGGTAACCACACTCAACTATAACATGATGACGAGATCGTTGTGTTGTGTAACAACAGAGAGAAGAGATCTGCCTACGTACGACGGGTTAGGTGAAGTGGAGGAGTTCCTAAACAAATTTGAAAGAGAAGTGTCGGAACAACAGCATTTCGACGCTCTGAAATGGGTACTGTGCGCTATGCCCGCAAGGTGGTGGGGTACGCACCAGAAGAGTTTTGAGGACTGGCGCGACTATCGAAGGATGATGTGCCTACGATTTGGGAAGCCTTAGATGCGGTTAAAAGACAAGTATGATGGACGAAATGGCCCACGCGCCCACCTTTCCAGGTGGATACAAGCATATGGTGTGAAACTTGCAGGAATGCACATAGTACTCGCGGTAGGAGACACGATCGGTAAGTAGGTGCGGGCAAGACAATGGCATGAACGACCCCTTCGGCTGGGACTGCAAAGTATGGAAAGACCAGGTGCGCAAAAGGATATCCACACAAAAGCCTTTAACCAAGTATGTGAAGCAATGAACAAGGTCCACAATACGAAGCGGACTGACTGGGACTTGTGCGTACCAGTGGTTCTATGGGCTTATAGGACCGCGTGCAAGCACCTAACCCCGCAGGCACCCCCAAGGCTCAAGTATCAAGGAACCACTGTAAATCCTATAATACAGGGAAATGTTGGACCGCACATACTAGCACTGGTAGATACGGTGGTTCGTGGAACCCTGGAAGAAGAAATCCAACTAGGAAACTCTAGGCTCCAGGAACTTGAAAAAGAAAGGGTACGATTAAGAAAGAAAAGCACTCTGGTGGATGCGGAAGTCAAGAAGCTGGAGGATGAAATAAGGGAAGATTTCCTCGATAAAAAGACCAGGATGATAAGACAGGGTGCACATGATCACGCTGACAAGTTTGAGGACTATTGCCGCGGATTGATCAGTCTGATGCCTTGGCTTGGACCGCATATTACTAAGCAAAGTAACCAAGGTGGTGCACTGTAGATGATAAGGTACGCGACGCCGCCAGTAATGGAGAAAGTTGGGTATTTCCCAGGGAGAATGATGGATGACCGGAGGAAACCATACCTGGGTGGCGCAGCCACCTGACTAGCCGAGAGAAGTACAGTCTTAGCGCTCCAAGCAGTTGAAAGGAAGTGTGGGACTATAAACTACTTTGCCCATGAGTTGCGCAATGTTGGAGCTACACACAAAAACAAAAAGTCACAAGGTCCACAACCACGCACGGGACGCAGCGCTGCCACGCGGGTTAGCTAGAAAGTGACCATTGAAGTCACTATTCATGATGGGATGCTCGATTTGAGGCCAAATGGAGTGGGCAACAGGCATTTAAGACGCGATTTATGGGCAAGATTTGGAAAAATCTACCGCCAAGGGAGCATTAATGAACCAGATTTGGGGGGAACGGTCGAATTCAAATTCAAAAAGCACTATAAAATACAAAGGGCTGCCCAGCAAACAACACTTGGTCATTTGCGAATTGAGCCATTGAGCAGAGCCTTGATTGTTGTGAGTCAAGCGTCGATTGAGCCCCTAAGTTCGAGAGTGCTAGATTCCTGGACAAACACGATGGCAACAACTGCAGACGTTATGGACATAACCGAAATGACCGCCGAAGAGGCCGCGCAGGCCCTAACTGTGGGGGATGCTCCAGAAGGCATCGGGATTGTGGCAGAAATCCTGAAATCACCACGCATGCCAAGACCCAAGAAGGATAAACAAGCAATGGTTCCTGTATGTGTGTCCCCGTAGAACCCATTGCGCACTAGGCTATCAATGGAGGAGAAGGGGAAATTCATCACCATAGAGACCAACGAAGAAGAGGAAGACCTGGATGACTTAATCATCACAGAAGACGAGGATGAAGGCATGGAGGAGGAAACTCAACCTGCGCACCCCCTGACAAAGTTGCCCGCCTATGTTCCCCCACAAAAAGGGAAGGCTAAAATGCCCAAGGACCTGGACGAGACCAAGAGCTCACTCCAAACCTCGCTTCTCCCAGACAGCATTATTTTTTATGGCACACACCTGGGATGGGTGCCGAGCCTAAAATTTGAATATTGGGACCTTACCGACCATGAGAAGTTCCCTCACCTTGAGACCAGGCACCTCATTAAGCCCAAGCAGAACATTGCAGTGGGGGTTACACAACTAGAGCCGTGAAAGTGGTTGCGCGGAGTGGAAAAGGTTGGGCTATTGAACATGCTTTGGGTGTTGCATTTCCACCGCGCCCCAATAACCATTTTCGTCATCGGGTGGTTTCTCTGCCTAGTGCATGATGGGTGTTTGTGGCTGGAGGAGCCCATCCCCATCACGGCAGACTTGATTCACCGTATCTCCCAGCTCCCATGCAAAGGAGAGGACCCCGCGGTCATATTGGAAGGGAAGAGTAGCGACTTGGCCGTCGCAGAGGCCATGAAGAAAAGTATAAGCTAGAAAATAAGAAGAGGGGCTACGCTATCTCTAGCATCAAGGACAAAGAAGTACGCATGGCAACCCAAATACTAGCTGGTAAGGTTATGCGCAAGTTTCACGCAGATGAAGTACTTGCGCCGGTGGTCACACTGGCTGAGCAGTGCGCTGAGGGGGTCCAGTTTAACTAGTCTAAGTTCCTCTGCAAGGACTTTTTAGATAATTTCTGTGAAGCCCAGGAACAGGGAAAAATGTTCCACTATGCATGGCTTCTACTGTCCATAATGCTCGTGGCAGGGGAATTACCAGAGGATAGTCAATTCCCCATAATTGATAGGGACCTACAAAAGGCCGCGAAGTATGCTTCGCTCTAGGCCACAAAGGATGCCAAGAGGATCCGCGACAGTAAAATATTCTGGGTGTTGGTGGAGATTAACCTTAGAATGGAGATCAACCGCAAGCCGTGGTTGTCACCCACTATCTACAATAGCCTGCAGAGTTTTGTAGAATTCAAAGTGGACATCCACAACATTTATATCAGAGCGTGCAAGGATCCGACCAAATAGTGGATAAAGCTACCCTTCGTAGCAAATGACAACGTTATTTTTAACGTACTGGAGGCATGGCCATCGGAGTGGCACACCCCAGACATCGCGGAGATCGAGAAGTCAGTGGCACAAAGAAAGAAAGACAAGGCCAAGCTTCATATCACACAGTTGGCTGAAAAGCGAAGGAAGGAAGCAGCGGCAGCAGAAGTGCGGGCAGCACAGGACGCTACACAGACAGCACTTGAGCAGGAATAAGCAGCAACAGTAGCACAGGGGGCAGCCGCGAAGGTGAGCGAGGGCCAAACGCTGACTTTGCAAGGACAAGAAGCAAAGGAAGCAGAGACAGAAGAGGGAGGCGCGGACCCACAAACCGCATCAACACAGTTGAAGCACCAACACCCAACAGAGCGGGCAGGGTCGCGTAAAAAGGTCAAGGCATCGAAGTTGTCTATTGACCCGATCACCCTAACCAAGGGTGATCTGCATGACATCGGCGAGATAGTGCGCGATGTCACCTCTGAGGCCCTCCAAGATTTCATACAGGAGAACCAGATTGTGTTGGGGGCCCTCAGAGCGCAGTTACAGGAATTACAGGCGCGCCCTCCTTAGGTTGGTACCCTTTTGACCAGCCTCGCAGTCGGAACAACGCCAGCAGAACAGATGTTGTGCACGCAGATGACAAATACCATAGTGTTGCTAGAAGGGGCACTCGTGACAACAAATGAGGCTGACAGGCCTACAGTGAGCGCACTGAAGGGTCTCGGTATCAATATGGCTGCACTCCCGCAAGAGACCTTATATGTTTTGCAGGATGGGATAACTACAGAGCTACGAGCTAGGGAGAGCCGCGCACTGCAAGTTCTCAGCAAGTAGAAAATCAATATGGAACAATTGAGCTTGCAGCACGACGAATTGGTGTCACAGAATCAATAGTTGGTACAGGTAATTGACGAAGCTTGCCAAAGCGTCCCGGAGCTAGCCATCCCAGCGGACATAACAGCAAAAGCGTGCATGCACAGGTTAGCATCATAGGTGAGTGAGGCGCGGGAGGAAACTACAAAGGTTCAGCTGGAGCTAAACCTTCAGATCGCCGAGCTATGGTTAAAGGCGTAGCCGTCCACCCCTCCAGAAGTCAGAGAATAGCGCACTAGCGATATCACAACGGGACTGCACGAGATTGGCGGTGCAATGTGAGACTGCACCAATATGTTGTAAGAATCACTTGAGGTCCTCATAAATCTACGGGAGGACCCCAACATCCAACTTTTAGAGATAGAGGCATGAGAACTCCAACAACAGTATGACAGCGTCTGAGGAACTATGTAGATGGTGGTCCTCACTCAGAGGCTCACGTGGATGCAACAGGCTAAAGTGCTGAAAGAGTAGGTGGACGCGGCATGACACAAGGAAGGAGTGCTGAAGGCACGCGTTCAGCCTTGGATCGACGAGGCCTTCATTATCACAGCAGAAACTGAAGGCAAGCTCGCACACATGTAGGGGATGCATGTACTAATGCAAAGAAGCACTCCTGACACAGAGGTCTCAGAACAATGTATGTAGCAGATCCAGCAAGCAGCAGCTCAGTGTGTTGCTGACCTTGCCGCAGTTCGAGAACAATTGGAGGGACTCCACGCAAAGATCTTCGCGCCGACAGAGTGACTCGAGGGCGAGTCACGATGTTTGTGTTGGGGGCCTGTTGGGCATGGAATCCCCCCAAGGCATGTTTTGGGGCTTAAAGCCCAAGTTTTGACCAAATATTGTTGTAAAAGCTCCGTGAATTGCGGGCGCGGGGCGTGAAAGCATAATAGATTCACAGGGTTGTCCGCCCCAGTTTTGTAATGTAATGTCGGCTGGATAGACCTACCCATGGTCCGTGGACCATGGGATTGTATAAATAGAGCGAGGTTCTAAGTGTAAAAGAAAATGAATAACTAAGATGAGAGGAGGAGAAATCTAAGTGATTGAGTCAAAGTGTGTTGAAAATGGCAACAGGAAATGCTAAAATAGCACTGCTAAAAATCACAGTTTGGGTACCAGTGCTGGATTGGGCAACAGGGAATGAAAAATGGAAGTGCTAAAAATAGCATTCTATTTTTAGCAGTTCAGGATGGATTCCTAATTTTAGTCAATCCCTGGACTAAAATAGGAAGTAAAATTCGAATTTGATATTAACAATAGTTTGAAAATTAATTAATTAATTCATCTTGAGTTAATTAGTTAAGGAAAAACAAACTTGAAGTCTATGTGAGGACATGCAAGAGTTTATCTATTAATTGAGGAATTTATCCATCAGTTAAAGAGATCAGGTTGAGTTCTAATTTGAGTAGTAATTAGTTGACTCAGTTAACTGAGTTAAGTCCAGTTATAATTTATCTAAACAGTTTGTTTAAATTAAGTAAGTTCAGTTAGTTAATGCATGCTTGCATATAACTGCTGCACTTCAGATAACTGAAGATTCTCTCATAAATAACTCATGCATGTCAGTTCAGAGAAAGACCCAGTTGAGATCAGAAGAGGGATAGTGTACTATCAGTTGGATGGATTTTTTCCTATAAAGGAAAATCATCCAAGCAGAAGGATCAAGGTTCCTTGAGGATTGTGTAGTTTTACAGGGTGTGAGATCAGTGTGAGAGATCAATGTTACACTTGGTAACAGGAGGATCACCCAGGAAAAACTGTGCAAGGAAATAGGAGGCTTGGAGGGCAGAGGAGAAGGCTTAGGAGAAGTCTTGATTGCCTGTGAGCATCCAGGAGGATTGCACTGAGAGCTGGCTAGCTGTGAGAGCTAAGGCTTTGTGTAATCCTGATGTATTTCCACCTTCATCTGTGAGGATTGTACTAAGAGCTGGCTAGCTGTGTGAGAGCTAAGGCTTTGTATAAATCCTATGTATGATAATACAGAGTTGGGGTTTTAGGCTGAGGCTTTCCCCGGGTAAATTCTTCTGTGTTATGTGTGATTGATTTCTCCATATCAGTTATATGTGTTCTTATTGATGTTGCTCATGTTCGATTAAGCTTTCGCTAAATTGGTTGTAGAAGTAGATCAAGTATTTTGCTTTAGTCTATTGCATTATCAAGTGATCTACAAGTGGAATTTCTACATGGTATCAGAGCTACCTGATTTGTAGAAAAATTCTACATGGTATCAAAGCAAAGGTGATTAAAGGAGAGAATAGTATACTGAGAGGAGATTTCAAAGTTTTGAGTTTTGGGCCGAGAGTTTGCAAAGCATATCTGAAAAATTTTGTATAAAATTTTCAGAAACAAATAGCAGATTTGATTCCTTGCGGAAAAAGACCCAAATTTTAAAAAAAAATTGACTGAATCGGAGTTCGGGTGAGGGAGATATCACTGATTTAAAATCAGCTCTTTTTCCAGAAAATTTCGTGACGGCAGGAAAGATGAAACAGATTGATGTGCTAGCCAAGAACCTGTATGCTCTTGAGGTTCAAGATGCATGCAAAGCCTTGAGGAGAAAGGCAAAGGTTAGATACTTAGTGGTTGAGAGGGAGATTAAATTACCTCTCAACATGCAGCGCCAGAAGAAGTCTCAGACAATTGTGGAGGAGCCACGATTGGTGCCGCAGTTTCAGGAGGTTGTGGAGCAGCCACAACAAGGGAAGCTGAGAGAAGATCGAGTAGAGACATCTACTCATGCAGAGACCTCCAGTAGGGGGAAACTTCGAGCCAGGTTGGCAGAGGTATCACATGCAGCCATACCTCCAGGTAGGAGGTGGGGCGATGTGGAGTGATCGTCCCAAGGAGGAGGGGCAGGATCCTTGAGGTACCCAACCTCTTTGATTCGCCTTTGATACGAGAGCCCCGATGAAGAGTAGCAGTACTGACTGATTGGGTAGAGACAGATGCAGATGGAGCAGTAGGTAGAGCTACAGTGTAGGAATCCCAAGACAGCGCAGAGCTAGCAGGCTGCAGCAATGCGAGAGGCACAAGTGTGTTGCACCAGTGCAGGATGGCATAGAGAGGTGTGCAACGGTGCGATATGCATGGAGATGTTGCAGTAGCGCAGAGGTCAGAGAGGGAGCACTTGTTAGCAGTAGGTAGAGCTTCAACATCAAAGTATGTTTCTAGCCCAACAGAGAGGTCAGTTGGGAGTTTTTTTTTGTTCCGAGAGTTGCTGGAGCAACCACACTTGGTAGAAGTGTTGCATGCAGAACATTCCGGAGGTACAAGATTAGGTTTGAGAGGAAGCCTTTCTTATTGAGAGGGAGTGTTGAAAATGGCAACAAGAAATGCTAAAAATAGAAGTGCTAAAAATAGCAGTTTGGTTACCATTGCTAGATTGGGCAACAAGGAATTAAAAATGGAAGTGCTACAAATAGCATTCTATTTTTAGCAGTTCAGGATGGATTCCTAATTTTAGTCAGTCCCTGGACTAAAATAGGAAGTAAAATTTGAATTTGATATTAACAGCAGTTTGAAAATTAATTAATTGAATCATCATGAGTTAATTAGTTAAGGAAAAACAAACTTGAATTCTATGTGAGGACATGCAACAATTTATCTATTAATTGAGGAATTTATCCATCAGTTAAAGAGATAAGGATGAGTTCTAATTTGAGTAGTAATTAGTTAGCTCAGTTAACTGAGTCAAGTCCAGTTATAATTGATTTAAACAGTTTGTTTAAATTAAGTAAGTTCAGTTAGTTAATGCATGCTTGCATATAACTGCTGCACTTCAGATAACTGAAGATTCTCTCATAAATAACTCTTGCATGTCAGTTGAGAGAAAGACCCAGTTAAGATAAGAGGAGGGACAGTGTACTATCAGTTGGATGGATTTTTTTCCTATAAAGGAAAATCATCCAAGCAAAAGGATCAAGGTTCCTTGAGGATTGTGCAGTTTTACAAGGTGTGAGATCAGTGTGAGAGATCAATGTTACACTTGGTAACAGGAGGATCACCCAGGAAAAATTGCGCAAGGAAATAGGAGGCTTGGAGGGTAGAGGAGAAGGCTTAGGAGAAGTCTTGATTGCCTGTGAGCATCCAGGAGGATTGCACTGAGAGTTGGCTAGCTGTGAGAGCTAAGGCTTTGTGTAATCCTGATGTATTTCCACCTTCATCTGTGAGGATTGTACTGAGAGCTGGCTAGCTGTGTGAGAGCTAAGGCTTTGTATAAATCCTATGTATGATAATACAAAGTTGGGATTTTAGGCTGAGGCTTTCCCCGGGTAAATTATTCTGTGTTATGTGTGATTGATTTCTCCATATCAGCTATATGTGTTCTTATTGATGTTGCTCATGTTCGATTAAGCTTCCACTAAATTGGTTGTAGAAGTAGATCAAGTATTTTGCTTTAGTCTATTGCATTATCAGGTGATCTATAGGTGGAATTTCTACAAAGTGTAAAGTGTGTCTATGCTTCGTAGAGTAGGAGAAGGCTCTACAGTTGTGTGCGCAGAGGCCTAGTAGTCCACAGCTGAGTGCGCGGACCCCTGCAGCTGAGTGTGCAGGGTGGGTCGAGTCTGTAACCGTTGGAAGAATCAATAAAGAGAAGTTTTGTTGTAATTTTGTGTATCTTTTTATGGGTTAATGCATGATTGAATATAATTTACAAGTATATTGTTTATTTATTGCACGAACATGTATGAGTATGTTGTAGAACTAATTATTACTTAAAACATTCAAGTAGGTGGAGATAATTAACTAATATTGGAATATAAGCAAGATCTTGGGTAATAGCACAGAGCGTGGCGCACAGTCCCTGGGTAGGGCTGCGCGAAGGCAGTGTATCAGGCCACGAGGAATGGGAAAGTGCACGAAGCAACCTGTGCGGGGACAAACAAAGGACCAGCTTAACTCATCAGACATCTCCAGGGTGCGGAAACCTGGTTCTAGCACCCTCCCATACTACTTCAGGTGAGACCCCAGACTGCGCTCTGCGAACTGTTGCCGAAAGGGCCAGTAGTACTGGGATTTGTTTGGCTAACTAACTCCGAACCTGGGTCAGGCCCCAACAAGCCAACAGTGGTATTGATAAACCATGATATGTATTCGTACATGGTATTATAAAAAAAGTCTATTTACATATTCAAAATCTCCATGGAGAAGTCAAAAGTGAAGGTACATCTTCAGGGTTAAGAATCTTATTCCATGTTTTTCTAAATGAATATATGTTTAATTTGAGCTCTCGACATGGCTAGGGTTTCCGGACAGGTAAACAGTGCCACCGCTGCTCTCCAATCCAAGGATGGGAGCCATACGGGATCATAACGAAGCCCTCACAGGAAATCTGCAGAAGGGCGAGCTGATCTTGACCTTCTGGTAGTGTTCTGGCTTAGTCTCAGAACAAGAAACGTCTTCTCTGTCGTGGATCGTTTCTTCCTCAGGCCAGGGGCGTGCTCTCTCACCCTGAATCGAGGCAATTCTTACTGCGTGGGGCATAGATCTACAGTATCGGGACATGGAATGAGAGATAGACCCCAGCATGGACCAGATCATCTAAACAAAAACCAATCATGCCCTAAGTCTGTTTGGTCTGTCGCACACAAGCAAAAACACAAGGGAGAGGCCATCTGGAAAGATTGGGATATTCAAGACTGGTTATGGGTAGCGCGGCTTGCTACGTCCTCGGTTTATTTTGAATAGGAGAGGGCCTGTCCCATCAAAGGGAAGATGAAAATCAAAGCAGGGGAAGCAAGATCTCAGCAAGGAGGACGAGATCGACGGGAGCGACTGGGAGTAGGCCGCAGGTTATCAGATTTGCCAAGCCTGGAGTATGGAAGGGTACAGGATTTCTCTGTGTTTCTCGTACCCCCTCCCCACTATCCCCTGATGCCGAGATACCCAAGAGAACCCCCTACAGCCTTACTAATGCAGATGGAGCTCTGGAAAGGAATACTCAAGGTACTTGGAAAGCAGAGATCTGAAAGAACCACCTCCACCATGAAGGCTGCTGAGGGTTTTAAGGGTAGCGTGGAAGCCACTGTCGCGACCACCAACTACAAAACCCAAGACCACCAACATTCAGCTGCTAATGGAGAAGAAGAGGAAGATCGGATACAAATCTTCGTCAAATCAATAGGAGGCAGACATCACTGCATGCAGCTCAGCAAGAGGATGAGGATCTGGGATCTGAGATTTAGAATACATAATCTCCTTGGCATACCTGCACACGAGCAAAACCTGATCTGTATGGGACATAGTTTACAGGACCATCACACTCTCCAGGCCTACAACGTTACTTCGGATTCGACCATCATCGCCAATCTCTGTCTACGGAGTGGATGTCCTGGAACTAGGTCAAAGAACACAAAGAATATGGGCACATTCAAGGACACAATCAAGGGCAAAGGGAAAGCACAGATCAATCCTACAGCTGCTTTTGAACTTCCGGGGCCTTACATAGTAGAACAAAAACCTAAGAACCCATATCTCACCATTGCTATACCCGAAGTAAATACCATATACTCAGACCTACATACCAATGCAGTCATTTGCGAATTTAATGGTTTTTGGCCCAGATCTGATGTATTGCATCAATGGATACATACATACTGGACAACAAATTGCAAAATCTATTATGCCCCAAGGGGTTTTTTACAGTAAGATTCAATATAAAAGAGGAAATAGACATTATCCTAAATGAGGGACCATGGTTCTGGGGCAGCGCTGGACTCTTAACCACCCCTTGGTTTCCAGAATTTGATGCCAACACAATGGTGGTATCAAAGATGCCAGTATGGGTTAGGTTGCACAATCTCCCAATACATTTCTGGCACCACCAAGTGTTAATAGCTATCGGGAATACCTTGGGTAAATTCATAAAGATGGATAAGGAGAGACTCATAAAGGGAATATTTACTTTCGCCAAAATATGCATCGAAGTAGATCTCAGTCAAGGATTACCAGAAAGTATTATACTGAACTTCAACAATACACAGTGGACACAACCCTTGGATTATGAGAACACAGCGTTCCGATGTCGGGGATGCCTTCAAACAGGCCACCTGCGTAGTGCATGCCCACAGACAAGAAACATCCCCAACAGAAACAAGCAGAAACAACGGAAACCGAAACGATGGCAACATACAAAGCCATTGGTGAAGGAAGAAGACACAGCAGAAAATGCAGAAAACGATGTAGAAGAAGATGAACAGATAGTTCAGGACAGCACACAAAAAGAAGAGGAAGCCCCCACAAACCCCATGCAGCAACAAGATTCCCAGCTAACAGGGAAGGAAACACCCGGCAATAAGAGAGCACATGGATCAGAAGGATCAGAGTCAGACAAGGATTCTCCCACAACTATAACAGAAAATCAGCTATCCATTGTAACTGCTACCCCCAATATTGGAGGATGGCGAAAGGTGGAGAAGAAGAAAGGGAGAAAACAATAGCTACTTCAATTTTTTATTTTTTATTTCTTTTTTTTACATCTTTTTGGTTTCGGTGAAAGCCGGAACAGAACATCTGCATATGCTCTTCAGCATCTACAAAATGTAATTTTGTCTTATGAATAAAATTACGACTTTTTCCACGGGAATATATATATATATATATATCTGTGTGTGTGTGTTTAATTTATATATTAATTATATGTATAATTAACAATAATAATAATAATAATTTAACATAAAGGTATAATTTAGTTCATTTTTATGATATTTTTAATTTTAGCAATCTAAGATGTATCATGAAGTAAATGTTTTGATGTTTATTCTAGATTAATATCTATCCACGTTTACGAGTCATTTAGTTTGTATAGTTGAGGTAGTCAATAGCTCAATAACCAAATATCAACTAATATAATCCATATGTAAACTCTTTCAATTTCTTATATGTGTGTGTGTGCGCGCGCTATATCTAAATTAACGAAATACAAGGAAGTAATAATTCGCCACAATCAAATGATCACCATGTGCCATGACAAATGAAATAACACAAGTTTGTATATATTAATGCATTTAAAGTGCTACAAAGCACGAAATCATTTTATTTAGCGTTTGGTTTTAATTACTTTAGGTTTTAATTTAGTTAAATGACTTTTTCTTCTTTAGCCAACCTAGATCCATCTTAAGTCCTAATCTACCAAGCGTTGAGAGGGATCAAATCCCTTGAGGTGAAAAGAGATTTCATCTTTCTCGGTGCTTGGTAGATCCAAAGTTAAGATGGATCTAGGCTCTCTCTCTCTCTCTCTCCCTCTCTCTCTCTCTCTCTCTCTCTCTATATATATATATATATATATAGAGAGAGAGAGAGAGCCTATATATATATATATATATATATATATATTGTTGTCATTATGATACAGGTGTTGTCCTTGATGGCAACTCACTCAGATGACAATTGACAGTACAACATGTCAACAACAAAGAATTACAGACAAGAAAGAGAGGTATACGCAGGTTCACCTTGACCAAGCTGCGTATACACGCAGGTTCACTGAACACAAGTAGCGTATATGTACACACGCACTTTCACAGAAGGAAAAGTGCATATATCTTGGAAAACTAAGTTTTTGGTCCGAGGTATTTGGTCCAAGGTATTTTGATCCAAGGTATTTGGTTCAAGGTATTGACCCTAGGTATTTGGTCCAAGGTATTTTGATCCAAGGTATTTGGTTCGAGGTATTGACCCTAGGTATTTGGTCCAAGGTATTGGTCCTAAGTGGTTTTGGTCCATGGTATTGAGAAAGGCCTAAAACTATATAAGGAGGAGAAGATCATTAGGCCAGGTGTGCAAGTATCGAATATCTGATGAAGTGTGAGATCTAGTATGTAGGTTATTGGCTTATGGCGTTGTGCTTCATCTGAACCTTAGCTGTTGATGAAGGATAAGATCTAATGATGGATTGCGATCTTAAGGCTTGAAATGAATTATCATTATGTGATTTGATCATGTATAGTCTAGATCTAAATACTGATGCACTAATTAAAGATCAACATACGATGAATTAACTAAATCATAAGTTTGTTGGATATACGTTGGTTGCCTTAAATACAGTTGCGTGTACACGTGAGTTCCCTTCACTAAAGTAGCATATATAAATATGATTATGGAAATGAAAAATTTATTGATTTGCTAATGCTGATTCACCCCCCCCAGTATTATTTCCAACAATTAGTATCAAAGCAGGTCCTTTGGTAGAAGATTGATCGCTTGAGGGAGATCTGTAAAAACAATGGGAAAGAAGCTAAATAAGAAAGCGCCTCAAAAGAAGAAGACAGCTCAAAGGAATAGTGACAGTAGGAGAGACAATTGGTCGTCAAATGGAAGCAAGTATTCAGATTCCGAATCACCTCAGATTGGAGATGGACAAGCAAATGAAGCATCAGGTATAAATTTTTGGTCTTCTAGTGATACTTTTCTTTGTTCATGCAATATTGGAGATATTGGAAGTGATCGTGAAAGAAACATAGAGACAGAAGTTAAAAGACTCGCAGATAAAATCAGAGATTAACAAGATCTATTTAACAAAAGGGAGTGTGCCTTCAAAGAAGAAGTTACCAGATTAAAATCTCAACTAGAAGAAGGAAACAAAGTAAGGAAGCAGTACAAGGAAAAGGAAGATCAATGTCAAAAGCTGCAGGACAAAGTGACATCATTAAGAAATGAAATAAATGATCAGAGTATAACAATCAAGAGACTTAAAGATAGATCCAGTTACTATGTATGTCTTGAAGCTAAGATCCTCTCTCTAAAAGAAGATCTAGAAAATAAGCAAAATGAAGAACTACCTCAAGCAGATGAAGAACAAGAAAATGAGATTCTCAAATTAAGGAAACAAGTGGAAGAAGGAAGAAATACTGAAAAAATATTGAAGAAGCAATATCTGGAAAAGGAAGAGCAATATCAGGTTGAGGTAAATATCTTAAAAGGTAAATTAGAAGAAAATGATAAACTATTACTATTTCAATACAATACTAAGATTTTGGATAATATTCTTAGTAGTCAAAGGTCTCCTACCATCAAAAATCGTCTTGGTTTTCATGAATCTGTTGAAGGTGAATCTAGCTTACAAGGTGAGGCAAGGAACTCTAATGCAAAATCTGAAATGCTCAACAAGGAGATGAGAGGTCAACCCCATCAACAACCAAGGAAAGAAAATATTCAAAGAAAATCTTTGTGGAAGTGATAGTCGGTTATTTCCTCAAATGAATAATGTTGAATGTTTTATATGTCATAATTTTGGACATGTTGCAGCGAGATGCAGAAGTAGAATGGTTCAAGACTGTCACACAAAAATATCATCAACTTCCAGGTACTTTAAGGGATATTGTTTTTCTTGCAATATGTTTGGTCACAAAGCCATTGACTGCTATAGAAGGAATATGAAACATGTAAGATGTTATGCATGTAACAAGTTTGGACATATAGCAAAGGAATGCAGGAGAACATTTCGGACATCATACCAAAAGGAGAAAAGGTCATCATCGAAGATATGGAAGAAGAAGGAAGTACAAAAATGTGGCATGGCACAGTGTACAGGGGGAGCTAAAAGTGTGAAACTTAAATGTTCTAACTCTCATACGCAATTTCCATGAATACAAGTCATGTATATACACGAGTTCGAAGCTACAAAGTCGCGTATATGTTGGTTTGAGGAAAAATGCAGTGGGACAGACTCAGAAAAATTGATTTGATATGATTCAGACAATTATCAGTTATCTTTTCTGTCGTGATGATAGATGACTACAGTCTGTGGATGTTATTTAGAAGTGCTTTTGATCCTCACAAGTTGTTGATAACTTGATGTATATCTGATTGATGATGATGCCTTGATACTTCTTACTGATATATGCAATGATCAGATCTGACAGTGAACAGGTGGAACAGGTTCAGGGGGAGAACATGCTATGCTTCTAATAAAGCATTGTTGGCATTATGTTTAGAAGTCTTTGGTACCTAATCAATGATGATGATGCTTATATGGCTAAATGATACATCTTGCTATGTTACGGTTATGAGTTGCCCATGATAAAATCTCAAATGATACTTGGGGTCACATAGTTAGTATTCAGATCAGATTTATGGATGATTGTGAATGAATTTTTGATGATGCATATAGTACATATATGTTTCTTACATGGTGATCTTCATAAGGACAAGGAGAAGTACAAAGCTTGAGTACACAACTTCATTATTTGATGATGAGCCACTCATTTCTTTTATGCTACTGTCATCATGCCTTCAAAGATGCATAAATTTCATATGGTGCAGTTATGATGCAGGATTCCTATAGTTCTTGGCTCTCACATGGTTGAGGATTGTTGTTGTTGATGATATCAAGAAATCTTGACAAATGACCATGAGCTCATGGTTTTCTAGATACATATTGCTATCTCTTTGATGGATATACAGTATGCTGGATACATGGATGATTACTTAAGTTGCATATTGATAAATATTGTTGGTTGGCCAAGAGAATGGTGTTATTGCAGGTCACATGAAGACATAGCTATTTGAAGACATGGATATTCGAAGACATGGCTTACTTAGACACATAATGATGATGAGTTGATATCTATATACGGCATACTTAGTCACAGGTTGATGATATTTACTTTGTCATATCTTCGGAACTGATGATGAACATATACAGGTTACAGGTCTGGATGATGTTGACAGATGCTTATGGTGCAGATCATACATGGTGTATGATAGTTGATGATGACCATCATGGTCTTGATTAGATATTTGGTCTCTGTTATAAATGTCATGTATATCATTCGATGTAAAGGTCATATAAATACCCATGATGTTATTATATTTCTGTCATGTATAAACAATTGGTATATCCCCACTTGGTTGGGAGATTGATATATGTATGAATAATTGGTGATAGGAAGGTCAAAGTCACTTAGTCATGTTATTCTTTTGGAAAATGTTTGCAGACTCTACATATTCTCAAGGGGAGCATGAATGATATAGTCCATCTCAGCATGTACAAACGGGGAATTTAATCAGATAATTCAGCATGTGCTTAGGGGGAGCATGATCAATGTTTATATTCAGCTATTCAGATATGAAAGTCTTCTTTTTGGTTAACCCTTTTCCCTTGATATCAAAGGGGGAGGATATCTTGGTCCGCCCTTTGCCCTTGATGTCAAAGGGGGAGAGTGTCTTGGTGTTGTTGTTGCCATCAAGTCCAAAGGGGGATATTGTTGGCATTATGATACAGGTGTTGTCCTTGATGGAAACTCACTCAGATGACAGTTCACAGTACAGCATGTCAACAGTAAAGAATTATAGATCAGACTACAAAGAATGAAGAAAGAGAGGTATACGTAGGTTCACCTTGACCAAGCTACGTATACACGCAGGTTCACTGAACACAAGTAGCGTATACGTACACACACACTTTCACAGAAGGAAAAGCACGTATATCTTGGAAAACTAAGTTTTTGGTCCGAGGTATTTGGTCCAAGGTATTTTGATCCAAGGTATTTGTCCAAGGTATTTGGTCTGAGGTATTGACCCTAGGTATTTGGTCCAAGGTATTGGTCCTAAGTGGTTTTGGTCCATGGTATTGAAGAAGGCATAAAACTATATAAGGAGGAGAAGATCATTAGGCCAGGTGTGCAAGTATCGAATATCTGATGAAATGTGAGATCTGGTATGCAGGTTATTGGCTTATGGTGTTGTGATTGATCTGAACCAAGGATGAACCTTAGCAGTTGATGAAGGATAAGATCTAATTATGGATTGGGATCTTAAGGCTTGAAATGAATTATCATTATGTGGTTTGATCATGTATATTCTAGATTTGAATACTGATGCACTGATTAAAGATCAACATATGATGAATTAACTGAATCATAAGTTTGCTGGATATACGCTGGTTGCCTTAAATACAGTTGCGTGTACACGCGAGTTCCCTTCACTGAAGTAGTGTATATAAATCTTATTATGGAAATGAAAAAGTTATTGATTTGCTAATATTGATTCACCCTCCCCCCCATCTCAGTATTATTTCCAACATATATATATATATCTATATATATGGCTTCTTACACAAGAATACCATTGGAAAAGAAGCCCAAAAACCCCCAAGGGTAAATTGACTATTTTACCTTAATTTTATTTTAATTATTAATTTTATGTAATTTGGCAGAGTCAAAATGTTTAGATAACATAACTTAACAATAAATTACAACATATCTTCCATACTTGGTTGGAGAGCGCCTCGAGGCATAATTACTTTAGTTTAATTTTTTTGCGCTAAATTTTAGTTTTATTTAATTGTTACTTTAATTTATTGTAGTTTTAGTTTAATTATTTAATTTTAGTTTTAATTTTCCCATGGGGCGTAGAATAGACGATGACAAGGTGTTCTATTAAGGCACTCCATGGTTAAAAGTTCATTGGTTTGAAACCTCGTTGGGAAAAAATCCAATCATGTTAAGGGTTGGTGTGCCTTAGGGTGGGTGTGATCCCCAGGTCATGGTTACTCAAGACAATGGTTAGGCGTGGTAGTCATCTCGGGACTCACATTACCTAACAATCGAAGAAAAATAATAATAAATAAATAAATTTAGCTTTTAGTCTTTAGATTTTAAATTTATTTAATTATTATTTTTTATTATTTGAGGTTTAGCTTTATCAATCCTCATAAATTATATTTAATTTAAAAATAGTTGAATGTTTGGATTGCAAATTGGAAATGAAAGATTTGAGGCCTAAAATCAAGAAAGTAAAACAATCTCCCATGCTTATCAAAAGAGGCATGAGCACAAACTTTGAAGAAGGTTGGACCAAAAGAAACAAATATTGTGTTGTTGTTAATTTTTCTTTCAAAAATTCAATAGCCAAGGCCAAAAATTTGGAGAAGATAAGGTGTGCACTATTGTCAATCTGGTTTTTGAAGGACTAAAGATTTTTGAAGGAAAGGTTAGCAAAAGGAATTAGACTTGTGTACTATTATCCTACTTATTTCTAATGTTGTTGTTTCCTTTAGCTAGAGAATTCACTATTGAGTTTTTTATATCGTTATCTGAACTTAATAAAGGATTTGATGGTCAGGAACTTATTAAAAGACATTTTCTATAATTGTGTGTGTACTTTTATAGCACTTTACAATGAATGTGTTATGTCTTTCAATTTTGAGAAATGAAACTGTTTTTGTTTCTTGAATTGAATTATATTCCTTCTTTTCGCTAGTTATATTTAGATGTTGAAATGTTAATATTATCTTCTATGATTTATGGTATAGATTTTACTTAACAATTTACTTAAGGAGTGAAATGTTTCTAGTTTTAAGCCATTTATCTTCTACTCAACATATTTCAATTAAAGTGTTTATGGTCCCAATTGAAATAAATTAATTACTTCTTTATCCCAATTTGGAATAGTTAGATATAGAATAGGAGGCAAATGTAGATAAAGTAGTTTTATTTATGTTATTAGACTAGATTGCATTTAGGTTTAGGAAAGCATATTTGAAAGTCTCATTTCGAAGAGAAATTCATTCAGAGGCAATCAAGCCCACATATTAGTGGACATTACCACACCAAATGAATATATGCCTAATCATGGGCCTTGTTTGGGTGATGCTCCCCCTATTGTAGGAGGAATTTTCTTACCTATCAACAATTGTCACTAGAAGAGGGCTAGACTAACAAGTTGGCCCTATGGAATCATTCATTTTGAATACATTTAAATATCAATGTCTCTAGCCCAAATTCTCATATGGGAATGTATTTTCATATCACGATTTACCATCATTCCTAAAAATACATTTTCACTCTTGATGGTGAACAAAGGATATATACATTTGAGCATATCCTTCGACTTATTATTATTTGTATTAGTCACTTTGATAGTGATGAAGGTGTTTTATGCAGGTTGTTACCTTTAAATTTCAAAAGGTGGGTTGAGAACTGGTTGAAATCTCTTCCTGCTAGATCTATTCACAACTGAGAACACTTCTCAAATGAATTTTATAATGCTTTTATAGAATTACAATTACAATAAGTTAATTGGTGAATCGTAGGATCTATGAAAAGAAGAAGATGTTAGTTTTTGTTTAGTTGATAAACCTTCTTTGATTCAACTTGTTGGATACTTTACGCATCTTAATTCTCTTTCATTTGCACAAGATCAATTTGATATTGTACAGTTAATATCATATTTCAATACTAATAATGAAGTCATATGTGATTCACAAGAGAGTACTTATCTTATTTATCCACCTTCTTTCCCTATTGATAAACAAGAGATCTCTTGCACAAAAAAATTGAGCTTCTTTCCTGTTGTAATCACTTTGGAAGAACTGGTTGTAGAAGTAATCCAAGTTGATGATAAAAGACTTTAGTTCCAACCTATCACTATGTCAGGATCTTGAAATAGAAGGAGAAGATATCTCTACCCAAGGATAAAGAAAGATGCCACCCTTTCATAGGTTCGACGGTCACTTTGGAAAATTTTGAGGAGGAATCATTCTCTTGTAATCAAAAATTTCCTTTCAAAACAATACTATTTTGTTTTAACCGTAGAAAGTGAAGAATAAACTTTTGGAGTTACACTCATAAACAATTATAATGATTGTTCTCTCCAAGATGATTCTTCAACCTTCTTGTTTTGGATTTTTTGATGATATGCCTCCATGATTTTTTACTACTTGTGAACATAATCTTGACATAAATAATTTTTGAGTTCCAATGTATTAAAAGAGTATGAGGAAAACATTATCCAATTAGCAAAAGAAGTTTCTTTAGGTGAACATGGATATTATATCTTGTTTAGGAGGAACTTTTAGTTGATAAGGTTGATAATGTTGATTTATTTCCTAAATAAAATCTTTTGAGTGATTCATTAATAACAAAGAATGATTTAGGAAAATATACTTTATTTGAGGAGACTTTTGAAAGAGAATTTTTTAATTCCATGATTTCTAGTAGCCATATTATTTATATGCTAATACGTTTGATGCTTCTCATGTGTAAATCAATGTAATATAACGTGGAAGTCCAACAGACCCACATGTCATACGAAGAGTCATGTAAAGATGAAGAGTCAAATAAGTCAAACAGTCAGGAGGGAAATTACATGTTATATTACATTGATTTACACCTAATCATCCTACATCCGAAAGAGAATAACAATGCATCATGGTAGACTAGGAGGTTTATGGATTTGATGTCGTCTCGTCATGAGTGACTGTAGATACAAGTATATGGATAAGACATGACACGACGATGGATGGGATGAACAAGGAGAGTACATGAAAGGGGATTTTTTCACGAATAGACGAACGAAAATTTACATTGATTTACACATGCAGGCTAAAATTTTCGAGGGTGTTGCAGCCGCTACAACACTTGGCGACACACTGGTTGAACTCCAGCTTCTCTATCTTGGTCCATTGACAGCACAGGGCCTTGGCCTTTTAGGGAGTATTGAATAGATGTGTGGGTTATTTCGGCCTCCCCATTTACCCCATGGATAGACATGGTTCACCTTTCACCAACTCAGTCAAACACAACAATAAGTTTCATCTTGATCACAATGTTTCAAAATCAGGAAGGGTAGTTTGGCTCACGAGTTAAAAAAAAATTCAGAGTATAAGTTTTCATCTCTGGTGTTACTCCTTTGCCAACAGGCCTGGACAGTACCCCAGCGAAGTCACGTAGGAACACTCGCATTGCTCCACTGCTAGTGAGCCTGGCCAGTACCCCGGTGGAGTTGCATGCTTCACCTCTCTGCTAGGAACCCTTTCTCTTCTTTCACTTTTGTATTTTTTTAAAAAGGACTGTGCATAGGCACTTATTTATTTTTGGAGTAGAAGAGGGATCCTGACTTTAAGAGCAGAATAGGTTGTTCCTTCAGAGAAGCATGCAAGACCTCTGAAATAGGTTTTCTCGTTTAGATTTTCCCCTTCTCCATTTCTACTAGTTGGATGAGCTTGAACACACATAGTAGAAGGTTGAGTACATGCATGGGGTTTCCTAGTGTGGACACAGGTTCATGGTTGGACCCAAGCTTCCCTTACAGATGGCTTGTATTTTTCGTCAAGACTTCATCGGTCGAAGGTTATAACCAAGCACAGAGAAGACGAACACAGGACTGGCCAAGTGTTGCAGTGTCTCAAGACTCTTTAGATCTCAACCACATAATCATTCAAAAGCCAGAAATCTGTAGAGGATATCACTTATTTACAAAACTAAAAATAGCATAATATTAAGCAAACAAAACAAAAATAGTAAGAAAAGTAAACAAAACAACAAGCAAGCAAAGAAAGCAAGCAAACAACTAAACCAAGTTAGCAAGCAAACAAACATGCAAAGCAGAAAGCAAAGACAAGCGATAAAGAAAACACTACTCCTAATCCTATGCTAAATAATCAGGGTTAAGTGAAATTAAATTTCTAGTGAAGCCACCATAGGCGTACTCAACCTGCAATCACAAAGATACAAGCGATTAAAATAAATAAATAAAAGTGTGCAACAGAAAATGCAAAATATTGACAAACTTGCACATGAGAGAGAAGGTCTCGCCTGTGGGTGGAAAGATGTGTCACAACCACCGAACACACATGATTACCTCTTCAGTGACTACCATTTTTCAACAAACCTCGAAGGCCTTTTGCGAGTGTGTGTTCTTCTACACTAAGTTTCTTAGCGAGTGTGACGAAGGAATGAAGCTTATTGCCTGCAGCATGACTCGCCAAGTAAGATTGTTCCAGCCATTCAGCGATTGGATCATAAAATTCATGATGGTTGTTTTGAAAGACTCGTGATATTTGAGAAGATGGATACCTAATTCAAGAGAGGGGATCACGATGGGAATCTGGTACGAATCGATATATCTTATCATTCTCATTGGTCATGTCAAGACAGTGAGGACCTGCCATGGTCATCAGCACATGATGAAGTGCCTCACCTGCTTGACAAAAGTCTAAGAAGAAAGATGTTACACGGTGAGGATCATAGTGCATGAAGTGACTGTCATTGGATGTATTGTTGGGAAAATGATAAACTGCATGACAACCACCCAAGATAGAAGAAAAATCAGACCAATTGGTCAAGATGCCAGATTCCCAGTTTGACATGAACAAAGAAAAATTTTGAACAATCTTGTGAATGCTCTAAATGAGGGAACCAAGTTCGTTGTGTGCTAGATATGACAGAACACCCACCTAAAATTGGTGAAAAATTGTGCGGGCATCATGGTCATCATAGAAATGTAGAAAGGATGTCATCATTGTGAATGTGTGAAACCAATTGGGGTGTGGTGAAATGAGAGTAACTTGATTCGCGTGATAGGTTGTGCGCTCGTCATCACACAGGGAGATTGCTGGTGTGATGAGCGGGCAAATTTGATGTGAAAAATTCACAAGAAGACCAAGGAGCTAATTGCGAGAGAGAACACCCAATAATTATGATTCTAGACAAAGATAGTCTCTGAGATGATCAACTTTGTTATTCCATGATTGCATGAGGAATGAACATTCCCAACCTGAATTGGATGTAAGAGAGGTGCATGAAGACGAACATGTTGTAACAGACTCGTGGATTCAATCATTAATGAAATTTTGATATTTTGAAATATCACACCCAAAATAATAAATATTTTTTAGATCCACGTCGAGTGCAACCATGCAGATAGATGGATTGTGCGTGAGAAATGAGATCTGATTTGGTTCAAGAGGTTTACCAGAGTCATAAGGTCCTAACATAACCATCAATGGGCGTTGAAGTGCCTCGACTCCCTGGCACGTCCTGGAACTTTTCAGAATTGAAAAATTGCATTTTGAGATGTGAACCAGATCATGCATGGCTTGAGGACGGTTGTTGTTGCTAATTTCAAAACTGATCTTAGGATAACAGCCATCTCTGTCACAGGCTTCATAAAATTTTCCAGCTTCAGCAAGTTGGCTTGATGAGTTGTCTTCATGCAACACACAAGATGATGACGAGTGGGAAGAGTCTTGTGCATTGAGACTGTTTTCATCATGGACAGCCCCACTGCCTTGTGTCGATCAAGGATATAACTCATCAGATGAAGAAACCAAAGAACGTGGAGTATCTCCGATGCATTTCGATGCATTGTGAATGGTAGGACACACGGGCAAGTGAGGTGCAAAGGAAGCTTCAATATGGATGCCTAATTTGACCAATGCTCATTCCAGACTTGAATTAGAGTGTCCATGAGATGACAACAGATCACATGATGTGCTTGGGTGTTCATCACAACATACGAAAGAATGGGAGTGATGACAGCCCAATACTAGAGGTTGATCGAAAGAATTAATTATGCATGATGTTTCACCAAGATTCGCAGATTGAGAATCGATCAAGAATGGAAGCTCAATGTTTTGATGTGAACCATTTTGAAACATAGAAGAGGAATTGATTGTGTCTTCACCTTCCTGCTCCTCCATCTGTATAATAATACTACCTTTCACATGACTGCAATTTGAGCTAGCAGCTTGAGAATCAAGAGGGTGCGCGCAACTAGCTTATGAAGAAAATGGTTCAAGTGAGTCATGGTACAAGGAGTCATGGCTTGTAGATGATGGAGGATAGCAGAGACACAGATTATACTCGAGACTTGGGTTATGAATGGTGATGTCTTCTTGTGGAGTGGAGGAATGAGTCTTCGCCATAGGCTTGCTGAGCCATTCAAGAGTTTCCTTCGTTGGAGTGGGAGACGGTTGAGAAGATGAGTTGGGAACATGCTGCACAGATTTCTTAGTTTTGTGGCCACTGTGAGGAGGGGGCCCCTTCAAGATAGGAAAGGGAGGAGGTCAAGGAACAAATGGGGTGTTGGGCTCCTCCTTTGCAAAATGAGGGGTCTCATGATCCGCAAGATTGGAGGAAGGATGGAAATCGGGAGGTTCACTATTTTGGGAGACATGAACCAAGCGTTTCAACTCTTGGCTCGTGAAGTCAAGGTCCACAAACCGTTCAGGAATTTTGTGACAGGGGTGAAGGAAGCGGGAAGCAAAGTCCTCAACTGATTCGCCAAGATTCATTCTTAAATGAGAGATTCTTTCATAGACATCTTAGTTGTTACACTTATCAAAGGCTTGATGGAGCTCCTTGAGCAGGGTGAGAAGGGAATGAACAGAAGTAGGTGGCAAGATATGACACCATCGATTATCACAACCTTCAAGGGTGAGGAAGAAAAGTACGCAAACAAGCTCATCACTATCGATTTCATGAGATTTGCAGAAATGAAGAAAATCAGAAATGTGCTCGGTTACGGATGTTTTGTCCTCACCGTCAAACTTTAACAAGGACAAGTGATCGAGAAGCTCATCGGGGATTGATAGTTGATTAAGGGAGAAATGAGAGAAACACCCCAAGAGCATGAATTGTGTATGATCCATTTGGTAAGAGATTCAAACCAGATGTAACGGGCTCAGCTTGTCATCTAGCCCTCCTTCTAGTGCCAAAATGTTCACGGTGTTGGACCCACCAACATTTAGGGTATCTCCACAGTATGAAGTCCCAATTAGACCTCACATCATTTGGTGTAGGAGTCCCATCCGATATGATGGCCCATTTGCCATTTTCTTAAATATATGCCTTAGCTCTTACTTGCCAGCGCGTGAGAGTGGTATGCTTCGTCTTTGAACAATGAGGTTCGCGTGCCTGGTGAGTGCTAGGGTTACTTGTGTCAAGGTTCTTTCACCGCAAAGGGAGAGGATGGAAGTGAGTATCTAGTTGAAAGGGAATGGTCCCAACTCTATCAGAGACACACAACACAACAAGACATGTGCAGCTTCTGGCAGAGCAGTCCACATGGATGCGGCAGTCACACACACAAGAAGGAATAGCACGTACAACACTCAACGGAGTAGTCCGCACAAGTGCGACGATCGTTATAACAAGTTTATGGGAAAGGTTATGTCTGATGTCCGGTGAGGTAGCCCACATGGGCAAGATAGTGTTAAAAACTTATACAACACATTTTCATAAACATATGTATTAGAACAACCAAAAGAGTTCAATTGTTTTAACACAGGTTAAAGCAACATGCATTACAAGTGTTCCAAGATTAGTCTTACAAACAATTACAATACATGTGTGAAAACATGTTGGCCTGTTATCAGGCTTCTAAATTAAGCGAAAGTTCCAAGACACATCGGTACACCATACATCACTAACGTCGTAGGTGAGGCGTTGGAGCCACTACTTGCTCCTCAAAGAAAAGATTACAGACTCTCAAGGCTACGTGGGAGGAGCCAAGGTGAAAAGTCCATTTCATGTACAAATGAAGGGATATTTATAGCCAAGGGAAAAATTGGCCCTTGTGATTGTTTGACTTCCCTCATGATTGTTTGACTTATTTGACTCTTTAGCTTTACATGACTCTTCATATGACATGTGGGTCTCTTGGACTTCCACGTTACATTACATTGATTTACACAGTATGGCCCACAGTAGTGATGTGGCCGACATGACTCATGACACGACTCGACATGACAGTGCTAGTATGTCCATGTTGCTGGTGGTTTTCATGTCAAGCTACAGTGTTGCTGAGTGATGGATGTGCTCTTGGTGTATCACAGCTTCACCTCCACATGGAAAGGTGTGCGGAGTCTTCGATGGTCTTGGTGTTCGCTTGATGTTGCATGTGCACGTTGCTCCTTTGCTTGTACTTTGGCATGCTTGACATGTTCATCCATTTGCGAAAAATTCTCCTCACATGTTCGTCTGTTCGCGAAAAATTCTCCTCGCATGCATCGTTCGTTCGTTCGTTCGCGAACACATCTCCTTGCATGTACTCTCCTTGTTCATCCCATCCATCATCACGTCATGTCTTATCCATATACCTGTATCTACAATCACTCATGACAAGATGACATCAAATCCATAAACCTCCTAGTCTACCATGATGCATTGTTATTCACTTTCGGATGCAAGTGACTAGGAGAGAGGACAAGGCTATGAAACTGCGCAAGGAAAGTTTCAAGATGGGATGTGGGCTCCGGGCACTACTGGTGAAAATTGCGCAGAAGTCACTGGGAGACTGAGATGGACAATCCGAATCAACAGTGGCTTCCTGCAGGATCTAGCTCGGTTGGAGGGAAGATCTGCGTGTTATCTCTGGAGGGAAGCAATGCAGGTAGCAGAGGGGCAAGGTAGCAAAAACTATGCAATTCCTGGAGGGAGGAAGCAGTGGGCTGCAGGAGGCTTGGCAACAAAAAATGTGCAATTCCTAGAGGGAGCTGGTTGCGGGCTCTGAGGTTTCTGGTGACAAAAACTACGCAATTGTTGGGAGGCTAACCTGCTTAACACCTCTGCACAGTTTTTGAGCTAAGCGAGATGTTGGGGAGCTGAGGGGCTTGCTCATGAAATCTACACAGTTTTCTTGGTGAACAACCAGTCGGTTGACTGGGTGGCTGGCTAGAAAAATTGTGCAATTCTTTTAGGGAGACAGGGATGGACACTAGGTGTATGTCTGCCTGTCTGCTCAATTTTCTCAGTCAGCGGAGCGGGCAAGGTCTGCATCTTTTGCGTAATTTTTTAGGGGAATGAGTCCCGAGGTCACTGCCCAGTCAAATTCTCTAGTTGACTAGTAGGAGGGTTGGTTGATCATCTTGCAGGCAGCGCATATTGAAATGGCTTGTTGGACACTTCTGTGTTGTTATGGGTGACAGTAGGTCCATTCGATTCTGGGGTGAAGTTTCGACGGTTAGAGGGTGATCCGGTTGTCAGAACTTTAGCAAAATGACCAAGTGTGTGAGCGAGTGAATTTGTGCATATGAGACCTCGCAAACACACACTCAACATGGCTTGACGACAAGACACCTCAAACCATCAAGACAACATATACTCAACATGACTGACCGACGACACGGGAAACAAGTGCGACACTTGTGATAGATCGTTGAACGACTGCGGCAACGCTTGTGCGACAATGCATACAACTTCGTATGTGAGTGCGATGGATGTTCACATAGTGAATACAACTTGTACACACGAAGCGGGACCTTGTGCATGACCAAAACATGGCTGCAAGCATGACATTGTGACCAACATGCAAAAATATGTATGTCGAATGGTCAAGCAAGGAGGGTGCAAAGACTCAACACGAGCTCACAGAGTGAGCCCAAGTGCTTGCAAACGTCAAGTAAAAATCCAAGGGAGGCTCTAAAATTAGATGCAGACCAAAAATTTGGAGGGTGTTGTAGTCGCTACAACACTCTTTCATATACCTTCGCTGCTTTAACCATCCAAGAACAGACCTAAGAAGTGATTTCATTGAGTCTTATTTGCAATTTTTGTGTCGGAATCCTCTTTCCCTGGACCAACGCACCCTCTGGTCTACTGACAGAGTGTTGCACCCCACCAAGGCCCTCTTTGTGCCTGTGTTGCAAAGCACTGGTGCCTCTTCTGCACCTGTGCTGATCCTTGTTTTTGCGCTCCTTATTTTCTTAGTGTTGCTTTGATCAGCCTACTTCCAGCTGACCTTCCCTGAGTCTTGAGTGTCTTGTGGTCTCTCTGAAGCCTCCATTTGGTTTGCATTTGTGTGTGATTGCCTTTGGTAATAATTGGTTTCTATTTTTCTTTATTCTTATCATTACATTGCTTGCAACTTGTTTCACTTGATCATTGATCGCTTCGATGAATTGTTGTTCTAGTCCTCATTCTTAAAAGTGAATTTGAATCAATGATTAGACTTTACGTCTTAGTTTTCCTCATTTTCAAAAATTAAGTGTGGTGAAAAGAAAAAAGTGTGCATTTCTATTTAGGGTTTTTTCATCTACTTTAATTTAGGAACAGTTAATTAAAAATTAAATTACATTGTGCATCTTGTTTGTTTCATTTCCTATGTTGCATATTATTTGTATCTTCCCTTCCTTAGCTAGATTTTCATTGAAGAGAAAGATTCCATTTTCTCATGCTAGATTTGCATTTTAGGGAATTCAGGTGAATTCATTGTGAGCCATAAAACTAAAATTTAATTCAAGATCAACATAAAATTTATTGATCAACCTAAGGAACATTTGTAACATTAACACAAACACATAGAGGCCTAGGCTAGAGACGTGTTCCGGCGTCGTTAAACATAGGAGTTGTCGTTGTTTGCCAACATTGCATCCCGGGGGTGAAATATCATTCCACATATGTGAGTGTATAGTCTCATTCTCCACATACCTTTGGGTATATTGGTGGCACTCCACACACATAAAGTATATGGAAATTCTCTCATCGAATGGTTACGCATTAAACAACACTACTACGGACTGCACTCCCATGTACCATCAAGTATATTTTTGGAGTTCCCATTAGGTTGCTATTCATCCATAGGTAACCGAGTATGTCACCTTATATAACGTGGTACACCGAACACAACATTCGAGGAGATTGGTTGTCGTACGTTAAGTCCTTGGTTTGCTAAGGTGTATATTGCAGTTCACAGTTTCTTGGTAATCCTTTATGCCTAGATTACCCTCTTTTTTATTTATTTCTTTTTGTGTTAATAAAAATTACTATCCAACGTGGAACAACAAGATCCCCCACTCCGTCATTTGCATAGAATAAAAAATAATCCTCCTCTTCCACCAAAGGCTACTCTTGACTGTTGTTAGAAGAATAAAAGAACACAAACTACCAAATCGAGAAACTCGGGCACTACTTTTGTTCCTCCTCCTGAATTTGATCAACCATAATCATTTGTCCCCTTAAGTACTGAACTCGAGGTTACATTTACTTTTTTCAGTGAAACTACCACAATCGATATTGAATTACCTGAAACTTTGTTGCCTGAGGTTATAGAACCTGACCTTCCTGAGTTGGAAACTTTACTTCCTAAGGTCATCAAACCTAAGGAGCCTCAGCCATTTTTACATGTTACTTCAATTATTCCATCTTCTCTTCCTTTGTCTCAAATAGATCTGCCTATCATATATCTCAGCCCTGACGGTGAACCGCTTCCACTTGGACTTGTGAGTATCGAGAAGATCCCACAAGAAGAGCCTTGTCCTTCTACTCCTACTCATTTGGAGGGACTTTTCCTTTATCCAACCCATCCTCTTATTTCTCCTCCACCTCCTGTATAAACTCCTTTTCCTAGTTCTTTTGAATCACCCACAAATTTCACACGAAAATCTACGTCGGGATTATTGACCATGACTGGAACCGATATGGCTTCCCAATCTATGTCTACCACTATGGTTGAAACACCAAATTTTGCTTCAAAATCTATGTTTTTTATATCATCAGAGGCACATCTGTATGGTGGCTCTTCTGTCCTACCAGGTTATCAGTCCCTATATGGTACCTTCTCTGGCGCATCTTCCAGTTTATGGACATCCCCCATGTCTTCCACTTCGATAATACCATCTAGTGCTACTCTTATGAGTGCTTATCAACCTGCTCCTTCTCCTCCTCCTACATCGACAATTGAATAGCAATCTGGCCCTTATGTTAGTGGTCAAGGTCCTCTTCAATAGCATAACCATCCTTATGTTGGGTACCCTCCACATGGAGGTTAGTTTCCTCCATCATCCCCTCCCCCTTTGGTGGGGGGAAACTTGTTGTTGTTATCCCTCAAATTGGTAACCAACCTTGTTATCCCTCAAATTGGGATGGCTGCTAGTGTTTGGCAGCCTACTTTTCCTATTCAACCTGGTTCGATTTTGGGTTCATTGTTTTTTTCCCAACATGTGCCATCTTCATCTCAAGTTCCTATTCCTCAATATGTACCTCAACAAGCTCAAATTCATGTGACTCAACTTATACAGGTTGCGATCGCATCTTAACTCGTTCCTTCATTATATGGTAGCTCTCAAGAACCACTTACTCATCCTTTACAATTTCCTTTGCAATCTCAATCTCTTGCACAAGATATTCCTCAAATTTAAGTAGAACAGACTGTGTACGGCATGATACAGCCTCAATCGAACCCTCTTTATCATGGGACAATGAATTTTTTTATGCGGAATTTATGACTACCGACAGAAATATCTCCCCTAGGTCTGGTGGACTGACCTAGAACAACAGAGAGACAAAGGACCCAATGTTTTACTGAATTACCTGAAACTTTGTTGCTTGAGAATAGAACCTAACCTTCCTGAGTTGGAAACTTTACTTCCTGAGGTCATCAAACCTAAGGAGCCTCAGTCATCTTTACATGTTACTTCTGGTATTCCATCTTCTCTTTCTTTATCTCAGATAGATCTGCCTAACATATATCTCAGCCTTGACGGTGAACCACTTCCACTTATACTTGTGAGTATCGAGAAGATCCCACAAGAAGAGCCTCGTCCTTCTACTCCTACTCATTTGGAGGGACTTTTCCTTTATCTAACCCATCCTCTTATTTCTCCTCCACCTCCTATATAAACTCCTCTCCCTGGTTCTTTTGAATCACCCGTAAATTTCACACGGAAATCTACATCAGGATTATTGACCATGACTGGAACCGATATGGCTTCCTAGCCTATGTCTACCACTATGGTTGAAACACCAAATGTCGCTTCGACATCTATGTTTTTGACATCACTAGAGGCATATCTTTATGGTGGCTTGTTCATCCCACCAAGTTATCAGTCCTTATCTGGTACCTTCTCTGGAGCATCTTCTAGTTTATAGACATCCCCCATGTCTTCCACTTTGATAATACCATCTGGTGTTGCTCTTATGAGTGCTTATCAACCTGCTACTTCTCCTCCTCCTACATCGACAATTGAACAACACGTTGGCCCTTATGTTAGTAGGCAAGGTCCTCTTCAACAGCCTAACTATCCTTATGTTGGGTACCCTCCACATAAGGGGTAGTTTCCTCCATCATCCCCTCCCCCTTTGACAGGGGGCAACCTGTTGTTGGTATCCCTCAAATTGGTAACCAACCTTATTATAGTCCTCGTTATCTTAGGATGGCTGCTACTGTTTGGCAGCATACTTTTCTCGTTCAACCTGGTTCGATTTCGAGTTCATTGTTTGTTTCCCAACATGTGCCATCTTCATCTCAAGTTCCTATTCCTCAATATGTACCTCAGCAAGCTCAAATTCATGTGACTCAACTTATACGGGCTACAATCGCAACTCAACTCGTTCCTTCAGTATTTGCCACCTCTCAGGTCCCACTTACTCAAACTTTACAATTTCCTTTGCAATATCAATCTCTTGCACAAGATATTCCTCAAATTTCAGTAGAATAGATTATGTACGACATGATACAACCTCATTCAAACCCTCTTTACCATGGGACAATGAAATTTTTTATGCAGAATTTATGACTTCCAACAGAAATATCTCCCCTAGGTCTGGTGGACTGACCTAGAACAACAGAAAGACAAAGGACCCAATGTTTTCCTTAAAGTAAGTAGATGAAGGGATGAAACCTACTTGGAATCTGTTGTATGTTTCTCTCCTTCTTTGGCTTGAATGCTCCAATCCTAGCTCCAGCTGCGAAAATTAGAACCTGCACAACCAAACAACACAAGCCAAGAAACTACGAGATCTATGTAGCATCATCTATCTACTTTATTCAACATATCAACATGGTATTGAAATACATTAAATAATAACATCACATATAGGAAAACAAATAAATATTTGTATTGATATAAATGGAGTGAGTTGCAACCATAAACAGGTGTTGATCTTGTATAAGAGCTCCTCCAAGTTGTTGACTTGTCTTTCCTTTGTCACAAAGTGCACCTCCAATCATGCTAAATGCATGAAAATATAACTCTCACAATAGCAGCATAAGGGTAGAATCACTCTTCAAAAGCCAACCTCAGAGTATTCCTCAGGTGTCTTTTCAAGGCTAGCAAATCCATGGTTACCCTGGGGCTGGTCAACAAGGTCACTTGTATTCTGGTTATGAGAATCCTAGTACCCAGGTTCCTTATTACCAGAATCCTCCTTATCCAGGAATGAAAGTACCTATCACCCAAGTTATTCCTTCATATCCAGGCATCTTCCATCGGACTTTAATCAACGGTTTCCTTTTGTGGCCACTCTCAAGTTGCCATATTTGACTCGGCTCACCAATGACCCCATCGCTCATTTGCCTTGGTGGCTGATTATTCCTACCAAATTTCCTTCTAACATCCCTAAATTCAATGGGAATCCAGGAGAAGACCCATCGACACATGTCATGATGTATCATCTATGGTGTTCATCAAACTCCCTTAACAATGATTCTATTCAACTTCGTCTTTTCCAAAGAACGCTTATGGGTACCACTGCTAAATGGTATATTGAGTTACCTAGAGCTTCATTCCATGATTTCATCTCCTTAGCCACAACCTTCCTCACGCACTTCCAGTTTCCCATCAAATACGAAATTGGAACGGAACTGTTAACCAACTTCAAACAATATGATTCCACTCACATTTCAGATCACATTCATGAGTGGAGGCATCGTCACCGATTGGTCAAAACTTATGTTCTCGATCAGTTGTTGGTAAAATGGTTTACCAAATCTCTGTTGGCACCCATAACAGAAGATGTGGCCAAAGGTGGAGTCATGACTAAAGAGCAAGTAATTGCTCGTGCGCAATATTTGGATTTGGTTTATACCTAATTTGGCATGCTCTATGATAAGATATCGAACACTCTGAGACCTTTAAATATTGTTCCTCCTCTACCTGGTAAATAATATCATGCTACTTATGAAATTATTGGTTCTACCACTCGCAGATGGTGAGTAAACAATCTAGTATTGCTCCACTCGCATATGCTCAAAACCCTCAATCCCATCCTCTTGCAGCGTTTTCTTCCAAGATAAATGTTGTTTCATCTGATAAAGGCAAGTCTTAATGGAAATCTGGAAGCAAGAAGAAATGAGAAGGTAAGAAAAGGAAATATCCCTCTCTGCAAGATAAATTAGCAAATCAGTCTTCTAATGAGAAACGGAAGCCTCGATATCCTTGCTTGATTTGCGACGAGGAACACTTTACACGTGACTGTCCTCACCGCGCCAAAGTGAATCAATTTCTTAAGTCCACTTCTTCGGCAATGTTTACCAACTCGTTTCCTAATTAAGAGACTCATATGGTTGCCCGGGGCCTATCTTCCTCTAACATGGTTTTGATGCTTTCCTCCTCAAAGCCGAGATTAGATGTTTTGGTAGCTACTTGGAACAATGATTATGGTAACGTGAACCCACTGAATGGTCATGCTACTAATCAACCTACCAATTCGGCAACAACCTCGTTAGATCCCACTCTATCTTTGATTCCTACCAAATTGACTATTAAACCTTCGAAGGGCATTATTCATAAGTTTACTTTCAACTCTCATGCAAGTCGCTCAGAATTATAACGTAGTTGAGGACTTGGCTCAGTCTCCATCGACTATGTCAACTCTTGAGGTGTTGTAAAAATTTCGTGCCCAAAAGAAAGCTTTACTTTCATGTATCGAATGTGTGGATCCATCAGATTCCAACCTCGTTTTTTTCTCTCATGAAAACTATACCCCTCGGCTTCCAACTCAATTAGATTTTATAATCCAAGTCGTCATCCATGGTAAGAATATTCATTGTTCTATCATGGATGAGCAACCATCGACTTGCATTATATCCATGTCTTGCTAGAAGGCGATTGGTTCTCCTCAACTAAGTCAGTCACCTACTACATTGAAGCCTTTGTCAGGATAACATACAAACCTTGTGGGATTTTGAACTCCTTGCAAGTTGAATTAAGGGCTAACCTATGTCCATAAAAGTTGAAGTTATTGATGGATCTCTCAATTAAATCTTTTATTGGGATGTAAGTGAGTTTATGTTATGCTTGTTGTTGTCTTGACTTACTTTCGTATGATCTCCTTTCCTCAAAAAGGCGGGATTGTAGCCATAGACCAAATCACCTTTTTCGCCTCTAATTCACATGTTACTAGAAGTGTCCCTCTTGTAGGGGAAACTCTACAGTCATATCAGCATGTCAAAGTTGGATTGTTGAAGGATTATTCACTTATGGGAACCTTTTCACTCCCTCCTCCTCTCCTTCCCAACAACTCATCTTCGGTAGCCTATATCAACATGATATTGTCTTCTACTATCCTGGTCGATCCATGGATTATACCAGATGAAACTGACATCCAAAGTTTTGGCGACCAAATGCCACTAAGACCTATTGAGCTAGATTACGAAGCCATTTATTCGTCTTGTGCAGTTTCTTCCTTTGATTCGATTAATTGGGTAGACAGATCATTGGATTATGGTACATATTCTAATCCTTTCTTACATGTATTCCCTACCGATGAAAGCATCATGGAGATCATGATGTCGAACAATGCACCGTGGGACGAACATCACCATTATTCCTCCTTACCTAATTACATTGAGGATAGTCTCAGTGATATATACTCACCTAATTATGTCGAACTCTTTATGAATTTCGTGTCTATTCATGAATCTAATTCAGAAAAGAACCTCTTGAATATCGAAGAGATGATACCTCTTTATATTTCCATTTCAAAGCAAGGAATTCGTATCAATCCATTGAAAGTATAGGCGATCATTGATTTTCCTATACCTTCTTCACTCGTTCAGCTTCAACGAATCCAAGGGACAGATAATTTATTACAAATATTTGTCCCTAATTATGTTGAGTTGACCAAAGGATTCACTCGCTTGCAGAAAAAATGGATTCCCTTCCATTGGGATGACACAGCTCAAAAAGTGTTTGATGCCCTAAAAGATGTACTGGTTCGGGCATCTATTCTATATCCCCCTAATTATCAGCGCGATCTTGTTGCTACCATTTCTACTATAGTAATGGTATGTCCAAGAAAATTATTTAGGGACTGAAAGATTTCGCCATTACATATTGCTTCATAAAACCATGGTCGTTTCTAATTTCAACCCTATGACATACATTTTGTCATGTCAATTTTTGGGGGGAAATTACTTGAAATGGATTTTCATTCTACAAGAATTTGACCTGGAGTTCATCAAATCCAAGTCAAAGAAATCCCTGGTTTTCATGGAACTAATGTGTGATCTTCCTTCCCCTGATTTGGAATCTACATCTAAATATTTTATCCTTGGTGAATCATTGTTTATCATCTCGTCTGTTATCTCCTGGTTTGACCTCAGGCTGAAGGGAGGCAATCCTAGGGTAACCACAAACCACGCTTAACCTAGTAGCTAGCCCTACTAGGTCGGGAGAGGGATCTCTCCTTATGAATCTCAGTCAAGATGATTGGATCAGGAACAAGATTTTATGCTAGGAATAGTAGCTCAATGGTTTTGATTGAATTTGTTGGTGTTTTTTGCTAGATCAGGAGGAGCTGAGCAATTTAGGTCTGGGAAACTAAGTCGAAATTGCAGGGGATTCTATGGGGGAAGGTAGGTATGATCTTCAGCACCTTAAATCTTGATGGGGTGAAAGGCTAGACTGGTGAGGAGCTAAGAAGGGCCTGAGCAAGTCAAGAATCCTTCCTAAATAGAAGAAAACATGAAATATTGGAGTTTTCCCAAGGCAAAGCATTAAAACCTAATGTATTCCACCTATCTAACTTGAAAACAACCAATCAGAAGCAATTATATGAAAGAGGCATACATAAATAACATGAGAACATATTAACAGAAGAAGAAACACATGCTAAAGGCCATACCATAGGAATCCCATAAAAATAGCTGCAACTTTATTAGTTTCCTGCCAAAACTGCTACAAAATGATATGTGTTCAGTACATGAGCATCCAGTTGAATCCAACCTCACCAAATGACCAAGAAAACACATAATATAGACATCTAAACTACTCATCCTAACCTTCAAAGGTCAAATCAATGAGAAGAGGGGCTGTTTCAACGATTTCCTAACAAAGAACTGGAATATAGGCAGTCAAACAACTTGCCTCTAAAAGAGGGGAAACTGATTCATTTGCCTCAAAACCACCTCTAACTAATGAATCTACCCTCTAACACTATTTTACCATTACATTTACATGCCATGTCATCAATTACATCATTGAAATCATAAATTAGGAGAGAGAAATCAAATTCATAGTCAAAACAAATGAATTTTGGCTTCCTAAGAAAAATGGCCCTAAGCGCAGCGCCACTGGTCCTAAGCATAGCGCCTATTTCCACCTGATTTTGGAGGCCTTCCCCTTAACCAAATTGAGCCCATGATAGCTCATTGGAAAGGTCTTCAAGTCTAGTTTCTGGAACACCTAGAATTTTTGAATTTGGAGGTCATTTGCCCCCTCAAAACTTGAATCTCCCAAGACTGCTTTTGTGTGTCCAAAAAGAGGCAGAAAGGTCATTTTTTGGTAGTTTTTGGACCTTTTGGTGAACCAGATCTGCTCCAAAACTTCTGAAAATTTCCAAGGTGCATGTCCTCATCATTCTGAATCCAAAAATGTCAACTTTTTCTCCAATGGATGCCCCAAGAAAAAGTGCAGCGCCATGGACAAATTTTCTGTGTTGTGAATTTCAAAATTTCAAAAATACAAAAACTTCTCAAAATTTGCCCAAATTTGGCATGGAGCACCACCATCAAGTGCTTTGGTTGGCAAAGAGGCTTCATCCAACATTTTGATTCTATCTTACTCTTTCTTTCCCTCTAAGGCTTTTGTCCTCTTCATTCTCATGTTGAAAATTTTGTTCCGTGTCCTGTAGTGATAGGCCATGTGCCTCATCATCTAGTTATCTCTGTTGGCCTTCTGAAATAATAGATGGTGACATTGTGAAAGTTACTCCGGCAAGAGTCACCTCATAGTTATGCAAATGAGCCACAAAAAGTCTGGCCAACTCATGATGAAACTGAGCTCTTTCCACTAGTTCACAGAATTCAAAACATCCATGTTGTCTGAAACTAGAGACTGCAAGTGGGCAAGCTTGCAATTCTCTTAAACTGGTGGGCTCTTCTCTTATGATTTTTCCTCCCTTGTGAGGTTTTCTCTGCCTATGTCTCTCCATAGAACTATCACTAGCTATCTCTTCATCATACTCAAAATCACTTCCTCTGTCCATGTTTTAGTTAACTCTCTTAGTTTGCACAGTTTTGACAATGTATGGGATGAATGGTATGTGCAATGGCTTGGAGGAATGGGTGTGAGTGAAGCTATGGGCAAAACATAAGAAGGAGGGGGTTAAGGGAGTGATAACTAAGTGGTAGAATGTGATAACAGTGGTGGGGATAAGGTTTTAGTTATGAGGTGAGTGGTGGGAAAACCAAAGAACTAGGGTTTTATAGTGAAAGTTAGGGTTTTATATAGAGAGTAGAAACTTAAGAAAATCTTTACATGTGCAAACTAAATTGCAAGGAGAGGGATAATACTTACTTGCCAAGTGTGGAATTTGACGAGATTTGACATAAATTTGAAGTTTGGGAGCGTTTTTTGGTTGGCTGGCCTAAGCGCAGTGCCACCCTCTAAGCGCGGCACCCGTTCAAAAATACACTGGCAAAAAAAACTCCCTAAGCGCAACACCACCTTCCCTAAGTGCAGTGCCACTTCAGGACCACTTTTGACTACCTTCCCGATGTCCAAACTGGGCACGAGATAGCGCGTTGGAAAGCTTGGCAAGTCTACTTTCCAGAGCATCTTTAATTTTTCAATTTGGAGTTCATTTTCCCTGTCAAAAGTCCAATCTCCCAAGACTGGTCAAAATGTGCAGAATGAGGCTGCCAAAATGCAAAGTGTTGTTTCAGTCAATGTTTTGAGGTCTTATTGAACTCCAAATTGAGTGCATGATATCTCATTGGAAAGATATTTGTGTCTAGTTATCATTTGACTCATCAAGAAAGTCATTTGGTCAACCTAGCTAGGAGAAATTGTGATTTTCCCAAGGTCACTCCAGAAGTGCATTAACTCTCTTGTAGCAACTGTATTTTTGACATTTCTCTAAAACCATGACACTTGTGTACAAACTGAAGGAGGTTTTTCTTCTTGGGTCTATGATGGACAAAAACCTCTCACATTTTTCAAATTCATCTTTTCGTGCTCAGAAACACAATTTGAAGAAAAATCGTCCCTTATGTGTGGTGAATGGCTTGTTCCTTGGAATGACTTCTTGACAAATGATGGAGACCTGATGTTTGATGATATGAAATGGCCTCATACCTTCTAATATCTCTCATGCCTCCTCTGCTCAGATATCTCTGCTCCCATAGCCAACCCTAGCTCAGTGGGAGAGGAATTTAGGGTTTTAGTGCTTGTTTCTCTTTTGCTTTTGCAGGTGAATTGGTGCTCATGATGACTTGATTTTTGCAGTGGAAGGTGCTTGGCAACATAATTAGATTCTTAGGAGCAGCTGGGAACCAATATTACATATGGAAACATAAAATTACATAATAAATGAAGATAAAAACAAAATACTCTATTTTCACCTCAAAACAAGTTTTGAGGTGAGAACTACATTAGGCTTTCGAAATAATAACTTATGACTTTGTTGATCATTATTGGCATCCTCATGTCTTTTCTGATCATTATTGGCACATAATCATCAAATTTTGACCATGGTGGGACCCTAAAACCTAATGAGACCAAACCCTAAGATTTAGAAATGAACTGCAGAGTAAATATGAACCATGACTGAACTATATGGAAGAGGATCAGCAAGTACAGATCATGAGGGAAAAACTGAAGTGATTACCACCATCAGTGGATCCATGACCTAATGGAATGCAAACTCATCAGTATGGGACTCCTAACATGAAAATGCAAAAGAGCAGATTTTGATCACTGATGGCAGTGTGAAAATGCTGACACTAACATTGGCTCCAATGGGGATGGTAGCTCCTTGGAGGTGCCAAGAACACCGTAGACCTAGTAGCCTTATCCATTGGGCATGGAGTAAAAAACTCAAACTAAAATGCATGACTGTAAACTGACGACTTGACGACACAAACTGACTTTTACTCAACTAAAAACTAACTCAATACTAAAACACAACTGACAAACTGGAAAAGATGCTCAAAATGGAGCTTATTCAATAAAACCTACTTTAACTGTTCCATTCATCACCTAATCAAGTGAAATGAAATAACCAATGCAACCAAGTAAGCATTCTGGCTGCTGTTTGAATTCTTTGCAAGTGCTTGTTTATGAGCAAGAAGAGAGAACTACTGAAATGCAACTCCCATGAAAACTTGTAAACAAATCCAAATTTTCCCATATTAAATAATATGGATTCTCTATCTGGCTCCAAAAATACTGCATAAGGATATTGAAATTCATGTGCACTGAGACTTAGCTCATCCAATTGATTACTTTGCTTCTCCTCATACCATGAATGCAAACTTTCATCTGAGCTTTGTGATGAGACTCCGGCTGAAAATGACAAAGAAACCGGCTGCTGGATCCAGTTTGTATCAATAATTTTTTCAAGCTCACAGTTAGCTAATGGAAAAGGATTTTGACTGCAAATATCATCCAACACATCATCTATTGGATCGTGAAAAACTTGAAAAGACTGTTGCAACTCATTTTCTATTAGTTTTAATGAGAATGCATGATTTTCTATAGGCTGCTCATTTAAAGATATGCTATGCAAAATTCCCTTCAAAAACTGAAATGATTCAAAACATAATGGTACGAAATCATCTTGCATCATTTGATCATATGTTCCAGCTTCCAAGTCTTCATCTGCAACCTGACATTCAATGGCATTCGGGGGCTGCAAATCTAGATATGAGAAGTCTTGAACAAGGATTTCATTGCCCTCTAGATGGTCCAGATCAAAACTTATCGACGGTTGATTTCTGATTGCACGAAAGTTGTCTTTGATGAACTGAAACGAAGTAAAACAAAAAGGCAAAGATCCTTCACTTACTTCAAAATTTGCTACACTTTCCTCCTCACTTCCATAGCTGATATGCATCAGTTGATCACTGTATTCGAGCTGCTGAAAGTGAACTTCCTCCTTCCACAAACCAGCTGTTGATTTGTCTGCAAGACTAGCTTCTGTTTGGAGAACATAATCATCATCATACTGATCGAACTTAGGCAAATTGATCCGAATTGGATCCTAAAAACTCTTTAAGATTTCATGATTGTTTCAAATTATGCTAAAAGATTCAAGTCCTAGAAAAGATTGAAACTATCAGAAGGCATCCTCATAACAATTGTAGTTGTGGCCAGAGCGGAGCAACGAGGACCCTCAGTCAAGCACGCAAACCGTTGGCCCATGGTAAAGCGCAATGGCACAAAACTGGCAAAACCAGAGGCTAATTCGGGAAACAGAGGCGGATTCTGATATCGCGTATCGCGGGGTGTCCCCCTCAGTGAAGGAAAGCACCGAAGCGCCTAGACCCAAAATCACTATAAAATTCGGAAAAGTAACTGTTTCGGTTCTGTAGCACGGGATTCCCCAAACTAGCAAGATGTCGGAAGGCTTCGAGGCGGTAAGCAGTTTTGACTGAGTCCCACCCGATGCCTCACATCGAGTGACATGCGTCCGGCGGATGAGAGAGAAAACTACCCCCATCGGATGGGTAAACGTCGTGCAACTTGTCTGCCTGATATGAAGGACAACCGTAGGATCTGGGGGGCCTAGATCGACGGCGGAGATACATCCCGATGACTGACCGGATTTGACAGGTCAAAAAGCAAGATGACAGGGGATTTGAAATCCGACATGGATGATGAGTTGGCAAACGATTCGTGTTAGCAAGCGATCTTGTAGCAAACAGATTTAACGACCATTCGAGTATGATTCAGGGAATCTGACACCTAGTTCGTTAGCAAATAGGTGGCCACCTCCCTGCGAGGCGTTACCCAGTGATGATGACGCAAAGCAAAGGAATTCGAATGGACAGAGGAAGGGAAACCAGAAGGCCAGGAAGCACAAACGAGCAGTCAAAGAACAGACTGGCTTTAAAGCCATGAACTGACAGAAGCATAACAGAGAAGCAGACAGCTAAGAGACACAGAAAGCTAATAGCAGAGAATAGAGAGTAGAAGCCGAGCTGACCTGAAGGTAGCATCCAACCAGACAGAGCCAGAGAGAGTCAGATAGTTTGTGTACTCCATTGAAGGCTTGAGAGGTTCAAGCAAACTCCTCGGCATAGACCTGTCATACTATTGTGACCCTCAAAGGTCGAGTTTCAGTAAGGAGAATCTGTGCACTCCATTCCTACTAACTTCATTCTATTTAGTGAGTCTTGAATCGAGCTCACTGTCGTAAAAAATCTGCTTGAAAACATAATAGAGAGACCACCACTGAAACGCTGGACCAGGAGATGTAGCCCAGGAGCATTGGGTGAACTCCCTATTAAACTTGTTTTGTTTACATGTTTGACTATTATGTTTTCTCTGATTGCCTCCATGTCTATGTATTCTAAGAATCTTATCGATCCGTTGCATAAGTAACATAGGCACATCCATGCACATGAGTCTGTAATACCTTTAATTCTTTATCCTGGATAAATTCCAGATCAAGTGGTATCAGAGCTCTAGAATTACTAAGGTTAGACAAGCTTGTGCTGGATTTTGTTGTTGAACGCTAACTAGATCAAAGCTTAAATTAGGAGAAGGAGAATTGGCTGAAACTAACCCGCAAATTGGAAGAGTCTATTCTAAGAGGAAAATGTCAGAAGAAAATCCCTTGGAATCATACCCCCAGTTCATGGATAGTTTTATGGCCTTGAGATCCATGGTGGAGGAAATGTACAAGGACTTTAAGAAACATAGAGAAGAAGATTCATCAAGCTCCAAACAAGACAAAGGAGTAGAAGAATCGCTCCTCCATGACCACTCTAAAGGCAAAGGGGAAGAAGAAAAATTTCTCACGCCTCCTAATAGCCCTGAAAATAAAAAGAAGACATCTTTGATTAAATTAGATGTTAAAGTTGATTTACCAATATATGATGGAGAGTTGAATACAAAGAAGCTGGATAATTGGATCAGACAGATTGATGTTTATTGCAGAGTGCAGAGCATTGACTCAAATAAGAGTAAGATTCAGCTGGCCAACCTATGCCTTGGAGGCACTGCCTTGGTATGGTGGGAAGGTAGGACCCAAGCTGACATGAAGAAACATAGTAAGGTTCTTTCTGTCTGGAGTGAATTTGTTTCTGCAATTAAAAAGCAATTCTATCCACTAGCCTACATATAGCAAGCCATGATGAGCTGGCAAACTCTTCGACAACTAAAAGGGAAAAGTGTATAAGGTTACACCCAAGAATTTAGGAAAAGAGCTTTGATTCTAGGAATTTCGTTAGACTCACCTGAGAATCTATTGAAGTATATAGGTGGTCTACACAGCTACATGAGGCATACTATCCTCATGTTTAATCCCACTAGCATAGATGAGGTATCCGTTCAGGCTACGCATCTAGAAGCCAGAGGTAAAAATGGGAACCCAGAAGTTGGGGGATCATCCCAACCCACTGCAAGCAAAAATAAGGAGAAAAGAAAACAAAAATGGAAAGAGAGGAAGACAAACATTGTACAAAAGAGCAAGTCCTCATGCACTCACTGTAAGAAGGATGGGCATGATGATGAACACTGCTAGATTCTGCATCCGGAGCTGAAACCTAAGAAGTTTGAGGGAAAGAAGAAGAAGACTATTATAGCTATTCAAAAGGATTTGGGGTCAGACTCAGGAGATGAAGCAACAATCGCAGCCACAGATATAAAAGGTAAAAATTCTGAAGCATCTACTAGTAATTTTACACAATCTACTGATAATGAAGAAAATGAGAGAAAAAGACATGAGCTTTTTCATATTCGAGTTATTTCCAATAATCAAAAGATTGATACTTTGTTTGATAGTGGCTCACAAGTAAATTTAATTTCTGAAGCAATTGTAAAGAAGTTGGGATTACTAACCACACCTCACAAGAAACCATATCCATTAGGTTGGCTATGTGATAAAGCAAAGCTACAAGTGACTATACAATGTAAACTTAAGTTTTCTTTTGGGTCAGCATTTGTAGATGAGGTTGAGTTAGATACAGTTGCTTTGGATATATGTGGAATTGTTTTAGGAAGTCCTTACTTGTATGATAGAAAAGCTATTTTCTGTAGAGCTGAGAACAAGTATCTACTCGTTAAAGATGGAGTCGAATATATTGTAAGAGCTCATAAGCTCAAGAATAATTATACTCTCATAAACTCAGGGCAGATGAAATGAATTGTAAATTCATGCAAACAATTTTTATTGATGGTTGTAAAGGAAAAGAAACCTGATAAAACCAATGTATTTGAGGGTTGTGATGCTAAACAACAAGCTAATTTAGAAAAATTTGTTTCAGAATATGATGTATTGTTTCAAGAACTTAAAGGTCGGCCACCTAAAAAGGAAATAGTGCATGATATTAATTTTCAGCAACATGCTCCATTGCCTAACATCAGAAGGTTGTTCGCATTAGAGAATGCAGAAATCAAGAAGCAGGTACAGGAGCTGCTCGAGAAGGGGTTCATCAGACCTAGCACATCACCATGTGGGTCTCCAATTGTTTTAGTGAAAAAGAAAGATGGCTCGTGGAGAATGTGCATTGATTACCAAGCACTGAATAACATAACGATCAAAAATTGTTATCCCCTTCCTCACATAGATGATCTTTTAGATCAGTTGAAAGAAGCTGTTTATTTTTCCAAGTTAGACTTGCATAGTGGCTATCATCAGGTCAGAGTCGCAAAGCAAGATGCATGGAAGACTGCTTTCAAAACAAAGCAGGGATTGTATGAGTGGCTGGTTATGCCTTTTGGCTTAACTAATGCTCCTGCTACTTTCATGAGAGTAATGAATGATGTACTCGAACCTTTTCTTGATGATTTTGTTATTGTATATCTAGATGACATTCTTATATTTAGCAAAACGTGGGAAGAACATTTAAAGCATGTTAAGCAGACAGTAGATGTTTTGAAAAGAGAAAAACTTTATGTTAAACTCTCAAAATGTGAATTTGGCAAAACATCTTTGAATTATTTGGGACATATAGTAGGGGGTGGTGAATTGAAGATAGATCCCTCTAAGGTTGCAGTCATTGTAAACTGGCCTAAACCCAAATTTGCTACAGAAGTTAGAAGCTTCTTAGGAGCAGCACAATATTGGAGAAAGTTTATTTCTAACTTTTCCTTAATTGCAGCTCCCTTACATGCTTTAACAGGATTGAACAAGGTGTTTCAGTGGGGAGGCAAACAACAGAAAGCCTTCGACACCTTGAAAGAAAAGATTAGTACAGCACCAGTACTAGCACTACCCGATCTTCAAAGACCATTTGAAATTGAAACAGATGCTAGTGACTATGCCATGGGAGCAGTGTTGATGCAGCACGGTAAACCCATATGTTATTATTCTGAGACATTTAATTTTGCAGTAGTTAACTATCCCACATATGATAAAGAGTTGTATGCATTAGTACAGAGTGTGAAAAAGTGGAAACATTACTTAATGGGCAAAGAGACAGTTATACATACTGATCATCAACCACTTCAACATCTACACTCCCAAACTAAGTTGCAGCAATCAAGACACTATAAATGGATGGGTTTTCTACAATAGTTTCATTTAGTCATCATATATAAAAAGGACATACACAATAAAGTTGCAGATATGTTATCTAGACCAATGATAAATGCATCTACTATACTTAAGCACAATTCAGTATTGCATGAGAGCTACATTGAACAATATGCTCAAGATATAGATTTTAAAGATGTATATGCAACTTTAAGTCAAGGAAATGAGTATAAGAATTGGATTATCATATTAAGGACCAACTCTTGTATCATTTTGGGAAGCTATGCATTCCACAAACTGAAAGAGTAAAGATAATTCGAGAAGCACACACTTCTCTAATATCATGTCACTTTGGGGTAAGTAAAACGGTTGCACAACTGCAAAGATTTTGTTATTGGCCAAAAATGAATGAGAGTTTCTAGATATGTAAGAGGGTGTACCATGTCTGCTAAAAGCAAGCCCAGCAATAGAAAACTAGGCTTGTACACTCCACTACCAGTTCCTTATCATCCTTGGGAAAGTGTTTCCATGGATTTTGTTGGAGGACTACCTAAATCTAGGAAAGGTCATGACTATTTATATGTTGTTGTGGATAGGTTCAGCAAAATGTGTATTTTAATACCTTGTAACAAATAGATTACAACTAAACAAACTGCAAATTTATTCTTTCAGCATGTATGGATTCATTTTGGATTACCCACTTCCATAATATCTGATCGAGATACCTGATTTGTTGGGAAATTTTGGTCAAGTTTGTGGGAATTGATGGACACCAGGCTGAATAAAAGCACAACTTTTCATCCACAAACAAATGGCCAAATAGAAGTGGTCAACAGGACAGTGATCCAGTTGCTCAGAGGCTATTGCAGCAAGCATCCCAAACTTTGGGATGAACATTTATGTTATGTGCAACATGCTTACAGTCGAGCTAAACATTCTTCTACACATAGATCTCCTTTTGAGACCTGTTTTGGTTTCACACCAAGGTCTCCCTTGGATTTTGTCTTTGGTAAAGACATAGCAGTTGATGGACACAGTGATGTGGACAAGGCAACCAAGTTCATTGAACAAATCCAAGAGATTCACCAGGCAGTATAGGAACAGCTGGAAAAGAGCCAAGCCAAGTACAAGGTAAGGCATGACAAGCATCGGATGGAGCATAGTTTCCAAGTTGGTGATCAAGTCTGGTTGTATATCAGCAAAGACAGAATGCAAGGTGAAGGTAAGAAGATGAAGCCAATAAGGTATGGACCTTTCAAGATACTTGAGAAAATTGGTGAGAATTCCTTTCACCTTGATCTACCAGCTTACATGCACATCTACTCAGTTGTTAATGCAGACAGCTTGAGACTATTTGAACCTTCATTAATTGAAGATCACGAAGAGTAGATTCAATTGCCTTCTATTGATGATCTGTTACATGAATATCTTAATGAGTTGCAGGAAGATACAGTTCTGGACAGGAAGGTAAGAACTACACGCAAAGGGGATGTTGAGTACCTCAGGATCGGACTCAAAGGTTCAAAGCCAAGCAGTGCGAAATGGATAGAAATTGAGCAAGCGAGGAAGCAATACCCTCACTTGATTGATGCTTAAAAGAAAACCAACTTTTGGTGGTCCAAAAGCTTTTTCAGTGGGAAGGTCGTGATCCGAATTGGATCCTAAAAACTCTCTAAGTTTTCATGATTGTTTCAAATTATGCTAAAAGATTCAAGTCCTAGAAAAGATTGAAGCTATCAGAAGGAATCCTCATAACAATTGCAGTTGTGGCCAGAGCGGAGCAACGAGGACCCTCGGTCAAGCGCACAGACCGTTGGCCCATGGTAAAGCGTAATGGCACAAAACTGGAAAAACTAGAGGCTAATTCGGGAAAGAGAGGTGGATTCTGATATCGCGTATCGCAGGGCATCCCCCTCAAAGAAGGAAAGCCCCGAAGGGCCCGGACCCGAAATCGCTATAAAATTCGGAAAAGTAACTGTTTCGATTCTGTAGTGTGGGATTCCCCAAATCGACAAGATATCGGAAGGCTTCGAGGCGGTAAGCATTTTTTACTGAGTCCTGCTCAATGCCACACATCGAGTGACATGCGTCCGATGGATGAGAGAGAAAACCGCCTGCATCGGATGGGTAAACGTCGTGCGACTTGTCCGCCCGATATGAAGGACGACCATAGGATCTGGGGGGCCCAGATCGACGGTGGAGATACGTCCTGATGACTGACCGGATTTGACAGGTCAAAAAGCAAGATGACAGGGAATTTGAAGTCCAACGTGGATGATGAGTTGGCAAATGATTCGTGTTTGCAGGCGATCTTGAAGCAAACAGATTTAATGGCCATTCGAGTATGATTCAGGGAATCTGACACCTAGTTCGTTAGCAAACAAGTGGCCACCTCCCTGCGAGGCGTTACCCAATGATGATGACGCAAAGCAAAGGAATTCGAATGGACAGAGGAAAGGAAACCAGAAGGCCGGGAAGTGGAAACGAGCAGTCAAAGAACAAACTGGCTTTAAAGCCATGAACTGACAGAAGCATAACAGAGAGGCAGACAGCGAAGAGACGTAGAAAGCTAATAGCAGAGAACAAAGAGTAGAAGCCGAGCTGACCTGAAGGCAGCATCGAGCCAGACAGAGCCAGAGAGAGTCAGAGAGTCTGTGTACTCCATTGAAGGCTTGAGAGGTTCAAGAAAACTCCTCGACATAGGCCTGTCATACTACTGTGACCCTCAAAGGTCGAGTTTCAGTAAGGAGAGTCTGTGCACTCCATTCCTACTAACTTCATTCTGTTTAGTGAGTCTCGAATCAAGCTCACTGTTGTAAAAACTCTGCTTGAAAACATAATAGAGAGGCCACCATTGAAAGGCTGGACCAGGAGACGTAGCCCAGGAGCATTGGGTGAACTCCTTATTAAACTTGTTTTGTTTACATGTTTGACTGTTATGTTTTCTCTGATTGCCTCAGTGTCTATGTATTCTAGCAATCTTATCGATCCGTTGCATAAGTAACATAGGCACATCCATGCACATGAGTCTGTAATACCTTTAATTCTTTATCCTAGATAAATTCTAGATCACAAATCATCAATATAAAACACATCATCAAGCATACATGTCAGATCAAGAAATCTCTCTTCTCCAAGATGATCTATAAAACAATCATTATCAAATCTATGACAACTGGGATAAGAAATAAAATGTTTTGGATCAGCAACTTGTTTTTCTTCAATTAGCGAGCTGTGGTCTTGAATATCATATTCATTCCTTGTGGTGATTTTTTGCATCATCTCTTCCACTGCATTTGCCAAAATGTCAAGCTTTACCTCTAAAGATGTCGATTCCTCTGGATCTATGTTCTTCATCTCTTCTTCCTTCAACTTTTCCCTTCCAATCAGCAAATTAGCCTCTACATCTATTGCACTATTTTGCATCTCTTCAAGTGTTGCAAGGTTCCTTTCCCTTAGCTGAAACTCTATTTCTGAATCAAAGGCTCTCGGATAGTGCAAGAGAGCGAATCCAGGAGGTCTTATATTAATAGGCATTGAACAATAAACTTGGTTAAATCTGGCAGAAAATTGTTGTACTGTCTCCCCTAGCTGTCCTTTCAGTTGGTTATACTCTTCTAGAATCATGAAAGGGTTCTGCCTGATCATCCACTTGTCAAGGAAAACTTCGACGAATGCTGGAAATCTGAGATGCTCACATCAAGTAGGGTTTTGAACCAACTCTTGACTTTGCCTTGCAAAGAAAGATCAAAAAGCCTAATATGACATCCTCTTCATCAACTTCAAAAAGGTCAAGAAAAGACTCAAAATTCAAGACATGTCTCTCAGCAGTGATGTTGTAATAGTCACCATCAAATCTTGTGTTAGGTCCCAATAATACTAGTGATTCCCCCATTAATATTGTAGTTGTATCCCTTATTAATATTGTTGTGCCCCTATTGTCCCCATATTGTTATTATTGTGCCCCATAGAATCTCTCTATTGTTATTTTTGGTGCCTTTATATTATTATTGTTAGTTCGGCTTGGTTATATTGTGACCCCTTAGACTCCTATATATAGAAAAGAGGTTTTGTCATTTGAATCATCTAAGAATTGTTCATTTGTGTAATGTAAAGGAGGTTGCCCCCTCAAAGAGGCTTATTTCTAAGGTGTTGATCTATCTTTTCTATCTTTTTGTGAGCTGGTTTCATAACATTTGGTATCAGAGCTTTGGATTCTAGGGTTTCGCTGCTCCAAATAGGTCATCATGGAATTTTCGCTATAACTTTTTTTCTGCAACATTTCAGAAGCGAAAAAAAAAACCCATTTGAGACGAAATTGCTCTGAACCTTGGGTCCGAATTTCAGAGCTTTTCGCACTATATTTGCGGAGATATGATCTGAGGAACTTGGTCTTTTTGCATACTCTTGAATGACATTCCAAACAGGTGACCTGGGGAAAATCGTCATAACTTTCTCTCTGAGCATCAGATTGAAATTTTGTAAGAAGGTACAGAAAGAGAACAGACTTTAGTTTCTTGTATATATTTTTTAGAGCCAAAGGTCGAAACAGTGACACGTGGCACTTCATACAAGTTCGCTCTTCTGGAAAGGTCTATAATCAGGTCATCTTGGGAGATTGTGCATAACTCTTCCTTGGAGAATCCAATTTGGATCAGACTGGTGGCATTGGAAAGAGGATGCAGAGGACTACTACAAATCGCAATTTCAGAACTGGATGATCCGATATTACAGAGATACATTAGATTCAATATCCAGCTCCTACAAAGTGAAAAAATGTGTGTAGTTTTTTTTTTAATTTTTGCATAAGCTTGGTTTGAAAAATTAGTTTGAAGGAATTCAAAGGGCATAGTAAAGCATTATTATCGGTAATTGATGACCCGAGGAAAGAAAATGAAAACACCTAGTAAGCAACTTGAAATCTCTAGCATGACTCATGAAGAAGAGGAAGAAATGCAACATGATATATCAAAATTACGAGACCAAGTGCAACAAGTGTCACTTGCACAAAAAGGTGTAGAAGCTAAGATGGATGGTTTAAATAAAGGCATGGAAGCTAAGATGAATGGCATGGATGCTAAAATGGATGGCATGGATGATAAGATGGAAGAATTGAAGATAAAATTGAATAAGTTGCTACAAGAAATGGTCACTAATGGTGAAAGGGTAGTAAAGGAAACTCATGATGAGAACAAAAGAAATGTTAATCATGATTCCATAGACTCTAATGTTGGATCGAAGACCCACCATATTCCAAAAATTGATATGAGGAAGTTTGATGGCAAGGATCCCACAACATGGATATTACAGATGGAGCAATTTTTCGATCTCAATAATATGCAAAACACACAAAGGGTAAGTATTGCAACTTTATATTTGGAACCAAATCAGTTTGTATGGTATCAATGGCTTTGCTCTCGTAAACAAATTATCACTTGGGCAATTTTTACGGAAGAATTGACAGCACATTATGAGGATACAAAAAACAACACTTTTTTTAGCCAATTGATAAGTCTCAAACAAAAGGGTTCAATAATGGAGCACATTGAGGAGTTCCAAAAATTGAACATAAGGGTAAAAAATATTCCAGAGGAGCATAGGATTGATGTGTTCATAGGGACTTTAAAAGATAATATCCAACATGATGTTCGCCTTTGGGAACCTGATTCATTAGAGAAGGCATTCAGGTTAGCAAGAAAATGGAAAGCAAAATTATGGCAACCAGGAAGCATACCACTCAAAACTATAAAGATGGAAGTGTTGTTGCCCCTAGCCTTCCACAACCTATAAGGTTGACACCTCAACAATTGCAAGAAAAAAGAGCAAAAGGGCTTTGTTACAGTTGTGATAGCAAATACACTAAAGGTCATATGTGTGCTGAGAAGAAATTATTCTACATAGATTGTGAAGAGGAAGAAGAAAAGAAGCAAGAAAGGTCAAAAGAAGAGGATATACTCCAGGAACAAAGCCTAGATAAAGAAGAAATGAATCCGACCACATCTTGTAGTGCATTGGCTGGAATTACCACTCCTCAAACCATCAAGATAGAAGGACAAATCAAGAAGAAAAAGGTAATAGTGTTGATTGATTCAGGAAGTACCCATAATTTTATTCATTGTAAGATAGCAAAAGAATTGAATTGCTTCCTATATCCAGCACCAGAGTGTCAAGTGATGGTTGCAAATGGAGGAACAATAAATTGCTTTGGAAAGTGCCATAATATCAAGCTATCCATGGGAGAATATGTATTGAAAATCCCAATGCTTTCCATTCCAATGGGAGGTGTTGATGTTGTACTAGGAGTCCAATGGCTATAATCCTTGGGTACAATAGCTTTTAACTTTCAAGAACTTTTCATGAAATTTTATGCAGAAGGAAAGGAAGTTGAATTAAGGGGTATTGCAGGGAAATCGGGAAAGATAATAAGCTCTAACGGTATGACAAAGCTTCTAAAAAAGGAAAAACAAGGTGTAATTGCACAATTATGTTCGCTAGATGTTTCCACATCAAAATCATCTATTTCTCCAGATCTCCAAAAAGTCTTGGACAATCATTCCAAGGTATTTGCGACTCCCAAAGTTCTCCCACCTATTCGTGATCATGATCATGCTATTCATTTGATTCCAGGAAGTGTTCCTCCAAACATCAGGCCGTATAGATATCCCTATGCCCAAAAGAGTGAAATTGAACGTATGGTTGCAGAAATGCTTGAGGCTGGTATAATTCAACCTAGCCAAAGTTCTTTCTCTACTCCAGTAGTATTGGTGCACAAGAAGGATGGATCATGGCGCATGTGTCCGGATTATAGGGAGCTCAACAAGCTCACTATTAAAGATAAGTTTCCCATTCCTGTCATTGATGAATTATTGGATGAATTGCATGGATCAATTTACTTCACCAAGTTAGATCTTTATTCAGGATATCATCAAATCAGAATGAAGACTCAAGACATTCCGAAAATAGCATTTAGAACTCATGAGGGTCACTATGAGTTTTTGTCATGCCTTTTGGCCTTACCAATGCACCTTCTACATTTCAAGGTTTGATGAATTCCATTTTCAAACCCTTCCTTAGAAAATTTGTGTTAGTATTTTTTGATGATATACTAATCTACAGCAAGTCTTGGAAGGATCATGTTGAACACGTTGATAGGGTGCTACAACTATTGGAGGAGAAACAATTATATGCAAAAAGATCTAAATGTTTCTTTGGAGTACAAGAGGTGGAATATCTGGGTCATATTGTATTTCATGAAGGAGTTAAGGTAGACCCTAGCAAAATTAAAGCCATTAAGGAATGGGAAATCCCCACATCCATAAAGCATTTGTGAGGATTCTCAGGTTGACAGGGTATTATCACAAGTTTGTTAAGAATTATGGAAAAATAGCAGCAGCTCTAACAACATTGTTGAAGAAAGATGCATTTTCATGGACTCCAGAAGCAACAAAGGCCTTCGAATATCTTAAAGAGGCAATGTGCCAAGCACCGGTATTAGCTACACCATACTTCAAAAAAACCTTTATTGTGGAATGTGATGCTTCCGGAAATGGAATTGGTGTTGTTTTAATGCAAGATGAAAGACCCATTGCTTTCGAAAGTTTCCCAATCAAGGAAAAATATTTACACAAAGCTATTTATGAGAAGGAAATGTTGGCAATACTACATGCACTTAAGAAATGGCAACCCTACCTAAGGGGAAGACACTTCAAGGTAAAAACGGATCATGATAACCTTAAATACTTTTTAGAACAAAGATTATCCTCTGAAGAACAACAAAAATGGGTCACATAGATGTTGGGTTATGACTTTGAAATCATATACAAAAAAGGGAAGAAAAATGTTGTGGCAGATGCACTCTCAAGAAAGGATGAGGATGTGGAAGCATTGTTGTGCACCATTTCTATTATCCAACTAGATTGGATAAACAAAGCAAGGGAGGAATGGAAGAATGATGAATAAGTGTGGGAACTTATTCAAAAGTTACAACAAGATTCCAGTACATCTGATACATTTAGCTGGAAAAACGATTCATTATGGTACAAAGATCGCTCATACCTCTGTAAGAATTCCCAACTCAAACAAAGATTCTTCTGGAATTGCATGCTTCTCCCTTAGGAGGGCACTCAGGATTTTTAGAAACTTACCACAGGGTTAAGAAGGAATTCTTTTGGGATGGCCTTAAATCGGATATTCAAAAGTTTGTGGTGGAATGTCTGGTATGCCAACAAAATAAAGCTGAAACAATTAAGACACCAAGTCTATTACAACCTTTATCCATTCCAAGCCAACGTTGGGAGGAGGTTTCAATGGATTTTATCACAGGTTTACCCAAGTCTGAGGGAAAGAGTTTCATCATGGTGGTAGTTGACAGACTTACCAAGTATGCACACTTTTGTGCATTATCACATCCATTTAAAGCCAGTACAATTTCTACGACATTTATGGAAACAATTCAAAAGCTACATGGAAACCCAAAGATTATTATAAGTGACAGAGATCCCATTTTTACAAGAAATTTTTGGACAGAATTATTTTCTTGTCTTGGTACTCAGTTATCTCATAACTCATCTTATCAACCGCAATCTGATGGGCAAACGGAGATAGTAAACAAATGTTTGGAAGGATATCTTCGTTGCTTTGTATCTGATAAACAGACATAATGGGTCAAATGGTTGCCTCTGGCTGAATGGTGGTATAACACTTCCTTCCATACTGCAACAAAAATGACCCCATTTATGGCACTTTATGGATATCAGCCACCATCCATCACATCATATTTAAGAGAAAATTCTAAGGTTCAAGCAGTGGAACATCACATCGAGCATCAACGACAAGTTCTCCAACTCTTAAAGGACAACCTCGTGTTGGCGCAGAATAGAATGAAACAACAGGTAGATCAACATCGCAGTGAAAGAAGTTTTGATGTAGGTGATTGGGTATTCCTACGGCTACAACCATATAAACAAATGTCCCTCAAGCAAGCTAAGAAGGATAACAAATTTTCACCAAAGTATTATGGTCCGTACAAGGTGTTGCAAAAGATTGGTACTATGGCATACAAATTGGAGCTTCCTGCAGCTTCTCGACTGCACCCAGTTTTCCATGTTTCATGTTTAAAGAAGGTTATAGGCGATAAGCTCCCAGTTCAAACAATATTTCCAAAACTTGACGAGGAAGGAAAAATTATATTGGAACCGGAAGCAGTCATAGAAACAAGAACTCAACAACTACGAAATCGATCCATTTCAGAGTATCTCATCAAGCGGAAAAATTTATCCACTGAATATTCCACATGGGAGGATGAGAATTTTATACAGAAGCATCCAGAATTACTCAAGCGTTGAGGACAACACTTTTTTGAAGGAGAGGGGCATGTTAGGTCCTTATAATACTAGTGATGCCCCCATTAATATTGTAGTTGTATCCCTTATTAATATTGTTGTGCCCCTATTGTCCCCATATTGTTATTACTGTGCCCCATAGAATCTCTCTATTGTTATTTTTGGTGCCTTTATATTATTATTGTTAGGTCGGCTTGGTTATATTGTGACCCCTTAGACTTCTATGTATAGAAAGGAGGTTTTGTCATTTGAATCATCTAAGAATTGTTCATTTGTGTAATGTAAAGGAGGTTGCCCCCTCGAAGAGGCTTATTTCTAAGGCGTTGATCTATCTTTTCTATCTTTTTGTGAGTTGGTTTCATAACATCTTGGTAGATATAAGTAATGATTTTTAGGGAAAGCATGGGATATAGGAGGTAAAATCAGAGGCTTGTATCTATCCGGAATTTTACAAGGTATAGGAATATGTAGAGAAGCTATAGAATTATTCTTGATCTCTTGAGGCTCATTAGTTTGGAGACGGTCATCATAAAATTCGGAAGAAGTGTCTTGATCAAGATCAAAGGCATGTGAATATTTTGTATTCACAATCTTCAAAGGGAAAGAATCAAATGCAGGTCTAGGATCTTTTCTCAAATACAATATACTTCGTAAAGCCTTCTTGACATTCTCGGGAAAAGAGAAGAAATGATTTATAACAAAGAACATAATATCTTGGAAGAAATTCCAACTTGAATACTTGATCTTTCCATATTGTCCTTTCATGTTTCTGTTGGTCGGGTTCATCCTCCAGTGGAGTCCTTGGATCTGATGTCGAAACTGATTTAGAGTCGCCAGGTGAATGATTTCAGCCTTTCGGTGTCTGATCGTTGTCCACCTTCAACAATCATATTTAGCTTGATACCTTTTACTGAGGAACATAAAAATACTTCCCCAGTATGGTCGCCACTATGTTATCTCCTGGTTTAACCTCAGGCTGAAGGGAGGCAATTCTAGGGTAACCACAAACCACGCTTAACCTAGTAGCTAGCCCTACTAGGTCGAGAGAGGGCTCTCTCCTTATGAATCTCAGTCAAGATGACTGGATCAGGAACAAGATTTTATGCTAGGTATAGTAGCTCAAGGGTTTTGATTGAATTTGTTGGTGTTTTTTGCCAGATCAGGAGGAGCTAGGAAATTTGGGTCTGGGAAACTAAGTCAAAATTGCAAGGGATTCTATGGGGCAAGGTAGGTATGATCTTCAACACCTTAAAGCTTGATGGGGTGAAAGGCTAGACTAGTGAGGAGCTAAGAAGGGCTTGAGCAAGTCAAGAATCCTTCCTAAACAGAAGAAAACATGAAATACTGGTGTTTTCCCAAGGCAGAGCATTAAAACCTAATGTATTCCACCTATCTGACTTGAAAACAACCAATCAGAAGCAATTATATGAAAGAGGCATACATAAATAACATGAGAACATATTAACAGAAGAAGAAACACATGCTAAAGGCCATACCACAGGAATCCCATAAAAATAGCTGCAACTTTATTAGTTTCCTGCCAAAACTGCTACAAAATGATATGTGTTTAGTACATGAGCATCCAGTTGAATCCAACCTCACCAAATGACCAAGAAAACACATAATATAGACATATAAACTACTCATCCTGACCTTCAGGGGTCGAATCCATGAGAAGAGGGGTTGTTTCAACCATTTCCCAACAAAGAACTGGAATATAGGCAGTCAAACAACTTGCCTCTAAAAGAGGGGAAACTAATTCATTTGCCTCAAAACCACCTCTAACCAATGAATCTACACTCTAACACTATTTTACCATTACGTTTACATGCCATGTCATCAATTACATCAGTGAAATCATCAATGAGGAGAGAGAAATCAAATTCATAGTCAAAACAGGTGAATTTTGGCTTCCTGAGCAAAATGGCCCTAAGCGCAGCGCCACTGGTCCTAAGCATAGTGCCGCTTTCCACCTGATTTTGGAGGCTTTCCCCTTAGCCAAATTGAGCCCATGATAGCTCATTGGAAAGCTCTTCAAGTCTAGTTTCTGGAACACCTAGAATTTTTTAATTTGGAGGTAATTTGCCCCCTTAAAACTTGAATCTCCCAAGACTGCTTCTGTGTGTCCAAAAAGAGGTAGAAAGGTCATTTTTTGGTAGTTTTTGGACCTTTTGGTGAACCAGATCTACTCCAAAACTTCTAAAAATTTCCAGGGTGCATGTCCTCATCATTCTGAATCCAAAAATGTCAACTTTTTCTCCAATGGATGTGTTATGAAACCAACTCAAGAAAAGATAGAAAAGATAGATCAACGCCTTAGAATTCAGCCTCTTCGAGGGGGCAACCTCCTTTACATTACATAAATGAACAATTCTTGGATGATACAAATGAAAAGACCCCCTTTCTATATATAGGAGTCTAAGGGGTCATAACATAATCAGAGCCGACATAACAATAATTATGTAAGGGCACAATAATAACAATAGTGGGCTTCTATGGGGCACATTAGTAACAATATGGGCACTACATGGGTACATCAATATAATAAGTGGGTTGTACTAATAACAATAAGGGGTTACACTAGTAGTATAGGGGCCTAACATGCCCCTCTCTTTCAAAAAGCGTTGTCCTCAACGCTTGAGTAGTTCTTGATGCTTCTGTATAAAATTCTTGTCCTCCCATGTGGAATCTTCAGCGGGTAAGTTCTTCCACTTGATGAGATACTCTGAAATTGATCGATTTCGTAGCTGTCAGGTTCTTGTTTCTGTGACTACTCCAGGTTCCAATATGATTTTTCCTTCCTTTTCAATATCTGGCAATATTGTTTGAATTGGGATATTTTTCAACTTTTGAATAAGTGGCCATACTTCTTTGTCCTTCTTCCATTCATCCCTTGCTTCGTTTATCCGATCTGGTTGGATAATAGAAATAGCAGAAAACAATGCTTCCACATCCTCATCCTTGAAGAGTCTTCCCATTCGGTAAGGTCGCCATTTTTTAAGTGCATGTAGTATTGCCAACATTTCCTTCTCATAAATAGCTTGCTTTAGATGTAGCAGTAAAAATACCCAATCGCCTACATCAAAACATTTTTCACTATGATGTTGATCTACCTGTTGTTTCATTTGATTTTGCACCGAAGTGGCGCTATCCTTTAAAAGTTGGAGAACTTGTTGTTGATGCTCGATGTGATCTTTCACTGCTTGAACATTTTTCTTCTTGATATGTCCTTCTATCTTTAGAGTTTGAGGAGTAGTAATTTCTTCCAATCCTTTGCAAGATATGGTCGGATTCATTTCTTGACGCTCGATGTGATCTTTCACTTCTTGAACATTTTTCTTCTTGATATGTCCTTCTGTCTTGCTAGTTTGATGAGTGGTAATTCCAACCAGTGAATTACAAGATATGGTTGGATTCATTTCTTCTTTCTTGATGTGATCTTTCACTTCTTGCACCTTTTTCTTCTTGATATTTCCTTCTATCTTGAGAGTTTGAGGAGTGGTCATTCTTGCCAATAGTTTACAAGATATGTTCTGATTCATTTCTTCTTTCTCTGGGTTGAGTCTTGGCACATATCCTCTTCTTTTGATGTTTCTTGATCCTTTTCTTCCTCCTCTTCATACTCTATGTAAAATAATTTCTTCTCAGCACACTTATGACCTTTTGTGCATTTGCTATCACAATTGTAACAAAGCCCTTTTTCTCTTTCATCTTCCAATTGTTGTAGTGTAACCCTTGTAGGTTGTGGAAGGCTAGGAGAAACAACACTTCCATCTTTATAGTTGTGAGGGGTAAACTTCCTTGTTGCCATAATTTTACTTTCCAATATGTCACAAAGCCCTTTTACTTTTTCCAATTGTTGTGGTGTTGCTCTAAAGAAGGTGTTGCTCTTTGTATCCTCATAATGTGCTATCATTTCCTCCGTGAGAATTGACCCTGTAACAAGTTGTTTACGAGAACAAAGCCCTTTATACCATAAAAATTGATCCGATTCTAAATATGAAGATGCAATACATACCTTTTGTAACACTGGTACACCATGTAGATCAAAATATTGCTCCATCTGAAGTATCCAATTTACCGGATCCTTGCCATCAAACTTCCTCATCTTGCTTTTTCTTGATTTTAGGACCTCGATCTTGAAACGACTGTAACTCTATACTTTCAGATATTTAAGTTCTAAAATTGCTACTTGTAGTAGCCCTCTTTGTCCTCTTTCCAATGCCACTAGTCTGATCCAAATTGGATTCTCCAAAAAAGAGTTATGCACAATCTCCCAAGATGACCTGATTATAGACCTTTCCAGAAGAGCGAACTTGTACGACGTGCCACGAGTCACTATTTCAACCTTTGGATCTAAAAAACTCATAAAAGAAACTACAATCCGTCCTCTTTATGTACCTTCTTACGAAATTTCAATCCGATCCCCAGAGAGAAAGTTATGACGATTTTCCCCAGGTCCCCTGTTTTGAATGTAATTCAGGAGTCTACAAAAAGACCAACTTCCTCATATCATATCTCCGCAAATATAGCGCTAAAAGATCTGAAATTTGGATCCAAGGTTCAGTGCAATTTCTTCTCAAATGGGTTTTTTTTGCGAGTTCTGAAACATCACAGAAAAAAAAGTTATAGCGAAAATGCCACAATGACCTGTTTGGAGCAGCGAAACCCTAGAATCCAAAGCTCTGATACCAAATGTTATGAAACCAGCTCAAGAAAAGATATAAAAGATAGATCAATGCCTTAGAATTTAGCCTCTTCGAGGGGGAAACCTCCTTTACATTACATAAATGAACAATTCTTGGATGATACAAATGAAAAGACCTCCTTTCTATATATAGGAGTCTAAGGGGTCATAACATAATCAGAGCCGACATAACAATAATTATGTAAGGGCACAATAATAACAATAGTGGGCCTCTATGGGGCACATTAGTAACAATATGGGCACTACATGGGTACATCAATATAATAAGTGGGTTGTACTAATAACAATAAGGGGTTACACTCGTAGTATAGGGGCCTAACAGGATGCCCCAGGAAAAAGCGCAGCGTCGGTGGCGCTGCACTTCAGGACAAATTTTCTGTGTTGTGAATTTCAAAATTTCAAAAATACAAAAACTTCTCAAATTTTGCCCAAATTTGGCATGGAGCACCACCATCAAGTCCTTTGGTTGGCCAAAGAGGCTTCAGCCAACATTTTGAATCTATCTTGCTCTTTCTTGCCCTCTAAGGCTTTCATCCTCTTCATTCTCATGTTGCAAATTTTGTTCCTTGTCCTATAGTGATAGGCCATGTGCCTCATCATCTAGTTATCTCTATTGGCCTTCTGAAACAATAGATGGTGATATTGTGAAAGTTACTCTGACAAGTGTCACCTCATAGTTATGCAAATGAGCCACAAAAAGTCTGGCCAACTCATGATGAAACTGAGCTCTTTCCACTAGTTCACAGAATTCAAAACATCCATGGTGTCTGAAATAAGAGACTGCAAGTGGGCAAGCTTGCAATTCTCTTAAACTGGTGGGCTCTTCTCTTATGATTTTTCCTCCCTTGTGAGGCTTTCTCTGCCTATGTCTCTCCACAGAACTATCACTGGTTGTCTCTTCATCATACTCAAAATCACTTCCTCTATCCATGTTTTAGTTAACTCTCTTAGTTTGCACAGTTTTGACAATGTATGGGATGAATGGTATGTGCAATGGCTTGGAGGAATGGGTGTGAGTGAAGCTATGGGCAAAACATAAAGAGGAGGGGTTTAAGGGAGTGATAAATGAGTGGTAGAATGTGATAACAGTGGTGGGGATAAGGGTTTAGTTATGAGGTGAGTGGTGGGGAAAACCAAAGAACTAGGGTTTTATAGTGAAAATTATGGTTTCATATAGAGAGTAGAAACTTATGAAAATCTTTACATATGTAAACTAAATTGCAAGGAGAGGGATAATACTTACTTGCCAAGTGTGGAATTGGAGGAGATTTGACATAAATTTGAAGTTTGGGAGTGTTTTTTGGTTGGCTGGCCTAAGTGCAGTGCCACTACCCAAGAGTGTAGCGCCACCCTCTAAGCGCAGCGCACGTTCAAAAATACACTGGCAAAAAAACTCCCTAAGCGTAGCGCCTTGCCCTAAGCGCAGCACCACCTTCCCTAAGCGCAACACCACTTCAGGATGACTTTTGACTGCCTTCCTCATGTCCAAATTGGGCTTGGGATAGCTCATTGGAAAGCTTGTCGAGTCTAATTTCCAGAACAGCTTGAATTTTTAAATTTCGAGTTCATTTTCCCTATCAAAAGTCCAATCTTCCAAGACTGGTCAAAATGTGCAGAATGAGGCTGCCAAAATGCAGAGTGTTCTTTTAGTCAATGTTTGGAGGTCTTCCTGAGCTCCAAATTTAGCTCATGATAGCTTATTGGAAAGCTATTTGTGTCTAGTTATCATTCGACTCATCAAGAAAATCATTTTGTCAACCAGGCTAGTAGAAATCGTGATTTTCCCAAGGTCACTCGAGAAGTGCATTAACTCTCTTGTAGCAACTGTATTTTTGACATTTCTCTAAAACCATGACACCTGTGTACAAAATGAAGGAAATTTTTCTTCTTGGGTCTATGATGGACAAAAACCTCTCTCACTTTTGTCAAATTCATCTTTTCTTGCTCAGAAACACAGTTTGAAGAAAAACCGTCCCTTATGTGTGGTGAATGGCTTGTTCCTTGGAATGACTTCTTGACAAATGATGGAGACCTGATGTTTGATGATATGAAATGGCCTCATACATTCTAATATCTCTCATGCCTCCTCTGCTCAAATATCTTTGCTCCCATAGCCAACCCTAGCTCAGTGGGAGAGGAATTTAGGGTTTTAGTGCTTATTTCTCTTTTGCTTTTGCAGGTGAATTGGTGCTCATGATGACTTGATTTTTGCAGTGGCAAGTGCTTGGCAACATCATTAGATTCTTAGGAGCAGCTGGAAACCAATATTACATATGGAAACATAAAATTACATAAGAAACTAAGATAAAAACAAAATACTTTGTTTTCACCTCAAAACAAGTTTTGAGGTGAGAATTACATTAGGCTTTAGAAATAATAACTTATGACTTTGTTGATCATTATTGGCATTGTTATACTCCTATACCAATAGGTGTCATATTTCATGATTGACTTGATGAGCTTTGTAATATGTTCATCCCTTTCCTTGCTGTAAAGGTTTCCATATTATCAAAAAATCAAAAAATGTAAAGAAGGTATGCCCTAAAAAAAAAATCAAAGGGTAAAAAGAATAAAATGGTCAAAAAAGTGAAAAAAATGAACCCCAAATAAAGAAAGACCAGGAAAGTGTGCAAGTCCAAAATGCCACTACTTTTTCATTTTCTATAAATAAAGCATTGTGTGCAGCTTGTTTAACTTTTGCCACAATTGATGAATGGCCAAACAGGTTAATCTTGGCCAGTTCATGTTTGAATTTCCTGTTTTTGAGATAGAGAATAAAAATCTAACCAAATTGTTTAATCTTGACAGATATGTAGATAGGTAGAGAAGCAAAGGAGCTCAACAGTTTAATCTAAGCCCTTGGAAGTAATAAGTGCAGACTTAGGTAGGCTTACCGTGAAAAGAAAATAAGATTGATGAGGGTTTGCTAGTCTAAGTGCACCCAAGTAAAAAGAGAAGAAAAAATGCTAGGCAAAGTAGGCTGGGTAGGTAGATTGGTGTTGCAGAATGATACCATTGATAGATTATGTCTCCAAAAGTTTTAATCTTATCTCTATCACTGGTGCAGAGGAAGACATTATATCCCTGATGCAGTTCAAGTGAGGCAAGGTTTCATGACTAACTCCCCTTCATACTTTCCCTAAAAATCATTCACTAACTTCCCCAAAGGTATTAAGATCTGCTTAATATCACTCACAAGCCTCTCATTCCATTTCATCAATTGCCTAAGTAATTTCCTAATTTTCTTAGGAAATTAACACATATTCCTCATAAAAACCCCTTTTTCTTCCTAAGCCTAGGTTCACAAACTTAGCGCTTTCATTCACATTTTTCATATTAAAAATTAACTTTTATTATATAAATCTCACTTTATTACCCAATCCCGTATTGTATGTAAACACATTAAAAACCCTGTATATTATGTATCCCCGCCCCCTGGTCAAATATGACCATAGTCACTGTAAAAAAGGTGGATTAAATAGGTTCATTTGGAACTTATTAAGAACTTCCCCACGCGTAAAGGAGTTAATTAACCACCTGGGTTAATTAATAACCAACCCCGATACCATTAAAAACATTGTTTTAATGCGTCGGGCCCGCAGTGTTAACCTCCCGCCATCTCCATGCACCGTCCACCATCCGATGAGAGCCCTCACATCCAATGGTCTGCATCCATTTCGTGACCACCATAACCGCTGAGCGTTAATGCGCGGGGAACCGGTGGTTTTTATGCCGTACCAAAGACACCGGCCTGCTCACTCGCCCTCCGCACGAAACCGCCCAGCCCTAAAAGCGGTGCGGGAAAAACTGCTTACCACCGCCCTCCGTTGACGTCATCCGCTGACATTAGTTGTCCTTTGCTGATGTCACCGCCACATCACCTGCCCCGTACTTCTACTGACGTCATCCGTCCTCCAAATCAAACATTCCTGCCAAAACTCCATTTTGTCAAATAAAAGGGAAAAAGGTCATTTTTTGATATGTTTCTCTGCGAACAGCGCTCCGGGCATGATATCTACCGAGTTCGCAGTTCATTCTCGACTGCCTCCAGACCAGAAAAGGCTCCATCGATGAGCTCGCGGCCATTCAAAAACTACAGCATGCGGTTTTCCTCTATAAAAACAGGTACCTGTGAATTTTCTCAATACATGGCTATAAGCGCATCAATTGCCAGGGCTTCTCAGCAATCTCTGCAAGAAGTTAGCATACTAACCATAGAAAGAGCTAAGTGTTATGAATCAAAAGGCGCAGACCAACCTCCAGTGCCCCAAAAACAAGTGTTTATCCATAGCTCCGCCGTTACCCTTAGGAAAAGGGAAATTTTGGGCTAAATATCATACAATGGTGAGCAGGGGTCAGTTCAGCATTAAAGAGCATCAAAACAAGTCAAAGAGTATCAGTTCAAGCATTAAAGTGTATCAAATCAGCAATAAAGAGTGTCATAGCAAAACAAAAAGCAGCAAATCAGAATTAAAGAGCACATTTAAGACAGGCAGTTGGCGCAGAGCTACTACAGAAGATAGCTACAAGTCGAACCCTAAAGGCCTGCCTCCAGCAAAACATCAGTTAGTTGTTTCTATTTTACTTGTAAATTATTTTAGGTTAAACCTAGATATTATCTCACAGTTGTTATGAGATATTTGTTGTACATATTTTGTTATATAAATACCCCCTCCATTAGAGTATTGGAGTAGTGTGTGGTGTGTGTGGATTTCCTAGACTGTGCTGTAATACTGAATTTTTTGGAATAAAAAAGTTGTTGGAATCAACTGTTGTTTGGCCTACTGGATGAAGAATTGAAGCAGAGGACTTGTCACAGAATTCTTGAATCAACCTCCGGATCAATAAGTCCTCTATATCTTGTGTTTTTATAGTTTTCTTGTTCATTATATCGCCTGTCTTTCATAATCTGAATGGTAAAGAAAAGGTTAATTTCAGAATTTGCTTGACTGCACTCTGTATTCAGTTTTTATTATTCTCTGTGTTTTCTTCAGAATTAGAATAAACAGTGAACTCTTAATTGCTCCTGTTTCCTGATTCTTTCATGTTGATTATTTGGTAAAGAATTCTTAACTGCTCCTTATCAGTAATCATTCATTTTCCCTCTTTCAATATGTTGAAGGATTCTTAACTGCCCTTCACCCATTTGAGCCCATTCCATCTGCTTCAAGTCTTTTATTTGTTCCTTGTTTGACTACCTTTCTCTATGAAGCCATCTTCTGTTAAGAAACCAAATCCAGAAAGCCATCTTCTTTGACTCCATCATGCCCAATGGACTAAACTATTCTGTTTTACCTCACTGTTCTATTGAATCTCACCACCCAAACTCAAAACAAAACCCTTGAACTTCATAACTAGCCTAATACCTTTAAAAAACAAAGCTAAATCATAAAGAGAGAGCCCTCTCTGGATACATATTGGCTAGATTCTGTATCTAAAAGATTGGTTTGTGGTTACCTTGGCATCCTTCCCTTTCTTACAACTTTGGGGAAAACCTGAGTGATAACATCATTGGCGACTCCACTGGGGAACTGAATAATTTTTTGTTACTATTGTTTATTTCATAAGCTACAGATGGAGCCTGAAGTTAGCTAGGTAGCCTTTGAAACTACTTTTGCTTTGCAATTTCAGAAGTAAATAAATGCTACTTCAGTCTATCTCCGGTCTAGTTTATGTATTCAACAGTTGGTTTCAAATACCTGAACAGTTCATTTTTTCAACAACTCTTTAAGAAATTTTAAAACTACTACATCTAAAACCTCCTAGAAGAGACTATTAAAGTTGTATTGTCAAAATTATTTCAAGAAAAAACAAAAAACATACCTAGAAACTGGCTTCAGAGAGAATTCGTTACACCAGACCAAATCCTGATCCTAATCCCCCACTTGTGTTTGAAAATCCTAATCTAATTCCTAGGATTCTTAGAAGTCAAGAGAGCCAAGAAAATTCTGCTAGTTCACACCTTGACAGACATTTGCAGAACTCCTTTCAATCTGAGCTTACCTCTGAAAGAACACCAAACCTTTCTGTGATTAATACAGTTTTTCTAAGTTCACCACCAGCACCTCCAATTACCCTTTCCACTCCTCCATCTACAATACACATTCTCATTGTTATCCCTACTCCTCTAGTTGTCACATTTATTTTTGCAACCATGGCAATCCGATATACTCCCCTAAACTTACCTGCCAATCCAGGGGCTATGCCTCAAGACTATCAAAGTAAAATCCCTTCTTTTGAAGGTACTGGCACTTACACAGCTCAACAGCATACCAATAAAATGACCGACTATTTTGAAAGATATGAAGTTAATAATGATGATGTTAGAATGAAAGTATTTGTTCAAAGTTTAACTGGAGATGTTAGAACCTGGTTTAGAGCCCTCCCTGCAAACAGTATCAATGACCCACAAGCTCTCTATCACACCTTCTTGAACAGATGGGAAAAGAAGAAATATCCTCTCCACATTTTATCGGAGTATGAAAACCTAAGAAGAGGCACATAAGAAACTGTCCAAGATTACTGTACCAGATTCAATAATGTATACAATGCTATTCCTCAAAATCTCAGACCTCCTCTAGATTTGGCCTTGATTAAATTCCCTGATGCATTTGATTCTAATATGGCATACCAACTTAGGGAAAGAGCTCCTTGAAACTTAGAAGAGATGTAGAGTATAGCTGTCAGTGTTGAGGCCAACCTGATATCTAAACGATCTAGAGCTAGAGCTGAAAGAAGGACGTCTTTCAAAGAAGAACCTTCTGCCTTTGAATAGAAATTAGATGCAATTATTAAAGGAATGGATAGACTTGCAGATAGAGTAGAAACAATTGAGAGAAAATCCCCTTGGGATGTTCAACCAAGCAATACTGGTAGAAATCCAAATTTCAGGAAGAATCAAAATCCTAATAGCAGAAAGACAAGGCTTGACCAAAATATTAGGCCCCCATTTCAAGAAAATTATGTTGAAGCCTCAACTTCTGATGAACCAACTAAAGATACTCAAATTAATTTGATGGGACTCAACAATGAACAACAAGTTTTCTTGACCCAAGAGGATCAAGAAGTTCACAGCCTTAAACAATTCCAAACTCAGTCAGGTGAATCATTTGACTTTAGGGAGGGATATGATACAGCCATTTATGAAGTCCACAAATAGTACAATCTGAGGAGCAGAAGAATAGATATCCCTGAAACCAGTAAACAGAAAGATACCAAGCAGCCCAACAAAGGTAAGGTCAGTAACCCCCCTGTACATATTTTTTCTAGAACAGATCCTAGCCCTGATAACCAAATTGTTGAAGATGTATCAGATAATCAGCCACCTAACAAACAACCTTCCACTGCTATTCATGCTAAGGGAAAAGTAGGAGAGCCTCCAGAACTTGATTTGGAAAAAATTTCAGCCCATAATCCCAGTCCTGAAGAAGAGAAAAACACAGAAAATTCAGCTGTCCAAATTACAAAAACTCAGACTGAGAAACCTTTCAATCTTGAGATAGAAGTAGGCAAACTAAAGATAGTTGTTCCATTATCAGAATTAGCTAAACATGATGTCTACAGAAGTCAAATTAGCAGATCACTCAAAATTTCTGTGAACGAAGATTCAGTAAATGTTTTTTATCACCAGCCTGAATTGGTATTTGGTCCTGGAGTAAACGAAAAAACAGTAGAGGGAAAGGTTCCTCCTTTCTATGTAGGTTGAAACATACATGATAAGATACTCCATAATGCTATGTTTGATTCTGGTGCTTCCCATAACTTAATGCCTAAATCTGTAATGGAGAGACTTGACCTTGACATCACCAGGCCATATAAAGACCTTTTCTCTTTTGATTCAAGTCAGGTCAAATGTTTGGGTTTAATCAAAGATTTGTGTGTGTCACTAGTCCAATATCCTGCCAAAACCATCTTAATGGACATAGTAATAGCTAATATTCCACCAAAATATGGCATGTTATTGTCTAGATCTTGGGGTGCAAAGCTGCAAGGATCTTTATAGTTAGACATGTCTTACGCTACTATTTCAGTGTTTGGTCAACCCAAGAGACTATACAGAGAAACCTTAATGAAGTATGTAGTAAGTAGTCAAGAGAAACCTCAAAATTTCCCTATCTACTCAATACATTCAGATATGGATTCTTTTATCCTTTACAATGCTGAAATTGGTCCCCCACATGAAATGAAAGGTTTAACAGATAAAACAGAAAAAATTGCAAATGAAAAGTCTAGGGTCCGAATCCAAGAAATTTCTGAAAATCATGACACATCAGATAAACCAGAAGAAACTCGAAAACCAGATCTCCCTGTTGAATAGATCCCTGAAACTCCGGATACTAATTATAAACATGAAATCCTTTGGTACTTAGAATTTGATGGTTCCATGAACAAACTAGGAGCAGGAGCAGGAGTCTGGGTGCACAATCTTGAAAACAATTGTGTTGAAGGCCATGCCTACAGATTAAACTTTAGGTGCACTAATAATATGGCTGAATATGAAGCTCTGTTTCTAGGTCTTTAACTGGTCAAGAAGTTGGGAGCAACTAGAGTGTCCGTCATAGGAGATTCTGATATAATCATCCAACAGATAAAAGGGAAGTTCTTAACAAATGATCCCAGATTGAGAGAGTACAAAGGAACAACTATAGAAATCCTTAATACATTTCTAGAAACTCAGCTTGCCAAAATCCCAAGAAAACATAACTTGCAATCTCACAGCCTAGCAATGTTTGCCAGCACCTGTAAATTACCATTTGAACCAAATCATCAATTCACAGCGAAAATTAGACACAGGCCAGCCATACCTGATAATGTTAAGAACTGGCAAGTGTTTGAAACTGATAATCAGATCAACAATTTCTTAACCCTAGAAGAAAAATTTTCCAACACTAACGTAGATGGAGATACGGTTAGTGAGTTTGATCCAACAAATCAGATAGAAACAGACATTTCAGCAGAAAATGCAACTCAAATGTTTCATCCAACGAAATTTACCAAAGAGGAAATACAAGACCTTAAAGAAACAGATGTTGATGAGATTATTGAAGGAGAATCTGAAATTATCAATTTGAAAGACAATCATTTGCCCAAAGGATTAACTCCTTTGGAAGATCTCTTTAATTTCAACGATATTCCAAAGAAATCTCAGATGGAACCTCCAAAAGCAGACATTGAAGACTACAACATAGGAACTAAAGAGAACCCAAAAATGGTAAAATTGTCCAAATCTTTGCCCCCTGATCAAAAACTTAAGTATGTTGATTTGATCAAAGAATTCCAGGATGTTTTTGCTTGGAGCTATGAAGAACTGAAATCTTATGACACCTCTGTAATTCAACATACAATACCCCTCAAGGAAAATCAAAAACCATTCAAACAAAAGCTCAGAAGAAACAACCCTGCACTGCTTCCTTTAATTGAAAAAGAAATCAAACGAATGCATGATGCAGGGATAATTGCCCCAATCAGATTTTCAGAGTGGGTATCTAATTTAGTGCCTACCAGGAACAAAACAGGAGAAATCAAACTATGTGTTGACTTAAGAAATGTAAACAAGGTTTCTTTTAAGGACAATTACCCTTTACCTGAGATGGATCATATTTTACAAAGGGTAGTAGGTGCTTCTAGGATTTCACTTTTGGATGGGTTTTCAGGTTTTAATCAAATTCTGGTTCATCCTAATGACCAATAAAAGACTGCATTTACAACACCATGGGGTACATTCAAATATGTTAAAATGCCATTCGAACTTAAGAATGCAGGGGCAACCTTTCAGCAAGCAATGGACATAGCTTTTGCCAAAGAAATTCACGATTTTCTAGTTGTATATCTAGATGACCTCATTGTGTTTTCTAGATCAGATCAGCAACATTTAGATCATTTGAGACAAGTGTTTTTAAAATCCAGAAAGTATGCTATTTCATTAAATTCTAAAAAGTCTTTGTTTGGTCTAGAAGAAGGCAAACTGTTAGGCCATATCATCTCCAAATATGGCATCAGAATTGATCCTGCTAGAGTAGAAGCTATTCTGCAAATACCCCACCCCAGAAATGTCAAAGAACTTCAAGCTTTCCTAGGAAAGATTAACTTTTTGAGAAGATTCATATCTAATTTGGCTGAATTAATTAGATTGCTAAACAATATGTTAAAAAAGGATTCAAAGGTTAAATGGACAGTAGAAGCCAAACAAGTGTTTGAAGAAATTAAAATGGCTTTGACCAGAACACCAGTCCTTACAAGTCCAAAGTTCAACAGAGACTTCATAATTTTCTCATTTGCATCAAAACACACTATAGCGGCTATTTTACTACAGAAAGATGATCAAGGATGTGAAAAACCCATAGCCTTTTTTAGTAAAGCACTTAGAGATGCACCTCTGAATTACAAAATCATGGAAAAACAGGCTTTTCCACTTGTGAAAGCCATTCAAGACTTCAGAGTCTATATATTGTACTCCCATGTCATAGCTTATGTACCAAATGTTGTTGTCAAAGACATCCTGACTCGGGATGGAATTGAAGGCAAACGAGGTAAATGGATATCTAAAATATTGAAGTATGATATTGAAATAAAACCTGCAAAGCTTATAAAAGGACAGGGATTGGCTAAACTCATGACTGAAACAAACTTTCAAGCCCTGGATATTAATGAACTGGATAATGAACAGGAGATGGCGACTCCACAAATCATCCATGCCTTCTTAGAATCACCTTGGTATGTTGATTTAACTCATTTATTATTAAACCTGCAGGCTCCTTCAAGGTTATCCAGAACAAAGAAAAGGTTTTTAAAGATGAAAGCTTCAAAATTCTGTATTTTAGATAATGCTCTTTTTTGGAAAAATCATGAATGTATTCTATTGAATTGTTTAATAAAAGAAGAAGCTGACAAAATTCTCAAAGAATTTCATGCAGGGGACTGCGGTGGACACCTTTACTGGAAATCAACTGCAGACAAAATCCTAAGGGCTGGATTTTACTGGCCAACCTTGTTCGCTGATGTAAAGAAGTTTGTCACTGCTTGCCACAAATGCCAAATTTTTGAAGGCAAAAGGAAACTGTTACCCTTACCCTTGAGACCAATTTCCACTGAAAGACCCTTTCAACAATGGGGTTTGGACTTCATTGGAGAAATACACCCTCCCTCATCTGGCCAACATAAATGGATTCTTACTGCCACAGACTATTTCACCAAATGGATAGAAGCCATCCCTTCTAGACAAGCCAATGATACAGTGATTATAGGATTCTTAGAAACCAACATATTGTCTAGATTTGGCTGTCCTGAAAAGATCATAACCGATAATGTTGTTGCCTTCAAATCCAAGAAACTGATAAATTTCTGCAGCAAATACCATATCACTTTAGGCCATTCCACAGCCTATTACCCTCAAGGTAATGGTCTAGCTGAGTCCTCCAATAAAAGCCTGATCAATATTATTAAGAAATTGTTGGAAGAGAACAAGAAAAACTGGCACAAAAAGCTTACAAATGCACTATGGGCAGACAGACTTACTACAAAGAGATCTATTGGAACTAGCCCTTATGAGTTAGTCTATGGCATGGAAGTTGTGTTTCCTTCATCTTTAGGAGTTCCTGTGATGAAATTACTGCAAGAAGCTCAGGTGGAACCTAATAACATTCAAAGGAGAATAAATCAGACCATCCATTTGTAGCAAACCAAAGAAGAAGTGCACCAAAGATCCCAAGTGTTACAAGAAAAACTCAAGAAAATATTTGATAAAAGGACCAAAGCAAAAGACTTCTACATTGGAGACAAAGTTCTAAGGTGGGATTCCAGGAGAGAAGACAAAGCAAAACATGGGAAGTTTTACTTCCTGTGGAAAGGGCCATTTATCATCCATGCATTGCAAGGGAACAATACTTACTTTCTGAAGAGCTTGGATGGTACAGAAACAGGAGATGGACCAGTGAATGGTCGAATGCTGAAACATTAATTTGATCAAGTTTTTTTATGTATTCTGACTCTAACATGCACATACTATATCCTTAATAATGTCACAGTTTGGATCGGATAGTAACTTGCTGCAGTTGAAGCCCGAAGAGAAGGCCCTAAGCTTCACAAGTGTGTTGTCATACATACAATAAAGCAACAAGCAAAGGAAGATTTGAGAACATAGTAAAAGTTACTTATATGGCTCTCTGACCTGCTGTTCTTGACTTTCCACCAGGGAAAGCCATCCCCAAGTGGAGCCACTATTATACTCCTATACCAATAGGTGTCATATTTTATGATTGGCTTGATGAGCTCTGTAATATGTTCATCTCTTTCCTTGCTGTAAAGGTTTCCATATTATCAAGAAATCAAAAAATGTAAAGAGGGTATGCCCTAAAAAAAAAAATCAAAGGGTAAAAAGAATAAAATGGTCAAAAAAGTGAAAAAAATGAACCCCAAATAAAGAAAGACCAGGAAAGTGTGCAAGTCCAAAATGCCACTACTTTTTCATTTTCTATAAATAAAGCATTGTGTGCAGCTTGTTTAACTTTTGCCACAATTGATGAATGGCCAAACAGCTTAATCTTGGCCGGCTCATGTTTGAATTTCCTATTTTAGAGATAGAGAATAAAAATCTGATCAAACTATTTAATCTTGGCAGATATGTAGATAGGTAGAGAAGCAAAGGAGCTCAATAGTTTAATCTGAGCCCTTGGAAGTAATAAGTGCAAACTTAGGTAGGCTTACCTTGAAAGAAAAGAAGATTAATGAGGGTTTGCTAGTCTAAGTGCACCCAAGTAAAAAGAGAAGAAAAAATGCTAAGCAAAGTAGGATGGGTAGGTAGATTGGTGTTGCAGAATGATACCATTGATAGACTATGTCTCCAAAACTGTTAATCTTATCTCTATCACTCGTGCAGAGGAAGACATTATATACCTAATGCAGTTCAAGCGAGGCAAGGTTTCATGACTAACTCCCCTTCATACTTTCCCTAAAAATCATTCACTAACTTCCCCAAAGGTATTAAGATCTGCTTAATATCACTCACAAGCCTCTCATTCCATTTCATCAATTGCCTAAGTAATTTCCTATTTTCTTAGGAAATTAACACATATTCCTCATAAAAACCCCTTTTTCTTCCTAAGCCTAGGTTCACAAACTTAGCGCTTTCATTCACATTTTTTCATATTAAAAATTAAATTTTATTATATAAATCCCGCTTTATTACCCAATCCCATATTGTATATAAACACATTAAAAACCCTGTATATTATGTATCCCCGCCCCCTGGTCGAATACGACCATAGTCACTGTCCAAAAGGTGGATTAAATAGGTTCATTTGGAACTTATTAAGAACTTCCCCGCACGTAAAGGAGTTAATTAACCACCTGGGTTAATTAATAACCAACCCCGATACCATTAAAAACATTGTTTTAATACGTCGGGCCCGCAGTGTTAACCTCCCGCCATCTCCATGCACCGTCCACCGTCCGATCAGAGCCCTCACATCCAACGGTCCGCATCCATTTCGCGACCACCATAACCACTGAGCGTTAACGCGTGGGGAACCGGTGGTTTTGCTGCCGTACAAAAGACACGCGTCATGCTCCCAGCCTGCTCGCTCACCCTCCGCCCGAAACCGCCCAACCCCAAAAGCGGTGCGGGAAAAACCGCTTACCACCATCCTCCGTTAACGTCAGCTATCCTTTGCTAATGTCACCGCCACATCACCCGCCACGTCACCTGCCCCGTACTTCCGCTGACGTCATCTGTCCTCCAAATCAAACATTCCCGCCAAAACTCCATTTTGTCAAATAAAAGGGAAAAAGGTCATTTTTTGATATGTTTCTCTGCGAACAGTGCTCCGGGCATGATATCTACTGAGTTCGCAGTTCATTCTCGACCACCTCCAGACCAGAAAAGGCTCCATCGATGAGCTCGTGGCCATTAAAAAACTACAGCATGCGGTTTTCCTCTGTAAAAACAGGTACCTGTAAATTTTCTCAATACATGGCTATCAGCGCATCAATTGCCAGGGCTTCTCAGCAATCTCCGCAGGAAGTTAGCATACCAACCACAGAAAGAGCTAAGTGTTATGAATCAAAAGGCGCAGAACAACCTCCAGTGCCCCAAAAACAGGTGTTTATCCATAGTTACGCTGTTACCCTTAGGAAAAGGGAAATTTTGGGCTAAATATCATACAGCGGTGAGCAGGGGTCAGTTCAGCATTAAAGAGCATCAAAACAAGTCAAAGAGTATCAGTTCAAGCATTAAAGTGTATCAGATCAGCAATAAAGAGTGTCAGAGCAAAATTAAAAGCAGCAGATCAGAATTAAAGAGCACATTTAAGACAGGCAGTCGGCGCAGAGCTACTACAGAAGACAGCTGCAAGCCGAACCCTAAAGGCCTGCCTCCAGCAAAACATCAGTTAGTTGTTTCTATTTTACTTGTAAATTATTTTAGGTTAAACCTAGATATTATCTCACAGCTATTATGAGATATTTGTTGTACATATTTTGTTATATAAATACCCCCTCCATTAGAGTATTGGGGTAGTGTGTGGTGTGTGTGGATTTCCTAGACTGTGCTGTAATACTGAATTTTTTGGAATAAAAAAGCTGTTGGAATCAACTGTTGTTTGGCCTACTGGATGAAGAATTGAAGTAGAGGACTTGTCACGGAATTCTTGAATCAACCTCCGGATCAGTAAGTCCTCTATATCTTGTGTTTTTACAGTTTTCTTGTTCATTATATCACCTGTGTTTCATAATCTGAATGGTAAAGAAAAGGTTAATTTCATAATTTGCTTAACTGCACTCTGTATTCAGTTTTTATTATTCTCTGTGTTTTCTTCAGAATTAGAATAAACAGTGAACTCTTAATTTCTCTCATTTCCTGATTCTTTCCTGTTGATTATTTGGTAAAGAATTCTTAACTGCTCCTTATCAATAATCTTTCATTTTCCCTCTTTCAATATGTTGAAGGATTCTTAACTGCCCTTCACCCATTTGAGCCCAATCCATCTGCTTCAAGTCTTTTATTTGTTCTTTGTTTGACTACCTTGCTCTGTGAATCCATCCTCTGTTAAGAAACCATATCCGAAAAGACATCTTCTTTGACTCCATCATGCCCAATGGACTGAACTATTCTGTTTTACGTCACTGTTCTATTGAATCTCACCACCCAAACTCAAAACAAAACCCTTGAATTTCATAGCTATCCTAATACCTTTAAAAAACAAAGCTAAATCATAAAGAGAGAGCCCTCTCTGGATACAGATTGGCTAGATTCTGTATCTAAAAGATTGGTCTGTGGTTACCTCGGCATCCTTCCCTTTCTTACAACTTTGGGGAAAACCTGAGTGATAACAGGCATCCTCATGTCTTTGTTGATCATTATTGGCACATAATCATCAAATTTTGACCATGGTGGGACCTGTTAGTGTCAGTCTTTCCAGCCTTCCTCCAGTGATCAAATATGCTCTTACAAAGTGGTCTCAGAGTGTCAAGGTCAAATTTTGTCATTTCAAAGAGTCTTCAAGCAAAATTTGGTCACTAGGCATTAGGTCTAGGGTTTGCTTTCACTCCTTCTAAAGTTGTCCAAATGTCGGTCCATGTCATCATTCAGCTGAGTCTATCATCATTCATAGGGTTTTCCTCATCATGTCAGGTTCCATTGGGTCATTTTACACCTTGTTCATGCTTCAGTTGCGCCTAGGCAAGGTTCATTTCCCTCTCCTAGGGTTTTGGAGGTAATTTCTCTTGGAGGGTCAAATCATCGGAAAAATTTGTATCTTGATGTTCATACACCTTCCCCTATCATTAATGTACCTTATTAAACACTTCCCATCACTGAGATTCCCCAAATTCCTCATTTTTCCACAAACCCTAGTTTCTTGCCACAACTTGACAATTTTCTAGGCTAGGCCTGTGTTTTTCCCTTTTGGACCCCTTCCCCTCACTCCATCTATAAGACTCCACTTTCCCCTGCTTCCTAACATCCCTCCCTACTTCCCAAAATTTCCCCAAGAATTTACAAGCCCCTCATCCCCTTCATTTTGCTTCATTTCAACAAAAATCCTTGTTTCACACATCGGGATAAATTTCATTCAAAAGATGTTTCAGAGCAATAAAAGATGAATTTTGGGAAACTGAGAGAGTTTTTTGTCCACAACATTCCAAAGAAGAAAAACCTCCCTCACGTTTTACACAGGTGTCATGGTTTTAGAGAAATGTCAAAAATACAATCGCCTCGAGAGAATTGATGCACCTCTAAAGTGACCTTGGGAAAATCAGGTTTTCTCCTAGCTTGGTTGGCCGAATAACTTTCTTGATGAGTCAAAGAATAACTAGACAAAAATATCTTTCCAATGAGCTATCATGAGCTCAATTTGGAGTTGAAGAAGGCATTCAAAAATTGACTGCAACAGCACTCTACCTTGAGGCAGCCTCATTTGGCACATTTTGACCAGTCTTGGGAGATTTGATTTTTGACAAGGCAAATGAACTACAAATTGAAAAATTATGGTTGGGTTGGAAAGTAGACTCAAAAACCCTTCCAACGAGCTATCCTATGCCCGATTTTGACACTAGGAGGGCCTGCGAAAGCCTCCTGCAAAATGCACTATGTGGCGCGCGACGCATCAGAGGCGCGCGGCGCATTGAGCAAGTTTTCACAGTGTAAAAATACACTGGCGCGGCGCATCAGAGGTGCGCGGTGCATACAGCCAACAAGCCCAAAAACTTCAAAATTTTGCTCCAAAATTGCCCAATATGCTTGGATCATCATTTGTACAAGTAGGTAGGGCCTCCATCTCTTGTTTTTTTTATCCAAGTTTGGTGCTTACTTCATGGTGTTTGATGAATGGTGATTGTTTAAGAAATCAAACCCTACTTCTTCATAATTTCCAAAGCAACAGTGCTAGGGTTATGATTGATAGTTTTGCTACCAAGTTTATCATTCCTCCATCACTCCCTTATTCCATTTGTCCATTCATTTCCTTATTCCCTAAGTTCTCCCACCCCCTAAATTCACATGCCCTAATCCTATACCCACTGTCCCTATGTACCACAGCCCCTTCCTACTTGGCATATTTTGATAATTGAAACAAAAGGCACCAAATTCTCATTTCATACACTTGGAAATTGGAGATAAAGGTACCAATTTCTCATTTTCAACGAGCTGAACATATCATTGGCATAGACTGGTAACACCATGGAGACGGACACCGACACATCATACAACCGAGACAGTGATTCTACCACAGAACTGCATGTACCAGAAGGGCACTAAAATGTCGAAAAAGGGAGGATAGACTTCGAATCTTGGCCGAAGCCTCTTTGGCTGAGCATGGTACTTGATTGGGGACCCCCAGCCCAAATTTCAAGGAATTTGGAGAAAATTTTGTCAATTTTAAATTTTTGGCTTGCAAAACAGGTTTTTCAGCTCAACGCGTAGCGCGCCGCACGCGACCCATAAGATTGGGAGGTCCAAATCACAAATGGCTTGCATTTTTGGATTTGTCATGATGAAATATACATGCTCAGCTATTGCCAAGGAATTTCATCAAGGTTTGGGTCCCCAAAAGGTCAAGAAACATGCAAAAAATGACCTCACTGCCCCTTTTGGACACACAGGAAGCAGTCTTGGGAGAATGACCTTTTGGAGGGGAAAATGGACACCAAATTGGAAAATTCCACATGGGTTGGAAAATAAACATCCAGAACTTTCCAACGAGCTATCGTGAGCTCAATTTGGATGCCGGGAAGTGCCCCAAAAGCAGGTAGAAAGGCGCGCGGTGCACAGGGTTTTTCAGCACAGTTTTCACCTTTCAGCTCAGAAACTCGGCCAGTCTTCACCAGTTTCACCCCTTGAGATGATATTTGACCAAACATGATGTAATTTGATGTATGTGAGGTAACATGGCACTTATATATCTCCTTCTAGATGGTTCATTCACAAATTACCAAGAAATTAATGTAATGAATCAGTTTCCTTCTTTTTAGAGGTAGGTTGTTTTGGTCAACTAGATTCTTGCTCCATGTTTAGAATTGGTTGAAACAGCTCCTAGGATGATGAGCTCGACCCCTAGAGGCAAGGGAATGAGTTAGCTTGCCTATATTATGTATTTTCTTAGTCATTTATAGGGTTGGACTCTTGGGGAAAAGGTTTTGAGACTCTATTGTACATTTTACTTCAGCATTTTGGCAAAGGAAAGACCAGGGTTTTGCAGCACTGTTTGGAATTCATGTGGCTTTATGTCTTGATGGTGTGCTTCTTTCAGTACTTGTAAGTTTGTTATGTGTATCATTTTCCTTCTCTCATCTTCTGCAATTGAACAAATGAAGTGTTAAGGTAGAATTCATAATCTGTAATGCTTTGCCTTTAAGTTTGTTTGATCTCCTATGTTTTCATCTGTTTAAGGAGAACTCTTGAGCTTTTCTTGCTCTCCTTAGCTCCTCACCTGTCTGATCTACTCACCTCATTAGCTTTTAAGGCATCAAACAATTGCCTACCTTGCTCCAATCAGACCTCTGCAGAAACTATGTCTCATCCCCACACCCAAAATTGCCTTTCCCTTTGATTCAACAAAAATCCCAAAAATCACCTTTTAAACCTCTGCACTTAATACCTAGCCTAATATTAGTTACAATTTCAGTCATCTCGAGCCTCATTGATTATATTTTCCGAGATTGACCCGGAGAGAGCCCTCTCCTGTCCTCGTAGGGCTAGCTACGAGGCTGAGCGTGGTTTGATGTTGCCTTGAGTTTTGCCTTCTTCAGCCTGGGGCAGATTCGAGCGCTAACATATTGGCAACCATACTGGGGAAGAAAATGGTTTGCTTGTTTATGTCATTTGTTTTATAAGCTACAGACGGAGCCTGAAGTTATGCCAGGTAGCCTTCGAAACGCTTTTGCTTTGCATTAGCGGAAGTAGATAAACGCTGCTTCAGTCAATCTCTGGTCTAGCTTGTAATCGTGACATCTAACTTGTTGATTGGCCCAGTACATGTATCAAGTTCAGATCTGATTGTTGATGGTGGACAACGATCAGACACTGGCAAGGCTGAAATCATTCACCTAGCGACTTCATTCACTGAAAAATTCAGAGATCAATGCTTCATGGTGACTCCGTTGCAGGAAGATTAGTAGCTTTGAGTTTTTCAAGATGGATCGGGTTGCAAGAAGATACGCTCCCATGAGCCGAGATCACATTCCAGGTTTTCCAAATAAAATGCCCAAGGTAGATTGGTAAAAGAATTTGCCTATGTTCAGAAATGTGGAAGGTAATGACGTTGCTCTTCATCAGGTGAAATTTCACATTCATGTGCATAAATTAAATATCGACTTTCTTGAAGACTGTTTGATGAAGATGTTTATGGCTACTCTGGAAGATGAAGCCCGATCTTGGTATGAAAGTTTGCCATCTGCTTCTATTTACTGTTTAAAGGATTTTCATACCATGTTCTTTGACAAGCATAAAGAATATTATCCATCCTTGATTTTAGTTCAGAACTGTTGTAGCCATGTTCATAGTTTCATTGGAACTCTTGAGAATTTTTATGGGGATAATGGATTGATGGACGGAGAAATCATGGAGGCTCTGTACGAGAATCCATTTTAGCAACATGAAGAGAACCTAGAGGATTCCCATCAAGATGCTCAGGAAACTTTGCAGCAGGATCAAGATCTTGGTACAATGGAAAATAATGAAAGTGAAGGTTTTGTTTCAGATCTGTCCATAGAAGAAGATGATATGCAGGAAAGTCAAGTTTCGATTTCAGAAGGTGATAAAATCAAGACAGCTCTTTCAGATCTAGATTCAAAAAGTGACGATCAAGAATACCTTGTACTGAATCCCATGAAGGAGAGCTCTGCCGTTGAGATCATTCTCAGTTCATTAGAACACAGCCTTCATGAGGAGGTAATCCAGTCAGTTCATGAAAAACAAAATGAGATCTTTGTTCGAGTAAGTGATAAGTCTTCTTTCAATAATTCAGTGATAAATGATAATTTGATTGCCATGTCATATGAAGACAATTACTGTTTGAGCAAAAGAAAACAAAAAGCATTATCTCCTTTGTCTGAAGATGAGATAGATCAACTCTTGAAAGGTCATGTTACAGCCCAAGCTAAAGCAGATTTGCAGTGCACACATGGTCAAGAAAGTGTTGGTGAAACTTCTTCCTCTTTTGAAAATGATGACAGTCTTGTAATTAGTTTTATAGATCAGCAAACAAATAATATTTTCTTTCACAAAGATGATAAGGCTGTCATGTTTGATAATCTTGAAGATTGTTTTTTGTTTACGAATAACCTAGACTATGAAGTTGAGGAATATGAGTTTGAGAGAGACAATATGCCAGGATTTCTCATGGTCAAGGAACCTACAGCTAACACTCAGATGGCAGAAGCACATACCTCTCTATGCATTCCTATCCCTTGGAAATCAATTGTTCTTTCAGATCAAAATGGAGGGAGTACTTGTATTTTTGCAGCTGGATCTCAAGATAAGCCAGTGCTTTAGGATTTTCAAGATCCCTTCGGCATTCTTCTGCAAGCATTAGAAAAGATAAATATTGCCTGGTTCATTATCATAAGCTTTGGTTTCAATGGTTATTTTGAGTTGCCTACAGGTTCATCGTTCCGCCTGCTCGAGAAAAGTGAGAGTAGAAATTTGGTATGTAGCCATCTGCTGGATTGGTTACATTGGAAAGCTCATTACACATGATTGTACATATTTCATTAGTATGCAGGTGGTTGTCATCATGATTTGAAATCTTGATGGACTGCTGCCCTTCAATAAGCTTTGTAAGTTCTTGTTTTAGTTAAGTCAGTCATGAGTCATTTGTGAGTCAGTTTTTAGTTGAGTGAGAGTCAATTTGTGTCATCCGAGTCATCAGTTTTCAGTCATGCATTTTAGTTTGAGTTTTTGACTCCATTGCCCAATGGATAAGGCGCTGGTCTGCTCTCCCAAAGATCTGCCGTTCTTGGCACCTCCAAGGAGCTACCATCCCCATTGGAGCCAATGTTAGTGTCAATCTTTCCAGCCTTCCTCCAGTGATCAAATATGCTCTTACAAAGTGGTCTCAGAGTGTCAAGGTCAAATTTTGTCATTTCAAAGAGTCTTCAAGCAAAATTTGGTCACTAGGCATTAGGTCTAGGGTTTGCTTTCACTCCTTCTAAAGTTGTCCAAATTTCGGTCCATGTCATCATTCAGCTGATTCTATCATCATTCATAGGGTTGTCCTCATCATGTCAGGTTCCATTGGGTCATTTTACACCTTGTTCATGCTTCAGTTGCGCCTAAGCAAGGTTCATTTCCCTCTCCTAGGGTTTTGGAGGTAAATTCTCTTGGAGGGTCAAATCATCGGAAAATTTTGTATCCTGATGTTCATACACCTTCCCCTATCATTAATGTACCTTATTAAACACTTCCCATCACTGAGATTCCCCAAATTCCTCATTTTTCCACAAACCCTAGTTTCTTGCCACAACTTGGCAATTTTCTAGGCTAGGCCTGTGTTCTGCCCTTTTGGACCCCTTCCCCTCACTCCATATCTAAGACTCCACTTTCCCCTACTTCCTAACATCCCTCCCTACTTCTAAAAATTTCCCCAAGAATTTACAAGCCCCTCATCCCCTTCATTTCGCTTCATTTCCACAAAATTCCTTGTTTAACACATCGGGATAAGTTTCATTCAAAAGATGTTTTAGAGCAATAAAAGATGAATTTTGGGAAACTGAGAGAGGTTTTTGTCGAAAACATGCCAAAGAAGAAAAACCTCCCTCACTTTTTACACAAGTGTCATTGTTTTAGAGAAATGTCAAAAATACAATCGCCTCGGGAGAATTGATGCACCTCTAAAGTGACCTTGGGAAAATCAGGTTTTCTCCTATCTTGGTTGGCCGAATAACTTTCTTGATGAGTCAAAGGATAACTAGACAAAAATATATTTCCAATTTGCTATCATGAGCTCAATTTGGAGTTGAGGAAGGCATTCAAAAATTGACTGCAACAGCACTCTGCCTTGAGGCAGCCTCATTTGGCACATTTTGACCAGTCTTGGGAGATTTGATTTTTGACAAGGCACATGAACTCCAAATTGAAATATTCTGGTTGGGTTGGAAAGTAGACTCAAAAACCTTTCCAACGAGCTATCATGCGCCCGATTTCAACACTAGGAAGGCCTCCGAAAGCCTCCTGCAAAATGCACTATGTGGCGCGCGACGCGTTGGGCAGGCGCGCGACGCATCAGAGGCGCACGGCGCATTGAGCAAGTTTTCACAGTGTAAAAATACACTGGCGCGGCGCATACAGCCAACAAGCCCAAAAAATTCAAAATTTTGCTCCAAAATTGCCCAATATGCTTGGATCATCATTTGTACAAATAGGTAGGGCCTCCATCTCTGTTTTTTTTAATCCAAGTTTGGTGCTTACTTCATGGTGTTTGATGAATGGTGATTGTTTAAGAAATCAAACCCTACTTCTTCATAATTTCCAAAGCAACAGTGCTAGGGTTATGATTGACAGTTTTGATCTCCAAGTTTATCATTCCTCCATCACTCCCTTATTCCATTTGTCCATTCATTTCCTTATTCCCTAAGTTCTCCCACCCCCTAAATTCACATGCCCTAATCCTATACCCACTGTCCCTATATACCACAGCCCCTTCCTACTTGGCATATTTTGATAATTGAAACAAAAGGCACCAAATTCTCATTTCATACAATTGGCAATTGGAGATAGAGGTACCAATTTCTCATTTTCAACGAGCTGAACATATCATTGGCATAGACTGGTAACACCATGGAGACGGACACCGACACATCATACAACCGAGACAGTGATTCTACCACAGAACTGCATGTACCAGAAGGGCACTAAAATGTCGAAAAAGGGAGGATAGACTTCGAATCTTGGACGAAGCCTCTTTGGCTGAGCATGGTACTTGATTGGGGAACCCCAGCCCAAATTTCAAGGAATTTGGAGAAAATTTTGTCAATTTTAAATTTTTGGCTTGCAAAACAGGTTTTTCAGCTCAACGCGTAGTGCGCCGCGCGCGACCCATAAGATTGGGAGGTCCAAATCACAAATGGCTTGCATTTTTGGATTTTTCATGATGAAATATACATGCTCAGCTATTGCCAAGGCATTTCATCAAGGTTTGGGTCCCCAAAAGGTCAAAAAACATGCAAAAAATGACCTCACTGCCCCTTTTTGGACACACAGGAAGCAGTCTTGGGAGAATGAACTTTTGGAGGGGAAAATGGACACCAAATTGGAAAATTCCACTTGGGTTGGAAAGTAGACATCCAGACCTTTCCAACGAGCTATCGTGAGCTCAATTTGGATGCCGGGAAGTGCCCCAAAAGCAGGTGGAAAGGCGCGCGGCGCACAGGGTTTTTCAGCACAGTTTTCACCTTTCAGCTCAGAAACTCGGCCAGTCTTCACCAGTTTCACCCCTTGAGATGATATTTGACCAAACATGATGTAATTTGATGTATGTGAGGTAACATGGCACTTATTTATCTCCTTCTAGATGGTTCATTCACAAATTACCAAGAAATTAATGTAATGAATCAGTTTCCTTCTTTTTAGAGGTAGGTTGTTTTGGTCAACTAGATTCTTGCTCCATGTTTAGAATTGGTTGAAACAGCTCCTAGGATGATGAGCTCGACCCCTAGAGGCAAGGGAATGAGTTAGCTTGCCTATATTATGTATTTTCTTAGTCATTTTCAGGGTTGGACTCTTGGGGAAAAGGTTTTGAGACTCTATTGTACATTTTACTTCAGCATTTTGGCAAAGAAAAGACCAGGGTTTTGCAGCACTGTATGGAATTCATGTGGCTTTATGTCTTGATGGTGTGCTTATTTCAGTACTTGTAAGTTTGTTATGTGTATCAGTTTCCTTCTCTCATCTTCTGCAATTGAACAAATGAAGTGTTAAGGTAGAATTCATAATCTGTAATGCTCTGCCTTTAAGTTTGTTTGATCTCCTATGTTTTCATCTGTTTAAGGAGAAATCTTGAGGTTTTCTTGCTCTCCTTAGCTCCTCACCTGTCTGATCTACTCACCTCATTAGCTTTTAAGGCATCAAACAATTTCCTACCTTGCTCCAATCAGACCTCTGCAGAAACTGTGTCTCATCCCCACACCCAAAATTGCCTTTCCCTTTGATTCAACAAAAATCCCAAAAATCACCTTTTAAACCTTTGCACTTAATACCTAGCCTAAGATTAGTTACAATTTCAATCATCTCAAGCCTCATTGATTATATTTTCCGAGATTGACCCGGAGAGAGCCCTCTCCTGTCCTCGTAGGGCTAGCTACGAGGCTGAGCGTGGTTTGATGTTGCCTTGAGTTTTGCCTTCTTCAGCCTGGGGCAGATTCAAGTGCTAACAGGACCCTAAAACCTAATGAGACCAAACCCTAAGATTTAGAAATGAACTGTAGAGTAAATATGAACCATGACTGAACTATATGGAAGAGGATCAGCAAGTACAGATCATGAGGGAAAAACTAAAGTGATTACCACCATCAGTGGATCCATGACCTAATGGAATACAAACTCATCAGTATGGGACTCCTAACATGAAAATGCAAAAGAGCAGATTTTGATCACTGATGGCATTGTGAAAATGTTGACACTAACATCGTCCTTTGACCCGTGGTATGGAGATTTCCTGATTTATCTCCAAACCCATACTTTCTGGTCTAATACCTCTCACTCTTAGCAGCGATGTATTCATTACCAAGCTCGAAATTACATCATTAACGAAGACACCCTTTACCGTCGTGGTGTTGATACAAATTTATGAAGGTGCCTCACACTTGAAGAGGTTGATAAATTCCTTAATGAATTCCACTCGATAGCATGTGGTGGACATTTGTTTGGTTATGTTACTGCCCAGAAAATTTAATGTGCTGGTTATTTTTGGCCTACCATCTTTTGCGACTACATCCTCATTGTCCAGAAGTGTCATGAGTGCCATATATATGATCGTAAGGCCCATGCTCCACCCGCTCTGTTGCATCATGTTATCATTGTTGGTCCCTTTGTGAAATGGGGTATCGACTTTATGACATGTAACCCTCACTCGGTCAAGGGGCATGGTTATATTATTGTCATAGTTGATTACTTTACTAAATGGGCTGAGGTGATGCATACATTTAACAACACTGGAAAAACAATTGCATAATTCTTTTTCAACCACGTCATTGCACTATTTGGTGTTCCCCAAGCAATAGTTATGGATCACAGAAAGAATTTCCATAATCATATGACCAAACTAACTGCTAAGCTGGTACTTTCCCGTGAAAATTCCACTTCCTACTATCCTCAAGCTAATGGACGGGTTGAGGCCATCAACAAAGTTCCTAATAAAATGATTCAGCGCATGGTAGGGGTCCACAAAAAGACTGGAATTTTCTCCTTTACACTGCTTTTTGGGTGTACCAAACCTCAGTCAGGACTGCTACCAGATTTACACCCTTTCAGTTGGTATATGATATGGAAGTTATCCTCCCAATTGAATGTGAAATTCCATCATTGAAACTAGCTATCAAACTTCTTCCCGCTACTTTTGTAGATGAGGAGCATCTTTTACATCTAACTTGTTTAGATGAAACCCGACGCGATGTATCTATAGCTAATGAAGCTCATAAAAGACACATCAAGGCACAGTATGACAAAAGTGTCAAGCCTCATGTCTTCTTGGAGGGAGACCTTGTTCTTTTATATGACCAAGAGTCTAATAAGTTAGGTTCAGGAAAGTTTCAACCCATGTGGTTAGGTCCATACATTGTCAAGTGAGTCCTTGCAAAAGGGGCCTACGAGTTAGTAGATTTTGATGGAATTCCCCTAGCGCAGCCTAGAAATGGGTTGTACCTAAAAAAATACTATGCTTGATCTCAAGTGTAGTTTCACTATGTACATATTGTCTATAGGTGTGTTGAGTGTGTTTGCAGTGTGTCTTTTCAGAGTTTCACATGGTTTCTGTTGATTCCCTTTTACGTTTGGTTTGCAGATGTCGGTATCTCTTGAAACTTTTATTGGTTATGTTGATGGTGCCAGTTGTAGTACTCGGAACTTATCTTCCACAACATGGGCTATCTTTGCTCCAAATGGCAAGTTAGTGAGTCTGCAAGGGATTTGTATTGGTCACTCCACCAACAACATCGTTGAGTATAGTGCAGTGGTCGAGTTATTCCTTTATTTTATTGCACATGGTATTTGTCATTCAGTTGTCAGACTTGACTCACAACTCGTAGTACTACAACTTGCTAGTGTCTATTCAGTTAGAATTTCCACCATCTTACGCATGGTTTTAAGAGTTCGCCTTCTAGAAAGACATTTTGATTTCATACAATATGAACACATTTCTAGAAATCTAAACACATTGACAGATGCCCTAGCTAATCATGTTTTAGATAGACATTTGCAATGAATGTAATTAATTTTCAATTCACATCACATCATATTGAAAGTACAATAGAAACCCAAAAACACTGAATATATATATATATATATATATATATTAAGTTTGGTTTTACAAAACTTGTGCCCGAGACACATATGGCATACATCGCCCATATAAAAAACTACATGCAAATATCTAAGTAGACAAATCAAAGGTGCTCATGATAGAATGACACTGCACAAGCCATCTTGTGTAGTAGTTGACCAATATGACTAGGCACTCCTATAGTGTATCGTTGAAGTCACAGTGGAATTTGATCGACCACGGTATCATCAATCCCATGTGTCAACCCCTCCATGTGGCGCTCTACCTCTGATAGGACCTCTACTACATCAGGATCCCGTAGTATATCCCATCCTACCGCAACGACCCGTGTTGGTTCTACTGCCTCCTCCTGTTGTCGTTCCTCTGCACGACGGAGATATGAAGCACCAATAGGTCAAATTGGTCCTATATCAGCATGAAACATCAATAGTTTAGTCTCAAAAACATCAAAAAAAAAAAAAAATGTAAAACTTTCAAAACTTAAAAAGTAAAAATTTCTTACTTGAAGCACCCCATTCCTCACCCTTAGGAAGCACGAGCTCATGGTCATCACGAAAATCCATGCCTACGTAAGGATAATCATTGATCATAATAAACTGTCTACGTAGCCATCTGAAGAAGGTTAGTGAGAAGTTGATCGACGACGGCCCTGCATGTTGGGACATATGATCTATCCACCTCCTCATCCATGGCACCCTCGAATCAATAGGCTCGAGTGTAATCTGTTGAGGCTGAAGTAATGGAACCCACTCTAGTGCAAAGGAAACTAAGATCACACCGTATCCAAAGTTCTTTATTTTTCCCTCTTTTGGTTTAGATAGTTGTTCTTTCATATTGACTAGAACTCCTCTGCTCTAGTTGAAGAGTGTTGGCTCTAAACACTCCAACCCATATTTCATGTATGATATGCTTGCTACATGTAATGTTGAGCTACCTTCCAATCTTACGATAATGAATAGGATCATTCTCAAAGGTAACTAGGTCACATCTTTTATGTTGATATTTCCATCCTTGGTTGGATGGGCTCAAGGTCTACAATAGGTGGTGATATAATATTTCACTATCTCCCCACCACTTCTCCCACCCAGGAGAGATATGGGGCCGCTTCTCATGGAAAACTTGTAAGAAAGTAGATATCCTCTACATTTATCTTGAGCAGATGTTCCCCAAACCTGAATGCTTGTGCCTGAACATCCCATGAACGAACATGGTATTTCAACAAATCCATATGTTACCTCATACTAGGAAGCCAAAAGAATTTTAGTAACCCACAGTTCCTTAATGCATGGATGGTAGCAGGATCAATCGCTGCATTTAAATCATGTTCTTCATGTTCTCTTTCTCTCCAAATGAAAGCCATTTTATGTTGATGAACCCCTGAAACATCAACAAGATATTAATTAAGATCCTTTTCATGCAAAAAACTAGACAAATTTTGAGGAAAACTGTTGAAAAAACTTTGGATTTGCATCCAACACACCCCAGAAGAGAAAACCAGAGCATTGCACCCCTACCTGCAGTGTATGACTGCTTAGGTGCAATGTATATTTCGACCATCTGGGCTTGCGTTAGTCCTAGGGTGAAATTTTGGAACCCCAGGGCCCTCAAAAACTCATAAATTTTGCATTAAATCATAAAATGGAACCACATAAAGAAAGAGAAAGGTTTTAGCTCCTACTTGGAAGCGACAGTACTCGAAATGGTCCATTGGATTGGTCACAATCAGCTGTAAAAGATTGAGAGCAAATTTCTCAGAACTCTCACTATTGAAGGTAAATGTCAAATGGTAAAGATGAACAATAATTTTTTAGTATAAATGGTCATATTTTTCATTATTTTATTCATATTTAATGTTTTTACTTAGTCATGATTTGTTTTTACTATGAAACAAGTATGTTTAATCCTTTTTGTGTTGTTCTGAGTAGGTTAATAGCTGTCAACGGATTTTGTTGTGTTTTAAACATGTTATTTTGACTGAAGAGTACACTTTTATCTTCTTTTCTGGCTCTTTAAACCTACGAAAAATGAACCCCTTGGAGTCCTCTTTTAGCTCTTTTCAGACTCCCAAAACATGAAAATATTGTCGAGTACTTGTCTTTTCAAACTCATAAAAGTAAATGACAAGACGTCTACTCATATAAGTTTACCCCTTTTCTGGACTGAGATAGACTAACTACAAAAAATGAATACCTTAGTCAATCATGGCTAAGAGGTTCTCTTGAGTATTGTTTTCTGTCTTTTCAGGCCTAAGGGGCTACCTACGAAAAGGAACATCTTTATTTTTCTTTTTCACCTCTTTTTCAAACTCTCTAAACATGAAAAAGAATTTGAGTTTTCACCCTAGTTGGACTCGTAAAAACATCAAACAACGATGGACTCATTGATCATGACAAGACCGAACCACTCCTTCTCTGTGTTTGTTAAATATACTCAGAGGGATTCATTCGAAGGATGAACTTACATATCAAACATATGTTATCCTCCTCAAGCTTGTTAAAAAAAAAAAGGAGGTACTGACCAGTATGGTTGTGGAAATTGGGAAAACTTCATCTTCATGGTTGTTAGGTTGGGTAATATTCTTGGCTTTCGGTTCATCATACCTCCACATAACCTCCATTTCAGTGTCGTCATTATGTTCAAGAGAATTCATTCAGCTTATATATGTTGCAATACTCTTAAGCCTTCATTCTATGTTTTCCTTTCCTGATCGAGTTCCATATCAACATCATTCTAGTCATTTTGTCTCAATCATCATACCTGTTTTGTGTCGTTGATGGGGGATACATCTAGGCCCTCCTGCAACGGGTTGCTCCATGTCGACATCAGCACATTATCTAGGGATTTGACTTAGAAACACACATTGGTACCTTGGTGCTTGCATACATCAATGGCAAGTTTCCTTGCTCTCGGTGATAGGTTTACATTATTATCCTTCGACCGAAAGATTTTGTGTGGTGTTCGACATCAACTCATTTATTCGCACCATACATATTGTACTTGAGTACCTTGAGAGCCATTAACATCATCATTAGTTTCTCTCGTGTCTTTTAACGGATTACATCATTAGCTTGTAATCAAATGATGTATACCATGTTTGACTACAGCTCATTGATTCACATGGTTAGACTCGTACATTGGTTGGTCGTGTGAATGAGATAGAAGACCCCGAATCTAGTTTCTGCCATCCGGGCTACAATTTCAGGATTATACAAGATCACTATATATGATGGCTATGATCATACTAACAGTCATCTAGTCATGGGTCCACCATCAGTCATCAATGGACATGTATTTTGATCATTGTACATGTTATGTTAGCTTATGTGTTGAGTATGGGTATGCCTCCCTCAGCAAAAGGATGTCATGATGTAAATCTATTGTCACAGAAGACAATCTTGCCAGCTTTTCTTGATCATGACTTGTCACAAGGAAAATCACTTCAGTAATTAGTCATCATCTCTGACTTTTCTCTTTAGGGGGCACTCTATTATAGATTATTTTGTCTCATCTGATCAATTAGCCTCTGAACTGGATCATTCACATTTCCCCCCTTTACATCATCATTGCCAAATCCCTATGCATGACTCTCTCATTCCCCAAAGTTTCTACCCTAAATTGCATCATCTGAGCCATTTTTAGGACCAACGCTCCTTAACCTCTTGCTGGATTGTGTTCGCCTACAAGTTGCTCCACTGTGGCCTTCTCCCCTTTGCACCTGCGTTAGTTCTAGAAATCTGGGAAAAAGAGAGAGAATCCTGAAGCCTCCATTTCCAGAAGCTTCCAGGATCTATTGTAACCATTTACCTTAGATAAAAATTTCGAATCCTATCCTATCCTACCTTGGAGTTTCCATCCCTTATCCTTAGATCTCATCCTCCCATCAAGAGTGGATCTCAATCCCAATATTGGTAAAAGGATAAGAACTCCCAACTTACCTCACTCCTCTATATATTTACAACCTTCCATATGCAAGGGGTTGGATTTTGGAGAGTGATTCTACCCTTATGTTATTGTTGTGAGAGTTATATTTTCATGCATTTAGGGTGATTGGAGGTGCACTTTGTGACAAAGGAAGGACAAGTCAAAAACTTGGAGGAGCTATTCTACAAGATCAACACCTATTTATGGTTGTAAATCACTCCATTTATATCAATACAAAGAGTTCTTTGTTTTCCTATATGTGATGTCATTATTTCATGTATTTCAATACCATGTTGATCTGTTGAATAAAGTAGATAGATGATGCTACATAGATCTTGTAGTTTCTTGGCTTGTGTTGTCTGGTTGTGCATGTTCTAATTTTGGCAGTTGGAGCTAGGATTGGAGCATTCAAGCCAAAGAAGGAGCGAAACATATGATAGATTCCAAGTAGGTTTCATCCCTTCATCTATTTACTTTAAGGAAAACATTGGGTCCTTTGTCTTTCTATTGTTCTAGGTCAGTCCACCAGACCTAGGGGAGATATTTTTGTCTGCAGTCATAAATCCCACTTAACAGTCCTGAATTTAAAAGATAAAAAACATTTTTGTGATCATGAACAATTGTATAATATAATTGGTATTACTAACACTTTTCCCTTATGGTTAAATCGTTTTTTTTTTTTTTCATACAACTTGAGTTTCATGATTTTTTTAAGACTCCTAATCATTTGTAACATCACTTGCAAGATAATGATATAAATTTTATGATATAATCATAAATTAAGAACTTGTTATCCCTTAACATTTGAGTAAAAGAAGAGTGGTTGAACAATAACATCATACCACTTCTTCTCGGCTCCCGCTATGCAACCTGCGAGATCCGCATTCCGCGCAATTTGAAGACTGCGAGCATGCCCGCCTTCTGCGAATTCTGATCTCTGCGGGCGTGTCTGCCGAGGGCTTTGCCTCAAGCTGCAGTTGATCTGGCGTTGCTTCCTGCTTTTGCGTTTTGGTAGTGACAGGTCCGTCCTAGGGCTCGCGCCCATGGAGGTGTTGGGCACTCCCCAGGCGCCTCCCCCTCCTCCTCCGATGTCCTCGTCTGCTGAGGCCTTCAATCGACTCTTGGCAGGGCTTCCAAAGAAGAAGAACTCAGAAGCTGCGAAATTCGTCAAAAAATTGGATGATATACCTGAGATCTCCCTTCCCCCAAAAACCCAGATCTAGGTTGCATTGTCTTTGGCTGAGCGAGCTCTCATCGGCCAGTTCACTGGGCTATGGCCATCCCCCAAAACTACTGAGAGCTGGGTCAACAGAAATTGGGTGTCGTTGATCAAAGAAAGTGTTACCTCTTATTTTCTGGGGAGAGGATTCTTCCTCTTTGAATTCATCTCAAAGGATGACAAAGATCTGATCTTCCAAAACGGACCCTACTTCATGGGCCCTTAGGGTTTGTATCTGAATAAATGGACCCCGGACTTTGATCCAGTAGTGGACATGCCCAAAGCAGTTCCGGTGTGGGTAAGGCTCCCAAATCTCCGAGTTCATTGCTGGAATTGGGACTCCTTGATGCACATTGGAAATGCCCTTGGGAAATTCATAGACCGAGCAAACAATAAGGACCAATACGACTGCGCCAGAATATGTGTTGAAGTAGATCTGGAGGTGGGGCTGCCAGAGGCCATCAAAATCAATGTCGAAAGTTGGACGCATGTGCAGAAACTAGACTATGAGCAGCTGCCCTTCAAATGCCGGAAATGCCATGTCTATGGCCACTTCGCCAGAGGCTGCCCGTCCAACAATGAGGTTGTGCAGGGGAAGGAGGATGGCTGGAATCAAGTCAAGCGCTCCAGAACTTCTCACAAGACACAAAAGTCGGGAGGCCCTAATGGCAAAGGTCCTCACCAGGCCTCTGCTCAGCAGATCCCACCCAAGCCTGTTCCAGAAAATAAGTTCGATCCTCTTAGCTCGCAGCCAGAGGACATCCAAGAGGACGTGGACCAAAAGGCAGTGTCTTCAGATAAAGGTAACCTTCCAATCTTCTCCAAGGATGCAAGCGTTGCAGAAAGCTCAAAAGGAATTCCTGTCGAAGTTGAGGAAGAGGACCAAGAGTCGGAAGACTCGGAGGAGGAAGGAGAAATAGGTGACTCCCAAGCCTCTGTAAGGAGATCCACAAGAGGCCACAAAACAGATCGGGAGAAAAGAGAGCAGGAAACGTACAAGGATAAGTTACAGGGCAGCCAACCAACTCTGGAGAAGTTGTTAGAAAAAAAGCCGAAGATGGCGAGAAACTAGCCTCAAGGCTCCAAGGGAGCCCATCAGAGCAAAGGTAAATAATGAAAATAGTCTCCTAGAATTGTAGGGGTATGGGGAGCAAAATCAAGGAAGAGGCCATAAGAAACTTAATAAGAATAGAAGCCCCGGACATATTCCTTATCCAGGAGACCAAAATGGAGGACTCAGACTTCCTCCAAACAAGCAAAAAACTCTGGAGCAAAAGTAAAGCAAAAGTTGTCTCAGCCCGAGGAGCCTCTGGAGGGCTGGGCACTCTTTGGAATGATAGTAAGTTTTCGTTAGTATCTGCGACTTCAAATACTCACTGGCTACTGCTAAAAATGCAGCATCTCGATACAAAAGAATCTTTTTGTCTCTTCAATGTTTATGTGCCGGTCAATGCTGGAGAAAAAAAGGCCTGTTGGGACTCAATAAGAAGCCAAGCAGACCTTGGGAACCTAGACAACATCATTATTGCAGGTGATCTAAATCTCACGTTGCACACCTCAGAAAAGCGAGGAGGCTGCATTGTGCGAGATCCGGCAAGGGAATGGGCAGAGGACCTTCTGCAAGACTGGGATCTGTTAGACATCAAGCCCTCTTCTGGTAAGTATACTTGGTCAAATAAAAGAATAGGCCCTGGACACATTGCAGCAAGGCTAGATAGATTTTTTGTCCAAAGTTCCTTTCTTTTGCTTGGATTAGACGCTAGTATGCAAATCCTTTCTTGCAGCATATCTGATCACAACCCTATCAAGCTTGAACTTTGGGCCCATCCCCTTCAGATTTAGCCCCCTCTGGGTCAAGGAAGCCAATTTTTTGCAGATAGTCAAGGAAAGTTGGTCTCAGCCAGTCAAAGGATCACCTTTCTATGTGTGGGAAGAAAAGCTCAGAAGAACGAAAGCTGCTCTAAAGTGTTGGGCCAAAACCCTCCCTAATCCAGCAGCTGAAAGAAAAAATCTCCAAAATCAGCTGGATGCACATCATTTGCTTTTGGAAGAGGCATATGTAACCAGAGAAATCCTTGATAAGGAGGTCCAACTCCAACAGCACTTTCATAAAGCCTGCCTGGCTGAAGAAGAATTTTGGAGGATTAAATCTCGCTGCCTTTGGCTCAAAGCAGGAGACAGAAATTCTTCTTTCTTCCACAAGCAAGCACAAGCCAGAAAATGCTTCAACTCCATTGCTGAAATCAAGGAAGATACTACCAATCACAAGGACTTTGCAAGCATCAAACGAGCAGCTTTTCTCCATTTCAAAAATTTGTACAGCGAGGATGTGAATCCGACACAGAATTCTTGTCTTCTGGACTGGGTTCCCTCTTCAATCACTGCTGAGATGAACAACCAGCTAGAAGCTAAAGTCACCAAGGCTGAGGTCAAGAATGCTCTCTTTGCCATGAACCCAGATAAAGCCCCAGGTCCGGATGGATTCTCCGCCAGATTTCTTCAATCCTACTGGCACATTGTGGAAAAAGATCTCTATAAAATGGTTCAAAAATCCCAAGCCTATCAAAAAATTGGAGGTAGTACAAACTCTGCGTTCCTTGCACTCATCCCCAAGGAGAAAGGCGCCAACTCCTTCAACAGATTTCGTCCCATCTCTCTTTGCAACATTGGCTACAAATTGATCACCAAAGTAATAGCTAACAGGCTGAAATACCTTCTCCCCAAAATCATTCCAGAGAATCAAGGGGGCTTTATCCATGGTAGACAGCTAGTGGACAACTTCATTTTAGTTCAAGAGGCAATCCTTTCAAGCCAGCAGCGCAAGGAAAAAGGTATGGCTATCAAACTGGACTTAGCAAATGCTTTTGATCGTGTTAGGCATAATTTTCTCTTGAATGTTTTGCAAAAGTTTGGATTTGGGGAGAATTTTATAAACTGGATTCAGGCCTGCATCTCGGAGCCATGGATTGCTCCCCTAGTTAATGGCAGAGCTGCTGGTTTTTTCAAAGCCTCAAGAGGACTAAGGCAGGGTTGTCCTCTGTCTCCTCTTCTGTTTGTTCTTCAAGCCTCCGTTCTCAGTTTCCATCTAAACAAAAAAATGCAAGAGCAGGAGATCTCAAGGGTTTGCATTGCAAGAGGAGTCAAAAGCATCAACCATGCCCTTTTTGTAGACGATACTCTGCTGCTGGGGGCTGCATCAATCCATTCGGCCAACAGGTTTAAAGAAGCTCTTGATGAGTTTTGTATGGCGTCGGGAAGTAGTCTCAACAAGGGGAAGTGCCACATTTACTGTTGGAACATTAAGCCCAACTTGCTTAGTTCCATTGCCAGATGCTTTGGATTCGCAGCCTCTTCAGCTTGGACCTCGTTTAAATATCTTGGGCTCCCTATCTTCCTCAAGCAGGCCTATAGCAGGGATTGGCTCCCCCAAGTGGAAAAATTCAAGAACAAACTCCAGGCTTGGGGATTCAACTGGCTTAACATTGCAGGCAAGTCAGTCCTCATCAAAGTTGTGCTCTGCAGTCTCCCCTTATTTCAGTTCTCAGTACTCCTTGCTCCAATTGGCATTCTTCAGAAAATGGACCAGCACATTCGCAATTTCTTTTGGAAGGGAGGCAAACAAAATGAGAGGAAAATCCCTCTTGTTAATTGGGAGACTGTCTCCAAGCCTCAAATGGAGGGAGGATTAAATTTCAAGAGCCTTTCCCTTCAGAACATTGCCATGGGAGCCAAGCTTCTCTGGAAAATTATTGCGCCCAAGCCTGGCTGGGCCCAAATAGCATTATGGAGGAAGTATTTCAAAGGCGAGAGAGTTAGATGCCTGGATGGGCCTCTCCCCCAAGGCGTCTCTCCTTTTGTAAGACTCTGCTCCAAAGCCGCCCCCCTGATCCGCTCCAATGCTTACTAGATTCCTGGAAATGGGAAGAAAATCAATATCTAGACTGATCGCATCATGGATCGAGACCCGATTGGTGATTGCCCCTCCGTGAAGGCGTTGCGTGGCTGGTTGACTGCTTCAGGGAAATCCACGCTGTGGGATATATCCACGTGGGCTGGGACGCATTGGGCAGGTTGGAGTTTCATTGATTTGCCTCCGGATCTTCTTCAGGAATGCAGCTGCCTTCGTGCTATGCTGAATGGAATTGCTCCCTCGCATATACGCAGAAGAGACTCGCGTGGCTAGGGTTCACTTTCTGTAGGTTACACAGTAGCTCAAGGCTACGCTAAACTCGCTTTGAGACCGAATGTCCCTCCTGACCCTACTCCGTGGAAGGCGATCTGGCGCATTTCCTCTCTGCCCAAAATCGACATGTTTTGTTGGCTCCTATGCCACAAGAAAATCCTCACTGATGACAAATTGCAGAGACGTGGATTCCATGGCCCGTCCAGGTGTTCCCTGTGTAGAGAGAATGTGGAATGTGCCATGCATCTCATGTTAAACTGTAGTTTCACTGTGCAGGTTTGGAGGGAGCTGATGGATTATTGGAACCCCAATTTTGTTCTTCCCACCTCCATAATTGATCTGTTTGCTAACTGGCAGAACAGCTACCCCAGGCCTCCTCCCAAAAACAGAGTGATTAAAGCGGCTTGGTCTTCCCTTCCTAAAATTTGCTGCTGGCAGATCTGGCTAGAGCGAAACAACAGAATTTTTAGAAACACTCAGCATGATGTCAAGGTGGTAGCAGCTAAGATAAAGTTTCAGTTAAAAGAATGCTTGGGAGATCAAAAAGACGCTTCAAATCTAAATCAGTTAGATATTGTTTGGGGGACCTCCTTAAATCTGCAATTTCATCAAGCCATCAGAAATATCTCCTCTTCTAAGGAATGGCAAATAAGGGGGAAAAATAATGAAGACTTTCAAGACTGGATCTCCAATCAAAAGGTACACTCTCTCTTCTTTGATGGGGCAGCAAAGGGAAATCCTGGCAAGGTTGGGGCAGGAGGAACTGTAAAAAACATTGAAGGCATATCGACCCACAATTTTGCTTGGGGTCTGGGGATCAACTCCAGCATTCAAGCTGAGGCATTGGCCCTCTTCCAAGGTCTTAAGTTGCTCTTGAATTTGGAAATCAAGGAGGCAAACATTTTTGGAGATTCTCAAGTGATAATAAAAATCATGGTGACCAACTCATCCCCTCGGGACCTAAGATTGGCAAGACTGATATCTAGAATCAGAAGTTTGGGGAAACTGTTCCAAAACCTGAAATACTTCCACGTTCTGAGAGATAACAACAAAGAAGCAGATCTTGAAGCTAATAAAGCTGCTCTTCTCTCTGCTGGGGCAATGATAAGAGACGGGGACGAAACATGGGATCCAATTCCATAATCAGTCAGCTGATATGTTTTATTGCTTGCTATTGAAACAATTCATTTGTATTTATAAGCTTGGGCAAATCACAGAAATCGATTCCATAGCTGTAACCAAAAAGAGTTGGAAGTTGAACACAAGCTCCATAGCACTTCAGGTTGTCGGAACTATTTGGGCTCTGCTCCCTCTCATTGTAATCTGAAATCTGGCATTTAGACCACTCAGCTAATATATTCCATAACCGTTTCTGTGAAAAAAAAAAAAAAAAAAAGCATCAGTTGCAAGATATTAAGGCACTCTATTCTATTATTTACCATTATTTGTTTCAAATCCTTACTATCTTTCCTCTTAAACAACTGATATTCTTGGTAGAAAGACACATATTCAAGGTAGTTTATGAACACTTTCACTCGTAACTCATATCATGTATATTTTCTACCCTTTATCTCTATTCAACAATTCCATGTTCCTAAATTTGAACATTATGATAGAATTGGAATCACATTGGAAAATTCTTATGCGAAAAGGTTCCCAGTTAATTTTAAAAAACTATTTTTCATAAAATAATATTCCATTGTTTGTCCCCCCCACCCACCGCAAGTGAAAATACAAGCCATTGGATACGATCATGCAAACTCATTATAGCATTAATAACCATCTGGATAATTCGATTCCCGGTGATGGCTGACATTAGAGGCGTTATTACTCAGTGGTGTGTGTATTCCTTCAAGCTTGGTTCCTACATGAGTTCTCCATTGTCACCCCCAGTGTAATCATGGAAGCCCATTATGAGCATTCATGGTGGATTAAGGTGGAAGGGTTCGAGAGGTTCCTTGCAGCAAACTCACTCACTTCCACCAAGCTATTTACTCATTCTAATTGTGTTCAGACAGGCATATCTCTCAACTCTGCTAAGTTCATGTTGCCTCATCGTTATGCTTGTGTTTTTGTTTCTCTCCATGTCGCCTCATCGTTATGCCTCAAATTTTCTCTCGAGGTCATGTATACCATTGAGAATGATGTATTTTTCATGCCTTTTAAGTTACTGAAAAGGAAGATCCATAATCTCAAGGTTCTCTACCTGCACTACTGGTCTGGTTTCTCTGCGGGCTGATCAATATTGCATTCTTCTATCCTATGTAATAGTCTATTCTAGTAATGAAGAGACAAATTTTACACACAAAAAACAAATTCCATTGTTTGTTTCTAATTTTCAATGAACATGTTTTTACAGACTTACATTTACCTCGGGGGTTGCATTGGAAGTATGATTTCACTTAGTTCTTAGTAAACAATATAGCTTAGAATAGGTGTAGAAGTAGATTAATTAGGTTAGTTTTTGTTTCCTTCTCTCACAAGTAGATTAATTCTCTTTTGTTCATTCAAATAATACAGTTATGAAGCGATGTGTCAATATCAAGGATAAAGATGAACCATCATCAGGATACATTCAAGGAAGTTTTCTTTACCTTTTCATCTCTCTTGTTTATTTATCATCTTACTCATAATTACTTTCATTAAACATTACCTTTCAAAGTCTTGTCGTTAACTTCATATTATCAATCAATAATTATAAAGACTTAGTTGTGGAATGTTTAGTCTAATTATTTTTTCGAATTAAGAATCATTTTAAGAGAATAAAATTGATGTAACCTAATTAATGAATATTTTAACCTTGATGTCATAATTATAAGATTACTTTAAGTTTTATTTTTATTTTTAAAGATGGTTTTGAGTTTGCTATTTTTCTTTATAACACAAGAAGAGGTATAACAAACTGCATTATCATATTCTGGTTTCTTCATGGTTTTTTTTGGTATCTACTTGGATATGACTAGTGTACTTTTGGCCTAGTTTTAGTTAAGGCAAGTGATTTACATTTTTATTTTACATATCTTTATGATTTGTTTAAATGGTTTTCTACATTTTGTTGTTTTTGTTTTTTATTTGATTCTTTAATTTCAAATTTTAATTTTATTTTGATTTCAAGTTTTTATATGGGGAAACTTTTGAATACTACATAAGTAAGATCTATACTATGTAATGGGATATTCTTAATATGAAAACATCTACATTAGGTTTTCGTTCTTTTGCACTGCATAGTGACAATGGTGGAACACTAACATATTTCAAAATTTTAATGGTTCTCTTTAAGTAGAGGAAAGAGTCTATGTCAATCCTTATAACATGCCATCTTTATATCCAATAAAGATACACTTTTCATCTTTATTATCTTGTTTTTGCCTATTCTCCTTTGGAACATGTGCATAATAATCATAGCCAAATACCTGAAGATCTTTAAGAGAATGTTTCTTACCGGTCTATACCTCATGTGGAGTCTTCTCGTCCAAATTTGATGAGGGTGATCTATTTACTAAACAACAGATAGTGTCCACTGCCTCTGCCCAAATTTCTTGTCCTAACTCAACACCACTCAAAATGCTCCTTGCTTTCTCCATCAATGTCCCATTCATCCTTCTACAACTCCATTCTATTGAGGTGTGTATGGAGTAATTTTTTTCCTTTCCATGTTTCTCTTCTTACAGAATTCTTTGAATTCATTCCCACATAATTCTCCACCATTATCTATCCTCACCACATTAATTTTCTTCTTTGTCTGATTTTTCACAAAAGCCTTAAATTCTTTGAAATTTCAAAGACTTCAGATTTCTTCCTGGTGAAATAAATCCATGTATTCCTAGAGAAGTCATCTATAAATGAGACATTAAACATATTTACCTAGTTATGGAACCAACGTAGGTCTAAACACATCATTGTGCACCAACTGTAATATTCCCTCTAACTTCATAGAACTAGAGGAGAATATTACCCAATTATGCTTCCCATATAATTAATGCTCACATAAATAAAAATCCATAGTGCAATTAGACATGCCTTCTACCATACCATTATTTTGTAGTACTCAAAGGGCCTTATCTCCAACATGTCCTAGCCTTTGATGCCACAATATAGTGTTTTCTCTAGAAGTTGCAGGAGTTTTTTCTTCTTCTGGTCCACTCTCAGGAAAAATGGAAATGTTGTACCCATCACTAATAGTGCTTCTCAATATCTTACACAAATTTTCAATATGAAATGCCCTACAAATACCATTACTCCTCAAACCATCCTATGGTTATCCTTTTTAAACACTATTATTACACCTGCATCACTCTCTTGGTTACAAAAAAAAAAATTCTAGCTAATCCTGGGATGTGTAGAACATCAGGGAGTGTTACAATCCTTCCATCCAAGATCTTCAAAATGAACTTTACTCATCCTATGATTTTGGATTTTGATTCATATCCTAAGAAAACACCACCACCATTGAATCCTCAATGCTCACAAAACCACTCCCTATTACAATTAATATGAAAGGATGAGCCTATGTCAACTAACCATGCTTCATGATCTACTTGTGTACTTAAAGAATCAAAGTACGCATCCCCTCCTTCATTTGTGGAGGTTTTTTCTTTTGTAGGAGAATCTTTAGATCCCTTCCCTTTCTTAGGATTTTTAGATTTGCAATCTTTATTATAATTCCCTTCCTTTCCACATCTCCAACATATCCTTATGAACTTTCCTGAAGATTTAGATCTTCCCATAGATTTAGATCACCCATATGTTGAATTATTTGTATTTCTATTTTGGGATAATTTTTGTTCTAGTTTTCCATAGTTTTTCCATATCATCTCCCCTGATAACAAGGATTAGACTATTTCGCCAAACTTTAAAGTAGTTGCATTACTACCTATGGCAACAGCCAGACTATCCCAGAAGTCTAATATATAAAACAATAAATTGATGCACCTGTCTTCATCTAAAACCTTTATATGAATACATAATAGCTAAATTTCCACAATATTGAAGCCATTCAAATACTTTGTCATTGTGTCTACATCCTTCATCCTCAAATTAAACAACTTCTTTTGTAAGAACATTTTTTTCACTAGGTACTTAGAATGACACAAAGCCCCTAACTTGTCCCATAAATCCTTCATTGAAGCTTCCCTTGAAACATTCAGTAATACTAAATATGAGAGACACAACCATAATGTTATATTTTCCTTTTGATCCAACTTGACCCAGTCTTATGTTGACATCCCTATTGGTGTAGTACTCAAATCCACGACGATCCATTAATCTCTCTCCACCAACAAATCTTTGATTTCTAGCTTCCATAGCTTGAAACATTTCCCATTGAATTTATCGATCTATATCTTCGAATGGCTTACTATTTCCTTTTCACCACAAGAATCAAGTTCGCAGGAATATGGTCTGTTGAGCCCCAAACTTGCATCTTTCCTATACACTTTCCTAGACTCCTTCCATTCACCTGGACCTCCTAAGCTATCAACATCATTGCATATTAATCATAAAAGAGCATTTAAAGTGGTTTTTAACTATGTTTTGTACCTGCTGTTTGAATTAGCTTTTTGCTCATTGAGCTGCGGAATCATGTCACTTTCCGCAACTGCTTCAACTTTCCGCAGCCGTTTTTGTTAAATTCTATATTGCAAGTGTCTTCAGGCAAATCGAGCCACATGGGCATGTTGGAAATGACGTGGACATGGACCGAGTCCTATTGGCTCGGTCCGATTCATCATAGGAGGCCGTGGTCAACGGTGGTCAAGCGGTGGTCAAATAGAAGAGTCCTACGGCAACAAGACTCTGCTTCCAAGAACGTGAAAGATTTTCGTGGCCATTTCTAGATTTCTCGAGGCACGCTAACACCTGTAGGCTGCCCATGATGTAAATCCAACAAGCCGCTTTCATTAGATTGCATCATCTCGGCAGCCATGATGCTAGATCCGTGGACGTTGTCGTTCACGTGTCCTTTGTCAGCGCAGTTTTTAGGAAAATAGTTATGTAAACTTTTGCTATAAATAATGCGTCTCTATACGCATAGTAGTTAGTCTTTTGAAATGTAATTTTGTTGTTAAAAATCCCACTGTGTCGTGACATTGTTTCGTTGTTATGACCGCAGTCTGAATATATGAGAATACTCTGTTTCTGAGCATAATTCTTGGTTGATAATTGTTGCCCGAGGTTGTGCAGAGGGCCCCTACACACGCCGAGGTTTTGTTTCTTATTGTTGTACAGTTTCATGCTGTGTTTCTTTATGTTTATTATGCCATAGTTATTCACTTATGTATATTTCATTCACTATGGTACTAACGTTTCATTTTTGTTCATGATTTTACATGCTTTACATTGTTGTTAACGTTGATCAGTGTGTTTGTCCCAGATTACAGTAGGCAGCCCGGGCATTTGCATATAGTTTTCACAATGACTAATGACATGGAATCAGTGTTTCTGCTGACTTACTTTTCTTAGCTTTTAATTCCAGTTCTGTTTTGTTTATTTCAGTTTTGTTCATTGGCTTTATTAGTTAGCTTAGATATTAAATTTCTCATATCATCGTCAGTTACCTCCGAAAGCCATAGCGAGACTAATGGCGAGGGATTGAAGTATGAGTGTGTAATTTGATATTAGTTTCATTTCTCTACAATTAGATATCAGATTGCTCAGGTTGTTGATGATTACCTCCGAAAGCCATAGCGAGACTAACTGGCGAGGGGTCAGACTATGAATTGATGTGATTTGATTTTAAGTTTACTTTTCTGCAATTAGATATCAGATTGCTCAAGTTGTTGATGATTACCTCCGAAAGCCATAGCGAGACTAACTGGCGAGGGGTCAGACTATGAATTGATGTGATTTGATTTTAAGTTTACTTTTCTGCAATTAGATATCAGATTGCTCAAGTTGTTGATGATTACCTCCGAAAGCCATAGCGAGACTAACTGGCGAGGGGTCAGACTATGAATTGATGTGATTTGATTTTAAGTTTACTTTTTTGCAATTAGATAATAGATTGCTCAAGTTGTTGATGATTACCTCCGAAAGCCATAACAAGACTAACTAGCGAGGGGTCAGAATATGAATTGATGTAATTTGATTTTAGCTTTACTTTGCTTGCAATTTTTAGATTTCTTTGAGTACAGTTTCTTTTGTATTTAGATAGCAGCAGGGATAATGGTTTCATGATCAATAGTTCACTGTTTGTTTGATTAGAATAGTGGCACATTTTCATTTTCTTTTAGGAATTAATTTCAACATTAGCATGTTCTAAGACTTTCTAGAGTTTGAAGTTTGGAAACCATTATAAAGGACATAATTGCCTTGAAAATTTATATCCATACTTGTCTTTTAGAATTTCCATTTCACATTAGGAGATCAACAGAGATAACAACCCTCAAAACAAAATAAAAATCAAAAACGACAAAAAGTAAGAAATAGGTTATCTTGCACATATAGTGTGCCACACTTCAACAGTTTACGACTCCCGAATTGACAATTAATATAGCAATTTAGGACACTCTAAATTGACCAAACATTTTGGCGCCGTTGCCGGGGAAGTGTAACTAGGTAGCCAATTTCTTAAAAAAAAAAGGAAGAAAAATTCAAAGAAGGGAAAAATTGATAACTTCTCAAAGTATGCTCTCCTCTTGCACCTAGTGTGATCTGGAGGATCAGAAAAGAGAGTTATTGGTTCAATAATTTCTTGAGTATGCTCTCTTCTTGCACCTAGTGTGATCTGGAAGATCAGAAAGAGAATTATTAGCCCGACTTGAAGATAAAAAAAATTAAAAAAAATGACATGCATAGAGCAAGAGATTCTAGGGGAAGGTTTATAGCTAGGGCCAAGAGTTCGATTTTTACAACTCCATCTACTTCAAGGCATAGACAAGATACACCTCCATCATCTCCAACTCACACTCCCAGCCTTAGGATTCCTGGAATTCAAGGGGCAGCAGCTGAATTAGGAGACTCTCCCACACTATCCATCAAATCTGACCTAGGGAAAGAACCTTTCTTCACTTCTACAGGGGAACATATTGTAATCAAAGAAGTAGAATCACCTGAAGAAGAAGAGGGATAAATTCCTCCTCGTTCGCCATTAATAGAAGAACCAGAGGACTCTGAAAACTCTGAGGAAACTATCATGACAGAGGAAGTAGTAAACGGATTTGGAGGAGGAGGTAGAGGTAGAGGTAGAGGAGGAGGAAACAATGGAGGAGGTAGAGGTAACAATGGGGAAAATAGGGATGGAGATAACTCATTTGGATTTCCTATAGTTGATGAGGAATCTCATACAACAATGAAAAACATCTCACCATCTGTCCTCCCAAACTTTTATGGGTTGCGAAGTGAGGATCCTGAAACATTTCTATTTGAGTTTGAAGTCGTGTGCCGAACTTATGACTATATGGAAGACTCTAAAAAACTCAAATTGTTTCCTTCAACATTGAAGGGAGATGCTTTGAAATGGTTCATGGGATTAGTCACTCAATCTATTAGGACTTGGAATGATATGAAACAAACATTTTTGGATAGATACCTGGACTATTGCATGCCCACCAACCATAAGGATGAGGTATTCAAAATGGTGCAAAAAGAATATGAAAACTTGGAGGATTTACTTGAAAGATTTCAATACAACTTAAAAAGAGAAAAAATGAGTAACTTAGATGAGGAGACCTTGAAAGCCCTTCTATTAAAATCCATTAGAGATGAATGGATAGATATTTTAAACATGATGGGAAAGGGAGATATTTCTCAACTTCCACTTCGTGACATAGCAAAACTATGTGTCCATCTCTCAAGGGGAAAATCTAAAACGGGAAAAGGGCCTAGAGATCCTTCTCTTATTAGAGCAAACAAATCTGCAACTGGATCAGTAAGTAGGGCTGAGATTGGCAATATGCTTGATGAGTTCAAAACTGATATTCTGGGGAGCCTTAGTGAACAACCAGACACCCTTAAAATACAAAACAAGCAGAAAGCAGAAGCTGAAGCCTTGGCCATCTTTTGTCCAAAATGTAGGAAGAAACATGCTCTAAGGGAATGCCCCTTGGATGCAAAAGTTGTAGAAACATGTATGATTTGCTCGGAAAGCCATGAGACCAAGGATTGTCCTTCAATTCCTGGGCTCAAAGTTGTCTTTCAAGAATATCCAAATTCAGTAGAGTCTCTCTATTTTGTTTCAAGGATACCTTGGCGAGGGCAACAAAATCAAGGGTTTAACAATCCTATGAACTTTCAACCCCCGCCAAATAGGAATCCTTGGCAACAACCTTGGTCCCAACCTCAAAATCCATATCAATCATGGGTACAAGGTATGCAAAATCCTTATGGGAGATTTGCTCAATTTTATCAATATCCTCCATATTTTCAAAATCAACAAGCTCCACAACTTCCAAATCAAAACCCACAACTTTCATTACCATTTCCACAACAACAACCTTCTCAACAAAATCCAAATTCTCAACTCTTGCTTCCATTCCAACAAAAGACAAATCAACTACCAGCCCAGCCATTGCCAAATCCTAATAACAAAAATCCTCAGAATGCTTACATGGTAGAAGGACAACAATTTCCTACCTATATGATTGTTCCTCTTAATGATGTACAACTCAGGTCTGGTAGAGTTTTAGAAAAACCTTCTATAGATGTTCAAAAGCAAGATACCTCTGAGGAGGATTCTCTTAAAGCCAATAAAGGTTCTGAAGAAGCATCTCTTCAAAACCCAACCATTCAAAAAGAAAAAAGAAAAAGAGTCAACCCCCACAACTCCTATAGTTGAGCAACCTGCATCTTCATCCACACCTCCTTTCCCTGAAAGATTACAAATCGATAGAGGGGTGGAAAAACAAATCTTGTTGCCTGACTATGATTTCCTAGATGAATTAAAGAATGTCTGTATCAAGATTCCCTTGCTACAAGCCATTAGAGAGATTCCTATTCTAGCAAAAATAATAAAGGAGTTAAGTCTCAAAAGACCAAGAAGGAAACCAAGAGATACAAGAAGAATCCACCTGGTAGGAAAAATTGCAGATATCATGATGGGAAAAATTACCATGCAGAAGTATGTAGATCCCGGTAGTTCAATCGTCAAGACACATATAAATGGGATAGAAATTCCAAACACTTTGATTGACTTAGGGGCTGCTATCAACATTATGAGTAGACATACTATGGAACAGCTAAAACTACCTAATCTTGTTTTTACACCTACCTTACTGCAACTTGCAGATCGATCAATAATCAAACCAGATGGTGTATTAGAAGATATTTCAGTCTCCTTAGATTCTTGGGAATATCCAGTAGATTTCATGATTTTGACTCCCAAGAGTAATTTAGGAGGGCACCGACTCATCTTAGGAAGACCTTGGCTAGCCACTGCTGATACTTTCATTAGTTGTAGATCTGGGGATATGTACATTTCTGATGGTAATTTGACAAAGAAGTTCAATTTGTATCCTCCATCAAAAGCAATTACAGAAGTAGGAGATAATGAATGGGTCGATGATGAGGACACTATACAACCTGTCTTTACCATTTCTGAAATCAGTGAAGATAGTCAAATTCTGAACACATTAGAAAACTTTGAAACATCTGCAGAATATGACCACACACAATTTCAGTTAGATTCTGACATTGAGTATTTATCATCAAGACAAATGTCTCTTTACTCTATGGAAGAGTTCGGTAGTTCCGCCATTGAGATTTTCCCAGGTAAAACATTGAATATCAATAAAAATTTGGAAAAGTCACAACAGGAAGAGCTAACCAAAATCTTGCAATGTAGAAATTTTGAATAATAAACACTTATTCAACAGAGATTATCCTGATTATACACTATTGCGGAATACATGCATAATACATAACCTCCTCTACGTTGATCATCAATTTAGCAGCATTAAAAACAATGAAACATCAATCACATGCACACATTAACACAGTATGTAACCCGGGGAAAGCTTACAACTGAAAACCCCACACTATCTGTATATTAATGATTGAGAACATGTAACAATACATAGTACAATACTCCTCACAAGTATCCAGCACTATCTCCACCTGTTACACACAAAACTAGCTCAGATCCGAACAAGTCACAGGTTCAAAACTCCTCCGCTGCTTTGCCTACCTCTATTGCACAATGCCAAGTGAAAAATCACCCACTCTGAAAATCACGTGAGCACAGGCTATTTCACTGGGCATATACTGCGCAATCCTCATGGGCATACTCAATCCATTGATTGTGCAAGATCTCATGCACAACTATAGTCACAACTGATAGCAATCTCAACCTCTAACACGTGTCTCCACTGAACTGTACATGCACTGAGTTAACTGATGTATTCTTCAGTTGCATTATGAGTTAATAATTAGTGAATTAATTTAATCGATTAATTCACATCATTCATCACTAGTCTATTTGCAGTTAGACTAATTACAACTAGCTTAACAAAGTCAAACTGAACACAACTCCATCAACTCCACGTCCAACTCCACCAAACTCAACCACATGAGTTCTAACTAATGTCCTGCATGCAATAGCTCAACTGACTCACAAGAAAAGCGTATTTCCTTCTGACAGCTGCATGTGCCACATCTGTAGCTCAAACTGAAGTGCTCCAAGAGGATAAGATAATGTTTATAGTCTAAATATTATTATGAGACAATAATATTTGACTTTTATATTTTTAGCCTGGCAGTCTAAAAAATAGACTTTGATCACTCCGCTGTGAACCAGAAATAGAAGTCCATCTATTTTTCCCAACATGACCAATCATCCATAAACAGCATCCTGCAACTCATTGACCATGATCCATATGTCTAAAAATAGACATAGTCTAAAAATAGACTTTGTGCCATAATTTGCCTGCGGGCCCACTTAGTGAAGGCGACTCCTTTCCACTAAGCTCCATCATCTTGCTTCATTCTCAACACTCCCTCTCAACAAGATATGGATTATCAGCAACCCCTATCCTGCCTTGGTGGTATTCGAATTTGCTCCTGGTGAGCGCCTTCGTCAAGATATCAGCATCCTGATCCTCCGTTGGAATGTATGAAAGTAACATGATTCTCCGCTGCACATAATCTCTAATATGATGGTACCTGATGTCAATGTGCTTAGATCTATCATGAAATATAGGATTAGCCAAGAGTTTAATGCAACTCTGGTTATCATAGTAAATCACAGTAGGCTCCAAGTAAGAACCGAACAAACCGACCAGAATCTTCCTCATCCATATAGCCTCGCATGCAGCCAAACTTGCTGCCATATACTCGGCCTCTGCTGAACTGAGTGCCACGGATCTCTGCTTCCTGCTGTACCAAGAAACTGCTGTCGACCCGATATTGAAGACCCCTCCTGATGTGCTCTTTCTGTCCGTTGGGCTCCCTACCCAATCTGCATCCGTGAAGCCACATAGCTTCACCTCATCCTCCTGTCTGTACCACAAACCATATCCCTATGTGCCTCTCAAATAACGCAATACATGCTTGCCCGCCTTCCAGAAGAGCTTGGTTGGCTTAACCATAGCTTGTGAAAGTTGGTTAACAGCATAGCATATATCGGGTCATGTATTGACCAGATACATAAGCACCAACTGTCAATAAACAGTGGCATCCACTTCTTCTACCGAAGTGGCATCCTCCTTCCTCCAACCTCCAGGAAGAGGAGTATCAACAGGCTTGCAACCATGCATGTTGAACTTCTCCAGTATCTCCTGAGCATACTTACCCTGAGAAACAAATAGTCCATCACTGCGCTGCCAAATTTCCAATCCCAGGAAATAATGAAGGAGGCCCAAGTCCTTCATCTCAAACTCCTTAGCAAGATCATCCTTGCATGAAAGTATCAATAGCTCATCACTCGTTAGAATCAAATCATCTACATAAAGTACAATGATAAGAAACTTATCCTCCACCACAATCTGGTATAGGTTAGGATCTGCCTCACTCTTGGAGAATCCAAGTCCGGTGAAATAACTGTCTATCCGTGTGTACCAAGCACGTGGTGCTTGTTTCAACCCATACAGCGCTCTCTTGAGCCTGCACACATGCGACTCGCTGCTGAAGATCTCAAAACCTTCGGCCTGCTCAATGTACACCTCCTCCTCAATGAATCCGTTGAGGAACTCATTCTTCACATCCATCTGATGAATGTGCCATCCCATCTACGCTGAGAGAGCAAGAATCATCCGTATGGAAGAATACCTTGCGACAGGTGCAAAGGTCTCCTCATAATCGATCCCCTCTATCTGTGAAAAGCCTCGGGCAACAAATCTTGCCTTGTACTTCTCCACACTCCCGTCAGCTGCCTGCTTAACTTTCTAGATCCATCTCAAACCCACCACTAATTTCCCTTCCGGTCTAGGAACAATCTCCCATGCACTGTTTCTGATAATCGAATCATACTCTTCCACCATGGCGTCTACCCATGCGGGATCCTCCACAGCTTCCTCGAAAGAAGATGGCTCAGTCACAACCCATTTGCTCATAAGCGACATGTATCCAGTGTACCGATCAGGTGGCTGTCTCTGCCTGCGTTGGGCTGTAGGTGGTCCTACAACTTTCTCTGCATCTTGAGCTAGTCGCTCAGCTTCTGTCAAGCGCTTTCGCCCTCTGATGGTTGGTGCTGCATGAGTGGTCTCTTCCACTCCATGAACTTCGTCCTGTGGCTGATCCACATCCTGAAGCTCATCCTTAGGAACTAATAGCTCCTCATCTGCATGCAAGTGTAGCTCCCTCTCAAGCGAACACTTCATGGCTTTCTCCTCCTGAAATTTTATATCCCGTCGCACAACAGTTTTACCACTGTCTGGAAAATACACACGATAGTTGTGGGGCGTATCAGTGTACCCCACAAATATCCCAACCTCTGCGGTCGGCTCCAACTTCTTCCTGGCATCCTTCGTCACATGCATGTAAACGTTAGCACCAAAAATCCTCAAATGAGAAAGATCAGGCTTCTTACCAAAATAAGCCTCCTCGGGTGTACTCATGCCAAGTATCCTGTGAGGACAACGGTTCTGCACATAAACTGTTGTATTGCATGCTTCCGCCCATAAGTGAAGGGGTAGGCCCTGATCATGCAACATCACCCGTGCAGCACCCACAATCGTTCTGTTCTTCCGCTCAACAACCCCGTTCTGCTATGGGTTATGGGGAGCTATGAGCTCTCTTCGAATCCCTTCTGCTTTGCAGAAATGCTTGAACTCGTCAGAGATGTATTCACCACCATTATCGCTCTTAAGAGCCTTCACCTTCTTCCCCGACTCCTTCTCGACCAGTGCTTTGAACTCACAGAACTTTGAGTATGTCTCGCTCTTCTTTTGCATGAAGAAGATCCAGAACTTACGAGAGAAATCATCAACAAAGATCACATAATACCTATGTTTTGCTGTCGAAGCTACTAAGAAAGGTCCACACATGTCTGTGTGAATTCTCTCAAGGATCGTCATGGCGCGACTATCCTTCTCGTGAAAGGTGGCTTTCACAAACTTTCCCAAAGTACACCCCTTGCACTGATCTGACTGCGCAAGAGTGCCTTTAGGAAGCCCTGTAGTGATCTGCTGCAGTATCTTCAAGGCTCCATGGTGAAGGTGACCCAATCTCCTGTGCCACAGCTCACTATCATCCCGGCTCACCAATCCTTCTGCCTTGCATGCCATTGCGATGCAACCATCTACATGCAACTGATATAGGTTCCTCACTCGAACCCCTATCTTCCGGGTTTCTCTAATTGTCTTACTGCGCAGGAAAGCCTTTCCCTCGCTGAAAACAACATCATATCCCTTGTCTTCTAACATCGCCACAGAGATAAGATTATTCTTCAATCCTGGAACATGCATCACTTCCTTCAATATGAATGGTTTACCATACTCCCTCTCAAAGGAAATGGTATCGATACCGGTCGCACTGTATCTACCATCATCGCCCATCTCAATGTGCACTCCAAGATCTTTGTCCTCCAGATCAGAAAACAAATCTCGATCTCCTGTCATGTGAAAAGATGCACCACTGTCCAAGAACCACACCGATCCCATCACACTTGAAACCAAGCATGCGATCAATGAAAAATCAAGCTCAAACTGTGAGGCTAGAGCCTCTCCTACTGCAGATCCAGCAGCTTGCTTGTTCTTCTTCTTCTGCGGACAATTAGTGGCATAGTGTCCGTGCTGGTGACAGTGAAAACACTTCACCTTGGACATGTCCTGCTTCTTGCCTTTCACACCAGACTGAGAAGCTTTCTTGCTCTTCCCCTTCTTTGCTTTGGCAGCCAAAGCGCAATTTTCTTCATCAGTTCCCTTTGATGAAGATCCGTCCCTGGTATTCCGCCTGATCTCCTCCTGCACAAGATCTGACCAAAGTCTCTCCCATCCTGGCAATTTCTCCCGACCATTGACAGAGTCCTGATAGGAATGCCAACTCTTCGGAAGACCAAGGAGAGCCAAGCTCACCAAGTCCTCACCACCGACAGTCACCCCCACACTTCCCAGCTCATCCTGACACTGAGTGAACTTCGTGAGATACTTGGGCATACTGTCTCCCTTCTCACATTTGATGTTTCTGAGTTTATCCTTGAGCGCCAGCTTCCTCTGATCGCTCTTGCTTTGGAATAGATCTGTCAACGCTTTCCACATCAAGTATGGAGAAGCCTTTCCATGCAGGCTGGACATAATGTGATCCTTCACACCCTCCAACAAAATCCTTCAACATTTTGTTGTCTTCTTCTGCCAAGCATCAACTTGCACAGCATCAGTGGGCTTTGGGACATCAGCCTCTATGAAATCCTTCAACCCATTATCATCCAACACTGCCTCCATCCTAACCTTCCATGCAATATAGTTTGAGCTGCCCTCAAGAGCATACTCCAATCGCAATCCGTTGAAAGACATTGCCACGTTGATACCAAGAAAACACTGCTGCAAATTTGAATTCCACTAGCTCCAAACTCAACCGCCTCTGATCTAGAATTCATGAGAACAAAGTATTTCTCGTACAGAGATTGAATATATGGGCTTTTACCAGATATCTCACCTTCCAAAGGAAGGATGAATCCAGAGGCTACCTGGCTCTATTACAGACTCTGCCTGAAGAAATAGAATATAAACACTTTCTGAATAGTAGATCTGATGATCAACAGCTTTCATACATGTATAAATTTTGAATAATAAACACTTATTCAATAGATATTATCCTGATTATACACTATTACGGAATACATGCATAATACATAACCTCCTCTACGTTGATCATCAATTTAGCAACATTAAAAACAATGAAACATCAATCACATGCACACATTAACACAGTATGTAACCCGGGGAAAGCTTACAGCTGAAAACCCCACACTATCTGTATATTAATGATTGAGAACATGTAACAATACATAGTACAATACTCCTCACAAGTATCCAGCACTATCTCCACCTGTTACACACAAAACTAGCTCATATCCGAACAAGTCACAGGTTCAAATCTCCTCCGCTGCTTTGCCTGCGTCTATTGCACAATGCCAAGTGAAAAATCACCCACTCTAAAAATCATGTGAGCACAGGCTATTTCACTGGGCATATACTGCACAATCCTCATGGGCATACTCAATCCATTGATTGTGCAAGATCTCATGCACAACTATAGTCACAACTGATAGCAATCTCAACCTCTAACACCTGTCTCCACTGAATTGTACATGCACTGAGTTAACTGATGTATTCTTCAGTTGCATTATGAGTTAATAATTAGTGAATTAATTTAATCAATTAATTCACAACACTCATCACTAGTCTATTTGCAGTTAGACTAATTACAACTAGTTTAACAAAGTCAAACTGAACACAACTCCATCAACTCCACATCCAACTCCACCAAACTCAACCACATGAGTTCTAACTGATGTCCTGCATGCAATAGCTCAACTGACTCACAAGAAAAGCATATTTCCTTCTGACAGTTGCATGTGCCACATCTGTAGCTCAAACTGAAGTGCTCCAAGAGGAAAAGATAATGTTTATAGTCTAAATATTATTATGAGACAATAATATTTGACTTTCTATTTTTAGCCTGACAGTCTAAAAAATAGACTTTGATCACTCCGCTGTGAACTAGAAATAGAAGTCCATCTATTTTTCCCAACATGACCAATCATCCATAAACAGCATCCTGCAACTCATAGACCATGATCCATATGTCTAAAAATAGACTTTGCGCCATAATTTGCCTGCGGGCCCACTTAGTGAAGGTGACTCCTTTCCACTAAGCTCCATCATCTTGTTGCATTCTCAACATGCAAAAACATTCTACTGCATTTGCATGGGAGTATACTGATATGAAAGATATTGACCCTAAGACTTGCATTCATCACATCTACATCGAGGAAAACAGTGGACCAATCAACAACCTTAGAGAAGGATGAATCCAAACCTTAGAGAGATAGTGAAAGTAGAGCTCCAAAAACTCAATGTAAACTTCATTTATCCAATTTCAGATAGCCGATGGGTTTCTCCTTTGGTTATAGTACCTAAAAAGAATGGTAAATGGAGGGTATGCATTGATTACAGGGAATTGAATAAAGCAACTTTGAAGGATCACTTTCCTTTGCCCTTTATCAATCAAGTATTAGATATATTAGCAGGCAAAAAGTACTTTTCATTTCTGGATGGTTTTAGTGGCTATAATCAAATTCAGATAGCATCTGAAGATCAAGATAAGACCACATTTACCTATCCATGGGGGACTTTTGTTTATCGAGTGCTTCCTTTTGGATTATGTAATGCACCTGCAACATTCCAAAGAGCAGTACTAGGAATCTTTTCTGATCTAATCCATGATTGTGTAGAGGTTTATATGGATGATTTTACAGTTTATGGTAATTCGTTTGAAGAGGCATTAGAGAATTTGGAAAAAGTCCTTATAAGATGTAAAGAAACAAACCTTTCATTAAGTCATGAAAAATGCTTTATGATGTTTACTGAAGGTATTGTTTTGGGACATCACATTTCAAGGGATGGGATTAAAGTTGATAGATCAAAAGTTGAAGTCATCTCCAAGTTGCCTATTCCAAATTGTCAAAAAGATGTTAGAAGTTTTCTGGGATTTACTGGGTACTATAGAAGATTTATAGAGAACTTCACTAAAATAGCATCTCCACTCTTCAAATTGCTTACAAAAGACTATGAATTCAAATGGGATCCTGATTGTCAATCAGCATTTGAAACTTTGAAAACAAGAATATCTAAAGCACCCATCTTGAGAGGGCCAAATTGGAAACTTCCTTTCCATATTTCTACATATGCTTCAGATACAGCTCTAGGGGCTGTGTTGGGTCAAAAGGATTTAGTTCCTTATGCCATTTACTATACCAGTAAAAATTTAACTCCCACTGAGTTGAACTATATTGTGACTGAAAAAGAGTTCTTAGCTGTTGTTCATGCAATCAATAAATTTAGACATTATATAACAGGCTATGAAACTTTTATTCATACTGATCATTCTGCAATTAGATATCTAATGAACAAACCTGTTACTAATGGCAGAGTTACAAGGTGGCTCTTACTTTTACAAGAATTCAATATTACTGTGTTGGATAGACTAGGGAAACAAAATACAGTAGCTGATTTCTTGTCTAGGATTTATAATACTTAAGAGGATTCTCCTGTAGAGGACAAGTTTCCTGATGAATACTTATTTGCAGTAACTACTAAGACCCCTTGGTATGCAGATATAGATAACTATTTGGTTACAGGGAAACTGCCTCCACATTTATTTCCTGGTGAAAAAAGAAAGATTATTCAGGAGAGTTCAAAATATTCATGGATTTCTAACGAATTGTTTAAAACAGGGCCAGATCTTGTGATCAGAAGATGTGTTAGGGAAGATGAAATGCTTGATATCCTCAAAGCATGTCATGATGAACAATGCGGCAGACACTTTGTTGACAAAAGGACAGCCTATAAAATCCTCTCTTTGGGATATTATTGGCCATCCCTTTTCAAAGATGCAAAACAGTATGTCAAAAGGTGTGACAGCTGCCAAAGAGTAGGGAAACATACCCTTTCAAATGAAATTCCATTGCAGCCACAGGTACTCATCAAACCCTTTGAAAAATGGGCTTTAGATTTCATTGGACCTATTAACCCACCATCTAAACAAAAAAGGTATATATTGGTATGTATTGATTATGTCACTAAATGGGTAGAAGCCAAAGCATTACTTTCTGCTACTGAAAATTCAGTTGTTAATTTTCTTTATGAGGATATTTTTACTCGCTTTGGTGTTCCAAGAGAGATTGTGACAGATCAGGGAAGTCAATTCACATCCAACCTGGTGGAAAAGCTGATGGAAGAATACAAAATCAAGCACAGAAAATCTACTCCTTACCATCCGCAAGCAAATGGCCAAGTGGAGTCTACAAACAAAGTTATTGAAGGCATCATCACCAAAACTGTTCATCTACACAGAAGAGATTGGGCAAAAAGGCTTCCTGAAGCCTTGTGGGCCTACAGAACTACATGGAGAAATACAACAGGACATTCTCCCTATGAACTAGTTTATGGGAAAGAAGTCCTGCTCCCCATTGAGTTCCAAGTCAAAACTTTCAAGATGGCAGTTCAATTGGGGATGGATCTATCAGAAGCCCAAAAGCATAGAATGGAGCAGTTGAATGAGTTAGATGAGATCAGACAAGAGGCAATTCTAAGAACTGATCTAGTTCAATATCAAAGAGCTAAATGGCATGACAAATACATCAAAGAGAAAAAGTTTCAAGAAGGAGATTGGGCATTGCTATTTGATTCCAAGTTTAAAGATTTTAAAGGAAAATTTCAGACGCATTGGCTTGGGCCATATGAGATTGAAAAAATCTTTAGCAATGGAGCGGTAAGAATCAAAACCATTGATGAATATCAAACTCCTCTGATTGTGAATGGCCACACATTAAAGATCTATCATAAGCCACTCTCAAAAGAAGAATTTGTCAAAATATTTCAAGATAGTTCTGCAATAAGGCTGGTGAAGAAGAATCCTTCTTCTCCACCAGCCTAGCCTTTGTTCCTTTCTGTTTCTAAAAAAAAAAAAAAAATGTATAAGCCTGAAAACCAATCACTGATTGGCAGTCTTATACAGAAAATACAGGGTGAAAATCAGGAACTCCTGACGCCCTATATTTTCCAAAAAAATTCTCTCTCTCATTTCACAGTTTTGTGACACTCCACTTCATTTCATTCCACTCCACTTCATTTCATTCCACTCCATTTCATCCATTTCATTTCATTCCGCCAATAAAAGTTTTTTTTCATGACCATTTTCATTCAGTCAGTTATCATCTATCCATCTCCATTCAGTCAAATGATTGTTGTGTCAGTTTCCGCAGCTGAAACCAGTTTCCGCAACCAGAAGCAATTTCCGCAGCTATCACTCTGTTTTTCAAAACTGACAGTCAGATGTTAGTTCAATAATCATGAAATCAAATGCAGGTATGACCGAGGACATATTATGAAGACATGAGGCACTTAAAGCATCAACAAGGAGCAGCTGATCAAAGATTAATGAAAAAAATGGCAAGAATTCCAAGGTATGAGTAGAAATTTATTTCAAATAGCATTCAAAGCACATTTTTACATAGTTATAAAACCATAGCTCCATTATATGCAATGATTGGCGTTGATAACTCCATAACCGTTCCACGATCTCTATATGATTCCCCCACAATCCTTGCATTTATTTGCAAACGGCCTCATGATCAAGCCTCCGGTTTTAACTCGTGTTCGACTGTACTTTGATACTCCACCTGTAATTATGGGACGTGGTTAATTATGGGACGTGGTTGATTTGATCACGGCTTCTCTCTTCCGCACAAATTCCGTAGCCATTTCATAAACATGTTTACGTCCACCCCGCAGCCATTCAGTTTAAAATTCTGCTGGGTTCACTTTACTATTTCATTGAAGCCCCTATTGCATTTCCACCTTGTTCATATCAGTCTCTGCTCCATTTCGTGAATTCACCTCCGCTACCTGTTCTTTGTTTTCCATTTACAGTCACTGTTTTCTTCTCCATAAACCCTGTTCACCACCGTAACCCAGCCGTCTTACCTCCGCTAAAACCCTTACTCACGCAGACGAATTTTAAAGACAGAAGGAAGGATGGGTCTGTTGTTGAGGGCAGAACCGGAAGGGCCCAAGTTTTTGGAAGGATACCCGCAAGTGAAAAACATATTGAAAAAGGCAAGGTGGCTACGGTTTATTCAAAAATTCAAGGGCTACAACAAGGAGATTACAAAGACTTTTGCGAGGTCTTTTAACGGTCTAGACGTGGAAGTGGGAGACCTCAAGTTTACAATCACCGAGGCATCTATAGCAGCTGCTACAGAACTTCCACAGGAGGGTGAACGTTGGTTCAAGAACAAGAGCTTTGACGAGAAGGCTTGGAGGGTTATCCTACGAAATCCAGGTATGGACGTAACTATTTTTAAACGAGGAATCCCTGTCCATGCTTTAGAAGAGAAGTGGGCCAGTCTATTGTTGATTATTCAAAAGTTCATCACCTGTGAGGGACGTTTTGGATCAATGTATATGTATCACACCCGGTTGTTGATGAATTTCCTAGAAAACCAAACCCTCAATCTGCCATACTTTTTACTGAACAGTTTGAAAAAGATGTCTGTAACTGTCCAAAAGAATTTGGGAGACGTAGAACCACACTTGTATCACCATGGCCTTGTGAAAATCTTGATAGAAAAACAATTGAAAGAAAAGAAGCATACATGGGAGCAGTTTCTAATCATAAATTTCTTTCAAGATCCACAAGAAGCCCCTGAAAGCAGTACATCAAGAAGAAGCAAAAGAAAGAGAACAAGTGATAAAATTCAAAGTACTCCTACTAACATAGTTGAAGAAACTAGTAGAGCAGAAAGACTATCTAAAAGAAGGAAGGAAAAGACTGAGGGTAAGAAGCCAACAAAATCAAAAGAGAAAAGAAGCATTGAGGCTGTGCATCAAACCCTAGAACCTTCCTCAGAGGAAGACCATCAAGTATTGTCTGAAAGACTAGTTCACCTTCAGGAACAATCAGCTGCAGCCAAGAAGAAAGGAAAAGAAAAATAGAGTAGGGAGGAAAAAGACACTAGTCCATAGCATGTAAGAAGAAGCTCCAGGCTAAAAGGGAAATTAAGGACAGTGCAAACCAAAGGACCCCACTTTATTGACTTGGGAGGGGAAACACCAGAGCAGCCTCCAGCAACCTCTCCTGACCGTAGCCCACACCATACTTCCATTTCACAGCCAGATTTTGACATGAGTCGTTCTCGGCCAGATTTGGAAATCAGTCATTCTCGAAAGGATTTTGGGGTCAGCCCAAGGAAAACTACACCCGAGATAGACCCGAATCAGTAAGAGATGTATGATTATCTAGAATCCTTGGAAAAGACAGCCACAGGCCCAAGCACTTCATCCACTCAGCCTCACACAACACAAGAAGCTCTAGTCCAATCATTGAAACAAGAAGTTTTTGAATTGGAGGTCTTAAATAGACATATTAAAAATGAAAATGAAGCATTAAAGGAGCAAAGCAGATTGGACAAGATCATTCATGACAACACCATGTTACATCTGGGGCTGTGGCAGAAAAAGAACAGGAAATTGAAGAAGAAATGCAAAAGGTTGAATAAAGCACTTATCAACCTCAAATTCAGATGCTTGATGAGGAAACCTAGGATGGTAGTAGTACCAAGGAAGAGGAGAAGAGGGCTGGATGTGCTGGCAGAAGTCTCAGAGCATATGGATTGAGGAAGAGGATGGTCAAAATTTTGGTTGCATGGGGACATGCAACACCTTCACAGTGGGGGTATGTTGAGCCCCAAACTTGCATCTTTCCTATACACTTTCCTAGACTCTTTCCATTCACCTGGACCTCCTAAGCTATCAACATCATTGCATATTAATCATAAAAGAGCATTTAAAGTGGTTTTTAACTATGTTTTGTGTCTACTGTTTGAATTAGATTTTTGCTCATTGAGCTGCGGAATCCTGTCACTTTCCGCAGCTGCTTCAACTTTCCACAGCCGTTTTTGTTAAAGTCTATATTGCAGGTGTCTTCAGGAAAATCGAGCCACATGGGCAAGTTGGAAATGACGTGGACATGGACCGAGTCCTATTGGCTCAGTCGGATTCATCATAGGAGGCTGTGGTCAACGGTGGTCAAGCGGTGGTCAAACAGAAGAGTCCTACGGCAACAAGACTCTACTTCCAAGCACGTGAAAGATTTTCGTGGTCGTTTCTAGATTTCTGGAGGCACGCTAACACCTGTAGGCTACCCACGATGTAAATCCAACAAGCCGCTTTCATTAGATTACATCATCTCGGCAGCCATGATGCTAGATCCGTGGACGCTGTCGTTCACGTGTCCTTTGTCAGTGCAGTTTTTAGGAAAACAGTTATGTAAACTTTTGCTATAAATAATGCGTCTCTATACGCATAGTAGTTAGTCTTTTGAAATGTAATTTTGTTGTTAAAAAGCCCACTGTGCTGTGACATTGTTTCGTTGTTATGACTGCGTTCTGAATATATGAGAAGACTCTATTTCTGAGCATAATTCTTGGTTGATAACTGTTGCCCGAGGTTGTGCAGAGGGCCCCTGCACACGCCGAGGTTTTGTTTCTTATTGCTGTACAGTTTCATGCTGTGTTTCTTTATGTTTATTATGCCATAGTTATTCACTTATGTATATTTCATTCACTATGGTACTAACGTTTCATTTTTGTTCATAATTTTACATGCTTTACATTGCTGTTAACGTTGATCAGTGTGTTTGTTCCAGATTACAGTAGGCAGCCCGGGCATTTGCATATAGTTTTCATAATGACTAATGACATGGAATCAGTGTTTCTGCTGACTTACTTTTCTTAGCTTTTAATTCCAGTTCTGTTTTGTTTATTTCAGTTTTGTTCATTGGCTTTATTAGTTAGCTTAGATATTAAATTTCTCATATCATCGTCAGTTACCTCCGAAAGCCATAGCGAGACTAATGGCGAGGGATTGAAGTATGAGTGTGTAATTTGATATTAGTTTTATTTCTCTGCAATTAGATATCAGATTGCTCAAGTTGTTGATGATTACCTCCGAAAGCCATAGCGAGACTAACTGGCGAGGGGTCAGACTATGAATTGATGTGATTTGATTTTAAGTTTACTTTTCTGCAATTAGATATCAAATTGCTCAAGTTGTTGATGATTACCTTCGAAAGCCATAGCGAGACTAACTGGCGAGGGGTCAGACTATGAATTGATGTGATTTGATTTTAAGTTTACTTTTCTGCAATTAGATAATAGATTGCTCAAGTTGTTGATGATTACCTTCGAAAGCCATAGCGAGACTAACTGGCGAGGGGTCAGAATATGAATTGATGTAATTTGATTTTAGCTTTACTTTGCTTGCAATTTTTGGATTTCTTTGAGTACAGTTTCTTTTGTATTTAGATAGCAGCAGGGATAATGGTTTCATGATCAATAGTTCACTGTTTGTTTGATTAGAATAGTGGCACATTTTCATTTTCTTTTAGGAATTAATTTCATCATTAGCATGTTCTAAGACTTTCTGAAGTTTGAAGTTTGGAAACCATTATAAAGGACATAATTGCCTTGAAAATTTATATCCATACTTGTCTTTTAGAATTTCCATTTCACATTAGGAGATCAACAGAGATAAAAACCCCCAAAACAAAATAAAAATAAAAAACGACAAAAAGTAAGAAATAGGTTATCTTGCACATATAGTGCGCCACACTTCAACAGTTTACGACTCCCGGATTGACAATTAATATAGCAATTTAGGACACTCTAAATTGACCAAACATGGTCTACCCTAGGCTCGAGCTAAACATCTTAGCCACAAATACATCCTCTTGAAGCCAAAACCGCTTTGATATTAAATGTAGGTCTTAACACTGTATAATTTAATTACTAAAAACCAAATATTAATTAAAATAGAAAATATGCAATGGAAAACACACACATTAGCACATAGATTTTGTTCTAGAAACCTAAAACTACAAGAACAAACAAGATTTTTTTCAATATATCTTTTCTATATAGTATTACAATACAATATATATCCCATGACATCCATGAACCGCCAATCCATCTACCCTAGACTAGAGTAGAATCGTAGTTGCTTCACTAAAACTACAAAAACATGGGGAAAACTACCATGTGCCACAAAAATACTTTTAGCAAAAACTATGTACCTAGAACCGCTAAAAAAGGATGCAAAAAACACCCAAAAGAAAATTGGGGGCATTATGCCTGTCACAACATATAATGCATAAGGTTATTCATGCAAAGAATATAACACATACCCAACATTCATGAGCTTCACTAATAAAATAATGACTTCCCCTAAAGGATAATTAACATAATCCTTGACCATCCTCAACCATTCTACCAAATTGATTGCATCTTTATCTTCATCTCCACTAAAATTAGGTATTGCCATTACTTCTTAATTAAGGTTGAATGCAAACCCTTGTATTAAAACTTCAATATATTAAAAGGAATGATCTAAAATAGTTATCATCATTTATATCATTTATTCTTTTATGTTTTGTATTTCCAATGGCTTCTGAATCACCTTAATCAAACATCTTGGTCTAGTTTTAATTTAACATACCCTTTAAAACATTGTCCTAGAGTTTTTCCTTCTAGTTGACATTAATTCTGGTGTATCTCTATAATTTTTGCCATTATGAGTTTGAAATTTCAGCATGTAGTACTTTAAAATTCATTCACTACAATTTCATGCATTTGACCGAAATTTGGTTTTCCAACTTAAAGTTATGGTAACTTTTCCAAGACTTATTGATTTTGGCTTCTTCCCATGAGAAAACTTGTATAGCTTTCCACATCCAATTATTCAAATATAATTTTGAAATTTTTACTAGAGGTGTCACAAAAAAAGTTATAACAAAAATGTTAATCTCACTTGTTTGAAATTGATTTTAGGATTCTTCACAAACCCTATATTCCATAGAAAGTATCTCAAAAAGTATAGTGAACCAAAATATTAAATTTTAATCATATGTTCCCCAACATCTCCCCTCAATATATTCTAAATTTGATTGATTGAAATTTCTCAGGGGAAAAAAACAAAAGTTATAACAAAAATGTCAAACCAACTTGTTTGAAACTGATTTCAGGAGCTTTCAGGAACCTCAAAATTACTCAGAGCATATCTCCAAAAGTATAACAAAACAAGACCTAAAATTTTAACCAGTTGTTCCTTGCAACCTCACCTAGATATTATCTAAATTTCAACATCTAAAACATCCCAATAAAAAACTTATAGCAAAAATTTGAAACTAACCTATGGAGCATTTAGGAACCCTAACTTCCTTAGAGTGTATCTTTGAATTATAGGGAACCGAGATCAGAAAATTAACCAAATATTTCTAAAGGCTTCTCCTCAATATGGCCCAAATTTCACCATATGAAAGCTCCCAAAAAAATCTATAGTGAAAATTCCAAAATGACCTGTTTGAAGCAACAAAACCCCATGTTTGTGTGCTTTGATACCAAATGTTATGATCCAAATGCATAAAAATAAGTACACGCCATGTACAACAATGTGAGTGTGTAGCACAACTACAATACATATAATAATAGGAGAAATGCTTCCAAATATCCAAATACATTCATACATCACATTCACATGTTCTCATTAATATTGCATGGTCCCTATATATACCTATTCACATATTAGATGTGATCCCCTCATTATTATGCTAACCTTAATACATATAAATTTACCTATTACATGCACATTTAGCCTCATATATGCTCCTGTTTGGTGTGACACCATATACATTTAACCCATTACATGCCACCCATAGGGTCATAATATAAACACATTGCCACATTAACATGGGTCAACAGTGGTCAAACTCCTACTCATTTATATATTTGGAGCATTTGGATCCAAAAACTCATAAATAAAAAATTCAACGTTTCAGATCCTGGAATCCTGGTCTTCGTGTTACCTCTTCCATGTGGGAACCACATCAACTTCTTGGCACCTGTATGCCATGCCAGCATGTCATGCTAACATGCCACACCACCAATTATCCATCCACACCACCATGTCAACAGTGACATATCAACCACACATTAGTCGTAACACATCATAGCCTCATCGGATTGTCATGCCAACAATGACACATCATATGTGACCTTGCCCTAACCCATTACACACCCTAGGGTTACTCTACGTGGTCCATATAACTAGAATATGAATATGGGTATCTATTTTAGTTCCAACGTTGATTTTAAAGAAGTTTCAAATCCTAAGTCTCCACATTTAAAAAAGCTCCCATATGCTTTCAAATGTCCAAATATCTAAAACATCTTGCCCCTTTCAAACTTGCGTAGTTGAAAATCTTCTGGATTCCCAAATATATGGATATCTAGATATTCAAAGCACCTGACCCTTTAAGCCTTTCAAACTTAGCCCCTTTAGCTTCTTTCACACTAGTCCTCATTCACAGTCCCCTATTTAGCCCATGTGACCAAGGGTTGAGGCTAAAACCTCTAATCCCCAATTTTTTGTGTAATAAAGGCTTTCATTTGGAAGTTCTCAACCTGCTTCTAAGAATTGAAGTTAACTTCGATAGGGTATAAACTTTCCCAAAATACTTATGAAGATACAAAAGCCTGTAAAGGCATCCAAATCACTACCATAACTAGGAAACTTCTCAAAAGAAGTCAAAGAGAGGTCCAATGGCTAAATCCACACCTTCACCAACTGAATGAGACTCTCTCACTCCTTTAGTGGTTGCAACATTCATACTTCACTCTCCAAACACTTACAAATATAAAGACCATCCTTTTGTATTATCTCTTGAGGAAACAAATTCCCCATGACCTCTTAACAATGGATCAATATAATATGCAAACCAAGGCAATTAACATTCCTTTCCAAGGTATTCCATCAAGGAAAACCTCCAAGTTTTCTTATCCCCAGATATGGATACCTTTCAATTTTTCAACTATGCAATTGTCCCAATAGGGATTCTTAACATTAACATTCATTTAAAAGCTTCTAAGATCAAATCAATCCTTTCAACAAATTTCCAACCATTCAAGGTTTCTTGAGTGAACTCTTTAACACTTTACACCAGATGTTCTGTGGAGTATCTTTCATTTAAGTCTCCACTTTTAAGATCAAGGTTTTTACTCTTATATCTAGGTCCACATCATCAATGGAATCCTCTACTCATCAACAATATATTCAAAGCGTATTTGGTATATCTAGAGTAGACCAAGCTCCCATGGTTATGACTAATCAAAGGTATTCCACAACCAAACAACCATTCTGACTATCTAAAGGCTGAGAGGTTGACACCGCTATCTTCTCAGCCATAACATCTTACTAGAAAAAAATGGATATTACACCAATAATCATTAAACATAACCAGGACTAAGAGTCTCTAAATCCGGGCTCCGTACTGAAGGTCACGAGTTCAAGTCCCCCGAACTTATCCTGGAGCTGTATAGAGGGGCGGGCGCAGCTCCCAGTGGTTATAGAGGTAGCAGTCAGAATCGACCCTGTGTAACGCGAGTCGCGAGGCTGCCCCTATTTTCGATTCCACTGTAAAATTAAAGAAAAAAAAAAAAAAAAAAGTCTCTCAATCCCATGCTCATATTCATGAAAAACATATAATAAGACCATATTAAATATCAACTAGGCATGTGAATATTACTCAACCATTATAGCCAAATTTACTAATTCATGCAATGAACGTGTATCACATAGAAGAAGTTTTCCATTTAGCAAGCAAGCACATAAATATACATAATTCATGTGAAATCATTTCTATTTCATTGAACATGATTTGCATTATAGATTTGAAGTCCACAGGAGCACTTACCTGATAAATATCTATAGTTGTTTAATGAAGGGTGATCCACCTTCTACACAACCATAGGCTAAGTTTTTTATTCTATCCTTTGTAGCTAAGCCGCCCCCAAGCCAAACCATGAAGACATTATGAAAGTTTCTCACTTAGCCATGAAAGGTGGAATCATGAAGACCACTCTCCTACATAAATTTAAAGTCAATATTTATTTTTAAATCCCATTAAGCCTAGAGCTTGCCTAGATGTTATATGTGTTTTCTCAGTTGTTATACACAGTAAGCACCCAAAGGGAAACTTTCTCTCTTAAACTACTAGTGGTGTAAGAATGAAGGTCATTCTCCTTCATCCACACAAAAATCAATGTATTGTCTTTCAACCTACCAAGCCAAATCTTGTTATCACTCATAGTGTTTCCATAATGGGCTTGCATAGCACAAAGGGAGTCATTCTTTGATCTAGAAGTCCTAAAGAACTTCCCCTTTCTCGATGATTTTTGTGCTTAAATCAAACAAATTCCTCAACAATTTCCTAAACCTGTAGCTCAAGTTAAAGACTTTAACATTGAATTGTCTCAACAAATCAGATGAATCATAGTTCCACACAGGGTGTTGTGTCTTAAAATCCTCTTGTTTCTCTATTTTCCTTTCCACAGGTTCTCTTTCTGCAAGTTTCTCTTTCCATTGGTTTCTCTAGTCCACAAGTTTCTCTTTCCATTGATTTCCTTTCCACTGGTTTCCTTGGTCCACATGTTGCATCTATATTTCTCATGCATGCATGTGCCTCTCCTTTCGATTGCTTTTTCTTTGAATTCTTATCCCAATCCTCACATGTTTCTCTTCTTTCCATCTTGGTTCAAAGTTATCCATCTCATGTTCAAAGAAGAAACTTATGGTCAAACCCTCAAGAGTCTTTGGATTTCCTCTACCCATTGCTTGGATGATACAACAATGCATGGGCCTAGCTACTTCCATAATTGTCGAATTTGTAGCTTAGCTACCCACTCCTCCCCCATTGGTTGTTGTCTTAGGGAAATTGACAATCTTGGATATTTTAAATATTTATCTTAGCCAAATAATTTATTGGAAGCAATATTTCCATTGTTATATTTGTGACCATATCCCCCTAGTTAGCTTCCCTCATCTCATGGCTTTTGATAGTCTGTATCAAGCCTCCACATCTTCATTAGTTGTTATTAAAAATATAATTACTTATGTTTTGAGTCTTTTAATTGTTATACATTTACATGCACATGTAGACATCATTAACAGAATTGATTACAATAATAGTGGGCAGGCTTGGGTGTTACCAATAGTGAAAACTAAGTCTAAATTTAAGAATTTGATCTTTGTGGACTATTAGAAGAAGTGATTTGTTAATACTTATATTTGTTTTGTTATAAATAATAGGAACTATTGCATGATCAATTGGTAAAAGTTTTTATCTTTTACATGGGAGAGGTGTATTGTTTAAAGTTAAACTAGACATTTACACCATGGTCATTAGAATTCAAATGATTTGACTCTTAGGAACAATATTGTAATAAGATTAGATTGTTTGGTTGGGCATGTACTTGTTAATTGTAATTTGTCAAGATAAATATCAATGTTTTATGGGTGTTCAACTCTATGTTTAAGCTTGTTATTACAGGACTTTATTTTGCATGTACCAAGTTGTCCTAACCTTTCCATTATCACATGGTTTAATTAATATGGAGAATCTTAATTTGACCTAAATATTTGAAAATAATATCATTAAAAAAAAATCGTTGATGAGCACACTCTTCGCTCAAAATCTATGTATGCTTAGAAAATCTTATATACTTATGCATCCCTTTAATTTGGCCAAACTTAATCAAAGACCTTTTTGGAGTTGTTTTAGTCTAGATTACGAATATCTTGGGATTATTCTAGAATATGGACTTTACTCTTATATAAAAACCTTAAAAAGATAATTAAGTTATCAAAAACATCCTTTACATGGGAGCCACATATCTTAGTCTTGAAGAGTGCTAGACTTATGTTAGTATGGTTTTCTTCTTGGTATTGAGAGTAATTACTAAACTTGCAAAATTCCTTTTAATGGGCCATTTTATTTGTGGAAATTGAGAGAAGAATATCACTGACCTTGAAAACCATTAGAGAGCATTTGATAATAAAAATCCTTAAAAAAGGAATGAATAAAAAAGACAATGGATTAGAACTCATTTCACCATAGCAAAAGATGGATTTAATACACGACCTCATCTTGTTAATAAAATATCCTTTATTTCCCCTTTCATTTACTCATATTAATTTAAAATCACTTAAGAAATTTGAAAATAGATCTACAAGGATTTTTAGTATTTTTATTTATAAAGGATTGCATTTTGTTTGTTTAACTTGGTGGATGACTATTATCCAATTTGGCCTCCTCTTCTTTCTCATCTATTCAAGATTACAAGATCCATTAAGAAGGCACACGTTTACAAGTTTCTCTCTCAAAACCTTAACTTTCTTTAGTTGTCTATCATTGAAGTTTCTAGTAGTTAGAAACTACTAGAAATATTTGTTAGAAATAATTTTGACAGATATATCACTTATGCTATTACAGCCTAAGTACGCCTATGGCAGTTACATACTCTTTGAAATTCCAAGTACGCATATGGCAGTTACATACTCTTTGAAATTCCGAGTCACTTTCTTTTGGACCATATACCATGTCCTTTATACTTTATCCTTACATGCTATTATAATTAATCAATTTAAAAAGGAAGATAATGTTAAGGATAGACCCAAGATTCTAAAATTTCTTACCTGTAGACCCAAGATTCTAAAATTTCTTACATGTTAAGGAAGGATATTGCATAAACTTTATATTTGCCATTATCTATAAAGGAATAAATTGGCCCATATGGGTATGTTGGTTATGGGTAAGGTACGGTGAGATTGCCAAATACATTTTCAAAGTAAAGTAATCCTAGTGCCATAAAGGACTTCAAGAAAAGAATAATTTGTTAAAGTATGATTCATTTTAATTGAAATTAGAAGAGGTTAGTTAAAGTATCAAATTTATAATCATTTATTTTGATTAAAGTTAGATTGAATTATTTTGATTAAAGTTAGATGGAATTAAATTGAGGAAATAAAATTATGATAATTTAATTTAATATTATTAAAATTAATTATTTATAAATAAAATAAAATTAATATATTAAATTAATTACTAAATATTAAATAAGTATTAAATTAAAAATAAATAAAGGTGTAGTTTAATTTATAGATGAAATGAGTTTTTTCACGATATTTTTATGATTAATTTTAATGAAAATATGACAAAAATTTTCAAAAACTTGAGTTTAAATTGATTAATTTGCATAATTCGAGTGTCTTAGGAGTTTTTCAAGGCGTTGAATCCATTTATGCATTCAAAAATGTATTTTAAACAACAACAAAAAGCCTGAAATTGTATTGCCATATTTTGGTGAATTCCGGTGAAAAAGGTTATTTCGTCTATATGTTTGACTACACCACAAATAAAGGCTTTCTATATACACTTACATTATGTGGTCAAAATGCTTAACAAATTATTTACTTTATTTTAATATAATTTATATTAAGAAATATTAATGATGTCCTTTGGAAAAAAAAATGATAGAAACCCTAGAGTGGTAGAGTATGAAGTGCATATTAATACTATGCATATTTTTTAGTATTTTTTACAAAAATCTAGGAGTTATAAACTATGAATTGCATTAATAGTGGTTGAAATTGCAAAAAAAACTAGTAATGAATGTAAGACACCCATGAGGTATGAAGGATTGAATGGCTCATATCAAATTAAAAATGTGAATGAAATGACTTATATAGTCACCATACACCACCTATTGTAGGTCCTGGAATCCTCATTGGAATCCACACCATTGTCTAGAAGAATTATATGTTGTGGAAGGCTAATTTTCAAACTATATAAAGGGTCATGATTGATGTGGCTTGAATAGGTTGTGCTAAGAGTTGGAACAAAGCTACAGTTTTCGCTGCAAATAGGGTTACATTATAAGGAATGTTAGTATGCAATTCTGCTCTACAAAACTCTCCCACTGGTGAATAGAGGAAGACCTGGTGGGTTTTTTAGATGACCAACTAGAGAACCCACAAATTTGGTTTGAACCAGTGGACATCCACAAGACTCTGGACCCCATCTCTCCTTTATATGTTGAGTCAAACTCTACACTAATGAGAAATGTCTATTCAAATATTTTTTGTGAGTTGGTTCAATCTCAATATAACCATTGGCCAGTTGACTTGGGCACTTAGAGTTCAAAATTGGGGACTACACTTGCATTAACTTGTTCTATCTTACAAGTCTTGGATGGGGAGGTGTTTTCTAAGCGTTCTTTAAGAGATCTTTCAAGTGAAAAGAAACCCCTCCCCACATATAGATTTGATGGGGAACTTAATATTTCCTTAGAGGAATAAACCATAAGATACCATGAAAACTCCCTCTCAATTGGAAGCCATGTCATTATCTACAAGAATTATTTGTTGTGGAAGGATGATTTCTAGATTAGGAGAAGGGTAATGATTGATGCAATTATAATAAGGTATGTGAAGACCTAGAATGGAGCTAAGGTTTCTACAAAAAATAAGGTTATGAGCTAAGGAATGCTAGGTTGCTCTTGTGATCTACAAATCTCTCCCATAGTGAACGAAGGAAGACTTGGTGGAATTTTCGAATGACCTACTAGAGGAGAAACAAATTTGGCATGAACTAGTGGACATACACAACACTTTGGATCCCAAATATCCTTTAAATGCTGAGACGAAATCTACACCCATGAGAAATGTTAGCTTGGATTTTTCTGGTGAGTTGGCTTGACCTCAATCTAGCCAATATCCAATTGACTTGACATCTTGGAGTTCTAAAATGGTGATCACATTTGTATAAACTTGGCCTAGATTTTGAATCTCTCATGGAGATGGATTTTTTAAGTATGCTTCAGGAAATATATAAAGTAAGGGAAATCCCTTCCTACTTATAAATTCAATGGTTGAGTCAATCTTGCCTCAAAGGAATAACCCCATGCTTTTAATATGAATGACATGACTCCCCTAGATATGATGGTAGGCCATCTAGGCCATGGTTTCGATGGAGGAATTTAAAATTGCCACTAGAGCCTTAGGTTCATCAAACTAGGTTTAATAATGAGCTAATCAATGGCATTATGTCCATGAGTACTAGAGCTTGTGCATAGAATAACTTGGGATTGGGAGGATCAGGGAAACTGCATAAACATATGAAGTGCATCAAGTGTAAAGTGGAATCCATCAACCTCTTACTTAGAGATAGTATCAAACTTAATGAGATAATGGAGTTCAAAGAATCAACACTTGTTGATAGAATCCATAGTAGGAGAATGGGAGCAACATCACAGAAAATTTGGATAGAGGAAAACTTTGGTGTCTTTATGGGATATATGTTATGATGTATGGTCCTCATCAAGTGTTGTCTCACATGGATGTTCAAGGCTATAAAGGACGTGGAAAATATCCTTCAAAAATTAATGGAAATGGAACTCTCGGGCTTTATTTCTCAAAACATGGCTCCCAGAATTTGATGCTCACTCATCCCAACTAGATTTCATCCCTATTTGGGTAAGAATGCTAGGGATTCTATGATTGTTTGTTAAAGTCTTTAAGGAAATTGGAAATTCACTTGGCTTGTGTTATGAGGTAGATAGGCCATTTTGGATCATTGTATACGTGGGGATCATTATATATTTTGTGGGTCAAGATATGTCTAAGGGATTGGCATACTTCATTATCATTTGAAAAGGGCTACCAATGTTTTATTAAGCCCTCAACTATTAAGGGTAACCTTCAAATGCAAGAATTGTTTTTTTCCCCGAGGAAAAATCGTAACTTTTCATTAATTAGAAAAATTACATGTAGTAGATGCATGTTGGCATATGTAGTATGTTGGTCGTAGCCTTCAAAAAAATATATAAGTATGTTGGCCGTAGCCATTCAAAAATATATAGTCTGTACAAATTTACCACGCAGGGTATACTGATAAGTTTATGAGCAAAAAATATATACAATATGTCATCTAGAAACTGTTATAATTACTGCTGAAAAACTGCAAGAAAATTTAGGGCATGTCGGCCCTCTGATAGGCCCGATCTATATAGGGCCGATGATAGTACTGATAGTGTTCATCTCCATGTTGCTCTTGAATTATCCACAGGCCTCTGGGATGTGTCGTGGCCTCCTTGGAAAGTTGGTCAGCAGCCGAATTACGTTCCCTGTAAATATGTTGACATGAGATATAATTAAATTGAGCTTTTAAGATCATGATTTCATCCAATATGTTCCTGAGAGAGTGCATATGACATGCAAAAATGTTATTGAACCAATTGATGATGATTTTTGAATCTCCGAAAATCTGAATATGATTGCATGCATGTGCAAGTGCAAAATGTAGTAGATGTCTAAGAGAGATTAATTCTGCATAGTTGTTTGTCCCCATTCCAAGACCCATTTGTATTTTGAAGTGGTGGTTTTCAGTTTTATGTAGAAGGATTCCCCCTCCACAGCCCTGTGCTTGCGCCACACCATCAAAATAGGCCCAGGGAATAGTGCGATCAATGGTTTCAGGTAAGACAACACGACCAGCAGGTGTATGATTTTCATCTGGTATTTCATGATATGCAGCAACAATTTTTGCAATGGTGGACTGCCATCGAGCCATTTTATCTCTGAAGATAATCCCATTTCTTGCAAGCCAAATAGACCAACAAATCAGTAGGGGAAGGCAGTGTACTTTAGTGTTTAGGGATGCTGCTCCCCAAAGATCCCAGGCATTTGTTACATTGTGTCCATGCCATCTGATAGTTATGGATAGGGCAGCAAGGACTTGATCCCAGATGTGATTTACCGTCAGGCAAGATAGGAATAGGTGGTCATTTGTTTCCTTTGCCTGTTGACAGAGCACACACCAGGTGGGGCCGAAGAAAGATCGATGCATTAAATTATGCCCTGTTGGTGTCTTGTTATGAATGACATTCCACATAAAGAGCTTTGTGCGTGGAGGCGTTTTGAGCTTCCATAGCTTCCCCCACCAATCCAAGAGCACAAGTGGTCTGTGAGCAATATGAATAACTGGATAACCAGCCTTCGGGGAGTATGTGCCATGTTCAACAGGGGTCCATATGAGTTCATTTGCCCCATATTTTATTCGGACATGTGATTCAATCAGCGTTGTGATATATTCTTCCCAATCTTGTTGCCAATGAACAAGAATGCCCAAGTACTCTGCTGAAAACCATGCTTGTGAAAAAATAGTGTTGTTCCCCGGATCAGCAACATGAGCAATCACATTTATATTCCTGTGTTTGAGAAATTGTATGAGGTCAGGAGGTAATCGAAACATGTTCCCACATCTTGACCAGGGGTCAATGCCAATGCGAACATATGAGCCATTGTTGATTCTCCATGCTAGTCCATTCCTGATAGTAGGCATGGTGTGTAGGATCGCTCGCCAAACCATTGATATCCCAGATCACTGCCAAGTGGGCAAACATATCCAATCCATGAGCTGATGTGGCCAGATATATTTGTAATAGATTACTTCTATTCAGAGGTTGTGAGAGGTGAGGATAAGCCAGCTCATCTTAGCAGCAAGTGCATGTGTGAAGGAGGATAGATCCTTCAGTCCCCAACCACCCTATTTCTTTCAAATGCAAGAATTGTTATGAATATGGTCACCTGATAAAAGGTCATTCACTCAAGTTTAAGAGAAAATTTTGGGTTCAAAAAACCTCTCCAATTGCATAAGCATCATCACCTCTTTAGTTGGAATAAAATCTCATTCAAGCACAATAGGATCACCCCTTGGTAATCTTTCCTTAACAAGACCTCATGTAGATATTGGATAAGGAAATTCCACCCTTTTCTCCTCCAATTGAAAATTCCTATAGTCAATTATTTATTGGGACTTACAAGGTCATTCTGCAACCTAATTTGAGGATTTGTCAAGGGGATTTCCTCTCTATATTTTCAAGTGTTTAAAAAACTTTGAATATTGATCACATTCCTTTAGATGGAATAGGACAAACCCTCTCCACACATTCCAAGCCTCAAGATCGCCCTCTCCCCCCACGCCCCATCTCCCCTCAAGTAGAAAATACCTAATTCAAAATACCATGGAGACTCTTTCTCAACTAAGTTTAAAAAATACAACCTCAAACCTCCCAAAATAAGATAGGATATCTTTGAATAGGGACCAGAGGGAGGGTTATGACAAATTGAAGATTTATTTTATTTTATTTTTTGAAGCTAGACAAAGAACAACGAAATTATACATGTCCATTATGTAGAAAGAATCAATTTTTGAAGTCAAAAATAGTCATCAACAATCTCTAATGAAGGACCTTGGAGAATTATCCCCTAAGGATAGTATAAAATAATATTTTTTTGTCTAAATTTTGGAGGGTTAGTCAATCCCTCCAAGAAATTATCCATCAAAAGTTTGATTGATTCGCATAAGCCCTTTATCACCTTAACGTAAGATCTAATGTCAAATGGGGAAAGATGACCCAAACCTCTCCAAGGTTCTAAAGAGTTAGGTCTTTAGTTCTGCAAATGCTTTAGGAAGGTCTTAGGGATAGACAAAGGTTAGAAGTCTAACCTTCTTTTTTTTCTCGAACTTGTGGGATTTTGCATGAAGACAAGGGACCTCCATATCTTCTCTCAATCTGGAGAAAGAAATCACTTATTTAAATATCTATGACCCTTAGATATATTGGAGATTTTGGAACATTTCTTGGCTCCATGGAGAATAGTAGTACTAGGTGGATATCTAAATTTCTCTTTATGTGCTTTTGAGATCTGGGAGCTTACTACCCAAGTTGATTACTTCTCATTCTTCTTCATCAAAAAATTGGAAAGGTAAGACTCTTTGATATTGAACTAGCCAAATTTACTACGACCTAGACCAATAGGACAAGTGAAGCCAAGGTTGTTGAAAGCCCTGATTAATATATGGTCTTGGAGGAGGCCCTTAAATTTTGACATTGGGTCTCAATTCACACAATAAAAGCACCTTATAGCGAAGCATTTTGGTGTTACGATATTGGGAAAAAAATTCATGAAAACCTTCACTATAACCTTCACCATTCATAGCTTATAACAAATATTCCCTTTTTAGTAGAGGTTTTTATTATTTAGCGCTTACATTTTTAACATGCACGAGTGCATAAATTAAACATACCACACCAGTGTTCATATAATTACTATGCACATGTTCTATATTTTTTTATATGATACATTGGCACACATATAAATATTATGCATCAAGATGTTATATTTTGTTTTTTGGTACATTGATGCTCATATAATTTATATACATAGGGTCGTTATTTTTTGTTTTGAACTAGTCAATGGTCATAGTCCTAAATAAAGAACCAATGGATATTGAGCTTTGTATTGTACATATAAATCCATTGGTTCATATATTACTATGTGCACCAAAAGACGTGAAATTTTGATGCCATTATTTATCACCTATTAGGGCCTTATGATTCATAGGATCAAATGATGATTTAGTGTTGTTTTCAGTATTTCCAATTGTAAAAAATATTGTATATTGCAAATGATTTCCAAAAAAAGATATATAAATAAAAATAAAAAATGAAAAGAGGGTATATATATATATATAATGGAAAAGAAAAAGAAAAAAGAAAAAAATGATAAAAGAACCCCACAGAAAAGGAAAAAATGTGAAAGTGATGCCAGTTGAAGTGCCACTGATAGTACAATCATATTATTGAAGAATAAATTCATGAAATTGTGTGCAGCTTGTTCAACATGCCACAATCCTTTTTCTTGTTTGAAACATACTACTTAATCATGTTCAAGCAAATTTCAATTTATGTCAATTAGATTAGAATGAATAATTTAGCCAAACAGTGTAATCTTGGCTAAGATTAGGTTAGGTAAGTTAGATGAAGAAATTAATCCAACAGTGTAATCTGGATTAATGCAATTGTTAGATTAGTTTTTATTGTTTGAATAGGTGTTTTTAGTCCTTTAAATTGCAAAATAAATAAGGGTTTGCACTCCTAAATGCACCCTAGTTGGTTTTAGTTAGGTTAGCTTGGGGGAAAATTGAATTTATCATAAAAGTGCCATATGTGGTATTATTTGTCCAAAGTTTGAACCTTATTGTAAAATTATATGCACGATGAGACGTTTTGTCATTAAGGCCTAAAAGGCGCACATCTCCCCACTCCCGATCGCATCACCTATTTGATCGGACGACTCCCAAGCCTTTTCACCCCCTCCCCCCCTGCCATGTCTCCCTTTATCGATGGGGGGGGGGGGGGGTGTCTAAAAAAGAGGCTTCCCTGCTGGGCCCCGCCACCACGTGTCCCTCTCACACCATTTCGCACCCCCTCCCCACTTACAACTTACTGCTCATACCCCCCTCCGAAAACCGCTCAGCCCTTACTCCTTTTCTCGCCAACGGTTTCGCGCCTTTTTCCGCCTATCGCTTGGCACCATGTCAACTAACTGTTACACTCTCCTATTGCCACTTCCTCTCATTATGGTTTTCCTATTACAGAGTAAATCCTCCCCCAAATGGCCATTTCAGCCAACGATCCCACTCCATTTCAAATTTATAAATCCTTGCACTACCTTTGATCACTTTATTTCTTCATTCTCACATTCTCTTACCGTATTAATTCGATCTTCTTTTTCCCTCGTCCACAATCCATTGCTGACAGAGTAATAGCCTGCAAGTTGTTTTCCCGTGCAACTAGCACTGTCATCCTCTGCAATTTCACCCTGTTATCACAATGGCCCCAAAAACCAAAACTGATGCCACTGTGGTAAACCCGATGCTTTCTCCCTCTGTGGATTTAGACCACATTCCCTTAGCCGACAGAGACTACAAAATTGTTGAAACACATTGTGAATTTGACCTTTTTGAATTACACTGTTGGTTTTGGGACACCTATCTAGACTAGTCTGATGAGATTAGGCTTTGGCAGTCCAGATTACCCCTATTCATCTTTCCCCAATCCTATTATTTCCCTAAATTTTTCCTGAAGTTCCAAGCCTCTTACCTCTCAAGCAAAAGAGCCATCATATCCCCTAATGTTGAAATCCTTTTCACCATTACCCCTGAGAGTTCAAACCAGATGCTACAGATCCCACACAGTGAATCTGTGACTCCCTTCTCAATTGATGCTCTCAAACAAATTTACCTAAAGCTCACTTTTCCCTAGAGAGCTAGGATTTTTGAATTCTTCCCAACAGAAGATTCTCAATTGCCCAAGAAAAACCCCCCTTATCCCTCTTCTATTTCCCCCAAAAAACCAGAAGGATCATCTTTGTCTTGTCTTGCCTACTTGGATATTTCTCAGATGAATGGGTAGATGAGCCTATTTTAGGCTTTTTGTCCATCCTTTCCACAGAAGAAGGACATTCAGTCATTTTTTACTATGGCCACTTTCTTGCAGATATCATACATGAACAATTCCTTCAATTTCTAACTAAAGGAATGTTCAAATACTCTTCTATTCTCATGTATATGTTTCTTTTCTTCTAGACATACAGGTTTCCTTTTGCAGTCCAGAAACTCAATCAACAGGGTGAGCCTCAGTCTATAATTTTTTGGACTTCAATTATCAGAAATCATTCACAGGAGTACAGGTTTAAAGACTTCATTGACCAGTTCATATATCCAACAACTTGTTTTTTGAGCAGCCAAAAAATTCCTAGGATCAGTGAAGACATTCAAAAGGTGTTGCATCTCAGTGAGTAGGTGAAAACAGGTGATTGGTATTTATACCAAAATTATACAGAGATCAGGGTTTATGGCTCTGAGCTTCCACCCTATAAACTACCAAAATACCTTCCTATGAGGATATTTGCCTTAGAATACATTAGGCAAATAATCCAATCAGATAACATTCACTTTGTGGCAGCCAAGAAGAAGTCACAGTTCATAATCAAAACACAGATAGGGCCATTTATCTATAATAGTAGAGCAGCAGGAGAGGAAGCAAACCTCCTTCTAAAACAGATGAATTTTCCCCTCAGCTTCACATGGTCTTATGACCCCTTTGGGGTAATTTCTAAGCTAAGGGTGGAGCAAAAGACAACCCCTTATGTACATACCCAAAGACCAGAAATTGAGAAATATATGAATCAACGGGATTGGGTAGAGAACACATTGCAGGAGGCCAAGGAGAAGGTGTTGTCCAGAACCACTTCAGAGACTCCTACCCCTAGAGAGAAAATTGAGAAAAGGAAAAGAGAAGATGATTCTTCTCTAGTAACAAAAGTCTCAGCAAAGGAATTCAAGATTTACACGAAGAAAACAAAGACAAGCTCCAAGGTAGATTTCACACCAGGGGAGGAAACACAAGGTACTATTGTACTCTCTAGTCTTCATACTTTACAATTTGGTAGTAGTACCACTGATTCTCCATCATCCTCAACCACTAAAGAGAATCCAACCACAACACCTCATACAACAAGGTCATTTACAAAACAGAGGCAACTGGACATATTTCAAAGGTATAAAGAAATCAAACAGAGGAATGAAGCCCTCCATGACAACATTTATACTCAATTCAAGAAATAGTCTTCCTCAATTCAACACAGGCTCATTTCAGCCTATGATACAGAGAAAGGGAGAATGCACATGGCATTCTTGCAGGCCCAAGTACCTCAACCTAAATCAGCAGTTGATTTCAAGCAAACCACATTTGAGTTTGAGGCAAAAGATGTCCATCCTTTGGACCAGATGGACATGCACAGGCAAACAGGAGAGATGGTGTACTCAACTTTCACACAGACTGCCATTACTGCTTCCAAGCTGCAGCTATCTTTGAACAATGTTCAATCACAGCTCAAACTGGAGAAAATTTCCTCTTTGGCCAAAGATAATAGAATCAAATATTTAGAGGAGATGGTGATCAAAGCAGGTTTTGATCCAAGTAATTCAAAGGCCATGGAAGAGATTATTAAGAAGAAAAATGTTGATATAGCATCCCTGAGAAAGCAATTGAAGCTCCCTACCACTGAAGATCCTCAGGCAAAGGAGTTAGGAGAAACAAAAATATAGAAAGAGGAAATGTTGAAGCTACTGGTGGAACAGAGTGCACAAATTAAAGAGATGGAGGCAGAGATGGATAAACTAATCAAAGAAAAGGAGCAGAATTCTCATCTCGCTATGGTTCCTCTTGATGCAGTGCCTATTGCATCAATACTTCAAATAGGCATTCCTACATCAACTACAACTGCATGAGCATCCACCTCTACAGTACCCTCTACTTCAACTGCAGATGATTCTATCAAACTGGCCCAATCAATGGAAAATATGTCGATACAAGGAGAAGAAATAAAAAAGTTGTGAGAAGATGTAAAGGTCCTACAGGAACAAAACACTAGATATGAGAATTCTCTCCTAACAGAGCTGCAGAAATCCCAGAGGCTTACCCAGAGAGTGCAACAGATAGAAAAGGAAACTGCCATGGGTAATACCCTAGCCTAGGTCAAGGAGAACATTTGGAAAAGGATAGATGAAGCCATGATAGAAATCTGGCCATATGTTATGAAACCAGCTCAAGAAAAAGATAGAAAATATAGATCAACGCCTTAGAATTCAGCCTCTTCGAGGGGGCAAACCTCCTTTACATTACATAAATGAACAATTCTTGGATGATTCAAATGAAAAAACCTCCTTTCTATATATAGGAGTATAAGGAGTCACAATATAACCCAGCCAACCTAACAATAATAATATAAAAGCACAAAAATAACAATAGAGGGATTCTATGGGGCACAGTAATAACAATATGGGGATAATAGGGGCACAACAATATTAATAAGGGGTACAACTACAATAGTAATGGGGTAATCACTAGTATTATAGGGACCCAACATGCCCCTCTCCTTCAAAAAAGTGTTGTCCTCAACGCTTGAGTAGTTCTGGATGCTTCTGTATAAAATTCTCATCCTCCCATGTGGAATCTTCAGCGGATAAGTTCTTCCACTTGATAAGATACTCTGAAATTGATCGATTTCGTAGCTGTCGAGTTCTTGTTTCTGTGACTGCTTCCGGTTCCAATATAATTTTTCCTTCCTCGTCAAGTTCTGGCAATATTTTTTGAACTGGGAGCTTGTCGCCTATAACCTTCTTTAAACATGAAACATGGAAAACTGGGTGCAATCGAGAAGCTGCAGGAAGCTCCAATTTGTATGCCATAGTACCAATCTTTTGCAACACCTTGTACGGACCATAATACTTTGGTGATAATTTATTATCCTTCTTAGCTTGCTTGAGGGACATTTTCTTATATGGTTGTAGCCGTAGGAATACCCAATCACCTACATCAAAACTTCTTTCACTGCGATGTTGATCTGCCTGTTGTTTCATTCTATTCTGTGCCAACACGAGGTTATCCTTTAAGAGTTGGAGGACTTGTTGTTGATGTTCGATGTGATGTTCCACTGCTTGAACCTTAGAATTTTCTCTTAAATATGATGTGATGGATGGTGGCTGATACCCATAAAGTGCCATAAATGGGGTCATTTTTGTTGCTGTATGGAAGGAAGTGTTATACCACCATTCAGCCAGAGGCAACCATTTGACCCATTGTGTCTGTTTATCAGATACAAAGCAACGAAGATATCCTTCCAAACATTTGTTTACTATCTCAGTTTGCCCATCAGATTGAGGATGATAAGATGAGCTATGAGCTAACTGAGTACCAAGACAAGAAAATAATTTTGTCCAAAAATTTCCAGTGAAAATGGGATCTCTGTCACTTACAATAATCTTTGGGTTTCCATGTAGCTTTTGAATTGTTTCCATAAATGCAGTAGAAACTGTACTGGCTTTAAATGGATGTGATAATGCACAAAAGTGTGCATACTTGGTAAGTCTGTCAACTACCACCATGATGACACTCTTTCCCTCAGACTTGGGTAAACCTGTGATAAAATCCATTGAAACCTCCTCCCAACGTTGGCTTGGAATGGATAAAGGTTGTAATAGACCCGGTGTCTTAATTGTTTCAACTTTATTTTGTTGGCAAACCAAACATTCCGCCACAAACTTTTGAATATCTGATTTAAGGCCATCCCAAAAAAATTCCTTCTTAACCCTGTGGTAAGTTTTTAAAAATCCTGAGTGCCCTCCTAAGGGAGAAGTGTGCAATTCCATAAGAATCTTTTGTTTTAGCTGGGAATTCTTACAGAGGTATAAGCGATCTTTGTACCATAACGAATCATTTTGCCAGCTAAATGTATCAGACATACTGGAATCTTGTTGTAACTTTCGAATAAGTGCCCACACTTCTTCGTCATTCTTCCATTCCTCCCTTGCTTCGTTTATCCAATCTGGTTGGATAATAGAAATGGCGCACAACAATGCTTCCACATCCTCATCCTTTCTTGAGAGTGCATCTGCCACCACATTTTGCTTCCCTTTTTTGTAGATGATTTCAAAGTCATAACCCAACATCTTTGTGACCCACTTTTGTTGCTCTTCAGAGGATAATCTTTGTTCTAAAAAGTATTTAAGGCTATCATGATCCGTTTTTACCTTGAAGTGTCTTCCCATTAGGTAGGGTCGCCATTTCTTAAGTGCATGGAGTATTGCCAACATTTCCTTCTCATAAATAGCTTTGTGTAAAAACTTTCCCTTGATTGGACGACTTTCAAAAGCAATGGGTCTTTCATCTTGCATTAAAACAACACCAATTCCATTTCCTGAAGCATCACATTCCACAATAAAGGTTTTTGTGAAGTCCGGTGTAGCTAAGACCGGTGCTTGGCACATTGCCTCTTTAAGATGTTCGAAGGCCTTTGTTGCTTCTGGAGTCCATGAAAATGCATCTTTCTTCAATAATGTTGTTAGAGGTGCTGCTATTCTCCCATAATTCTTAACAAACTTGCGATAATACCCTGTCAACCCGAGAAATCCTCGCAGATGCTTTATGGATGTGGGGATTTTCCATTCCTTAATGGCTTTAATTTTGCTAGGGTCTACCTTAACTCCTTCATGAGATACAATATGACCCAGATATTCCACCTCTTGTACTCCAAAGAAACATTTGGATCTTTTTGCATATAATTGTTTCTCCTCCAATAGTTGTAGCACCCTGTTCAACATGATCCTTCCAAGACTTGTTGTAGATTAGTATATCATCAAAAAATACTAACACAAATTTTCTAAGGAATGGTTTGAAAATTGAATTCATCAAACCTTGAAATGTTGAAGGTGCATTGGTAAGGCCAAAAGGCATGACCAAAAATTCATAATGACCCTCATGAGTTCTAAATGTTGTTTTCGGAATGTCTTCAGTCTTCATTCTGATTTGATGATATCCTGAACGAAGATCCAACTTGGTGAAGTAAATTGATCCATGCAATTCATCCAGTAATTCATCAATGACAGGAATGGGAAACTTATCTTTAATAGTGAGCTTGTTGAGCTCCCTATAATCCGGACACATGCGCCATGATCCATCCTTCTTGTGCACCAATACTACTGGAGCAGAGAAAGAACTTTGACTCGGTTGAATTATACCAGCCTCTAGCATTTCTGCAACCATACGTTCAATTTCACTCTTTTGGGCATAGGGATATCTGTACGGCCTGATGTTTGGAGGAACACTTCCTGGAATCAGATGAATAGCATGATCATGATCACGAATAGGTGGGAGACCTTTGGGAGTCTCAAATACCTTGGAATGATTGTCCAAGACTTTTTGGAGATCTGGAGAAATAGATGATTCCAATGTGGAAACATCTAGCGAACATAATTGTGCAATTACACCTCTTTGTTCCTTTTTTAGAAGCTTTGTCATACCATTAGAGCTGATTATCTTTCCTGGTTTCCCTGCAATACCCCTTAATTCAACTTCCTTTCCTTCCACAGAAAATTTCATGAAAAGTTCTTGAAAATTAAAAGCTATTGTACCCAAGGATTGTAGCCATTGGACTCCTAGTACAACATCAGCACCTCCCATTGGAATGGAAAGCATTGGGCTAGTCAATACATATTCTCCCATGGATAGCTTGATATTATGGCACTTTCCAGAGCAATTTATTGTTCCTCCATTTGCAACCATCACTTGACACTCTGGTGCTGGATATAAGAAGCAATTCAATTCTTTTGCTACCTTACAATGAATAAAATTGTGGGTACTTCCTGAATCAATCAACACTATTACCTTTTTCTTCTTGATTTGTCCTTCTATCTTGATGGTTTGAGGAGTGGTAATTCCCGCCAATGCATTACAAGATATGGTCGGATTCATTTCTTCTTTATCTAGGCTTTGTTCCTGGAGTATATCCTCTTCTTTTGACCTTTCTTGCTCCTTTTCTTCTTCCTCTTCACAATCTATGTAGAATAATTTCTTCTCAGCACACTTATGACCTTTAGTGTATTTGCTATCACAACTGTAACAAAGCCCTTTTGCTCTTTTTTCTTCCAATTGTTGTGGTGTCAACCTTATAGGTTGTGGAAGACTAGGGGCAACAACACTTCCATCTTTATAGTTGTGAGTGGTATGCTTCCTGGTTGCCATAATTTTGCTTTCCATTTTTCTTGCTAACCTGAATGCCTTCTCTAATGAATCAGGTTCCCAAAGGCGAACATCATGTTGGATATTATCCTTTAAAGACCCTATGAACACATCAATCCTATGCTCCTCTGGAATATTTTTACCCTTATGTTCAATTTTTGGAACTCCTCAATGTGCTCCATTATTGAACCCTTTTGTTTGAGACTTATCAATTGGCTAAAAAAAGTGTTGCTTTTTGTATCCTCATAATGTGCTATCAATTCTTCCGTAAAAATTGCCCAAGTGATAATTTGTTTACGAGAGCAAAGCCATTGATACCATACAAACTGATTTGGTTCCAAATATAAAGTTGCAATACGTACCTTTTGTGTGTTTTGCACATTATTGAGATCGAAAAATTGCTCCATCTGTAATATCCATGTTGCGGGATCCTTGCCATCAAACTTCCTCATATCGATTTTTGGAATATGGTGGGTCTTCGATCCAACATTAGAGTCTATGGAATCATGATTAACATTTCTTTTGTTCTCATCATGAGTTTCCTTTACTACCCTTTCACCATTAGTGACCATTTCTTGTAGCAACTTATTCATATTTATCTTCAATTCTTCCATGTCTGTCTTCAAATCTGTCTTCCAATCGTCCATATTAGCTTCCATGCCATTCATCTTAGCTTCCACGCCCTTTATCTTAGATTCCATGCCATTTATCTTAGCTTCTGTTAGCTTTTGTGAGACTGACATTTGTTGCACTTGGTCTTGTAATTTTGATATATCATGTAGCATTTCTTCCTCTTCTTCATGAGTCATGCTAGAGCTTTCAGGTTGCTTACTAGGTGTTTGCATTTTCTTTCCTCTGGGCATCAGTTACTGATAATAATGCTCTACTATGCCCTTTGAATTCCTTCAAAATAATTTTTCAAACCAAGCTTAAGCAAAAATTTAAAAAAATATACACACCTTTTTTCACTTTGTAGGAGCTGGATATTGCCTCTGATGTATCTCTGTAATTTCTGATCATCTAGTTTTGAAATTGCGATTTGTAGTAGCCCTCTATGTCCTCTTTCCAATGCCACCAGTCTGATCCCAATTGGATTCTCCAAGGAAGAGTTATGTCAAATCTCCCACAGTGACCTGATTATAGACTAGTTCAGTAGAGCGAACTTGTACGACGTGCCACATGTCCCTGTTTCGACCTTTGGCTATAAAAAAAGATATACAAGAAACTACAGTCCGTCCTCTTTCTGTAGCTTCTTACAAAATTTCAATCCGATGCTCAGAGAGAAAGTTATGACGATTTTCCCCAGGTCACCTGTTTGGAATGTAATTCAGGAGTCTGCAAAAAGACCAACTTCCTCAGATCATATCTCCGCAAATATAGCTCTAAAAGCTCTGAAATTTAGATCCGAGATTCAGCGCGACATCTTCTCAAATGGGTTTTTTTTTTAGCTTCTGAAACGTCGTAGAAAAAAAAGTTCTAGCGAAAATGCCACGATGACTTGTTTGGAGCAGCGAAACCCTAGAATCCAAAGCTCTGATACCAAATGTTATGAAACCAGCTCAAGAAAAAGATAGAAAAGATAGATCAACGCCTTAGAATTCAGCCTCTTCGAGGGGGAAACCTCCTTTACATTACATAAATGAACAATTCTTGGATGATTCAAATGACAAAACCTCCTTTCTATATATAGGAGTATAAGGAGTCACAATATAACCCAGCCGACCTAACAATAATAATATAAAGCCACAAAAATAACAATAGAGGGATTCTATGGAGCACAGTAATAACAATATGGGGATAATAGGGGCACAACAATATTAATAAGGGGTACAACTACAATAGTAATGGGGTAATCACTAGTATTATAGGGACCCAACACCATATATACAGATCATATTTGAGTAGAAAGAATTAATTGAGAAATATAATGAAGCTATTGAAGAAATCAGAGAGAAGTTGGGTGATAAACCCAGTGAAGCTACAGAACTCATCAAGTTCCTCAATTCCAAAAACAAGCAGGAGCTAGAAGAACTGGAGATTGAGGACAGGATTGAGACCATACTAGAGGTAAAAAGGTGTTGATCAAAAGGAATTTGATTAGACAGCTGGAAGAAAAATGTCAAGTTTTGGACATTAGTGTATAGAGGTTCTTCAGCAAATTGGAAGTCCTCTACAAAAAGGGACTTCCCAATTTACTAGTGATAAACAACATGCTCAGCACATGGTCAGATTATAGTCAGAAATTGATGACCATTACTAAATATGGCACTAAGTTTGCAAGAGTGAAAGGCAGCATAATAGGGAAAGCATTTTTAGAAGCATTGACATATGATTTAGACATCCAGTATGAAATCAAGCACATCTTTATTTCCAAACCAACTTTTGCAAAATATACTGAAGTGGACGAGGTCTATAGGAAGTTACTCAAGATGTCTATCCCTAGTGAAGAACATTGGGATAAATTGTGCAAGTTACTGGAGTAAGAAGATGATTAGTTGTACAGCTCAACATCAACAACACAACAGGATTCAAAGGGCCAGATATTTAGCAGTTCCACAAAGCGAGTGCCAGCATTTCAAACAGTTTCAATTTTCCTAAATTATTGTAACAATTAGATAGATTATGTTTAGGAATTCCTAAAATACATCCTAGTCAGTTATGACAAGATATTTTGTAAATAAACTTATAAATACTTCTCTTTTGAAGTATGAAGGGTTGATTTTTGCATTCCAGAAAGCTATTGTACTATTTCCATTTGATGGGTTGATCAGTAATAAAAAGGACATTCTTCACAGGATTCATGTGTTGGACTATTTGGTGAAGTGCTTCTCTCACTGTCTATGTGTTTATTTCTTTGTTTCCATACTTATGTGTTCTTAAATCTAAATTATTTTATAGAAAGTTGATGAACAAAATTTGTTGAAAGATACACTCTAATTCTGGTTGTGGATAATTTAAATGTTTTCTTCTGATATCAAGTTAAAGAATTCTTAACTGCTCTTTAGCTTCAATTGAACCTATATCTTTTCTTCTATTACATTTCATTTAAATCTAAAAGATCCAATTAGTTCAGCTACCTTGCCCTGTGAAACTCCTTTGAAAATCTGAGACAGATCCCTATTAAGTTTGTAGACTCCATAGCCCAATGGAAGTTTCAGGCATTTAATCAACCAAATCAATTTTAAAATCAAACTCCAAACTCTCATAACTAGCCTAATATCTAAATACAACAAAGTTAAATATGATAGAGAGATCCCTCTCTGAGTTTAGGAAGGCTAGATCCTAAGCTCCAAAGTGGTTTTGTGGTTACCTCTGTGTTTTCTTTCACAACCTCGAAAATTACAGAGTGCTAACATCACCAAGCATCAATGTGTATATTATATTTAAAGCAAAGTAATATTTTGAAACAATATATATAGTCTTGTCATGTTGTCATTCAAAGTGATGATTTTTCACAATTTGTAGCATTGGCATGCTAATGTAATTAATAGGAACCATTGTGTATGACTCACAAAAACACACCATTGTGTTTGACTCACAAATATATATATATATATAAGATGAACCATTTAGTGAATTCAAACGAATACAACCCACCAATATGTATATATTTTAATTAATTGTTTCTTTTTTAAAAATTTCAATTAATCATCTCAAAATCAAATATCTTTTTATAAATATTGATTCTTATATTTTAATTATTGTGTTTGATATAATGATTGCATTAATGCATTATCCAATGGATTACACCTCTATTATTTGTAATAATGTAACTCATCTATATATTAATTACTTAGTAATGCAACATTTTACAACATCAAACAATGTAATAAGATAATAAACTCATTTGATTATTATATATGAATAAGAGACCCATAATCATATAAAATAGGACATTGTAAATGTCCACAATAATTAGAATGTAGCTAATGTGTAATTGTTACACTTATTGGTAACTTATCAATATCCAATTGAGACAATAATCCAGGTGGATGTTGGTGGCCACCCACCTATTCCACTGGGACCCCCACCACTATCTCTTTCAGTTTTTCAGTTTCCTTAATTGTAGCACAATTTACTATTTTTGGTAGTTTTTCGGGTCCTAAACTTCCAAAGTCATTTTAAGGCCCTAAACAATGCTTTTTGGGAAAACTGGGAGAAACAAAAGTTGTGGACCAGTGTTGGATGGTTGGAAGTTGTATTCCTCAAATAGATCTTTCTAAAAAGGTATTGTGCGCGTCAAATGGAGATCGTATGCCAAAGTTACGAACCCGGGAAGTTGATGTACCAATTTACCCAAATGGGGCCCATAGTTTTGGTGCTTCATCTCCTAGGGTTAGGTTTTTGGATGTTTAGGGTTTTCCATTATTTCTCAATAATAAATAGGCCTTTGAGCCTCATTGTAACACAGTTTAGAGGCATGTAGCTGCCACATCTCTTCTCAGAGATAAGCTACCATCGCCCAAGCTAGTCTTATTTCCATTCTGTTTGTAAGCATATTTCAATATTTGATATTAATGAAAAGAAGTGTTATTTTTTTTGCATCTTTGTATTTATGGTTATATCTGTAATTTGTTACGTTCTTGTTTAAATTCGGATCAGACAATGTGTCCAATACATTAAAAGTAATGTCAATATGTAATTGTGACACTTATTGGTAACACGTCCTCATATAATTGGGGCAATATGTCAAGTATATTAAACAAAATCCTTGATTTTCACATACAAATGTTTCAAAACATACAACTTGCAGCAACATTCAATTATATTCATTATCATTCATCACTTGAAATATTGTTGTTGTCACTCAAGCAACATATATGCCACATTTCTTCATCACTTGTAGGAGAAATTGTACTTGGCTTATTAACCTAATGTTTTCTTGATCAACTTGTTTTTGATGTTCTACCTATTTATGTTCTAGCGACAAACATAGAAATAAATTGTAATATATATATTTACATTGATATAGTAGAATATACACAAATATGTAAATCAAAAAGTGTATTCTACCAACAATTGTTTCATAAATAATATACATTCTTTGAAAGTCATGCTCCATGTTTTCTTGGAAATCTCTTCCATTGACTCTACTCCATACTTTGTTTCATATATGTTTAATATGCCATAAAAAAGCGTGGATATAATATAAAGGTTTTTTTTGTTCCATTAATTATAAACTGAGAGAAGTTAAACAACACATCTATTTAAAAAATTGTCCAATTAACCTTTAATACTTCGCCATATACCCACAACTCATACTTAACCTAATAGTGATCAATTATTTGGTAGGCTCTTCTTTATATGTCAGTGCCTATCAAGAGACATCCATAGATGGGTGTAGATTAATTCTTTAGATATTAGATAACAAAATCTTAATTAAGAAATATTAAAAATGTAAGTGTTCACAGACTTTACAGTCAAACTTTTTCTTCCTTGTCCTCCTATCTTATATACTAAATAGGTTCCATTTTGTTTTTTTTCTACAACAAAACAATTGAAAATTAATATTTCATGTGATAATTAAATTTCATGCACATAATCAAATAAATTGTTTTAAGTTGTTTTCCCTAACCTTTTATCATCCATCTTCTAATAATGAAAAAACCTAAGAATCATTGGATATAGAAGTTATGAAATAATTTTTACAAAATGCCCATAAGGAAATCATATGCATCAATATATGATAACAATTTGTTACAAATTCGAGAACATTTTTTACTTTACAAATTGTTATATTCACTTGATGCTATATATAGTATTAGATGCACTAGTGCCTCATTATTGTTTATTTCACAGTGCAAAACTCATGAACAAATTTAAAACATGAAATTTTTTATACTAAAAACAATGTTATTTATATTTTAAATCAAGTGTTGTTGTTGACATGAACATATGGACCGGTGCTCTATTCCCATATAATCCACACCAATAATCATGTAAGTATATGTTAAAAAAATTAAAACTAATAGTGATAGGGTTTGGGATCTAATGCTACGTGTGCTCCCATTGCAATGAATATTGAATGCCCCTCATACAAGAAAAGAAACTTTATCAAATATATTGCTTAAAAGGGAGAAAAAAAATATTACTATGAACTACAGAGAGGTAAACCAAGAGAAATCCAATGCTAAAGGTAACTATGAAACCCTTCAATGTTTTTGAGAATGTAATAAAAAATGTATGAATCAAATAGGGAAAATATTGAGATAATCAATAGAATGGAGTCATATACCTAAAATTTCTTCTCTACATATTTGTATGTGACATATGGTGATCCCTTACAAATTTAGCTCTTCAAAAAAATCACCCATCTAAATTTTGGAAAATGGAAAAATAATGAAATAAGAATTATTGCTTTCATTTACAAATACACATTTAGAAAAATGAAATTTCTTCTCATTTTTTATTATATATTTTTTGGGCATTAATGATAAAAGTGCACACTATTTTTTTGTAACTTACTTTTCTCATTGTGTTATACAATGTAAAATGAACCGCTGTGATTTTACATTGAAATTGCATTGCTAGATAATTTAAGTGACAAAATACAAATGCAAAACTATGCAATTAAAATTTTGTGGAGGAAAAAGTGGAGATCACTCTTCCGTTCATGTCTGCATGATTTGGCATACTAGCACATTTGGAATTAAAAAGGAATCCATATTTTATGAGCTTGGGTTATTAGACATATGCCATCATGCTTTGTTCACATTTTTACAAGGGAATTTGTTCTCATCTATGTCAGAATGTGGAGCCATATGTTTTCTCAAAACGCTGCAATCAAGTGTTTTTTATGTAGAAGTGTTTAATGGGGATTGTTGGTTCATGTTGGCTCTTCAAAATGTCATCTTCTTCACACTATTTTCCTTCAGTTCTTATCATATTTCGCTGCTCTATAACCTTATATTAAGATCATTTACATGATTATATATGGGTTTAGACTCATTATTTTCCAAAGCATTTATTTAGTATTTTGAGTGAATTTATTATTAAATATTAAAAAAATAACATGTTTTCACTTATATCTAAAAGTTCGATGAGTTTTATGATGTTTATAGGCATATTTGAAGACTCCAACAAAGTCATATTTAACCACTTAGCCTCAAATTCGAATTTCCTCTTCAACTCTTGAAGATTTGAAGATAATTATTCAAGCACATTCAATGGAGAAGAATCATGGAAGTTTTGATAAGATCTCCTATCAAGGATATTAGAGATTTTTGAGAGGATTTATAGAGATAATTATCTCCTAACTTTATCAAATTTGTTGTACCTACTTGAGAGAAAAGTGGATCTAAATTTGTTAGCTCTTCTCAAAGAAACTCATCTATAAATAGGAGTGCTTTCTTCATTTCAAGGGGAGGAAGGGAGAAGAAATTTGGAATTTGTAATCAAAATACTTGAAGAAATATCTTTGTAGCTAGACTTCAATTCGTTATCACAATAAAACTTCGTTTTTCAAAAAAATTCAGAAAATGCTAATAGTTTCAGCGTCAACATTTTAGTTGTAATAAACAGGGAAATTACTGGTAGCAGGGCTATCAACGTTTTAGTGATCTGATATGGTATGCCGAAGAAATTTGTTGACAACGGGCTTATCAGCAATTTCATTTTGATTGACAGGCCAACTGTCAGCGCCAAAACCAAATTTTAAATTTAAAAAGTGATGACTATATTGACCACGTCAGTGTCAGCGATATCATTGAAACGTGTCTCTATCTATTTTGAAGGGGTAAAAAGTATTGGTTAATGATTTGTTCTCTGTTGCTATGAGTGAATGTCATTTAAAATTATTTTACCATATGATATGAATTCCATTCGTAATCATAACCTAAAGCTCTGTGATTATTCACTCGCCAACTGTAATATCCCATCTGCATGTCAAGTTGTTTTACCATGTCCCGTCAATAGTTTGTTTTTGTTAGTTCGGAGTCAGTCACACTTGGCATTGAAAATCATTTTTCTCATAGGGATTCAGGATTGAATCCCAGGAAGACCACATAGCATGATGGGGAAAGGAGGCAAAGTGAATCGATCTGAGCCCAAAGCGTCGGATTTGCTAGACATATACCCCGAAATTCATCAGTTGTTTCAGCAAGCTGGTTGGAGTGAATTTTTCCACTATTGTACCAACTACCATGATGCAGTGGTTCAGACTTTTGCTCAAGGTTTTGATGGAAATCACGTGGAGGTTGGAGGCTTGTCATTTTTCAGTTATAGAGCAGTCCATTGTTGAGGCCACAGCCTTACCAACAGATGGAGAGAAGATTTTCCACAATCATGTGTTGGCAGGGATTGATGTCCCTTTCTTTTTCAAAGAAGAATTCAAGGGGAAAAATTGGAGGGTCAGAGTTCGAAAGGAGTGGTTGCAAGACAAATGGCATGTCCCTTTACGCCTCTATCAGCAATATTTCACCTATGAAGGAAGGTTTAATCGGGTAAACCTCTACCACTTTTATTTCCTCGTACATCTTGCTGGTCAAATCAGAATTAATCCATGTTTTTATTTACTAGAAATCCTTAAACATATGGCAGTTAGGTTCAGGGCCTGCATAGATCCCTCCTCCCATTTCATATACCACAAAGCCCTGATAAAATTGTTAATTGAAAACTAGCTAGCCAGGGCAGAAAGGACTTGGATCCATTTCCTTTTTTGGGGAGGTTTTCAACCTCAACCCCTTAAAATATGAAGAGGCAGACCAAAGACTGCCAAAAAGGAGAAGAAAACTAAAGGTCAAGCCCCTATTGAGCCGCCTCCCATCCAAGCAAACATAGAAATTTGATCTACATCCTTTGGCCCTAAAATTCCCAATGTCTACGAGAGGAAAAGTGTCATGCTCCATAAACCAGACCATGTATGCCCTATAAACCTACCTACTTATATTAACTCTTCCCAGGTTGTCACTCCACCTTTTGAACCCTCCCCAGCAGACGCAACTAAAACATAGGTTCCTAAAGGCAAAGAAGCAAAGATTGAGACCGAAGAGGAGACATTGTTTGAAGTTTTCAAGGGTGGTAGGAGACCCATATAGGACCAAGTAACAAATTAAGATACAAAATCAAACTCAGAAATAAACCAAAGTTGGCCAAAGAAGTGATTGATGTTGACAATATGTCACTAAAGGACCTCATCATCAACAGGAAGAAAGCTACAGGCTCTAAGAAGAGCAGAGACAAAGGAATTGTGAAGAGGGGTCCTATGGAGACAAGGCAGAGTAAAAAACAAAGACTGGAGAAGGTGGATGTACTTCTCAAGGCAACTAGCACCCTCCGCTAGGAGGCTTGGGGGATTAAACTTGAAATTTTGCTTATCTATTTCATGAAATGGGGTTTTCATTTTATCACTGATAGTCAGACTTATAGTTTTTTCATACAACGAAACATTTGGGGAAGTTGACATTCCCATCGTAAGCATTTTTGGTGAAACTGACAAATCCACTGTTAGCTATTTTGGGACGAAATTGTGCACCCGCTGACAGAAAATGATATAGGGAAGAAAATTTGATACTCTGTCTATCAACTGTTTTGGAGCAAACAGGGAGTGTTGACATCTCTGTTGTCAACGAAACTCAAACAGGCGAAAATTTTTTACCTTCCTACCGTCAACAATTTTGAAACAAGGGAAAAAATAAATGCTGACAGACACTCTGTCAACGAAAGCTACAAATCATAAAAACCAGTGAAGATGATAGCAACAGCATCAAAAAAATTTTCTAGGAGGTCCGAATGAAAGAAAGGATGAACAGAAAAGCAGTTTTGGTGGAAACTTGAACTTGTTTTGTAGAGGGACCTGTTTTGCCAGCTAGGATGTTGTGCTATCAATTAGGGACCTATTTCTATTTCCAAGGAAGACAGTTTGAGAAGATATTTCACTTGACCTATATATCAGCATATTTTCCTGTAGCTATTTTAGGAAAAACTGAATGTATTTAAGTTTTTATTTACATGCATGAACTTGAAGATATTTAGATATCTTAGATTATTGTAATTAATATGGAGACTATTATTTTGCAATCAGTTGATGTAAGTTCTATAAAAAAGTTTATGAAGAATGAAGAAGGGTTGGCTTTTATTGAAAAACATTTTGCATTCTAGTATATTTGAGCAGTCTTGAATATATTACAGTTTTTAATGAGAATTTTATAGGAAACTCATGTGTTGTAGTTCCCTGTCAGTTTCCTCTTTGTTATAAAAAACTTTTTTTCATGTCTGAAAATGTTAGTATCTAAGATTGGGATTCATTGATGCTCATTTCTTGTATTTATCAACCATTAGTATTTGTTACCTCAATCAGCTATAAACTCTGTCTCATTTCAGTTCTTTTCTTCCAATTTCTCAAACAGTCAAAGGATTTGTTGCTATGATGATTTAGCTTTACTTGTTTAGAACTGGACTCCATGCCCAATGGTATGTTTTGTAAACAGCCCAACCAATTTTATCCTATGAACTAAATCTGGCCACCGAACTCAATTGTGAAACCTACTATTACAGTGACCATAGAGTAGTTGATTTTTACGAAGTGATCCCTCTCCGGGTTGAAGGGCCAAATTTAAACCTAAAAGAGGTTTGAGGTTACCTTGGCTTTTTTCCCGCGGCCAGGGTTTTCCCTAAGTGATAACACAATCTTTGGTCCAAGTGGATCCCTAAAGGCCTAAAAAACAAAGTCCTTGAATCGCAAAAAAAACTAAGACCATATCGAAGAGCTCATCGCAAGATTTTCAACGGAACAGACAACGCCTCAATCTGACCCTACATGCAAAAGTTATGCCCAGTCAAAGTTTTGGTCAAACCTAGCTAAAGAACAAAAGTTAGCAGACCTCCAAATAAATTTGGTGAGTCGCTACATTTGGAAGAGCCACCAAATATGGCAGAACCCCGCTAAAGTTAGTGGTAGGATAAGTGGCCCAATAACATGGGGCAATGTGGCCCAATCGAATGGTACCACGTGGCACCCACTTGGCGGCCAAATTGGCCATCGGCCGACCAAAATGTGGAAGTTGGTTCAACGATTGGGCGACATATAAATTTGGCGAATTGTTTAAATACAAAATATATGAGTTGGTGGGCGACCAAACTTGGTGGAACCGCTAACCCCAACCCCAACATAGTGGATAATTACAGTTATATATATGCCATTGGTTACAAACATCTAACACCCAACCAACGAATAATCAGACGGGTTAAGTTTAGATAACCAACGATTTATAAAACTATGAGCGGAAAAAATAAAATGGGTGGTTTAAACAGTTGTTAAAAATATATCATTAAATGTTTGAACGGTTGGAGGCATAATTGATGGTCACTACAAATTGTGAACGGTTATGTAACATGTTATATTTGGCGAGCATTTGTTTGATGTTTTAAAATGGGTCGGTGGGGAGGGTTGAACCCGCGACCCCATGACCAACGAACAAACTTAACATAATCGCATAAGCTAGTAAGCAAACTCGACGAACTTTGTATAATACGTCAACCAACATACATTTAAATTAATTGTTTTCCCATTTCATCAGGGAGGGGCTGTGAGGGTCGAGGAGCGTCGAAACCAGTCGGAGGGCGGAACATGGAAGACGTTGTAGAACCTAGCACATAACTGTGCATGCCAAAACCAGGAGGCATGGTTCCAAGGAGTATATTCTAGGAGAATATTCCCTATAATATTTTATGTAGAATTTTTGGAGGAATCTGAAAGATTCCCTGAGGGCCCAGAATTGACAAAGTTAGAATGGAGCCAAGTTTATACTCATTTTATCCATAGTTTCACAAATATTTCAATGGTGCAATTTGTTTTTGCATCTCAACAACAAATTTCAGGGGACATGGCAGAAACTCTCCTTTTCCATTAGTTGTTGGGCATGAAGTTCGAGACAACAATGTGCCTTTCAAAAGTAGGTCATGTTTACAGTCAAAATTCTCGGGAGGACAAGATAGACTTACTGGTGTTGTGACTGTTGTGTTTTGAGCAGTTAAATTTCAAGTCTTTCCTAGGAATAGACGTATAATGATGTATCTTTCCATGTACTTTCCTTTCTCTTTTATGATATGAATGAAGCAGCCTCCCCACTATTGAAGCAGGGCATAGAGACGTAGTTTGCACTAGACAAACTTTGTTATCAAACTTTTTGTGTGCATTGTCTTTATGGTCTCCTTTATCTTGCTTCTTCTTTAATTGTTTGCACATATGGTTTTTAAATGCTCTTTCATGCAGTTATGTTAACATCAACGAAAGAAAAGATCTTGTATAATGTTGGTATTAGAGGAATACCATATCAAGATTGGTATCAAAGTGGTCTTCTTGCTGATGTGAATTTCAAGTGTGAATGATACCCAGAGATTGGAAGTGTGACATGAAGAAGGAAAATGGAAGACAATGATGTCCTTGATTAGGAAGAGTAATATTTTCATAAATATTTCTACACCATGGCAAATAAGGTAGATATTTTTTTGCAGATTATGAGAAGAAATTAGCAAAGGAGTAAAATGAGAAGGAAGAGAAAACAAAGGACAATGCTTCGATAAATCAAGAAGAACCTCCATCTCCATCTTCAGATGAATGTTATTCAACATATCATTCTAATCATTCTAACAGACAACATAAAAATCCTTCTAAAACTCATTTTTTAAAATTGAATGTAAAGTTTCATTTGTGTATGTTTAACGGAGAATCTAATGTAGAAAGGTTAAACAAATGGATCTGACATAATGCAGTGTATTGTTGGATACAATAGATCAAATAGGATGAGGCAAATATCTAGTTCGTATCTCTTAGACTAAGAGGCACCACTCTCATATGGTGGGAGAGAAAACTTCAGAAAGGTAGAAAGCATGTGGGTAAACTCCTTTCTTCTGGGTCTGAATTTGTTTTTTCCTGGTTTGAATTTGTTTATGCATTAAAAGGACAACTTTATCCATTGGGGTATCAACAGAAATCCATGGAAGAATGGAAACATTTGAAACAAGACAAAGGTCAAGATGCTCAAAGTTTCACAGAGGAATTTAGGAAATAAGCTTTGGCATTGGGCATTCCTTTAGATTCACCTAATACTTTGATGAAATATATTGGTTCTTTACATAATTATCTTTGACATTCTTTGTTTTTGTTTGAACCCACTACTCTTGATGTGGCTAGTGTGAAATCCATTCACCTTGAAAGTGGGGGAAAGTATGAATAAGACAACCATGCAAAGAAGGCAATGAAAACAAAGAAAAGGGAAGAAAAGCTTTCTTGCACTCATTGTGAGAAAGAAGGGTTAATGAGAAGCACTACTAGAAACTACATCTAGAATTGAAGCCAAAGAAGAATGGTGGAAAAAAGAAGCAAAAGACAGTTTCTACAGTGCAACAAGGTCTTGGATTCAATTTAGATAATGAGATGAAGATCACAACTGTTGGGATTGTAGGTGTTGGACCAATTGACCTGGGTTCTGATTCAGGCGATGAGACGAAGATTGCAGCAAGTGTTACACCAAATATGAGAAGAGCACCAAATACTACATGGCTCCAAGAACTTGAGGAGATAAACTAGAGCATTCAAGCAGAGAATGTTGAACTAAGAAGACTACTACAAGAAGAAAAAGAGGAGAAGCATGGATTGCAACTTCAGTTATAAGCCACGGAAGAGGCCTTGGAAAAGTTGAAGTGAAACAAAGGCTTAGCAAAGCCATCATCACCAACTTCATAATCAAAAACTGATGTAAACAATGTCAATAATTCTTTAGTTTCATGTTCTCACTATGTTGATGATTTTAGTGCATTTGAAAGACACACTACAGGCATTGGTTTGAAGTTAATGAAGAAGATGGGGTATCAAGGAAAGGGCATAGGTGTTGCTGGCCAAGTCATTGTGAATCCCATCCAAGTGATAGAATTACCTCGATATGTAGGGTTAGGCTATGTAGGAAAGGAAGATGGGACATATTCCAAGGTTACCAATGAAAGACACTCCAAACCCACAGAGACAGGAGAGTCTTCAAGTGCCAAGTTTGATATAGTACGGAATGATGAGAACACATCACAACATTCCAGGGATAGTGACCATTCCAAAGGAAGAGTTAAGGAAATCTCTCCTCACCAAATCCACACCAAAGACTGTCGTTCAAAGAAGGTAAGGAAAGTCTAGAGTAATAAAAATCATTACGGCCATTACATCAAGGGTGGATATCAGAAAGCCACATGTTGGAAGCTCCATCTAGAGCTACGCCTGAAGAAGGACCAAAAGCATATGAAAGCATATGTGAAGGAACCAATCAATGAAGCAGTTCAACAAGGAATCTAACTATAGGAAGAAATCCCATTAGCCTCGTTAAGTAAGAGATGCGTAGCCTTTTTAAGTAGTTGAGCATGGCTACCATTGTAAATCACATGTTGTGAAAATGTTTGTAAAAGCGATGAACGCATAACATCACTTGTATATGCAAGATAGTAGTATTTTGGCCTTTAGTTGGATAGCATGCAATATGGGTTTTGTTGTAAACTTGGCCATGAGTGTTCTATAAAATCTTGGAAACTATGGTCTTGTTTGGGATCTTGCAAGTTCAATAGTCATTAACAACTACATATTTTCATATGGATACAAGTGTCGGTTTCATCATTCCTAGTTCTGAAGTATAAAGGTGAAGGAAAGGAAAGGTGTCATGTCAGAGACATTTTTTATGCAGATCAAGATTGCAATATTGTTTATACTTTTGGAGGACCAAAAGTTCTTTAGTGGGGAGGAATGATCAAGTTTGATCCCTAATGGCCTAAAAATCAAAGTCCTCGAATCGTAGCAAAATTAGGGCCAGATCAAAGAGCTTGTCACAATATTTCCAACAGTGCAGACGATGCCTCAATCTAAATTTGTATGCAAAAGATATGCCCAGTTAAAGTTTTTTTCAAACTTAACTAAATAAAAAAAGTTAGCAAAACTCCAGATAAATTTGGTGAGTTTCTAAATTTGGCAGAGCCGACAAATATGGCAGAACCCTGCTAAATTTAGCAGTAGGACAAGTGGCCCAATAGCATGGGGCCACATGGACTAATTGAATGGTGCTATGTCGCACCCACTTGGCAGCCAATTTGGCCCTCGTTCGACCGAAATGTGGTAATAAGTTCAACAATTGGGCGGCCTATAAATTTGGTGGATTGTCTAAATACAGATTATATATGAGTTTGCGGGTCACCAAACTTGGCGGGCCCACCAACCCCAACCCCAACACAACGGATGGTTATGGCTATATATATTCCATTAGTTGCAAACGGCTAACGATCAACCAATGGGCAGTCATACGAGTTAATTTTAAATATTCGATAGTTTATAAAACTCCTAACAACGAAAATAAAATGGGCAGTTTAAGCAGTTGTTAAAAAATATATCGTTTAATGTTTGAACAGTTGGCGACACAACCGGTTGTCACAACAAATTGCAAACAATTATATAACATGTTATATTTGGTAGGCATTTGTTTGATGTTTTAAAATGGTTTGGTAGGGAGAGTTGAACTCACGACCCCACTACCAATGAACAGACTTAACATAACCGTGCCAGCTAGTAAGCGAGATTGACGGACTTTGTATATTCCACCAACCAACACACATTTAAACTCATTACTTCCCCATTCGACTAGGGAGGAGCCGTGAGGACCGAGGAGTGTCAAAACCATCTAGAGGGCGGAACAAGGAAGAGGTTGTGGAACTGTGCATGGCAGAACCAGGAGGCGTGGTTCTAGGGAGTATATTCTAGGGGAATATTCTCTAAAATATTCCCAAAATATTTTATGTAGAATTTGTGGAGGAGTATGAAAGATTCCCTAATGGACTGGAATTGACAATGTCATGATGAAGCCAAATTTATACTCATTTTACCCATAATTTCACAAGGATCTCAATGGTGCAATATATGTTTGCATCTGAGTAGCAAATTTCAGGGGTCATGGAAAAAAATTACCTTTTCCATTAATTGTTAGACACAAAGTTCAAGACAACAATGTGCCTTTCAAAGTTAGGTCACGCTTACAGTCAAAAGTCTCAAGAGGACGAGACAGACCTGTCGTTGCTATGATTGTTGTGTTTTAAGCAGCCAAATTTTGAGTCACTCCTAGGAATTGAGGTATAATGATGTATTTTTCCATATACTTGCCTTTCTTTTTTATGAGATGAATGAAGCAGCCTCCCCACCATTGAAGCAGGGCCTGGAGACGTAGTCCACACTAGACAAATTGTGTCATCAAACTTTTTGTGTGCATTGTATTTATGGTCTCTTTTATGTTGTTTCTTCTTTAAGTGTTTGCACATAAAGTTTTTGCATGCTCTTTCATGCAATTCTGCTAACATCAATCAAAGAAAAGATCTTGGATAATGTTGGTATCAGAGGAATACTAGATCAATTCAATGATGATTAGTGGTTCATGTTGGCTCTTTAAAATTTCATCTTCTTCAAACTATTTTCCTTCACTTTTTATCATATTTAATGCTTTATAACTTTGTATTAAGATCATTTACATGATTATATATGGGTTTAGACTCCTTATTTTCCAAAACATTTATTTTAGTATTTTGAGTGAATTTATGATTAAATATTAGAAAAATAACATGTTTTTCACTTATATCTCAAATTTGGATGAGTTTTATAATGTTTATAGGCATATTTGAAGACTCCAGCAAAGTCATATTTGGCCGCTCAGCCTCAACTTTGAATTTCCTCTTCAACTCTTGAAGATTTGAAGGTAATTATTCAAGCACATTCAATGGAGAATAATCATGGAATTTTTTATAAGATCTCCTATCAAGGATATTAGAGATTTGTGAGAGGATTTTTACATATAATTATCTCCTAACTTTAGCAAATTACCTACTTGAGAGAAAAGTGGATCTAAATTTATTAGTTGCTTATCCTCTTATCAAAGCAACTCATGTATAGATAGGAGTGCTTTCTTCATTTAGAGGGGAGGAAGGGATAAAAAAATTAGAATTTGTAATAAGAATACTTGAAGAAATATCTATGTAGCTAGACTTCAATCTTTTGGAGCTTGCTACAATCTTATTTCACTTAATATATGGTGTTGTTCTAATTTTCAACTTATAGTGTGCGTACTGAGCATTGGAGGGCCCCCTTTTCCAAGCATGTACACTCTTTCCTTTCTTGCTTATAATTGTAAATTTCAAACGCTTTCATAGACAAAATTTCAAATGTTTTCATAGATTAAGATTCCATGCTTTCATAGATTAAGTTTCCTTGTTTTCATAGATTAGATTTACATGCTTTAATAGATTAAATTCCCATACTTTCATAGATTAGAAATTTAGATTTACCTGCTTTCATAGATTAAATTTCCATTGCATTCCTAGATTAAAATTTATATCGCTTTCCTAGATTAGATTTTTATCACTTTCATAGATTAATATTTCCTTTCTTGTCAACTTTCTTGCTTTCATAGAATAGAATTTTCTTTCATGTCAATTTACATTTGATAGAATTAGAAATTGAATCCTTGCATGTATTGTGTTGTGCATGTCGTAAGTTTATGAACTCGAATTGATAATTAATGTAAAGAAATTCTAATACAATTGAATTGACCAACATTTTTGGCGTCTTTGTTAGGGAAGTGTACATAGGATTTAGTTTCTAATTTGTGTTTCCTTTAAATTACACAACTTGGTGGAGAGAAATGGTAAGATGAGAGGTAAAAACTTGCGCATCACCAGAGTGAGGTTTCTCCAAAACCTTGATTCTTCCTTTCTTATAACTGTGGTGTGTTTTTCAATTGACACTGAGTTTAAAATTCAAGTTTTCAATTGTTCTTTTGGGTGTTGTAAGAGCCTCAATTTTAATCCATTTGCAGGTAGGAGCTCTAGACCAGTAATAAACTAACACAATGTTCAAGCATTTGTTGGGAAGCAAGGTCTGCATTGAAAATTGGTTCCAAACAATTATTAGGCCATAACATTCCTCCATCCTTCAACAAATCTTCGCACCAAATTCATATGTACAACTGACCTCTCTTATCTCGGTGGACATTGACATATATTTTTTAGAGTTGGATATGAGCACACTATAGATATTGATCCATAGATGGATTCACTGTAAATGCTCCTACACTTGAAAAAAAGAATATCTTTTTCAAAGTAGAGTAAGATAGAATAAAGAAATAAATTCAGGTTATGGTTTTTTGTTTTGACATATGATTTCATTTATTTCCTAGAAATTTTAATTTGATGGCGCAGTAAGAACCACCTCAACCATTGGAAATAAGTTCTACAAGAGAAAAGACATATATAAAGAATGAAAATAAGTAGAGTTTCATGAGCTAAGAATTTGAGGTCTGCATACGACTATTACTATGCTTTTCAAGTTACAGAATTCAAAAATATAAAGTAGTCAAAATCCCTAAGTTGGCGCTCTTCCCGCACCTAGTTGCAATCTAGAAGAACATAAAGGAAAATTTGGATATAAGTTAGCCTTATAATATCTACTTTGAAGTGATATTTTGTAACAAAATTCATAGAAGTTTAAGATTGGGAAAACAAAAAGCAAAACAAACAAAAAACAAAACAAACAAAAAACAAAAAAACAAAAACTATGACATCACTAGTGATTAAAAGAAAAAGAAAAAATCTTAAATCTTGATCTCTAACTTTCAATTAATTTTTTCTCAAAAAGTACTAAAATAGTTTCTTTTTTCTTTTTTCTTTTTTTTCTTTTTTTTTTTCGAAGGTGGCAAAACCTATCAAACTCAGGTGTCAAACCAACAGTGAGGACAGCCATCTCTGGCTGCTATCCGCGAATGTCGGTTTGACTCATCACTGTTATCAAGGAAAACCACGCCACCTGTAATAACCCGCTGGTGGTCCGTAAGGGAGCAGGCTTTCACTCCTGCCAGATGCCTCTGGGTCTTGGGCCGTTAACCTGTTTCCTTACGTCCGAAGAAGACGAGCTCTTATTTTTGTTTTTATTATTAATAATAAAAAAAGGCTTAATTATATTTTTCTCAAAATTCCTTAAATAAATTCCTTGCTTTATTATTTCAAAAATAAATAAAACATTAAAAAATACAAAAATTATATTAAAAAACAAATTATAAAAGAAAATAAAAAATTAATATACATATAGAGTAATAAAAAAATAAAATAATAAACACTAATTAAAACAAAACAAAACCAAAAAACACATGAAAAACCTAAAAAAAGCATGCATAGAAAACAAATCCACGTATTTGAAAGCCAAAAAAACAATTAATCCATGCGGTCGAACAACGACGTAATAAACCGACAAAATGAGGCTGAAAACACAAAGAAGTTGTTGCACAAATTCTACAACAAACAATGTCACAGTGCGCTCATAAAAACATGAGATTTATATAAGCCAAGTAGAAAGTTCGAGTCCAACCTTTTGTTGATCAGGCTTCGGCCTCAAGTAAAACCTGCAAACAAAACTCTGACTATGCTAATTGACCAACCCTTCAAGCTTTGGTTAAATGGTAAACCACCGATTTGTAGAATGATAAGTTAGTGGATTGATATAGCAGGCGGTTGTTATTTCTAGCATACAAAACATTACGAAAATATATGTGTGGCATATTGCAATTAGCATGTTGTTGCAATGGTTGTTCCATTTAGGTTGTTGAGTGGACATCAAGGGGTCAATCTCAACCAATGCCCATATTTTTTAACGCATTTTCTAATTATTAAAATTTAAGAAATATATATTTTCCATTTCATATCATAAGTTGCATAAGTTGTTGAATGATAAGTTGTTGTGTTTGTGATTAACAGGTCTTGAGTTAAATTCTTGTTCTCATCCATTGCATTATGCATAAAGTCAGTTTTGGTCAATTTGTGACTGTCACATGGCATCACGGGATTAGGCCACATGGCATCCCAGGATTGGTCCACGTGGTAGTCTATGATTGGCCCACATGGAAACTGCTTGGTCAACTACCATGTTAACTACTCGGTTAGCTAGCACATCAGTTGCCAAGCATCAACCTACTGAGATGCCACATCATCAACCCATTCAACTGCCATGTCATCACCTAGTCATATACCACATCATCACCCACTCAACTATCACTTCAGTGACCACATCAACATGTCAACTTCCACGTCAATAGGAGTACGATTCATGTGTCCTCTTCTTGGTGTTGGCATGTAATGTTTCCAAAAAAAATTAGACGGTCATAACTTTCTCATACAATGTCCCTTTGAGGTGATTCAAATATTCTTGCAAAGGTCTTGATGAGCTCTACATTATGGAAATATTTTCATCAACATTTGAAACTATAAAAAAATGGTCATTTTTATTTTTATTTTATAGCAATTGAACTTTGAAAACTTCATGAAAACAGAGTTGAAAATCATCAGATCATTAAAATACGTTTCTAATATGAATTTATTTTAATCTAGTTTTTGAATCAGTCAAATCACGCATCAAACAAAGAAGTTATCAATGAAACACTAACGGGTAGTCCAAGGTGCACCACTTCTTAACAAGTAAAACATTCATTTCATTTTTATTTATTTTCCTTAGATTTGTTTTATTAGCATTATTTATGAATTTTTTGCATATATATCAAATTAAGAGAGACTGACCACCTCTCTCCTCTGATGATCTTATGTTTTATTGCAGGTGAGTGCTAATTTTTTGTAGGTTCGGGGATGATTAAAGAAGATCAATCGATGGACAAGTGATTTCTGAAGACAAAATTATTTCTAAGCATGTCTCAATGAAATCAGGAAGAAGTCAAGTTCATTCTATATCAAATCACATCCATCATGCCATTGCTACCAAAAGAAGCCTCTCAGAAGCCAATTATGTCATGGTGTCTCATTCATTTTCCTCCCTCTACTATTAATAGTCCATCCATGTTGAAGTCCAAATTTTCATTTGTTTATCTTCCTACTACTGCCAGATCATGACTTCAACACACATTTTCTCTTTGCAAGTTTCTTACTTTCCTGCCTTACCCACATTCACCCCTAACTCATAAATAAATTCATTCATTTCACTTAACATGTTGAGTTACCTCGTTGTCCTCTTTCTTTTTCTAAATAAACCCTCCTTGATATGCAAATATTTCATCTACAGTCCTATAAATCATTATTTTATACTCGCATTAGATGATGGGGGATTCATTAAGGCCCTCCTTATAAAAAGTCTTGGCCTATCAACTTCAACACATCATCTGGGATCGAAACTAGAAATATTTTTAGTACCTTGAGGCTTGCATGTCTTAATGGCATGTTCTCTCACCAATAAATAGTGAGAATACATCAATGTCCCCTATTTGTTGGATCTTCTAGGTGATTCAACTACAACTCATTTATTCATACCTAGTAATATGTACTTGGGAATACTGACTCTTATTGACATTAATGTCGAGTAATATTGTGTCAGTTAACGACATTCATTAATGGGCGATAATCCGAAAATTTCCTTCTATGTTCGACATCATCCAAATTTATTCACATAGATAATAATTATGCCATGTTGTGGATATAAATGAAGATGATATGGTTTCAACATCCTGTGGTAATGTTCCAATAAATCAAGATTCAACTCCAGAGTTTAACACCAATATCTTAGTTCCAACAATAAAAAGGGTACAGAGTTTCCAATTTCAAATTTCATCCTCTATTTGTACAACCAAGAGAAAAGAAGAAATAGATCATATTCTTTCACTTCATAATCCATGATCCAATAGTAATAGCCAAGATCTAACAGATGCATAGTTTATGGAAATTTTAGGTAGGTGAAGGTATTTTTATTATTATTTATTTATTACCATGGAAATTCCATTCATATCGACATGAAGGGATCACATCTCGTCGACCAAACTAGCAGAGTGCAACCCCAAGGGTGGGAAGGAGAACCAACTCCATGATCTCCCAATTCGCAAGGTACTTAGAAAGGGGAACTCGACCAATTGAGCTAACCCTTGGGGCATGTAGGTGAAGGTATGTTATTTTCTAATCTTTAATCAATAATTCCTTGAACACTAAAAGACATGTATTTGGAAAATCCCCCATGTGACATTGTTTTCCCCCTTTTCCAATGATAGAAAACACCTTAAATTGGCGAGGATATTCATTACCATTTGTCAACTTCATATTACATATTCTATAACCTCATTTATTATTAACCAACCTGCGTCTCCCAACAAACTATTGTTATTATTTGCTTCAAATATTGATATGTTTTGAAATGATTCAGATTATGAGAAAGGATCAATTGATATGTATATGAGTGGGCCATCATTTTCAAGTATTCTTTGTTGCAACAAGAAGAAGATTAAAATAAAAGTGTTGTCACACAAGAACCACCGCTTGCAATACTTGTGGTTGACACACAAGAACCAACCGCAAGAGTTGCCACTTATATATCTTTAAGAGAAAGAAGACCCTCCACAATTGCAAGCTTTTGAGAAAAAGAAACAATTGAAGAAGACTTTGCAAAAGACACAAGTCTTATAGAAATATCTCAAGTCACAAAATTATTTGTTGACAAATCTTTCAATCCTTAAGGCTATAGAAAATGAGATGACTTCACTATATGAAAGTCAATGCAAAGTTGCATGAGGACATGCAACATCTTCAGTTGGGGGAAAATGTCAATTCTCTAAAATTTCATCTTTTCCACCCTCCATTCCTTTAGTTTTTACTATATTTCACTACTCGGTAACTTTACATTAAAACCATTTTCATGATTATATATGGGTTTAGACTCATTTTCCAAAGCATTTTTTTATAGTACTTCGAGTGACTTTATTATTAAATATTAGGAAAAATAACATGTTTTCACTTATATCTAAAAGTTGGATGAGCTTTATGATGTTTATAGGCATATTTGAAGACCCTAGCAAAGTGATATTTGACCACTTGGCCTCAAATTTGGATTTCCTCTTCAACTCTTGAAGATTTGAAGATAATTATTCAAGAACATTCAATGGAGAAGAATCATGGAATTTTTGAGAAGATATCCTATCAAAGATATTAGAGATTTTGAAAGGATTTCCTAGAGATAATGATCTCTTAATTTTAGCAAATTGGTTGTACCTACTTGAGCGAAAAGTGGATCTAAATTTATTAGTTGTTTATCCTCTTCTCAAAGCAACTCATATATAAATATGAGTGTTTTCTTGATTTCAAGGGGAGGAATGAATAAGAAATTTAGAATTTGTAATTATAATACTTGAAGAAATACTTTTGTAGCTAGACTTCAATATTTTGGAGCTTTCTCCGAGCTTATTTCAGTTAATATATGGTGTTGCTCTAATTTTCAACTTCTAGTGTGCTCGTTGAGCATTGGAGGGCCCCCTTTGAAAAACATGTACACTATTTGCTTTCTTGTTTAAAGTTGTAGATTTCAATTGCTTTCATAGACCATATTTCAATCACTTTCATAGACTAAATTTCAAATGCTTTCATAGATTAAGTTTTCATTATTCCATAGATTAGATTTACATGCTTTCATATATTAAGTTTCCATACTTTCATAGATTACATTTGCCCGCTTTCATAGATTAAATTTCCATTTATTTCTTAGATTAAAATTTATATCACTTTCCTAGATTAGATTTCTATCGCTTTCATAGATTAATATTTCCTTTCATATCAATTTACTTGCTTTCATATAATAGAATTTTATTTCATGTCAATTTACTTGCTTTTATAGAATAGAATTTCCTTTCATGTCAATTTACATTTGATAGAATTAGAAATTGAATCCTTGCATATATTTTGTTGTGCATTTCGTAAGTTTACAAACTCCTATTGATAATTTAATGTAATAGAATTCTAATACAATTGAATTGATCAACATTTTTAGCACTGTTATCAGGGAAGTATACTTAGGATTTAGTTTCTAATTTAGGTTTCCTTTAAATTATACAACTTAGTGGAGGAGGAATGGTAAAAAGAGAGGTAAGAACCTACGCATCTCCACAATGATGTTTCTCCAAAACCTTGATTGTTCTTTTCTTGTAAGTGTGGTGTGTTTTTCAATTTTGTAGTTAGTTTAAACTTCAAGTTTTTTAATTATTCTTTTGGGTGTTGTAAGAGTCTCGATATTAGTTCATTTGTGGGTAGGAACTCTAGACTAGTAAGAAACTAATATGATGTTCAAGAATTTGTTGGGAAGTAAGGACTACATTGAAATTTGGTTGCAAGTAGTTATTAGTCTACAACGTTCCACCATTCTTCAACAAATCTTGGCACCAAATTCATATGCACAATTGACCTCTCATATCCCTATGGGAATTGAGGTATATTTTTCAGAGTTGGATATGAGCACACTAGAGATCTTGATCCATAAATGGCTTCACTAGAAATACTCACAAAATACTCCTACATTTGACAAAAAAAATTCCTTTTCAAAGTAGAGTAAGATAGAATAAAGAAACAAAGTCGGGCTATGAGTTTTTTATTTTGAGTTTTTGTTTTGAAGTTTGATATCATTTATTTCTTAGAAAAATTCATTTGGTGGTGCAATAAAAACCACCTCATAGACTAACCGTTGGAAGAAATATATACAAGTTTCATGAGCTAAGAATTTGAGGTTTGCATAAGATTCTTAATATGCTTTTCAAGTTACAGATTTCGAATATATAAAGAGTAGGCAAAATCCTAAGTATGCTCTCTTAACGTGCCTAGTTGCAATCTGGAAGATCATAAACAAAATTTGGATATAAGTTAGCCTTGTAATATCTACTATGATATGATATTTTTGCAATAAAATTCATACTTCTTTAAGATCTAAAAAATAAAGAGACACAAAATATAGGCTACCAGCCAGGGTCAAAACCTCTCACACTTGAGAGGAAAACCTAAACAAATTATTCTTCTTATAGAGATTCCAATTGACAAATACCAATACCAAGACCCTTGACCTATTAGACACTCCAAGACCAAGACACAAAGATTCCTCTTCTTCCGATATTCAAATTCCTTGTTTCTTCCACTGCTTCAGCTAACCTTCAGATTTTGGTCCTTGAATCAGATCTGCACTTTTTAGTCCTCCTTTGGAAGCCCTAGATTCGATACTTAAGAGATTTAGACTTTCAATCTTCTTCGTTTCAGGTGGAGACTATCCTTCCTTAACTCAACTTGAGGATTTTACTAGATCTTTTCCCAAATCTGCCTTCTCATGATAATTGAAATACTTCGGTTGTTTCTGCAATGAACAAACCTACAATCTCATATGTGTTGGATAGATTAGCCTTGAAATAGATCAAAAATCTCTCATAAGACTTCCCTTATTCCTCGCTGATTAAAAAGCTTCCTTTTGATGACCTTCACACCCTTTACAAACTTCAGACCTGCACCGAAATTCCTTGCTCTAAAATGAGGTTGAGTGGCCTATTTATAGTTGTTTGCCATGCTAATTAGCCGACATGACATGTAGGTGAGTCAACGTGTCCTTTGGTGAAGATATAATTATCCTTCTTGAAGCCGACTTGAGGAGGAGACTTTGCTTGGTCTTGGAGGGCCTTCCTATACATTTAATGACTCATAAAAAAGTGTAACATGCCCAAGAAGGGTCCTTCATACATGACATTGAATCTTTTTGACTTTATGACCAATCTTAAGGGCTCACAATGGGATCCATTACTAAAATAAAATTCCTTGCTCATGAAACCCATGAGACAAGCATTACAAAGATAATTTTATTTTTCATCTTTACATCAATTACATAAAATCACATTTACACATGTCATTATGAAGACCGAACCTAGTTACATTTTTCAACACAAACAACTCTAAACAAGAAGTCAAGGATCCATGTTTTACATATGCATAATAAAGACATAATGTATAGGCGAAACAATGCACTTTTGTATTAGTAATGGCGTGAAAATATTACAACCCTTGTAGGCCTTGACTTTGTGGATCTCTCCCAACTATCTTATCCTTCCTTTGCCACAATTGTAAGCCTTCAGTCACACCTAAAGCACATGGATGGATTATGGATCTCTAGACAAATGGACAACATAAAGGCATAATCAAAGTCTCCAAAATCCAACCCAGACTCTAAAGAAGGTGTTGCATTTATAAGGTAAATGAGGTAGTTTTGGATTTACCATACTAGGGCTTAGATCCATTTTAGAAGGAGGTAAGCTCTATGAGATCAGAGATAAGACCTCATTAGTAGGATTTTGAGATTAGATGCAACAGTAAATGGTTAAATCCACTCCCGAAGTTTCTAGAGAGAGAAACTTTGAAATTATTCTTTAATTTTTCTCATTTCTAGGTGTCATCACACTTTTTGAAAGAGAAACCCGCCAAACCAACAAAATTTTCATGTGTGTAGCCTACACCATCACAGTTTGTCAAGAGAGTAAGTGTGATGAGCTCTTAAATTAGGGTTTTCAGCCAATGTAATCCAAGATTCTTATAACTTCTGAAGAGTGAATGCTTTTGGCTTTGTAGGGGTGATTGCAAGGTGTAAATGGATGATGATACATCCAGGTTCAGGGCCATTTGTTTGAATGTGACAAAGTGACTTGTAACACTCCTCCACATGTGTCAACATTAATTGCACCATATTCCACCAATCCACCCATTATTCCTCCCTACTCCGCTACACCTACTACACAACTTATTCGCGATGTTGTACATGTTATGATCACATTGAGTGCTATACCTCCTTATATTCTACTTTTGTCATTAATTTCTAACATGGGTACCGATAGACCCTCTACCTTTGGTAGTAGAGGCACTGATGCATCTAGTTTTGGTGCAGACCTAGCTAGTAGTGGTACTTGACATGCATATTGATTGTTGTATATTTGACATGTATATTGATATGTATATCACTCATGTACATTATGTTTTTTCATATTATGTTGATGTTGTTGTTTGATTTATAAAATATATTACAAGTACGCTAATAATTAACATCATTAATAATTCCTCTATTTTTAAATTAAATCTGAGATGTATTACTCATTTAGATTTAGATTTGCCATTAATTTTTAACTTTAGTTTTATGAAATCATTTATTTTGGATGGTGGTTGCAAAAATTCATAACTACTAATGCCATATAATGTTTATTTGTTCTCCAAGGTGTCTTATTTGTTGTCCAACAAGATATGATATGCTAATTAAACATGTTTACAAACTTCATTAAATGATTCAGTCAATGATTGCACAATTGATTAATTTTAAAAACCAAAATCTTCTATTACATGATATTTCATAAATATATCTTAAATATAACTATATGTTTTATGAATATTGAAAATAAAATAAACTTTGTATGGTAATTAAATCTAAGAAAAAAACTATTTCTCCAATTTTATATAATTATAACATCTTGCATATTAAATCATGAAAATGATCCTAAAACATTATGAAATGATATAAAAGAAGTAACATATAGTGGAGAATAATGAACACAATTGATATGAACAATAACACCCAATAAAAGATAAATTCTTCTAGTGTTAGCAATAAAACACAGAGAAAATATGATGAGGAGAAAAAGACAAATTTAACCACAAAAATATTTTTCTATGGAGGAAGTGATTCAATAAAACTGTTTTCCAAATCAAGGGTAGATCTAAAGTGGATATTGCAAAGTTTTTCACACTATTTGTAGCATAGAGAGCATGGTAGTTTTAGAAATGGCAGAGAAAGTATGGTTAATACAACCAAAAACATCCAAGTGTGCAATACAAGAATCAACAATATTGGTTCAAGAAGAGATGTAACTTGTCTGTGAAAAATCAATGTATGGCAACTTTTAACATTGTAGAGTATTAGGATGAGATTCTGTGTGATATCATTCTAATGGATACCTTTCATGTGTTGTTGGATAATTTATGCCATTTATATATATGCAATTCTTGATGGAAAGAAAATTTGAATTGCTACACCTTATGGAAGAAGATCCTAAAGAAGTTTTTGGTATTTGGGTTGTGTTCCTACTGTCATTAATTAGTAGGGTTATAAATTTTTATATAACTTATCTTGCATATTTTTGAACGGTTTATATTTTGATTTTGTATAACTTTTCTCTATTTGAATCTCATATGTACATTAAGATATATTTAATCCTTGATATGGTCTAGCTAAGGAAACAATAACTAAAGGAGACACCCATTCAATAGCTAATATAGGATCAATGAAATTTGCATCCAAACGTTTTTGTGACTCTAACTTTACTAGTGCAAGGAGTGCTTTAATAGTGCACCCATCCACTGTCAATCCAAAGCCTTATGGGCTTCAACAATTGTTGTTCTTAAACATAATTAAGGTTGCTAATTTTCAGAGTTTACTTAATAGGAAAAAATATTATAGTTTTGAATAATTGTTACTCTATTCCATTGATAAATAAATCATGCCAATAAGTTTGATATATATCAAAAAAGTATTCTCGCTCTTGTTCATCTTTTTTGCCACTATATTCTTGAATTTGGACATAACTAGGGTACAAACTTTACATGTAATTTAAAACAATTATGTCCCCATATATCTCTTCTAGTGCCAAAGCATTGTCAATGGTTAGGATAGTATGTATGGTGGTCTGAAACATGTCTTCCCCTTCTTCCTTTTCTACCCATAGAGGTGTTTATTTATCAATAAATCTTTTGGAAGCAAGATAAAGAGTATGCTTTTCATGTGACTAACCATTTGTAATGGTCATATTCCCTATTCTATAGCCTATGTATGTATCAACAATGGGTAGCCATGGTTTTCCTAAGATAAGTGGGTAGCAATTGAGTTTTGCCTTTTTGGCTAGACTATGAAGTTTGTTAGGTACTCCCATGAGTCAATTGATATTATGATATCCTATAATACTCCTTCTAGGTTGATAGTGGATTTTTATGCCAATTGTAGGACAATCTATGTGTGCCTTAGCAAGCATCTTAAGCTCAACCTAAGAATTGTATCTTTGGTCATCACATTAATGGTTTCCCCCAAGTTTATTTAGGTGTTCCAAACCAAGCTTTTATTTATGTATACCTCTACTATTGGGCTCCCTAGATTAGAGTACTTGGTGCTAAAGATTTTTCCTAACATAAGGTTAGCAAGTTGCGATATAACATTGATTGTAGGTGGGTCTTTCTTCTTTTTTCCCAAGTCTATTTATGTAGCTTTCCTTAATGAATATGATGTAAATGGGGACATCCTTAATATCTTGAAGGAGAGGGATATTCACTCATAGATTCTTAAGTTCTCCTAGTAGTTTTTTTGTTTTGGGTGTAGGTATTTTTTTGCTCTAACCTATTAGGTCAGAGTGGACTTTGTAAGGCATGAGGACCTGTTTCTTGATTCCCTTTCTCTTTAGGGTTTTTGTCTTCTACAAGTTTAGTGATATGAGAACTTAAAGAAGTTATTACCTTCCTCCTTAAATGAATGTTTAACTCACTTAATTCCACATAATTTGGTAAGTGGGTTTGATAGTTCATTATCACATTGTTGTAGATAGGTTGGACTAGTTTTTTATTTGGGTTTGTTGTTGGTTAGGTAGGTATTTTTGGCTTCTTTGGGGGCTTGTTGGGTAGATTTTTTAGTAGGAGGTGTAGTAGGTGTAGGCAACAAAACATCTTGTTGTTGTCATTGTGGATTCTAAGCTCGTGGAGGATTTGGCCATTAACTTTGGGGTTGTTGTGGTGGTTGAAATAAAAAGTGTCATGAATCAGGATATTGCCACAATTTTTGTATTTGGTTGTGCATTTTCTAATTTGGTTGGTTAAGGGGATACCAAGATGGATAAGAATTGTACATTTGATGCTACAAACATAATTAAAATGTTTAGGATGGGAGTGAGGCATGCCTTGTTGGAATTACGTAGGTGCTCATCACCTCCTTTGATTGATGAAGCATGACTGCTCTATATTGTCTTTTGCTCCTTAGCATACAAGATTTAAAGTAGGTAGATACGAGCATTTGATTGTTTGATGGTATTATTCACAAATTCCATAGACTTCCACTCATCTAGTGGGAATTCATCCTTGGCATGTTTTCATTAGGCTAAGGCTCTTTTAACCTCTTCTTGCTTCCTCTTAATATTCTTGGTATTTAGGTACATAACCACTGAAAGCAATATGTCAATTTTCATATCCTCTAATATGCTTCCAATTTTTACTCCTCACAACGCCAAGCATCATATGCTAGATTCATAAGATACACACCATGGAACTAAACATTATAAAGTAAAGGCATGAAATAAATGTTAAGAATTAGGCGAGCAAGACAAGACAAGAAAAGTGGCAAAAAAGGCCTTAAGCCATTCTATTTCTTTATATTGATCTCAAGATCTAAATTTATAGTACATCAATTGGACCATTCTAAATCTAGATCTCACTAACAACTCGTAAGTAGACCATAACAAGACCTCATCAAGGATAAGGTTTACAACACATAAAAATTGTGCTCTCGAACTTTACGATTGTCTAGGGACTCACAGTGTAGCAAAAAAAATATATGAATTAAAATTATTGTCCAAAGAAATATAGGAATTGAAGCAAGCGTTGAAAAATAAATTAAAGGAAACTAGTACTCTATTGTGTATATGAGTCGACCTACTTGAAAAATAGAAATAAAAAGGAATAATGTATTTGATTATAAGGGTTCCCAGTCCTTTCCTTGAGTGGGCCCCACTCAAAGAAGTTCTTGGAATCTTTGAAAATGCAACACTAAAAAAATTCAACAAAATATAGTCTTCTTTATTTATAAACATGAGGGCAAAACATTGTTTTCTCTTTAGAATTTGAATTCTTTGAAAATAGTAAGGAAATGAAATAACAATAATCAAAACCTAGCCTTCTACTCTCTTAGTGATGCATTATTTTTACTAGAAATGTCATATCTAACCCATCTAATCAAACTCTTAATTGGTGGGATTTGTACATTGACTTCTTAATTCCCTACAAGCTATCTAAAAGCACTGTCTCCCCTCTTAATCAATTCAAATCCCACTAGAGCAACAAGAGATCAAATTATTTGAGATCATTATAGCTAATTCCAAGCCCTTAAAAATTATCATTCATTCAACTAGGTGGTTTGAAGTAATAAGTGAAAGAGATCATCTTGATTTATGAATCAAATCCATTCACCAAGGTTACATTATTATTTTACACATACAAAGATCATGAAAAATCGCTTTAAGATCGAACATATATCACATTTATCCTTAAATTAAGAAAATAATCTATTATATATAAATACAAGTCACAATATTAGTCCCCTGGGTTTATAATACCTTGGGGTTTTAGTATTAACCCTTGGTTTTATAATATCAATCCATATTCCTAGGAATTAATACTAAAAACCCAAGGGAATAATATTAACCGAAGGGATAATAAACCCAAGGGATTAATACTAAAAACCCAAGGGAATATAAGCATGGTTGACCATGGTTGACAATGGTTGCTTTTCATTTTGAGATAGTCGTTGTCACAATACGACATTGGACCATGGTTGACCATGGTCAACCATCTTTATTCGATGATATTTCATATTTATCTTAGGGTTTATATACCTTGGGTTTATAATATTAATTCCTTGGGTTTCATTTTATTCCTTAGGTTTTATAATTGCTTGGGTTTTTATACTAAAAACCTAAGGAATTATAAACCCTAAGGAATAATACTAAACCCTAGGAATTTATATTAATTACAAACCCTATGAATAATATTATACCCTGAGAATATGAACCCTTAGATTAATAAACCCAAGGGATTGATATTATAAACTGTTATGCAACTAGCTCACAAAACGAAGAAAAGATAGAGCAACAACTTAAAAATCAACCTCTTCGAGGGGGCAACCTCCTTTACATTACACAAATGAACAATTCTTGGATGATACAAATGATAAGACCTCCTTTCTATATATAGGAGTCTAAGGGGTCACAATATAGTACATAATAATAATAATGTAAGGGCACAACAATAACAATATGGAGATAACATGGGTACAACAATAACAATAAGGGGCTACAATGACAATAATAATAAGGGAATACACTAGTATTCTAGGGGCCTAACATGCTCCTCTCCTTCAGAAAAGTGTTATCCTCAACGCTTGAGTAGTTCTGGATGCTTCTGTATAAAATTCTCATCCTCCCATGTGGAATCTTCAACGGGTAAGTTCTTCCACTTGATGAGATACTTTGAAATTGATCGATTTCGTAGCTGTCGAGTTCTTGTTTCTGTGACTGCTACAGGTTCCAATATGATTTTTCCTTCCCCATCAAGTTCTGGAAATATTGTTTGAACTGAGATCTTGTCACTTATAACCTTCTTTAAGCATGAAACATGGAAAACTGGGTGCACTCGGGAAGCTATAGGAAGCTCCAATTTGTATGCCATAGTACCAATCTTTTGCAACACCTTGTACGAACCATAATACTTTGGTGATAATTTATTATCCTTATTAGTTTACTTGAGGGACATTTGTTTGTATGGTTGTAGCCGTAGAAATACCCAATCACCTACATCAAAACTTCTTTCGCTGCGATGTTGATATGCCTGTTGTTTCATTCTATTATGTGCCAAAGTGAGGTTATTCTTTAAGAGTTGGAGAACTTGTTGTTGATGCTCGATTTGATCTTCCATTGCTTGAACCTTAGAATTTTCTCTTAAATATGATGTGATGGACGGTGGATGGTATCCAGAAAGTGCCATAAATGGGGTCATTTTTGCTACAGTATGGAAGGAAATGTTATACCACCATTCAGCTAGGGGCAACCATTTGACCCATTGTGTCTGTTTATCAGATACAAAGCAATGAAGATATCCTTCCAAACATTTGTTCACTATCTTAGTTTGCCCATCAGATTGAGGATGATAGGATGAGCTATGAGTTAACTGAGTACCCAGACAAGAAAATAATTTTGTCCAAAAATTTCCACTGAAAATGGGATCTTTGTCGCTTACAATAATCTTTGGGCTTCCATGTAGCTTTTGAATTGTTTCCATAAATGCAGTAACAATTGTACTGGCTTTAAAGGGATGAGATAATGCACAAAAGTGTGCATACTTGGTAAGTCTATCAACTACCACCATGATGACACTCTTTCCTTCGGACTTGGGTAAACCTGTGATAAAATCCATTGAAACCTCCTCCCAACGTTGACTTGGAATGGATAAAGGTTGTAATAGACCTGGGGTCTTAATTGTTTCAACTTTATTTTGTTGGCAAACCAAACATTCCGCCACAAACTTTTGAATATCATATTTAAGGCCATCCCAAAAAAACCCTTCTTAACCCTGTGGTAAGTTTTTAAAAACCTTGAGTGCCCTCCTAAGGGAGAGGTGTGCAATTCCATAAGAATATTTTGTTTGAGTTGGGAATTCTTATAGAGGTATAAGCGATCTTTGTACCATAACGAATCCTTTTTCCATCTAAATGTATTAGATGTACTGGATCTTGTTGTATCTTTTGAATGAGTGCCCACACTTCTTCGCCATTCTTCCATTCATCCCTTGCTTCGTTTATCCAATCTAGTTGGATAATAGAAATGGCGCAAATAAATGCTTCCACATCCTCATCCTTTCTTGAGAGTGCATCTGCAACAACATTTCACTTCCCTTTTTTGTAGATGATTTCAAAGTCATAACCCAACATCTTTGTGACCCATTTTTGCTGCTCTTCTGAAGATAATCTTTGTTCTAAAAAGTATTTAAGACTACCATGATCTATTTTTACCTTGAAGTATCTTCCCATTAGGTAAGGTTGCCATTTCTTAAGTGCATGTAGTATTACCAACATTTCCTTCTCATAAATAGCTTTGTGTAAATACTTTCCTTTGATTGGACGACTTTCGAAAGCAATGGGTCTTTCTTCTTGCATTAAAACAACACCAATTCCATTTCCTGAGGCATCACATTCCACAATAAAGGTTTTTGTGAAGTCTGGCGTAGCTAAGACCGGTGCTTGGCACATTGCCTCTTTAAGATGTTCAAAGGCTTTCATTGCTTCTGGAGTCCAAGAAAATGCATCTTTCTTCAGTAATGTTGTTAGAGGTGCTGCTATTCTCCCATAATTCTTAACAAACTTGCGATAATACCCTGTCAACCCGAGAAATCCTTGCAGATTCTTTATGGATGTGGGGATTTTCCATTCCCTAATGGCTTTAATTTTGTTAGGGTCTACCTTAACACCTTCATGAGATACAATATGACCAAAATATTCCACCTCTTGTACTCCAAAGAAACATTTGGAGGTTTTTGCATATAATTGTTTCTCCTCCAATAGTTTGAGCACTCTATCAACATGTTGAACATGATCCTTCCAAGACTTGTTGTAGATTAGTATATCATAAAAAAATACTAACACAAATTTTCTAAGAAAGGGTTTGAAAATGGAATTCATCAAACCTTGAAATGTAGAAGGTGCATTGGTAAGGCCAAAAGGCATGACCAAAAATTCATAATGACCCTCATGAGTTCTAAATGTTATTTTTAGAATGTCTTCAGTCTTCATTCTAATTTGACGATATAGTGAACAAAGGTCCAACTTGGTGAAGTAAATTGCTCCATGCAATTCATCCAATAATTCATCAATGACAGGAATGGGAAATTTATCTTTAATAGTGAGCTTGTTGAGCTCCCTATAATCTAGACACATGCGTCATGATCCATCCTTCTTGTGCACCAATACTACTGGAGCAGAGAAAGAACTTTGACTAGTTTCAATTATACCAGCCTCTAGCATTTATGCAACCATACGTTCAATTTCACTCTTTTGGGCATAAGTATATCTGTAAGGCCTAATGTTTGGAGGAACACTTCCTGGAATCAAATGAATAGCACGATCATGATCATGAATAGGTGGGAGGCCTTTGGGAGTCTCAAATACCTTGGAATGTTTGTCTAAGACTTTTTAGAGATCTGGAGAAATAAATGATTTCGACGTGGGAACCTCTAGCGAACATAATTATGCAATTAGGCCACGTTGTTCTTTCTTTAGAAGCTTTGTCATGCCGTTAGAGCTGATTAACTTTCTCGGTTTCCCTGTGATACCCCTTAATTCAACTTCCTTTCCTTCTGAACAAAAAAAAATTCAAGAAAAGTTCTTGAAAATTAAATGCTATCATACCCAAAGATTGTAGTCATTAGACTCCCAGTACAACATCAACACCACCCATTGGAATGGAAAGCATTGGAATGTTCAACACATATTTTCCCATGGATAGCTTTATATTATGACACTTTCCAAAGAAATTTATGGTTCTTCCATTTGCAACCATCACTTGACACTCTGGTGCTGGATATAGGAAGCAATTCAATTCCTTCGCTATCTTACAATGAATAAAATTATGGGTACTGCCCGAATCAATCAACACTATTACCTTTTTCTTCTTGATATGTCCTTCTATCTTGATAGTTTGAGGAGTGGTTATTCCAGCCAATGCATTACAAGATATGGTCAGATTCATTTCTTCTTTCTCTAGGCTTTGTTCCTGGTGTGTATCCTCTTCTTTTGATGTTTCTTGTTCTTTTTCTTCTTCCTCTTCACAATCTATGTAAAATAATTTCTTCTCAACACACTTATGACCTTTAGTGTATTTGCTATCACAACTGTAACAAAGCCATTTTGCTATTTTTTCTTCCAATTGTTGTGGTGTCAACCTTGTAGGTTGTGGAAGGCTAGGGGAAATGACACTTCCATCTTTATAGTTGTGATTGGTAGGCTTCCTTGTCGCCATAATTTTGCTTTCAATTTTTCTTGCCAACCTGAATGCCTTCTCCAATGAATCAGGTTCCCAAATGTGAACCTCATGTTGGATGTTATCCTTTAATGTCCCTATGAACACATCAATCCTATGCTCCTCTATAATATCTTTAACCCTTATATTAAATTTCTAGAAGTCCTTAATGTGCTCCACCATTGAACCTTTTTGTTTGAGGTTTATCAATTGGCTAAAAAAGGTGTTGCTTTTTGTATCCTCATAATGTGCTATCATTTCTTTCGTAAAAATTGCCCAAGTGACAATTTGTTTATGAGAGCAAAGCCATCGATATCATACAAACTGATTGGGTTCTAAATATAAAGTTTCAATGCGTACCTTTTGTGTGTTTTTCACATTATGGAGATTGAAATATTGCTCCATCTGTAGTATCCATGTTACGGGATCCTTGCCATCAAACTTCCTCATATCGATCTTTGGAACATGGTGGGTCTTCAATCCAACATTAGAGTCTATGAAATCATGATTAACATTTCTTTTGTTCTCATCATGAGTTTCCCTTACTACCCTTTCGCCATTAGTAAGCATTTATTGTAGCAAATTTGTCAAATCTATCTTCAAATCTTCCATGTTGCCTTTAAGTTTTTCTTCTATACCATCCATCTTAGCTTCCATGCCATCCATCGTAGCTTCCATGCCAATTTTTAAACCATCCTTCTTAGCTTCCATGCCTTTCTTTAAACCATCCATCTTAGCTTCTATTACTTTTTGTGAGAGTGAAATTTGTTGCACTTGGTCTCATAATTTTGATATATCATGTTGCATTTCTTCCTCTTCTTCATGAGTCATGCTAGAACTTTCAGGTTGCTTACTAGGTGTTTCCATTTTCTTTCTTCGGGGCATCAATTAATGATAATTATGCTTCACTATGTCCTTTGAATTCCTTCAAACTAATTTTTCAAACCAAACTTATGCAAAATTTTAAAAAGACTACACACCTTTTTTGGCTTTGTAGGAGCTCGATATTGAATCGGTTGTATCTCTGTAATTGCAGATCTCCAAGGTCTGAAATTTCGTCTTGTGGTAGCCCTCTGAGTCCTCGTTCCAACCTCACAAGTTTGATCAAGATTGGATTCTCCAAGAAAGAGTTATTCCAAATCTCCCACGATGACCTAATTATAGACTAGTTCAGTAGATCGAACTTTTACAAAGTGCCACGTGTCACTGTTTCGACCTTCGGACCTGAAACCGCTACATAGAAAACTAAAGTCCGTCCTCTTTCTGTAAATTTTTACGAAATTTCAATCTAATGCTCAGAGAGAAAGTTATGACGATTTTCCCCAGGTCACTTGTTTGAGATATAATTCGGGAGCCTGCAAAAACCCTAACTTCCTTGGATCATATCTCCAAATATAGCGAGACAAGATCTGAAATTCATACCCGAGGTTCATCAAGATTTCAACTCAAATGGTTTTAATTTTAGCTTCTGAAACGTTGTAGAAAAAAATTATAGCGAAAATGCCACGATGACCTGTTTGAAGCAGCGAAACCCTAGAATCCAAAGCTCTGATACCAATTGTTATGCAACCAGCTCACAAAATAGAAGAAAAGATAAACGACTTCAAAATCAACCTTTTCGAAGGGGGCAACCTCCTTTACATTACACAAATGAACAATTTGTGGATGATACAAATGATAAGACCTCCTTTCTATATATAGGAGTCTAAGGGGTCACAATATAGTCAAAACCAACATAACAATAATAGTGTAAGGGCACAACAATAACAATAGTGAGCATCTATGGGGCACAATAATAACAATATGGGGACAACATGGGTACAACAATAACAATAAGGGGCTACAATGACAATAATAATAAGGGAATACACTAGTATTATAAGGGCCTAACATAAACCCAAGGGGTTAATACTAAAACCCCAAGGGATTATAAACCCAAGGGAATAATATTAACCCAATGCATCAATACTAAAAACCATAGAGTTTATATTCCCTTGTGTTTTTAGTATTAATTCCTTGGGTTTATTACTCCCTTGGGTATAATATTGTTCATAGGGTCTATAAACCTAAGGGACTAATATTATAAATCCAAGGGAATATAAGCCCTAGGGTTTTTAGTATCAATCAACCATGTTTATTAATAAATGTGGAATATCAATCACATTTATTAAGGGACTAATATTATAAACGAAAGGGATTGATACTAAAAACCCAAGGGAACATAAACCCTAGGGTTTTTAGTATTAATCCTTGGGTTTATTATCCCCTGGATTAATATTATTCCCTTGGGGTTCTAGTATTAGCCCCTTGGGTTTACTATTCTCTTGGGTTTAGAATATCAGTTCCTTGGTTTTATTAATCTAAGGGTTCATATTCCTAGGGTATAATATTATTCATAGGGTTTGTAATTAATATTATTCCCTAGAGTTTAAAATTCTTTGGGTTTTTAGTATTAAACCTAAGTGATTATAAACGAAAGGAATAATATTAAACCCAAGGAATTAATATTATAAACCTAATGTATATAAACCCTAGAATAAAGATGGTTGACCATGGTCCAACGTCACATTGTGACAAGGATTGCCTGAAAATGAAAATCAACCATTCTCAACCATGGTCAACCATGTTTATTTTAGGGTTTATATACCTTGGGATTATAATATTAATCCATAGGGTTTAATATTATTCCTTTTGGTTTTTAGTATTAATCCCTTTCGGTTAATATTATTGCCTTGGGTTTATAATCCCTTGTGTTTTTAGTATTAAACCCTAGCAATATGGACTGATATTATAAGCCCAAGGGTTAATACTAAAACCCCAAGGTCTTATAAACCCTAGCAATATGGACCGATATTATAAACCCAATGGTTAATACTAAAACCCCAAGATATTATAAACCCAAGGGGCTAATATTATAAATCCAAGATATATAAACTCTTGAATGACCATGATTTATATTGAACCTAAAGGATTATAAACTTATGAATAATATTATGCCCTAGGAATATGAATCCTTAGATTAATATACCCAAGGGACTGATATTATAAAACCAAAGGAATAATAAACCAAAGGGATTAATACTAAAACCCAAGGGAATATAAACCCTAGGGTTTTAGGTATCAATCCCTTGGGGTTTATTATCCCTCAGATTAATGTTATTCCCTTGGGTTTATAATCCTCCGGGGTTTATTATTCCCTTGGGTTTATAACATCAATCCCTAGGCTTTATTAATCTAAGGGTTCATATTTATATTAAATAATTTAAAATTAAACAATAAAAAATAACATTTAATATTAAATAAATATTATTATAAAAAAATAATTATTATTAATTATAATGCTAATAATAATATTTTTATTGCAATAGTTATTTTTGTATTATTATTTCTATTGTTACATATTTATCAATGGTAGATACAAATGAAGTCTTCAGCTATATCAACCACATTAATATTTTTAATGTGGTTTTGGATGTGCATTAATGTATGTTAATAAACATTACTATACATCAATGTAGTTTAATATACGTTACTATACATCACATTGTGAGAAGGATAGTCTCTTTGTACAACGTCACATTCTCAACCATGGTCAACCATGGTTCAATGTTGCATAATGACATAGATTGTCCCAATAGCAAAATCAACCATTGTCCCATGTCGCATTGTGACAAAGCTTGTCCCAAAGCTGGTCAACCATAGTCAACCATAGTCCAACTTCGAATATGAAATTGAACCGTGGTCAAGTCTAGTCAAACATGTTTATTTAAGGGTTTATAATATTTATCTTGGGGTTTATATACCTTGTGTTTATAATATTTTCCTTTTGGATTTAATATTATTTGGTTGTGTTTATAATCCCTTCGGTTTATGGTATTTGTCCCTTGGGTTTATTATTTCTTTGGGTTATAATATTTATCTAGGGGTTTATGTACCTTGGTTTTATAGTATTATTCCCTTGGGTTATAATATTAAAACCCAGGATTATAAACCTATGGAAATAATATTAAACCCTACTTAAAAATCCTATATCAATAACATTAATATTTTAAATATGGTTTTGGTAATATATTAATGTATGTTTTTTTTTTTTTTTTTTTTTGCATAAAGGCTACTTCTATTAAAGAAAGAGAAAATATATGTACACAGAGGTCAAGACCTCAGAGGGGGCTGAAGCCTGCCCTCAACCAGATATCCTGATACACATAAACTCCTTTGACAACCATCCCGGGATTGAGAAGCCTTGAGACATATTTTTTAAATCCCTTACAGACAAAAGTGTGAACCAGAGCTGTGTTTATCACTACAGTACTATCGACAATTATGGCTTTACTGATGAACATTCTGCCCTGATAGCCATATGCAAAATTAGACAAAAACAATGGCTTGCTGAGCCATGACCTGATACAATTCATAGGACTATAATGGCGAGCATCGTTACTAAACCAAGAGCTGAAGCAAAACAGAGTTACCATTATCCAGAGAAGCATAACAGAAAAAAGAAAAAGACCAGAAGAGAGATTGCCATCAGTGGGCATTGTACCAAATTCATCAAACATGTTTCTGAGAGTCTAGAGCATCCCTTTCCACCTGGCTAGGAGAGCCCATCCACGTGACGACCGCGTTGTCTGCATCTCCCATGTCGCCGCCACCTGGAGGAGTTTCCAAATTCAGAATGCCACCGGGAGGATGCTCCGACTCACCTGCATGCACATTGCGCTGTGTAGAGTCCACTGGAGGCTGAGGAGCTTCAGGCGCATTACCCTCTTCCTGCATATTGTCACCATTGAACATGACGCCAGCCACCTCTCCCTGAAGAACGCTATCATCCTGAGACTGAGACGTAGTGGTATGGACAGAGCTGCTAGGCTTATCCTCCTCCTCAGCAAGGATCACTGTAATACTGGCTGACAAAACGGGCTTATTGAGCCTACTGTGGAATTTGAAGCGGGTTGTTTGGAAGGAATTGTGCGGGAGGGGCCTGCCATGACCAGAAGGCGGAGAGGACGGGGAGGCTGAGGCCAGAGGGACTATATTCTGGGGAGCAGATTGAGAAGCGCGGCCTCGATTGCCAGTGGTGCCTCCACGGCGAGAAACTCCACGACGTCGGACCATTTTCGAATTAACAGAGAGACCAGGGAAGGGAATTAGGCAGGACCAGATGGGATAGGGCCGAGAGCAGGCGGACCAGGCCAAAACCATAAACCAGATGAGCTTCCAAGCAGCAAGAACGAAGCAGGGGTGCAGGAAGAATAGCAGACGGATATAGAAGGAGCCGAGGAGGGCGATGGCATGAACCAGAAGCCAAGCCATGGATAAATCACCCTGCGCGGGCTCTCGAGCTGAGCGCGCATTCAATACCAAATGCCTGACCATTATTCTGTACTCTGTAGTATTCATTTCAATTGCGGTGGGTTTGTGGGATCCGCGCTCGTGAGCCAGGTGCAGGGACAGCTGCCGGCGGGGAGTAACTCTGCCTCTAATGGACCACAGTGACACCCACATCCGGGTAATACATTAATGTAATACACATTACTATACGTTAATATACTTTAATATACATTTGTGTGTATGACAACAATGTATATATAATTAAGTATATTAATATGCAAATTAATGTATATATTGTTAAATATATTAATATACTAATTTATATTAAAATATATTCCTATACCAATATGCATGATAATATACATTATATATATAAATAAAAATATTGTATATGAAAAGTGTTTCTCAATTATATTAATATAATTATGCTAGTCATCATATAAACATTAAAAAAAAACATACTTATACCATAAATTGGAAAGGAAAAACCTAATTATTAAACTTTAAAAACCTACTTATAGTTAATAAATTTTATAGCAATGGGACCTCGTGAATTGAACCAAAAAAAACCCTTACTCCTTAAACTATCACAATGAGGGAACCTACGGGAAAATTAAAACCAAAAGAAAGAGATAACAACCAGTGATCTCTATGCTTGCAAAACTAAAAATTGAAGTTATTTTTGGAGATTAAATCCAAAGAAAAACAGAAAAAGAATGGCGTTTTGTTAATGGAAGGAGCAGACGTTCGGTGAGTTTCTGTTTTATAGATACTTTCACAATACGAAATCTGAGCTATTAGATTGCCAACGGATTTTGCATTCCCAGATTATTCACAATTTGTTTTGGCTTTAAAAAGATCGGTCACCGTTGCATTGTGTTGCAGGTGGGAAGAACAGGCCCATTTCAGCTGTGGATTCCATTTTCTGGATTTTATTCACTGCTGAAATGGAGAAAGCCGAGATCTAATCTTTATCCAATAGGACCCTTTTTGGCCTGGTCTGCACCCACCCGTCCGGTCGGCATTTTTGCATGGCTGCCATAAAATAAAGCCCTACTTTATCAGAGTCCTCGAGGCGCAATATCTTATTTCGCCGCTGGTTTAATTTGCAGAAGGGTTCGCATTTTCTCCGGTTCGAATTCTTTAAGGTACATTGGTTTCAATTGTTTCTGACGCCTTTAAATTTCTTTTCTCTTTGAAATGCAATTGAGATATACCTACTTCTTGCAGTTTTGCGTCACATTGATTTCAGCTATTTTTGTGGCGTTTAAAATCTTTTTCTTTTTGAAATGCAATCAAGATATACATATTTCTTGCAGTTTTGCGTCAACTAACAAAATGCCATTTTTTAATTGGAAATATAATGGGCAATTTTTTGGACCACATTGCAATTTTCAAGCTTTCTTTCATTTGGGATTTGGGATTTAGTGCATCTCTCTCCATATGTATCTGTCCACAAAAAGTACAGCAAGCATCCATAACCTTTCAAAAAGGAAAGGAATCATGGAATATTTTCTTAAACGAGAAAAAGTGAGTGTAAAATAGCAACATGAAATGACATATTCATACCAACTGGATTAAACCAAGAAGGTGATCCACAGAAGCTGAAGAAGAGGTGACAAAGAGACATTGCTCTCGACGAGAAGCTGAACTGGCCTCCAATAGAATGGTGGAGCTAGTTCTGGGTGTCATTCTGAGGCAGTCGTTCAGATTTTTTGTTTTTGTTTTGTTTATTACAATGTTACCAGACTTGGAATGGCAATAAATCGGTGAGGCAAAAGAGCGAAGAGTTTTAATCGGATTGGGAAAGAATCGGTGAATTCAATAATTTAAGATATACACATATATTGAATTAAAAAAAAAAAAAAAAAACATTTTTCATTGATATTCAATAAAGCCATGTCCAAACAATGCATAATATCAATAGATGTCCAAAATATCATGAATGAATAACTATCTCATATATGAATAACCCTTTGCCATGGTCTGCCTCTTCATCTGGTCTTGATGATGAACCACACTTGTTGGTTCGAAACGTGTCGGCCAAAAATTTCTCGTATGTGATTTCTACCGAAAGACTTTGCTTATCTCATATATGTTATGAGTCCAAACATGATCCAAAGTACTAGGTCTTGACTCCTAACTTGTGACTACTTTGAACCAAAAGCATCTGCTTCTAAAAGTTTATAAAATAATGCATACTAATTAGTAAAAAAGCAGTAACTGAAATCTCTTGATTGCTACTAAAATGATACGATAATGGTTTGCTACTGAAATCTCTGACCAAGCACACGCTGAAACTATAATGGAGCACACTGCACACTACGCCTCTATTACACTACGACTCTATTACGTGGAGTAAATTGAAACTGAAACCATGCCTCTATTACCTTCTCGACGTATGAGTTATAGGCCTCAGCAGTGAGAAAAGTCAATTACAGACCGACTTTTAATTTTTAACCTAACTAAACTACACAACAAAAAATGCGGGAACCCTAAAAGTTAAAACCGTGCCCCTCGAGTTGAGGGTTGAAAATCACCTCAGTCGCCTAAATCTCAATTAATCGGTGAGTCGCAAGTGAAACTCGCGTTGACCACGAGTCAAACACGGTCAACGCAAGTTTGACTCGCCCATAGTTGAATCGGATCGTTTGAGGGAAGAGCAGAGTTTGACTCGTGATTAATTGCGAGTGAACGGAGATTCATGTTTCACTGGTTTTTTAAGCTGGCTGATCCTTATATTAATATAAAAATAATTACAACCATGTTTGTCTCTGCCCTGTGACTTGGTAAACCAGGACCATAGCAAACCAGAGTGAACCAAAAGCATCTGCTTCTAAAAGTTTATAAAATAATGCATACTAATTAGTAAAAAAGCAGTAACTGAAATCTCTTGATTGCTACTAAAATGATATGATAATGGTTTGCTATTGAAATCTCTGACCAAGCACACACTGAAACTATAATGGAGCACACTGCACACTACGTCTCTATTACACTACGACTCTATTACGTGGAGTAAATTGAAACTGAAACCATGCCTCTATTACCTTCTCGACGTATGAGTTATAGGCCTTAGCAGTGAGAAAAGTCAATTAGAGACCGACTTTTAATTTTTAACCTAACTAAACTACACAATAAAAAATGCGGGAACCCTAAAAGTTAAAACCGTGCCCCTTGAGTTGATGGTTGAAAATCATCTCAGTCGCCTAAATCTCAATTAATCGGTGAGTCGCAAGTGAAACTCGCGTCGACCACGAATCAAACACGGTCAACGCAAGTTTGACTCGCCCATAGTTGAATCGGATCGTTTGAGGGAAGAGCAGAGTTTGACTCGTGATTAATTGCAAGTGAACGGAGATTCATGTTTCACTGGTTTTTTAAGCTGGCTGATCCTTATATTAATATAAAAATAATTACAACCATGTTTGTCTCTGCCCTGTGACTTGGTAAACCAGGACCATAGCAAACCAAAGTGAACCAAAAGCATCTGCTTCTAAAAGTTTATAAAATAATGCATACTAATTAGTAAAAAAGCAGTAACTGAAATCTCTTGATTGCTACTAAAATGATACGATAATGGTTTGCTACTGAAATCTTTGACCAAGCACACACTGAAACTATAATGGAGCACACTGCACACTACGTCTCTATTACACTACGACTCTATTACGTGGAGTAAATTGAAACTGAAACCATGCCTCTATTACCTTCTCGACGTATGAGTTATAGGCCTCAGCAGTGAGAAAAGTCAATTAGAGACCGACTTTTAATTTTTAACCTAACTAAACTACACAATAAAAAATGCGGGAACCCTAAAAGTTAAAACCGTGCCCCTTGAGTTGATGGTTGAAAATCATCTCAGTCGCCTAAATCTCAATTAATCAGTGAGTCGCAAGTGAAACTCGCGTTGACCACGAATCAAACATGGTCAACGCAAGTTTGACTTGCCCATAGTTGAATCGGATCGTTTGAGGGAAGAGCAGAGTTTGACTCGTGATTAATTGCAAGTGAACGGAGATTCATGTTTCACTGGTTTTTTAAGCTGGCTGATCCTTATATTAATATAAAAATAATTACAACCATGTTTGTCTCTGCCCTGTGACTTGGTAAACCAGGACCATAGCAAACCAAAGTGAACCAAAAGCATCTGCTTCTAAAAGTTTATAAAATAATGCATACTAATTAGTAAAAAAGCAGTAACTGAAATCTCTTGATTGCTACTAAAATGATACGATAATGGTTTGCTACTGAAATCTTTGACCAAGCACACACTGAAACTATAATGGAGCACACTGCACACTACGTCTCTATTACACTACGACTCTATTACGTGGAGTAAATTGAAACTGAAACCATGCCTCTATTACCTTCTCGACGTATGAGTTATAGGCCTCAGCAGTGAGAAAAGTCAATTAGAGACCGACTTTTAATTTTTAACCTAACTAAACTACACAATAAAAAATGCGGGAACCCTAAAAGTTAAAACCGTGCCCCTTGAGTTGATGGTTGAAAATCATCTCAGTCGCCTAAATCTCAATTAATCAGTGAGTCGCAAGTGAAACTCGCGTTGACCACGAATCAAACATGGTCAACGCAAGTTTGACTTGCCCATAGTTGAATCGGATCGTTTGAGGGAAGAGCAGAGTTTGACTCGTGATTAATTGCAAGTGAACGGAGATTCATGTTTCACTGGTTTTTTAAGCTGGCTGATCCTTATATTAATATAAAAATAATTACAACCATGTTTGTCTCTGCCCTGTGACTTGGTAAACCAGGACCATAGCAAACCAGAGTTTAATGGCCATACACACATTTTAAATTTCAGATACTTGAAAACAGTAAAGCCTGTAATGTAGTGAATCTAGTGATAGCATCTTAAGAAATAAAAGGTAGAAACCATAGGAAGATATTATTTCAGTGAGGAAAGAATTCATAGGAAAACAAAATCAGTTTGGCCAGCCTACGAGGCTTTGTATCTGTTTCTACCCATTTTGAGTGTCTTCCTCCAGCATAGGGTCTTCTTCATCAATGAGAATAGGTGGATGATGTGCTTTCTGAACCTTGAGTGTGCGCAGGTACTGCTAGAGGGTCAGTGACACTGTCCAGGGGGCTGAATACTTTAATGTCAATATCAAAGATGGCTCTAAAGTCTACTTCAAATTTACTGTCCACCAGGTCCAATTTATAGAGGATGCCCTGCTGTTGTTGCCCTTTTTCCTCTACAATTTGGGCAATAAAGGCCTTGTCAAGCCAGTTAAGTTCAGTGAGCTGGAAGATTTTGGTATCCCTTGTACAGGAGAAACCTGTATCAGAAATCTATCCTTAAATTCAGCTTCAATCTAGTCTTTAGAAAGCTTCTTTCTTTTCTGCAAAACCAAGTTCTACAACTGGGTCATCTCTTCCTTCACTGCAGTCGAAAACCTTTTGTGGTAATCTTTGGCTACCTTCATGGCATCTTTCTGGGCTTTGGTGATAGACTGAGGTGGCTTCCAGGGGTTGGAATTTTTGACATTGAACTGGTTCCCACATTGGAACCCTCTTTTGCTTGACTTCGGATCCATTTCATTACCAAATTTTGGCATAGTTGAATGCAACAGTATGACAAGGGGTCCAAACAACAGTGTCCAAGGGAAAGGCAGTGGAGGAGGAAGGGCCTAGCGCATGAGAAGAGAGATTCCAGCCCCAGGAGGAACTCATTCACCCCACAGAGAACTAGACTACCATTCCCAAATTCAGCTAAACATAGATAAGAAGCATAAATAGTAAAACTAGGGAGGGATAAAACAAATCGTTGAGAGTATCAAATCCGAAAACTGAACACCAAGATTGCAGTCAAGCTAGGGGAGCCAAGCCTAGGGAAGAGACCATCACTACTATTGCATCTTGACGCCTTATTGTCTTTTTCTGACCTTTTTCTTCTTCAATTTGAGAGGTGTAGAAAATCCAAAGCCCCTGTATCTTCCATCATGGTACGCACGGTGGTCAGGCTAACAAAATCTTGCCAAAAATTGCAGGACGGATGGGCTTTCTCTATGTTGATAGCCCCCTCCTCCTCCTCCACAGAAACCTCCTAACATGCACATGCTCCAGCATGTAGACCAAGATCCTCAAGACACGTGGGGAGAGTCCTTGTTCTCGTGAATAACACCTCATCTGGGTAACAGAAGTTCAGCTTTCAACACCAAGTGTTTGACAAACAATATCTGTTGGTGAGTGGCCTGGGTTGATAAGGCCATATCAAGATGTCCTATGTGGTATAAACAATGCTCCTGTATGTGGTCAGTTTGAAAAAGTTAGTAATACATCTTTGAGCAAGTGTCTATAAAAGTTTATGAGAAATGGCAGATAATGAAAAATAGAAATTCAGCCTCTTAACTGAAGGTTTCCAGATCTTAACCTTGTGATATTTCAGCCTTAAGGCTGTTATAAAATGTAAATATAACAGTGGCACTGATGGACAATATTTCAACTCCTAACAATTCTAATCCACCAACCAATTCAAGAGAAAAGATACCAAAGCGCCCCAATAAGTTTCGGTCCTTTAGGGCAATCTTATGATATATATAATATATCTGAAATCATTTATGACAGCTGTAAATACAACAGCAAATATGTGCTTCTCTTTTCCAATGTAAATGTGAAATCACTTAAAAAATCAGCCTTTACTTATGCCAAATTAGTAAGACATATAAGTTCTGGAAGTCACCAAGGTCCAAAAGCACTGGACAGCTACAATTACACAAGCATTGGACGGCTACAATTACACAAGCATTGGACAGCTACAAACTTTATTAATATGAATCCTGGCTGCTATATTGGAATAAGAACCTCACGTGGGAAGTTCTTCAGAGGAAAAATTGGCAGGGTCCGAGCAGATGTTCCATGTGCTTCAACGATGCGGAATCCAATTTGCACCTGTTCTTTCAATGCTCCTCGTCTCTCCAAATCTGGTATGAATTGTCTTTACAGTTTGGTTTCCCTCACATGTCTTTCTCTTCTGTTCAGGAAGCTTTTATTTGGTGGAGTGGTCAGTCCTCTTCGGCGAGATCGCTGTTCATTATTTCCTGCTGGTTCTTGTGGTTATGGCGAAATGCCCTTATCTTTCAACATTCCAAAGAACCCATTCAGGTTATTATTCAGAAGATTCTGGCCTTCCATGATTCCTATGCTCGGTAGACTATCTTTCAGCTCCATGTCTCCTTGTTGGGTTTTTCTGCTATGATGGCATCAGGCTATGTGTTTTATCCATTTGGCTGTTGGTGTAATGATCCCTCTGTTTTCCTTCTCCTTTAAGGAGGCTATGTTCTGTAATCTGCTGCATCCTTAGTTATCTTGGGTCATATGTTTCTTTTAGCTGGACCTGTTAGAGGCTTTCAGGTTCAATTTTTGGATTTTGTGGCTTTGGCATTCGGCCATCCTCTGCAAATCTGTAGGGAGTTATCCTTATGTTTCTGTTATATGTCTTTTTATATCTATATATAAAAATATGGCGGTTTTTTTTCCTCTGAAAAAAAAAAAAATTTCAAGTACATACCAAACCCTTATCACAAGGCTAGTACAATCCTAATGCTCTCCAAAATCTTAGAAAGGAAAAATAATGAAAACCCTAGCTCACACCTGTAGAAAATCCATGAAATTATGCAACTGCTAATATGAACAATCTGAAACTAATTTCTTTTCATATACACACAAAATTTCTCTACTAATTTTGCAGCAGAATAGGAACATAAATAAATACACAATCACACAATTCAACAACACAATTTTTTTTCTAGGGAACCCAATTGGGAAAACTCTCCGCTTGCTTGAGAATTTTATTGATAGAAGAACGAGCAATAGATCTCTTACAAAACACTCTTGTTTCAATAGAGAATACAATGATCTCCCTGCTTGAACTAAGCTTGAAACAACCTGCAAGACCCCTGATCCTTATGCCTTCTTGCCTTGCCTGGATGAGCTCGGAAATCCTTGCACAAATCTTGGGAAATAGCCTTCTCTTTCCTAGCGCATGAGGAGCTCCTATTTATTAGGAAATTCCTCCTATTTCCTAGTGCATTCCCAAGGAAAATTCTTTCCTTTGTCAACTCGCACATGCCTCCTTCTTGGCACGCTTTCTCACAAGCTCACACACAAAACTAGTGCATACAATAATGAATACAATTGTGCCTTCTCTCCTCATAAGCAATTCGAATGGCTAGATCTGGCAGATTATATTTTAGGAAATTGATTTTCTGATTGATGAGTTCACTGAGTTGAACTAACTCATGCAACTCATCTCATCTCAATTCTAGAACTTGAGATTCGGTCACTTGTCCTTTTCCCAAATTAACTTGCACTAGAAGACAATAAATTCGGCCTTCCACTTCTACCCATTAGTTAACTGCCTCATAACTTAACCTAACTTTTAGGAATGAATCCTAAATTACAGGAGTTCGTCCTAACTTATAGGGTACTCGAGCATGCTAAGGAGAAACTCGTCGTGGTTCCTTTGATTAAGGCACAAATCAAGGAACCTAAGTTGCACGAAACGGGGAAACGGGTACGAGTTTCCGAAACGGGAAGCGATACGAAACGCGACCTCCCCAAATTTTGGAAACGGGGAAACACGAATATATATATATTAGGACATTTAAGAAATATGTGCAATCATAAAGCATATATGATACATTCTAATTTATTACATTATGATAAAATTGTCAATTGTCAATGCATAAACTATAAATCTCTAAATTTACATCACATTTACTCATGAATGATCACATAATGAAAATAGAAATATCCAAAATCAGCCACGAGAAATTTCTAATTTCTTGTCTTGTGCTTGATTGGGAGTCTCCTCTTACATAGTCAAATGACCTTAGTGCTCTTGATTAAATACAAGTTTCATACCCTAGTACCCTACATGCTCTTCATTATTGGGAGTCTCTCCTGCATAGAGGGCTTGGTTCTCTTGATTAAATACAAGTTCCATACCCTAGTACATGATAAAATCCAATGGAAACATTGCAATCCCCTTAATCCTGAAATCCTGAAAAACAGATAAGTCTGCTGAATTTTGAGTGAGATCTAAAATTCTACTTTCTCCATATGAAATCCAATGAGGGCGAAACCACTCTCAAACATCCTGAGTCATTTCATGGTAATGTTAAAAATTTAAGTAAAAGGATGAAAATGAAAAATAAAGGAAAATATCACTTTTACTTTAAGAATTTAACATTACCATGAATTGCATATCAACACTAGGACAAAAGTTCACTTTTATAACTTTAGACAGGCATCTAGAAGCAACTAGAAGTCACTAGGATAACCTAAAAATAAATTAGAAAACAAACTAAATTTAAAACAAAACAAAAAAACACAAGTAAAACGCTGAAACGTGAGTCGTACGGCCCTGAAACGCGTTTCAGGCCGTATTGGCCACGTTTCAGTTTTGGGAAACGTGGCAGTACGGCCTGAAACACGTTTTAGGGCCGTACCAAACGCGTTTCAGCGTTTCGTACCCGTTTCCGTACGGAAACGCCCCCTTGCCCTACGTTTCCTGCAACATAGCAAGGAACCCTTTCTTGCTATCATTTTCAACACTCTCTCTTAGTGAGGAAGGGATTTTGTAGAACTCCCAACTTATCTTTGAAATGAACAAAATTACTTCTTGCCAATGCCTTGGTGAAGACTTATGCTATATGCTCCCTTGTTGGAATGTATGGTAGTGTGACTATCCCTTTTTGCAAACAATCGCTGAGATGGTGATACTTGATCTCGATATGCTTTCAGTGATCATGAAACATTGGGTTCTCAGAGAGTTTGATGCAACTCTGATTATCATAGTGTATCATGGTAGGCTCCATCCTTTGTCTGAAAAGTCCCACAAGCAATTTCCTCATCCAAATAGCCTTGGATGCTGCCAAACTGGCGGCCATGTACTCGGCCTCTGCTAAACTGAGTGCAACTGATCTCTGCTTCCCACTATACCAAGAAACAACTGCTGACCCAATGTTGAAGACGCCACTTGAAGTACTCTTCCTGCCTGTGGAGCACCTTACCCAATCTGCATCTGTGAAGCCCTCAAGCCTCATTCCATCAACCTGTCTGTACCACAATACATAATCCGCTGTGCCTTTGAGATATCTCAACACATGCTTCACAACAACCTAGTGAACTCTGATCAGTTCCAACATGAACTGACTCAGCTGGTTGACTGCAAAACAAATATCAGGTCATGTGTTGACCAAGTACATCAATGACCTGATGAGCTGCCTGTGTACTGTAGCATCCACTCACTCTGCTCTACTAGCATCCACCTTCCTCCAGTTTGTGACTAGAGGCGTGGCCATGGGCTTGTAATCCTGCATATGAAATGTCCGGAGAATCTCTACGGTGTATTTCACCCGTCCCACAAAGATCTCATCATCACCCTGCCAAACCTCCAAAGCAAGGAAATGGTGCATAAGCCCCATATCCTTTGTCTCAAACTCCCTTCCAGGTCCTCCTTGCAATCGTGGATCAAGTTGTCTGCTCCAGTCAATATAAGGTCGTCAACATAGAGCACTAGAATGAGCGGAAGCCCTCCAACCATCATGTAGTATAGATTAGCATCCATCTCACTCTTAGTGAAGCCCATACCTTGAAGGTAGCTATCAATATGAGTGTACCATGCTGTTGGAGCTTGCTTGAGCCCATAAAGAGCTCTCTTTAGCCCTGCACACTAAGTCACCTGACATGGGGATTCGGGATTCGTAGGATACGGGGATTCGAGTGTCAGATTCGGACACGTTGACCCCACAGAACAAGACATGTCGGATTCGTTATATATTATTTTATTAAATATATATATATATATATATATTAAAAATTAGATATTTCTTACACAAATTCTCATTAATTATACAAATTCATTGATTTCAAACTTAGATTTCCATCTAGATGTTAGTTTTACTGTTTACAAAGTAAGTTAGTAACATTATAGCATGCATAGTACATACAAAATTCAAAAACCTCATAAACCCTCCCCAATCTCATAAACCCTCATAAACCCTCCCTCATAAACCCTCACAAACCTCATAAACCCTCACAAATCTCATAAACCCTCCCTCATAAACCTCATAAACCCTCACTTTTTTGGGATTCGAATCCCAAAATCAGGACACGAAGTGTCCTAACGAGACACGACCGGGATTCGATGGTGTCCTGTTAGGACACGTGGTGTCCCATTTTAGGATTCGAATTCCCATCGAATCGTGTCGGATTCGTGGGATTCAGACACGTGGCCTATTTTGGACGAATCCGGTTTCATAGCTTGCACACATGTGTCTCTCTGCTGAACTAACCAAACCACTTTGACCGCTCCATATAAATCTTGTCCTCAACCACTCCATTGAGGAATGCTGTCTTCACAACCATCTGGTGGATTTTCCACCCCATCTATGCTGCAAATGCTAGAATAGTCTTGATGGATGAATACCGGCTACTGGGGCAAATATCTCAACATAGTCTATGCCCTTAATCTGTGAGAAGCCCTTGGCCACAAACCTAGCCTTGTACTTTTCCACACTCCCATTTGCGCCATGCTTCACCTTGTACACCCATCTCGATCCAACTACTAATTTGCTGTCAAGTCATGGCACAATCTCCCAGAGATCATTCATCGTGATGGAGGAATATTCCTCCACCATGGCACCTGTCAAACCTATTGAGAAGCTGCCTCCTTGCAAGAAGAAGGCTCAATCAATGTCCACCAACTTTGTCATCAGTGCCATATAACCTGTGTACCTCTGTGGCTGCCTGCTCTGCCTGAACATGGTGCTAGGAGCTTCAACCTGCTCCTGGGCCTCCTGGATCAACCTCTTAGCCCACTTAGCCTTCTTCCTCTTTGTGGTGGAAGTCTTTGGCTGAGTAGTTGCCTGCTCTTGGCCTAGTCTCTCCTCATCCTGCTGTAGATCCTGTTGTGCAGTCCTATTGTCACTTGACTGAGGCTTGCTTTGTGGTCTTCGCTATGGCTCCTATGTGGGAGCGAGTAGCTCCTCCTCAGGTACTGCAATCTGCTCACGCTCCAAGGAATCTCTCAGAGCTCGATCCTTTTGGAATCTCACATCTCGCCTAAGAATTGTCTTCCTGAGTCCTGGAAGATACACCTTGTGTGCCTGAGCTGTGTCACTATATCCAATGAAAATACCCTTTTTTGCTGTGGGCTCCAACTCCTTCTTGCTATCCTTGGACACATGACAGTAAACCTTTGTACCAAAGATCTGAAAGTGTGAAACATCAAGCTTCTTGCTTGTGAAATCCTCCGTTGGTGTAACTCGTCCAAGAATCATGTGTGGACTCCCGTGCTGTAGAAATACTGCAGTGTTGCATGCCTTTGCCCACAAGAACATAGGTTGTCCCTGATCATGCAACATGGCCTTGGCCACTCCAACAATACTACGATTCTTTCTCTTAGCCACCCCATTTTGTAGGTACCACCTGTTAACACCCAGGTTGTTCCCTTTGACTCCCAAGGGAATACGGCCGGGGTAACCACTAACCAATCTTTGGATTACAGCTTCTAGCCAAACTGTAATCAGAGAGGGCTCTCTCTTTAAGGTTTGTCTGTGTCTTTGTGAAGATTTTAGGCTAGTTATGAGTTCAGGGTTTGTTTTGTTTTTATGTTTTGGTTGAGGGATATCTTTCTGTACCTAATGTGAAACCTTCAGATAGTTCTAATCCATTGGGCTATGGAGTCTGTGGCTACAGGTTGTTTGAAATATTGAGTTGAGTTGCTGAAATTACAGGGCCATTTAAATACTTCATGAAACAAATTTGAAATTGTGATGGTGAAGTGTGTTTAACCAGTGGAAAGCAATTAAGAATTTTCCACTAAGCTGGGAGTGTGAGAAAGAGATATACTGCACAGGAACAAACTTGAATTCCTGAAACAATAATCACTGTGAAAGATATAGTGTAGAGGTGCAACAATTAAGAATTACACCTTTATTACTGTAACTGAAGAAAATATTTACAATAGCATAGATTAAGTTCAGGGTAATCTGTGATTAAATCCTAGAACTATTCTTTTTCCTTGCCATTTAACTGTGAAACACAGAACATGAATGAGCTATGAGAAGATGACAAAACACATAACGAAGAGTTTAAAGAAAACTTATTGAGTCATGAAATACGCAGGAATCCTGTAACATTCAGCTAAACACCACAATGCATCAAATAACGCAGAGCTTTGGAAATTCCATCAGCTTTGTATTAATTCTCTGAAAGTTTACAGCATAAGAAATCTGGAAAAGAAATCAACGACCACCACTGCAAACTTATGCGAGGGGGGAATATATACAAGCGGTCATACAAAATATCTGAGGCGTTGAGTCATCTGAGAAATAAATACATTCACCAACTTGTACAGAAAGCAGATAAGAAGTTATTACAGCTTTGAATACAACATAAATGCTCTTTAATGCTGTCAGAAAACTTTTTGACCTTTGGAGGCCATTGAGTCGGTTGAACGCTCTGTTATAAATGATGAATGACGTGTCTTTGTAGCTCTGTCATCCTGTAGCTTTTCGGCCCTGTCACCTGTGACTGTCACTGCTGCTTTGGTGGCCGAATAGTTTTGCTGAGTTGGCTCAGCCCATTCTTCTCCATGCATGCTGATTTTATCAAAATTTTCCTGTGCATGATAACTTATATTTTTTGATGAAAAACTTAGTGAATGGCTTCTTGTCTATAATATCATCTGTATCGCCTTAGTCCACCATTCCTGTGTGGGCAATTGATGTCTCAAAATTGCCTCTAAAGTCTCATCTGCCTCTGTGTATTTGTAGAAGTTTGGAGGCACTTCAAACAGATGTTTAATTTCATTCATTATAAAGAATAAGTTCTCTACCCTGTTGTAGAGACTTTGTCCTGTTGCTGGTCCTGTTTCTTCTGAGGTACTGGGCCTTTCAGTGATCTGATTAGTAGCGAATGTATTGACCCTCTTGGCATAATGCTCATGTGAAAGTAGTCTGCCTGCGCTGTTCAGTAAGCTAGGAAGACCTTTGCCCTGTAGTGCTGTGAACTTGTCCATGAACTTATTTACCTCTGTCTGCATGTCCTGGCTTCTTCTTTCCAGCGTTTGTACCAGGCTTCTCAGTGTAAGGACCCTCTTTATCAGCTGGATGGTCTCAGTTCTGCTTGTGATTCCCATTGTCGCCAGCTGAGCACTTGTTCTGTTATTAAGCACATTAATCATTCTATTGGCAACCTCAGGCATATTGCCTAGAGATGCCCTTGATCTTTGGATTTCTCTGTGTGCTTTTCCTATGAGCTCTATTTGCTCATGAATGGTTTCAATGTATTGCCATTGATCAGTGATTGATTGGCCAATGTTGGCCCATAAAACTGTCTTAAGCTCAGCTGTCACTTTGTCAAGTGTGAGCTCCTTCTCCAGCTCCTTTATCTTATCCTTAAGGGCCTTGATTTCCCTTCCTTTTTCTGCCACAGTCTGCTTGGATTTATCATATCTTTCATTGAGCTTGGCTAAACTCTCCCTGGCCTCATTTAGCTCTGCCATTTGGGCTTCCAGGGCTTGGATTTCATTCTTGAGCTTCTGCATGTCCAGGCTTGGAGCCTGCTCTGTTGTTGGTGCAGTTGCTGATGTAGATGGTGCTGTCTGTTCAGTAGGAGGAGCAGTAGTCTGAGGAGGTTCCTCCAGGTTAATTATTTCTGGAGGAGGCTGAGATGTCTGTCCTCCTTCTTTTTGTTGTAATGCTGCCTGCAGTGCAGCCTGTGCAGCCTCTGATTCTCCCAATTTTTCTTGTGTTTGGATGAGCTGTTTGTATAGGGACACCAGCATAGCTGATGCATCTTGGTCATGCCTCAGCTGGGCAACTTCTCCAGTTTGTGGGTGAATGGTTGCTGGGACTTTTACCATTTTCCTTAATGCTGCCATATCTGCATCTCTCAATTTCAACAATGCCTGCACAGCCTTGATGTCCTTGGGATCATGCCCAAGTTCTATGATTATCTCCTCCAAGGCTTTGATTCTGTTGTCCTTTGCTTGAGAGGATGCTCTCTCCAACTCAAGTTGGGCAGCTGTATTATTTAGGCTATTTTCTAGCCTGTAATTCTCCAATGTCTTATCTGCCAAGGAGGCATACACCATCTCACCCGTTTGCTTATGCAATTCGATTTTGTCCATTGGGTGGATGTCCTTGGCAAGGACCTCAAGGTTGGTCCTTATGTAATCTGCAGCTGACTGCGGCTGCAATACGGCTGGCATGAAGTGGCTCATGATCATCTTGCCCTCTTGGACATCAAATGCGGACATTAGTCTTTGCTGGTTAGTGGGAGCCATTTTCAACAAATGATTATATAGCTGTACTCTTATGGGCTCATTCCTCTTCTTTATGTCAATGAACTGCTGCTTGATGCCCACCTCAGCTCCTCTTTGCTGGCTTGAGGAGCTGACTTCTCCTCCCACTGTCCTCTCTTGTTCTTGCTGGAAGGAACTTGTAGATGCCTCCATGCTAGGTGGGCCCATGCCCAAAGATTGCCCTATAGGCATTTCTTCCTCTGAGAGGGGATTCATTCTATGTCTTTTCTCCCCATGAGTTGTTGATGTTGTGAGGGGAGTCTCTCTGTCCCTCTTTCTGCTTATGTCTTCTTTTTGTGGGGTTTGGAGGACTGAGGCCTCCACTGTTGTCTCCTGCCTAGGAGGCAGGGTGTCCTGAGCTTGCTGCCCGGTGGATTCTGGGGCCTGTGATGTTTGCTCTTGCCGCACTGGCTGTTCTTTTTCTTGCTGCCCCTCTTGTTGCTGCTGTACCTGTTGTTGTTGCTGCATTTCCTGCTGCTGTACCTGTTCATGCTGCACCTCTTCATGAGGTGGCTGCTCTGGCTCCATTTCTTTCTCTTTGCCTTTGCTAGAGGTTTGATCAGTAGTTCTGGCTGCTTGCTGATGCGCTGTGGAGGATGAGGCAGCTGCTCCCACTAGAGTGCTTGGAAGAGCAAATACCTGTGAACAAAGCTCCAAGTCAGCCATCTTTTGGAGATTTTTAACTGCTCTTTGATTTAATTCTTCTTGTGTAGCAGCCTCCTCTAAGGTTCCTCTCCTCCACTTAATTTGATTTGCATACTTTTCTATGTGAGGCAACCTTACATGGTCATAACCGGATAGCCTATATTTGACCCTTCTTAAAGTTATGAAGTGATTGGGGTCATAAGGTTTCCAAAGGAAACTGGTCTGTAGGCCAAGGGATTCTAGCATTCTGTCTGCTTCTTGCCAACCTTCCTCCCTTTTGTTGTAAATGAAGTGGCCTAATTGGTTTCTTACCTTGAGCTGTGCCTTCTTGCCTTTCCCTGAAAAATGTAGTATATCAGCATTCCCAAACTGCCTGAAGTATTCAAGGGCAAATAATCTCATGGGCACATATCTGGGCAATCTGTATGGGGGCAACTCACACCCATATATTCTAATGACTGTGTGGTGTTGGTAATAGTACCAATCCCCAATGCTGTATGCCTTGGACAGCTGAAGAATCCTCTGCATCTCATCAGTTAGTCTAGGAGGAGGTGAGCTCATGAGCAGAGACATGGCTGGGTGGATGAAGAGGTCTATAAACTCACAATAAGTATATGGAGAGCAAGATCTGCAGTGGAAGGCAGAGGACCAATAAACCACTGACCTTGGATTTCCTTGTGCATCCACTCTCTTCATAGCAAAGTGAAACTTCTCATGTTGATAATACAAAATTAAGTGATAGATGTAAGAGGTGTATCTGAACACCCTTTCTCTTGCCAAGTTCATTAGTTGCTCATGTATTTTGTCAGATATGTAGGTGGCATAGTCATAGCAGATTGGAGACTTGCCAGGGGCAAACATGAGCATCATCACCAGCACAGTTTCGTCAACAAACTCAATAGAATTATAGCCCAGAATGGGACTGATCATATCTACAAGGTCCCTGCCCAATTGGTTGAGATAAACATGAGAAATGGGAGGGTACTTCACAGTGTCAGAGTCAATGTACAATTGATTTAGTTTGGTGACCTGGGCATCTGTCAATTTGGCTCCTTGCTTTATCAGATCAGCCAGTGATAAAGGGACTAATTTCTTCTCAGTTTTGAAGTGCAGCATCTCTCTGATGGCTTCAGGGGTGACATAGAAAACAATTGAGCCTGAAGGGTCAATCACAGCCCTCTGAGTGGCGTCATAGCATTCAGCACATAGGTGGATTAGGTCAGGAAACTGGTTGACCTGAGGGAGCTTGAAGAGAGGGAGGAAAGAATCCCAAATGCCCAATACATCTGTTCCAGTCTCATGTTTAATCTTCAATTCGTTTAACAGGTGGATGTGGTACTTGTTGTGCATTAGCATTTCTTCTGATATCTGATAATCCAGGTCTGCTAATGGTTGCCATTCCAATTCTCTCTGAGGGGCATTTAATGGAGCAATGTTCAAGGCTACAGGAGCTACTGGTGCATCCATGGTTACTTTAGGCTTCTGTTTATATGCACTGGTGTTACTATGCAGAGCAACACAGAGGAGTATTTCTTGGAAAGAGAGGTGATTTACTGAGGAACAGAGGAAAAAATGGCAATGGCAGCAATTGAAATGCTGCACAGAGGACTATTGAACCAATATCAGGACTGATTCAAGTGTCTCCACGGTGAATTTTTATAGTTTCGGGGTCTAAATCCACGAATGCGCGGACAGACTGCAGGTTTGGTGAAAATTTGGATAAACACGGCTTAGCAGTTGAATTTCGACCTTACAGTTGTAAATGGAGACTAGGCAGAGAGGATTTGCCGGTAAATTGTGTGTTTTTTCAGTGTTTTAAGTTATCCTTGGAGAATTATGGACAAACTTAGGCGCAGGGAGGATAATTCAGATAAATACCTGGTACACTGCGGCAATGGTGGCAAATGCAGGTGGGTTTGGCGCGCCAACGGTCTCCAGGTCGAATTCAGCAGGTTGGTGAGAGCTTGGACGTAAAATGCATGCAGAAGAAACAACAATCGTTTTTGCAAAAAGTGCAAAAAACACGGTTTTTTGGCCAAAATATGGATTTTTGGAACATTGGCGCTTTTTTTGGATGACGTCATCAGGTGGGGTCAAGGTCGGATGACGTCAGCATGACGTCATCAGGTGACGTGGCGGCTTAAGAGTGGTCCACGGGGATGATGAGGTGGCGGACAGGTGGAGCAAATGGCGAACGGGGGCGCTGACGCGGCGATGACGTAGCAGTGACGCTGGCCTAGCGGGTTAACGGAAACCGGAAGCGGTAAGCGGTTTGATATCGCACCGCCCTCTATACGGAAGCTGAATTGTCAGAGGGGGCTCCGATACGATGTGGGGGTGACGCGTGGCAGAGGCCTGACGTCACCCTCTGACAAATATCGGAAGCTAACCTACGGACGTCGGGGCCGCTCCGATATTCATGTGGGCCGTCCGATGAAAAAGGCTAGATCCCACGGTTGACGGATCGTTGAGATGCCAGGACAATACGACAGCGGGCGGAGAATATTTTAATATTTTCTTTGAAAGGTGTGCCCGGCGGGGACTTAGGACTTCGGCAAATTCATATGGTTTTCAATGTATTTTTCATAAAAATGCGCATAGCGCCCGAACTTTGGGTAAAATGAAAAAGTGGGTTTTTTCATATGTTTTTTCAAATGAAGCGGGTTAGGGGTGCAAATGGGGGTTTTTCACAAGGTTCTTTTACAAATGAAAGGTTTCATGGTTTAGAAAACTTCTGAAGGGGAAAGAGGGGTAAGGCTTTGGGTTCTTAAACTGACCAGATGTCAATTTAATCCCTGATAGTGAACATATGGCTATAATGCCAAGGGGAAGGGATATTTATAGAATGCTTGGGGTTTATACACCATAGTGTTTATAATAATAGGGAAAGGGTAATATAGGGGATTTAGATAATAAGAAGTTAGGGGTTAATATGAATGGAAGAAGTGAATGAGGGATGAAATCACTAAGTTTATATGAGAACAACTTAGCTTAGGGAGTAGATCAAAATGAAAAGAATTTTTAGACAAGAAATGTGGCTTTCAAAGGAATAAGAACCAACATAAAACCTTAAATTCTTTCATGAACACAACTGATGAAGGGATGTTAGTAATAAATGTGAAAAAGGGGGGAAAAGGAAGTTAGTCATGCTCCTTTGCTTTGCTGTGTATTAGACCAGCAAGATTCATTTGAAAGAAATGCCATTTCTGCAACCCCATCTGCCTACCCATCTACTTGCCTAGCATTTTTTGTTTCTTCTTGGAGGGTGCACTTAGACTTGCAGACCCTTATTTGCCTTTTCTTTTCTCTTGGCTTTTTCTTTTGATTTTCTATCTAGAACTACCCTTATTGCTTCCAAGGTCCCAGATTAAGCAGTTGGGAACCTTACTTCTCTACCTAAGCTACTGGTCTGCCAAGATTAAACAGTTTGGACAGACTTCTTTCTCTATTCTACAACAACAAAAAAATTGAAACATGGCATGATCCAGATTAGGCTGTTGGACCACCCATCAAAACTTAATCAACATGAAGCTATATACACACATTGTCTCCTTTTGGAAATATGGGATCTTTGTATCACCAAAGCAGAGCATATTTGGAACTTTCTTTGCCAATCATGAAATATGAAACCTATTGGTATAGGTAACTAACACCACCTCAGGAAGGGACAATGAGCACTCCCCATATCATGCAGACTCCTTTGAATGAGGAGAAAAATCCCAAAAGGAGCAGGGAGGAAGGATCAAGTTCAGGGACACAAGCCTGGGAGGTGGTGTTAGTGAAGCAGGAGGTCAATAATAATAGTAACGAGGAAAATAGTATTGATATTGTAATTTCCGAGCCAACGAGGAACACCAGAACAGCTCGCAGGATCACCAAGTCGTTGGCCGTTAGATTGAATCCTTCATAACTTGTGGTTCCGGCGAATCAGCCCCAACCAGAGGTGAAGGCCGAGGTATTCGTAGACTTCCCATCTGCTCTCCCATTACGCTAGTCTGACCTGCATCTGCATGTACAACTGCCTATTTCTGCCTATTTGGTTTGGTGCAATTACAATCAACATCGCTGCTCCTTTCTGCCTATTTCGACCTCAGTGGTGTGACTTTTATGTGCATTAATTAAGTCATGGGATCGAATCAAAATCCGTTGATTGCAGTGCATGTGCATCCTGGTAGTATATGCGTTGGACAAAATCCCATTAAAAGGTATGGTAACGTCATAGTGGAATGTTCTCTTGCTGGAAGTTGATGGAGCATTGGTTATTTGGCAAGAAAATCGATTAGACTCAAGCTCGTCTATCTCTTCAAATAGTCCTAGAAGATGCACAATGGCTCCATTCCCAATAACGCATAGGGCGTTTTCATTGAGTATTCCAGAAGGGACAAGAAAAACACAACTATTCATTATGGGAACCAAATCCCGAATCAAGATGTAATCATGGTTCGACCACAGAGAGAGAGAAATTTCTGATCATGAAATGGTAAAATGATATAATCTTGTTCTTAGCTTTGGTCAATGGTGGAAGGCACATTGAAGCTGGTGCTTGAGGATTTATTTGTGCCTTACGGAGGCATCCACATTAGTTGTTTGCTCGATAGATAAGCTGAAAGAACGAGGACTTCATTTGTTTGAGGGAAGTTGGGACAGTGCGCTGTTGGCATATTAACGAAGTTGCTCCAATTCAATTTAAAGTTGCTGCTTGTTCAATTTACTTGTTCCTGTTGTGGAGTTTGGGCATAAATTTATGTGCAACAAACAAATTTGTTTTTCTCAACAAGTTCTAATGAGAAGGTTGCTTTAATTTTTGGGGTGATATCAGTGTTATATGCACCAAGATTGTCTGCTATTTGTTTGCAGCAACAATTCATATTTATGAGTGTTTTTCTTGTTGTTTTCGGCATCGCAATACAGTAAAGGACAAGCACAGGTATAAATTCCAGCATGTGCTAACTTGAAGTGCTTTCAATTTCCTTCAAATACTCGAAATATGAAGCCATTAAATTAAGGAGGAAGGGAATTATTTCAAAGGGGACAAGATTGTTTTATATGAAAGATAACCAAGGAAAATTTTCTCTCATGAAAGACATAGTCCAAAACTGCAATTAACTTTATTATTTTGATAAATAGTTGCAATCGACCCTGCTGCAAGTATCTACGTATTTCTTTCTAGAGAATTCAAGTGCTTAAAATTGTTGTCATTATTCTGCATTTTTCTTGGCACTCTTGAACTGGAGAGAATGGGGAAAGCTTATGAAGTATTAGAGTTTTTGAAAATTCTGATACAGTCTACTACTAATGACACAGTAAAAATCAACAAATCCTCTCTGGCTGACATTAGAATTTGTCTGCAAAATGCACAAGAGAAGATAGAATTTTTGGAGCTTGAATCTCAGCTTCAACAAAAGGAATTAAAACAGAGGAGTCATCATTCTGAACCTGTTTCTGTTCAAAACATTGAAACAAACTCCCATAAGCAGCAAGTTGATCTAGTGCCCAATGAAGCAGCAAAGTCACATGCAGATGCAAAAGTTCAATCTACACTTTCCAAGCCCATCTTCAGACCTTGGGAAGAGCTTGTCCATAACAAGCACAGAACAAGTCTTGGATATGACAAGGAGGTGTCCTTTCATATTCCAGACTACTCCAAGCCAATCCAATTTCAGAGTGCTGGATTACTTCATGACAGTTCACCTTCAACTATTCCAGATTTTGCTCCTCTTCCACAGCAACAACAACAGATTGTGAAATGCCAACACTGTGACCGAGTTGGCCATATGAAAGATCACTGTTTTGATCTTCATCCATGTAAGCACTGTCATAAAACTAACCATTCTTCAAACAGATGCTTCAAAAACAAACCTCCTGCAAGAACAAAGATTCATCTTGGATGGATTGCTTCTTGGCAATGGGCATCAACAACCAAGAAGATATTCCAGTCATATGTCAGAACTTGTTCTAGAGTATTGAACAGTCTTGCAGTTGAGTTTTTTCCATCATCTCACCTTGTATCTGACAGGGGGGAAATGATGGTCATCTACAAGCTTCAAAGCCACATCAAGCAAGCCTAAGCCACAACCTGCCACACCAGATTCAGAGTTGTAGCCAGAGACAAATATGCCCCTGAGCATGCCTTCAGTCGGTGATACCTCTTCAAAGAATTGGGGACACTTCCTCTAGCAGAAGACTTCAACTTCTTGCCAGTTTTGGAAGAGTTCCAGGAATTGCATTAAGCATTCCAGAGTTGTTGGTCATCCTTAAACCATCACAGGTTGAGACCTCCCTTTTATGCGGGGTGAGACCTCCCTTTCATGGTTGAAGGTTTCCCTCTTCAAAACATCAGGAGCACTTCCTCTAGCAGAAGACCTGAGCTTCATGCCAGACTTGGAAGAGTTCTGGGAACTGCACTAAGCGTTCCAGTGTTGGTGGTCATCCTTAAACCACTGCCCTTTATACCAACATTTCAGAGAGCACATTCAGCCTAGTGCTGCCATGCATTTTTGCACATTTTGTATTACAGCTCTCTTCTTGGACTCATACATAACCCTTCGGATTAAGGGGGGAATGTTGGACACCTAATCCTCTATGGGTTGGTGTAGAATGTGAACAACCATGAGAGTCCAAGAGACCTTGGGATGTGGAACCCAACGGTCACACAAATGTACTATAAATGTATATCATTGTCAAATAATAGATACAATCTCATGCTTATCTTTCCTATTTTGTCTCTGCCATATGTGTGTTTAACAAATTCAAATCCACAAGAACCGAATTATGGCTGCCCCTATTGCATTGAACGTCAAGCCTGTGTTCACACTACCTTCCCCTGGCTGACAGAGATTTCCAGATAAAAGACACGGTCACCAACGGCCTAATGATTAAAATATATTGCCTTGTGAGAGACACCCACCTTAACCATGCTGATGAAATTGGATTGTGGGAATCTAACTTACCCAAGTATGTTTTCCCACAAGTCCATTGTTTTCCTGAGATCATTCACCAATGCAGAATTCAATACATTCCCAGCACCAGGGCTATTATGTCTCCTCATGAGGGAATCCTTTTCAAAATCAATGCCGAGTCCATCAACCAGATGCTGTAGCTGCAACTAGGCCAGAACCTGACCCCACTAGTTGTTGGAGACTTGCTGGAAAAATACCCCACCTTGGGCCTTACCAGACTCACTGAAATTCTTCAAACTTTCATTTTGGAAGAAGCACATATGCCCACTGATATCCCACCATACATCTCTGCCATCTTTTCTGAAAGGGGTAAACATATCATCACCATGATTTCTTCTATCCTGGGCTGTACCACTGATGAACAGGTGGATGAAACAGTCCTTGCTTTCATGTCTATCTTTAGCCTTGGTAAGCCTCCAACAGTAATCTATGACTATGCCCAGTTCATTACAGACAAGATGCATGAACAACTTATGAGATTACCCACTGAGAGAGTCTTCAAGTACTCCTTAGTACTATACCACATGTTCCTCTACTTCCAAGCAGATAAATTCCCACTTACCTTGCAAAAGTTGGACACTAAGGGCCAACCAAGATCAGTCATCTTCTTGACCCCATTGACTCATTAATATTCCTCCCCCATTCATACAATGAATTCATAGATTCCTTTGTCCATCCTGTGATGACCATGCTCAGTGGAACCCCTCCACCAAGAATCAGTTCTGAGATCAGAAGAGTCCTTCATCTAAACCACATTGAAATCAAGGTTTATGGGTGCCAACTTGCCCCATACGAACTACCTAAATACCTCCCAATGAGGTTATTTGCCCTGGAGTACTACAGGTAGATAATAAATTCAGATGAGGTAAACTTTGTCTCAGCCAAAAAGAAAGCCCAGCTCAAGATCAAAGACCAATTGGGTCCTTTTATTTGTAATAGTAGAGAAGCTGGAAAGGAGGCAGACTTGATCCTTCAGAGATTAAAATTAAAACAAAGCTTCATATGGAGATATGATCCCTTGGATTTCATCTGCAAAAGAAGGCAGAAAAACAAGATGGCTCCCTATATCCATCACCGCATCCCTGAGATAGAAAAGTATGCCAACCAATTGCAATGGTTGGAAAACACTTTAGAGGACAGGGACAATACTGAAGTTGTTGTGGAAAACACATTATTAGATCTAGAAAAGCAACTTGATGAAAATTCATTTCTGCAGGTACCACCTCAGGAAGGGACAATGAGCACTCCCCCTATCATGCAGACTCCTTTGAATGAGGAGAAAAATCCCAAAAGGGGTAGGGAGGAAGGATCAAGTTCAGGGACACAAGCCTTCAATGTTCAATATGAAAGAGGCCAAAGCAAAAGGCCTAGACTCAATCCTGTGTCAGAGCAGGAAGACACCGATGGCTCAGTTGAAATAACTGATTCTGAGCCAGAAAGGAGTAAAGGTACTGTTCCTTCAGAGGAAACACAACCCCCATCATCCTTAGGAACCCAGATGATACAGAGACAGATGAGTGTAGAGGCCTCGTCCTTCAGCAGGCCAGCAGACCAGGATAAAAGTATCAAAGATAGATTCAAAGAGATAAAAATGAGGAATGAAAGGTTGAAAGTTGAGACATATGCTCAACTTTTCAAACTTTCTACTCCAGGTCAGAGTAGATTGATGTTAGCCTTTGACATCAAAGAGGGGAAGATGCAGGTGTCCTTCATTCAACCAATTGTGCAGCAACCAAGGGCACCCACTGACTATAAGAAAGTTGATTTTGAGGTGTTGGCCAGGGATATTCACCCTGTGGACCAAATAGAGTTTCACAAGCAGGCTGGAGAAATGATCTACTCCACCTTGACAGGGAAGTCCATAGCTGTTCATCAACTGCAAAGTTCCTTGAACAACATCTCAGCTTAGTATCAACTTGAACAGGCTTCATCACAAGCCAAGGATAACAGAATCAAGTCTTTGGAAGACTTGATCATAGAGATGGGACATGATCCCAAAGATATCAAAGCAATAGAGGAGTTAATAAAGCAGAAGAACAAGGACATTGCTTCACTGAAGAAGCAACTAAAGATACCCTCCTTGCATCATCCATCAACACAGGAGGTGTTACAGTCTCAAACTCAGCATGATGACTTAATGGATTTAGTCCTCAAGTTGAATGATTAGTTGAGGAGCACGAAGAAGGAATTGGCTGCCTTAATCCAATTGAAGCAAGGTGAAGTAGGGACCACACCAACAATTGTAATCCCTACAATGACTACTGCAATACTATCTACATTGGCAGCCACATTGGCTCCAAAAACTCCTATAGTCATTGCCTTGCCCATCACCACTGCAACATCTACATCAACAACAGGTACAACAACAAATGAAGTAGCCAAGCTTGTTCATGCCATGGAAGAAATGTCTATTCAAACAAACAAGATAAACAAGCTAAAGGAACAGGTGGCAAGCTTAGAAACAGACTGCAATCTTGCCAAGATTATGCAGAAAGAGGAGGAACAAAAGGCTGCAAGGATAAAGGAAAAGCTCAAGTTAATGGAAAGAGACTTGACACTAAAGGAGCCACTTGGAGAAGCCAAGGAAAAACTGTGGGCCAATATCATTGACTCTGTCAATGATATTTGGCCATCCATACAAGTCATATTCGAGTAGATTGATCTCATAAGATTAATAATAGAGGCTATTGAGAAAGTGAAGATAGAATTAGGCAACAGGCCTAGAGATGCTACCAGGCTCATCCAGTTCTTAAATTCAAAGAACAAGTACCAACTACAGGAACTGGAAATTGAAGACAGGACTGCTACTATTCTGGAGGTAAAGAAAGTCCTCACCAAGAGGGACCTTATGCATAAGTTAGAGGAAAAGAGCAAGGAAATGCAAGTAGCCGTTGACAGGTTCATGGCTAAGTTTGATAAGCTAAAGGAAAAGGGATTACCTAATCCCTTAGTCATTCATGATAAACTTATGGAACAAGGAGATTACAATGACAAACTCAGGGATGTAGCAAGACAGCAAGTGGCTACTTCACAGGTTTCAGGAGTACCAACAGGAAAGGTACTGTACAGTGCTTTTGAAAATCTATTTTACCTCCAACATGAGGTAAAACATCTATTTGTAAATAAGCCTTCATTTGCCAAATACACTGAGGCAGATGAAACTTACCGGAGAATGCTGAGTATCCGGTTACCAACAGATCAAGAATGGGAAAAATTGACTAACTTACTATAGCAGAACACAGTTAAAGGTCAAACACACAATCAACGAGGTAAAAGGGCATCAGAGTCAAAGGTTACAGGGTCAAAGAGTATCCGTGTCAAAGAGTATCAGTATAGAAGACAACAACCTTTGGCCAGCACATAGCATAGCAACCATAAACTTCCAGCTAAACCACAATAAAAGGGACAACAAGAAAACAGTTCAATAGCTGTCTCTATCTTCCTGCGAGAAGATATTTTGAATTTCCTAGATTAATTCCCAAGTTAGTTTGGGATATTTTGTAAAAACATTTTGTATAAATACTTCATAAATCAAAGTATGTAGGTGTGGATTCTTATACTTTCAATAGAATTTTGTTCAAAGACTGTAAAGCTTTTGTATCACTGACTGGGTCAGCATGCTGGATTGATGAATAAAGATCAGATATTTCAAGGGATTCATGTGTAAAGTGGAGTACAAATGAGTAATTTTCTTGTGTTGTTTTATCTCTCTTAAAGTTGTTTCATAATCTTAAATGTTTCAGAAGTCTGAATGTTTTAACTTGAATATTATTTCAGAATTTGCTTAACTGCACTTTGTCTTACTGTTATACATTCTTAATGTTTTCTCTTAAACTATCTTAGCTAGGGAATTCTTAACTACTCCTTAGCTTCTGTAGTTTCTCCTCTGGTCTATAGTAAAGGATTCTTAATTGCCCTTTACTCATGATTCATTGTTGTTCCCCCATCTTAGCCTCGGTCTGAGGATTCTTGATTGCCCTCTCACCTTCGTTAAGACTCATTTCACCATTTAGTCCAAGGATTTGTACTTCACTCTGCTATCTTGCCCCTTGAACATTCCCTTTAGTGAGTTAACTCCAGCTTTGCTGCCCCTTCTTTGACTCCATTGCCCAATGGCCTAAAGGCATCAACCTATCTGCCTGTTTTAAGGATTCCACCACCAAATCTTCATACAAATCAAAAACCCCCCTGAACTCTAGAACTAGCCTAATATCTAAGCAAACATAACTAAATTATATAGAGAGATCCCTCTTTGAGCCATAGGTTGGCTAGAACCTATGCTTAAAAGTTGGTTTGTGGTTACCTCGAAGCCTTCCCTTCTTCCAAAACTTCTAAGGAAAAGTTTTGAGTGATAACACCTTGCACACTCCACTCTTGTCAAAACTACATGCTAATAATCATGTGGCAATCTGTTGAAGAATTTTTAGCGCCCCATGATGCAAGTGTTCCATGTGCCAGTGCCAAGGCTCTCCAACATCCCTACTTTGCTCACATCTTGCCTTGTTGCTCAAGGTTGCGCAAGTCTCTACCTACAACCTATAAAGGTTCCTCATCCTCACACCTATCTGCTTCACTGTCCTAGAAGCTAGATGCTTGAGGTATGCCTTACCTCTGCTGAAAATGACATCATATCCCTTGTCCTCAAGAGTTGCTACTGAAACCAGGTTCTTCTTCAACCTTGGAACACATAGAACATCTTTGAGATGGAGAGAGCTCCTAGACTCCCTCTCAAAGCTGACAGTACCAACCCCCTTGGTTGCATACTTACCATTGTCTCCAAGCTCGATATGAACTTGCATATCCTTCTCCTCTAGCTGGCTGAAATACTCCCCGTTGAGAAATCTAGGGCATCAATAGATAGGTGATTTCTCTACTTTGATAATTGCTTGTGAGTGCCTTTTTACATCTTGATTACGATCTTCTCTTTCTTATGTTATTATTGTGTTCTTTTCATCAAGACAATTACCAATGCATGAACAATAAAGAGACAAGAGACACAGTATATAGGCTGTTAGCGAGGGCCAAAACCCGTCACTCTTTGAGAGGTAACCAAGACTATGACAAATACCAAGAATTCTTCTTATAGAAACTTCAGTTGACGAATACCAAGACCATGACAAAGATCCTTGACACTAGAGCCCTTCCAAGACCAAGTCACAAGTGTCTTCTTCACCCTTAGGTCAATGTTGCTCTTCTTCTTCCTCTTCTCGGCTTCCTTCAAAATTTCAGCCTCTTCTTGTAGGTCTGCAACTTTTTGCTTCACAACAGAAACCCTAGATCAGCTTTTGATCCTTGAATAGTCTCCTTTTAGAGGGAGACTCTTTTCACTTCTACTTGGCTTCCCTTCAACGAAGTCTTCACCCAATCTAGATCACCCTTATATGACTGCAATCTTCGGCCTCCCTTTGCAAACTTCAGATCTGCAATCTTTGCACGTGTGAGGGTAGACTAGCCCAAAAACAGTCCCACAATGATGTCACTATCTTCGCTATCCCTTCCTCTTCCTTCGCTGATGTTAAGGCTCCTTCTAAGATGATTTTCGCACTTGGTTATTTCAGACTTGCTTGATCGAATTGTTCTCTTCCAAATGAGGCCGAGCACTGCTATATATAGTGGTTTTTCCATGATTATTAGGTCGATAGGATCACTAGAATAGGCCGACATCATCTTTCTAGTATTATCCCTTTCATTGTAGGCTGACTTGAGTGAGGACTAGTGACAAGGTCTTGGAGGGTGAATTACAAAAACAAAATTGACTTTTACAATGTGTAACATGCCTTCAATACATGACAATGACTCTTTAGACTTTTATGACTAGATGACAAAATCCCTAAGGGTTCACAATGGGAGCCTTAACTAAAAATAAAATCTCTTGCTCATGAAATCCATGAGGCAAGCATTACAATACTTTCATTTTTCTTCTTTACATCTTTTACATAAATTCACAATTACATGTCATTATGAAGACCAAACCTAGTTACACTTTTCAACACTTCCTATTCTCGGTCATGTGGAAAGAGGCACCTAAATCAATATACCACGTGCTGCTGCTTACTGAGCTTGCCATGCAAGCTATCAATGAGAAATCTTTCTCAAATTGAGAAGCAAACCCATCTACCTCAGTTGATGCAACCACATGCTCCTTATTCGACCCCTTCTTTTTCCGATTTGGACACTTAGTAGCATAGTGCCCAAACTCATGGCAATGGAAGCACTTGATCTTACTTAGATCCTTCTTCTTCTTGTCACTCTTTTGACTGGTCTCGCCCTTCCCTTTGCCTTTCTTGCCCTTGGCTTTACTTGCAAGAGCAAAATTCTCCTCTTCATTCTCAACCTTTAACCCCTTGCCACTGTTGCTGTCAACAAGATTGAGCCTGAGCTCCTCCTGAGTGAAATCACTCCACAGGCGTTCCCAATTTGGTAGCTTGTCTCGTCCAGTTATTCCTTGAATGAAAGTTCGCCATTCCTTGGTAAACCCGTTTATAACTGTCTGCACTAGCTCATTGTCTTCTGGTTTCTCTCCTACAACTACAAGCTCATCTCAGACTCTCTGAATCTTGGTGAGATAGGAAGCTACGTTCTCACCCTTTTGCATCTTGGTGAGCCTCAACTTCTCCTTGAGAATCATTTTATGATTCTTAGATGGATCTTGGTATAGCTTCACAATGACATCCCACATGTCCTTTGCCATATTATTATCTGCAATATGTGGAACTATATGATCTCGAACTCCATCGAGGATCATCCTCTTCACCTTGGACATATCCTTCTTGTACTCATGGAAATGGATAGGATCTGTCGGTACAACTATAACAACTGTCACGAACTCCTTCAGACCAAGCTCATCCAATAGAAAGAGCATCCTGGCCTTCCAGACACCAAAGTTAGAAGCTCCGTCAAGTATATCCTGATCTCTGAGACTTGCTGTGGCGATCTTCGCTTGCTTAGCTTTCTCCCAAATCTGAAATCTATGTGCTGGTCGATTCTGTTCACTGCTCTGATACCATGTAGAAAATCCACGAAATTCTGCAACTGCTAATATGACCAATCTGAAACTAATTTCTTTTCATATAAACACATAATTTCTCTACTAATTTTGCAATGGAATAGGAATAGAAATAAATACACAATCACACAACTCAACAACACAATTTTTTTTTCCAGGGAACCCAACTGGGAGAACCCTCTGCTTGCTTGAGAATTTTATTGATAAAAGAATGAGCAATAGATCTCTTACAAAACACTCTTGTTTCAATAGAGAATACAATGATCTCCTTGCTTGAACTAAGCTTGAAACAATCTGCAAGACCCTTGATCCTTATGCCTTCTTGCCTTGCCTGGATGAGCTCCGAAATCCTTGTGCAAATCTTGGGAAATAGCCTCCTATTTCCTAGCGCATGAGGAGCTCCTATTTCTTAGGAAATTCCTCCTATTTCCTAGCACATTCCCAAGGCAAATTCTCCCTCTATCAACTCGCACAAGCCTCCTTGGCACGCTCTCTCACAAGCTCACACACAAAACTAGTGCATACAATAATGAATACAATTGTGCCTTCACTCCTCCTTATAAGCAATTCGAATGGCTAAATCTGGAAAATTATATTTTAGGAAATTGATTTTGTGATTGATGAGTTAACTGAGTTGAACTAACTCATGCAACTCGTCTCATCTCAATTCTAGAACTTGAGATTCAGTCACTTGTCCTTTTCCCAAATTAACTCACACTAGAAGACAATAAACTTGGCCTTCCACTTCTGCTTATTAGTTAATTGCCTCATAACTCGTCCTAACTTTTAGGAACGAATCCTAAATTATAGGAATTCATCCTAACTTATAGGGAACTCGAGCATGCTAAAGAGAAACTCGTTGTGGTTGCTTTGATTGAGGTACAAATCAAGGAACCCTTTCTCGCTATCATTTTCAACAACACCAAATAGTTTCAACATGCATGCATCGTGAAACAAGATCCAAGAGAGAGAGAGAGATCCAGTTTAAAGGAAGATCCAAGAGAGAGAGGAAGACAAGCTCACTCCACTTGGTCACATCTCTAATACAAGAATGAACAAGAATGAATAGATCATCATCTCCAACATTTTCTCCACAAGAGTAAACCCTAGTATCTCACAAGAGAAAGTTCCCAACAAAGACACCTTTCCCTTTAATAATCATATATGAGAAATTACAAAGAGAAATAGGCCTGAAGCGAGAGAAAGAAGAGGGCCTTTCATCATTAGGAACCAAAGCAAGGAAGGATGAATTGAGAGTGCCCCTCATTCGGTTGGATTTTTAGATGAAGTCCACGATTATGATCAGATCATATTGAATTGTGATCCAAAATTTCTGATAAAAGTGTCCCATGAATCCATCAAGACCAAAAGCTTTATTCGGATCGAAGGACCAAGCCACCTTTTGAATTCCTTCTTTCGTGATAGGGAGAAAAAGCTTCGTGTTGTTTGATTTCGAACTAGTTGGGGAATATGGCCTTAAAAATCTTGCACTAAATCTGCAACAATGTCTCCATCTTCTTTGTATAAGGACTCAAAGCGATTAAAAGTGGCATCCTTTATTCTATCCAGATTTGAAATAATCTCTCCATTAAGCTCCATATACTTGATTCTATTTTTCCATTCCCTTATTTTTGATTGTTTGTGGAAGAAACTAGTATTTATATCTCCCGATTTCAACCAGAAACTTCTTGATTTCAATCTCCAAATCTCCTCTTCTTCTTTTAATTTCCTATACAATTCTTAAAAGGTTTTCACTCTTTACCAAGCAAATCCCTAGTGATCAAAGCCTCTTTCATTTCCAAAATCATTCCCTTCGAATTTGATTTGATTTGCCCCACTTTCCTTTTATGACATTTTGAACCCTTCCTTCACCCAATTTTTTATTTCCTCTTTTAAGCAGTTGCTTTTTTGCTCCCATATGAAGATAGGAGAAGGAATAACCCACCTCGACCATGCATGATGCACTAGTGGCTTAAACTCCTCATCATTCATCCCTATAGGGTTAAAACATAATGGGATGGGGCCCTTTAAATCCTCCAACTCTAAAACGAGCTTGGCTGGGTGATGGCCGGAACCATCCCTGGCCAAATGAAAGGAAGAGGGAATTTTTTTTTGAACCAAAAGATCGCTCCCTACTAGGAATCAATCCAATCTTGCAACAATGTGTTCAGGGCCAACCTTTTTGTTGCTCCAAGTAAATTTGGAGAGTTTAGGTTTGATATCAACCAGGTCCAACTGGGAAATCGAATCCTCCATCTTTTTCTAGAACTGGTCTCTTACAATATTGCCACCTTTCTTCTCCCATTGGTGAATCCTCCTAAAATGCAGTTGGAGTTGAGAAGGGTTTTTCTTTGTCCTAACAGAGAATTCCAACATTCTACATTGTCATGATACATATTTGGCATGTAAATGTTTACTATGTTGCAAATTTTCCCAAATGGGAGATGAATCAATCTAGTGATGATCCAATGCTGAGATTTTTCTTCTTGTTGAAGATTGAAGGAGGATGCCCATAGAATGCAAATTCCACTTGAAGCGCCCCTTGAACTTACCGCCATTGCTTTACTCCCTTTCCAAACTGTTTTGCATTTTGCTATAGCTAAATGTTCCCTTAATTTCGTCTCTTGCAAGAGGAGGACATGGGAATTCTCCGATTTGATTAAGCTTTTGATTTCAAATTCCCTTTTCTCACTGCCCACCCCCTTGCAATTTCAGAGGATGATATTCATTATTTGCTAGAAGCTTTAGAGCCCCCACTAGGACGAGAGCTAGAGGAACCATTTTTTTTTTGATTTTTAGGTAGTTTGAAGGAAGGATCATTAATCAGTAATTGAGTTCCTTTTTCTTCGTCCCTTTCCGCATGAGCTGCCCATAGTGCCCGATTAGATTTTTTGCCCACTTTCCTTGTAGATTTCGGGGGATCAAAACCCCTTTCCATTTAATTTTCAATTTGTCATCATCTGAGGCAAAGAAATTGAGGTGAGATTTCTTTGCTTGTGGAGATTCAAAATCATCTTCCTTTTTAGCATCTTTTGCCAAGACTTTTTGCACAAGGCCATCTTCTAGTTCTTGAACTTTATTCTCATCATGGGATTTGCCATCTCCTTTTTCTCCTTTAGTCTGCTTTGCTTCTTCAACCCCCTGAGCTTCTCCTTCATCCTCTTCATTTTCCAAGGTAACAAGTTGATTTGCATGTTGATAAACCTTATTCCTAGCTCTTGTAGATGAATCTTTCCCCGCATTTTGAGGACTTGATGGAGGAGGAGGGGTCCCTTGTGGGGGGCTTGGCTCCTTTGGGGTTTTGGCATGTTTGTCCTCTTCTTCACTTTTAAATTTGCCATTGACCCCCATCATCCTGCTGCTTGAGGGCTTCCTCATTTTTTGGGCAATTCTTGGCAAAGTGCCCATACTCATGAGATTGTCTACACTTGAAAGGGATTTGATCATAATCCACTTGCTGAATGAAAGACCGATTATCTAATGTGAGCTGAATTACTTCCAAAAGGCCTTTCTCAAGGTCTACTTCTATACAGATACGAGCACATGCATACGTTGAATCTTTTAGTTCTGCTCTTTCTATGTATCTTCCCAAGGCATTTTCGATGTTTTTCAAAGTATCCTCATCCCAATAGTGAAAAGGTGAGGAAGTTTTACCCATACTAGAACTGCCAAGGGAACATGATTCTCAAGATTAAAAATCCAGGGTCCAACAATCCAAGTAAAGACCCTGAGCACCAATGGAGTAAGGGCCACTCTTGAATATGAGATCCTAATATTCTTCAAGTTCAAATAAAAAGGTGAAGAAACCTTTGCCGCAAAACGCAAACTTTGTAACGAATAAAGTTTGTATACGCAATAGGATATTCAAAATATCTGGAATATAAGAATGTCCATCATAGAACAAGTAATACATTTATATAAAAATGTTTGAATGTATAAGAAATATGATATGTTTGGTTACAAATGAGGGCCTTGCTTATATATTAAACTGTTGGAAACACTGAAAGAGGGGTGAATCAATATTTCTTAGCAATTACCACTTTTAATGCTTTTTAGAACATTAGTTAATCTTTAGTTATTATTATTGTTCTCCTTCAAATGGTCATAAACGATAATCAACAGTAGATAACACCATACAACAATGCAGAAAGATAAAACAGAGGACACAAAGATTTTTAGGTGGAAAACCCCCTTCGGGTTAAAAACCATAGAACGTTTCTTTAGTAATTGTCTTCTCCCTGTTAAAAGAAAATTGATTACATCAAGATTTCAACTACAACTGATGGAGGCGTCAACCCCCTAATTTACAGGCCACAACCTGTAGGACACTACTAAACCCTAATATCTTGCTGCAACCAGAAGGACGCCCCAACGCCCTGTAGATCAGGCCACAACCTGATGAGTGCCCCAACACTCTGTTTACCAATTGCTATCGGAAAGGATGCTTCGCTGCCCTGTTAGTTTATCAACCACAATTGAATGGACGCCACAACGCCCTGTGCAAGCCACAACTTGCCCTAGCACCACCCTGCCACCCTGAAGTGTTCTCAGGCCACAACCTGAAGGTGACTCCAATCACCTAGAAGAGTTGGTAGATCACATTTCACAATTTTCACAGTGGATACCCTGTACTCAAAATCAATATAATAAAGTTGTAAGGAAGATGTTGTATATTTGTCAAATCTTGGTAGCCACTAACCACTACACATTCAAACTGATCACTGCACGATGTTGCACATCACTGCACGATGTTGCACTACACACATAGATCACTGCGCATCTGATCAATGCACATTTGATCATTGCTCAACATCAACAGCTCACAACACCGACCACCACTGCACGTCACGAATGAATAAGCATCAAGGCTCATATGCAGAGAATCACACTTCACGCTACTTCACTGTTCCAAACCGCTCACAATGCTGCAACCATCTGGCACTGCTATCAAATGATGGCACAAACCAAGGTGCCTTAGGTCATCCCGATGACCTGCAATCAGTGCTTTCAAACTGTGTCCTTGGAGACCTACAAACATACGTGTAATTATTGCTGCTCAGAGAGTCAATGCCTTGGAGCCATCATCACCCACTTCAATCAATGTCCAAAAATGTTGATTTCTGGTAGCATCGGATGTGCTCTAAGTCTCAAAATTTGCAGGGAGGGTTGAACTCATGTATTCCACAATACCCAGAAATCGTTTTGGGAAATTCCACCCGGAGACAGTTTTATTAAAATAATTAATTATTTTTAATGGTTGCCTAAGTCTAAACTTAGGAAATTAAAATAATTAAAGGGTATTAATCAAACTGAGGGTGAAACTTCTAGAAGAAGACGAGGATCAAGCCAAAATGATCTGAGCCATTGATTAGAATCTAATCTGGGTCGTTGGTTCTCAACGAGAAGATTATAAGAGGAGGCTTGATGGGCATTTGGAAAACACATCGGAGAGAGATCAAGAGATTGAATTTCTCAAAGAGGGCAGTGCAACAGTTGCTAGAGAGAAGATTGAAGTGATTTCTTGCAGTGAGGGGCAGGGATAGTTTTGGTTGGAGAGTTTCCTGATCCGGGAATACATCGTAGAGGAGGCAGAGAGAGATCCAGTAGAGGCTACGTTGGGCAGCGTAGGCTGATGTAGAAGAAATGTAGAGCTTGAGAGGAGATCCGTATTTTGCTGGAGAAGTCGAGTTCTGAAGCCAAAAGCCGGGGTGTGAGACCGGGAGGGCAGAAGTCGAAGTTCTAGAAGCAAAACGATCAACGAGAAGGAGTGACACAGACCCCAAAAGCAGTGATGCAGAACAACGCAGTGATTGCGTAGAAAATGCGTAGAGGCTGCTAGGGGCTAGCCATTCAGTGGCTGGGTTAGTCTTGGATTGCCAGTGATAGTGTGAGGTATCTCTCACTCATCTCTCTGTTAGTCAGATTCTCTGTATTGGATAGCTAGCAAGGCATCCAAAGATTGTATTCAGAAAACTACTACTTAATAATACAAACCCTCAGCTGTTGCATCGGTTTTCCCGCATTGGGTTTTTCCGGGGACATTTGTCCAAAAATAACGGTGTAATGTGTTGTGTATTTCTTTTTTGCTCAGTTTCTTGTTTCTGCATATAAGTTTAATTGGTGAAGGCTGCAGTGTATTAGTTTCGGTATTTGTTGTAGGATGCAGTAAATAATTTGTTCAGTAATTAACAAATAGAAGGCACTTAATCAATTGCTGCAGTAGAAATTTGGGCTTCCAAATTTTAACAAAGAAGTCTGTCACAAACCCACTGTAACATTGTTACATAAATGTTGTCACATCACATCAATTAGGCAAGCTACAACATGCTTGTCAAGACAAGAATCTTGGTCATCACAAGTACATTCCCAAAAGACATAAGTCACTGTTTCACTGTTGTCAAGGTCAAGATATCATATCAATGGCTAAGTGTCAACTTGCTGTCCTAAATGTCAGGTCAAAGTCAATACATCATGTCAATGTCAATCTATATCACTTTATGACATTTTATATCACTGTCAAGTCATATGTCAACTTACTGTCATAAACCATTGGTGAATTCAAGTCAAGAGACCAAAGGACTGCTATAGTTAAGATACTAACGTTAATGCTCTTTGTTCATGTGCATAGGATCACTGTAATGCTGTAGGTGTCACTGTAACATGTTAAGCAAAGATGTTCTGTCATAGTCAATGCCATTGTCTACTATTGCAGTCTGAGGAAACTCTTGCTACATGCACAAGGTTGGTGTATCATTAGTTCTGGATATCAATCCCAAATCTCATCAACGTACTGTACATGTATCAAGGTTACTACTATGCCAAAGTCAAGACATTAAATGTTCTATGTCAAGTACAATGTCATTGTAAACAATAGGTGAGGTCTTGTCATTGTTTGCACTGTTATACTAGGACAGTTAACAAGTGTTTATTCATCAAAGGTCACTGTTTTATAATCTTGTCAATACTCTAAAGTCATATCATGGTGTCACTGTACTTTGGTTCAGAATTGCAATGAGAGGTTTGTCTACAAGGTGCTAAATCAATCACTGGCTTAGTGCATTTGTCTCTTGATATACCGTACTTGCTGCCAGTTTTCAAATGAACTTCGATGTCATATATTCACAAGAGAATTAGATACCTAGTAATTTTTGACTAAATGCCAAAACCAAAGTTACAAATGATATCCCGAATGCCTTCAAATACAGTTATATAGATATGATTCAGGTCTATATGATCTTGAGGATGTCTTAATTCATGTATATAAGCCTTGAGAGACCTAGACCTTATAACAAGCAGCCACAAGACTATACACAAGCCTGCCTTAACACTGATCAATACTAGACAAGAGAAACTACCCAAATGCAAGCTTAAAAACTGCATAAACTAAAGACTTGGACGTAAAAAAATCAGATCTGTAGAACACAACAAACTTAGCACCGAATTGATGACACACAACAGAATTCAGAGCGCAAGTTCTTACACTGGATGCTAAGACAAGTTTGAATTAGATAATAACCAGGTCGTGTACAAAGTATACACATGAATGATGCTTAAGCGAGACCTTGAGACAAATAAAAGTTACTGTTGTCTGACCTCCATCTAACTCAGATTCATAGTTACAACAGAGATAAAGCTCCACGTAAGTTGCTCTTAAGGTTACTGAAGTTCATGCAGATCTGTACCTCAAAATTTGAATCCTGCTCAAAACAATCAAGAACTAGGAGGGCCGAGATTCATTACAGCCATGTTCCTACAAGGCTGAAAGTACAAAGATATTCCAATAGAGCCGAAAACAAAGATATTCCAAATGATCTTTCAAAAGCTTCAGCCTATAAAAATAGTTCAGGAATCTGCTCTTAAAGAGAGCCAAAGGCTATAAAAGAGACTACTTTAGGATAGCGGCTTACCTTAGTAAATTCATTAATTGTTGTAGAAGCAAGACATACCCAAAAGCCACGAATAAGAATTCAGATCCCTCGCTTTTCCTTAGAGCACAGAATGCCGTCAAGTGATGTTGTCTTGAAAAGAAATTCAGAGCTTGATTTTTGTTTAGATGTATAATTTAGGAGAGCAATATGTGACATATATATAGAGTTTAGATGGCTAATGGTAGTTTTTAACTCTTTATTTTAACAAGGGTTTTTTTAATTAACATAATATAATTGGTTACCTTAAGCCCTAAGTAAGGAGACTACTTGCCCATACGGTGAATAAATTTAGCCTTTAATGGGATGGAGGAATCTTATATTATAATCTATGTGTATGTGTTTTGAATGATGGATTTGGGAAGGGCTACTTGAAGGTAACTGTTGGAGGATTTTTATTATTATTTAAATATTTAGTTTTTAATTCCTTAGGATCCAAGTATTATCCCTCGTAGAGATAAAACCATGTTGAGGAATCTAGGGCAAATGTGGTTAATGTGATTCTTCTTAGGATGATAACTATTTGTGAGGTTTTCTTATTAGTACAATCTTTCCCCTTATTATTAGAGTGTGTCGTCTTTAGTTCATCAAATAGCTACTAAAACAAAGAGACAAGAACACAATATGTTTGGCTTTTTGTGAGGGCCAAAACCTCTCCCTCTTGGAGAGGAAAACCCACACAAAATTCTTCTTATAGAGATTCCAATTGACGAATACCAAGACCATGACCCTTGATCTATTATGCCACTCCAAGACCAAGACACCTATCCTTTTCTTCCTCAGTGTTTAGATCATCATCATTGCTGCACCAGTGAGGCTATCACTACTGCATCCATGAGGTCTTCATTATTTCTGCTTCACCATGTCAACGATGTCTCTTGTCTTCATTGAGATCTTCATTGTGACCTTGATTCCATGCCTTTATCAATGCACCAAGAGCTTCATTATGATCTTGTCTAGTATGTCAAGTATATTACTGTGGGATCATAGTTATGTCTGAGGCTGTTCAATACACCAGGACAGTGACCATCCGAGAGACATAGAATCACTGTACTTTATTCGAGATTCTGTACCACTTTAACCATCCAAAAATACTGTCCACTGTACTTGTCCGAGGTTCATGTACTCCTGCTCATGTCCGAGATTCTTGTGCTCCTATGCCATCCGAAGTTTAGACAAACATCCGAAATCTGTACCTTACTGTCATGCGAGGAAACTCAGTCCTGTACCCATCCGAAATAACAGAGAAATCCGAGTTCCTACACCTCCGAAGTTGCAGAGATACTTGTCCGAGATTCTGTGTCTTTGTGGTGACTCTAGCCGCATATTTATAGTTGTCTGTCCATGTATTTAAGCCGACATGAACCAATGAATAGTTGTGTCTCCATATGTGAGCCGACATGACTCTTTTAGCTATTTAATTCATTTGCAGGGTGACATGACTTTGTTTTGCATCATTTAGTTTGCTGCCTTCTTCAAGAGGATTGTGCTTGTCTTGGAGGGTTGTTCTAGACCTTTATATAGACTTGTATACATTACATGTAGGCTCAAGAAGAGCATGACATTGACTCTTTGACATCCTAAGGCTCTCAATGGGAGCCATCTATAAAATAAACCTCTTGCTCATGAAACCCATGTAGCAAGGAATAATAATGAATTCATTTTCTTGTTTTACAAAAATCATAATTACAATGTCATGAAGACCGAACCTAGTTACACTTTCTTCAAAACTCCCTCTTAACTAGGGAGGTATTCATAATGGTACTTGGTCATTCTCAATCTAAAGAATTTCTCATAAGAAGAATCAGATTGGTAACCCATCTGTATAGCATCATAGTAACCAACATTATTTCCACAGCAAGGCCTTGATTGACAACTCTATCTCTCATCATATCAGAGCACAATGTTGTCAAGACCAATGACCATAGACACCTTCATCATTGTCTCTCAAGGTACATACCCACTCGGGTGTTCACTGAGTATGACCTTCTAGGACTATTCTTATCTTTGGTTCCCAGCCGTCAAAGAATATCGGTCCTCTTGCCTACTCTTGTCTTGGATGCCCTACACATCCTCAAAGAGCATCAGATGCCAGATGATTACCCAATCCTCCATTCTTTCTTCCCAAATGAAGACAAGAATGTTGTGTCTATCTCTCCCTCTCAACTAGGGAAGATATGCCCATTCTTGTAAAGGAATGTACCCAAGTTCCCTTTGACCAGGAACTTGCCCAAGCTCCCTCTCAATTAGGGACTTGTCAGAGCTCCCTCTTAACTAGGGACTCTCCTTTTCATCAACAACTTCTTCTTCGTGGGTCCTTCAACTGCTTGATCAACTTCTTTCCTTGATGTCATGAAATTCAGTTGAGCTTCTTCCTTGTAGGGCATTGGCCATCCATCACTTTCCATTTTGGTTTGTCATGTCATTCCTTTCTTCATGGAAAGTGGCCTTCTTGATACATATCTGGAACCTTCGTCATGTAGCTACTTCTTTCCCATCATGCTTCTTTTAGGAATTTCCATCCACCACATGAATGCCAGTTGTATTTGTACTTACAACTCTTGTTCCAGTAGCCCTGCATGCACTCATCCAGATATTATTCAAGAAATCAAAACATAACATTAAATCAAATCGTACCTTACTAGATGGCTCTTCATCATGACATCTTCCTGTAGGTATCAACATCCTGCATTCATGTTGACACATCTCCCAAAGATATCCATTGTCAAGGGTCTCCATCTTTTTCAGACTTCCATCAGAGTCTTCATATCCTTTCGGGAGATTTCCTAGTCAAATCTTCTTGGTCGTTTGGATGTTGATCGCCTTTATCATGGTTGCATATCTCACGATCTCTTCCTTCCTCACACATTCCATTCCCAGGAGCCTTGTTAAATTTGGACAACTAGGTCCAAACTCCATGTTCTGATGCTCAGATTAAGAGGCTAATATTTTTGTTGGATTCCTCTTTCTGAGAGGTGTAAAATCCATATAAAAATAGTCTTAATCCGATGAGCAGAACTTATATTTTGAATTTATTATTCTTAATAAATTATATGTGCAAAGGTCAGCCAGTTTTGTAATGTAGGCTCACATGCCCAACAGATGTGTCACACACCCTCATTGATGGATATATATATACAGGAAAAGTTGGAGAGAATTCGAACACAACACAACTCACATCTTCCTCTCTCATCCTAAAAAGTACGAGCTACCTGGAGGACGAATTTCAGCCACACGTGGGAAGGACGAAGAGGATTTTTCTGCTGCTAGGGTTTCGCAGAAGTTTGACCAGCGTTGACTTTGGTCAACTCTTGGTCCAAACAAGCTGAAAACTTGTGGGAGGTTCGATTTTTGAAAGCCATACTACCTGGCACAAAAATCGAGGTCAAAGGGTTGACCGTTTTGCTGCTGCGTTGACTTTTAGCTTGCTGCCCCTGCGTTGACTTTTCAAGACAGCGTTGACTTTTGTAGAACTGACTTGGGTTGACTCATCTACTGGTTGGAGGGTTGTTGTGACACATGCTGGGCTGGCTGACCAAAGGAGACTTTGCTGGTTGAAGCATCCTGTTGACCGCCGAAACAATCACATACATTTTTCTTGTTTCTGATTTGTCTTCTGTAAGATCTGCTTATATGTTCTATCTGCATTTTGCTTATCTACTTGTATGATTGCTGTGAGAAAAGTGAAATTGCTCTTAGCATAGAACATCTACAAAACTTTACATGGTATCAGAGCTGAGGTGAAGACAAATTCTATCTATAGCAATCATCATCGAAGGAAATGGATTCCTCTAAGCTTGAATTCAGGGAGAATGACAAGATGACTGGAAGTGATGACTTCCATGCCTGGAAGATGTTATTAGATCTCAAATTAGAAGATCATGATCTCCTAGATCATGTGACAGGGAAGATTCAAGAACCTCCATCAAATGCCTCTGCTGCTGTTAAACACATTCTTGAGTAGTCTCCTCCTCTCCACGTCTGGGATTTTGGTGAAGGTGAGAGATATCATGAATGATAGGCTGGTCACTAAAGTAATGCCCTCGCTGCTGTACGTTGCCCCAGCTGTAGATACCTAGCCACAGGTGATACCCTAGATGCAGTGATGCCCTAGCCGCAGTAAGCAACAGGCTTATGAAGAAATATAAACGCAGTCAATGGGTCAATAAAACGTAGTCAACGAGACCTGTTCACGCAACAGAACTTTGCATTCCTCTCTGCCATTCTACGTGAACTTGGGATACATATATACGCTATACAGGTGCAAATCTCGGATAGATGGACCAGAGAAGATCTCAGATGAGGATGCAGTTTTGGCATGAAGTCTGGGCTAATCATATTCACGGCCTAATAGAGATCACAGTGATCCTGAAGATACTGTCTCAGTCTCGGCATATAATCTCGTTGAAGAGAATTTCAATGATGACTGTGTCTACTGCAATCTAAGCAGTGACAATCAAATCAAGAGCTACAGTCTCGGTATACTCAAACGGAGCAGTGACGGATCAACTCTCTCGGATCAACGAAGGTCATCTTGAATATTATCTCTATTTCATATATATTACTGTCTCAGCATAACCAGATTAATGAAGTATGTTTAGGTGATGACATTGATTCTCGGCATCCCTGAAAAAGGAGATATATCATATCAATAGTCTCCATTGTATTCGGATCTAGTGATCTCGACATGAATATGATCTCAGAAGCAGTCACAATGACAAGGGTCACAAGAAGTAGTAACATGATTATTACAGTTTAAGTATAATGAAAGAAGCAGTACAGTGAAGTGTTGTCGTGGTCTTTATGGTGCAGAGATCTTAAGGGCAACCATTCTCAACAATAATACCATCCCTAACTTTGATGAGCTTCTGTCTAGATGTATGCAAGAAGAAACAAGGATGAAGGAATTTGATAATGAAAGAAATGCTGCCTATGTTGCTCATTCCCGAAAGAAGAACTCTGGTGGTTCCAAGGACAAAGGAAGGACTAAGACTCAAAAGAAGAAGGGTAAATGTTTCACCTGCCATAGGACTGGACACTATGCTAGAGAATGCCCCTTCCAGAAGAATTCTCCCGATAGTGACGACAACAACAACAACTGAAGGAATGGGAATCAAAGAAATGACAAATCCAAAGGAAAGAAGAAGGCTCACTTTGAAGGAAACCATCCACCTTCTAAAAGGACCAGAAATACCAGGTATGAGGAGTCTAATATTGTTGATAAAAGAAATGAGTATATTCTAATATCTGCTCTCTCAGCTGCATCTCCGCCCGACACTATGGATGTCTGGCTAATCGATAGTGGTGCCTCAAGACACATCACCGGATTCAAGGAAGCACTTTCTGACATGGTTGAAAGGGATACTTATCTAGAAATTATCCTTGGGGATAATGCCACTTATCCTGTGAAAGGGACCGGGACTGTGACCCTCCACTTGTCTCAAGGACAAGTCCTCCATCTACAAGATGTACTCTATGTACCCAAATTGAAGAAGAACCTTGTGTCTGTATCTGCCATGGAAGACAAAGGATTCAATGTAACTTTCTCTGATGGAAAGGTACTCATGTGGAAGAAGAGCTTCAAGGAAGCTATCTCAATTGGTTTTAGAGTTGGTACACTCTACCAGGTTGGAGGGAGTCCGTTGGGAGCTATGACTTGTGATACTATCCGTCAAACCGAACTATGGCACCGAAGATTTGGACACCTTCATTACAAGGCTCTTCCCGAAGCAAGGAAGGTGGTGATAGGGATGCCTGATTTTGGAAATAATCATAAAGGTGTATGTAAGGGCTGTGCTGAAGGAAAACATACAAGGGGACCTTTCCCCTCAAGTGTCACAAAGACATCTGAGATATTGCAACTGGTCCATTCTGATCTTTCCGGTATGTTGCCTGTAACATCCCTGGGGGGATGTTCTTACTATATGACATTTACTGATGACTTCTCTCGCAAAACCTGGATATACTTCTTGAAGAAGAAGGATGAGGCTTTCATGTGGTTCCGTACCTTCAAAGCCTTGGTGGAAAATATGACCGGAAAGAAGATCAAGATTTTGAGGACTGTCAATGGCACTGAATATGAGTCAAATGAGTTCAAAGACTTTTGCAGAGAAGCTGGCATTAAGAGGGAGACTACCACTGCATATACTCCTGAGCAGAATGGTGTTGCTGAACACAAGAATAGGACTATTGAGGAAGCTGCCCGTGCCATGCTATGTGACCAGGGTCTTCCAAAGTTTCTGTGGGGAGAAGCTGCAAATACTGCTGTGTTCATTCAAAACCAATGCCCTCATTCCGCTTTGGACTCCAAAACTCCCGAAGAGGTTTTCTCTGGTAAGAAACCTGTTGTCTCACATTTTAGAATTTTTGGATGTCCTGTCTATTTTCATGTGCCGAAAGAAAAGAGAAGTAAGCTGGATGCTACTGGGAAGAAAGGAATGTTTGTGGGCTACAGTGAGACTTCTAAGGCATATAGAGTCTATGTACCTGGTCAAAGGGAAGTAGAGATAAGCCATGATGTCACTTTCGACGAAGATGCTTCCCTGAAGAAAGTAGTAGATCTTCCTAGATCTGAAGGAAAGCCTCTCATTCTAGTGCTGTATGTGGACGACCTCTTCCTGACAGGTGATGACCCTCTCATTCATCAATGTAAGAGGGAGCTTGCTGCTGAGTTCAAGATGAAAGACCTAGGACTGATGCACTATTTCCTAGGCCTGGAGGTCTGGCAGAGACCTGGAGAGATTTTCCTTTCTCAAGGAAAGTATATTGTGAAGCTTCTGGAAAGATTTGGGATGGTGGACTGTAAGTCCGTGTCGACACCAATGGAACTCAACTTTAAGAAGTTGAGTGGCAGCGCTGCAGGGCCTATCTTGGCCAATCCTACTGAGTATCGTCAACTCATAGGAGCTTTGATGTTCTTAGTGAACACCCGTCCGGACATATGTTTTGCAGTGAATACTTTGAGTCAACAGATGGTTGAGCCTCATCATTTTCACTGGGTTGGTGCCAAGAATCTTTTGAGATATCTTCGGGGCACGATAAACCATGGGCTGAGATACACTGCCGGGAGTGTGATACTCCGGGGATATACTGATGTCGATTGGGCTGGCAGTGTGGTGGATCGTAAGAGCACATCTGGATGCTGTTTCAATCTTGGTTCTGCTTCGATCTCATGGATGAGCAGGAAACAGAAGTCGGTGGCTTTGAGCACCGCGGAGGCCGAATACATTGCTGCTAGTATGGCCTGTTGTGAAGCAGTTTGGTTGAGGAAGCTCTTTAGTGAGCTGTTCCAACATGTGCTAGATACCACTGTAATACTCTGTGATAATCAGAGTGGGATTCGTATGACTGAGAATCCTGTGTTCCACGACCGATCCAAGCATATTGATATCAGGTACCACTTTATCCAGGATATGGTACAGCAAGGCGCCGTAAGGCTCGATCATATAGGAACTGATGAGCAGGTCGCGGATATTCTCACTAAGCCCCTGGGGAAGGTCAAGTTCCTAACCTTCCGTGAGAGTCTTGGTGTCGTGGAAAGACCCTATGATGTGGGTCCTGTTGGACGATGAGCTCTGGGAGCTCTGGGGGGCTTTGGGGATAGCTTCTCGGAGCTATAAGCACTCATAATGCTTCTGCCCCACCCTTGTGATTATTGAGCTGGTTCGCCACTCATTTAATCTGTGCCCCGTATGCATCCTACCCATTGAGTTCAGGGCTCATGGGAAGTACCTCTCATTTGGCCAATGAGGTGTGGAAAAGCTAGAGACTATTAGCAAAGACTGATGGACGCATCAGAGATTGCCGTACTCTCTATCTAGGATGGCATGGTCCAACCACTTGATCTGGGATCAAGATTTGTGAGGTCTGGGACCTCTGGACTGATTATGTCAGTCGGGGAATGATGTCTTTGTGACTGACCCACTTCTGTTCTGAAATAAAGAAGCCAGCAAAGCAAGTTTCGGCGGGATGACTCACGATGTTAATTGCACTAATAGATGGAGTTCTCCCTAGTTGAGAGGGAGTGTTAAATTTGGACAACTAGGTCCAAACTCCATGTTCTGATGCTCAGATTAAGAGGCTAATATTTTTGTTGGATTCCTCTTTCTGAGAGGTGTAAAATCCATATAAAAATAGTCTTAATCCGATGAGCAGAACTTATATTTTGAATTTATTATTCTTAATAAATTATATGTGCAAAGGTCAGCCAGTTTTGTAATGTAGGCTCACATGCCCAACAGATGTGTCACACACCCTCATTGATGGATATATATATACAGGAAAAGTTGGAGAGAATTCGAACACAACACAACTCACATCTTCCTCTCTCATCCTAAAAAGTACGAGCTACCTGGAGGACGAATTTCAGCCACACGTGGGAAGGACGAAGAGGATTTTTCTGCTGCTAGGGTTTCGCAGAAGTTTGACCAGCGTTGACTTTGGTCAACGCTTGGTCCAAACAAGCTGAAAACTTGTGGGAGGTTCGATTTTTGAAGGCCATACTACCTGGCACAAAAATCGAGGTCAAAGGGTTGACCGTTTTGCTGCTGCGTTGACTTTTAGCTTGCTGCCCCTGCGTTGACTTTTCAAGACAGCGTTGACTTTTGTAGAACTGACTTGGGTTGACTCATCTACTGGTTGGAGGGTTGTTGTGACACATGCTGGGCTGGCTGACCAAAGGAGACTTTGCTGGTTGAAGCATCTTGTTGACCGCCGAAACAATCACATACATTTTTCTTGTTTCTGATTTGTCTTCTGTAAGATCTGCTTATATGTTCTATCTGCATTTTGCTTATCTACTTGTATGATTGCTGTGAGAAAAGTGAAATTGCTCTTAGCATAGAACATCTACAAAACTTTACAAGCCTTCAATCAGTGTTTCTTCATTGTGGTCAACCACCTTATACTTCATATGAGGACATATTATGTTGATTTCATCTAGTGTGACTTATGCCTTCATGCATCCTTTCAGAGGAGGAGATCCTTTTTCTCTTGATCATGCTTCTCAAGATAGAAGTAATGATCCATGTTACTTGCAACCATATTAAACACAAGCATTCATACCTCATTTTACCTTTAGGTCATCTAGGCTTCTTCCAGTAGCTTCCTTGATTGAAAAGACCTTCAATCCCTTGATCTGCTTCATTTCTCATGTCATCATACCGTCATCTCATGAATTCCACAAGTTAGATTTCTTGATGAAACACTTGCTTCCTCTCTAGATTAGTGAACCCTTCAATGAGGATTCCATCAGAGAATCTTGAGGATCTTGTATATCCCCATTTGGCAAATGTTTCCTTTTTGACTTGATGATGAGCCTTGTCGTGGATGACTTCTTCCTTTTCTTCAATGAGGTTCCCAAGAGCTATATCCTTCATGTTTGACTGCCATGGATTTTTGTCCTTCATGATCCCCATGGTGATGTCACGAGCTCTTGTTTCTAATGCTTCCATGATGCCAAGATGTATCTTATTATCATTCTCATATCTTATAATAGAAGCTTATGATATGACCCTTTTGTGAGGGATACTATCTCAATCATAGTAGAGATCTGTTACTCCCTCTTTTCTTGGCCCTTTTCTTCAACTTCCTCCATCTATCCGGTGATATGAGCTTTCATAATCTTTCCATAGCATTGAATCTTAGCTATACTATTTGTTTGAGGACCAAACTTTCATTTCCTTTCTGCCCATGTTCGAGTCCTTTATCCTTCAATACTTTTGTCATCAACTTGTCTTTCTCTATCTAGCATAGAGACCATAAGTCGTCGAATGAAGTAACTTTCTTATCCCATGGATATTTGTTACTTTGATTGTTAGTGCATTATGAATCAATGATGGTTATCTTCCTTCCTAGATCTTGTAGATGGGACCTTATGAAGATATCCTACATCCTTTGATACCTTTTACTTTCATGTAGATTATATTTCATGTGACCACCTTCATTACACCTTCAGAGAATGAGTTTATCATATACATCTCTGTGATATCTCCCTTCTTGCTACATAGGATTGAGAGGACCTTGAGAGTTTCCTCCCATGAATTTAAAGGAGACCTTTTTCCTTGGAATGTTTACTTGACTTCTCTTATCTATGAGGATTATGACAATCCTCCTTATTCTATGCAAGGAATCTTGATGACCCATCCAACCTATAGATCTCCTTGCAATCATGAAGTCATTTTACCAAATTGATTAATGAAAATACTTACTTGAGATGTGAAGATGAAATCTTCACCTTGATCATGTTGGAATTGGTTGAAGTAGATGTATTGATGCTTCCTCCGGATGAGATCCTTGATGTACTGATAAGAAGATTGCCTTCTTTACCTTCGAGCTACCTTGACTTATACATCTGACAAACTGTTGATATACTTGGGCTACATAAGTGGACTTATGGAACCTTGTAGTGTGAAACATCGTGTAGAATCATAGAGTATTGAGGTTGCTTGCCATGATGTATAGAGACCCATCAGTTAGTATTGCTATATCATAGGACTTCTTCATTTTATATTGAGTGCTGTCCATACAAACTTCTATATATGCCCTCGAATATGTATCATCAAGCTCCGAGAATCCGAGATGTCAAGACTGTTCCTTTTATAGAAAGGATTCAATCCGAGGTTGAAATCCTCATATGTGGCACCGAGACTGTGGGTAGAATGGGACTTGTGAAATAAATGTCATCTGGCTGTGTATATACGAATTGAACTGCTGTATGAGCTCTCCTAACTGATTCTTCTGTCTGTGATCATTTGCATCTTTTGTCCGAGTTTTCTGAGGCTAAGAATGTGGGAAGAATCCCAGTATAGGCCATCAAGCTATGGGAGACTATCATCTGAAACTGTGACTTTGTATACTGCTATTGTAGGCTGCTTCTTTGATCTAGGTCTTGATCTTTGAATGTAGATCTTGATCCCTTGTCTTTGACATTCTTCGACCTGTTTTGATCACTGTTGACAATATCGGCGATATTCGAAAATATCGCGATATTTTCGGCAAAACGATATATCGCCGAGAAAATATCGCGATATTTTCTGTTTTGAAAATATCGCGATATTTTCTGTTTTGAAAATATCGTGATATTTTCAAAATATTGGCAAATATCGGCAAAATATCGCGATATTTTGAAAATATCGGCAAAATATCGGCTATATTTAAAAATTTGAAAAAATTATTTTTTATGCTTGCTGATATTTGCCGATATTTTGCCGATATTTTTGCCGATATTGCCGATAAGATATTTTCTGGACCCTTGCCGATATTTTGCTGATACCGATATTTTCAACACTAGTTTTGATATTCTTCTTGAAGCTGGATCCTTGAATGTTTTTGAGACTTGATCTTTGAATGTCTCTTTGCTGCCCTTCCTTAGACTTCAACACCTTAGCTCTGATACCATGTTGAAGAATCTAGGGCAAATGTAGTTAATGTGATTCTTCTTAGCATGATAACTATTTGTGAGGTTTTCTTATTAATACAATCTTTTCTTATTATTAAAGTGTGTCTTCTTTAGTTCATCAAATAGCTACCAAAACAAAGAGACAAGAACACAAGATGTTTGGCTTTCTGCCAGGGCCAAAACCTCTCCCTCTTGGAGAGGAAAACCCACACAAAATTCTTCTTATAGAGATTCCAATTGACGAATACTAAGACCATGACCCTTGACCTATTATGCCACTCCAAGACCAAGACACCAATCCTCTTCTTCATCACTGTTTAGATCATCATCATTGTTGCACCATTGAGGCCATCACTACTGCATCCCTGAGGTCTTCATTACTGTTGCTTCACCATGTCAACGAGGTCTCTTGTCTTCATTGAGATCTTCATTGTGACCTTGATTCCATGCCTTTATCAATGCACCAAGAGCTTCATTATGATCTTGTCTAGTATGCTGAGTATATTACTGTGGGATCATAGTTATGCCGAGTTTGTTCAATACACTAGGACAGTGACCATCCGAGAGACATAGAATCACTGTACTTTATTCGAGCTTCTGTACCACTTTAACCATCCGAAAATACTGTCCACTGTACTTGTCCGAGATTCCTGTACTCCTGCTCATATCTGAGATTCCTGTGCTCCTATGCCATCCGAAGTTCAGACAAACATCCGAAATCTTTACCTTACTGTCATGCGAGGAAACTCAGTATTGTACCCATTTGAAATAACAGAGAAATCTGAGTTCCTGCACCTGAAGTTGTAGAGATACTTGTCTGAGATTTTGTGTCTCTGTGGTGACTCTAGCTGCATATTTATAGTTGTCTATCCATGTATTTAAGCCGACATGAATCAGTGAACAATTGTGTCTCCATATGTGAGCTGACATGACTCTTTTAGCTATTTAATTCATTTGCAGGCCGACATGAATGTGTTTTACGTCGTTTAGTTTGCTGCCTTCTTCAAGAGGATTGTGCTTGTCTTGGAGGGTATTCTAGACCTTTATATAGACTTGTATACATTACATGTAGGCTCAAGAAGAGCATGACATTGACTCTTTGACATCCTAAGGCTCTCAATGGGAGCCATCTATAAGTAGACCTCTTGCTCATGAAACCCATGCAACAAGGAATAATATCAAATTCATTTTCTTGTTCTACAAAAATCATAATTACAATGTCATGAAGACTGAACCTAGTTACACTTTCTTCAACAAACCAAAATTTAAAGCCCCTTGTAAGTTCAAGATATTATTTGAGGTCTTTTATGAAATATCTTAACCACACATAAGATGGAGAAACCCTTCTTCCTTGAGTTAAATAAGTGCTAGTTTATGGTGGGGTGCCATGTCACCATGCATGGGGTTTTAGCCAAGAAACTGGGGTCACCATTTCAATTGTGAATATCTCTCAAACTAGGAGGCCTCTCAGGGCATACCACATATCAACAGAAACGTATTTTTGAGGAGAATCTAATGACATAGATCTTTGAACCAAACTCAATGATCTGACCTACCAAAAACCCTCGACAAAGTTGGGGTTCATCCTTAGTCCAGGGAACCCAAAGCCTAGGACTTTGGGTTTTTAACCATCCAACAGTATAGCTTCCATCTTGATGTAATCCGACAATTACTAAGAAGCGTTCATTAACCATTTGACATCAATGAATGGTGTTTTTGGTCAAAGTCAAATCTAGTCAACTCCATGGGTTGACATCAATGACAACGCCATCCAACAATCTACCCCTTTGTCATTGATGGCAACACACGTACTCCTCCTGCGAGTACAATTCCCTCTGCCTTCATGCTATACCTCCTCGATATTTCGATCTCCTTCTCAGGTTCCCCCCCCCCTTGACATCATCAATGGCAAAGGGTTACTGTTAAAATTGGCAACTAGGGCCAAATTCCACTTTGGACAGCTCCTATGGGAAATATTATTGCAGCATTGAATTCCTCTTTTTGAGAGGACCAAAATCGATCTAAAGATCGCCAAATTTGGATAAGGAAAAATGGGTTTTTGAATTTATGTTTCTCTCATGTAAATTATCAAGGTCGGCCTCTTCCATATGTCGGCTCAATCAGCTCAAAAGTCACGTCTCTTCATCTTCACTGATTTGTATAAATAGAGGTGGTCTTCAACCTCATTATACACATTACTTGTGTATCGTTCTTGTGATAATTCCTCTTTGTGGCAGCGAAGTTGGTTGGAGGAGAAGACAAGATTGTTCTGGGCATATTTCTCTTCTTCCATTGCAGGTCCGAGTTATCTCCAGGCTGAACGCAGGCATAAGGGTAGACCTAAACTGTATGGGTATGTTTTATGATATGAGGTCTCTCTATTAAGTATGCCGCAGCCTCATAGAATCCTCTTCAAGCAGGCCGCAGTCTTATTGATCAATTGGGCAGTGTAGAGGCAAGTATTTGTGAGGGTTTTGTCCCTGTCCTAAGGCCGCAGGTAGGAGCTGTACCTACATCTTTTGGCAGAGGTGTTTGATTAATGAAAGACCAAATTTAAGGCCTACTCTCCAAGCCACAGTTACAAAAGGAGGCCACAGCCCTTTGCTGTGGGTAACAGTCATATGGAGGACTGTTTGTATGGGCCGAGAGGGCTAGGTAGACTCCTCTACCTTAGCCGCAGTTACTGTCAGTAGCAGTGCAATGATCAAAAGAGTTTGTCTCCTGACTAGAAGGTTGATTATCTTTTATGCTATTTCAAGCAGACTGATGTAGGGTGCCCTGTGAAGTATTCCAAGGCCTATAACCGTGTGTAGGACAACAAAGGTTTGGACATGAGAACAAAGAGATTGGAGCAGTTGATAGGAGGCATTTTGGAGCTACTATGTGAGACAGTGGTGATCTGAATATAACCCTAACCAGGTCAAGCCTCTACAGCAGTATGTCATCAGCCTTGCATATCATGGCCATTTTTGGCAAGTCAATTTTGACTCTGAACTCTTGTACTCTTTCTCTGCTGAACACTTGATAATAATAATATGAAGATTTGATCAAGGGTTTTCCCCATCTTGGGTTTTCCCCTGGCTTGAGCCATATCCTTGTGTTCTATTGTCTTGGCTTGTTCTCCTCATTTACTGTCTATGTTCTTTCTTCAGTTGCTGTCAATGTAATTATGAATTGCCAATCGAAGTAAAAGGTCTAATGAAGAACATTGAAGTAACTGTCCTAAGCAAAGAACATGTTAACCTAAAATTAACATGGTATCAGAGCTCAGGTGAGGACAAGCCCAAGTGAGAGAAAGAGCAATCCTTTGTAAAAGTCTCCATGATCTCCTTCATCTGGAAATCTGAAGGTGAAAACTGCAGTCATCTGAAGTCTCATCCCTTGCTCAATATGAGATCCTTTGACTCTGTCGTCTTCAAGTTATGAACTCCCTATTTCTATCATCAAATCTGAAGTGGAATCCTGAAGTAAAGAGGACATTCATTAGCCATTTTTGAGCCTAGCACAAGAGCAAGGATTCTGAATTATTTCAAGATCAAGGGATCCGTTTTAATTGCAGGCATTCATAAACTTTCAGCTTATGTTAAGAGCCAAATTTTGAGGCTTGGATCCACTTCAGATCTCTGAAGCTTTTTGGCACCAGAACAAGGTTGTTATAAATGTGAGTGAAATTCTGAAGCAAGCCTTGTAAACGTACTTTGATAGCAAAAGTTCAGATTTCTTATAAATTTCCTAACTTTCATATGCTTGCAGCTCTATTGATATGTCTAAGGTGAGGCTGTTGTTAAGCCCTTCATCAAGACAGACTTCTGAAGCAGTCCAATTCGTAAAAGAGTCAGAGGCAACATGAATCTTCGGACTCCTTATCACTGTAGAGCTTAGATCCCTGGTTATTCATTGTTGGGAATTTGATCTAGCTGAGGCATGCATCACAAGGTATGTGTTTGAAGTTAAAGTCTGTGGTTGAAGAATAGATTTTTGGTCCTGAGATTATTGTGGTCACATCAAGGCTGTCACAATGAGCCTAAAGTCTTGTGACAGTCTGGTTACTCAAGCTGCAGCCACCATTGATATATTACTTTTGTTTGAACCCTCCTATGTCACAATCCTGAGCATGAATCTCTTGCAAACAAGGACAAAGATTAGTACAGGTGTGTTTCATTGTGGTATAATGTGATTAAAGCTCCCTGAGTTGTGGCCGTAAGAGAAGAGATGAACTTCGCATAGAATCTGGAAGTCTGATTCAAAGACTCTCTTCCAGCATTGTTTGGGTAGACTAATGATGATCATTGCAGCAACCTATCAGTAAATTTATATGCAGCTCTTCATTTATTATTCTTGAGTACAGAAGAGATCAAAATTATATTGATGTTCAAATAATCTTGAGAATACTGGCATCAATGGTGAAAATGCTGAACAAGTGGATAGCATACTTTAAATTACAACTTCCGTATTTAGGTCGTGCTACTGTTTGTTAAGCAGAGATGCGTGAACCAATGTCTGCAAGTCAAAACTGTCTCATAGCCCTATCATCATCGTGAGGAGGGTTTGTTGGTATCATCATAAAATTATCCAGTTGACAGTTGAATATATTCCAAGTTCTGAAGGAAAACTCCAGTTTGTCACTTCAAGTTGTCCAGAACAAATCATAGTTGCAGATGCAAGGCATTTCCTAATAATAAGAGTATCTGTGACCTGGAAGGCTCAATTGAAAGCAAACCATCTTGACACCTCAGTATTCTCACGGTATCAACAGTAATACTGCCTGGGATATCTAAGTTCTACTATGACTGAATCCATGCATCAATCTCCTGGAATCAATATGTTCTATCAATCATCTAGAAATCTGTTGGATAATGGATTGATAGTTCTTATATGCACGTGCTACTGCAGTATCTTCGAATTTGGCATTTTGATAAGGGGTGAAGCACCTTAGGGGTCTTCATTCCTGAAGAACAGTTACAAGATCTTGACATCCCTTTTCAGGCCTTTGATCATAAAGTATGAAACGGATGTGATGGCAAAAGATCTCTACCATCTGGTGAGTAATCTGTATCTGAGTTTCTGAGGAATGCAGAGAAGAAAGGTTGGATCAATCAAGTAATATTTTCTACTGATGATGTGGCTTCAGCAGCCATTGTATGAGCCATCACCACTATTTTTATCTCCATGACAGGTTTAACTGAGAAAAAGAGATGGCTGCAGTGCCCTTGTCCTTTCTCTATGCTGATGTGGGTGAACCTGAGAACTAAGAGATTGGAGCAGTTGATAGGAGGCATTTTGCAGCGACTATGTGAGACTGTGGTGATCTGAATATAACCCTAACCAGGACAAGGCTCTACAGCAGTATGTCATCAGCCTTGCATATCATGGCCATTTTTGGCAAGTCAATTTTGACTCTCAACTTTTGTACTCTTTCTCTGCTAAACACTTGATAGTAATAATATGAGGATTTGATCAAGGGCTTTCCCCATCTTGGGGTTTTTCCCTGGCTTGAGCCATATCCTTGTGTTCTATTGTCTTGGCTTGTTCTCCTCATTTACCGTGTATGTTCTTTCTTCAGTTGCTGTCATTGTATATATGAATTGCTAATGGAAGTAAAACAGCTAATGAAGAACGTTGAAGTAACTGTCCTAAGCAAAAAACATGTTAACCTAAAATTAATAGTTACTCCCCCTGAGAATTTGCTTGCTTCATGTGGACCAGTTATTTGCCTGTGCTCCTCCTAATGAGAAGCCTCTTGTAATAGTCTATCAATGACGATCCCTGTGGACCTGTGCCATGAAGAGAAGCTTTCCTTTGTGAACCTGTAATCCTTCAACTGTTATGCTCCCCCTGAACCTGTTATGAAACTGCCATCTTGTTCAAACTATCTGTCTGTCAATCGTAGACTTGTGCCATATACTGCTGCATAGACTCCCCCTCTACAAACTTCAAGGAGTCAACAAGCTGGATTGTTCAAAATAGTGAGTCACCTAACGGGCCATCTTGACTTGAGTCATTATCTGAAGCAACTACCAATTCCTCATGACCTTTTGTTTTTACGAATACTGAAAGCATAACTGCTGAAACCTTCTTATTTGCTTGGTCTTCCTGTACCTGTTTCCTTTTCCAGACCTTCTTGTTCTTGCAATCTCTATCCATGTGCCCATAGTTATGACACTTGAAGCATTCAATGTTGTCCATAGGTGATTCCATCTGATATCTGCAATCCCGAGCACTATGGCCATAATAATGACATTTGAAACATTCAATGTTTGGCTCATCTAGCACGTATTCTCTTCTGACAAAATCATCGTGGAACCTGTCTCGTGATCTTGCAAACTTGCTTCTAGGGTTTTGCAGATAATGATTGTACTTGTCAAAAACTTCACAATCCCTAGCCATATGTCCATAGTTAGCACATAAAAAGCAATAACCATCAAATGAACGTGCATACCTGGATAATTCATTCAGAGGCGGTGGTCCTTGATAATTGTACCTGTCAACAACTTTACAATCCCTGGCCATATGTCCAAAGTTAGCACATGAAAAACAATAACCATTAAATAAACGAACATACCTGGAAGATTTTTCATTCTTCTTTGAAGGCGGTGTTGTAGTCTGTTGTCGTCCTTTATCCTTGACTGCTTTGGCATCATTCTTTGGAGTTACAACATTCTTCTTTGGTTCAATTGTCTTCTCAATCTCACTGTGCGAAGATGTGGAGCTTGTACCTTCATCAATTGGAGCCTTACCTGTTCTTTTTGCCAATTCTTTATCTGTCTTGTCCATAACCTGTAAATGGTCCTTTTCTTTGAGCTTGTTGATCTCATTAAGCGCTGCATCAAGTTCTTCTTGCTTTGAAGAAGATCTTCTTGAAACCATCTTTTCAAGATCTCCCTTCTTTTTTCTGCCTCCTCAACCTGTAGCTTGAGAAGAGTGGTCTTCTCTACTTCTCTGTTGAGAGCCTGTATCTGTTCCTTCTGCTCCTCATTTTCAATCCTGAGCCTGCTTAGTTCAACTGAAGAGGTTTCCAATTCCTTTTGCTTTTGGTCAACTGCGGATATGTATCTTTGATCAGATTCCTTCCTTTCAATTTCTGCTTCCTACATTTGTTGTTTGAGCCTGCTAATCTCTGCAAACGCTGTGTCGAGTTCTTGTTGCTTCTGTTGGACTTCTCTCTTGAGGTCTTGTGTCTCTGTATTCTTGACTTCTTCCAATTGAGTTCTAAGACTGCTAATCATCTTCTTAGACTCTTCATTTTCTTTGATGAGTTCTTTTGCTGTCTTCAATTTTGCTTCCAAAAGTCTTGTCTTTTCCTTTTGACTTTTGAGTTCCTTTATCACCTTGATCACTTGATTTTGAAACTCTGTCTTACTCATTTCTCCAATTTCTTCATCATAATTAGAAGGATTTGAATTTTCAATAACATCTTGACTTGATTGCTTTGTTGAATAGAGATTATGAAGCTTTTCCCAAAGAGATTTAACTGTTGAACATTGACCAACTTTTGTTTTCACAGAATTTGGCAAAACATTCAAAATTACTTTGATAGCCTTTGAATTGTACCTTTTAACTTCGTCGCTAGATGTGTCTTCAGAAACAATTGATTCCCATACTCCATGTGCCTGCAAATATACTTTCGTCCTAGATTCCCATATCCAGTAATTATCTGCATCAAAATCAGGGGTTGGTACACAATAGTCATTTTCTTCAGATTTTGTTGTACCTGTAATCCTTGCAACCTGCTTCTTTGACTTTCCCATCTTTATGCTCTGAAAACTGCCTTCCAGTGGTTAAGCTGTTACTGAAAGAACCAAGCTCTGATACCAATTGTTGGAAACACTGAGAGGGGTGTGAATCAGTATTTCTTTGCAGTTAGCACTTTTAATCTTTTTCAGAGCATTAGCTAATCTTCAACATTTATAATTGTTCTTCTTCAAATGATCATAAACAATAATCAAAAGTAGACAACACCATCCTGAAATACCGAGCATTGCAGGTAGGTATCCATGAGGTATGTATGATATTTTCCTTTTAATTTTCAAGGGTCCATCATAAAATGTTGTAGGATTAAAATTATGGCTCTAGGGTTTGTATTTTGCAGACTCATAAGAAACCCTAGTAATGAGGAACCCTAGTCTTAAGGTATTTGTTCCCTATGATTTCTAGGGTTTGTTAGGATTCTAGGATATGGGATAAACCCTAGAATGACATGAAGAGAAAATAATATGATCTAGGGTTTGAACTTAAGAAACCCTAGGATGACCTCTTGATTGCATAAAACCCTAGAGAGATAACTTGACATCATGTTTTGGTATTATACTTTGCTTGGGGTGCTTGTCAATAAATATTGCAAGTATAAGAAGTAAAGGTGGATGGGCTAAGCCTTTGTTTTTAAGAAGCATGATAGGAGGGAACTATACGGACCCTTGGGTACTATTCATGACGTATGGATACTTGGAAGGAGTAGAAGGTGGAAGACCTTGACCATGGTTAAAGAATTACAGTCAATATGGTATGATAGGATGCATCACATTAAGAATGACATCATAATTGCATACGATTGAAAGCAAGAACTCATGACATCATTATGGGAAGCTTGAAAGATAGCTAAAGTCTATGACAATCATTATTAGAAGGAAGTAGCTCTTGTTAACCTCATTGGAAGCATAAGTGGTACTTATGAATTTCATCTAGTGGTGAGCTCATCATACATCATTAGGAAGAAATATTTGCAAAATGAGGATAATCAGGATCCTTTGATGGAATCTTCATTAGAAGGTTCATCTGTTGGGAGAAGCAAATGTCTCGCTGAGAATTCCACTTTGGATGGGATTCATTGTTTAAAAGAATGATGGTATGATGACAAAAGAATGCAACATATCGAGATGGATGAAGTACTCTCAAAGAAAGGAAGCTGCTGAAGAAAGTCTAGATGACCAAAATAAGGTAAGAGGTATGCATGCATACATTTAATGAATTAAGTCATGTCATTATGTAGTTGCAGACAACAGGGATGAATACTCTACCTCATGAGTATGATCTAAAGAAAGGGATCTCTTTCGTTAAAAGGATGCATGAAGGCATGGTTCACATATTAACTAAATGAAATCAACATCCAATGACTAAAATATTTGACTATAATATCTCCATGGGAAAAATATGAAGACTCTAATGAAGTCTGGAAAAGGAGACCCTTCACATTATATATCTTAGAGATATGTCAATATGTATGTAGGATGTTGATGTTGCAACAAGCAGATGTCATGATGTAAGGTGGCCATCACAAAGATAATGTTAATTTGATGTTCATTTTTTATTTTTGAACAATATTTGGATGGGATAATACAGGGCTACCAAAGGAAGAGTTGTAGATGTCACCTACCACTGGTATTCATGTGCTGGGATGAAAGATCCTAAAGGAAACATGATGAAAAGGAGGTAGCTATATGAACAAAATCTAGATATAGAAGATCACTTTCAGACAAGAGGAAGAATGACATGACTGACTTGAGGAAAGTGATGAATGGTTGATGCCTTATTGAGAAATCCCAAAAGGCGAACGCTCCATAATGATGAACTTCATGACATCGAAAGGAGGAGCTCTTCAAGCAGCGGAAGGTACCATGATCTCCACAAGTGAGCTACTGAAAGCAAGTCCCTAGTTAAGAGGGAGCTTGGACAAGTCCCTGGTTAAGAGGGAGCTTGGGTACATTCCTTTTATGGAATGGGTTGGTCATCCCTGGTTAAGAGGGAGTGACAAATATGGTTCTCTACTTCATGTGTCATGCACTAGACTAGGACTAACAACTGTAAGTCTTAGTGAAGGCCATGAGGAGAGATGGACACATCATTCTTGTCTTCAATTTGGAAGAAAGAATGGAGGATTGGGTAAGCATCTGGCATCTGATACTCTTTGAGGATGTGGTAGGGCATCCAAGATAAGAATATTTGTAGAGGACCGATATTTTTTGAGGTCTGGGAATCAAAGATAAGAATAGTTTAGGAAGGACATACCCTGAGAGAACCCGGGTGGGGTATGTTCCTTGAGAGACAATGATGAAGGTGTCTATAAATCATTGGTCTCGCCAACATTGTGCTATGATCTTGTGGAGAGATAGAGCTGTTAGTCAAAGCCTTGCTTTTTGACAATTCTGGATGATATGATGCTATACAGATGGGTTACCGATCCGACTCTTCTTATGAGAATTCTTCAGATTGAGAATGTCCAAGTACCTTGTATGTATTATGAATACCTCCCTAGTTAAGAGGGAGTGTTGAAATATGTAACTAGGTTCGGTCTTCATAATGACATATGTAATCATGATTTTATGTAATGAGAAAAATAAATTTGTTATTGTTTTCTTGAGGCATGGGTTTCATGCTCAAGAGGAATTTATTTTTATAGGTCAAAGCTCCCATTGAGAGCTTCTAGGGCTTATGAGTCATTGTCATATATGGAAGACCCTTCTTGGGCATGTTACATATTGTAAGAAAAATTATTTAAGTCAAAGTCAAGTAAATTAACCCTCCAAGACCTTTTCAAATGCAAAATGATCAAGTCGGCCTACAAAGGAGCAATCGACCTCTCTAGAAGATGATGTCGACCTATTTTGAGGACTCAAGAAGGACTATATAAAGGCAAGCTCGACCTCACTCAAGACACACTCACTCAAGCATCATCAAGTGTTTGATCAAGAAGAAGAAAGGAGCCTAACACCTAGTGAAGGAAGGAGAAAGAAGAGCGAAGTAATTTCTGATCTGTTTTGGGCTAGAAATATCTCACATGTGCAAAGAGAATTAGGGCTCTCACTGCTGCAAGAAGACCAAAAATACAATCATCATAGAAGTCTGAACTTGGGTGGCAAAGGAATCATCTTGAAGGCTGAATTGTTGAAGAAGTATCTCACCAAGCAAAGAAGAAAGGAGGACGATTTCTCCATGATCTTGCCCACATGTATGACCTAGGGTTTTTGCAGTTAGGCCGAATTACAATCAAGAAGTTGCAGGTTCAAAAAGGAGGTCGAAGGAGAAGCTTTTGCTACAGAAAGGCTAGTTTGACTGAGGTTGACTTTGTGGAAGGATAACTCATTAAGGAAAGGCATTGACTTGGTCTTGGAGGGGTTATTGGTCAAGGGTCTAGGTCTTGGAATTCATCAATTGAAGATTCTATAAGAAGAAGAATTCTGTGGGTTTTCCTCATGATTGGAGAAGTTTTGGCCCTGGCTGATCGCCTATATCTTGTGTCAAGTAAAGTAAAATTACGTCACAAGCAATTATCAAGCAAAGAGAAATCATCTCATCTCACTGCCCTAGATTTCTCAACACATTGAAGAGCTTCATCTTAGATGGAGGGGAACATTATAAATGGATCACTTGTGCATGCTAAACAACCTTCAGTGGGTGAAGTAATGAGCACAAACACTTTTGTTTGACTATGCTACCATGTCAGGGGCTAATTTCTTTAGTCAAAATCACTTCGTGTTTGCCCATTATCCCAACCAAGTATTCATTCCTCCAAGGGGAATTGAATCTTGTGTGAAAGTTTACTTATTGCTCCATGGTATTCTCCTTTATTGGTGACATAGCAATTATGACTAGATCGAATTCAAAAGTAATTAGAGAATCCAATATTGCCTAGACCCTTGTGCCGATTGCTCCTCTGAGGAAGGCACACTAGGTAGGCATAGTAGTTAAGTAGACTAAATGGTTGAGGTGCATCCATATATGTGCCATTTGTAGGAACTACGATTTTCGTCCTTAGATTATGTGTAGTTCTAATTTCGATAGAGCACATGGTTAGAGGGAGTTCTAGATTTAGCAAAAGTGCAATATCCAAAGAGAGAGGCGCATGCATGTATACAACAAGTTTTCTCCCAGTGTTCACTCTATTCTAGGCTATCCTATCCTTGCATGGCGGCACACATTTCCCAAGCAAGGCATTTTCATTTAGGGTTAGGGTTTCTCTATTCAATCTAGGCGCACCATTGGTATGGTCTTCCTTTTTGTAAAGGAGTGAGTTAATACGTGAACAAACAGGCTGAGGAAAGGGGTATCTCATGCCTCCATGATTACTCCATTACATCTATACGCTCAAGATGTGGACCTCCATGTGTTGGACCCCTGGCCATGACACTTAGTCATGAAGTCATTCTCGTCTGTTGCTACCTATTCTCACTAACACCTACGAATTGAAGGGTTTCCCTTGGAAATGCGACCTCTCCTTAGCGGTTGGAAGCACCTAATAGGGTTGATTACCTAGCTGCCTCTACAAAAGTAGAAAACACTTTTATGGGATTTGGTCTCGTTAGATATTTGAAGGTGATCCCGTTTTAAAGTATTATTATGCCCTTAACAATTATGGTCAACTTAGATGCATCTATGGTTATTGTCTCTAATGAGTGGTTGCTTTCACTTGAGTTTGAGATGGTTTTGCTAGGTGGTTTTGCACATAGCAGCTAAGGCCTTGAGAGCACACTATTCCACTTCTACTCCACATGATGCCCAGGACGCACTACACATTTGTAGAGCATGATGGCCTTGTAGATGCAATGTTGCCCTTCTATAGCAAAGCGTTCGACACATTGATAATCTTAGTAGTTGATTGACACCACGAGTCATGCTCAGATGCCAAAATGTTGAACTCACTTTGCCTGGCATTGAGGAATCTTGACGATGTATCCAACAGACCCAGCATGCCCCTAGGCTGGCATGCTAGTTTCCCATAAAAGCCACCAACTGATTTGCAATTTTCTAATTGTGCAACTAGAAATATAAATAACTACTGTTATAGAAACTTAAATTACAAATACACCGACTTTTCTAACATAACATGCACAATGGAAATTAAATAGATCTGAAGACAAAAACACATTCAAACACATAAGACAAAATATACCCAGGAAACCACAATTCGGGGAAAACCTGCAAACTATGTGTGTTTTCTCTTAGCTCATCAAATAATTCTCTTCTACAACAAATCCCTCTAAACTATTGATCTAAGCAAAGATTGAAACAACCCCTACGTACTTGTGTTACGTTACAATTGCGCGATATAGCCTCTTTGCACACTGGTGCCTGTTGTACAATTGCACAGTACAACCTCCCCCTGTGCACACTAGCTCGTTGCACGACCACGCTAATTATGGGTTGAGCTAAGGCTGTTCAACCCTGTCCTTCTAACCCTCTTGGTTGCTGATCTTCTTGGTTGACTGCTAAAACCCTAATTTTTGTTGATGAGAGCTAATACATACTTTGTGCTCTTCAATCTGGCCATTTTTGCGCCCTATTCCCACTTATAATTTGACATGGGCCTCACTATCTCTCAATGGTTGAGATTAAAACTTGATGAACCGATGAGATTAAACCATAAGTTGACTTTAGGAATTTTTAATTTTCCCAAGTTCAAGTTTGGGAAATAGTTGAATAAATTGATATTCTGATAAGAGGCTATCTTGTGGGTACTTGTGCTAGTCTTAACACTTAGGCAAGTAGAACCCTTCCTTCTCTACTCCAATCAACACTCCCTCTTAGATAGGAAGGTGTTTTGCACTACACTCAACCAGTCTCTGAGGTAAATGAATCTGCTCCTTGGCAATGCCTTGGTCAAAATGTCTGTTGTCTGCTCCTCTGTTGGTATGTATTGGAGTCTAATTGTACCTCTCTAAACAATGTCCCGGATGTGATGATAACGTATCCCGATGTGCTTTGTGTGATCGTGAAACAATGGATTCTTAGAGAGTTTGATGCAACTCTAATTGTCACAGTGGATCACAGTGGGTTATAGCTCTTTCCCAAGCAAGTTCACGAGCAACTTCCTCAACCAGATAGCTTCACATGTTGCCAATCGGCAACCATGTGTTTGGCCTCTGCTGAGCTCAATGCAACTGATCTCTGCTTCTGGCTGAACCAGGAAACAATTGTTGATCCAACAATGAATGTGCAACCCGATGTGCTCTTCCTGTTTGTGGAGCTTGCTACCCAATCTGCATCAGTGAAACCCTCAATCCTCACCCCATAAACCTATATATACCACAATTCGTACTCTACTATCCCCCTGAGATACCTCAATATGTGCTTGGAAACAACCCAATGCACCCTGGTAGGCTCGACCATGAATTGGATCAAAGAGTTAATTGCAAAGCATATGTCTGGTCATGTGTTCACCAAATACATTAGTGACCCAATCAATTGTCGATAAAGTGAGGGGTCCACTTTCTCCAATCTGGATGCGTCCACCTTCCTTAAATTTGTGACTAGAAGTGTGGTCAAGGGTTTGTAATCCTGCATGTGGAATCTCCTCAAAATCTTTGGGGCGTACTTGCCCTGCCTCAAGAAGGTCTTCCCATCTCCCTGCCAAACCTCCAGCCCAAGGAAATAGTGCATTAGCCTCATATCCTTCTTCTCAAGCTCACGTGCAAGATCTCTCTTGCACTATTAGATGAGCTTATTTGTGCCTGCCAAAATCAGATTGTCCACATATAACACCAGAATGAGTGGCTCACCGCCAAAAATAATGTAGTAGAGGTTGGGGTATGCTTCACTCTTAGTGAAACTCAATCCCTGAAGGTAATACGAGCATACCATGCTGGTGGACCCTGTTTGAGCCCATACAAGGCTGTCGAGTTTGCAAACATGAGTCTCCTTGTTGCATGTCTCAAACCCCTCCGATTGCTCAATAAAAATCTCCTCTTTGACAACCCCATTGAGGAATGTTGTTTTAATGTTCATTTGGTGGATCCTCCACTCCATCTGAGCTGCAATGGCTGTAATAGTCCTAACAGACAAATATCTGACCACAAGGAAAATGTCTTGTTATAGTCAATGCCCTCTACTTGTGAGAACCCCTTGGCCACGATTCTTGCCTTGTATTTCTCAATGCTCCCATTAGCCCCATGCTTGATCTTGTAAACCCAATGAGAACCCACCACATATTTTCCCTATGGCCTCGACACTAGTTCTCAAACATCATTCTTCATGATGGAAGCAGAATCCACCATCGCATCTCTCCATACCTGCTGAGTGGCTACCTCCTGATAGTTGGAAGGCTCGACATCCAATAACTCTATCATGAGTGCCATATACCTTGTGTACCTCTGTGGTTGTTTGCTTTGTCGAACTGATGTGCTAGGAGTACCAATTTGCTCCTTTGCCTCCTGGATTAACTACTCTGCCCATCTCACTCTCCTTCTCCCTGTACTGGGAGTCACAGCTTGAGTGGGCTCCATTCTCTCCTCTAACTGCGTGTCCCACTCGTCCTCACACTGCTCAGCTTGCCCATCAATCTGCACAATTGTAGTCTGACGTGATGGCTGAGCCTCTTGCTTGGGAGCCTGTTGCTCTTCGTTTTGTACTATAGCTTGCTCATGATCTAATTATGATGTGATATTGATCTAAGACAAACAATAAGGTATTACAGACTCATGTGCATGGATGTGCCTATGTTATTTTGAGCAACAGATCGATAATATTGCGAAATACACAGGCAATGAAGCAGTTAAAGAAAACATAACAGGCAACACATATAAACACAACAAGTTTAATAAGGAGTTCACCCAATACTCTTGGGCTATGTCTCTTGGTCCAGCCTTCAGTGGTGGCCTCTCTATTATGTTTTCAAGCAGTGTTTTTACAATAGTGAGCTTAATTTGGGTCTCACCCAACTGATACAAATCAGCAAGACTGTACTTGGATCCCCCAAGTCTCTGGAGTACACAGACTCTCCTTACTGAATCTTGACCTCTATTGGTCACAATGGTATGAGTCCAATTTGAGACTCAATACATGACATGCATATGCAGAGGAGTTCGCTTGAACCTCTCAAGCCTTCTCTGGAGTACGCATACTCTCTAACTCTCTCTGGCTCTGTCTTAACTCTGGTTCGATGCTGCCTTTGCTTCTACAGGTCAGCTCGGTTTCTTCTCTCTGCTTTCGACTGCCTACTGCTCTCTCTGCTTGCTTTCTCTCTATCAGTTTGTGGCTTTAAAACCAATCTACTTCTTGATTGTTCGTTTCCGCTTCCTGGCTTTCCGGTTTCCCTGCCTCTGTCCGTTTGAATCCCTTTGTCCTACGTAATCAGTCACTATATAACGCCTCATAGGGAGGTGGCCACCTATTTCGTAACAGATGAGTGTCAGTTCTCTTGGACATGGCCGTTTATTCCGTTAACTCCAAGAATGCCCGTGAACACGAGCTTCTGCCAACGCATTGTCCATATCGGACCTCAAATCCTATACAACTCTGCGTGTTGACCCCGTTAAATCCGGTCATCCATCGGAACGCATCTCCGCCGTTGATCTGGGGGTCCCAGATCCTACGGTCATCGTTCATATCTGGCAGCTAAGTAGCATGATGTTTACCTATCCGATGTGAACGATTTTCTCTCTTCCGCTGGACGCGTGGCACTTGCTGTATGGCATCAGGCGGAACTCGGTTGAAATCGCTTACCGCTCGTAGCCCCTCTGATATTCTGTCGGTTTTGTGGAATCCCGCTTTCATGGAATCGAAATGATATCCGTTGCATTTTATAACATTTCGGGTCCGGGTGCTTGTGGCCTTTCCTTCTTTGAGGGGTTTGCCCTGCGATATGCGATTAGCGACTTGGCATTATCAGAAACTACCCCCGTTTCTCGAAATGGCCTCTACCTTTGCTAATTTGCGATAGCGCGCATTACCATGGGCCGACGGTCTGTGCGCTTGACCGATGGTCCTCATTGCTCCGCGCTGATCACAAATTGCAACTGTTACGAGGATATCTCCGATAAGCTTGATCTTTGTAAGACTTTTAATCTTTGACATGATTTTTTTTAAGAGTTCATGAAAACTTAGAGAATGTTCTAGGATCTAATTTGGATCACGGCCTTCCCACTGAAAAGCCTTTTGGACCACCAAAAGTTGGTTTTTAAGCATCAATCAAGTGAGGATATAGATTCCTCGCTTGCCCAATTTATATCCATCTTGCACTGCTTGGTTTTGAACCTTTAAGTCCAATTCTGAGGTACTCAACATCCCCTCTGTGCGTAGTTCTCACCTTCTTGTCCAGAACTGTATCTTCCTGCAACTCATTGAGATATTCAGGCAACATATCATCAATAGAAGGCAATTGACTCTGCTCTTCGGGATCTTCAATCAATGAAGGTTCAAACAGTCTCAAGCTTTCTGCATTAACTACTGAATATATGTGCATGTAAGCTGACAAATCAAGGCGAAAAGCATTCTCACCAATTTTCTCAAGTATCCTGAAAGGTCCATACCTTATTGGCTTCAGCTTCTTACCTTCACCTTGCATTCTGTCTTTGCTGATATACAACCAAACTTGATCACCAACTTGGAAACTATGCTCTGTCCGATGCTTATCATACCTTGCCTTGTACTTGGCTTGGCTCTTTTCCAGCTGTTCCTATACTGCCTGGTGAATCTCTTGGATTTGTTCAATGAATTTGGCTGCCTTGTCTACATCACTGTGTCCATCAATCGCTATGTCTTTACCAAAGACAAAATCCAAGGGAGACCTGGTATGAAACCAAAACAGGGCTCGAAAGGAGATCTCTGTGTAGAAAAATGTTTAGCCCAGTTGTAAGCGTGTTGCACATAACACAAATCCTCATCCCAAAGCTTGGGATGCTTGCTGCAATAGCCTCTGAGCAACTGGATCACTGTCCTGTTGACCACTTCTGTTTGGCCATCTGTTTGTGGATGAAAGGCTGTGCTCTTCTTCATTCTGGTGTCCATCAATTCCCACAAACTCGACCAAAATCTCCCAACAAATTGGGAATCTCAATCAGATACAGTGGAAATGGGTAATCCAAAATGAACCCATACATGCTGAAAGAACAACTTTGCTGTTTGTTTAGCTGTAATCTGTTTGTTACAAGGTATTAAAATACACATTTTGCTGAACCTATCCACAATAACATATAAATAGTCATGAGCTTTTCTAGATTTAGGCAGTCCCCCAACAAAGTCCATGGAAACACTTTCCGAAGGATGAGAAGGAACTGGTAGTGGAGTGTACAAGCCTAGTTTTCTGTTGCTGGGCTTGCTTTTAGCACACATGGTACACCCTCTTACATATCTAGAAACTGTTTCATGCATTTTTGGCCAATAACAAAATCTTTGCAGCTGTGCAACTGTTTTACTTGCACCAAAGTAACCTGATATTAGAGAAGTGTGTGCTTCCCGAATTATCTTTACTCTTTGGGTTTGAGGAATGCATAACTTTCTAAAATGATACAAGAGTTGGTTCTTAACATGATAATCCAATTCTTCTACTTGTTTGCCATGACTTAAAGTTGTATATACATCTTTAAAGTCTATATCTTGAGAATATTGTTCAACGTAGCTTTCATCCATTGCTGAGTTATGCTTAAGTATAGTAGATGCATTTATGATTGGTCTGGGCAATATATCTGCAACTTTATTGTGTATGCCTTTTTTATATTTGATGACAAGATGAAACTGTGGTAGAAAACCTATCCACCTATAGTGTCTTGATTGCTACAACTTAGTTTGTGAGTGTAGATATTGAAGTGGTTGATGATCAGTATGTATAACTGTTTCTTTGCCCATTAAATAATGTTTCCACTTTTTCACACTCTGTACTAATGCATACAATTTTTTATCATATGTGGGATAATCAACTACCGCAGAATTAAATGTCTCAGAATGATAACATATGGGTTTACCGTGCTACATCAACACTGCTCCCATGGCATAGTCACTGGCATCGGTTTCAATCTCAAATGGTATTTGAAGATCGGGCAATGCTAGTACTGGTGCTGTACTAATCTTTTCTTTTAAGGTGTCAAAGGCTTTCTGTTGTTTGCCTCCCCACTGAAACACCCTGTTCAATCTTGTTAAAGCATGTAAGGGAGCTTCAATCAAAGAAAAGTTAGAAATAAACTTTCTCCAATACTGTGCTGCTCCTAGGAAGCTTCTAACTTTTGTAGTAGATTTGGGTTTAGGCCAATTTACAATGACTGCAACTTTAAAGAGATCTATCTTCAATTCACCACCCCCTACAATATGACCCAAATAATTCAAAGATGTTTCGCCAAATTCACATTTTGATAGCTTAACATAGAGATTTTCTCTTCTCAAAACAACTAGAGTCTGCTTTACATGCTTCAAATGTTTTTCCCATGTTTTACTAAATATAAGAATGTCATCTAGATATACAATGACAAAATCATCAATAAAAGGCTTGAGTACATCATTCATTACTCTCATGAAAGTAGCAGGAGCATTAGTTAAGCCAAAAGGCATAACTAACGACTCATACAGTCCCTGCTTTGTTTTGAAAGCAGTCTTCCATGCATCTTGCTCTACAACTCTGACTTGATGGTAGCCACTATGCAAGTCCAACTTGGAAAAGTAAACAACTTCTTTCAACTGATCTAATAGATCATCTATGCGAGGAATGGGATAACGGTTTTTGATCGTTATCTTATTTAGTGCTCGATAATCAATGCACATTCTCCATGAGCCATCTTTCTTTCTCACCAAGACAATTGGAGACCCACATGGTGATGTGCTAGGTCTTATGAACCCTTTCTCGAGCAGCTCCTATACCTGCTTCTTGATTTCTGCATTCTCTAAAGCGGATAACCTGTACATTCCGATGTTAGGCAATGGAGCATCTTGCCGCAAATTAATATCATGTACTATTTCCTTTTTTGGGTGGTAGATTTTTAGTTTCTTGAAATAGCATATCATATTCTGAAACAACTTTTTCTAAGTCATCTTGCTATTTAGCATCACAGCTTTCAAATACATTGGTTTTATCAGGTTCCTTTTCCTTTACAACCATCAGTAAAAATTGTTTGCATGAATTTACAATTCTTTTCATCTGCCCTGAGTCTATGAGAGTATAATTATTCTTGAGTTTATGAGCTCTTACAAAATATTCAATTCCATCTTTAACGAGTTGATACTTATTTTCAGCGCTATAGAAAATTGCTTTTCTATCATACAAGTAAGGACTTCCCAAAACAATTCCACATATATCCAAGGTAATTACATCTAATTCAACCTCATCTACAAATGATGAACCAATGGCAAACCTATGGTTATATTGTCGAGTCACTTGTAGCTTTGTTTTATCACATAACCAACCCAATGGATATGGCTTCTTGTGAGGTGTGGTTAGTAATCCCAGTTTCTTTACAATTGCTTTAGAAATTAAGTTTACTTGTGAACCACTATCAAATAAAGTATCAATCTTTTGATGCTTGGAAATAACTCTAATATGAAAAATCTCATGTCTTCTTCTCTCATTTTCTTCACTATCAATAGTTTGTGCAGAATTACTAGTAGATGCTTTAGAATTTTTACCTTTTATACCTGTGGCTATGATTGTTGTTTCATCCCCTGAGTCTGACCCCAAATCCTTCTGAATAGCTGCAACAGTCTTCTTCTTTTTGCCATCGTACTTCTTGGGTTTCAGCTCTGGATGCAGAATCCAACAGTGTTCATCATCATGCCCATCCTTCTTGCAGTGAGTGCACGAAGGTTTGGTCTTTTGTACAACATTTGCCTTCCTCTCTTTCCATTTCTGCTTTCTCTTTTCCTTGTTCTTGCTTGCAGTGGGTTTTGATGATCCCCCAACTTCTGGGTTCACATTCTTGCCTCTAGCCTCTAGATGTGTAGCCTGAACAGATACCTCATCTATGCTAGTAGGATTAAACATGAGAATGGTATGTCTCAAATAACTATGTAGACCACCTATATACTTCAACAGAGTTTCAGGTGAGTCTAAAGAAATGCCTAGAATCAAAGCTCTTTTTCTAAATTCTTGGGTGTAACTTTGTACACTTTGCCCTTTCAATTGGCGAAGAGTTTGCCAACTCATCATAGCTTGCTGCATATAAGCTAGTGGATAGAATTGTTTTTTAATTGCAGAAACAAATTCACTCCAGACAGAAAGGATTTTACCATGCTTCTTCATGTCAGCTTGTGTCCTGCCTTCCCACCATACCAAGGAAATTCCTCCAAGGCGTAGGCTGGACAACTGAATCTTACTTCTGTTTGAATCAATGCTCTGCACCCTGCAATACACATCAATCTGTCTAATCCAATTATCCAGCTTCTCTGCATTCAACTCTCCATCATATATTGGCAAATCAAATTTAACATCTAATTTAATCAAATATGTCTTCTTTTTATTTTCAGGGCTATTAGGAGGTGTGGGAAGCTTTTCTTCTTTCTCTTTGCCTTTATAATGGTCATTGAGGAGAGATTCTTCTGCTCCTTTATCTTGTTTGGAGTTGGATGAATCTTCATCTCTACCTTTCTTAAATTCTCTATACATTTTCTCTACCATGGCTCTCATGGTCATGAAACTATCCATGAACTCGGAGTCTGATTCCAAGGGACTTTCTTCTGCCATTTTCCCCTTAGGATAGACTCTTCCAATTTTTGGGTTAGCTTCAACCAATTCTCCTTCCCCTAATTTAAGCTTTGATCTAGTTATCATTCACTAACATTCCAGCACAAGTTTGTCTAACCTTAGCAACCTAGAGCTCTGATACCACTTGATCTGATATTGATCTAAGAGAAACAATAAGGTATTACAGACTCATGTGCATGGATGTGCCTATGTTATTTTGAGCAACGGATTGATAAGATTGAAAAATACACAGGCAATGAAGCAGTTAAAGAAAACATAACAGACAACACATATAAACACAACAAGTTTAATAAGGAGTTCACCCAATACTCCTGGGCTACGTCTCCCGGTCCAGCCTTCAGTGGTGGCCTCTCTATTCTGTTTTCAAGCAGAGTTTTTACAATAGTGAGCTTAATTTGGGTCTCACCCAACTGATACAAATCAACAAGACTGTACTTGGATCCCCCAAGTCTCTGGAGTACACAGACTCTCCTTACTGAATCTTGACCTCTATTGGTCACAATGGTATGAGTCTAATCTGAGACTCAATACATGATAGGCATATACAGAGGAGTTCGCTTGAACCTCTCAAACCTTCTCTGGAGTACACAGACTCTCTGACTCTCTCTGGCTCTGTCTTAACTCTGGCTCGATGCTGCCTTTGCTTCTGCAGGTCAACTCGACTTCTTCTCTCTGCTTTCGACTTACTACCTACTGCTCTCTTTGCTTGCTTTCTCTCTATCAGTTTGTGGCTTTAAAGCCAATCTGCTTCTTGACTGTTCGTTTCTGCTTCCCGACTTTCCGGTTTCCCTGCCTCTGTCCGTTTGAATCCCTCTGTCTTGCGTCATCAGTCACTGTATAACGCCTCACAGGGAGGTGGCCACCTATTTCGTAATGGATGAGTGTCAGTTCTCTTGGACATGGCCGTTTATTCCGTTAACTCCAAGAATGCCTGCGAACACGACCTTCTGCCAACGCATCGTCCATATCAGACCTCAAATCCTATACAACTCTGCTTGTTGACCTCGTCAAATCTGGTCATCCATCGGAACGCGTCTCCGCCATTGATCTGGGGGCCCCAGATCCTACGGTCATTGTTCATATCGGGCGGCTAAGTAGCATGATGTTTACCCGTCCGATGTGAACGGTTTTCTCTCTCTTCTGCTGGACGCGTGGCACTTGTTGTATGGCATTGGGCGGAACTCAGTTGAAACTGCTTACTGCTCGTAGCCCCTCTGATATTCTGTCGGTTTTGTGGAATCCTGCTTTCACGGAATTGGAACGATATCCGTTGCATTTTATAACATTTTGGGTCCGGGTGCTTGCGGCCTTTCCTTCTTTGAGGGGTTTGCCCTTCGATATGCGATTAGTGACTTGGCATATCAGAAACTACCCTCGTTTTTCGAAATGGCCTCCACCTTTGCTAATTTGCGATAGCGCGCTGATCACAAATTGCAACTGTTACGAGGATATCTCCGATAAGCTTGATCTTTGTAAGACTTTTAATCCTTGACATGATTTTTTTTAAGAGTTCATGGAAACTTAGAGAGTGTTCTAGGATCCAATTTGGATCAAATTACTTCCTCAAGGCCCTTTCTTCCTCAAACTTCACATCTCTCCTAATGACTGTCTTTTTGAGTGTTGGAATGTATACCTTGTATGCCTTGGTTGTTTTGCTGTAGCTCACGAAGATGCCCTTGTCCGATGTGGGCTCCAATTGATTCCTTTTCTCTGCTTGTACATGGCAGTACACCAGGCTGCCAAATATCTAGAAAATGTGACACGTCCGGTCTCTTGTCTATAAAGGCCTCCTCTGGTGTAACATGCCTCAATATTGTGTGGCCTTTGACTCTACAAGAAAAGTGTTGTAAAGAAACTTAGGCAGCCCCTGGTGTTAAATTTCGATGAAGCTCTGCAACTACTTAGATGAATAACTGAAAACTGAAACTAGTTTACTTTCACCAAGCTACAAAGTTTCTTAACAATAGAGAAGCAGCAGAATAAAAACACAAAGATAAAAACACATCACACAAATATCGACACACTTGTTTTTCTCATGAAACCCATCAGGGAAAACATGCTTGTTTGATGTGGCTATTTTATTGATTATTCTTGGAGCAATTGAATCTATTACAAAGCAATCTATCTCTCTTCAGAAAGCATTTTGCTTCTCACACAAATCTTAGCTGATACAATTGATCTTGGCCTGCCTTGATCACTACTTGATCTTTGTTTCTGCACATAATTGATCCTTTGTCGCCTCCTTGACTTGCTCTACAAACATTGTTGTTTTGCTTCAACTATGCTCCTCCTTCCTTGCGCACTTGGCCTCCTTGCGCTAATATCCTATTTCCTAGCGCACTTTTGGCCCTATTTGTTAGTGCACTTGAGCTCCTATTTTTTAGGACCCCAACTCCACACAACCTGCGCACAACCAATCCTCCTAAATTCTAGCGCACTTCTGCTCCTATTCTTTGGGACACAATTCCTGTGCTCCACAATCAAGGCTCTCTCACACTAACTCATGAGCTCTGTCTTGTCACAAAACAATTGTAATTTACTTATGCCTTCATGCTCTCTTTGTAGATTCAATCCATGCTAAATTAGGCTAGTTCAAATTTTGAACTCGAGTTATGATAGCACGCTCTCCTTTGAATCATCATTGGAGTTAACTTGTGCTCTCCCCAATCAACATTGGAGATATAACTCGCTCTTCCTTCAATCAAGACTGAAGACTAACTCACTCTAACTGAACTGCTAACTGCCACCTCATTCTGTAGTCAAAGTGATGAAGACTCCACTTAATTGAAGCTCCAACTCTCTGCATGCTAACTTGATGATTATTCCAGTAAACTGAAAATAAATAATCGTAGCTTAAGTCTAACTCATGAGGACAACTCAAGGTCTTTCATTGGCTGAGGCACAAGCCATAAGACCTTGCTTGCTACATTTTCAACACTCCCTCTTAGCGAGGAAGGTACTTCTGGAAGAACCTTGTCCACCTAGATCTATCTTCAACACTACAACATTCTTCGCTGCTGCAACTACTCCCTTTGAACTAGAAGACTTCCCTGCTTTCTCTTGCGGAATATGATTTGAAGACCTGTTCTTTCCAACCATGCTTTGTGAGCCTATTATCTCAGTGATAAGTGCCATGTACCCTGTGTATCTCTGTGGCTACTTACTCTGGCTGAAGGTGGTACTCGAAGATCCAACTCTATTCCGATTCTCTCCAAACAACTCTCCATATACTGGGAGTCATTGACTAAGTGGTTGCCTCCACTCTATTGAGAAATTTATGGGCAGCTAGGGCAGATGATTTCTCTTACTTCGTTAACTTCTTGTGATGTATTTTTACTTAACTCGATTTGTTTCTTTTTTCACTTGATTATTATTAGTATTCTCTTCATCAAATAGTTACCAAACCATAAAGAACAGTAAGACAGAGGACACAAGATATAGGCGTGATCAACTAGGGCCAAAACCTCTCCAACTGAGAGGAAAACCCATAAGAATTCTTCTCTTTTTATAAACCTTCAATTGAGGAATTCCAAGACCTATGACCCTTGCCAAGACGCTCCAAGACCAAGTCAAACCTTGCTTCCAACAGCTTCTTTACTTTTGACTTCCAACAACTTCTTCTGCAATTTCTACCTTCCTAGCAGATTTTTCTAGAATTTCGACCTGCCCAACAAATTCTTCTGCAGAAACCCTAACCCTTGCACGTGAGAGAGATAATGGTATATTCTTGCTCCCTTCTTCTTCGCTTGGGTAGACTCTTTCTCCTAAAGAACTTGACTTGCAAAAATGCTCTTCTTGGTGACCTAATTTGATTTTTGCAACTCGACCTTTTCTGTAGCAAGGGTAGCCCTAATTCTTCGTTTGTCCTCCTCTACTTCACACTTTTTCTCTTCCTTGTGATCAAACTTGAGTGAGTGAAGTGTGTCTCAAAAATGAGGTCGAAGTCTTCTTTATATAGGCTTCTTGTACATGTTTTAGGCTGACTTGTAACTGTCTCTAGGCCAACTTGTAACTGTCTCCAGGCTAACTTGTTGCTTGTGTAGGTTGACTTGTTCATTGCATTATGACGAGGTCTTGGAGGGCCTTTTGACTCTAGCATTTACTCAAATAATTTTCCTTACAATATGTAACATGCCAAAGAAGGGTCTTTCACACATGACAATGACTTTCTTGACTGGTAGTAGACACAATGACAAGCCCTAGAAGCTCTCAATGGGAGCATGATCTATAAAAATAAATTTCCTTGAGCATGAAACCCGTGTCTCAAGAATAACAATAATAAATTTATTTTTCTCGTTACATTAAATACATAAAATCATGATTACAAATGTCATTATGAAGGCCGAACCTAGTTACATATTTCAGCACTCCCTCTTAACTAGGGAGGTATTCATAATCCATACAAGGTACTTGGACATTCTCAATCTGAAGAATTCTCATAAGAAGAGTCAGATTGGTAACCCATCCTTTAAGCATCATATCATCCAACATTGTCACATAGCAAGGCCTTGACTAACAACTCTGTTGTACCTCTGTAGACAATTCTAGGTTAAGGAATTGTGCCAGAGTATCTAAAATGTTTTTAAATTTGGCTTTTTGGATGACCAGTGCTTTAAACTGTTAAACAGATGCAAACTCTTAATTATTTATGATATATTAAAAGCGCTGATTCTTCACCTTTAATAGAATTTAGCTTTGAAATGATATTTAAGGTTGAACTTAAGAAAATATATGATTCATTAAATCTTCAAACTGAGTATTCAACTAATCATATACAAATGATGCGTATAAAATCCTTTTACAACGAAACAAAATATATTTAAAACTAAAGGGAAGTGACAATTTAAAAATTGTAGAGGAATTAATTAAAACAGAAGTTTCAATTAACTAATCTCTGTAATTGATCATAACTTCGCAGCGGTTTTCAGATAGATTGATATTCAATCTTAGCTTACCTATATTTTCCCATTAATTTCAAACATATGCAAAGATAAACAAAATGGAGACATAATAGAAAACAAAAATACTCATAGGAACACTAGCTGCTTCAAGACGAATCCAGAATCCTTGTATTAATCTCGGAAAAAACTCAAAGAATTACAATTCTGCTTACTAGTTTATCACAAGGGTTCAACCAGTGTTACTTGGGAGCGGGAGCGGGAGCGAAAACGGGAGTGGGAGCGACCATTTTCAAAAGCTGCCGGTTTGTGAGCGAATCCGGGAGCGATTTTTTTAAAATATATATATATATTTTTTAATTTTTGATACATATATGTCAACAAAAACATGTAGAATGATGAATTAGATGTAAAAAACATAAAAAAACATAGATTGATCATTGAACCATATCACATCAATCATCTAGATTCTAGAAATTATAATTTTCATCAACCATGTCCACAAGTTAGTAAAATACATATTACAACTGCAACATAATGAGTCTCGTGAATCATGATTCATCAAATTCAATCTTAAAGTTTCAACTTCAAGCTTTCAAAATTGAAAATTCAATATGTAACATTTATCATCATTGATCACCAAAGTTGTACTTGTAAGCTAAGTTTAACGGTTAACCATTACAAGAAGTAATATCTTAGATATTTCTAAGTCCTAACTTCTAACTGTTAACATGAAATGAAATGTTATAAAATGAAACATGAATAATGCAATGAAATGAAACAACTTTAGGCTTTCACGAAGCATCATATTCATAATTCACAATCATTACCAATGAATTATAATTGCCAACTTCAAACTTCAAATTTTCATTGTCACAGTCATATATTGTTTACAAAAAATATCATTATGATATGAAAGAGTCAAGAGCCAAGAGTCAAGGACTCAAAACTCAACAGTTATGAAAACTAAAGTCTAATAGAAACTAGAAAAGACAAGTAAACTGCAAATCTACATGTGGCCCTTGCCACGAGAATCTCCAGGAGTATAAGTTGGTCGTGGTGGTCTTCTAGGAGTCTCCCGCACAGACCGACGACCAGAACTAGAACCTCCACGTGAGGGTGTAGATGGAGGTGGCGACAACAAAGGAACAAGACTCGGACCTCGAGCACTGCTACTGGATGGTGGTGGAGGTGGAGGTGGCATGGCTGCTGCAGCTGCTTCATCTTCATCCCTTATAAGTTCCTCTTCCAGTTCTTCAAGATGCACTATACCATCCTCCAAATTATCATCCTCAGGGTGATTGTCCCAAATTCTATATGTGGGATCCTCATAAGCCCGATCACAGTAATGACTCAACAACCTCAAATTGTAGTGCACATAAACCAAGCTTTCTGCTCGATTTTCATTGAGTCTGTTTCTTTTCACATTGTGTATGAAGCTGTAGTTGCTCCAACACCTCTCTGCAGAAGAAGTATTCACAACCTGTGATAGAACTTTTTTTGCCAATATTGGCAAAAGTCCATGGCCGTCATATGTTTCCCACCATGTGAGAGCATCAAATCTGTCTCTGTCTTCCATTGCATGGAAGGTACCAAACAAACCAGTGCCACTGAAGTATCTCCCTATTTCAAGGCGCACAGCTGCACATTCCTCCCTGTCAGGTATCAACTTTTCCAATGCTTGCAAATATTCACTAGTTACCTCTGCATCTAAATGGGGTTTGGTCCTAATCCCACCCCCTGGTGCAGGTTGGCCCAACCAAGATGTAGAGTAGTATTTTGGCATAAGGATATACGCCAAGCAATGTAGTGGAAGATTAAGTTTATTCCACCGTACACACACAAAATCGTGAATCATTTTGTACAAGTCGGGATCTCTGTTATGAACAATATCTTTTATTTGCCCCAACATGGTATCCATCTACTCATACACCTCGCCAATCACTGGTTTGTCTGTATTTGCAAACCGAATCATGTGATAAATGGGCTTGGTGAAATCCAACACTTGCCTCACACTTGTCCAAAACTGACCATCAAGAGCGACCTCCTCCACCAGTTCAAAACCTTGCCTGTCAACTGCATTTGTAGCCCTTTCCTTTAATACCTGCCAATGTGGACTTGATACCATGCTAGCCAATGACTCTCTTACCTTCAAAAGGCGCCTGAAGGTGAGGTAATAACTACCAAATCTGGTCTTTCCAATCTTCAACAACTCCAATCTCGAGTGACTGCGGAAAAGGCCATGTGTATTGCTATGATTTGTAATAAATTTTATCATTTGTTTGCCTTTCTTGTACCTATCACCAATCCATTGGTATTGTGCATTTTTGTTCTTGACAATATCATGCATCAGAAGGTTCAATGTGTGAACCAAACATCCAGACCAAAATATGTTGGGGTATTTATCCTCAATAATTGCTCCCGCTGCCTTACAATTAGGAGCATTATCAGTGATGACTTGGATGACATTGTATGGCCCAATACGGTCAATTGTTTCAAGTAATGCTTCTACAATGTTGATGCCGGTCCTGAACTTGTCTGAGTAATCATGTGCAGTTAGAAGGATGGCACCACTAACAGACACAGCAAGAACACTTATCAATGGCTTGCCTTTTACATTTGTCCATCCATCAGATACAATTGACACCCCATGGTCAGTCCAAGAACTTTTCATTCTATTCAAAGAATGTGATATTTTTGCTTTTTCATGATCAAGTCCAACGGTTATTGCCTTGTCATACCCAGGGCTTTTGTATCCTTAGGGGCATCATTTATGGCAGAAACCATTTAGTGCCAATAAGGTGAGCGAAGAACATTGAATGGTATCCAACATGCATAGAGAAATTTGTAAACCTTAGAATCCACATCATTCCTACACCCCTCATCAAGGAAATCTGATTTGGTTCTACGCCTTAAACCTGATGACCCTATGCCTCCATATCCACTGCCTTGGGAGGATGCTGAAGGAGTTCTTTGTGCTTGTGATTGTGAGCTTGGTTCAAAGAAACCCCTTGATTTTTTTGAGTTGTATTGGGCTTCCTCCTCTTCCCTTATGTATTTGGCTCTATCCACTGCTGACATCGCTGGACAAGTTTTGATTCCTATTTGTTTGTCTCCATCCCATGGCCTTTTCCCGCAGAGGTGTTTTCTGGCACGGGTGTATGAACCTGTGTAATCATTGTTGCAATGGGGGCAATGAAATTTAGTGGTTCCACCCCCTTTCCCTGCTTCAGACCTGTTAACATATTTCCACAATGGGGTTTGGTCTTGTTTAGTTTTTTGAGACTCATGTTCACCCTCTTCCAGCTCCTCTTCACCAGGGTTTTCATCAAATCCACTTTCTCCAGCTTCTTCATCCCCCTCTTCATTTTGTCCCCTCTGTTTCCTACTCTTCAGCACCATAATAACCATAAAAGGGACCAAGAAGAGGAAAATCCCAAGAAATATAGCCAGGTCCATGATGTTTGATAATTGTAGGGTTTTGAATCTACAAATTAATTTAATTTATTTAGATTAATTAATTTAATAATTTTAATCTATTAATTTAATTTAGATTCATAATTTTTTTACTAAATATAGTTAATAAACTAAATTAAACTACCTAAATTACTACCTAACTAAATTACTAAGTTACTTACCTCTCTGCAGGCTTGCTCCTCGCTCCTCGGCACTTGCTCCTCACTTCTCCTCGCTCCTTTGCTCTTGCTCTCATACAAGTGATAATGAAATGTTTTTTTGCCCCATTGGGCTTTTAATTTTTTTTTTGTTAAATTGGAAAAATTTTAAGCGTCCGCGGCTTTTTTCCCGCCCGGATCGCTCTCGGCGTCGGGCGATTTGCTCCCGGAGCGAATTTTTAACGCTTAGGAGCGATCGGGAGCGTTCGCTCCCCGATCGCTCCCGAGCGTTAAAATTCGCTCCGGGAGCGAACGCTCCCGATGTCGCTCCCTAAATTGGCAGGGAGCGCAAATTTTTTTATCGGGAGTGCGCTCCCGACCCGCGCCCGAGTCGCTCCTGCCCGGAGCGCGGATTGGGAGCGAGAGCGGGGGGGGAGCGCTCCCTTGCAACACTGGGTTCAACCCTTCATGCTTTGAGCTACAAAGTATTTATAGAGTTTTCTTAAAAAAATCCTGATTTAAAAATCAAGATTTATTTACCAAATATCTTTTGAAACTAATTACAAAAATAGAACTGGAAAATAGGAATTTTGAACTACTTGGACATCTTGCAAAGAATTCGAGGCTTATGCTGATGACTGAGGCTGTAAAGATGTTATTCTGTTGTATTTCCTAGTTATTTGTCCCTTTGCTCCTACAAACTTGCATCTTGTTGCTGAAAGTTTGTTGCCTGTTGCTGGAAACCTGCTGTCTTGTCAATCAATGAGCTGACATATTTTTTCCCATCTGTCTTCATTAGGAATGACAAACTTTATCAATTTCTTGTAAGTCTCATCCACTTCAATGTATTTCTGAAAGGTGGGCTTGACTATGAACAAGTGTTTAATCTCATGCTGAATTAGTAAATCAAAACTTAATCCTTCAATAAAAGCTTTTCTTGTAATGGTTCCTTTGATCTTAGCAAATTTTGATTTATCTACAACTATAGAATGCAATCTATGCTGGTATTCTTCAAGAGTAACCAGCCTGTCTCCTATCCCTCGCAAACCTGTAATTCCTTTTTGATGTAGTACATTAAATTTTTTATGAAACTTATTGATTTGAATTTCTAGATTATGACACTTGTTTTCTAATTGCAACATTAAATTCCTCTTGGTAAGTATCCTCCTGACTTCTAGAATGGTTTTAGTCCTGCCTTTAATCTCATAATCTTTAAGCTTTTCCTTTGTTTTTGAATTTAAAATCTTGATTATTGCTGTTGCATCTCCTGGTTTGTGACCCAGCTCCTTCTTCACTTCTGCTACTGCTTCTTTTGATTTCTCCAATAATTGTTCTTGTTCGAAAATGATTTCTATTGAAGGCCATAACTGAGTTATGGATTCATTGATATCCAGCGAAATATTTTCTTTAGCTTGTGCAATAGTTTGAGCAATAGTAGACTCATTTTCAAGGGCTACTATTCTTTGAGTCAACCTATGACTCTTCTGTATTTCTGTCAGGTAAGAATTCTCAGTTTTGATTTTTTTGCTCCTAAAGTTTGTAAGTTGAGCTTTTAACTTTTCAATCTCTTTGTCCTTTAACAATAAATCTCCCATAGCTTTAGCTAAATCAACTACTGTATCAGTGGACTGTGTTTTTGCTGTAATGGTTGCTGCAATAGAAGTTCCTGCTGTTGAAGTACCTGTAATGGATGTCGTTGCTATGGGAATAGTTGCTGATACATTAGCTTGTTGTTCTTTTTCTTTTAATAATGTCTCCAACTCAGTCTCCATCTTCTGTATTTGAAGATTCTGTTCAACTATGATCTTGAACATGTTTTCTTTCTCCTTTTCCAATTCTCCAACTTCTTTAGTTTGTGGATCCTCTATAGTAGGGAGTTTAAGTTGCTTCCTTAATGCTAAGATATCAACATTTTTGCTTTTGATCATTTCTTCAGCTGCTTTCACATCACTAGGATCATATCCTAACTTAATCACCAGATCTTCTAAAGATTTAATCTTAGTATCTTTAGCCAGAGATGCTATTTTTTCCAACTTTAACAGTGACTGAATATTATTTAATGAAATTTGCAGCTTGGATGTTGTCATAGCTGAGCTAGTCAGAGTGGAATAAATCATTTCTCCATCTTGCTTGTGTAAGTCAATCTAGTCAATAACATGAATTTGTTTAGTATCAAAAGCAAAAATAGATTTCTTATAATCTTTTGTAGTCCTAGGGAATGGAACTTTAGGTTCCAAGAAGGCCATCTAAAACTGTCCTTTCTTAGTATCAAGTGCAGAAAGAAGTCTGTGCTGAGAAGCTGAAGTCTGTTTCCAAAATTCAGAATAGGTAGTGGCCTTTAATGCTTCATTTTTCCTTTTAATCTCCCTATATTTGGCGAAAATACTTGGTTCTGTTGCACTATGAGTTGGCTCTCCTGTCTGAGATGTTTCTAATGCACCTTGAGATGTTTATAATGCACCTTGAGAAACTGAGGATACAAGAGAACTTGAGAAAATCTCCTCAATTCTTGGAAAAGTTGTAGCATGGGGACTTGTCAGTACCAATGTTGTTTGTTCCTGTGAACTTTCTTCTTGAAAATGTTCTTCAAGAGGATTAGTTTTCTTTCTTTTTTTAAACATTATGAAATCTATCTCTTGAACTTCTGAGACGAAAGGGGAAACACTTTCCCTTACTCTCTTAGTCTGCTTCTCTTGTGGAACTGGAGTTTGTGATGTTGTTGAAATGAAAACCTGTTCTTCTGCTTCCTGCAATGTATTTTCTTACCACTCTTCTTGATTCATGTATTTTTCTATTTCTGGTCTGGGTGTGTGTGCATAAGGTGTAGTTTTCTGTTCTACCCTTAACTTAGAAATAATCCCCAAGGGATCATAAGACCAGGTAAAGCTTAATTTAAACTTCATCTGTTTCAAGAGAAGGTCTGCCTCCTTCGTTGCTGCTCTGGTGTTACAAATGAATGGTCCAATCTATGCTTTCAACTTAAATTGAGACTTATTTTTACCTGATACAAAATGCAGCTCATCCATGTTCATCATCTGTCTGATATATTCTAATGCAAAAATTCTGATTGGCACAAACTTTGGCAGTCTGTATGGAGGAAGCTCACATCCATATATTCTGATTTCTGTGTAATTCTGATATAAATACCAATCTCCACTTCTTGTCTGCTCACTAAGGTGAAGGATTCTTTTGATTTCAGGTGAAATCCTAGGAATAATATCACTACTGAGCAAGCACAAAGCCATATGTAGAAACTGATTTACATAATCACTGAAAGAAAATTCATTAGTGTTCTTCCTCACCAAGGAAGTCCAATGAATTACAAACTGAGGATTTCCCTGTTCATCTAGCTTTTGTAATGGAAATTGAAATTTGTTTGCTTGATAAAACAGGAACAAGTACACAAGAACTGATTTATATTTGAAGGCTCCTTCAGTAGAAAACTTTAGAAATTGATCATGAATAGCTTCTGCCAAAAATTGACTGTAATTGAACATAAGTGATGGTTTATCACCTACTGAAAACACTGATAAAAATCCCAGAATTACTTCATCGACCCACTGATCGGTTGGATAACCTAACAGACATGAAACCATTGAAATAACTTGTCTAGTCATCTCTGGAAACATTGAGGAAGGGTATGGTGGACTTGTTCTTGGCAATTTTGCATTTTCAGGTAAAAATATTTCAAATATTTTGGCTCTCTGAGGAAAAGTAAGTTTCTGATAGATTTCCATGAGAGAATCTACAAAAAAAGGATGCAGAGGGGCTGAGGGTTTGATTTGAAGAATTTGGCATATTGACTTAGGGGAAATTGTAAACAATATATCATTATTTTGGGCAATGATGGCTCTCTGACTCAGGATATACCTAAAGTGACACCAGGTTACAAATTCAGGGAAGGAATGAGTCTGAGGGAAAATGAATTGAGGAAGGAAGGAGTCCCATATACTCAATTCATCGCCAACATCTAAGAATTTCTATTTTGCCCAATTGTGAAGTTCATAGAGGTCAAACTCACATTGGGTTTCAGACATCTTATATTGTTGGTCAACTAAGGGCAGTTTATCTAAATCTATAATAGGGGGTAGCAATGGGTTTTCTACAACTACCTTTGATTTTCCTTTAGAAGACGACATGCTGAAAGAAGAAATTTGATATAAAAATTTTCATGAACTATGCTAGTCATGTCATCCTTTTCTTCATTAGAAAGTGATCTTCTAATCCACATCTGGCTTTTCTTCATACGACTTCTTCTTCCAAGTCATGCTTCCCCTTAGGATCTTTCATCCAACCACATGAGTGCTAGTTGTAGATAACATCTACAACTCTCTTTCGGTAGCCTTGTATCAATCCATCCAGTTGTTGTTCAAAAATAAAAAATGAACATCAAATCAAAGTTACCTTTTTTGATGGCCTTTCATCATGACATCTTGCTTTCAACATCAACATCCTGCACACTCATAAGCACATCTCCAAGAATTTAAATGTCAATGGTCTCCTTTCTTTGCAGACCTTACCAGGGTCTTCATGCCTTCTCCATGGAGATATCATGGCCAATTTTTCTAGTCATCAGATGTTGATTTCCATAGTTGCACTTCTCATGATCTCTTCTTTCTTTCTTCACATATTGTTCCTCAGCAACTTCCATCCATAGTTCCTTTATCGTTGTTAACCACCTCATATGAGGACATATTATGTTGAGTTCATCTTTTCAATATGTGAACCATGTGTTCATGCATCTTTCCAAAGGAAGAGATCCCTTTTCTTTGATCATGCTCATGAGGTAGGGCTATTTGCAACTATATGATGACATGACTTAAAAATGCATACATACCTTTTTTCCAGTTCTGGTCATCTAGACTTCCTTTGACAACTTCCCTTTCATGATTAAAAACCTTTTTTCCAGTTCTGGTCATCTAGACTTCCTTTGACAACTTCCATTTCATGATTAAAAGTACTTCAACTGTCTTGACCAGCTGCACTGCTTTGTCATCATACCATCATCCCGCTAATCAGTGAATCCCATACAAGGTGGAATTCTCAGTGAGAGTGAGTGAAGTGTGTCTCCAAAGTGAGGTTGAAGTCTTCTTTATATAGGCTTCTTGTCCATGTTTTTAGGCCGACTTGTAAATGTCTCTAGGTTGACTTGTTCATTGTGTTATGAGGAGGTCTTGGAGGGCTTTTGACTCTAGCATTGACTCAAATAATTTTCTTTTCAACATGTAACATGCCCAAAAAGGGTCTTTCATATATGACAATGAGTTTCTTGACTTGTAGACACAATGACAAGCCTTAGAAGCTCTCAATGGGATCTTGAACTATAAAAATAAATTTCCTTGAACATGAAACCCATGCCTCAAGAATAATAATAATAAATTTATTTTTCTCTTTACATTAAATACATAAAATCATGATTACAAATGCCATTATGAAGACCAAACCTAGTTACATATTTCAACACACTCATCCTGGGCTCTGCTCCTCATAATCTTGCTAGTCGACCCAACTACCAACTAGTCGAGACTCAAATTGAGACACTTGATGCGACTCCATCTTGAGTAGCTTCTTCTCAGGTACTCTAACGTGCTCTTGATAAGGACTTCCTTAGAGCTCTGCTCTTCTCAACCATCACTTCTCTACTTTGCGCACTTCCCGTCTTGCTGCTCAAGACTGAGCTTGTCTCTACCTGGAACTTGTAGAGATTCTTCATCCACACACCTATCTGCTTCTTACATCAAGAAGCCAAGTGTTGGAGGTAAGCCTTACCTCTGTTGAAGATGACATCATAACCCTTGTCTGAAAGGGTAGTTACTGAAATAAGATTATGCTCCAGGTATGTAACATAGTGTACATCTCTGAGATGGAGGGGATTACTTGACTCCCTTTGAAAACTGACAATGCCAACTCCTGTAGTCGCATACATGCCATCATCTCCTAGCTCAATTTGAAACTACATGTCCTTCTCCTTCAGGTGGTTGAAATACTTCTTGCTCCTGGTCATATGGAAGGATGCTCCTGAATCAATATACCATACACTGCTGTCTGTTGAGCTTGCCATGCAAGCTATCAATGAGAAATCTTTCTCGAACTAGGCAGAAAACACATCTACCTCCGTTGATTCAACTACATGATCCTTACTGGACTCCTTATCTGATTAGGACACTTAGTGGAATAGTGTCCAAACTCATGGCAATGGAAGCACTTGATCTTGCTTAGATCCTTCTTCTTCCTCTCGCCCTTTTGGCTGGACTCAACTTCTCCTTGGTCCCTACTCCCCTTGGCTTTGCTACCTTTTCCTGCCAGGGAAAAGTCCCTTTGTCCTTTGCTGGAGATTCTCTACTAGGTCTCGTCCCTCTCTTGATTTCTTCTTGAACGCAGTCACTCCATAACCTTTCCCAACTAGGAATATTCTCTTTGCCACTCATCCTGGAAACTATACCAAGACTTATGGAGTCCTGAAAAACTTTTTCTCTACTGTCTCGCCCACACCACCTAGCTCATACCAAACTTGAGTGAACTTGAAAGATATCTGATGATGGGCTCTCCTTTGCTCATCCGGATACTTCTTAGCTTCTCCTTGAGAGCAAGCTTCCTGGCATCACTGGAACCTTGATACAGATCTAAGATGGCTTTAAACATCTCATATGTTGTCTTCTTCTCATGGAGATGAGGGATAATATGGTCTTTGATCCCCTTAAGAATGATCCTCTTGGCCTTGGTGTCATTCTTGTTATGCTGGGCCAACTTTTGGGCATCTGTAGGTGGCAATATTCACTGCTTCACAAATTCAAGCACCCCGTTATCTTCCAACACAATTGATATCCACTCCTTCCATGCGCAGAAATTCGAGGCTTCCTCTAAACCGTGATCTGACCTTAGTCCTTGGAATTCCATACTGCTATCCAAAGAACTGCTTTGCTCTTCAAACTCTAGCGTAAGCCTCCTGCCTAATCTGCGCTCTTCATTGACTGGTCAATCTGGTGCTAGTATTTATATCGATCTCTGCTCTGACACCGTGTTAAGTTTCCACGAAACTTTGCAACTACTTAGATGAATAATTGAAAAATGAATCTAGTTAACTTTCACCAAGATACAAAATTTCTTAACAATAGAGAAGCAACGAAATAAAAATACAAAGATAAAAAAATGTCACACAAATATTGACACACTTGTTTTTCTTAGGAAACCCAACTGGGAAAACATGCTTGTTTGATGTGGCTATTTTATTGATTGTTCTTGGAGCAATTGAATCTATTACAAAGCAATCTGTCTCTCTTGAGAAAGCGTTTTGCTTCTCACACAAATATTAGCGGATACAATTGATCTTGGCCTGCCTTGATCACTACTTGATCTCGGTTCCTGCACACAATTGATCCTCCGTTGCCTCCTTGACTTGCTCTGCAAACCTTGTTGTCTTGCTTCAATTATGCTCCCTCTTCCTTGCGCACTTGGTCTCCATATTCCTTGCGCTAATCTCCTATTTCCTAGTGCACTTCTGGCCCTATTTCTTAGTGCACTTGAGCTCCTATTTTCTAGGACCTCAGCGCCACACAACCTACACACAACCAATCCTCTTATATTCTAGTGCACATGTGCTCCTATTCTTTAGGACACAATTCATGCTCTCCACAATCAAGGCTCTCTCACACTAACTTGTGAGCTCTGTCTTGTCACAATCCTTCATGCACAAAACAATTGTAATTTAGTTGTGCCTTTGTCCTCTCTTTATAGATTTGATCCATGCTAAATTAAGCTAGTTCAACTTTAAAACTCGAGTTGTGATAGCAAGTTAACTGAGAGAGTTACTTGTTCTCCTTTGAATCATCACTAGAGTTGTTAACTCGTGCTCTTTCCAATCAACACTGGAGATCTAACTCGCTCTTCCTTCAATCAAGACTGAAGACTAACTCGCTCTAACTGAACTGCTAATTGCCACTTGGTTCTGTAGTCAAACTGATTAAGACTCCACTTAGCTTAAGCTCCAACTATACACATGTTAACTTCATGATTATTCTAGTAAAGTGGAAATAACTCATCCTAACTAAAGTCTAACTCATGAGGACAACTCAAGGTCTTTCACTAGCTAAGGCACAGGCCAAAAGACCTTGCTCACTACATTTTCAACACCTAGTTTGGCCGCTCCAACTATGTCCTTGTTTTTGTGCTCTGTAACCCCGTTTTGGTAAGGGCTATATGGTGTGGTCAACTCCTTCCTGATTCCCTTCTTGGCACAAAACTCCTTGAAGGCATTTGAGGTGTACTCCCCACCATTATTTGACCTTAGTGCCTTGACTTTCTTTCTAGTCTAGTTCTCAACCAAGTCCTTAAACTCCTAAATTTTTGAGAAGACTTCATCCTTTTTCTTCATAAATAATATCCAAGTTTTCCTCGAGTGACCATCTCCGAAGGTGACATAATACTTGTACCCTGAGAGGGATACTGAAGAGAAGGGACCACAAACATCTAAATGAACAAGGTCTAAGATGCCCTTGGCCCTGTTATCCTTGCGGGGAAAAGAGGTTTTGGCATACTTGCAAGTGTGCAACCCTTGCACACCTCATGTTGGTCCATGCTACATTGTGGCAACCTCGTCGTTATCTCTTTGAGGATTTTCAGCGCACCATGGTGCAGATGCCCCATGCGCCTATGCCATAACTCCCCAAGCTCTCTGCCTGTGTCATGGTTCCCTCTGTTGGTTAATGTTGTGGCTGTCTCAAACTGCAATCTATACAAGTTCTTATGTATGACCCCAATCTACTTAGCCACCTTGGAGTTTGATGGTTTTATAAACACCCTACGTTGTTTGAAGGTCACCTCGTACCCCTTATCCTCCAACGCTGAAACTGAAATGAGGTTCTTCTTGAGCCTTGGAATGTAAAGGACACCTCTGAGAAACAAGGGGTTACTAACTCCCTCTCAAATTTGATTGTACCAACGCCCTCGACTGAGTCCTTCCTGTCATCTTGCATCTCAATATGGGACTGCATGTCCTCTGTCAGTTTGTTGAAGTAGTTTTTGTTCCCTGTCATTGATAGGACACACAGTTGTCTACATACCTTAAACTGGTAGCCACTAAGATTTCCATGTAGGTAATAAGTGAGAACTCATTCTCAAATTGAGAAAAGACCTCCTCTATCTTTGGAGAGGCTTCTACTTGGTCCTTCTTGGACCCTTTCTTTTGGTTAGGGCACTTAATAGTATGGTGCCCGAACTAGTGGCACGAAAAACACTTGATCTTGCTGAGTTCTCTCTTCTTCCTCTCTCCCATGGAGCTCGACTCACCACCATCACTGTTCTTCTTTCCCTTTGACCGCCTCCTTTGCTGGACAGAAAAAAGTTCTCTTCATCTTTAGTCTTGGTGCGAGACCCTCACTGAGCATGTCTATGAAGTTCTTCTTGGACACAATCACCCCATAATTGCTCCTAGTCCGGAAGCTTCTCTCTGGCACATATTCCATCCGTAAAATTTTCTGAGGCCTTGGTGAAACCCATCAAGAAAAAACTCACCTAGTCTTTATTTGAAATTGTCTCGCGCACACCAGCCAAATCATCCCTTACTTGGGTAACTTTGGTGAGATAAGACACCACATAATCTGACTTCGACATTTTGATGGTCTTCAGTTTATCCTTCAGTACTAGCTTTCTGGCCTTGCTTGAACCCATAGAGGTCAATGATGGCTGCCCACATAGCTTTGGCTGACTTCTTTTCGGTCAAGTGAGGAATGATGTGGTCTTTGACTCCTTACAAGACGATTCTCCTCACCTTGGCATCTCTCTTGTTATGCAAAGCCAACTGTTGAGGTCATTGGGGGTCATTAGGACATTATCCAAAAACTCCCATACCCCGTGTTCCTCTTGACCATGTCAATTCTCTCATGCCATGAGTAGAAGTTGGATGCACCGTTTGACTTGTCCTCAAATCTGAGACCTTGATAAGCCATACTGTGAATTCACACTGTCTAGAAACCCTAGCGACGAAGTCGAACTAGTGAACTCACTCCGTCTGTATTGCAGAACCTGCTCTTGAAGATGAAACATGCTTGGTTTTCAATCAGAGGCCCTACTCTGATACCATGTTAGTTTCCCTTAAAACCCAACGACTGATTTGCAATTTTCTAAGTGTGCAACTAGAAATATAAATAATTTCTATTCTGGAAACTTAAAATTACAAATACATTGAGTTTTCTAACATAGCATGCTCAACAAAAATTAAATTGAACTGAAGACAAAAACACATTCAAACACGTAAGATAGGAAAACCTGCAAACTGTGTTTGTTTTCTATTAGCTTAGCAAATAATGATCTTCAGAAATTTATACAAGAGAAAACTTCTCTTCTACAACAAATCCCTCTAAATAGATGATCCGAGCAAGATCAAAACAACCCCTGCACACTTGTGCTATGGTATGACCACACAATACGACCTCTCTGTGCACTGGTATGTGTTGTATGGCTGCACAGTACGACCTCCTCCTGTTCACACTAGCTTGTTGTATGACCGCACTAATTCTGGGTTGAGCTAAGGCTATTTGGCCTTGTCCTTCTAAATCTCTTGGTCATTGATCTTCCTGGTTGACTGCTGAAACCCTAACTTCTGCTACTGAACTAACACACACACTCTATGCTCTTTAATATGGCCACTTCTGCACCCTATTCCCGCTTATAATTCGAACTAGGCCCCACTGCCTCTCTCAATGATTGAGATTAAAACTTGTTGAAGGGCTGAGATTAAATCATTAGTTGACTTTAGGAAATTTTAATTTTCCCAAGTCCAACTTTAGGAAATAGTTGAATAAATTAATATTTTGCTACGTGGCTATCTTGTGGGTCCTGCTAGCTTTAGTGTTTAGGCAAGAAAAATCCTTCCTTCTCTACTCCAATCAACATGCCCTTGATACTACTTGATGGGCATGCCTTGATTCAAAGCTTAGATGATGATGATCATCCTTAAGATGATTAGGGAGGGCTTGTATTACCTCATGGAGCCCCAATGCTGGAGAGAGAGTACACTACGTTGTCTAGATGGCACCCATGGAGATGACGCAGGGCACCCAAAGCTAGCTTTTGGATACATGGAGATGTTCTAACACTTGATTTGAGGACCATTCCTCAAATTGTGGTTGATCATGATGCTTAGAGACACATCTAGCCTTTTCATTATGCTTTTGGAGCATTTTTAGCCCTAAAAGGGCATGATATCATGCTTAGAGAGGCCTTATGACTCACACGTGTGGGAAAATGATGACATATTTTATTTTTTTGAGCTATTGGGTTGGCTTGTAACCCATTTACTTTATGTCTACTCAAAATCAAATTTGTTTAGGGACTTTTAATTAGATCAATGAAAGTGATAGACCTCCTATAAAAGGAAAATCACTCCATTCATTTGTTTATCAACACTTGTTGGGATTTCGGTCTCCTTATAGACAACTCGACTTAGCCTTTGCTACTAACTACTTGTGGAGATGTGATTTTTTGTGGAGCTATTGCTATTGGAGATTAGTTTGTGTATTGGAGATGTCTTTTTGAGATTGAAAGAAAGCAATTCCTTGGAAAATTTGTGAGTATTTTTGCATATCTTTTATGGTTTTTCATGTGATGAAATATTGCCAGGGTTTTCTATTGTTCCTTGTCTAAATGCTTATTTTTAATGGAAAACTTGGTAAATTATTGCATGTTAAATCTATTTTCCTTGAATTCCCTAGAAGACCTCCTAGAGAGCTTTCTTCTAGTTAATTTCTCCCCTCATAAAAATATAGTTAGGGTTTGAAAGTGAAAACTAGGGTTTTCCCCCTTACTCCATGCATGAATTTGATATCTCTTAAATTTAGCCCTAAAGACTCCATCACCCAAGTAGGGAAAGGCATTGGGATCCTTGTGGTGGTAAAATTTCATTGGAAATTTTCTCTTTTTCTTTTCCTATTTTCCTAGGCCCTATAAGGCAAGCCGCTACGGCTAGGGCAAGGGCCGAATTCAACTAGGGTTGTTTGAAGCAAGTCGTTGGATCTGCTTTGGCTTGTTTTCACCTTGATTGAACTCACACACTCAGAATTTGGCCTCTTTCATGGTGAAAATTGCCCCAGTACGACTGATGTCATCGGCCCTAGGAAATTAGTGCCCTAATAAAACCATAATCCTACAAAAGGCCTCAACTTAGGGCTTATTTGAAGTTTTTCCATCTATTGTTGATATCATATTTAAGGAAACGTTTTCTTTGGGCTTCCATGCGTAGATACACTTTTGTTGAGCTACATCTTGAAACCCTAGAAACCAAGTATTCTTTTAAAGGCTTTTTACATAGAGAATTGTGCCCTAATCCATAGAAGAAGTACCTTGCTTAGCCTTTCACATATATCACCTTGAGCCAATTTACTTAGAATATCCTTTAGGTGAGACATTGGGAAGCCTCCCATGTGGTGGAATTCTACTAAAGAGCATGAGGTGGAGTGCTAAGGTGACAAGGGAAACCACCTCGTTGTTGCATCTTGGTCTGGCTCTTGCTTTGTGAGGCCTCTCACAAGGCCTGTTAGATTTTGAGGCTACAACTCCCTATATGTAGGTGATTTGAGCCTTTCAAATAGCTATGGGAAGCTCATTGCATAGTGCAAGGAGGATACGGTCCACTAATTTGATATGAACATAGGCCTTTACTTTCTAGGTCTACAAGTTTGGTAGGGTGCAAGGCTACGAGTGAGTACTTCCTTGGATAAGGTTAGTACACAGTGGAGATTTTGAAAAGGTTTTAGATTTAGATAGCTGTCTTCTGGATCCATCACATAATTGAAATAATTACCATTGTGTTTCGAACCATCTAATGTGGTTCATCATCATTAAGTTTTAGATGCTAGATTTCAAACCATTGGCCACTCCTACAGTGTCAATTTTTAAATAATCTGTTGATTTAGAATCTAGATTCATATTGTTGAAATTTCTAAGTCTGAGTCGTTAGAAATCCCTACTACATTATCTGGTTTATTTCTCCTACTTGTTTATTCCATTAACTAGCTATTTATAAATATAAATACCGAAAATAAACACAAATGCAGCCTTAACTCATATACAGATCAACAACTGAAAAATACTGAGACAAACACACAAGGGACATTGTTATTTTTGGACAATCGTCCCCGGGAAAACCCAATGCGGGAAAACCCGTGAAACAGTTCCAAGGGTTTTATTATTATGCAGATTCTTGAGTACAACTAGGGTGTCGAAATGGCTCACCCAACAAAGATTGTTATACGACAGTAATACCTCTTCTCGGAGATAGATATTCAGCCTCTCAGCTCTAGTCTGCCCCACGAAAATACTTCGGGCACTTCCTCTTGGCTCTGCGTCAGCCCTGCTAGGCTCAATGTAGCTCCTGAACCCTCTGCGTTAGCCTTCTGACTCCCTGCGTCAACTCTCTGGCCTTCTGCGTCACCCATGCAGGCCCCTCAGCCTCTGTGCAATCCCTAGCTGCCACTGTGTGGCTCCTGTTGCCTCTGTGTAGCTCTAGTTGCCTCAGCGTCTTTGGTCACTGTGCTGACCCTTTGGCACTATCTCTGCCTCTCTGCTATGTACTCACTACCCCTCGCTGTAACAGATCACTTGTTCGAATTTTCTCAGCAAGCCCCGCTCCAGAAAATCGAACTAACTGATCAATCTTGGTGTATCTCCGACTTGACCCTCAAGCCTCTTCTTATACTTTTCTTGTTGAATCTTCAATGGTTGAGATTAAGTCTCAAATCAATGACTAAGATTAGATTTGGTTTGATCCATGTCATTTAGAACATTCTCACCCATTTTTATATTAATACCCATTCATATTTTAATTTTCCTAAGTTTAGACTTATGAACCCATTAAAAATATTAATTATTTTAAAATCTCTCCAACCGCGTGGAATTTCCCCAAACCATTTCTGGCTCTTGGAAATCTCATGTGCTTTAGCCTCTCCACGATTTTTCATGGCTAGAGCACATCTGATGCTACCACAAATCAACACATATTCAGTAGATCCTTTTTTAAATAGGAATTTGATTGGTTCGTTGATGTATCATGTGAATATCAAGCCTGATGTATGTTTTGCAGTGAATACTTTGAGCCAGTTCATGGTTGAATCCAAGCAGATTTATTGGAAAGTTACCAAACATGTGCTCTGATACTGGGAGGCCATAGTTCATTATGGCTTGAGGTATGTGGTAGATCATGAGTTGGTGCTGCATGGTTTTGTTGATTCTGATTGGGCAAGAGATGCAACTAATAGGAATAACACTTCTGGTTTTTGTTTCAGCTTGGGCACATGTAAGATTTCCTGGTTCAGCAGGAAGTAGTCAGCAGTTGCACTCTGTTCAGCAAAGGCAGAGTATATGGCAGCCTCTTTTGCTTGTCATGCCATACAACTTTGCAAGTTGATAGCCAAGTTGACAAATGAAATGTTGGAGATCACTTGTGTTTACTCTGACAATCAGCATTGCATTGGGCTCCTGACAATGCATTGTTTCATGATCGGTACAAGGACATCGATATTCAGTACCATTTTCGTAGAGGCATGGTTTCGAAAAGAGCAATGGTCCTGAATAATGTTCCCTTCAGATTTCCAGGTGGCAGGAAATTTTGACCAAGCCCCTATCTAAGGGAAAGTTTTAGATGTTGAAGGAGGGACTTGGTTTGGTGGGGAACGCCTTCCTCGTAAAGAGGGAGTGTTAGAGTTTACTTGTTGCTCCCAGGTATTCTCATTCAGTATTGTTCCAGTGATAATGAGTAGATCCATACAGCTGTGATAATCAGATCCAATCCCACCTAGATCCTTGTGCAGATTGTGAGCAATGTGCATTAGGTAGGTGTAGCAGTGAAGTAGACTCAATGATATTGCATGCATGCAACATCTCTAAAAAGTGTTATTTTCATCCTCAGTTTAGAATCTAGATAAGTGCATGGTTAGAGAGAGTTCCAGATTTACTGTAGGCACGGTTTCCAAGGAGAGAGATGCAAGTATGGGCGAAACAACTTTTCTCTTAGTGGGCGCTCTATTCTAGGTTGCCTTATCCTCGCATGAAAGTGTACTCTTCCCAACGGAGGTGCATGCATTTAGGGTTAGGTTTCTCTCTTCAACCCAGGTGCACCACTGGCATGGTCTTCCTTTTGTAAACCCTAATTTCTCCTATTCAATAAAGAGACTGAGGGCAATTCACTTGTGTGTATTAGATGAGAAGATACATGAAGTTTTTAGCTTATTGCTTTGTAATCATTGTGTTCTGCGAATACAAGGTGATTGAGTGCTGCAGACTTCATATTGGTGGAGTCATAATTTCCAGAACTCTGATTTTATGCAGATGTAGTATCTACAGCATGCTGTTCTGATTTTGCTGTAGAATGCAGTGTCTGCACTTGTGAATCTACAGTCCAGATCTTTTTAGTATACATGGTCCAAAATTTTTGATATGGGTAATTGAATTGTCAGATTCGTAGTTTAGAATTTTGATTTATATGAAGTGCAGATCGGTCATAAAAATTTAACACTTTGGTGGGTGGCCTGAGATGCCTTCTTCACTGTTAAATCATCCCATCAACAAAATCTTTCAAAGAAAGAAAGCGGGTAAGGTAAGAAAATGAAAAATAGGCTCTAAATGTTTTGAAATTAGAATGTGGAGAAAAATTTCAGAGGCAGGAAGTACATGTTATTTGGGCATGTGTGCAGTTATCCAATTCTGAAAATACTAACCCCTCCCTCAGATAGCATATTATGTTGACGTTTCCCTTTCTATAACCCTGATTCTCTTACGGACATTTCCTTGTTTAGAACTTAAAATGTTTTCAGCAGTGTCAAATTCCTGGACGGCATAATTGTGCTGTAATCTATAAGACGAATAAAGTGTTAAAAAATGCCAATTTTTTATTTTCTGTGCAGTTGTTGGGAACATGTTGAGAAGTTTAAATTTAATGAGTCGAGTCCCATTGAGTCCTCACATCAGACTATTTGCCTCTATACTAAACTGCACTTTATTGTTGTCTTTGCCATAATTGTGTGTTGAATAACATTTAACGAAATTTGGCCAGTGTACTAAGCTTTTTAGAGGCCCAACAATTTTCAATATGAATTTGTTTTGTGAGAGCAGTGGAATCGTGAATGCATACGTGTTTGCATTTTAATGACAAAAATATCTAGTTAATGCTTTATGATATATGGTTTAAAGAACTTTTTAAAGAATTAGGGCTTGACCTCTATTTAAAAATCCTTTTGTGTCTGCTGATATCATCTCATTGTACATATTGTGAGTGCAGTACTTTTATAAGAACACATTCATATGGAATCTTACACGCAGCCATACTCAGATATTGAATCGTATGTTGAGAAGACAAGAGGTCAAGTTGATTCTGATTTTGGAGGTACTGAGTCTGAATTGATTCCTGGTCTTCCTCATGACATTGGAATTCTCTGCCTAGCAAGGGTGCCTCGTAGAGATCATCAACTTCTCAAATGTGTTTCTAAGAAATGGAGGGATTTTTTATCTAATGAACTGTATTTCCATCGTCAAAGGCTGGGAATTGCAGATGGTTGGATTTATGCACTGTGTAGAGATAGCTCTGAATGCGTTCATTGCTATGTGCTTGATCCTGCAAGGCGAAAGTGGAAGAAGCTCCCTAGTCTGCCTTATGCATGTTCGAAGAGATTTGGAATGACATGTGAAGTTCTTGGAAGGAAACTCTACTTACTTGGTGGCTGTGGTTGGACTGAAGATGCGACCAATGAGGTCTACTGCTATGATCCTTTACTAAACAAGTGGGAGCAGGTTGCAAACATGGTGACAGCAAGGTTCCATTTTGTTAGTGGAGTCAGTGACGGGCGTCTCCATGCAATTGGGGGAATGGGATCCAACTCAGAAGCACTGACTTCTTGGGAAACATATGATTCAGAAGCAAATAACTGGACACCCCATGAAGACTTAAATATTTTGCCAGACCTTGGAGAATCATTGTCTTTCGATGGTAGAATATATATCAGGCACATCAGTACAAATGTATTCCCAGATACTTGTGCAGCTGTCTATGACACATTAAATGATGTATGGTCTCCTTTTGATAATGAAATGACCATGAATTGGTGTGGTCCTGCAATAGTGGTGGGAGATAATGTGTACATGTTAGATCAAACTACAGGTATTAAACTGATGATGTTAGATAAGGAAAATCAGAGCTGGGTACCTGTTGGGAGAATATCTACTTATTTAATAAAAACACCATGCAGAATTACAGCTATTGGGAACATGCTTTTTGTTATAGGAAGGGGTCTACAGACTCTGATGCTAGACTTGGAGAAGGTAGGAAGGGTCAGGGGAACATTGCTGACGACTTCTATTCCTGGATTGGGCTCTGTAGATGATATCATTATTAGCTGCAAAACCATTGCGATTTGACAAATGCCAAAATTGTTATACAGTGTCATTGCTACATGCCAAGGAATCTATTTATATTGGTGCAACTTCCATCACATTATTGTTTCTGTACAAGTTAATGTAATTATTTATCATATAGAACTGCACACTGTATTTTGAATCTTGATGCTAGAGAGCTACTTGTTTAGCAGACAGTCCCTTTTAGGGTTTCTCTTTTTTGCCTTGGATATGAAACACACATTATTAGCTGCAAAACCATTGTGATTTGACAAATGCATTATTAGCTGCAAAACCATTGCGATTTGACAAATGCCAGAATTGTTATCAGTGTCATTGCTGCATGCCAAGGAATCTATTTATATTGGTGCAACTTCCATCACATTATTGTTTCTATACAAGTTAATGTAATTAATTATTTATCATATAGAACTGCACTGTATTTTGAATCTTGATGCTAGAGAGTTACTTGTTTAGCAGACAGTTCCTTTTAGGGTTTCTCTTTTTTGCCGTGGATATGAAACACATTCTTCCATTAATATTTTGTTAACTAGCCTGGTGAAGTCAGAAATTATGGATCTTTATAACTGCAACGTTTCATAGCTGAGATGCTTTAAACAACCTATTTGTAGGTCAATTGAATTATGACTAATGATGCGATATCACCTTTTGTTTAATGATCATTTTTAGATTGTTTTGAGTGTTCTTCATTCCAGTTGCTGAAGAGAGCTGGTGTGTCAACAATTATTTGAAGAATGTTCACTTCTCAGCTAGGTATTATCATGTGGAATGACATTGGAATTCATTCCTTCTGATTTGCCATTCTTCAAGGAAAACATGGATTTTTGTTTTCATTTCTTACAATGCATCTGGCTTTGATCAGATATTAATCGACAAGTAAACATGCATCTTTGTAACTGCAAGATTTCATGGCCGAGATCCTTCAAACAATATGGTGTTAGGTGTTGACATCAGTTCTCCAATGTTTATTGTCTTTTGAGGTGTGACCAGTGGGGTGATACTGTCCTTTGTTTAGTAATAATTCTTGGTTTAAAAAAAAAATCATTCTTAGTTTGAGTTTTTTATTGAGGTCACTGAAGATAGCTTGCATGTTAACAACGCTGGGAGATCAGCTCAGTGCTCAACTAGGTATTGTCAGGTGGAATGGCATTGTTTTGCTATCCACCATCCTTGAAGAGAAAATTGCACTCTCAATTACTTGACATGCTGCAGGTTTGACAAGTTATGAATAGAAACTAAACATGCATTGAACCTGAACACTAACATGGCTTCCAACACTAACATGGCCTCCATACCATGCACATCCGTTGCAGGTACCTTGTGAGGTAATTTATAGCATTCTGTATATGGAGTTTGGCTGTCTATGGATATATGGCTTCCAAATTCTGTGGATATTCTCTTGAAGTCCAATGTCATCCTCAAGAAATATGCGTGAAGACAATATTGGAGTACAGTGATTTTACTTAAACCTTCCAGTTCTTGTTTTGGAGAGCTTACTAGACAGCACAAACGGCAAGTTCTTGGGTGCGTGTCCTCTTTGTGACATTTGCAGTTGTCTTGATTTTGGTTTCAATGATGTGTGTAATGCTAAGAAAATGATATGAAAAGCAAGAACGGTTAGGATGTATTATTTTTTCAGTATATGATAAACTTGTAACTAAACTAACATGGTTTCATTTTAATTTTGGATCTAATAATAATAATATAGTAGTAATATCCATTTTTAAGGTCACGACCAAGCCAGACACCAAATTGGTGTATGAGACCCCCTTGTTTGTGGGACAAGGGACCCACCTCCGTGCAGCGATTTGACTGCCAAGTCTACGAAGGCATACATACTCTACCCCCCTCTGGTTTTGAACATGTGACCTCTTAGGAGGAAACACATGCTCTTAACCATTAGGCCCACTCATGGCGAGGGATTAAAAAAATGAAAGTGCAAACCTAAATATTTATTAAATAATATGTAAGAGGGTAAAAAGGTGAAGGTTTGCATCTTGATTTTTTTAATATCTCAGTGCTTAATAGATCCTAGGTTAAAAATGATAACCTGTTTAAGTTAATAAGGCAACCGCCAAGGGGCAAGATCTTGGGTATGGGCGATTGCCTGTTCACTTTTGTGCATTTACAGCTGTCTATGCATCTTGATTTTTTTTAACATCTCAATGCTCAATAGATCCTAGGTTAAAAATGATAATCTGTTTAGGAAAGTTAATAAGGCAACAGCCAAGGGGCAAGATCTTGGGTATGGGTGATTGCCTGTTCACGTTTGTGCATTTACAGCTGTCTTGATTGTCTTAATAATGTGTATTGAATCTTGAGATATACCCTCATGTGGGGTGTATTCAAATAAGGTTCATAGATAATATAGGGTTGCCTTGTAAATTTATAAAAGAATCCTTCTGGTTGTATGTCTATAAATCTTACACTGAATGTCCACAGTGACCAAATCAGTTTTGTGTGTCTAAGAAAAATCTGAAATTGAAAATCCTTATGATCCATTCTGTGTCTTAGATGTTTAAAGTGCAAGACAATCCATCCTGTTTTTAAGAAATTAAAAATGCAATACTTTTGCTTTTGAATCAGTTGCATGTTAGGTGTTGCGTGCATGTTTTGGAGAGCTTACTAGACAGCACAAGCGGCAAGTTCTTGGGTGCGTGTCCTCTTTGTGACATTTGCAGTTGTCTTGATTTTGGTTTCAATGATGTGTGTAATGCTAAGAAAATGATATGAAAAGCAAGAACGGTTAGGATGTATTATTTTTTCAGTATATGATAAACTTGTAACTAAACTAACATGGTTTCATTTTAATTTTGGATCTAATAATAATAATATAGTAATAATATCCATTTTTAAGGTCACGACCAAGCCAGACACCAAATTGGTGTATGAGATCCCCTTGTTTGTGGGACAAGGGACCCACCTCCGTGCAGCGATTTGACTGCCAAGTCTACGAAGACATACATACTCTACCCCCCTCTGGTTTTGAACATGTGACCTCTTAGGAGGAAACACATGCTCTTAACCATTAGGCCCCACTCATGGCGAGGGATTCTGGTTTTGAACATGTGACCTCTTAGGAGGAAACACATGCTCTTAACCATTAGGCCCACTCATGGCGAGGGATTAAAAAAATGAAAGTGCAAACCTAAATATTTATTAAATAATATGTAAGAGTGTAAAAAGGTGATGGTTTGCATCTTGATTTTTTTAATATCTCAGTGCTTAATAGATCCTAGGTTAAAAATGATAACCTGTTTAAGTTAATAAGGCAACCGCCAAGGGGCAAGATCTTGGGTATGGGTGATTGCCTGTTCACTTTTGTGCATTTACAGCTGTCTATGCATCTTGATTTTTTTTAACATCTCAATGCTCAATAGATCCTAGGTTAAAAATGATAATCTGTTTAGGAAAGTTAATAAGGCAACAGCCAAGGGGCAAGAGCTTGGGTATGGGTGATTGCCTGTTCACGTTTGTGCATTTACAGCTGTCTTGATTGTCTTAATAATGTGTATTGAATCTTGAGATATACCCTCATGTGGGGTGTATTCAAATAAGGTTCATAGATAATATAGGGTTGCCTTGTAAATTTATAAAAGAATCCTTCTGGTTGTATGTCTATAAATCTTACACTGAATGTCCACAGTGACCAAATCAGTCTTGTGTGTCTAAGAAAAATCTGAAATTGAAAATCCTTATGATCCATTCTGTGTCTTAGATGTTTAAAGTGCAAGACAATCCATCCTGTTTTTAAGAAATTTAAAATGCAATACTTTTGCTTTTGAATCAGTTGCATGTTAGGTGTTGCGTACATCCATTTTTTTTCGCTTTCTTTGGTTCCATGCAAAAGCTGCCCTTGGATGCAGCAAACCCACCATACGCTAACTTTTCCGTAAATTATTCAAAATTCTTCAAGTTAAAGTGTAATTGGTCATTTTTTATTATTTAAAACACTAATTTTGAAATATTCTTATAAGCTTTGTACTAAATATCATAATGTCAACTGAACACCTATAAACTTTGTCAATGTATAGTTACAATACCTGTGTCATGATTGGCATGAATGTTTTGCACATATTAGTCAATGCAATGAAATAACTAACCACTTATATAATTCATCATCGCTTTTTGTTACCCCTATTATTGACGAATGGTAAATCCATCATTCAGGGGTAACTTGGAGGGGCGAAGTCGCTGTAATATTTGAGAATGGTTGAATACGATGGTTCATAGGTGCTAAACATTGTTTCATGTGGTGGATTACTGTGCTATGATCTTGGTTTATTATTTGACTCCATTTATTTATGATTTGGCTTCTGGTGGAATTAATTAGAAGTTCATTGTGCAAATGCTTTACATGAATAAGTAATCAACCCCTTTATTTCACAAGAAAGACAAGGTTAAAAGCACGTCACAAAACGATACCCTTTTACACTTCAATGAAAACATTTTAAATGTTAAGACAATATTGAAGGGGCCACCTCCTTTATCATCATACATCAATGTATCACTAAAGCAAATAATATGATGGTCCGAAAAGATGGAATGATGTCATTAAAGTATTTTCCTATGGTGTATCTACTTGGTTATATGAAAAAAAATGTGGCTACCCCCTTCAAAACGTAAGCACTTCATTTAAAGTGGATTTAACTCTACCACATTAAGTCTATGTAATCTGCCAATACCAAGTCATACTTGTAGCATCATGGCATGTACAAAGGAAGCTGCCATTACCAATTAGCACTTCATTGTCTTCATTGTCTTCATGGGTGGGATAAATCATGTAGCGGTGGATTTATGACTTAACTAATATATCACATGGGACGTGTACAAGAACTGCATCATTTATTGAGCTGCCTACAACCATCGCACTTTCTATTGAATGAACTGCAGATTTTTAAATTGCATTGATTAGCTATTGTATTTGGTGGATACGTTATTTGGAGCTGCCTTGAATAGGGGCTGATACATCCGCGACCTTTCCAGCAGCGGTTGATCTAAATCAAGGAGCCACTGGTTTTTTAGCTTAGTCGAAGGGGTTGTCCACTATTAGCTAACATGTAAACTTCCTTGGTTTGTGCGTAGCATGGGGTCATCCCCTTCATTGGATGTGGTGAATTATTATTCAAATAGACATGGATTTACTACAAATTTGTCAACGCAAACTCAATCGACCGAAACCTTTCAATGCTTTTTTAGGTGAATTAGTTGAAGAAGTTAGCTCATTGACTATTTTGGGAAAGAAGTAGCAATTGGCCCACTCTGCTATGTTGACTTAGTTGTCGGAGTTAGTTGGAGAAAATAATATTCTTGTTTTTTCCCAATATTTGAAGTAGTGATCTCATCAAACTTCTGGCTACTGTTAGTAAATAAGTAATCGAGAGACATTTTTATTGTATTTCTTTAACAAAAAGTGGATATAAGAAAATCAAATCATATTTTATTGTGTGAGTTGGAGATTAAATTTATATAATGTTTTGCTCATTCCATTTTCAACTTGGATTGGTATGGTATAGAGGATCACTGGGTTTGTAAGCATTCTATTTTCAAGCAATGAATTGAAGGTATTTGATATGTAGGTTAGACATGGTACAGATCTTATTTTTCAATTGTATGTTTTTTGAATATTAATTAAATGTTGGGGTCTTAAATCTCAAGAGAATGATAATATTTTTGAGGATATTATGGCAACCATGCAAGAAAAGGTGTGAAGAAAAGGAGGTGTGAGTCCTTAGACAATCACAAAGTTTGAGACCATGAGTTGTAGACCTTATCTTTATGAGGTGTTATAATGATCCACTAAATTGGCATTGTGATCTAGATCTAGATCTAGAAAATCTAGAAGAATTAGAGATGTAATATATATTCAGATTTTAAGATCAATTGAATATAACAAATAGGCATTAAGTCTTTTCCCCAATATGCTTGCTTCTTTCACCCATAATAATTCTTAATAATAATTCTTAATGGGAGAAAGCATCCCACACCTTCAAACATGAAGACCAAAAGCTTAAAGAGAATGATGATGAAGATGATCTTGATCTTATCAATGAAATTTTTGAAAACCAAGCTCAAAATTCTAATAAAGGCCAAAAATATGAGAATGAATATGAAGCAACATGTATCTCCATTGAAAAAAAGGAAGAAATTTCTCAAAAATAAGTTTCGGAGGAAGACAAGGAGTATGAAGATACGTCTTTTTCATCCACTTCATTTCATGAAGAAGAAATGCATAGTTCACCTCAAATTTATGAACTATGCCTTTGTTGAAGAATTTGAAGAAGATTTGTATTAAGATATGTTTACTTTTACAATTAATAACGAAATGGACAACCAATAAAATAATATGATATATCCAGAGAAGGGAGTGAAAATTAAGTTTATTGGGCGGCATAGTATAAGAGAAGCATGTTCAAGTAATCTTCACAAATATTCATAATTTTTTATAAATGATTTTTCACTATGTTTCACTAACAATTTACACAAAAATTTCAACCACTAGTGCCTTTAAATAGTGGTGAATTTTCATGTAAAAATCAAATTAGAAATGATAATTTTTCTTGCTGGAATTTTTTTGGGACAACAAAGTATATATTTAGATGTAAACTAAAGTTTTTAGCCTTCGTATTTGAACCAACTAGCCATTACATGTACTTAGGAATTTATTTTTAAATCTAAAGATGGACTTTGTAACTTGTCTTCATGCTTTTATGAAGAAATTGTTGTAATGGAGCCTAAAGGGGTTGGATCCCATGAGTGGTCAAACATGTGGTTGCATCCATAGAGACAATATTAAATAGTTTTCGGGACCCATGCACATATAAGTGGATCAAGACCCACCCCCATGTCCTTCTTTAAAGTGTGCCGAAGGATCTTAGCTCGAGTGGTTTGGTGAACAATTAGTTTCCCCAGTTGTGTGGGTTCAAGGACTCTCCAAATACATGTTGTAATTGACATATTTGTGGCACTTATGAAATAATTGTATTTGGTGTAATAGTGGCAACTGATCTTTCAAAGTTGTATCGATTCTCCAGAAATTCTCGTTTCAGTTTAAAAAATAAACGATAGTGTTGTAATGGAGAAGCCTATAAATTTAAATATCAGAGGATAAATACCAAGTGTTTAGATTTAATCATGTAATAGAGTCTCAAAAGAAATATTTCATCCATGTCCAAAGTTGGATAGAGAGTTGTATGGGTACATGCCATCTTGGTTGAAATGTTTTACCCATATCCAATGTTGGATAGAGGAAGTTGTATGGATTCATGCCATCTTGGGCATAGTCATGGTGTATTTGGTGGTCTCCATGATGATAGATTTTATTCTTATTTCAATAGGAGATTCTAGCTTATTTACATATGGTTATTGATGTTTCATTGTTTTGGTTCATAGCCAAACACAAGGGACAAGTTTTCAATGTAAACAAAGAGCTAGGATGGTTTCATTGGTTGTATGATAACCCCGAGCTTTTATATTTTGTTCATGTAGGTAGGAGTAGGAGGAATAAGCCCTTGATAAACACTATAGTAGAATAATAAACTATTGATTATAAACTCTTTCTGCCTTGCTTGTAAAACCGATTTTGATGATGTTGTAATAAGATTGGATGTGCTTTTTAAGGACGAGACTTAGACACTCCCTCCACATGCCTTGTTCTCTATTCCTTCTTCTTGATAGGCACAAATTCAAATATTTTGAGGTTTTGTGCACTCTTCTTCTAAGAGTACATGTCCCCAAGTAGGAGCCAATTGTTACTCCTCATATTAACATGAGTGTTAAATGCATATTTTAGGGGGAACATGTAGGGGCTAAGAGATTATATATACACATACTTATTTTTGAAGATGGTTGAGTGTGATGGTGCATGGTTTCTATAAAATGTTTCACATGGTGGATTGTTATGGTGTGATTTGGTTCTTGATAGTGGATTTATTTAGCTCCATATATTAAAAATTCATGGTGCAAAACCTTGACATATATGAGCAAGGAGCCATCCACTTTATTTCACAATAAATAATTTTTTTTAGTACACATCATAAAACCACACTCTTTTATGCTCTAATGAAACTTACTTTATACGTTAAGATGATATTGAAGGGGCCACCCCCTTTATCATCATACAACAATGTAACATTGAAGCAAGTAATATGATGGTCCCAAAACATGAAATGATGTCATTCAAGTATTATATGGAAAGAAAGGGGTTGCCCCCTTCAAAGCCAAAGCACTTTATTAAAAGTGGCTTTAAGTTATTAATATGATACACCTTAAGTCTATGTAACCCACCAACACCAACTCACACTTGTGGCATCATGACATGTAGAAAGGAAGCTACCATACCAACTAACATTTCATTGTCTTCATGAGGTGGCCATCCACATAGGATAAATCATGAAGCGACAACTTTATGGCTTAATTGATATGTCACATGGGATGTGTATATTCATGAAAATGCATTAATTGCATTATCTATTGAGCCATCTACATTTGTGACATTTTTTATTCGACGAGCCATGGGTTCTTAAATTGTGTTGAACAATTATTTTTGTTGTCTTTCTAGCAGTGGCTGATTTAAAACAAGCAACCATTGATTTTTTAGCTTGGTTAATGAGGGAATCGACTGTTAGTTAGCTCATGCATTTCCTTGGTTTATGTGTAGCATGGGGATGGTTCCTTCATTTGGTGTGGTGAATTATTATCCAAATATAAATGGATCTACTACAAATTTATTGGATCTAAAGTCAATTGACCAAAACCTTTATATGTTATTTTTGGTGAATTATTTGAAGAAGTAGCTCATTAGTTACTTTAGAAAGTAGTAGCCAATAACTCCATTATTCTATCGTTATTGACTTGGTTGTTGGAATTAGCTGTTGAAATGGACTGCACCATTGAGTTCTTGGCGATGAGTGGTGTAAAACCGACTGTAAACTTGTCCAATCCTGACACTGTTAAAATTTGGGCCCTCAGGAATCTTGAAGATTCCCCCAAAGATTCCTGTCCATTGGCTGACTGGAGATTCGCTACTCAGATGACAAAATTGATCTCGTCATCAAGATCCTTGCGGATTATGAGAAGAATGAGTATAAAGTCGACTACATTCCGACACTAGAAAAATTCAGCGTCCAAGGGAATCTTTTAGATTCCATAAGATTCTCTAAAGATTCCTTGCTATTGGGCTCTTGCATTTATGATGCTCAAATGGATATTCTAACTGCACCATCATGCTCCCTGTGAAATTCACAGAAAAAATGACTATAAACTTGATAACATTCTGTTAAAAATTTACCTCCCTGTTGGACACCTAATCCTCTAAGGGTTAGTGTGGAAGCTGAACAACCAAAAGAGTCCAAGAGACCACTTGGAATATGAATCCAAGGGTCACACCATGTACTATAAATGTATATCATTTGTTAATAATAAGTGTACTCTCCTGTTTATCATTCACATTCTGTTGCTGCCATGTGTGTGTTTAACATGGTATCAAAGTTGTAGGTGTATACCTGCTCTGCCTATTTATTGTGAGCCACTAGTTTTATGGCTTGCTGATATGGTCTGATTACTTAGTTATTTTAAGATGATGTTTATTCTTGTGCTCAAGCCTGCACTCTTTACCTCACTACTATGAGACGGATGCGTAGAAGAGACCGAGTGACATATTGAATCTGAACGTTGGGAGACAGATGCGTAGAAGAGATCGAGTGGCATATTGAATCTGAACGTTGGTGATTCCCTGTGCATGAATATAACACTCCTTCCCTTGGGAATATCAGCGCCATTCTCGCTGCCATTCTGCTGAGCATAACGCATCCCATATGTAACACCTAGTCTCTGGCTTTGTTCCAGACAGCTGTGAAGACAATTGATGAGAAGCTGCCATGTTTGTTTGCCAATTTCATTTCCTTCTCTTGGTATCGACTCAATCTTCTCAAACGAGGACCCGTCCTTCTCTTGAGCCATCCACATCTTTTTCAGCATGAGAATTTCAGGATTTTCGGCCAAACATCAGAAGTCTTCTGAATCCTTTGGCAGTGTTTTCTGAATTGCCCCACTTTCTACAAGAATGTGCTGAATCCAACTTTTTATTGTCAGTTACAGGGGAGACCAATGGTGGGACCTGAGCTACTCTCTGTAACTGTGGGCTTGCATTTGGAGAATTGGAGACAATGGTAAGAGGTTTTCCAAACTCAAAATTACATAACTTTGGAGTACATATTTCTTCAGAGGGGATATCGTTTTCAGGTATTAATCTGAACTCAAAACTGTTTGAATCTGGATCATCAAGAGATGAGGCATGCACAACCGTTGCTTCAGAAGGTTCCTCAAGATTAGGTCTCTGGAGCTTAAAAGATGAAGATTGAAAGTTGTTCTTAGGATTTGGCTGTACATCAAGTTGCCTAGAATTGGGAGAGTTTGACATAGCCACTTCAATTAGAGGAGTTGAGGCAGCTTCTGTGACCTCAACATTCTCAGGCTTTAGTTGTTGCTGCTTTGGCAGATGGGAGTTAGTTGCCAGTTTATTTACACTTGTAGCTGTCTTTCCAGCAATTCGTTGTCTCTGTGTCTTCGGATCTTCACTCTTCTCTTCCTTGTCCATTTTGGTCTTTTGCAAACTTGCTTTAAAGGAATGTGATTGTTGGGCTTGTGACTGTGCTTCAGCCAATGGAGTAGACTTCGTTGATTTTCCGCTCCTTGCAGCCTTTTTAGCCTTCTTCTCATTCTTCTTTTGAACGGATTGATCGGCACACTGACCACGTTGCGCCGGCATCAGAGGGATGTGCCAAAGGTGTGGGAGCATGTTTTCCTTCCATGTGATCCATAGCGAAAGAATTCAGCTATAAGGATTGGGTTTTCGTATTGGCAAGGGTTTGTGTATTCAGTAGCCTCCTCCACACCAACTCTGCTGTATCGTTGGTACGTGAACTGAGGGGTATAAGCATCATTGATTCAGGGCCTATCGAAGGACTCTTTGTACTGCTTCCACAGTTTCCTCTCCACCTGTAGCAGATGAAATCGCTTGACGGAGACTACCCCCTTTGTCCTCGGTAAGAGCTATGGCCAAATGTACAGGAGTGTATTGGGCGTGACCAGATTCTGTAGCGATCTCCAGACCCGCGGCTAGAGCCTCATTTGTTTTGTGTGTAAATTTCTCGGGATTCATTTTATATTGTGCATTGTGAAATCAGTTTTGTGCGATATACCAGCTGATATGCTTATCAGACTTGGAGTTTGACTACATCAATCCTTATGATTCAACAACCAGAATAAATATGTCACTTGCAATATATTTCAGCCTGAAGTATTTGTAGAATAACAAGCATAATTTCTATTTAATAAGTATTAGTTGAATAAAGTGAAGCTAGGTGTAGATGTGGGGAAAGTAACTCTTGTTGTAGCTTGAATTTTCGAGTAATTATTATTCCTGGACACTTGCTGGACATACATGTTTTCCTTTTCATTACCACTTCTTTGATAAAGCCTCCAGATCAACGTGTTGATTCTTACAAGAAAACGACTCTACATCGACTGACTTGAGATGGGATTTCAACATCTTCTAAGACCCTGATCTGAACTCTGTATGGATCGAACCCGCTCTTGAGAGGATAATGACATTATATCTTTGAAGAAAAGAGGTATTGACTTGTTGATTCCAGAGTTGTTGATTACTTGCTATATTGACTGCTGCATAAGTATGTATGGTTCATGAAAGTAGTGTTCTTTTAGCATCACAGTGATTGCTGCTGGTTGATTGGAACATTGATTGTTAAAGCCCAGAAAATGGCTTTAATTTATGATGTATTAGATTTATTAAATACTTTGATACAGTCCAATGACGATGGGATGGTAAACATCAACAAAGACACTCTCTGTGACATTCAGACTTGCTTGCATAATGCATAGGAAAAGATCGATTTTTTGTAGCTTGAATCACAGCTACAGCAAGAAGAGCTACATCAAAATAGACATCATTTTGAACCTGTTTTTGTTTAGAACATTGAGACAACCACCCATCAACAACAAGTCAATATTGTTGAAGTTGATTCAGATCTAGTGCCCAATGAAGTAGCAAAATTGCATACAGACACAGAAATTCAGCCAACACTTCCCAAGCCAATCATCAGACCTTGGGAAGAGCTTGTCCACAACAAGCACAAAACTGGTCTTGGATATGACAAGGACCTGTCCTTTCATATTCTAGACTACTCCAAACCAATCCAATTTCAAAGTGTTGGATTTCTTCAGGACGGTTCATCTTCACCTGCCCCTCATGACAGTTCACCTCCAGCTATTCCAGATTCCGCCTCTCTTCCACAACAACCACAAAAGATTGTGAAATGTCAACACTGTGACCAAGTTGGCTATCTGAAAGATCACTGTTTTGATCTTCATCCATGTAAGCACTGTCATAAAACCAGCCATTCTTCAAACAGATTATTCAGAAACAAACCTCCTGCAAGAACAAAGATTCATATTGGATGGATTGCTTCTTGGCAATGGGCATCAACAACCAAGAAGATATTCCAGTCACATGTCAGAACTTATTCTAGAGTATTGAACAATGTTGCAGTTGAGTTTTCTCCATTATCTCACCTTGTATCTGACAGGGGGGAAATGATGGTCATCTACAAGCTTCAAAGCCACATCAAGCGAGCCTGAGCCACAACCTGCCACACCAGATTCAGAGTTGTAGCTAGAGATAAAGATGCCCCTGAGCATGCCTTCAGTTGGTGAATCTTATTCAAAGAATCGGGGACACTTCCTCTAGCAAAAGACTTCATCTTCTTGCCAGTTTTGGAAGAGTTCCAAGAATTGCATTAAGCATTCAAGAGTTGTTGGTCATCCTTAAACCATCACAAGTTGAGACCTCCCTTTTCAGGTTGAGGTTCTCCCTTTTATGCGGGGTGAGACCTCCCTTTCATGGTTGAAGGTTTCCCTCTTCAAAACATCATGAGCACTTCCTCTAGCAGAAGACTTGAGCTTCATGCCAGACTTGGAAGAGTTCTGGGAACTGCACTAAGCGTTCCAGTGTTGGTGGTCATCCTTAAACCACCGCCCTTTATACCAACATTTCAGAGAGCACATTCAACCTAGTGCTGCCATGCATTTTTGCATGTTTTGTATTACAGTGCTCTTCTTGGACTCATACATAACCCTTCGGATTAAGGGGGGAATGTTGGACACCTAATCCTCTAAGGGTTAGTGTGGAAGTTGAACAACCAAAAGAGTCCAAGAGACCACTTGGAATATGAATCCAAGGGTCACACCATGTACTATAAATGTATATCATTTGTTAATAATAAGTGTACTATCCTATTTATTATCATACAAGTGGAAATATAGTCTAGATTACACAAAGCCTTAGCTTGGAAGCAGAGGGATTGTACTGAGAGTTGGATAGCTTCCGAGCTAAGGCTTTGTGTAATCCAGACTATATTTCCACTTGTATGATAATACAGAGATGGAGTTTTAGGCAGGTGCTTTCCCCGGGTAAATTCTTCTGTGTTATGTGTGATTGATTTCTTCTTAACAGTTATATGTGTTCTTATTGATGTTGCTCATGGTTAATTAAGCTTTCGCTAATTTTTTTGTAGAAGCAGATTAAGTGTTTTGCTCTAGTACATTGCATTAGCAGGTTGATCTATAGGTGGGAAATTTCTACATGGTATCAGAGCTAGCTGATTTGTAGAAAAAGTTCTACATGGTATCAAAGCTAGCTGATTTGTAGGAAAAATTCTATAAAATTCTACATGGTATCAGAGCTAGCTGATTAGTAGGAAAAATTATACAAAATTTCTACATGGTATTGGAGCACAGGTGATCAAAGGAGAGAATAGTACACTGAGAGGAGATGTCAAATTTTTGAGTTTTGGGCCGAAATTTTGTAGAGCAGATATGAAAATTTCTGTACTAAATTTTCAGAAACAAATAGCAGATTTGGATTTCTTGCGGAAAAAGACCCAAATTCAAAAAAAAATCAGCTGAATCGGAGTTCAGATGAGGGAGATATCGCTATTTAAAATCAACTCTTTTTCTAGAAAATTTCATGACGGCGGGAAATATGAAACATATTGGTGTGCTAGCTAAGAACCTGTATGCACTTGAGGTACAAGATGCATGCAAAGCCTTGAGGAGCAAGGCAAAGGTTATATACTTGGTGGTTGAGAGGGAGAATAAATTACCTCTCAACATGCACCGTCAGAAGAAGTCTCAGACGATTGTGGAGGAGCCAATATTGGTGCAGCAGCTTTAGGAGGTTGTGGAGCAGCCACAATAGGGGAAGCTGAGAGGAGACAGAGTGGAGGCATCCACTCATGTAGAGACCTCCAGTAGGGGGAAATTTTGAGCCAGGTGGGTAGAGGGATCACATGCATCCATACCTCCAGGTAGGAGGTGGGGCGATGTGGAGTGATCGTCCCAAGGAGGAGGGGTACGGTCCTTGAGGTACCCAACCTCTTTGATTCAACTTTGCTACAGGAGCCCCGATGAGGAGTAGCAGGACTGGCTGATTGGGTAGAGACAGATGCAGATGGAGCGGCAGAGAGAGCTACAGTGCAGGAGTCCTAGGACAATGTAGAGCTAGTAGGTTGCAACGAAGCGAGAGGCACAGGAGTGTTGCACCAGTGCAGGATGGCACAGAGAGGTGTGCAATGGTGCGAGATGCATGGAGTGTTGCAGTAGCTCAGAGGTCAGAGAGGGAGCACTTGTTAGCAACAGGTAGAGCTTTAGCATTAGAGTATGTTTCTAGCCCAACAGAGAGGTCGGTTGGGAGTTTTTCTTTGTTCCGAGAGTTGCTAGAGCAACCACACTTGGTAGGAGTGTTGCATGAGAACATTCCAAAGGTACAGGATTGGGTTCGAGTTGAAGCCTTTCTTGTTGAGAGGGAGTGTTGAAAATGGCAATAACAAATGCTAAAAATAGAAGCTCTAAAAATAGCACTGCGATAAATAGCAGTTTGGGTACCATTGCTGGATTGAACAACAAGGAATGAAAAATGGAAGTGCTAAAAATAGCATTATATTTTTAGCAGTTTAGGATGGATTCCTATTTTTAGTCAGTCCCTGGACTAAAATAGGAAGTAAGATTTGAATTTCATATTAACAACAGTCTGTAAATTAATTAATTAATTCAATTTGAGTTAATTAGTTAAGGAATTATGAACTTGAAGTCTATGTGAGGACATGCAACAGTTTCTCCTTTGATTGAGGGATTTAACCATCAGTTAAAGGATGAGGATGAGTTGTAATTAGTTGGCTCAGTTAACTGAGTCAAGTCCAGTTAGATTAATTTAACAAGTTGTTAAATTAATGAGATTCAGTTTGTTAATGCTTGCATGCATGTAACAACTGGTATTTTCAGATAACTGAATATTATAGCTTAAATAATTCATGCATGTCAGTTCAGACAAAGACCCAGTTGAGATCAGAGAAGGGACAATGTACTATCAATTGGATGAATATTTTTCCTATAAAGGAAGCTCATCCATGATGAGGATTTATCTCTTTCAGGTTTGTGCAGTTATTCAGAGGTCATTGTTTTGTGTGAGGTGAGAATCACACAGGTTGCAGCTGGAGGACCCAGGAAAAACTGTGCATAGAAATAGGAGGCTTGGAGGGCAGAGGAGAAGGTTTGTGAGAAGCCTTTGACTGTCTATGAGCAACAGAGGGATTGTACTGAGAGCTGGATAGCTTCCGAGCTAAGGCTTTGTGTAATCCGGACTATATTTCCACTTGTATGATAATACAGAGATGGGGTTTTAGGCAGGTGCTTTCCCCGGGTAAATTCTTCTGTGTTATGTGTGATTGATTCCTTCTTATCAGTTATATGTGTTCTTATTGATGTTGCTCATGGTTGATTAAGCTTCCATTAAATTGTTTGTAGAATTAGATCAAGTGTTTTGCTTTAGTACATTGCATTAGCAAGTTGATCTACAGGTGGGAAATTTCTACATGGTATTAGAGCTAGCTGATTTGTAGAAAAATTTCTACATGGTATCAAAGCTAGCTGATTTGTAGGAAAAATTCTACAAAATTCTACACCATATACGTCGATGGTTACATAACATTTTAGTGCCTTATGGTTTTGGCACATAACATTTAACATTTGTTTTGTTTATATATAATACGTTGACTGTTGAATGGGCTAGATTCTTTGAAATAGGGTCAGCGGGACCACCGGGGGTGGTCCTCCCCCCAAACATAACATTTTTTTATGTCAATTATAATGATATGGTCATTGGGGGGTGGCAGGGTTGGTGGCTCGCCACCCCATAATTTTTGTTTTGTTTTGTTTTTTATACAATATAGTTGTTTTGTCAAATTGGCCGAAAATAGGGGTCACTAGAGAAATTAGGCGTTCGATAAATTCACCTGTTTTCGGGAGCCAAGTTCCATGCCTCGAACTTGGTCATTTTGTAGGATCTTTAAACCTGGCCCACTTGCCCACTTTTACAAGCTCTATCTTCTTCATACGAACTTGGATTGGAGTGTTGTTCACACCATTCGAATCAAGGCGATGAGAACTTTGATATGGTCCTGGCTCGAGAGAAATCTGACCAATTTGAATTTTGAGCTACTATAATCCCTCTTTGATCTCCGAGTGTGTCTGGAGCCACTTGGATCAATAGCCAAATTCTCTCAAGCCCTAGAATGGAAGACAAACTTCAGAAGAAGGTTATTTTGGAGTCAGAGGGAGTTAAGGAGAAAATATTTGTTTATTCTTTCTCAGGCAACATAAAAAAAAACAATGAAGTTTAGTTAGTGGATAGTGGTGCCTCTATACATATGACTGATTTTCAAAATGTTCTCATAGATTTGACAAAAAGAGACTCAAATTTACAGGTGGAACTTGGGGATAATGTTAAATATGCAGTAAATGGATTAGCCTCATTTCAAATGGAATATGGAAAGTCTCTTCATATGAGTGAAGTCTTATTTGTAGCAGGATTAAAAAAGAATATGTTTTCTATTTCAGCCTTGGAATACAAAGGATATAGAGTTGCACTAGTGGATGGACAAGTTATAACATGGCCTAAAGGGTCAAACATAAATTTTGCAAAAGTGATTGGTGTTCGAGGAGGATTGTATAGACTGATAGGAAGAACAAATCAAGCACTACTCCATGATAACATCGGTCTATGTGATCTATGGCATCAAGGACTTTATCATCTACATTATTGGGTCTTTCTTGCATTAAGAAAAATGATTACATGTCTTCCAGAACTTAAAATTGAACATGATGGTCTTTACAAGGGATGTGCACTTGGTAAGAATACAAAGGGATATTTTCAAAGCAGTGTTGGGTGTGGAGCCTGATTATCTTCCTAATTGTTCAAAGGCTTTTTCTTTCAACCGTGGTTGAATCTTAGTCCTTGACGAGAGGGTGTGGGGGGCTCCCCCCCCACTATTTACGCTAGGGGGTCCAAGGGGGTGGCGACAAAAATTAGATGAAAAATTTCCTTGTAAAATATTGTGATTTCATAGTTAATATGAGTTTTTCATTAGGCGGAAGATCTGTCGGTAAAAGTTATGTTAATTTAGGGTTTTTTGCCCTAGAAGGAAATCCTCAGTATATATGAGGGAATTGTATTGTGATTATGTACTATTTTGTGCGAGAAAAAGAGAGAAGACTACGTGAGAGCAAAGAGGAAATTACAATGGATTTGCTGTAGGTTGTATCTCTTCATTTTGATGGATAATATAAAAGAAAGGACTGGTTGTTTCTTCGTGGATGTAGCCCAAATTGTGAACCACATATATCTCTGTCTCACTTGTTTTATGCTTTTTTCGTGTTTGTTTTTCTGCAATATTTTATGTGTTCCATTGCTCTGTTAATTAATTTCTAACAAGCAGTGATATTAGATCCAAAGGAATTTTGGATCTAATAGATTCTGACGTATGTGGACCTATGACAACAAAATCCTTGGGAGGTTACTTATACCACATAACATTTATTGATGATTTCTCCAGAAAAACTTGGATTTACTTTATGAATACCAAGGATGAAATCTTTAGAAAATTCCAAGAATTCCAAGCCCAAGTAGAAAAGTTGATCAGGAAGGAAGATCAAGATTTTAAGATTAGACAATGGAGCAGAATACACTTCCAAGTAATTCAATGACTTTTAAAAAAAAAATCATTAAGAGGGAGTGGATAGTCCCTTACAACCCTCAACAAAATGGACTAGTAATGAATAAAACCATTTTAGAAGTTGTAAAAGTAATGATTCATAATCAAAATTTACCCTTGTTCTTATAGGAAAAAGCTACAAATACAACTATTTATGTTCAAAAACGAAGTCCTCGTCAAACTTTAGAAGGCACGGCTCATTAGGAAGCATTCACATGAACAAAACTTTAAGTCATTCATTTAAGAATTTTTGGTTGTCTAATATATGTTCATGTGCCCAAGGATGAGAGAAAGAAGTTGGAACCATCAAGAAATAAGGTTACCTTTATAGGATACAATGAGATTTCAAAGACATATAGAATCTACATTCCTGAACATCATCAAGTTGAATTCTGTCTAGATGTTACTTTTGATGAAGGTGTTGCTTTTATTAAGTATGTTGTAGCTCATTTTCACTATGTTTTTAATTGTGAAAAGGAAAAAATATATATTTCAATTAAAAAAGCATACTTATTATAGTGTTAGGATTTAAAAAAATTAATGGTGGATTAACATTGAGATTAAAGGTATTGCAACGCTATGATAAAGTATGTTGGTGGGACCTTGATGGAGTTAAATGAACTGAAGGGTTAAATGTTAGGCTTGTTCGTCGGGTGGAGTTATTCGAGATGTCGGGTCCTCTCGATGGTGGAAACCCGACATCACAAAGGGTTCAAAGTTTATACATCTGAGTGCCTCCGTAAAGGAGTCAACATTGGATTGGTTGACCAACAATCAATGACTGAGATCAATTGCGAGATCACCACTAGCAGGCCTCTTGTTATAGTGGGTGCTGATCCCGTAATTTTGCGACAAGTGGGCGTGACTATAGGAACAGTTGAAATTCACCGCCACATCATCCTGTCACATCACCATGTCACTTCTTCCACGTCATCCCATCCCGTACACATCACTTCAACGTTAAATCCTGTTTTTTTCCTCGTACTTTTCCCGTTTTCTCCATAAAGTCCATTTTCATTCTCATAATTCACATTGTCAACTTCATTTTCCAGTGTTCGTAGCACGTTTGCAACTGTTTTCCTACTTGAATTCAAATTTCTAACGCCAACTACCATTATCCAGGTATTTATACATCACATTTGACCATTAAAATCTTTGAAATGTCTAAGAAAATTGCCCTGTCAGGTTCTTCGACCCACATTCCTCTCATGGACACTAAGAGGGATGTTTTTGATCCCATTTTCTCATTGAACTTAATGGAACTTCGTCAGTACATCCTAGTCAGCCAAAAAGAGTCCCCTGTGTACGTTGCAATTATAAGGTCAGGTCTGTTTGCTGCTATAATTCCCTAGGCCTATGTTTTCCTTGAGTTCATTTACTAGTGGGTTTTTGCTCTATATCCCCAAAAGTGTTTTATAATGAATGCTTTAGGTGAAAATATCTTTCAAATATTAGTTTTTCCATCCTCAAACCTTTACACTTCATTTTCAGAGAAAACCTTACTCACAGTCTTTCAGAATCTTTCTAGGAAGGACTATGCCAAAATGACCTTCTTTCTAATGCCTTCAAGACAACATTTACCTTTATAACCAACTTAGTTTCCTCTTGAAACCTTTGTTGAAGATGTGAGACCAATTTTACAAATAATTGCTAGGGTTCTAGGAAGGGAAGATACTATTGTCATTGACCGAGATATTTTGGGGATGTTCAATTTAATTTTACAGCTTGAAACTGTTCTTGATATACCAACCTATTGGGAGAGATTAGTTAATTCTCAGCTGTCAGACCTAGTTCTTACTGGATGTTTCAGATTCCCATCATTAATAACATATCTATTCCTTTATGTTCATGTTGAGAGTTTCATGCATTTGGATCTAAATATAATGGATGTACATAAAAAAAGAAATAAATAGTGGACTGGACAGACACCCTGAGGAGTCATTCCAATTATGAAGGATTCACATATTTCACTACTTCTTTTATGTCAGTTTCCTACTCCATCATAAATAGTTCTGCTCCACCTTGCATTTTTCCAAAAGCCCAATCCCTTCTGCAACTTAGTAAAGATGTTAAAGTAGGTGATTGGTTCCAATTTGAAGATTATGCTGAGATAAGGTTGTATGGAGCAGAGGTTTCCCCTTATAGGCTTCCTACATTTGTACCCATGAGACTGTTTTCTCTAGAATTTATCAGGCAGAGCTTGAATTTTGACCAAATTCATTTTGTACCAGCAAAGAAGGGGCATTTGTTCAAATTGCCCAAAACTGTTGGGCCTTTTATTGTTAATAATAGACAAGCCATGGAAGAAGTGGAGAAAATCCTCAAAGACATGTAGTTGCAATAGGGTGAGAAATGGTTTTATGATCCTCATCATATCATTTCAAAAAGGAGAGTAGAGAACTCATATGCTCCTTACATACATGAACCTTGACCAGATATTGAAAAATTGGCTAATGGTGGCAAGACAGGAGCACAAGAGAGAATGGAGATTGAAACTCCACATCCTACAAAGAAGGGTTTGAAGAGAGGCAGTGAAGAAATAATTGATTTGGAGGGTGAGACCAATTAAACTCTAAAAATCCAAGGTTGTTTGAAAAGGAAAAAGAGCCTGAACCTCTGGTTGGAAGCTCCTCAGCTGCAATTGGTTTTCAACTACAATTGGGAGAAGTGAATTGTACACCTTCCTCCCCTGTTCCTGAAGAAACTTCTCAAAGCTCTGTTCCTATCCTAAATAACTTGTATAGTCAAATTGAAGAAATGAATAAGAAGATAAAAGAAAGTGTTGTGTCTTATCTTGAAACACAATCCATTTAAGAATATTGCACCAGATTTCTTCTTCCATGGATCTTGAAAGAAATTAATTGAAGTTATATTTTTCTCATCCTTCTTCTCTAACTGTTTCATCATCAACAAGTTTTAAGGCTGTTAATTTAACTGTGGATGCAAGAGAAATTCCATTGCCTGACAAAATCAATTTGCATAGGAAAACTGGAGAATTGATTTACAGTGATCTATGTAAAAAATATGTGGATGCCAGTAAGGCATAAGATTTATTGGGAAAAATTATAAATCAGTTGAAGTTGGAGAATGCAAATTCTAGAGCCTTACTCACTCAGAATGAAGAGCTAAATAAGCCGATTGTCAAAATCAATGTTAATCCTGAAGATAGAACTGCTTTACAGAAACTCTTGCAAGGGGAAGAAACTGGAATTCAAGTGCTAAGGAAGAAGTTGAAATTACCTTTTGTGGAACATGTCATGGCCCCAGAGGTAGCCCAAGTGGAGAAATGAAAATAGATTTTGAAAAATGAACTTGCCCTTAAAGAAATGAATTCTAGCCTACATCAAAAGATAGACACACATGTATGTACTATTTTGGTACAATCAGATTCTGATGATCCAACTGACAAATTGACCAGGGTAATGACTGAACTGAAGATATCAGAGGATGAAATGAAGAAAATGCAAAGGAACTTGGATGATACAAAGGATTTTAAAAGGTAACAGAAAGAGAGTTGACCATCGCTAAGGATAATGCATCAAAATACCAAAATGACTACCAGACTGCTTGCAATGAAATTAAATAATTGAAGGAAAAATTAAAGGGGAATATGTCCCTCATACAAGCCAGGGAAATTATCTGGAAGGATATTATTCACACTATGAGAAATATTTTGGAATTCATGTTGATTGTAGCAGAGGAGAAAACTATTATCAGAGACTTGGAGGGCATCATTGCTGCTAGCAAACAAAAAATCCAACAACGTGCACAACTAGCTAAGAAGATAATTGATTTTCTTAATTCCAAGTCATCACGGGAATTAAGAGATATGAAAATTGAAGACAGAACAGAGTTAGTGCTGGAGATTAATAAAATGGTGTTGAAAAATTTATATAGAAAAACAATTGGGACAAAGCTGGGAGAAATTAAAGAAGTTGTTCTAAAATTTAACACTAACTTTGAAAAAATAACATGGGCATGATTTCCCTCATGTTGGGATAAAAAAGGAAATGTTCTTCTCTAGGAGGCTTATGAAACCTTGTTGGTAGAGGCTAAGAGTAAGATTGGAACCTCCCATGAAAAAACAACAGCTCTGAAAGGGGCAATAATTGTTAATTATCTTCATAGATATTTTCAGTTGTTATGGTTGATTAAGACTCCTTTTACTGAGAAGCCAACTTATAGCCAAATTAATAATTTCATAATGTATCACACAAGATTTGTAAAGTGTCAAAGCTCAGATTTGACAGTGTGGAAGAAATACAGAGATTGGGTGTCTCCTACAACAACAACAATAGAAACTAGACCCTCTACAAACGACCCTGCACAAGAATCACATGTTACTCAATGAAAAAGGGCCACTTGTTATTTTCATGAGATTTTTCAAAATTGTACTTGTAATAACAATATAATTTTTTCATTAGTTTATCATAGATAAAGTCCTTCGAAGGACCGAATAAACCAAAGTAGTTCAAGTAGTTGGTAGTTTTTTGACAATTAACAATTTTCATAACTGTCACTATTGTAATGATCATACAATAGAAATTTTGGAGAACCATGGAGGGTTCCAAATTTTGACTTCAGAAGGCAAATACTTTTTATGTGTAATATTTTTTCATCCTCTTGGAAATTGAAATAAATCTTTCTGAAGGTTATTCCGTATAGATCTTTGAATGTGATATGTGTTCTTATTTCTTTGTGAATCATTTGATGTTTTTCTTCTATGGGAAAGAGTAATTAAGTTGTTGGTTTTTCATGATACAATTCACAATATATGTAAATTGAAGTTAAGTAACCTTAATATGCGCTCCTCTTTTATATATTTTCATTCTGTTGTCTTCCATATTTTTGGTAATGTTTGAAGCAAGAGATTATGCAATAAGTAGCCTTTTGTTCAAGACTTTCAATCATGTCGAATTGAGGCTTCTGTGATCCATATCAATTTATGAGAGATTCTTCAACGTAAATCACATAGAATATCATTTGTCGACGCGTTTCGAACCAACTAGTGTGGTTCATCGTCAGGACAAGTTGAAGAAATAGATCTAGCTATGCAATTTAAATAGTATGAGCAGAGACCCCCAACGGCTATCTTATCCAACGGCTAATTTTGACTATGGGACCAGAGTTAAAAAGTCAAAATAATATAGTTATATTCGATGACCATTCTTTTAAAATATATAAAATTTTTATATAAATAAAATAATTAAATAGGTGTTAATGTTACTAGTTAGTCAAAAGTTTAATAAAAATATAAGTTATAAGAAATATTATAATACAATATACATAGGGTATAGAATAATAGTTAGTGAGAATAAAATAAAAAGGAAAAAATAATAGAAATATAAATGAACCAAGCTAGTAAGGGTAAAAGTTAGTTGAAAAGACAAATTAATAATAAATCAAAATAAAAGAGGAAAAACAAATACATAAAAATAAAAATAAAAACAATAAAATAAAGCTAATAAAGGTACAAGTTAGTTTAAAAATTAAAAATAAATAAATAAATACATAAATAAAACTAAAACTTAGGAAAAACTAGAAGGAGGTTAGTCAAGGTTAGTTTAAAAAAATAAAAATAAAAAATAAAAAATACATAAAAATAAATAAATAAAAATAGAAATAATAATAAAATAATAAAATAATAAAAATCAAAATATATAAGAGAGAACAAAGCTAAGGTAAAAGATAGTTGAAAAAGGAATAAAAATAATAAATAGATCATTATACTGAAAAAAAATAAAAAAAATAAAAATAAAATAAATTAAAAATAAAATCAAATAAAAATAAAATAAATAAATAAATTAAAAATAAAATAAAATAAAATAAAAAATAAAGTAAAATAAAAATAAAATAAGTAAACTAATTAATTAAAAATAAATAAATAAATAATAATAATAATAAGTATATATCCCTGGATGCGGGTGAGGGCATGTCACAGAGGGACGAGCCACATGCCCAGCATGTGCTGCCCCGTGCCAGCATTGAAGATTAATGGAAATTCGTCGTCGGGAATTAAGGTCTGAATGCCCAAGCTCTTGGCATTCAATGCCGAGCAGGGTGATACGATGGAGGGTCAGAGAGGAGTTAAGGCGGGCTTGTTTCGAGGTCCTGCAGCGTCTCTTCAAAGGGAAGCCAGCGCATTACAATTTCATAAGAATGATGAGCAGGGAATGCTGCAGATTCAGAAGGAACCGGATTGGGTGGACGATCAACCACCTTGCAGGGCAGTCTCAGCACTCTGTAGCTGCCACTCAGGGGTATGTATCGAGAGGGAAAAGCACGCCGAGCACAACTAGGATAAATTCGAAGCAAGAAGGTCACTTTGAGACTGGTCTGGGGCAGAGTCTTGCCAAATTCGTGGTCTGTGGTCTCCTGAGTGAGGACGGTGGCAAAATACACTTGGTGATTGCTCTACTGTTACAATTCAGTTACAGTGCTCCCTCACCGGGTTCTGCGGGGTCCTCATCTATTCGACAGTGGTCTGGGAACAAGAAGAACGCGGTAGGGGCACCATGGTCAAGATTCGAGAGCGGCAGACGAGCAGGAGAGGTCCAGGAAGAGGAACGTCTTCACGACGCCCAGCAGCAGAGGAGCATCATCATTGTTGCTGTTGCTACTGCCATCGGAGGGCGAAAGCAACACCAGTCCAGGTCGGGCAATTCTTGGAAGTTGGAAGCTCGAGTGAGGGAGAGTCAGGGCTGCCAGCATTTGGCTCTGTTGTCTTCTCCTTGGGTGGTTCGAGGGAGAATACGGGCATCAATGCCCATATCTCGGTGCTCTTCACCAAAGCTCCTGAAGGGAGTGACGGAGGGAAGCAGCTTGAGAAAGCTGAGCTACAGCAAGAAGGCAAGGGGGTGGAGGGTCCAGTGCTGCAGTTACCTATTGAAGCCAGCACCTCAGGTAAAGAAATACAACAATCCCCCCCCATCCCTCCGGAACAGGCCCCCCCGAACGTTGCTAAGCATCCAATGGAGCTGTGGGACGGGATGCCGGAAGGTCAAGGATGGAGCTACATCTACGAGGCAGAGCCCGAGGACTAAGCCCCAGACGCGACCTCCGGAGTACGCATTTTTACATCGGCATCGGTTTTATCCAATAGTTTCAGCGGGTATCTGCATACTGTTTATTACTATGTCTACTACTGTTTATGTCCATCTGCAGTTCTTCATTTTGTCATGCTACTGTCTTTCTCTCGTTGTTTTGTTATGTAATTGTCTTTCTCTCGCTGGGACAAGTCTAGCTATAAGTTTGATGAAGGGAAGCCCCTGCGAGGGACATGTAGTCACGGTCTAACTCTTTGCGGCTCTATGTTAGCCTACAGTCATGTTCTTTTGGTCCTGTGTGTCAGTATGTTTGGCGAGTCAAGTAGAAGCCCCTGCGAGGGAATATTTCATGTCAAAACAAGCTATCCCAGGCACCATAGTTGGCCCTGGTCCTGTCTTTCAGTATGTACAACTCACATGTAAATACCATTTAATATAATAGATAGTCTTTTACCGAGAAAAAAATAATAATAATAAGTATATATAAATAAGGTATATGAATAAGAAATAAAAATAAAACAGAGAGAACGACAAAAAATAAAAAGGGGGAGGGACAGAGCAAAACGGATCAACCCTAGGAGGAAGGAAGGCTTCAGGGGGAACACAGAAAGCGAGCACAAAGCTAAAAGGGGGGGAAGGAGAAAGACTAAGACGACAGGGCAGGGATCCAACAACTACTGATTTTCCAGCCGTCATTTTTATTGAGATTATTAGGCCTTCTTTCAATCTCAATAGCTTCCCTGAAAAGACCAAGCATCATGTTTGTATTGAGGAGGCCAAGGTTGTTGCTAAGGTTGCTCATTTCCATCATCGTAAATTCAGGGAAGCTATTGAGATTGAAAGAAGGCCTAATAATCTCAATAGAGATGACGACTGGAAAATCAGTAGTTGTTGGATCCCTGCCGTGTCGTCTTAGTCTTTCTCCTTCCCCCCCTTTTAGCTTTGTGCTCGCTTTCTGTGTTCCCCCTGAAGCCTTCCTTCCTCCTAGGGTTGATCCGTTTTGCTCTGTCCCTCCCCCTTTTTATTTTTTGTTGTTCTCTCTGTTTTATTTTTATTTCTTATTCATATACCTTATTTATATATACTTATTATTATTATTATTTATTTATTTATTTTTAATTAATTAGTTTATTTATTTTATTTTTATTTTACTTTATTTTTAATTTATTTAATTTATTTTTATTTGATTTTATTTTTATTTATTTATTTTATTTTAATTATTTAATTTAATTAATTAATTAATTAATTAATTAATTTTATTTTATTATTATTATTATTTTATTTTTTATTTTTTATTTTTTCTTCAGTATAATGATCTATTTATTATTTTTATTCCTTTTTCAACTATCTTTTACCTTAGCTCTGTTCTCTTTTATATATTTTATTATTATTATTATTTTTATTTATTTAATTTTATGTATTTTTATTTTTATTTTTATTTTATTTTTAAACTAACCTTGACTAACCTCCTTCTGAGTTTTTCCTAAGTTTTAGTTTTATTTATGTATTTATTTTTAATTTTTAGACTAACTTGTACCTTTATTAGCTTTATTTTATTGTTTTTACTTTTATTTTTATGTATTTGTTTTTCCTCTTTTATTTTGATTTATTATTAATTTGTCTTTTCAACTAACTTTTACCCTTACTAGCTTGGTTCATTTATATTTCTATTATTTTTTCCTTTTTATTTTATTCTCACTAACTATTATTCTATACCCTATGTATATTGTATTATAATATTTCTTATAACTTATATTTTTATTAAACTTTTGACTAACTAGTAACATTAACACCTGTTTAATTATTTTATTTATATAAAAATTTTATATATTTTAAAAGAATGGTCATCGAATATAACTATATTATTTTGACTTTTTAACTCTGGTTCCATAGTCAAAATTAGCCGTTGGATAAGATAGCCGTTGGGGGTCTCTGCTCATACTATTTAAATTGCATAGCTAGATCTATTTCTTCAACTTGTCTTGACGATGAACCACACTAGTTGGTTCGAAACGCGTCGGCAAATGATATTCTATGTGATTTACGTTGAAGAATCTCTCATAAACTTTCAGTCATCTCTTTCATCACTTTACTACAACTTAAAATCATATTCATTGTTAGTGAGGCCACTTTGAAAGGTGTTCTTATTCCAATAAGATTTCATAATTATTACATGTAAAAGTACTTTTGAATTTTCACAATGGGACAACAAATAAAGCTTGTTATATTTTTGAATACATGTCTTAGGCACTGACCTCTACTTAGCCAGGGGTTGTCTCTAAAGTTACAACAAAGTACAATGAATCCCACATCGAGATTGATGATGAAGAGCAAGAGGCTCCAAAATATGTAGGAATAGATCCTTCTAGACCTCATTCTACAGATGATCGAGAGGAATCAATAGAACCAACCAATCCAATAGATCCTCCCAAAGAAGATGCCATAACCAAGAAAATACCAACATGGCTTCATGACACCTTGAGAGATGTAGAAAGAAATACAACTCCTCTAGGTATTTCAAAGAAAGAAAACCACCTCAAAGGTACTCAAGCTATATGGCCTTAATGAGTCATATCATTGATTTTGAACCCTCTAATTATGAGGAAGCAACAGGTCAACAAGCATGGAAGGATGCCATGATGGAAGAATACCAGTCCATTGTGAAGAATGATGTAAATAAGATAGTTCCAAGACTAGAAGGAAATTCAGTGGTGAATGCCAAGTGGATCTACAATATCAAGCATGTAGCAGATGGTATAATTGAAAATTACAAAGCTAGATTCGTTTCAAGAGGGTTTCACAAAAAGAGGGAGAAGACTATGATGAAACATTTACTTCAATTTATAGGTACACCTCTATTAGAACTATTGTTTTTCTTTCTTTCATTATGGGTTGGAAAATACATCAGATGGATGTAAAGACCACATTCTTAAATGGAATAATTAAGGAAGAATTATGCATAAAGAAACCTCAAGGATATGAGGTACATGGGAAGAAGTCCCATATTTGATGGTTGAAGAAGTGCTTGTATGGCTTGAAACAAACACCTAGTCCTTGTATGGCTTCAGACAAGCACCCCGCGTCTAGTATTCTAGGATTAATGGATATCTAATGAGTTTAAGCTTCACCAAAAGTGATGTTGATCCTAATCTTTATTTTATGGTTGTTGCAGACGATTCATTGATTTTGGTACTATAAGTTGATGATTTGTTCCTCATCGGAATAGAGATTTATTTTCAAATGTAAGAGGGAGTAGGCCTCAGAATTTGAGATGAAGGATCTTGGCCTTATGCATTCTTTCTTTGGATTGGAGCTATGGCAACAACCTTGTGAGATCTTCCTTGGACAAGGAAGTATGTTGTTCAAATATTGAAGAGATTTGGCATGATGGGCTATAATTCCATGGCCACACCCATGATATCTAATCTGAAGAAGCTATGTGATTCCACTTCATACTTTATGGACCCCACTATATGCAAATAACTGATAGGATCCTTAATGTTTTTGGTCAACACTAGACCAAACATTTGCTTTGTTGTTAACATCTTGAGTCAGTATATGGTCAAGCATAAACATACAAATTGGATTGCAACAAAGCATATTTTGAGATATTTGTGTGGTACCATTAGATATGGTTTGATATATGTGTCATATAGTGAATTGAAGTTACATAGATTCATTGATTCAAATTGGATCGGAAATGAAAAAGATAGGAAGAGAAGATCAGGGTGTTGCTTCACTTTGTGATTTACTATGATATATTGGTTTAGTAGAAAATAGACCTCAATGGCTCTCAACACAATAGAGTTTGAATACATCAGCTAGTACCACAATTCAAGAAGAAGAATGGCTTCAAAATCTACTTGTTGGATTATTTTATCAAGAACTCGAGCCAAGCGTGATATTTTGTGATAATCAAGTTGTGTCATGCTTTCAGAAAATCCATTTTTACATGAAAGGTCAAAGCATATTGCGATCAAATATCATTTCATCTGAGACATGGTATAGAGAGGAGCGGTGGAGCTATAGTATATATCAATTGATGAAAAATTGCAGATATTCTTACTAAGCATATGTCTAGAGTGAAGTTTGTGTACCTCAAAGAAAATCTTGGTGTAGTTTAGAATGCCTCTCTCATTGAGAGGGAGGGTTAATGTCTTCACAAAATATAATAAACCATCTCCTAAATCCTAAAGGACATGGTTGTGAGAAGGAATTAGTAGGGTCATAAAGGACTTTGATGAGGGGAGATGGATGCATTCACCTTAGCTAGAAGGACTTGGATGGGCCAGAAAGGACTTTGAATATAGGTAAATGACCCCATGGAAAATTATAGGATTGGATAGATATTCTCCTAGAAACCAAAAGGACTTGGTCGTTAGAAGGACTTAGATATGTCATATGGGACTTTGACCAAAGGAGATAGATGTATTTCACTTTAAGCCATAAAGGAATTTGGCTGGGTGAATCGTCTAAAGACAATCTCTCTCCTGAGAAGCCAAAAGGACTTGGTTAAGTCATAAAGGACTTTGATCATAGGAGATCGATTCATTTTCCATAGGTGTTATAAAGGACTTAGAAAAAAGATCCTTGGATGTTCAAGGATGGAGTGACCTATAAAATAATGCATGTTATAAGTTTCTTTTTCCACTCTATTTGAATCTATTGACATCAACATGACAAAATTTTCTTACGAAGGATAATTTCCAGCAAAGGGGAAATCTCTTGCAGGAGACTACCCCCCTTTCTAAGAGGGAGTGTTGATTTCTTGTAGCATTAAGAGGTATTCCCACATGCTAAAAGGCCCTCCTAAGTTGACCAAATAAATTCATGAAGAATTAAAATTGAAAATTATTAATTCTAGGCTTCATGTAGGCCCCAAATTTCAAGTTAGCCCCACAAGATGAAGGGGTGTTACTTTTGGTCAAAATTCACTCCATTTTAACCAATATAGATACATGAGAGTCTCCTCCACCTTGACCAATCTAATCACAACAATACGTCATCTAATATGATCCACATGTGAGAAGGAAGGGGTGTTACTTTTGGTCAAAATTCACTCCATTTTAACCAATATAGATACATGAGAGTCTCCTCCACCTTGACCAATCTGATCACAACAATACGTCATCTAATATGATCCACATGTGATAAGTAAGGGGTGTTACTTTTGGTCAAAATTCACTCCATTTTAACCAATATAGATACATGAGAGTCTCCTCCACCTTGACCAATCTGATCACAACAATACATCATCTAATATGATCCACATGTGTTTTGGCAGGTTCTATTTTCATATATGCACTTGAGAGCATAGCTCTGAAGGAATATCCAATACAATATGGGAGAAAGTTTATAAATATACAACTCCTCACAAAGAGTGGTTGTTCCTAAAATATAGAAGAGAGTGGGTTTATGAATACCTAACCAAATATAAATGTGAGTGACAACAATTGAACTACAATAGGGAGTTAATATGTGGCTATCCAACTCAAGTAGGTGATAAAAAATAATTGAAATAAAGAAACGAGAGGTTTTATGGACAACCATATTAACATTGGGTTGACCTTATGTACACCATTATCCTTGAAGATTAACAAGAGGCTAAGAATAGAAAGCAATAGATTACACGTTCTCCCCTTTATGTTGAACATTGGTCATTTGAAAATAGAGCCTCTTGAAAACATTATAGTACCAATACCAACATGCTCAAAATAGAACCTGCCAAAACACAATAATACTAATACCAAAATGGTTCCACAACCATGTAAAGGGGGTCTTTCATGAAGATTTGAAAGGAGGAGCCAAATAAAGTAGACCAGTAAATTGAAGGAACACCAAGTAGCATATTATGTCAATGGAACTATCATATTAATGAAAAGTACCCAAAAAATAGTTCCGCAACCATGTAAAGGGACTCTCTGGTGGAGATTTGAAAGGAGGAGCCCAATGAAGTACACTAGTTAACTGAAGGAGCATCAAGTAGTATAGTCTATAATACATCAAAATTATACCAACATCATAATGTGGAAAGAAGAGATCTACATAAAGAAATTGAGAATTATCCTATAATCACTACGAAAATATAGTGGTATAGATCCTAGAAATTTGTGAGTGAAAAATGTATTAATGGAGTTGAGATAATCCTCCCTTTGCAAAAAAATATCCACAAAGTTGTTTGAGTAACATTGAACCACCTCTAGATGTGAGGAGTAAGCTTGGCATCATCAATTGCAAGATAAAATATATAAGTACCAATCCTTGGAATGTGACAAATATTTCCAAGCAAGGTGGAGTTATTACCAAAAGTATCATCCTTGAAATTTAGTATAATGTAATATGCAAAGTACATGACCATATTTGTACCAAGAAGTGGTCCAACCAGTCCCAAAAAAGACAAGAATATGTGAAAACCATAAGGGAATTTGCTAAAGCAATAAAGAAAGGGTTTGAAACCCTATAATTATGATTCAAAAAACCTAGTTCCATAATAGTTTGGGCATTTCCACTAGACAATATTCTTACAGATCCACTATATACTCTAGAAAATGTCACCATCAACCAACCTTCTAAAAGAATATAACCATAATTTATTTTAAAAAAGTTGTAGGTTTTTTGTTGAAAGAGAGCATAATTTTTTTTTTTGAAAGTCTCTTTGAATCTGCTAAAAGAACCAAAAAAGTTCCAAAGAATAAGGGAATTAGTGAAAAGAGGGTAGAAACTCTAGAAAATTGTGCATTTTCCTCAAAAAATACCCAAACCTTAACTTTTAGATGTGGAACAACCCTAAGAACATGCTAAAACACTAGAAAGCAATGTGTTGTCACAAAAATGCTAAAAAATATCTTTCATATAGATGTGTAATAACTATAAGAACATGTTGAAAACCATAGAACATAATGTGTTGTTTTAAAAATGCTAAAACCCCTATTTTTCACTCCTAGAATAGCCCTAAAATAGGCTTAAAGCCCTAGTATCAAATCTAAAGCTTCCAATAATATTTACTAGCCACAACTCTAAATCAAATTCAAATTAATTGTTGAATAATATTGTAAGCAAAAATACTAACATGTACAATGAAAATGAATCTCACATGATTGCGTTGTGTGAAGGAAAAAATAGTACTACCATTAATCCACAAGAGAGAAACCATCAATAACAAGGAGACAAATGCTAAGCGTAAAAACAACGATTAAGGAAGAGGAAGACCACACCCAAGAGCGATACCATGTGGAGATCATAAGCATAAATAGAGGATTGAATGAAATTACCAACAAAACCTAAATCAACATAAACCATAAACACAAGTGTAACACCATAGCATGAAAAGAAAACATAAGATGTGGGTGCCTCTTCAATAAAATAATCAATCATTGTGAAACAATATGATGAAATAATGTTAGAAATGAGATGTAAGTGTATTTATACACGACTCATGAAGTGGGGTGCCTTCCTCCATAAGGAGCTATGGGCCCACATAAATGCGTATGTCAACCTTGGTCACCTAAACTATTCTAAAATAATCTTGACTAAGTGGATGCCTAAGCCATAATCTAGTGATACAATAAAGAGAGCATGTAGCCATAAATGATCACATGTGAACATTGCTATCATTCTATTGGCAAAGCAAAATCATCAGCATAAATAACATGGGCACAATTATGTTCTCTCCTATTTGGTATAGGAAAATCCATATGGATTATAGTTTGGCAGCCATTCTTGATTTCCAACTCATTATTTAGGTATTTTGAATGGAATAAATCATACTGATCCAAACTAATATGTAGAATGTAGATGCACATGTTGGTGTATAAAATAATCTAATAAACCAATCAAATTATAGAATTAATTGGAGTAAATACAAGATAATATTCTACAAATAGTTTGTAAAATAGTTTCACATAAACCCCAAATTACATGCAACTTGCTAAGATAGAGTGCAATATTGATTGAAAGTAATAATTCCATACTTATGTTAGCCAAAACACTAAAACAAGAGATAAAGAGTGTTATGAACCTTGCACCTTAAAAATGATAAGAAACCAATAATTATAGTCCTCTTCGCGGGGTGAACCTTCTTTTACAATGAATACAATGTACAAGAAAAATATTTGATGATCTTAAGGCTAGGTATCCTTAGTGTAATATAGGAGACAAAGTTAAATTATAATAAAGTGGGACCATGAAATGTAATCACTCAATATCTAGGGCTTCATAATGGGTTTTGGGGTTAACACAGGGCTTATATAGGGCTTAACATGCCCCTTTGCTTCAAACAAGCGTTTCCCTCAACACTAGAATAACTGCTAGTGATTTTTCATGAATAAGTCATATTCCCAAGTTACCTCTTCCTTTGGTAGGTTATTTTGTTTGATGAGGTACTCCACAAGTGTTAGATTACTAAAATTCTTAATCCTTGTTTCAAATATTTTTTCTACTTCTAGTATGATTTTCCCTTCTTTATTTATATTTGTGTTGTCGTTGCTACAACACCCTCCAAAAATTTCAATGCATTCAAATTTTGGAGCCTACTTCACCGTCGTATCTAGTGTTTCCTTGGTCGTCAAGTGGCATTTTGAGTCATTCTATATGTTTCAAGTGTTCTTGATCATCCTTATGTGTCATCACATTGATTAGAACATATTTAGTGCATTTCATGGTCATAACACCTTTGTTGTTGTAAAACGACACCTTTTGGTCGCAGTCACACACACTTTGTTTGTTGTACTTTGGGAATGAATGTAAAGTGGAATTTGGATGTCTATTTAACATTTTTCAATTTTTTCTAAGTTTTATTGATGATTTGGCATTTTTTGCACATCATTTTATGTCTAAACTCATTGTGTTCGCCCCTCGTTCTATCCTTTAGGCTTAAAAAACTCTGGTTGCAAAATGAACCCATTAAGGCAAGGAGTGCATGAGTGAACTCTTAAGCCTTGATTGGGAATACTTTATTGTTTGGAAGTGTTCCTTGCGCCCTCCAAGAGCGCATAGCGCACTCTTAAAGCATCTTTCCCCTTCCTTGTTCTGAACTGCGCCCTTGAAGAACTAAGTATTCCTTTAAGTGAACTCCTTCAACTCGAAGAAGTGCGCCCTCCTTGAGCGCATGAGCACACCCCGAAGACCTGAATCTTAACTCCTTCAACCTTCATAAATGCACCTTGCGCCCTCCTTGACCCTTTGAGTGCATAAGAGCACTCTAAATCCTTGATGCATCATCCTTCATCCTTATACACTGTGCCTTAAGCCCTCCTTTGCCTTCCTGAGCACATGAGAACACCATGAAGCCTTAAAGCCTCCCCCTTCAGCCTTCACCTCTACACCATGGCCCTCCTTATCTCCCTAGAGTGCACAACACACTTGGGAAGCCTGAAGCCTCATCCTTTTTCCTTCGAACATGCACTCTGCACCCTCCCTTGAGTGCCTCTCTCTCGTGAGCACATGAGGACGTCCCAAAGCCCTGAAGCTTATTTTATTCAGCCCTTTAACCTTCCAAAGTGCACCCTTATTCCTAGGATCTCTCCTTTCTCTCCTAAGCACAATGTCAATGCATGAATAGAAAATATGCATGAAACATGTTATAATAAGATATATTTAGGTTGATGGATTCTTGTCATGAGTGATTTCAGTTACATGTATTTCAGGAACAACATGGCAGACATTCACAAAGAAGATTAGACAAAGAAGGCGGGCAAAGAAAGCATCGAAGAACAATTAACACATTGAAGTCTTGATGATCAAAGCACCTAGAAGACTCCATAGGTTCAAAGGCCCTTTGGAAGGTGAAGACATCAATGATTGTAAGCTACATTCAAAGAAAAGATACGAGTGCCAACCATGTCACCATTCAAGGAAGTTCATGTCATCAATCACTATGAGTCACAGTCATCAAAGATAGTGACCCTGTCATGTCTCATCACACGATGATGTGGAAGTTATGATGTAATTATGTAATAATTGTAAAGGAAAATAAGTGTAATTCCAAGAGTCATGTGTGGACAAAAGAGCCATGGAATTCCAAAAGACATGTAATATCAAGAGTCATATGCAATTCCAAAATTCATTTGGAAGTCCAAAGGTTGTAAAAGTCCAAAGTTCATTAGGAGTTGGAAAGTCAAGAGTCATGAGGATGTGAAAGGTCATGCCTCAAGTTATAAAAGGATAATCATGACTCATGCAAAGGAATTTTAACCTTGGCTTCTCCCATATGAATTCGAGAGATAGAGTTAGTACTTTTGGGGAGAAAATAGTAGCTCTAATGCTCCACTGTTGGAGCTAGTGGTGTTCATTGTACTTACTTATCTTAGAACTTTTGGCTAATACTTGAAGCCTTTTTGCAAACACATTTTCATGCATGGATTGTGGATGTTTTACGACTATTATTCTAATGTTTTTTGATTCACGTTGGCTTTCACATGGAGTAGAGTAATTGAACTATTTCAGATACTTTGGTGCTAAACTTATTGGAAATGTGTTGTAATGATTCAACGATCATGGCATCTATGTGAACTATTTCGCTTGATGTTCAATGATCCCTTCTTTTATATGCATGTGTCTCCATTAGATTAGTACTATTAATTTTATTTTAGATGCTCACTTTCTCTCCCTCACAGTGAAAAAACCTTCATACATCGATAATTGAACATTCCATAAGTTACACTCTCTTTCTCATTCAAAAGCACATGTGCGCTTCTCTCTCATGCTAACTTCTTAAGCCAAGGCATATCTTTAAGTAAACGACAGACGTGCCATATTCCGAGTGGGACTACAAAACCAAACAACGTGAGGTCTAATTGGGACCTCATATAGGGGAGATCCCATGTATGTTGGCGACATCCAATGCCATCAACTTTATGGTGATAGAAGGAGGGAAACTAGTTTTTTATGGTTCATAACTCTACACATCCTAATCATTCATATTATGGAAAAGGTAGTAATATTTCGAGCACCATTCCAACACCTGTTCCCGAAGTAGGAGGGTTTTCTCTACCTGGTTTGGAGTTGGCTTACAAGGTCACCTACAAACAACTCTGGGTGATTCAACCTATAACCTGTTGGTTTGCAAAAGCTATCGGTTTACTCCTTGTTTCTCATAATCTATGACATCATCCTAAAAATAAAGAAACAACTCGTACTGGTGTACTACTTGCATCAATGGAAGATTTATTTTTTGCCACTCTTGGAAGAGTTAGCAGAGTCCTTAGAAGACACTATTCAACAAGATCCACTTCCATGCATTAATGAAAAGTATGAGGAAGACATTATTATTTCTGATGAAGAACAACTAGGAGTTTATTTTTAGTTCAATGACGGTTTAGACGATGAAGGAAAAGGCTCGTCAGATTATTAAAAGGAGGAAGAACTAAGAGACGAAGACATGGCCGACCATGACCTATATTTGATGGCCCAAGGGCCTCTTTCTCTTCTCGGTATCCTTCATAAAATACCTAGACATCCGGAAAAGATGTTATCAAAATTTTATCCAGATACGAAAACTAAGGCATAAGATCATATCGATGATTTCTACATGCATCTACGGATGTTGGAGGTACGGTATGATGATGTTTCTTGTAGGATTTTTCCTTTTACATTAGAATGTAGAGCAACAGTATGGTCCTATGGTTTGCTTGTCAATTTAGTCCATGGTTGGAGGGAGTTTAAGAAATTGTTTTTGGAGAAATTCCTTGATGACAAGACTCCCACCATGTTATTAAAAGAGCTCAGAAATAGTAATATGGGGGAAAATGAGAAAGTAAAATATTTCAATCAAAATTTCAACCGCATATTGAACAAGTTTCCCCTAGGCACGCAACCTCACGATTCAATAACTATTGATTATTATACAACTACCTTTCCCACAAACATTTCTTGTTTTTTCAAATGAGCTACAAAGGAGACATTGGCTCTAAACTTTGTAGAAGAAACTGTCGTGGAGAAATACTTGCGTGCTATTGGAGTTATTACTGATGATGATGAATCTAAAGACTCCAAGGAGAATGGAAGGAAGTCTCAACCTTCTTCAAGTAAGGAAAAAGAAAAATATTTTTTAGATATTGAAGCTTGACTAGAACATTAAAAGCACTTACCAATGAAGTTTCAGAATTAAAGAGAAGGTCAAACAAGACTTCTACCAGTAGAAAACCCCACACACATTTTCCATTTTGAAGGAATAATAAAAATAACAACAATCAAACTACTATATTTTCCCAGAGTTCATATGTTATGTTGAATATTGAAAGTATGGGAATGGATAACTATTTATCTTTCCACCAGGAATATCATTCAGAGAAAACATGCCCATAGTGGAACTACAACCTGAATGCTCTAGATGCACACATTGTGGATACCTTACTAGAAGATGAGTAGTATGAGCAAATGGAAGAAACAAAAGAACCTATAGTAGCTGAAGAAAGCACAGGTATTGGACATGTAGTGAATGCTTTTGATTGTATCCTCATTGTTGACAAGAAGAGTGTTGAACCACTGCCTCAAAGCAAGGATCCCCCTCAAAAGAAGAATGGTCATTATGACTTGAGGATCGAAGGGACCATTTATGAACAAGAGGTGATGAGACAAAAATTGAACGATCAATTATTAAGAAGAATCTCACCATTGGTCAATCCTGCTCAGAATGCACAAAATAAGTCTAGAAATGCTACTACTTCTAAGAACACTTCCACCAGCAACAAAAGTAAACCCATAACTCTGTAAGTTTCAAACAAAGCTACTCCTCTAGACACTTCAAAATTTCATGCTAAAAATGAAACAATTGATTATAACATAGTTGAATATTTGAAGAGAGATCGTGCCAATATTTCCATCTTTGAGCTCACAAAGATAACAGGTAAACAAGAGTTGTTTGTCCAAGCCTTTTCACAACTTTTTCCAGGTGACAAAGCTTCTAACTCTCAAAAGGTATCTGGTAAGTCTTTTGGTTCCCTTGAAGTCATGGTTAATGCTGTAACATTAGACGCTAACACTTTTTTCCCTCCATTTTTTTTAACCTTTGAAATTTTTAATTACAATGTCCATAATTGTTTAGTAGATTCAGGTGCATCCGTGTATGTACTACCATTATATATTTATAAGAAAATTAATGCTAAATGGGACAAAACTTATGCACAAAAAATTTATCTAGAAAAGTCTCTTGTGCAAGGTATTAGTGAACTCAAGAATGTTATTATTCGACTATCATATGATCACCGAGTTCACCAATGTATAAATATTTTAATTGTGGACATCCCTGAAGCCTATGACGTACTCCTGAGTAGAGATTGGTCTAGTAAATTACAAGGGTATTTTTCTATGTATTAGTCACATTTATGGCTTCCATATAAGTGCATAAAAAATAAGATTTGAGTGGAAAGTGAATCATAAATGAAATACATTGTGACACCACTTGAGGGCCATAATGAGCTTATTTCCTTTCCTGATTTAATCTTTGGAGATTATTCTTGGAAACTAACCATGAGCGTTATCAAGCACAACCATCAATTGTCCCACCAAATACATAGTTGGAGCAACCTCCTTCGTTGTTCTTCAATGGGTGCAAATGAATCTTGTAATATAGATGTACATAGTAATAGTAATAATAGTATAGGAAGCAACTTAGTAGCTAATAATATTTGGACTTTATACTTTGATGGTTCAAAGATGCAGGATGGCTCTGGAGCTGGTTGCGTACTTATAGACCCATGTAATAATAAGTATATCCTTTCATGCTGTTTGGAGTTCGAGTGTAGAAATAATACTTTTGATTATGAAGCGTTCATACTTGGACTAAAGAAAGCCATCGATATGAAGGTATAGTTGCTCAAGTTAATTGGTGACTCAGAAGTGGTCACTCGTTAGGTACGAGATACTATCCACTATGTTTCACCAAATCTTAAAAAGCACCATATGGAGGTATGGTTATTAATTAATTATTTTAAATCTTTTAATATTATTTTTGTTCCTAGTCTTAGAAATGTCACAGTGGATGCACTAGAAAATACACCCACTAGGATGTCGCGATTGAGAAATGGTTTTTCTATTGATATTATATGTAAACCATATATGCTTGATAACATCACTAATTTTTGCGTTTTCAATGACGACCAACAGATATTGCATTTCATGGCTAGTGCGGACATGTTCAAAGATGCTACCATAGAAGAGCATGAGCATGACAAGGCTTTGCAGGAGGCATCTAATGTAATGAAAGATAACACTATGCCTAAAGGTGGCATGTCTCTTGAAAGATTATATGACTTGCAAAACTAGTTTATAGGACCAACTAATACCAAGACTTGGAGCTCGAATTTATCATCCGAACAAGCCAATTTGGGAACTTAAGAAGATCTGAAGTATGTAAACCTTGGTTCATGTTGTTCTCCACAAGAACGCCAAGCATTCATCCATTTATTCAAATAATACCATGATGTGTTTTCATGGATATATGACAACTTAAAGACATAGGATACTTGTATTATCCAACATGTCACTCCCATAAAAGAAGAGGTAAAACCTTTCCAGTAGAAACTAAGGAAATTTCATCCAACATTAGAGCCCCTGATCCAAAAATAATTGAGAAAGTTATTGGATGCTCAGATCATTTTCAAAGTTAGACATTCCACTTGGGTTTTGAATTTGGTCCCAGTCAGAAATAAGTCTGGTGAGATAAGGTTATGTGTAGACTTCCGTAATCTCAACCGGGCATTTGATAAAGATAATTACCCAGTGCCATCCATGGAACAAATCCTCCAAAAAATATCTGGGTCTGAGATGTTCTCGCTACTAGATGGTTTTTCTGGTTATAATCAAGTCGTAATGGCAGAACCAAATCATTTGAAAACCACCCTCAAGACCAAATGGGGAACATTTTCTTTTAAGAGAATGCCATTCAAGCTTATCAATGTTGGTGCTACATTTAAAAGGGCGATGGACATCTTTTTCGTGGCCTGATCGATCAAACTATAGTTGTTTATTTGGATGATGTTACTGTGTTTTCAAAAAAAAAAGATCATGTACGTCATCTGACAATTTTTTTTAAGTGATGTCACAAATATGGAATTTCTCTCAATCCAAAGAAAAGCATCTTTGGTGTGCCTGAAGGGAAAATCTTAGGGAACATCATTGAAAAGAGTGGAATTAAATTTGATCCCAAGAGGGTCAACGCTATAACTTAGATATCGTTCCCGGTGAATAAGGAAGCTATGCAATATTTTTTAGGGAAGATTAATTTCCTGTGAAAATTCATCTCTGGTTATGCTCAAATAGCTAAACCTTTGTAGGAGATGATGCACCTACACTTGATCGTGTAGGTCGTGTCGTCAGTCATGACTATGGAAAATGTTTCTCGCTTTATACCTTTTCTTTGAATTCATCTATTGCGACCATATTGACTCAAAAGGATGCTGAAGGAAATGAGCGACGAATATGGGATTTCTCTCAATCCAAAGAAAAGCATCTTTGGTGTGCCTGAAGGGAAAATTTTAGGGAACATCATTGAAAAGAGTGGAATTAAAGTTGATCCCAAGAGGGTCAAAGCTATAACTCAGATCTTGTTCCCAGTGAATAAGGAAGCTATGCAATTTTTTTTAGGGAAGATTAATTTCCTGTGAAAATTCATCTCTGATTATGCTCAAATAGTTAAATCTTTGTAGGAGATGATTAAGAAAGACATGACCTATAAATTGGAAAAAAGGGAAAAGGATGCTTTCAATCAAATTAAACAAGTCATCACTGATGCACCTACATTATTTTTCATGACTACGGAAAAATTTCCTGCTTTATACCTTTGCTTCGAATTCGTCTATTGCGACCGTATTGACTCAAAAGGATATTGGATTACAAGGGTCAGAACTTAATTATCATGCCATCAAAAAATAAGTGTATGTTGTATATAAGACAGTCAAATATTTCAAGCCCTATCTTCTAAAAGCTCACACAATCATTTTTGTGCCTCATCCAATGGTTAGAACACTCTTCATACAATAGGAGCTGGGTGAGAGGAGGGAAAATTGGATGACCTATTTAAAAGAATATGATATGGAGTTTAAACTAGTTAATACTATCAAGGGTCATGACCTCTTTCAACTTGCATCTGAAGCAAGATATGCTCCTGAACAAGACCTTTCAGGTTGGCAGCAAGAAATAGAGATGTATAATATTGAACATGTTCCCTAGACCACATCTACAATGCCATGGTATTCTGATATACGACAATTTCGAGAGCATGAAACCTTGCCCACGCATCTATAAAACAAACAAAAGAGGGATATTCGCCTTAAAGATCTATCCTACTAGCTTGTGTTATAGCTCCAAATCTCACTCTTATGGTTTGTGATGCTGCACTTATGGCCTAGGGCAACCCCTCCTTCCAGACCTGGTCCAAAAATTTAAAAAACAGTGTTTTATTCCCTATACGCGACTTTGCCCTGTGTTAAACGCGTGTACACGCGGGTCTGTCATACCCAACCCGCGTGTATCTATTAAAACACTTAAAAAAAATATAATTTCCTCTTTTTCGGGCGGTGATCGCGGGTTTACCTGCTGGATCACCTGTTAGTGCCCGTGGCCCAACTGTTCCCAACCAACTCCTAACTAAAAAACTACTTTGGAGAGGGTATAAAAAGACATCAAAGGGAAGGCCAAGGGGAGGGAGAAAGGAGAGCAAGATTATTATGCTGAGATTTTTCCCTTAGACCAGGTCTGAAGTCCTTGGTGCATTCTGCACTTCCCCCATTTTGCATAGGAAACCTTTGTTTCCATGTGTATTGGTGATCATTCATCCTTGACATCATCATTGAGTAAGACTTGGAAGGAGCTCTTGTTGGAGGCTGGAGGCTGGAACGAATCCGGGAGGAAGCTTGCTTGGAGCCTGCTGAAGGTGTTCAGGTGATATCTTTCCGATATATGTACTTTATTTGCCTTTATATATAAAGAAACACGTCTTTGTTCCCGAATAATCTTTCTTTATGCTTATGAGATTCTTGTGTTGAATTCTTATGAAAGTGGTTACTTAAAGATTTTTTATAACTAACTTTATAGCATAAAGATGATTTATATATAAACTTCTATACATGTACTGTTGTGTTCTTTGATTTGTTTGTCTTGCAGGTCAGAGAAAGAAGAAGGGAACTCCAAGAAGGGTTTGCACCCTAACGGTCTTCTCGAACGTAGGACCTTAGGTATGTACCCTAAACATTAGAATTTGCTTGAAAGTAAAAAAGATGGCTGTGTGTGTGTGTTTCTTTGTATAAGCAATTTTCAGTCTGGTAGGGTCTTAGCCCAAAGGATCCTAGGGGTATTTTCCCTTCAACCAGAATTGGCGACTCCGCTGGGGACAACACTCTTGTTGTTCCTAGTTTGGGTAGTCCTCAAGCCAATCAAGGCTCAGTCCCTCTGCTTGTTGGTTCTGACTGTCTGATATTTTCTTGAACTCCAGGCTTTTCCAGTTTTTCAGTTTGTGTTTTTTATTTTTCTTGAAACACTTCATATACACACTTTTTCTGGATTACAGAAGCGTATATACGCAAGTTGCACTAAGTAAACCCGCGTATATGCAGGTTTCCTTAGTTACAGTCGCGTGTACACGCATTCTGCAAATAATTGCAGGCGTGTATATCACATAATTTTCAAGATTTATAATTTTTCTTTTGCTGAATGTCTGTCTGGTGGTTTGGGTCAGTTTAAAACAGTCAATTCCCAGTGACAGTTCTCTGTTTAACAGGGGGCATCTTGTTTCGAACTCTCTCTAGTTATAAGGAGTTCTAGTCTTGTTTTTCGTTGATTGCAAGAGTCATTGATTTTTGACACACAAGGTTTCTGTTTAAGAATCTTGATTGCTCTGTTTCGGCAGAGTGGGAAGATTGTCTTCAAATCTTTGTGTCCATTTTGTTTTCATGACATTTATGTTTGCTTAACGAAATCGTTTTTATGACCATTTACTCCTTTGTTTCGGGAAATTTGTTTGTTACCAGTTTCTTGAAACTTGTCTTTTGATATTTTGGACTTTCATTGCTGCTTTTGATTGTCAAAAGCGTTTTCGAACACATTTTATTTTTGTTGAGTTTTCATCATTTGAAAGGTGTCAATTCACAAAAGTGTTTGGTGGCTTGTTTATCAATCATTAGTGTCAGTATTTTTGAGAGTTTTCCTTTGAAAAAGACTTTTTGGTTTGATTGAAAGAAAATCTTTTGAAAGTTTTTGAGTTTCGCTTTCTTAAACTTGCTTCTCATCTGATTTCCTTTTTTGCGAAGTGAAATTGCCTTGTTTTTTATCTTAAAACTTGTTTTTATTGTTTGGACGAAATGATTAGTAACAAATCATCTTCTATCTAAGCATTTCAGTGGCAAGACAAAATTTGGTAAAGCAGCAACTTTCCTTCTTTGTTTGCAGAGTAGTCTTAAAATCTTGCATTCACATATAGTTCTTGCATTAGCATAGCTTTGCATCCTCTTTTAGGCATGCATAGTTTTGTTAGCTTTTGTGAGTGTGGAGTTTGAAAAGAAAGCAAAAAACTTTGTTTAATTTGAAGTACATCTGAACCTCATAGAAATTGCTCTTCATCGAAACGAAAAAGTGCATGTGCATGTAGTTAGGATGGTTTCTTTTTGCGTCCTAAAAACACCACAAGTTTCACTTCCGTTACCTTTGACTTAAAGAACAGCCTAATAAAATCAAGCGCTTAATTAAAATCCACTAGAACTTTTTGTTTTAGTTATTACACCAACAAGTTTAGGATTTTAGGGCCTTGGATTAGGCGAGTGGAGAGTTAACTCTCCAAGGCCACACAAAACGTCAAACATAAGAGTCTGATTAAAGAGAGTAAATCCAACAGCGTTAGGAAGACCAGGAAAGCTCCGGATCTGGGAGTTAAGCACGAGGGTCTGTGAAGACAGGGAAGAGAGATACCCCCTCTCCTACTTGTCCGAACTTACCTCACGACTGTTCCGCCTGGCTTCTGCGACGAGTTGGTACCCATAGTTGCCTCTCCTAGGGATCTGCATAGGTGGCTGCGGAGGGGAATCCCGTGGCACCTGAGGTCGACGTTGTATCACTCTCGACAGTACTTCTGGAGGGCACCCTTGCGAAGCTTGGGGGCTTGCACCGGCGCAGGCTGTTGTTAGGAGGTCAGCGTAACTTCCTCTGTTACCTTCGCTGATAGGACTGGGCCGTCATTATCCCAGACTATCTTCGGAAGGCCCCTGACTCCGCTTTCTTGTATTTTGGTGTCCGGTCCTCAACACCCGGAGCGGAAATACTTGAAAGTTGTTTGACTGGCTGTTTCTTTAGGGACTTTATAGTGTGTGCTCTTTGCTCCTTGTATATAGTTGGCTTTAGGTATTTTTGTCTAGTCACCTTTGGACTTTGTAGTCTGAGTGACTGGCTTGCCACTCTACCGATCTTGAAAGGCTTTTGGTTGTTCTTTCAGAAGTTGTGGAGTTGCCTCCTCAAGGGCAAAGGTTTTGATTCCTTATCCATATTCTTTGAAGAGTTATTTCTATATTCCCGCAAGGGAAAGGGTCTTTGGATTACTTAGATATGGCTAATATTCCTGTGGAAACCAACCAAGGTACCCTTCCAAAAGGGGATCCTTGTGCTTTTCCTTTCTTTGGAAACGTTGGTACTCCCTTGATGGCCACTTTGAATATTCCTGGGTTGAATGTTGGACTACCCGTTTGGTTGTGGTCCACTCCGAATATTCCAAATGCTCTTGAAGCTTCTCAGATAAATGCTTTATTTCAGGGGCATCATATGGGTGCTAATTGTTCATCTTCTTTCAAAGAGAAATCTGGGATTCCTTCTTCTTCTCCTTCTTGTAATAAGAAATCGAAAAAAAGGAGAAAAAGGAAGTCAAAGAAGAAGAATAATTCTATCCTGTCATCTTCAACCTCTGCGAGTCATGTTGGAGATGAGTCTTCAGCCGCTGCAAGTCATACTGGGGGCACGAGTCTAGTCACTGCAAGTCATACTAGCACTTCATCTTCAACCTCTGCGAGTCATGTTGGAGATGAGTCTTCAGCCGCTGCGAGTCATGCTGGGGGCACGAGTCTAGTCAATGCGAGTCATACTAGCAAAGAGTCACCGACCCCTGCAAGTCATGTTCAGGACTCTCCGCAAACCACTGCTAGTCATGTTGGCGGAATGGAGGTTGATAAGAAACCTGGACGTAGAAGTTTTAAACCTAAGTTCCCTTGTAAGATATGCAAGGGAGACCATCTTACTCATTTATGCCTTGGTATTCCAGAGGTTCAAAGGATATGGTCCGAGTCTGAAAGTACTTCTACTCCTAGATCTGATATGGTTTCTCATCAATCCCATCAACCATTGGTTGATAATGTGGTACAGTCAGTGCAATCGCTGGCTGATTACACTCCTCTTTTGGGGGGTGAAGTGCCTAACAAAAGAGTCTGTTTGATCTCTAGTACAGAGTCTTCTGGTATAGGGGGCATTCCGGTTTCTTCGAATGTTCCCCCTCCAAGCTCTAAGAGTGTTTCCTTTGATTGGGATAGCCTTGTTGAGCCTCGTCTTCCTTCCGCTGCACCTTTCCAAATAAAGGTCAGGGTTAATTCCACAAATGTCTATCGATGTATGGTGGATGAAGGATCCTCTACAAGTATTATATCCTCTTTGACTTGGAAAGCTTTGGGTTCCCCAAAGTTGTTGACAGCTCAAAGTCAGTTGTTAGCCTATGATAGAAGACCTGGTGAATCTATGGGTGTTCTTCCTCAAGTGCCTATCACTTTAGGTGGGAAGACTGTCTTAATCGATATGATGGTGGTTGATAGCCCTTTAGACTTTAATATGCTACTTGGGCGTGATTATGTCTATGCTATGAATGCTGTGGTGTCTTCACTCTTTCGAGTAATGTGCTTTCCTCATAACGGGAATATTGTCACTATTGATCAGCTTGCATATGATAATCATCACCCTAATTCGACTTTACTGCAGAATGCCCCTTGGTTTGTTCCAAGTGTTCAAGTAGACTCTACCCCACCACGGGTCAATTATGTGGCATTGAATCCTCAATATTCAATTGCTTCTAAGAAGGATCCTTTGACTTATTATTCTCCTTCTTGGGACTTGGTCCCGGCAGTTGACCGAGAGATTCTTCCTATAGGGACATGGGACCCTTTAATTCCCTCTTTTGATCCTTGTAGTTCTCATGATTTCTCAGATTTTGCTTTTCCTTCACAGGAGGAACTCTTTGAAGCCATGAGTTATGACTACCAAAGGAGCCCTTGGCCTGAGCCCTGCAAGAGGTTTGTTCAGCAGAACTATTATGCGTAAGCCGCAAGGCTGCGTGGTTCCCTGTACCATATTGTATATATGAGGTACGCATTTTCAAGTTTTGTATTCTATAACACAAAGATCTTATATGAAGTTTATATGTGGGATGTATTAACTTCGTGTCTAGTGTTCCTATTTATGTTTACAGAACTTGGAAGAAGTCTCCTTTGGAAGTTTATGGTTGGTCCGTTCTGACAGGTATTGGTTCTCGAAACTCGCATATAGGTTAGGTTTTTCCGCCTGCATTATGCATTTATCAGTTTCCTTTCCCATTTTTGCCTTAGGATCGACCCCACCAAGTTATGGTGCGGAACCTTCTCATTGCTTAGAAGTATCATGACTTGTGTGGTAGAGCCTACCTTATCATGGGTGCCCTAGTTAGTACCTTTCTTGTCTCTTGGCACTCATGCTGATTTTTCATCCCTAGGCTTGGGAGTCCTCTGTAGTCCCGCCATGACTTATGCGTTGAAGACTCATTCTTCTTTGCTTCTTCGCTTCGTTCTGGCCTTATACCCTAGAGGCTCCTATGTGTGTTGAGTTGTACTTCTGCATTGCATGTTGACCATTTGCACCTTTTGGCCTATAGCCGGCTTCACTTGGACTCGTGTTTAAGCCCACTTTTTACCATGACGTCTGCAAAAATCAACCTTGCATCCCCTTGACCTCTGCAGCTTGACATACCCAGATCCGTGGAAGGAACATACCTCTGAGTGTCAATGACCAGTTTTTCACCTCCTTGCATTGAGCATAGGAACGTTCCTTTCCCAGGAACTAGAGCATCTGTTTCACCGACACTCGTTCTTTCCACTGTACCATAGCATTCTTTTATTCTTTTTCCGGCTTATCAGAAAAAGACAAAAAAATTAAATATTCCAAAAAGAGCGGGAACAGGGACATTATTTCCATTTATTGTTGGTAGCTAGAGTCAGTCGTGTCGCCCTTGAACAAAGCACTCAAAACAAAGTCTCCTCCGCTTGGGTGGGATTTAGTTTGACTTAGGTAAGCCATAACCTTGTTATCGAGTCAGTTCTCCCCCGATTGGTTATCTCTTCCAATCATATGGAGGGTTCGTTTGTGCCTCCTGCATGACGAACTTATACAGATTCATTATATGCTGCCACATAGTCACATTGAGTCGTGCTTTTGTTCAAGGGAAGTTAGCCTGAGTCGGCCTTTCTGCGGTGTCTCTTGACTCATTTTTCAGTCGGCCATCCCTGGTTGTCAGTGTCATGTCTATCATCACATCAGTTATATTGGTCCTTCACTCGTGCCGGTTTGAGAAGGTCCCCATTGACTTCTTGCTGGCGGGTCTTGTCCTTATCGACGACGACACATTGCTCTGAGGGCAGACCTAGAGACCGCACCCTGGCCCTATTTTCATTATTGATAGGTCACCTTGTGCTCAGCATCGATCAGTATCATGGGTCTTTGACTGAGTGGTTTCCCTTGTGTTCGACATCAGCATACATTATCACACATTGGGATTCGTGCAGTACCTTGGTTTCCATTTGACCCTATTGGTGGATACCTCGCCTCTGTGTCAGCTTTCATTATTGGTTGGTTCAGAGGGTTTCTGCCGTGCGCTAGCCACATCTTGTGTACGCCAGAAACGTACTTCGGTTGGGTTACTACATCTTTTTCGTCCGATTCCTTCCACATTATTGGCCTATGGGTTACACTCGCGCTAGATTGATGGAGGATGCCTTAATGCCTTCCTTCTAGCGGATCTTTCCCTATCGACTTCGACTCATTGCTCTGGGGCAAAGATCTAGAGTCCATTTGGCAGTACCTTGGGGTTTGCAGTCATTAGTGGCAGATTCCTCGCTATCGACAGTGGGAAACCATCATTGTCTCCTGATTGATAGATTCTTACAGGTGTTCGACTTCAGCTCATCTATTCACACTTGTTAGATTGTACTGGGTACCTTGACGCTCATTATCATTATCGGTGAGTAGTCTCGCGTTTGTTAACAGTATACATCAATGACCGGTAATCAAACGATTTCTCACATGGTCGACTTCAGATCATTTATTCCCATGGTGTAGAAATGTACCACGGCGGTCGGTGAAGACCTCAGGTTGTATCAGCATTCATTGGTTCACTTGACAGTTGCTCCTGTTGCTGCTAGTTGATACCATTCCACCTTATATGTTGCAGTCAGTCATGGCGACATTCTATATGCTGGCACCTGAGTTTGCAGTGTAGTACCATCCTATTCCATCATGTTCAGTTGGTACCTTATGGGATCAGTCTTTGATTTCAGTGATCCGTTGCATCTTTCAGCATCATTGACAGTTTTATATGTGACATTCAGACATGTACTTACTCATTATGATCAGATGATCCATTATGTATTTTACAGTCATTTATACTTGTATACTTAGTGGATCCGCTTGTACTTGATATGCGGACATGCTTTACTTTTCCTGAGCATGGGTATGCCCGCCTCAGACAGTGTTTCTTTCTGATCTCCTTTCGGTGGCTTGGCAGGCTGAATTCTGGTGAAGTCCTCCTCGGTTTTTCGGAAGAGTTCCTTTCCTTGTACTTACTTAATGTATTTCGGCCATCATGTTCCCCTTCTGACCTCATACATTAGGGGGCATCTGTTATAGCTCCAAATCTCACTCTTATGGTTTGTGATGCTGCACTTATGGCCTAGGGCAACCCCTCCTTCCAGACCTGGTCCAAAAATTTAAAAAACAGTGTTTTATTCCCTATACGCGACTTTGCCCTGTGTTAAACGCGTGTACACGTGGGTCTGTCATACCCAACCCGCGTGTATCTATTAAAACACTTAAAAAAAATATAATTTCCTCTTTTTCGGGCGGTGATCGCGGGTTTACCTGCTGGATCACCTGTTAGTGCCCGTGGCCCAACTGTTCCCAACCAACTCCTAACTAAAAAACTACTTTGGAGAGGGTATAAAAAGACATCAAAGGGAAGGCCAAGGGGAGGGAGAAAGGAGAGCAAGATTATTATGCTGAGATTTTTCCCTTAGACCAGGTCTGAAGTCCTTGGTGCATTCTGCACTTCCCCCATTTTGCATAGGAAACCTTTGTTTCCATGTGTATTGGTGATCATTCATCCTTGACATCATCATTGAGTAAGACTTGGAAGGAGCTCTTGTTGGAGGCTGGAGGCTGGAACGAATCCGGGAGGAAGCTTGCTTGGAGCCTGCTGAAGGTGTTCAGGTGATATCTTTCCGATATATGTACTTTATTTGCCTTTATATATAAAGAAACACGTCTTTGTTCCCGAATAATCTTTCTTTATGCTTATGAGATTCTTGTGTTGAATTCTTATGAAAGTGGTTACTTAAAGATTTTTTATAACTAACTTTATAGCATAAAGATGATTTATATATAAACTTCTATACATGTACTGTTGTGTTCTTTGATTTGTTTGTCTTGCAGGTCAGAGAAAGAAGAAGGGAACTCCAAGAAGGGTTTGCACCCTAACGGTCTTCTCGAACGTAGGACCTTAGGTATGTACCCTAAACATTAGAATTTGCTTGAAAGTAAAAAAGATGGCTGTGTGTGTGTGTTTCTTTGTATAAGCAATTTTCAGTCTGGTAGGGTCTTAGCCCAAAGGATCCTAGGGGTATTTTCCCTTCAACCAGCTTGGCCATGAAGTGCTTTTTAGAAAGCACCACAATGGTGTCATGCTAAGATGCCTTGAGCCACAAGATACACATAAGGTACTGAAAGATTTGCACGATAGACTAGTAGGTAGTCACTACATGGGTGACACAACTACGCATAAAGTGACAAGGGATGGTTATTATTGGCCTAGTTTATTTAAATATTCTCATGCTTATGTTCACAAGTTCCCATCTTGTTAGAGATGTTCTGGTTGAGATCAGAAGTAAGCCACTCCACTATTACCAGTAGCAGTTGGGGAACCTTTCCAACAGTGGGGCCTAGATGTTATCAGAGAAATATTTCCACATTCGTCAAAGAAACACAAATATATTTTGATATTGACAAATTATGTTACTCAGTGAATAGAAGCAGTTCCCTTAAGACAAGTAAACGACCAGGAAGTCATCCACTTCTTAAAGTAGAATATCATAATCAGTTTTGACATTCTGATGCTTTTTTTTTTGATAATGTGACTTATTTTTCTTCATTGAAACTTTATGAATTCAAATTATAAAATGGGATTGTATTAAAACATGCATATAATTATTATCCGAAGGGAAATGGTTTGGTTGAATCGAAAAATAAAACTCTTTTCCACATAATCAAGAAAACAATTTCCTTTGAGCAAAGGAATTGGCACAATGCTTTAATGAATGCATTATGACTAACTGTGTAACTCATAAGAACTCCCTTAAAACATCACTGTACTTTTTGGTTTATGGTAAAGAATCCATCTTTCCTATAAAATGTATCTCCCAACCTTGCAACTTTGCCAAGAGTCCCAAAGTATACCTTTCCTTCTGGTTTGGAGAAGGATAGATATGCTCAAACTTGAGGAAGAAAGGATCAAATCCAAAGAGAGATTTGTCATTCATCAAAACTATGTTAAGTGCTGGTTTGACAAGAAGTTTGCAAGGTCTAAGAGTTTCGATGTGGGTGACCTAGTACTAAAGTGGGATAAAGCCCATGAAGAGAAAGGAAAACACACGAAGTTCCAACCTTTATGGATTGACCCGTTTACCATCAAAGAGATAATCGGTCATAATACCTTCAAGTTTAAATCCTTAGATGGGAGGATTGATGTTAGGATTACCGACACTTGATCCGTGGCTTGACACCCGATTGGTCCATGAGTTCTATTTAAAGCGCATGGAGGGTCATTGTTCGGGTAATCCGTGCATGAGAGAAGCTTATGTAAATTTTCATTCTTTGATTAATAAATTGCCTGTAGTACCCATGTTGGGACATGCCATGGACTGTTTCCCTCCTTGCACTTTGAGGGTTTTAACCACGTCAAAAATACCGGTGTATTGATTTGAGATCTGGTTGTGAGCGGTGTCCTTTTGGTGTTCTTTTTGAGGAACTTACCCTGTAAATTCCTACATGGTATCAGAGCTATTTGAGGGCCGCGTCCATTGGTGATCCAAATCTGAAGCCGGTAGAACTGCATGCGGCTGTCGTTTCCTAGATCTGCTGTTTCTGACTGCTTTCGGGCCGAGAGGACTGCTCTGTTGCGTTCAGAGCATCTGTTCCAGTGAGGAACCCCTTTCGTTTCACGCAAAAAGGTTTCCGGTAGCCCTAGCTGCGTCATTTTTCAGATCGGGAGGTATACAGTGTTTTTTTTTTTGCAGTTTACTGTTATTTTCTCTCTGCTTATTTCGGTCTCAGTTTATTTAGCCTTTTTTTAACCGGATCTATACCTTTCATTTCTGCGTATGCTCTTTGCCCTGCGACTCTGTGCAACTTGGGCAAATCAGAAACAGAAAGGAAGGATTTTTCTCATGCATATGCTCTTTTCCCTGCACCTTAGTGTGATCTCGGAAAATCAGAAACATTGAGAAAAATATTTAGTTTTTCGGCTAAAGCTAACTTTGAGATTTTTTTTTATTTTTATTTTTTTAAATTTCTAGTTTTTTGGCTAAAGCTAACTTCGAGCCGCAAGGTTCGTTTTTCTTTGCATATTCGTGTTGGGTTTTGTGTTTTGTATTTTGTAGGGAAAAAGAGCTTTCTCAAGGCAAGCACGCAAACCAAGGCCCCCCCACCCTCTCTCTCTCTCTCTCTCTCTCTCAAATTTTTTGTATAGATCAATTGGTTCAAAGCTATTTTAAGAGAGTAGAGGTCTTGGGTTCAAGTCTCCATTTTGTGGGGGCGGATTTTTTTCATTCCCGCACATTCGCGCACTTTGCCGGCAACGTCAACAATTTGTTTTTTAAAAAGCCATAACTTCTTCATCTGGAAGCCTTTTTCAGAGCCGTTTTTTTTTAAACCGCCTATTTTTTCGAGATCTATCCATTGGAACACTTACTTTCAGCATCTTCAGCTTCAGTTTTTTTAAAAAATGGAAAGTCCATGCCAAGTCATTCTTGACAGCACTAACTACTTCCAATGGGTAGCCTACATGGAAGATTTACTTAGAAGTAAAGGTCTCTTCAGAATAGCCACAGACCAAGAGAAGAAACCAAAAGATGAAGACAAGACTGCAAAATGGGAAAATAGACAAGATCAAGCACGTGGTTTGATAGGGATGTCTATTTCTCCTGATCTTAGATTCCACATTGCAGAACTTGATACTCCTCATGAAGCATTAGAAAAACTCGCTAAAGTTTTTGGGATTAAAAATGAAATTAGAGCCCATCAACTTGAAAATGAGCTGCTTACTTTGGATCCTAATAATTTTTCTTGTATTGAAGATTTCTTGTCCAAATTCAAGACCCTTAGATATCTCTTGGAAGGTGTTAAAGTTAAGAAAGAAGATGGTAACCTTATTTATTCCATCCTTACTAAGTTGGGACCAGCCTACTCTGTATTTGTTTCCACTTTCCATTCTACAAGGGAAGCTTTCATTTGTCAAGGAAAAGACTACAAGGCCCCTTCCTTTGACTCCTTTTGTGATTCCTTAATAAGAGAACAAGAAAAACTCTTACACCTTGGTCTTCTTAATCTTGGAAACTCTTCCACGAAAGCGTTAGCCGCCCAACATCAACCAAATTCAAAGAATCCTAAGAAGTCATATCCTCAAAAGAATGGTCCTAAACCATCTCAGCCTCAAAATGAAAGATCATTTCAGCAAAATGATAAGACCAATAAAAACAAATGGAAGAAGACTGATAGACATTGTAACTTTTGTAATCGAGATGGCCACTTAGAATCTAAATGCTTTAAGAAGATGGAAGCCTTGGAAGCCGCAATGAAGAAACATAACATCCATGTGGAGCCTACTTCAACTTCAACTTCCGGAATGGCACTTTCTGCATGTCATTGTCAATCATCTCAGTCTGGTTATGCATTAAATGTATCTTCTTCTTCTTCTCATTCTCATGAGTGGCTCATTGATTCTGGAGCCTCTTGTCACATGGCCAAAAACCAAGCCATGTTTTCTTCTTTAAATGATTGTAACACCAAAAATATATATGTTGGTGATGATAGATCTCTTAATGTTGTAGGGACTGGAACTGTTCATCTAGACAATGGTCAGTTTAATGATGTATTATGTGTTCCAACCTTATCCTGCAACCTTCTATCTGTCTATCAGATAACTCATTCAGGTGAAGGTAAAATTGTTGAATTTTCACCTCATGATGTTGTAATCAAGGATCTAAAAGATCCTAAACAGATTCTAGCTACTGGTCTTGCTATGATTCCAAAAGGTTGTATAAGTTTCACAACTTTGGGTCATCAAATCTTCCCTCAGTATTTGTTGCTCATAATGATGAAGTGAGCAAACTTTGGCATGAGCGATTTGGTCACTTAAACTATCGCTCCCTTCAGCATCTATGTAAAGAAAATATGGTGACAGGTCTTCCTATGGTATCTTGCAGAGATGGTGTTTGTTCCGGATGTGTACTCGGAAAACATCATCGGGACAGTTTTGATAAACGTGCCTCTTGGCACGCCTCAGCCCCTTTACAGCTTGTGCACAGTGATTTATGTGGTCCTCTTCCTGTTGCTTCATTCTCTGGCTGCAAGTACTTCTTAACTTTCATTGATGATTTCTCCAGACGCACTTGGGTATACTTCTTAAAACTCAAGAGCGAAGTATTTAACACCTTTTTGGCCTTCAAAGCCTTTGTTGAAAAACAATCTGGACATCAAATTCTTAAGCTAAGAACTGATAATGGTGGAGAATATGTTAAAAACACATTCATCAACTTTTGCACCGAAAATGGAATTCAAATGCAACATACTGTTCCATACACTCCACAACAAAATGGTGTAGCTGAAAGGAAAAATCGCACCTTAAAGGAAATGGCTAATTGTATGCTGCAATCTAAAGGACTCAGTCTTAGTTTTTGGGCCGAAGCAATTAATTGTGCAAATTATATAATCAATCGCACTCCTACTAAGGTTCTAGAGAATATCACTCCAGAAGAAGCTTGGAGTTCCATTAAACTAGATGTAAGTCACTTTCGTGTGTTTGGAAGTGAAGCATGGGCCCATATTCCAGATGAAAAGCATAAAGCTTTAGAACCTAAGAGTGAGAAATGAACTTTTGTTGGATATTTTGAAGATGTAAAAGGTTATAGACTTATTCCATTTAAGTCCAAAAATGTTATCATTAGAAGAGATGTAAAGTTTGATGAAAATAAATCGGCCTGCGAGCCTAGTCCAGCGAATGTGCCACCTCTTCTTATCTCTTCTACTTTTGAAAACATTTCTTCTTCAGATGATGAAAGTGAGGATGATAATCCTCCCCCTCCTTCTCAGGATCCTCAACTTCCACGATGGGTCCGTGCTACTCGGGATGCAGCAGGTGATCTTGCCGGTGATCCTACAGATCAGCGACGTACACGTTCTCAGTTTGAAAGAGCCTCTTCTTTACTGGCTCAAGCTCCAGTAAATCATGATCCTGACACTTTTGCAGAAGCTTCAGGCCATCCACATTGGGAAGCAGCTATGAATGAAGAATATCATTCATTGATGACAAATGATACATGGGATCTTGTTCCTCTACCAAAGGGACGCAAACTTGTTAGATGCAAATGGGTTTACAGAACCAAGTATGGACCAGATGGGAAAGTTGATAAACATAAAGCTCGTCTCGTTGCTAAGGGCTTTTCACAGGTTGAAGGCATTGACTACACTGAAACCTTCTCCCCTGTTGCCAAAATGAACTCTATCCGCCTTGTTCTTTCCCTTGCTGCCTCTTTAAAATGGGAAGTCCATCAGATGGATGTTAAATCTGCCTTCTTGCATGGGGACTTGCAGGAAGAAATCTATATGGAACAACCCATTGGCTTCATACAAATAGACTCCAGCCTTGTTTGTCGACTTAAGAAATCCCTTTATGGCCTCAAGCAAGCTCCTCGGGCTTGGTATGCCAAAATGGATAGCTTTCTTTTAGAATCTGGCTTTTCTAGGTGTCATTCTGACAATACTGTCTACACCAAGAAAGTGGGCAACTCTCTTATCATCCTTGTTCTTTATGTTGATGATCTTATTCTTACTGGTAGTGATCCCAACCTTATAAACCATGTGAAGTCCAGCCTTAAAAAGAAATTTGAAATGACAGACTTAGGACACTTACACTATTTTCTCGGTCTTCAAGTCTTGCAATCCCAGGAGGGTATTTTCCTTTCCCAGTCCAAGTATGCTTGTGATATTCTTCGTCATTTTCACATGGAAGACTGTAAGCCAGCCCCTTCTCCCTTTCAGTCTGGAGTCAAACTTTCAGTCTCTTGTACTTCTCCTGAAGTTGATGCTACCTTATACTGTCAACTTGTCGGAAAACTCTTGTATTTAACCCATACTCGTCTTGATCTTTCCTTTGCTGTTGGCCTTGTTGCTCGTTTTATGCAAAACCCCCGTGAAAGTCATTGGAAAGCAGCTAAAAGAATACTTCGTTATGTTCGAGGTACAGTACAGTTTGGGATTCATTACAGTGCCAAAGCAGCTCCTCTGTTAGTTGGTTTCACTGATTCTGATTGGGCTGGTGACCCTGATGATCAGAAGTCTACTGCCGGTTATGTCTTCACTCTTGGTTCAGGACCTATTACATGGGCTTGTAAGAAACAGGCTGCCATTTCTCTTTCGTCAGCAGAAGCAGAGTATCGTGGTGCCGTGGAAGCTAGTAAGGAAGCCTTGTGGCTTCGTCAGATCCTATCAGAGTTTGGCTTTGAGCAGCAGCATCCAACCACACTTTGGTGTGATAATCAAAGTGCCATTCAGCTATGCAAAGATCCAGTCCAGCATCAGCGCAGCAAACACATTGAACTACACATGCACTTCATCAGAAAGCTTATTCATGACCATGTTCTTGAAGTGCAATATTGTCCAACAGATGATCAGGTTGCAGACATCTTCACAAAGGCTCTCACAGAGGCGAAGTTCGCTAAACTTCGATATATGCTTGGAGTTCAGGAAGTTGTCACTAAGGGGGGATAGGCTCTAGTGCCTCCTTCCTTCTCCTATTGTGTCATATTTGTAAATCCTTCAATCCTATCCCAAGTTGTTCTTAAGGGGGGATGTTAGGATATTCCGACACATAGGATATAGTTAAGTTCAACTTGGTCTAGTATAGAGTTAGGTTAGAGTTAGGTAAAGTGTGTTTCTTTACCGTTGTACATTTTGTAACTTACAATCCGACGGTCACGATATGTAGTGATCCGACGGTTCACTCTCACCTCGGTATTACCGACACTTGATCCGTGGCTTGACACCCGATTGGTCCATGAGTTCTATTTAAAGCGCATGGAGGGTCATTGTTCGGGTAATCCGTGCATGAGAGAAGCTTATGTAAATTTTCATTCTTTGATTAATAAATTGCCTGTAGTACCCACGTTGGGACAGGCCGTGGACTGTTTCCCTCCTTGCACTTTGAGGGTTTTAACCACGTCAAAAATACTGGTGTATTGATTTGAGATCTGGTTGTGAGCGGTGTCCTTTTGGTGTTCTTTCTGAGGAACTTACCCTGTAAATTCCTACAATTGATACCCTTCTCATAAATGGCAAATATTTGAAGCATTATTTTCAATAGTAGCTCTAACTTTCATTTCTTGTACAATTTGTCCTTTTATTTTTATTTTCGTCAGTGTCAAACATATGTGTGTCACTTTATTCATGTCATGTATTGTTCTATTCCTTGTTCATTGTACTTAAATAATACCTTGTGTGAAAAGTTTAGGGCTCAAAAATACTTTGTGGTAGAATAAAAGATAAAATGTGACAACCAGAATACTTGGATTTTTGTTTGTTATTATTATTTGTTTTGGGAAGATATAGGTTGAGCTAAGTCTGGATGGAAAATATGATGCACTCAAAATGAAAACCTTAGGGGAACCTATTAAATCCACATCTATGTTAGTATCCAAACTACTCAACTTGGTATGAATCTACTTGTGTGTTACACGCTTGTCCAATCTAGTAGAGAAAGGATAAGGGGAAAATCTAATGCGAGCAAACAAATATTAAAGGTTATATAAATACTTCTCTGAAGGGGAAACCTACTCGGATCTCAATAAGTCGATATCCCTCTTCCGCCCATTGAAAATAATGAGTGTCGAAGCATAGTCCTATTAAATAAATAAATAAAGGGTGAAAGAAGAGAAAGGCTTCCTGCACAGGGAGGTGAAGTAAGCGATTTTTCCAGGTTACTATCCAGGACTGTTGGCTGCGAAGAAATTTTTGTGCTCCTAAAGTGACTTCGTCAGGGTACTCTCTAGGTCTTCTAGCAACGGAGCAACACCAAAGATGAAAACTCATACTTTGAATATCATAAAATCTCTGCACACATCACCCTTTCTTGGATTGAACAATTGTGATATGGCATATCTTTATGTGTTGAACCAAGTGAAAGAAAGTGAGGTACTATGTATATAACCGAGTCGAAAGGGGGAAATCAAGGCAATCTAATTTGTGAATAAATACTTTCTAAAGGGATAAACCTTTAAATTGAAAATATATTCCTATATAGAGAAGTTGAAGCTCACCTAGTGTGTCACCAAGTGTTGTTATTGCTACAACACCCTCCAAAAATTTCACTGCATTCAAATTTTGGAGCCTAATTCACCATCATATCTAGTGTCACCTTAGTTATCAAGTGGAGTTTCAAGTTTTATTGATCATCCTTATTTATCATTACATTGATTAGAAAATATTTAGTGCATTTCATGGTCGTAACAACTTTGTTGTTGTAAAACGACACCTTTTAGTCGCAGTCACACACACTTTGTTTGTTGTACTTTAGGAATGTATGTAAAGTGGCATTTTTATGTCTATTTATCATTGTTCAAACTTGTCTAAGATTTCTTGATGAGTTGGTATATGTTGCACATAATTTTATGTCTAAATGCATTGTGTTCACCCCTCATTCTATCCTCCAGACTTAGATAAATTTTGGTTGCAAAGTGAACCCATTAAGGCAAGAGTGCATGAGTGCACTCTTAAGACTTGATTGGGAATCCTTCGTTGTTCAGAAGTTTTCCCTACGCCCTCCAAGAGTGCATAGTGCACTCCTAAAGAATATTCCCCCTTACTTGTTCTGAAATGCACCCTTGAAGAACCAAGTCTTCCTTTGAGAACACTCCTTCGACTCGAAGAAGTGCGCCCTCCTTGAGAACATGAGCACACCCCTAAGACTCGAAGCTTAACTCCTTCAACCTTAAGAAATGTACATTGCACCCTAATTGGCCCTTTGAGCACATAAGTGCACTCTGAAGCCCTAAAGTCTCCTCCTTCGTCCTTCTACACTGCACTTTGCGCCCTCCTTTTCCTTCCTAAGCACATGACCACACCTCAAAGCCCTCAAGCCTCTCCCTTTAGTGCTCATCTCTATTCCATGCACCCTCCTTGTCTCACTTGAGCGCACAGTTCACTTGGGAAGCCTGAAGCCTCATCCTTTGTCCCTCGTACATGCACCCTGTGCCCTCCCTTAAGTTCTTCTCTCTCTTGAGCGCATGGGAACATCCAAAACCCCGGAAGCTTCTTCTCTTCATCCCTTCAACATTTTGAAGTGCACCCTTATGCCCAAGAGCTCTCTTTGCTCTCCCAAGTGCATTGTCAAGGCATGCACAAAAAATATGCATGAAACATGTTAAAATAGGATATTTTTAGGCTGATCATTTCTTGTCATGAGTGATTGCAATTACATGTATTTTAGGAATATCATGGTAGGCATTCACAAAGAATATAGTGTAAAGAAGACATACACAGGAAGCATCAAAGAAACAAGTCTTGATGATCGAAGTAGCCTGATGACTCCATGGGATCAAAGACCATTTGGAGGGTGAATACATCAATGATTGGAAGTTGCATTAAGAGTAAAGGCACAAGTGGTAGCCATGTAAACATTCAAGTAAGTCCATGTCATCAGTCACTATGAGTCCCAATCATCAAATATAGTGACTTGTCATGTCTCATAACATGATGATGACTTATGTAATAATTGCAAAGACAAATAAGCGGAAGTCCAAGAGTCATGTATGGACAAAAGATCCATGGAATTCGAAAAGACATGTAATGTCAAGAGTCATATCCAATTCCAGAAGTCATTTGGAAGTCCAAAGGTTTTAGAAGTCCAAAGGTCATTAGGAGTTGGAAAGTCAAGAGTCATGAGGATGTGAAAGGTCATGCCTAAAGTTATAAAAGGATCCTCATTACTCATGCAAAGGAGTTTTAACCTTGATTTCTCCCATAGATATTATAGAGATAGAGCTATTACTTTTGGGGAGCAAGTATTGGCTCTAATCCTCCACTATTGAAGCTAGTGGTGTTCATTGTACTTATGTATCTTGAAACTTTTGCTTAATACTTGAAGCCTTTTGTCCAACACATTTTCATGCATGGATTGTGGATGTTTTAAGACTATTATTTTAATGTTTTCAATTCATTTTGGCTTTTACATGTACTAGAGTAATTGAACTATTTCAGTGACTTTGGTGCTAAACTTACTGGAAATGTGTTGTAATGATTTAACGATCGTGGCATCTATGTGAACTATTTTTATTGATGTTAAATGATTCTTTGTTATATATGCATGTGACTCCATTAGATTATTACTATTACTTTCCTTTTAGAGGCTCGCTTTCTCTCCCTCATAGTGAAATAACCTTGATACATCAACAATTCAACATTACACAAGGCATAATCTCTTGCTCATTCAAAAGAACATGTGTGACTCTCTCTCATGCTAACTGCCTAAGCCAAGCCATATATTTAAGTAAACGACAGTCACACCATATTCCATATGGGAATCCTACACCAAATGGTGTGAGGTCTAATTGAGACCTCATATCGGGGAGATCCCCTATATGTTGGCATCATATAACACCGTCAACACTTTGGTATACTTCTAGGATACAAATGAATGACATAGTCATAATATCTAGTAGGTGGATGTCCCTTAGGAATTAATCTAAATACCTTGGAACTATTTTTGATAACTTTATGGAGATCACTCGATATAGATGATATTGTCATTTGAGCATTTATTGAAGACAAATGTACAATTACATCCTACTTCTCCTTTTGAGTAGTTTTTCATTCCATTAGAGCTTATCATTTTAAATGGTTTTCCTTAGATACCTCTGAGTTTAATTTACTTTCCTTTTGAGCTAAATATTATTAAGAGATCTTGAAAATTAAAGGTTACTATTCACAATGATTGTAACCAATGGACCCCTAATACGACATCAACACCACCCATTTGTATTTTAATCTTGGGACTATCCAATAGATACTCCCCCATATTGAAATTAATACTATGGCACCTCCTTCAATGTTGGAAATTTGATGGTGTATAAGTGGTTGTGGAATTTATGTCAAACAAGGGTTAGCATGATGATTAGGTGATTGGATGGAACTCCATGGTAGTTTTAGGCTTCTTGTATAGAATCATCATAGTAGTAGACTTACTGAAGAAGCCATAAAATGATCATCATGGTAGTTGGTGTTCAACTGGCCAAAGAGTCAATGGGAATAAAATTTTGTAGTCACCTTTCAAGAAACATAAGGAATAAAAGCCTATATTAAACCCCTCCCATTGGAAAGTGCTCTGAATAATATTTCTAACGATATGTGGAAGTCCAAAAATGGACTCCTGGATCAAAAGTTATGGTCTACTGAAGTTTCAAGGATGAAATCCTTAGGAAGGAAAGAATATCGACGATTGCATATCGGAGGTCCAAAGATATCGACGATCACATTATCGAAGGTTTAGAGAATCAGGCACATTTACGATCACATATCAGAGGTTAGGAAAATCAGTGCATCACAACATTAGAGGTCCAGAGAAATTGGGGATCACATACCATAGGTCTAGAGGTATCGGTGATCACATATAAGAGGTCCTCAGATATCAGAGAATTGGCACATCGGAAGGTCGAAGAATCAGATAATCACAACTTCTTAAGGTGACAATCTTTAAAAATTTGTGATATGCTTAATGTGCTGATATTGTTAAAAGCCACCGGGGAACTCCAATAAAGATTAACAAAGGATTTCATCCCAAAACCAAAGGCAGACAGGCCCTTTTCACTTTCCTCTAGAAGGATACGTGGTGGCATATGATTGGTCCTGATAAACTACTGTGGCATCCGATGTCAGCATGATGTGGCGGTATGATAGGACACTTGGCATGCACTTTTGGAATTTTGAGGGGCCTAAGGGGGGAAATCTGTTAGGCCCCTACACTAGTAGTATAGGGGCCTACATGTTAGGCCCTTATACTACTAGTGTAAGGGCCTAACAAAATCTGGGTGACATGTGTCACCACTCACGAAGTGCCACGTGGAGTGATGACATCATATCGGAGGTTGAGGATGTTGGCACTTTATAACATTAGGCAATGTTGGGAAAAATAGTGAGAGGGGGGGTGAATCAGTATTTTAAAAACTCATAATAATAATTTTATTTTCTAAAGTGTATACGTGACTTGACTGAAACCAACTAGCATATATACGTGACTATTGTAAAAGAAACTAGCGTATGCTCAGCAAACTTGTAAAACAACTAATTCTTTATCTTTTAAACTTGAACTAGAATGTAAGGGATTTATCAAACATTTGATAAGCAGTAAACATGTGTAGTAAGAACATAGTAAAGTATCACACATAAGTAACACACATGAAACCAAGACTTAAGGTGGAAACCCAATGTGGGAGAAAACCACCGCTGATGTCGTCTCAGTCTTCAAAACTTATTAATATAAAAAACTTCTTACATTCTTGTATTGGTGTAGACTCATACCAGTACACAGGCACCCACTTGCTAAAGGCGACAACCTTCACTTGTTCTCCAGCTTCTACTAGAAGGGAGCTCCAACCCCCTGATCTGATCACCAGCTACTTCTGGCAGGAAGCTTTGACTTTCTTCACTGAAGGCTCAAACCCTCAGCGACATCCATGGACCACGTTTCATAAATTTTCACACTAGATCCAATACCAGCAATTATGCTCAATCATCACTGTAATAAAATCATCAATCTCTAACACACATAATCAACTAATCACTGAAACCTAATCAAATGACACTTAATAAAAACTCAACCAATCAACTGGAAAAATCATATCACTGTAACCAGTACACAGAACTGAACTCAGAACACTGCATCAACACACAAAATCAACTGCAACCTTGATCATTCAAATTCCAAAATGTATACGCTACTTCACTTAAGGAAACTCGTGTGCATACACGCTTTTCTATAGAGAACCCTGCGTACAAGTCTTAATATACTGAAAACTTGTAATTTTGAATCAGACACAGAGTTGACCAGAGATATTCTGAAATATTCTGTTATCTTACATAACCGTCATACAGTCAACAACATCAATAATCTTTTCAACCAATCATGTAAGCAAATTCAACTTCATCATTCAATCAATTCTACTTAAGATATTATCACTCAACCCAGATCAACATGAGGACATCATTGACAGATGGTAGAGAAGAAGCAACATTGACCAGGTTGATCAGTCATTTATGAACAAAAACCCTTACTTTATATACACGACTTTGAAGAAGCAAACCTGCGTGTATATGTGTTTTTCTTGAGACCAACCAGTGTATAGATCTGCAAATTTTGACTTAAAATTGCGCGACTCTTTAGAACTTCAAAAAGACCTAGATCATAATATTCAGAGATAAAAACATGCATCAGTACTTAGATCTAGTCAATCCATGAGCATAACGTACAATGAAAAGTCAGTTCAGGTCTCATGATCCCGATCCATCATTATATTCATCGATGCATAATTATTTTAGATCTATGTGACAATTATGGCCCTTACAATGAAAATATACTTCAGATTGAAGTATTCATAAAAAATCCTTTCACTTGCACATGTAGCACTTTGATCTTCACCTCTTTATATAGTTTATCCCTTATCCAATACCATGAGTCAAAACTACATTAGTGCCAGTGGTAATCTTTGACGGGATCAATATCTGTTTTCACGCTCATTACTATGGGCCAATACCATGGTAAGGACCCCTGGTATTTAGAATACCATGGTGCTAAAACCATATGATACTTTACTTCACCAAACTCATGTGTATATGTGACTTGGCCTTGACAAACCCGCGTATAGATTTTCAAAAACTTGTATCAAAATTCTGATTCTGATCTGTAAACCTTTGACCCATCATTTTGGTATTATGTTCCATCATTATGTCACCTTTGAACTAACCTGTGGATTCATCTAGTTACCATATACTTGTTCTGTTACAAGTGAGTTTCCATCAAGGACAACACATGCATCATAATGCCAACAATCTCCCCCTTTGGACTTAATGGAAACCATGTTGGTGTTGATCACCTCAACCTGTAGAAACCTGTTAGATACATCAAATAACCATTATTCAAACACCAAGATATTCTCCCCCTTTGACATCAAGGGAAAAGGGCATATCAAATCTCCCCCTTGGGATCTGATTTGCATTAGACTGTCCATGCTCCCCCTGAGCACATGTTGAATCTTCAAAAAGATTTTCAAATGAAGAATATGACTCTATAACTCAACTAAGTATGACCTTTCTATCACCAAGTACTCATACTTACATCAATAACCTGACCAAGTGGGGATACATATTTGACTCAACCACCTAACCAACCAAGTGGGATCACATTTTTTACACTACCACCCAACCAAGTGGGATTACATATTCGACATGACCTCAAAATTCCATACATGACTTAATATGAAAATTATTACATTAAATATCTCCACATTATTTTTACATCAAATGACATATATGACATTAATAACTGAGACCAAAAGATCTTAAAAGAAGCATAATTCAGCAACCATAATGCCAACAATGCATTATATTCTGCAAGGATAATTCTCCCCCTGAACCCATGCTACATGTTCATGTTCAACAACTCATTCATCAATGCATCTTCATTAATCAGATAAATATCAATGAGAAAAACATAACTCAATACCATATCAGCAAATTGTGCCCATCAACACCAAACCAAGAAAAATCAAATCATAGCTGTTAAAAGCATGTTAGAGGCTAATCTTGAGTCTGTCCCACTGTTTTCCTATCGGACAAAAACATACGTGGCTATTTGCAAGGAAACTCACGCATATACATGACTATACTTCATGAAGCCCACATATAGCCAATAACCTTATGAATTTTCACCTGTAGACTGAGCAGACTAGATTAACAACAAAATGAGATAGAGACAACTCTCAGTTTCTGTATGAGATATTCAAATGCTTCTCTGGGAAGGGGTTTAGTAAATATATCAACAACTTGTTCTTTGGAGGGAACATACTCCAATTTAACCTTTTGCTCAAGCACTTGTTCTCGTAGAAAGTGATACTTAATGGGAATATGCTTAGTCTTGGAGTGCATAACAAGATTTTTCAAAATACAAATAGCACTTGTATTATCACATAAGATGGAGATGGGTGGAGAACATTTGATTTGTATATCCTATAATGTTTGCATCATCTAGAGAAGTTGTGTGCAACAAGATGCAATAGCTACATATTCTGCTTCTGCTATAGATAAGGCAATGGAACTTTGTTTCTTGCTGAACCAAGATACCAATCGAGGCCCCATGTAAAATGCACCTCCATTAGTGCTTTTCCAGTCATCAACATTTCTAGCTCAATCCACATCTGTCTATGCATGAAGGGTAAGATCTGCATCTTTAGGATACCATAGACCAAAATCTTGGGTTCCTTGGAGATATTTGAATATTCTCTTTATTGCCTGAAGATGTGATTCCTTTGGATTGGCTTGGAAATGTCCAACAATCCCAACTACATGCATGATATATGGTCTGGTACCTATTAGATAAAGCAGACTTCCAATCATAGACATGTACTTTGGTTGGTTTACTATGGGAGAATCATCATTATAGCTGAGGCTACATCCTGTCATCATGGGAGTACATGTTTGCAATCTTCCATCCCATACTTCTTCAGAATCTACTTGAGATATTTTGTTTGTGAGAGAAAGATGCCATCTTTTTCTTGTTGCACTTGTAGACCAAGAAAATAGGTTAGTTCCCCAAGTAAAGACATTTCAAATTCTTGTTGCATAACAAAAGCAAAGTTTTGACTCATAGATTCTTCATTACTGCCAAAGATGATATCATCAACATAAACAACAATAATTAACAGTTTATCACCCTCAAATTTTGTGTACAAGTTGTTGTCTGTGGATCATTTTGTGAAACCTTGTTGTTGAAGATATTTGTCAAGACGATAATACCATGCCCGTGGAGCTTGTTTTAGCCCATATAAAGCCTTTTTGAGTTTGCATACAAGGTTTTCATCATTCCCCAAAATGAATCCTTTTGGTTGTTCAATATATACTTCTTCTTCTATATCTCCATTAAGGAAAGAAAATTTTACATCCATTTGATAAACTTTGAAATTTTGAAAACTTGAAAATGCAAGAAACATTCTTATGGCTTCAAGTCTAGCTACTGGTGCAAATGTTTCTTCAAATTCTATACCTTCTTGTTGAGCATAACCTTTACAAACAAGTCTATCTTTGTTCCTAATGACCTCTCCGTTTTCGTTCAACTTATTTTTGAATATCCATTTTGTCCCAATAAAGTTTTGATCATGAGGCCTTGGAACCAATTCCCAAGTGTCATTCTTTTCAATTTGATCAAGTTCTTCATTCATGGTCTTAACCCAACATTCATATTTACTAGCTTGATTTACATTTAGTGGTTCAATGGTGGAAAATAAAGCTAGATAACTAGAAGATCCTACAAGGGTTCTTCTTGTTTGTACCCCAGATTCCTTTTCTCCTAGAATTTAAGTTTTTGGATGATTCTTTTGAACATACCTGGATGGAGCCTTTTCTTTGTCTGATGTTTCTTCTTCTGCTGTTTCATTAGTTTCTTCTTCTATTTCATTGCAATTTCATGTGGGAAAGTATTCATCATCATCATCATATTTTGCTGATGTTACCCTTTTGGGCCTTGTTCTTGCTTCATCAATCATAACATCAATGCACTCAACAATTTTCCGAAGTCTCTTATTGTAACATTTGTATCCTTTGCTTCTAGATGAGTAAACAACAAGTATTCCTTCGTTTGCTATAGCTTCAAACTTACCAAGTTTTTCATCATTATTTTTTATGAAACATTTGCTTCCAAAAACTCTAAAATGCTTTACATTGGGAGGCTTACCATACCAAAGTTCATACAGAGTTTTATCACTATTCACACAAACATGAGCCTTGTTGAGAATATTTATTGCAGTATGTGCAGCTTCACCCCAAAAGATGTAAGGAGTTCCAAACTCATCAAGAATATCACAAGCCATTTGTTGAACAATTCTATTCATTCGTTCTGCCACGCCATTTTGTTGAGGATTTTTAGCTATAGAAAATTGTCTTTTTATGCCATGTTGTTCATAGAAATCAAATAATTCATCTGATATGTATTCTCCTCCTCGTCGAATCGGAGACATTTGATTTTTAAATCTATTTCATTTTCAACTAATTTGTTGAAGACTTGAAATTTATCAAATTCTTCATCTTTGTGTTTCAATAGACCGATCCAGCACATTCTAGAAAAGTTATCAATGAATAAGATATAGTATTGTTCTCCACGAGGTGACTTTTTCCTTACTGGTCCACATAAATCAGTATGTATAAGTTGAGAAGGCTTACTTTCTGATCCTTCTTTGGCATTGAATTGAACTCTGGTTTTCCTACTGAATTGACATGACTTACACATGGTACTTTCTGGTATGGTGATGTAGGGTAGATCACGAACAACTTTGAGCCTGCTTGATTTTCTTATTTGAGAGAAGCTTAGATGTCCCAACCTTCTGTGCCATAACTAGTTTTCTTCTGCCTTGCCTAGGTAACATTGTTCTTGGCCACCTTTCAATATATATAGATTGATCAAGGTTCTTGTTCCTTTTATTATGGTCTTTTCTGTGTCAAGTTCACGAATCACACATTCTTGTGATCGGAATACCACTTCATTTCCTTGATCACACATTTGGCTAACACTCAACAAGTTATGCTTTAATCCATCAACATACATAACATTACCAACTTTAATTTTTTCTTTTAGAAAAATAGAACCTTTACCCTTAATGACAACAGGTGAGTCATTTCCAAAAGTGACATTCTTTTCTTTCTCTAAAGCATTGTATGAAATAAGTTTATCTTTATCACCTGTCATGTGTTTTGAGCATCCGCTATCAATGTACCATTGATTTTCTTGTCCTTATGCAAATAATGCTATGCCACAACTTTCAGACTGTAACTCCTTCCTTTTCCATACCTTAGAATTTGTTGATATTTTCTCCTTTTGAGATGTTGGCTGTAATTTGCTCCTGCATTCAGATTCTTCATGTCCAAAGTTATTGAAAAATGAGCATTCAATTTCATCTATAAGAGGTGAGAAGATATTATAAGAGTTCTTCTTGACTCCTGTCTCATTCCTTTGTTTTCTTGCTTCTCTAGTCATGATAGTTTTGTATGCAACACATTGAGAAGCCTTATGACCAAAATTATGACATGAGAAACATTGTCCATTAAAGAAGAAATTTATGTGATCATATAATATTCTGGTGTTGTTTACCTTTTGACTGGTGCTTTTGTTGACCTAGGATTGGAGTGAACATGAGTTACCTGTGGAATTCCTTTATTCTTTTGCTGAGGACTGAAGCTTTGCTGACTGCTTTTTGCTGCATTACTAAAGCTTTGCTGACTGATTTTTGCTGCATTGCTGAAGTTTTTTTGACTGGTTTTTGCTGGATTACTGAAGCTTTTGTTGACTGGTTTTTGCTGCATTTAGATAGCTTCAAGTGGTGGTTGGAGACTTTTCTGTTTGAGATGTTTCTACTGTGTGTCCAAGGTCTGTCTTCATAAGAGGAGAGCATTGTACTTTGATAATTTCATCTAAGATTTTAGATCCTTTAGCAAATCTAAGATTCAAAGTTTTTATTTTCTTAAGTTCTTTCTTAGACTTACTACTTCACATTCTAACTTCTCATTATGCTTTTCCTTTTCTATGAGTTGATGCTTCAAAGTATTTATGGCTACTTTGTTTTCTTCCAAGCAAATTTTGAGTTGAGTAATTTCTTCAAAGAAATATTTTTCTTCTAATGCATCCACAAATTTATCATTAGACTAATTAGTATTTTTCTCAAAAGCCATGAGTAATTTAAGATCTTGATCAGATTCACCTTTTTCACTATTTGACAAGCCATCACTGTCTTCATAAGTATAATAACTTCTTCTACTGTCAAATTGTCTCCTATTACCTTTTGTAGTACCCTTCCCTTTGTCATGGTTGTATTTATGAGGACATTTAACAACATAATGACCAATTCTACCATAAGAAAAACATTTGAAGGGAAGCTTACCTCTGAACCTTTTAGTGCCCAGTTGAAGTTTCTTTACAAATTTCACCTCATCTTCTTCTGATATATATCTTGATTCCTTGCGTTCTTCCTTTAATTTTCCTTTTGCAAATGCTTTAAATGCAGCTTCTCTGAATTCTGAGGGACCCTCCTTTCCTCACTACAAAATCAGTTAGGATCCCATGAAGTTGAACAATAGTAAAAGTCCGCAGATCCTGCGTCTCTTCAATGGAAGAAACTTTTGACTCGAATTTAGGAGTTAGAGATCTTAATATTTTCTCTACTAAAGTAGTGTCCTTTATCTTTTCACCCAGATTTTTCATGTGATTTACAATCTCATCTATACGTAGAAAGAAACTAGCAATACTTTCATCATTATGCATTCTGAGAGTTTCATATTAAATTCTGAGAGTTTGGAGTTTAACACCTTTTACCTTGGTATCACCTTCATAGATTTGAATGATTTTGTCCCATATTTATTTTGTTGTGGTTAGGTGCATAACTTTGACAAATTCTGATTCTGTCACACTTCCCAATAATTCATTAATAACTTTGGCATTTGTTTCATACGTCTTCTTTTCCGGTGCAGCTAGATATTGGTAACCTCCTTCCACAATTGCCCAAACATCTGCTCCAAGGGACTGAAGATAGGATTTGGTTCTTGTCTTACAATATATAAAATTATTTCCGTTAAAGAGTGGTGGTTTGATATATGTTGATCCATCTTGATTACTCATCTTGGGAGATATTCCTTCAAGCGTTCAAGCTTATTTTGAAGGACATGCTCTGATACCAATTGTTGGGAAAAATACTGAAAGAGGGGGGGGGGGGTGAATCAGTATTTTAAAAACTCACAATAATAATTTTTCTTTTCTGAAATGTATATGTGACTTGACTAAACCCAACTAGCATATATACGCGACTGTTGTAAAAGAAACTAGCATATGCTCAGTAAACTTGTAAAACAACTAATTCTTTATCTGTTAAAATTGAACTAGAATGTAAGAGATTTATCAGGCATTTGATAAGAAGTAAATAGGTACAATAGGAATAGAATAAAGTATCACACATGAACACCAGGATTTAAGGTGGAAACCCAATGTGGGAGAATACCACGGTTGTTGTAATCTCAATCTTTAAAACTTATTAGTATTAAAAACTTCTTACATCCTTACGCAGTACGCAGACTCATACCAGTATGTAGACTCACACCAGTACATCCTTACACAGTACACAAACTCATACCAGTACGTAGGCACCCACCTGCTGAAGGCTACAACCTTCACTCGTTCTCCAACTCCTACTGGAAGGGAGCTCCAAACCCCTAATCTGATCATCAGCTACTACTGGAAGGAAGCTTTGACTTCCTCATTGAAGGCTCCAACCCTCAGCAACATCCATGGACCACGTTTCATAAATTTTCACACTGGATCCAATATCAACACTTATGTTCAATCATCACTGTAATACAATCATCAATCTCTGACACATAGAATCAACCAATCACTAAAACCCAATCAAATGACACTTAATCAAAACTCAACCAATCAACTGGAACAGTTAGATCACTATAACCAGTACACAGAACTGAACTCAAAATATTACATCAATGCACAGAATCAACTGCAACCCTGATCATTGAAATGGAAAAATGTATACGCTACTTCACTTAAGGCAACCTGCGTGCATACACACTTTTCTGTAGAGAAACCCGCGTACAGATCTTAATATACTGAAAACTGAAAACTTGTAATTCTGAATCAAACACAGAGTTGACCAGAGATATTCTAAAATATTTTGTTAGCTTACAGAACCCTCATACAGTCAACAACATCAATAATCTTTTCAACCAATCATGTAAGAAAATTCAACTTCATCATTCAATCAATTCTACTTCAGACATTATCACTCAACCCAAATCAACATGAGGACATCATTGACAAACAATAGAGAAGCAACAACATTGATCAGGTTGATCAATCATTTATGAACATAAACCCTTACTTTATATACGCGACTTTGAAGAAGCAAACATGTGTGTATACACGCTTTTCCTGAGACCAACCAACATATAGATCTGCAAATTTTGACCTAAAATTGCGCAACTCTTCAGAACTTCAGAAAGACCTAGATCATAATATTCAGAGATAAAAACATGCATCAGTACTTAGATCTAGTCAATCCATGAGTAGATCATACAATGAAAAGTCATTTCAGGTCTCATGATCCTGATCCATCATTGTATTCATCAGTGCATAATTATTTCATATCTATGTGACAATTATGGCCCTTACAATGAAAATATACTTCAGATTGAAGTATTCATCAAAAATCTTTTCACTTTCACACTTAGCACTTTGATCTTCACCTCTTTATATAGTTTAGCCCTTATCCAATACCACGGGTCAAAACTACATTAGTGCCAATGGTAATCTTTGACGGGATCAATATCTGTTGTCGCGCTCATTACTATGGGCCAATACCATGGTAAGGACCCCTGGTATTTAGAATACCATGGTGCAAAAACCATATGCTACTTTGCTTCACCAAACTTGCATGTATACGCGACTTGGCCTTGACGAACCCACGTATATATTTTCAAATATTCACCTGTATCAAAATTTTGATTTTGATCTGTAAACCTTTGACCCATCATTCTGGTATTTTGTTCCATCATTCTGTCACCTCTGAACTGACCTGTGGATTCATCTAGTTACCATATACTTGTTCTGTTACAAGTGAGTTTCCATCAAGGACAACACATGCATCATAATGCCAACATGCAATTGAAAAGTGTCAATAAGGGGGCTCTGATATTAGGGATGGTACATGGTTAAGAATAACTTATAGAACTAAGGGTGCTAAGCTCCAAATAAAGGAAAAATGGCCCCCGGTAAGGAACAAAATTCCCTAGCACCTTAAGGCTAAGCCTTCGGTCACCGCACGCAAGCCCATGGAGGAAAATAGAAAGGGGCTAAACAAAAGGGGCCAAGGATATCGAAACTCTATTTTTGTAATGTCATTAAGAATAAAATTCTTGATGAGTAAAAGGTATGATATAAAACTATTGCAATAATACAAGATATATTGGGATATGATAGTGTAATATAGAGAGTTAAAGGTGTATGGGTTGGAAGCTGCAAGATTGAATGTGGGAATCGATGAGTTGGTCTCAGGAGTAATGGAGACTGTCAAAGAACTATTGGGCTTGTGTCGATGTTTAAAGAAAACCATCTATGTTATCCCTTGCATGTATTATAGAAATAAATGAAAAACAAAGAATCCATGAGTAGGCATGGGGAGTCTCAGTGGAGTGTGCAGGGGGGCTAAGATTAAATTCTTAGCATGGAGAGTCACATAGTGAGATGGTGAAGTGAATGAAGCCCATTCTTGTGTTTTAATGCAGCAAAATTTTTTGTAAAAAGTGATGCAACAAAAGAATGGAGTGTCATGCTAGGAGTACACTCTCGGGCAGTGTGGATGGCAACAAAGACAAAATTGAGCTCAGTGAAACATAAGAACAAAACTTAGACTTTTCATTGAGCTACTGGGGAATACAGTATTGTTGTGTATGTACTGAAGGGAGTTGAGCAGATGTGCGAGAGTATCGAGTGATGAGGTTGAAGCACCTGAGAGGACTTTGTCTATTAGTGAAACAAGAGAAGTGAGAGTGTTGTGTGGATAATGGCGAGGGTAGTGCTAAAGGGAAATTTGTGAAGAGCCCTTGACAATGAAGGCATAGTGCAGAGGAAGTGTTGTTCAAAGTAGCAAGAGGAGATCTGTTGCAGTGAGCATAGAAAGCAGAGTGTAGAAATTGTATCTACAAACAACCATTTATTGGTATTTATCTTGTATAATTGCATGCCTTTGTTTTCAGTTTGAAAATTGTATGAAATAATAGAACAGTGGAAAGGGTAGGTTGGTGCCTTCATATTGAAGAGGTTGGTTCCTCTTGGAAAGTTGGTGCTTGATAACCAAAGGCAGGTTGGTGCTTGATAAACAAAGGGGGTTCGTGCCTCTTGTGAGTGGGTGCTCACAAATAAACAAATGGAATTAAGTGAGTGGTTAATTTACATCATAAACAAACAAAAAATTGGTGATTTTTTCCCTCTGGGTTTCCACATGAAAAATATTGTGTCAAATGTGTGCTGCTTATGTGATTGTTATTTGAATATGTGTGTTTGAAATATTATTGGTTCACTGTTTTGTGAATGAATGATCTCACAAGTTAAAGAACATAAGAAGGGACTGTAAACATAGTAAGAAAAAGAAAAAAGAGTTTCTTAATTACTTATTCACCCCCTCTCAGCAATTCCTTATTCTGACAAATTTATGGTGCATCTATCTACAACATTACTTGAAATTATGGTGCTAGATATATGAAACAATTGTAAATTTTTATACTCATTTGTAATTGATGAAGTTATGGGTACTACCATAGTCAATAAACATAAATTCCTTTTTCTTTTTGATATATCCTTCTATATATAGGGTTTGTGGAATATTGATTCCAGCCAATGCATGACAAGATATTGTTTGAGTAGTTTTTTCCAACTATAGATCTTGTGATAGTTCCAATTCTTGATATTCTTTCTCTTCTAAGTCTATGTAGAATAATTCATTCTCACCACATTTATTCCCCTTACTGTACTTGGTGTGATGCAAGAAAGTGTTCCCTCTACGGACAGAGGAAACCCCTCTAGCCCTAGAGTGGGTCTAGTCACAAACAAGGACAGATCAACAATAGCTTTCCTTAAACAGTCATAGTTGGGGGCCTACCTCAACCTGTGGTTGATGGAGTTCCGTTGCGCTGCTCCAACTTCCGCTTCCTTCTCCTTGTTAGCCTCCTGCTGCAGCAGGTATTCATCTTTCATGATCGACATTTTTACATGCCAAATATGTCATACTTTGCATGCTGCAATGTTCCATATTTGCTACAGAGGCCAAAGAAGTGTCCATGAGAGTGTGCTAGTCTAAGTGCCACTGCTGTGTTCCATTTTTGATGGGTTGATCCATTTTGATGAGTTTTCAGCTAAGGGAGGTCCAAACAGCTTAATCTTGGTCTCCCTAGGTTTCAATTTCCTGTTGTAGAATATAGAGAATCATTATCTGTCCAAACAGCTTAATCTTGGCAGATTTGTAGATAGGTAGAGAAACAAGGGTGCTCAACAGCTTAATCTGAGCCCCTGGATGCAATAAGTGTGGATTTAGATAGGAGGACAACAAGAAGAAAAGAATGAAAAGCTGGGTATGCTAGTTCAAGTGCACCCAAACCAAAAAGAAGAGAAAATGCTAGGTGAATAGGCTGGGTAGGTAGCTTTGTGGTTGCAGAATCATGACTTGTGATCCATTTCATATTTTCAAGTGTCATATCTATTCATATCACAAGTTTGAGGCAGTTTTCCATTTGAAGGACTTCAAGCGAGGCATGTCTAACTTCCCCTTCCTCCTCTTTCCCCAAATCACTCACTAACTTCCCCTAAAGAGGTCAAGATCTGCTTGATACCTCTTAGATTCATCATGTTCATATCATTTGCCTTGGTAAAGATCTGCTTTACTTGAGGATGCTCATATTTCTTCTATAAGTCTTATTTCCCCTTTTGTAGCCTAAGTTTCTTATACTTAGCGCTTTCTGCTCAACATTCATATTAACTACTAACTCTATTATGTAATTCCCTATCTATTTCCCCTCCCCCTACTAAAACTATGTCAATAGCTCCCCTATATACATACCCCCCCCTTGGTTGAAAAATAACCATAAGTTCGCTTGGGAATTGCTAAGTTTACCTGAAACTTAGCAAGAACCCTCATTGGCCCCCCCAAACCATCTTCTAAATGCATTTGGACTTCTTCCATTGCATAAAAACCCTTCCTCCGATGTAAAAATCCCTTCATTAACCTTGTTGTTACCTTTTTCAAGGCAAAAACCCTCCTCTGATCGGAGAGGCTTTCCCCTGATCACAATGTCCCTTGTCCGATTACATATACATTCTTCTGATCCCTTTGGATCCCCCTCCGAAGCGATATCACTGTCGGGAGGTGCCCCCATCATATTTCCCTTATATATATATATATATATATATATATATATATCTATATATATATATATATATAGATATATATAGATATAGATATATATATATATATATATATATATATATATATATATATATATATATATATATATATATATATATATATATATATATATATATATATATATATATATATATATATATATATATATATATATCTCCGCATTTTTGTAAAAACCCGCTTTATCGTATTAAACTAAAGTTTTTCATAAAACTTAGTTATAACGTAAACCCCGCTTTATCGCATATCGCATCGCATTATACATATAAGGCCCCGCCCCCGGGTTTCCCCGATTGCGATATAGCGATTAAATCGCTGCCGTCCGATCACCCCGCCCATCCGACGGCCCAGATCTTGTCGGCGATCGCCCCATTTCGGCGATCGCACAATAATAAAGTTGTGCCCCATGTCCGCCCCGATGCCGAAACGCCGACTTAATCACAGCCATCCATCAGGGCACCAGATCAACGGCCCATATTTTGTTGCAAACCCATATGTGGCTCCGACTGGCGGAGCCGAAATAAATTAAAGCGCGGCATATTAAGATTTCGGGTCCGAAAAGGCCCTGTGTACAGCAAAGATGGATTGCTCCGATATTGCAGAGCCGAAATACAATAAAGCAGAGTCTATAAGCAGTTCGGGTCCGCTAACCCGTTTCATTGCAACCCCGCCGATTTGGGACCGCCGATGGGCCGGACCCGAAATCTATAAAAGAAGGGGCATATAACATTTCGGGTCCGGGGGTTCATCGCTCGTCGGAGGCATTGTGTTTTGGGACCGCCGATCCGCCGATATGCGATTTAGCGCCAGCCGTTGGATCGGCCCACGCCGGATCCAACGGCCAGGATTTAATCTAATGAACAGTGCCACTCCCGCCTGCGTTTTTCGCGATTTTTGCATACAATTTGGTCTTTTCCTTTGTAAAGGAAAAAAGGCCCATTTCTTCATTTGTTTCATGCGTATACCTGTACGCGCCCAGGCAAAGGAGGATTGATCATTCTCGGCCCATTGTTCATCGCTCTGGCCTCAGTTGACTCTAAAAATATATGGTTTTTCCTCGGCAGTCTGTTAGCATCCATTCTTCCGCCAGTTCTGCAGTTTTTCATCATGATTAGAGATATTTTGATCGGCCAAACGCCAAAACTCCTCCAAAGCCTCCAGAGAGCCACGGAAGGTGCAGCAGCAGTCAAATCTCGCCATAAGTGGCCATAAAGGGGCGATTTCGTAGCGGCAAAGAGTATCAGTGGGAGAAAAGCAGCCCGATTCAGTTTAAAGAGTATCAGAGCGCCGAAAAGTGTATCAGGTGAAAAATATCAGCGGAGGACTTTAAATGCAAAGCAGATGGCAATAATGGGATCGCTCAAAGTCAATAAGGCAGTTCTGAGCCATAAAGGCTCACCAGATCGCAGTTATGAGCTTTAAAGCCACTTAAGGCAGCAGAACCGCCTGAAAGAGGCAGTTCAAATGTTTTAGGCCCAGATATCGCAGAAGCAGTGTATGAAGACACATAGGAGCAGTGCTGCAAGTCCCAAGGCGCAGTTATGGCTAAATGGCCAGCGCATCACAACAAAGGACCCTTATTAATTCATTCTTTTGGCTGTTGCTTCCAGCGCAGCTCAGATAGATATTTTTTACATTCATTCCAATAAATGTTAGGTTAGAGGCATTCATTTCTTCAGATCTGCTGTTGTAGATTTTTTTTAGATATTTTCTCTATTTATACCACCCGATGCATTGTAGAAAGGGTTGGTTGGTTGTATCTCTCATTCTAGACTTGTGTTGTAAGCTTAAGAACTTCTGTAATCAAAGATTGCTGGAATGTTTGCATCTGAACTGGCTGGTTGTGCTTTCAATGGCTGAAGAGCTTGATATGGAATTCTCGTGCTTTCTCATGGTCCAATAAGTCTTTTCTCCCTCTGTTTATCAGTTTATATGTAGCAGTATCATCTATATATCATAATCTAAGTTGCAGGAAGAAGGAATAGATTAGAACTGGTTTTCATGCCCTCTGTGCTCAATTCTTGTAACTTTTCTATGTTTTCTTCTAAATTAGTGATGAATATGCATACTTAATTGATCATGTTTAAGCTATTTCTCATTTCTGAATGCTATTTAGGAATCCTTCGTTGCTCCTACATAGTCTTCATCCACTTTCCCTCTTTGGCTGGATGAGAGATCCTTAATTGCCTCTCATCCCCTAACCTCCATTTCATCTTTGTTCCAGCATTTAACATTGTGTCATGTATAGCTATCCTGCTCTGTATTCCCCTCTTCTGCCAAGGAAAACACACCTTTCACTTCACATTCATGGACTCCATGCCCAATGGTTTGAACTTCTTACACTTTGCATCCCAACTCTGCTTGAATAGATCAACCATCCCACCAAAACTCAAACAAAACCCATGTGCATCATATCTAGCCTAAAATCATCCCTTAAACAAAGCTAAATCCTAAAGAGAGAGCCCTCTCTGGCTGCAGGTAGGCTAGGAACTGCAGTCCAAAGATTGGTTTGTGGTTACCTCGGCCGTATTCCCTTAGGAGTCAAAGGGAAAAACCTGAGTGTTAACACTCCTAACGAGTAATCAACCTGAAACAATGCAAAGGAAATACAACAAAGCATGTAACTGGAACAACAATGATCTATTTACTCACAAAGTCAAGAAGTCATGAGCTATCAAGTACATTACATACAAGACATAGGAAAACATCATTGATTGCATTAATAATGAAATAAGAGTAAGCTTACAACCAAAGTCTTGACGTCACAAGCCTTCTCAGAGGGATCCAGCCAGCATGTTCCTCAAGCATTCACTCTTTGAAGATGGATCTCCCAACATACAAGTCTCTCTCACTCACAAGTTTTACACAAGATTAAGGGCACTTCACAACCTTCCTCAAGCTATCAACAATCCCACACTTGTCACACTCACACCAGCTATCTAGCAAACTCACAAGCACTAACAACACTATCAGCAACTATTCTAAGAACTAAGAACTCCAAAAACTAGCAGCACATAGCAATGGTGAGAGTTTAAATAGGAGAAGGAGCCTCCATGAAAGGTGGAAGAATGAGCTTATCTCCAAGGAAGGTAGCACAAATGACGGAATAGCCACGACAGAGAAAGGAGGGCGACATAAACTAGGCCAACAACCAGGTCTGGAGTCATCTGGAAGGCCAACTGTTGGAACAAATTCGCCCAATCTGGATCATCGCGGACACATAACTGGTCTTCTGGCTGACATCACTATTGAATAACGTAGCTAGTCAGGTCATCGCTCAGAATTACAAGCGACAGTCGAGCTGGCACATAAAATCGGACCATCGCGGGAATCACGTGTACTTCTGCGATGGCAGCACTTCCGGGCTGTTTTGGAGCGCCCTTCAACGCGTTTATTTAGCAAACAGATGTGATGAGGCAGAAACCATTGGAAAAGTGCATTTGTCTAACATGAGCATGAATGACTTTGGACACATGACACAATTGGAAGATTGGTATGAAGACAGTGACAAATTACTGTGTAATAGATGCCCCCTAAAGTATGAAGCCTGAGAAAGTGGGAGGGGTGAAATGCTTTACGAAACTGACTGAGCTGGAACACAATCTTGAAGAACCTGTACACAAGTATAACTGATATCTCTGATAATGAAGTACACGTAGTCTAGGCATGGGCGTAGCCATCCAAAAGACATACGAAATAGGTCTGTGGTATGGACGCAACCATCTAGCTAATAAGACCATGATGATGATAAAGGTATGGTCGTAGCCATCCATCAATGAGTCATGTAATCATAAACCAATCCACGCAACCCGAACATGTGTAATCTGAGTTCAGGGTCTTGAACCCATCCGATCATAGTACAAATTCTAGCATGTGAATAGATGTGTTGAGGTCGAGCATGATAGAAAGTCGCTTGATTACCGATCAATGATGAAAACCGTTAACAAGTGCGAGAAAAACCACCAATAATGCCAATGGTTCTCAAGGTACTGGCTAGCACAATCCACGAAGTGTGAAAAGGAGCTGAAGTTGAACACTCGTGGAATCACCCAATCGACGACCAATGATGAAAGTCGACTGTCAGGTGTGAAGAACTTGCCATTGAGGCATGCAAGCTCTAAGGTACCAAAGGAGATCTCTGGATCAATCTCCTAGATAATGAGTTGATGTCGATAGGAGACGATCTGTGGTAGGAGGGCCATAATGTTTCCCCCATCAACGACATGAGATAAGGAACAAGAGGCAGATGGCGAAATAGAGTATCAGAGGAGAAGGCGAGGGTGTAAACTGTAGAAGGATTATACTCTTGAACATGTCGGCGACACGACTCCGGAGGGTGGCAGCATTTAGGTACCAAGGGATCAGAGGCTTGATGACAACGGCATGAATCAGATGGAATGAGGCTAAATGACAACCCAACTCGAGGAAGGCAAAATGATGATGTATGGATATCCCAACCCGACAAGAAGCAAAAGTGTCGATGTTCAAGAGTGACTTGCTGCCATAGACAATCAATGATAAACCTGCTGTTGAATCCAACCTAGTAATAGTTTAACGAGCCCTAGGAAGGAGAAGCTCAAGTCTCGTCATGGTGACGAGTCCAATTTCGTTAGGGTTTAACGAGTCCGACATAGGTAAAACTCAAAGTCTTTTTCATGTTTAGAGAGTTTGAAAAAGACACGGAAAAGAAAACTCCAAGGGGGTCCTTTTTCGTAGATTTGTGTCTCTCGAGCCCAAAAAAGTATAAAACGATACTTGAAAGAACCGCCCGATCATAATGATCGAGGAGTACTTTTTGTAAGTAGTGGCTTCGACCTGAAAAAGTAGAAAAGCGGTCGAAATCACGTCGCTTCGTAACCAGTAACGAGCTTGAAACGACAAAAACCCAACAATCTTTTTGCTTTTACACGGTCGGAAAAGAGCTTAAAGGCGATCGCCTTTTATTACCTTTAACGAGTCAAGAGGGACAACTTGGAAATCTTTTCGTCTTTAAACGGTCGGAAAAGAGTTAAAAGCAGACCTCCATTTTTATTCTCTTTAACGAGTCAAAAAGGGAAAACTCGGCAATCTTTTCACATTTTACGAGTCAGAAAAAGAGCTTAAAGGTGACTCGTCCTAGAGGAACGAGTGCTATAAAGGGTAGAAATTGGTTTCGGCAATGGTGGAACTGCTCAAAACATGTAATGGTCAAGAGGCTGGCTAATAAAACCACTCATCGCTGCAGTTCCTCGGGAAAGGAAAAAAAACCAAGTGAAAGCATATGATCGGCCAAAGAGATGGTGGCAATGGAATGAAACAACCAAGGCTCATCTAGCAAAATTTAGCAGATAAAAATGAAAATCACGAGGTGTAAATCAGGTATGGGTTCATTTTTACGCAAGTTTGAACCATGGAGAACTCTGCTTGGATTCGGTTTCATGTTTACATAAGCTTGAAATGAAAAACCATGCTTGTTATAAGCTCGCATGCCCCCAGGCATAATGACGCAAATCAAGGTACATGCCCCCCAAGCTTCATTGCATTCAACGAGGTGGATGGAATGAAGGTTCACTTGCCAGATCTTGGAAAGACTTGACTTGGAGAGGGAGATTGTTTTATTTTTTAATGAGGTTGACACGATAAAAGAATTGTCCTCATAATCCTTGTGTCAGTTTTTAACGAGGTTGACACAAGATAATAACCATCCTCGTGACATCTTGTTTCATTTTTGAACGAGCTTGACACAAGATCAGGAACTATGCTCATGCACCTTGTTTCATTTTTTAATGAGGTCGACACAAGATCAGAACTATCCTCGGCAGTCCTTGTTTCATTTTTTAACGAGGTTGACACAGGAAAAAACTATCCTCATGCACCTTGTTTCTTTTTTTAACGGGGTTGACACAAGATCATAACTATCCTCGGGACACCTATTCATGGGCCATACGAGAACATGGCTCCCAAGAGGTCTGTGCGGGATGGAAGAAACACACTCTGGGAGGAATACATGTCATGAGGCGCTAATGACAGATCAGGTTCCAATGCCCCCAATACATGATGTACTAGACCATCTGCATAATCATCAGTAGAGGCGGAGACGGAACGGGTAGCCACATAATTGACCTGGGGCAAGGAAGGCACTGCTTGCGAGCAAGAACTGATAGGGGATGATAGTTACGCTGGAGGCACCAAGGGACTAAAGAATGATAATTGATCTATGGTCACCACTCTTCCATCGTGTGGAAAACAAACCACACGGAAAAGTGAAGAGACGAGGGCCCCCATGGCATAAACATAGTCACAACCAAGGAGAATACTGAAATATAAAGCACCTTGGACAACCATCACGTCGATACAGACGGTTTTTCCCCCCAAAGTAGTAGGAAACTTTGGGAGGATCCCTAAAGGTTGACTGGTTCCTTCGTAAAATGCTAACAGATTTTGTGCAACTGGCACAAGCTGTGGGGAACCCAAAGCTTGCCAAGTAGTGGAAGGCATAAGACTGACTGATGCACCCTCATCCAAGACAGTGCCAGGTACTACCTTATCAGAGGCATGTACTGTAATCTAGAAAGGCACATGGGATGGAAGGCAGAATGTAGTCAAATGACTCCAGTCGAAGGAAACGACTAAACTACTTGGTGGGGGAACTGTATGATTGCCCCGTACTCTACAGGAATCGAAGAAGGACTCTTGTGATCAGCAGGGATAGGAGGGTCATTCTCGGACTCAGGAGAATATGACGAGATGAGAAGAACATGAGCATGACACTCTTCCGAAACAGAGTGATCAACAGGTGGTGAACCTAAGTTGACACTGTCCCCGACCAATGGTTGGTATGGAATAGGCTTAGCATAGCCAGGCTCAGAAGGAAGAGGACGGACAAGAAAAGAATTTAAGTCAATCTCTTGGTTAATGGGAAGAGGGTCTCAAGAGAGCCTCTGATAACCAATGGGAAGTTGGGGCGAAGAAGCTGTAAGACTTTCCAAAACGGCGGAAGCTTTATCCATGAGCAGACAAAGGTGAAGGGGATGGTTGCCTTCACATAGTCTACAGGGGAATCAAATCTTCCCTTCCTTCTTACTATTTCCAGTTGACAGGATAACATCGCCTTGAGCTTCAGAGGACGATAAGGGACGAGCCGGGTCATGAGACCATACTTCTAGGATCCTTGGAATGCCAGGACAATCACGAAGAAGATGTTCACCCTTGCACAATTTACAAGGAAACTTAACCTTCCGCGAAGGAGTAGAAGGTGGTTCGTCTTGGGATGGACTCAGAGTAGTAACTGCACAAGTGGCCTTGGATTTGTTGGACTTCTTCTTCTTCTTCTTCTTAGTCTCTTGGTTACTCGATGTGAAACTTTCACCAGGCGAAGGAGGAGAGGAGGAGGAAGAAACAGGGGAAGAAGGCACAGGCTCAACCTTGGAATCAACATGTCGTGGTTCAGACGAAGGAGATGGTGGAACAGGAGTCATGACACTCGGGACCACCGAGGTTGAAAACAACCATACGGGCAAATCGATGGTTAACCCAGGCAAAGACAAAGTTGCCATATACGGAGCACCGACATTCTCAAAAGAAGGAAATGGACTAGGATTTCCATCTAGGGGAAGACCTTGGCCGGTAGACTCGGGGAATGTTACCATCAAGAACGAGAAAGAACCCTACTGAATCTAACACAAACAAGATCTAACAGGGTAAATGTGAACGTGGCCGAATAAATTTTAAGACACAGGAACAGAACTGGACCTTTTCATCTTTAAAGAGTCAAGAAAAGGACAAAAAGATGACTCTAGTCGCCTTCGAATATTTAATGAGCCTGAAGTGACAAGTGCTCAGATGGACCTTTTCTTTTAGGGAGTCCGAAAAGGAACGAAAGTGACTACTCTGGAGAACTAGGCAAAAGGTTTACCAGACAAATCCATAAAACTGCATATACACCTTGGCAGTCATATGAAAACCAAGGACTTTCCATACGGCAGTCAATCTTCCCGAATGCTATGTTCGGTGCGTTACGACTTGTAAGGCAGCAGACATGGCTTCCTATGGATAAAGGATGATAACCTAGTGGGGTCTCCCAGCATATACTCGACGGTACATGGGAGCACAATTCTGTGCTAGACCACTATTGAGTCACAGAAGGAGGAATCACCCAACCTTGAGTAGAAACAAAAGTGACTAGGTTTAACGACATCGGAGCACGTCTCTAGCCTAGACCTCTAAATGTGTGCAATATGTTCCAATGCGTTGTTAGATTTATTCAGTTCATTTTAGAGTTGATCTTGGATTATTTTTCAGTTTTCAGGCCTTACCGTATGTATATAACAAAACCTAGGATGCAGCTAGAATGAACGAAATATCCTTTTTCTTTGATGAACACCTACCTACGGGAGGGTAGAGAGATCATTCCCAAACCAAGAAAACCAAGACAACAAAGCAGTTACTCAATGCAAATAGACATCAATTCCTAAAGTGCATGGATACTACTAATGAGAGATTTAATCATTCGCTTTTCAATATGCAACTTGAAATGCAAATTCACTTTCACTTTCGTAGACTAAATGAATGCAATTCTTTTGATTTTGATGTCTTTTAAATCTAAAAGAAACCAATAAGTAATAAACAAATGTGGAAAAATAGTTGATCCAAACAATCGTAATCTATGTCCGGGTAGTGAAGAGAAATCGAATCAATACCAAGATTGGTCCAATAACAGTCACTAAATAGTCAACCAAAAGTAAGCAAAGGGGAAGGCTCAATCAAACCAACAACAAGCTGCAAACGAATCTTTGAGCAACCAAGTAACCAAGCGAAACTGATCCAAAAGACTTGAAACAATGAAACTAGGTCACAAAGCAATAAACAAGATTCATTCAACAAAGCTCACGAGAGAGTGCCTCAACCTATGAACAGTGAAAAACAAGTTATCAAACAAGTGAGAACAACAAGGGACTAGCAAGACTGATGGATTCAGGAGGCAGAATTGAAAAAAATCAATTCTATAGCAATTAGCGCGAGAAATACACAAGAAATAAAGCGCTGATAAAGAACAATATGCAGCAACAAAGCGATGTCAGCGCAGAAGTACACGACTTTTCCACGATGGTCGCATTTCAAAACCGTCGCGACTGTTAGGCGTAATTACGTGATGAACAGGATAATACAAAAGGTTGAGCGTGATGACAGCGCGACTGTTAAATTTAAAACCGTGATGATGTTCAAAACAGTAACAGGCGAACCAAAAACTCCCAAATCAGAGACACTCAATCTTTAATCAAATAAGGGCATTTCCCAGATCAAGCCAGGAAACTCAAAAGATGGAAACTAATCCCAAAAACTTCAAAAGAGACCAAAACAAAAATCAAGACAAGAGTAAACAAGAAAAGAACAAAGGCCAAATCTCCCCAGCGGAGTCGCCAATTTGTGATGCAGGAAAGTGTTCCCTCTACGGACAAAGGCAACCCCTCTAGCCCTAGAGTGGGTCTAGTCACAAACAAGGACAGATCAACAATAGTTGTCCTTAAACAGTCATAGTTGGAGGCCTACTTCAACCGGTGGTCGATGGAGTTTCGTTGCGCTGCTCCAGCTTCCACTTCCTTCTCCTAATGAGTAATCAACCTGAAACAATGCAAAGGAAATACAACAAAGCACGTAACCGGAACACAATGATCTATTTACTCACAAAGTCAAGAAGTCGTGAGCTATCAAGTACATTACATACAAGACATAGGAAAACATCATTGATTGCATTAATAATGAAATAAGAGTAAGCTTACAACCCAATTCTTGACGTCACAAGCCTTCTCAGAGGGATCCAGCCAGCATGTTCCTCAAGCATTCACTCTTTGAAGATGGATCTCCCAACATACAAGTCTCTCTCACTTAGAAGTTTTACACAAGATTAAGGGCACTTCACAACCTTCCTCAAGCTATCAACAATCCCACACTTGTCACACTAACACCAGCTATCTAGCAAACTCACAAGCACTAACATCACTATCAACAACTATTCCAAGAACTAAGAACTCCAAAAACTAGTAGCACATAGCAATGGTGAGAGTTTAAATAGGAGAAGGAGCCTCCATGAAAGGTGGAAGAATGAGCTTATCTCCAAGGAAGGTAGCACAAATGATGGAACAACCACGCCAGAGAAAGGAGGTGACATAAACTAGGCCAACAACCAGGTCTGGAGTCATCTGGAAGGCCGATTGTTGGAACAAATTCGCCCAATCTGGATCATCGCGGGCACATAACTGGTCTTCCGTGCTGACATCGCTATTGAATAACGTAACTAGTCAGGTCATCGCTTAGAATTACAAGCGACAGTCGCGCTGGCACATAAAATTGGACCATTGCGGGAATCATGTGTACTTCCGCGATGGCAGTGCTTCCGGGCTGTTTTGGAGCGCCCTTCAGCGCGTTTATTTAGCAAACAGACGCGATGAGGCAGAAACCTTTGGAAAAGTGCATTTGTCTAACATGAGCATGAATGACTTTGGACACATGACACAATAGGAAGACTGGGATGAAGAAAGTGACAAATTATTGTGTAACACTTGGTGTCACAATTGAAACATAGTGTTTTTGCTCTTCTTTCATCCATTTGATGAGGTGTGAACCTTGTTGGTTGAGTGAGGTTAGTAGATGGAGCAAGATTTTCTCTATAGTTATCAGTGAACAAATTTCTAGTGGCCATATTTACCTTAAAATTTCCTTGCTAAACTAAAAGTGTGCTCTAGAGATTTAGGTTAAAAGAGGCACACCTCATGTTGGAAATTTCAGCGTAAAAGTGTCCATGAAATTTCATGGACACTTTTAGGTTGAAATTTCCTTTTTGTCGTAGATTTACCAATTGACTAAACAATGTATTGCTCTTAATATCCCCATAATGTGCTATCAATTCCTCTGTAAAAATGGACTAAGATATAACATAATCCTTTTTCCTTTCACAAATTCATTGATACCATACATGTTAGTCTTGTTCTAAAACATGGATGCAATATTTACCTTTTCTAAAGACACCACTTGGTGTAGATTAAAGTATTGGTCAATCTGGAATATCCATGCTATAGGATTGCTACCATCAAACTTCCTTATATCGATCTTTGGAATGTAGTAGTTCCTCTGTGTTGACTTGAAGCCTTGATGATGTGGATCTTAGATTGAAAATTCATGATTATGTAATTGTGATTCAATATTTATGCTCTCCAATTGTAACAGCATAGTCTCCATATGTGATTGAGTCTCTATGTCATGCTTCTACTTATGTTTATGATTTCCTTGAATCTCTACATGCCTTTTAGTAAGACATTTTAATAGAATGGTTTGTAATTATTTTATTTCTTCCTTGATGGATATTTGTATATCTTCCTCATTTTAATTCATCTTCTTTTCATTCCATCCATCATTTCTCTTTTAAGGTTTTCTTGAGAACTTGATAAATCCACCTTTTTCAAAATGCAACCATCCATTTCATTAACTTTATTCTCTAATTGGGAGAACCTAAATTCTACATCTTCACTTTTTTCAAAAATCCTTAATGAGACTTCAAGAGGTTTAACTAGTGTAGTATATTTTGGATATTTCTTTGAATCCATGTGAACAAATAGTTGTTGAAAATGTAACTAGTATCGGTCTTCATATTTCTTGTCTAGTCATGACATGATGTAATTATTTTGTATTTGTAAAAAGAAATAAAACGATAAATTATTGTATAAATAAAATAAATTTATTATTTTATAAGCATGGGTTTCATGCTCAATTTATTATATTTCTAGCTCAAAACACCCATTGTGTGCTTCCAAGGTTTGTGTCATGGGTAATTGTCTGTGTCATCTTGTATTAGACCCTTCTTGGGATTATTGTATAAAATAAGAAATTTATTTTTGTGTCAAAAATGTAATTTGTGTCTCCTCCACAAAGTTAGCCTCATGAAGGGAACTTGAACTCACAAAACCACTATATATAAGCTATGACTTCAACCTATTGTGGCATCCAAGAAATGAAGTTCAATCTGTAAATGCCATGAGTTTGAAGGCAAGGAAACGGAAGTGAAAACCATAGCAAAGGAACGAGGAACCCTAACGAAGAAAGGAAGGCTGATTTTCTCTTGTTTTGGATCACACTAGTGAAAATTATGAGTTGCAGGAGGGCCGAGAGTTGCAATTCTGCAGTAGAGGCCGAAATTTGTGATTGATTCAGGATTAAATAAGGTTAACCTTTATTGACTAGAATTAATTCTTTATTGTATTGGAAGGACTTTCTTAGGAGGATGACTTGGTGTATTGGAGGAGGTATTTGTCTTATGCAAAGGGTCTTGGTTGTCTCATTTGATTTGGTTCTTGAATAAGAGAAGATAATTTTTTTAGGTTTTCCCTTAAGATAGGGACTTTTCCCTATATGAGAGCCTACATCCAGTGTCCTTCATTGTTTTGATCTTCATGTTTTTAGTTTTTATAATTTCTTGATGATAAGAAGATAAAAGGAGACATAAAAAAAGATAATAAGAATACTAATAAATCACAAGTAATTATTAAGATAAGAAAATCTTTCTGCCTTTTTGATTTTCTAACATGGCATCAAAGCTAAAGTGAAGTAGAACAAGGAAAAAGGTAGCTTGAAGTTTGGTTTCTCTCATAAGGATTCAAGAAGAGGATTCAAGAAAGATCATAAGAAGAAGATGAGTCTCTTCATTTTACTTTTCAATATATATTGAAGGATTTCATCTGCTAGGAGGAAGGAAGTCTTGGGAGATCATATACAAGTCTTGGTCTACTATAAGTCAGCTTGAAGAAATGAACCTATGAAAGATATCTAGACCTACGACCTCATCAACGAAATCTGAGGACAAACTTCAAGGAGCTTCTAACTTTAGAGCATGGAAGACAAGAATGAACCTCATCCTTGCAAGAAATAAAGTATTGGACTTAGTAGAAGGAAAATTCAAAGAACCAACTGATGCTGTTGGAAAAGAGAAGTACAAGGAAAATGATATTATATCTATGAGCCTAATTGTGGATTGTGTTAAATACAACTTGATTCCCTACATATCCATGCTAGATACTTCAAATAAAAAGTGTGATGCTCTCTCCAAGTTATTTACAATCAAGAATATTTGACAAGTGGAAAGTCTAAAGAATGAACTTCGAACTGTCAAAATGACCAAACATGATACAATGTCCTCTTACTTTGTAAGAATTACCTTTATAAGAGATTACTCCGAGAAATTGATGAAATAATCCCTGATAAGGAACTTGTGATTGTTTCCCTTCTAAGACTATGAAAGTCTTGGAATGCCTTTGCAACTAGAATTAGCACTTGTAAAATTTATCCCTCCATTGAAGAAACGTGGTATGCTTGTTCTCAAGAAGAAGCTCATATTTCCTTGATAGGAGGTAAGAAAGAAGATTAAGAAAATACCTCAAATTCATATGCCCATTTCAAGAAGAAGGGAGGAAATGAGAAATCTAAAGGGTCAAAGAAAAATCATGGGAAGATTGACCTTTCTAAAATAGAATATTATCATTGTCACAAGATGGGACATTATAAGAACTAATGCCCCGATAACCCTAAGAGAAATAAGAGAGAAAGAGACCAAGCTACAATTTCCATTGATGATAATATTCCAATGAATACCAAAACTAAATATTCTGAAGTCAAAGACTTATTCAATTAAGTCTTTAGGGATGTTATCCCTTTTATATCATTTATCTATAGTATAGGTCTTTGTTTTTAGGCTTTGTTGAATTTTCTCTTATAATTAACTCTAGGATTAATCCTTGTTTTGATTACTAGGGTTTATAGATATAATATTCTTTGTTAAAAGGTTCTTGAGTTGAAGGAATCCTTCACAATGTATGGATTAGTACAATATCAAGAGGGAGCTTCCACATTTTCAAAACAAGATAAGTATTCTTTATTTATTTCATTGCTTTGTTAATTTTCTCTACTTATCTAGTCGTATACTTATTTATTGAATCCTTTCTCTTTTATTTTCCTTGAAGAAAGTTTTGCAAGAATATTAGATTATGGCTAGATTCAAAGGGATCTTTCAAATGGACATTTGTAAGAATCTTTGTTGGAAATGGAGTACTTTAAGAGGAAGCCCTACAAGGCTTGTGAAAGAAGCAACTCAAGGCATGTTTAAAATCATAATATTTGTAGTAGGTCCTCATCTTGAAATAAGGTATGATCATTTTATCTTTGAAATTTGCTTTCCAAGGTTTTGCTATAGAATCATAAAGATTATTATATTGCTAGGGTATTTGATTCCATTTGTTTACATTGGTAAAACCCTAGCCTTCTGATTTTTATGTTTTGTTGATGAGATATGGTAAAACCTTATATTTTCAGGGTTTGGTGATAATATATAGGGTTTATGAAAAAACCCTTATAGAAGTTAATAAAAGATCCTAGGGCATGGATAATGCCAAACCCTAGGTGTAAATGCTTCTGACATGGTTGAAACCCTAACATGGTTTATTTGTTAGATATCTAATTACTATTATTAAAGTTTTTATGATAATATCTAATTTTTGTGACAAATTCCTAACAAAGGTTGTTGTATTAGTCTAGGGCATGAAATTGTAAACCTAGTTGATTATTTCCGTTATAATTGAAACCCCAACAAGGTCTAGGTCTTATTATCTAAAGTTTAATTTGTTATTTAAAGTTTTTTTAACCTGTTGTGTTTATCAACAACCCCCCCCCCCATTTATTAGTATTAGTAATAACATTAATAAATGGGGACCCTTCCAAAAAATCAATCCTAGTACCTAGTCATGCCTTTCTATTTTTAGAATAAAATAAGATGTCAAAGCAGAACTTGCTAAATCATCAAAAATTCACCTTTTCATACTTTAACTGTATAAAAATTCATAAACGATAAGTTTCTTAAAAAACACAACATGACCAAAAAAGCCTAAGAATAACTCTATACCCGAAAAGTCATGAATATTAAAATAAACATTGAAAAGACACGCTTTTAGAAGATTATTCTCGCATCACAAAACACAAAATCTTAAAAAACTCTTATAATCTTCTCGCATCGTAGTTTCTACCATGCGGCGCTACTCGATAAAGCATAAGCAGATATTTCGAAATGTGATAGCATCCCGCATATCGCATATCACATCAACTCCCATGGTGGTAAGTCTTAGCAAAAACAAGTTTTTGCAATATAGCGATCTGCAATATTGCGTAGCACATTGCAAAATTGCTTTTATCACAACTCAAAGGGCTCACGGTTCTAGGAGAGTACTTCCCAACTTTCGATGTGAAGTTATGAAAATTAAGTTAAGCATAATGGTTCATTTGTGAACATTTATTAAAAGAACAATTACAATCAGTTGTGAAAGGCCATTTGACGCAAGTTGATATCTTTTAAAGTGATTTAGAATTAAAGACCCTTCGTCACCTTATTTTCATCCTTCTATTGATTATTTCTGCATTCACTATCATTTTTATCCTATTCTGCTCTCTGCTTGTAACTTTCAGGAAGAACACACAGAGCAGGACATCCAAAGAAATGGTGAAGAAAGGAAAGGCACCCACTTCTGAGAAATCAGAGATGACCCCCCTGTTTACAGATACCACTTGTAATCGAGATGCTAGGACATCCACATGGGACACTATGTATCATCTATTAGAGGAAGAACAACCAAGAGTTATGGAAACAACAATTACAATGGATGGGTGTGATTCTTCTGATGCTTCTCTGACTAAACTTGCATGCTCATTCTTGCACCACATTGCTGTAAGACCAAAGATACTCCCTTATACTGACATGGTTAAATGGATCATAGATGATGCAGACATATCAGATAGAGAATTCAAGACGGCAAGCCAAGAAGTCATAGGGTCGTTTACTCCAGACAACCTGAGACTCATGTACCATCTACCAGAACCATAGACCATCTACAACAGGCAGTTTGTCGTGAAGTTCGCCAAGGAAAATGAAGACTTGGCAGAATGCACAAAGAATTGGTCAAAAAATGAAGAAAGACTCAAGAAAGATAAAAACAGTATGTACGCCACCGGTTCTCTTTGTTCCCCTTTCTGTTTTGCTGCCGCTATGTTATGTAGGCTGTTTGGTAAACCAAACAACACCAAATTATCGTCATAATGGTTACCCTTAGTAGATGCAGCTGTTAATGCTACAATAATGAATTAGGCTCAAATCCTGTCACATAACTTAGCCATTGTAATTTTAGAGTACAAAAGAAAAAGGAGTATTGCTTCGAGGGTTTACCCTCCATTTTTCATGAGTGCTTATGTTATGGACGCTATTTGTTTTGGTTCCAAATTCCCTATTATGGGATGGAATTGGACTGCTCAAAATCCACTTCCCATTCAAATATATCACAAAGTCATGTGGGAATCTAATTTTGTGCCACATTTTTTCAAAATTTGTCACGGAGTTATGCTTCTGATTCACAAAAATATTTACAACCGAGATGCCCCAAGGTTTTCCCAAGAAGCCGAGGTAGATATTCTCCCCGTAGCCAGATGGTTCGGGGAAGAATTATTCACATATATTAGAGATTTCGGCAGTATTGCCTCACCCCATGTTCTACCTTTTTATGTCCCAGACAAATTGATGGCTAGATAGATAGCCTATCAGACATACAACGAAGGAGGGATGAGTAAGATATTGAAGGATTCCAAGAAGGGAATTTGGCCTCAATTTCCTGTAACATGTGGAGTATTTGCATTGCATGACTTAGGACATGCTTTCAGAGAGGTTGACAATGTACTATCTTTGCAATTACCCAAGTTCCCGGGAAGACAATATGATCCCTCGGGTATTGTTAAAGATTTTACCACAATGGTCAAAATAAGAATATTTACCCATGAAAAAGACCCCTTTGATGATGTTTTCCTACAGAAAAACACCTTCAAAGAAGTACAACATATGGCACAAATACTTTTTGATCAAGAAGGTCTCCAAACATTTGATAACTATAGGAGAACGAGGTTATCTAAGGTCCCATTGGACCAACTACTCATTGAGCTAGTAAGATATCCTACTCCCAGTGCAAGCATAAGTGGAGACTCAAAAGAGAAATCCAAAACAAGTTCTGAAAATGAATCTGCAGAAAATTCTAGCGATCAATCTAAAAAAAACATTAGAGATTGAACAGAACAAGAGCTAGGAGTCAATAAAAGACACAGCCCAGTCCACAGCAAAGTCTGATCAGTAGACTTCGCTTGTAAAACAAGCCAAAGCCTCAACTCCCCTTACAAAGCAAGCAAAGCTGTCTGTAATTGATTTAGAAGAAGAATGGGAAAATTTCAATAAGATACTCAACACAGAGGAACAAAACACAAAGCCACCAAAAAACCCACAAGAGACGACCACAAAAATGGTAATAGAAAGAGCTGTTAGTACTCAGGAAATAGAGCATATTCCCATTGCTCCCACATCTGAGATTGTATTAAGAATAGAGGAAATTCCTCCTCTAGATGTATTCTACAGCCCTCAACATAAAGCTATCATTAGAAGACAAAGAAAGAAAAGAAAGTTGGATTTTGTGCTCACTCCTGAGGATGAACCTCTAGATGTTCTCTGGAAAGACCCATATACAGATCCATCGGCTAATCTCACTAGACTCTCGCAGTTTGTAGGTGCGTATGCTTCAACAACCATTGACAAGGCAACAGAGGTACAACTGCTGCTCAAAGAAAATAATATAGGATTTTGTTATTGGAACAATAGTTACAGCAGGTTAATATCAACCAACAAGCGGAAATGCAGTTAGTTGAGCTTCAGCAAGAATTTTAGCAAATGCAGTTGGCACATCAAAGCAGTTTAGCTGGTAAAGAAGCACAGTTGCAGAGCATAATGGAACTGCATAAAGATGATCCCAAAATTGAACAGTTTGTCACAGAAGCACTTGGCCTCGATTCCTAGATTTTACACTAGAAAGAATCATTATGCCAAAAGATTTCGCAGTGGAATTCTCACTGCGAAATGAGCGATAACATAACAAACCAAGTTTTAGAATTACAACTTGAATATGATTCAATTTTTAATAAAGTTTCAGACTTCTTAAACTGGTAGAAATCTGAAGATGGGAAAAGAGCAGATATGCCCAAAATAGATGAATCACATAAAGAAATCTTATTTGCGAAATGGGATTCTAGGTTCATAGAGGCAGAACAGGGAATGGAGGATGCGGCAGCAGCAGCAAACAGTGTCATTGAATGTGTGAATGAAAATCTAGACAATGCTAATTTAGTAGCGGAAACCACCCCTGGCTTTCTTCCAAAAGCACAACAGCTTCAAGCAGTATGGAAATAGGCAATGGACGAAAGGGCAGAGGCAATTAGACAAGTAAACAGGTTAAAATGGGAAGCATATTGGCAATACCTAGTGAAACCGTACAGCCAATGGATGACTCTGAAGTGCCTAATTACTTCCATCGAGAAAATGGTGCCAACACTTACCAATGCCGTATTCGCAGGACAACTGAAAGCCGAAGTCGACCAACCGACACTCCTAAAACCTATGCTGGATATTTGCGATCTCAAGGACCAGATGTAGAATTAGTCATAGACATATTTTATTTTTGTTTTTATTTATTTTCACTTAAAATGAGGAAAGTTGTTTAAACCTCCTCATCTATTTTTGTCATTTCTATTTTTAAGTTTCATAGATTAGTATTTAAACCCCTCTCATGCATTTAGAGAGGGGTCCAGAAATTTTATCAAAAACATTTTTCAAAACATGTACTTTCGCCCCCCACTGAGGAGGTTTTGGTAAAATTAATGGAACGAGATTTATTTTCTACTTGAGTTTAGCATCTTCTACTGAAATTGCACTTTTGTACTCTTAGTTGATGTTAAATGATTTGAAGGTAGATCAATATTGTTGGAGCACATGAGTAGGACGTTGTTGGGTCCCTATAATACTAGTGATTACCCCATTACTATTGTAGTTATACCCCTTATTTATATTGTTGTGCCCCTATTACCCCCATATTGTTATTTTTGTGCCCCATAGAATCCCTCTATTGTTATTTTTGTGGCTTTATATTATTATTGTTAGGTCGGCTGGATTATATTGTGACTCCTTAGACTCCTATATATAGAAAGGAGGTTTTTTCATTTGTATCATCCAAGAATTGTTCATTTATGTGATGTAAAGGAGGTTTCCCCCTCGAAGAGGCTGAATTCTAAGGCGTTGATCTATCTTTTCTATCTTTTCTTGAGCTGGTTTCATAACAGACGTATTACAAATGGTACTTCTATCTCTTAATGATTTTTACTTGTGTATCAGGCAATAAATCATTTTCAGTGATTTATGTTTGAAAGTTTAAATACTTAGTTATCATTATTGCACTTTTGTATGATGATGCTTTATTCTTTATGTTGAATAAATGAATGACTCTTTATGTGATATATCTCTCATATCGTTTCGGCTAACTTTTTATACGAAACAATCATTATTAAATGAATTCTCTTCTTATCGTGATTGAATGATCTTTATTATCAATTACTTTCAGAAATCATTTTAGATCGCATATATAAACATCACTCTCGGGATAGTTTTAAAGTTAGATGTTTTCTTTGATTATAATAGAATGCATATGATAGATAGAAGATAGATTAAGTTTAGAGTAAGTATTCACCCCATAAAACTAGAAAATAAAAAAATCATCCCGTTAGCACGAACATCATAAATAGATTGTGATACTGGTCCCATCACCCCTAGTTGGAGCCACTATTCCAAACGGAAAAGGAGATGTCCTAAGGTCCGAACCGGGTGGTTATCCCCCTTGTTGGAGTCCCGTTTTTTCGAGCCTTCAAAATATTTGGCGCTAGAAGGAGGGCCTAACTGTGAATGGCAAGAAAATATACATCTTCGTGCCATTCTAAGAGTAAAACTTCCTCACCATCACCCTCAACTTCTCGTTCACATTCCAAATTTCCTATCTTAGAACCAGAAGTTGAAAAGAAAAATACATAGCACATTACTGAAATCCCAAACAAGCCAGATCATTCTTCTTCAGATTCCCTTGAATTACAAACTTTAATTCATAAGTTACAGGGGATTTCAATATCTCAAGAAGAATCTAAGTTATCCCAAGTTAGTGTCACTTCTCATCAAACCCCATCTCAACGACTGACTAGAGCACAAAGTGAAAAACTAGGAATCCCACCAGTTGAGTTTCCTCTACCGATTCATAAGAAAGCTAGGAAAACACTCGTAGAATCTCAAAATGAGGTTCTATCATCATTTTATTCCACTGTCCCATCCATATCATCACAAGAACACTCTTCCATCCCCTAACTCTAGATCGTGGTTCATATAGGTACAGGAGTAAAATCCTCCTCTACCCAATTAGCTTCAACTACTACCACACCTTCTTCTACTCATATCCCAACGATGGCAGGAAATCCACCACCGAGGCCATGGGCCAATCCAGGGGCTGTAAGAATGCCTGCACTTTTATCTCAATTACCAGCTCATCCTGAGAAATGGTTGCCCAAATTCAATCCCGACAATGGCCTATTAGCCAAAGAACACATAAATAATTTTATGCTATCTATTAATTTGAATGGAGTAATAGAAGAGGATGCAATTGTAAGATTCTTCCCCTATACTTTATAAGGAACAACAGGATCATGGTATTTTTCATTACCATCAGGCTCCATTAATAACTGGGATACGTTTCAAGATTAGTTTTTAACAAAATTTGGGGATGATAGGTCTACAACAACCTTGATAAACGATCTCTCCATTTTAAAAACCGAACCAATTAAAGACTTTAATTCTCGCTTCAATAAATTATTGAACAAAATACCAGCAACATCTAAGCCTAGCAATGAAGTCCAAAATGAATGGTATATTTCTTCTTTACCTTCAAATTCAGCCATCTTTGTAGATAGAGCTGCCAAGCCAACATTAGCAGAAAACATGAAAGAGGCAATAGCTGTAGAGAAATGTATCCTAGCCGTAGAAAAGAAAAATGATGTAGATGAAAGGTAGTATAAAAAAGTGTCTTTTAGAGATGACTCTAAGAAAAAACAATCAAAGGACCCTTTCGACCTGGAAGGGTTACAAAAAGTATTGAAGACCATGTCTAATGAAATGGTTTATATAAAGAAACAAGTAGTAGAAACCTCTTCCAAGAAACCTTTTAATATAAAAGAAGTCCTCCAACTGATTCTAAACCTCTGAATGCTATAACAAACGCTGAATCAAAAGGGGAAGAGGAAGAAGTTTCAAATGAGGAACAAACCGACAATGAAGAAATCATAGAACTACAAGGAATGTGGGACTTCATTCTTCCAAACGAGGAAGATCAAGAAGCATTATTTGTTGCTACTAGAAGTAGAAATCAACTTGACCCTCCACAATCTAGTACAAAACAAGAAAACCCAATTCCACCTCCCAGGGATAAAATTGTAGATAAAAAATCCTCACCAAAGTCTACTAAGAAAAACCCAATCCAATCTAATTCGAAATCTTCATCTAAAACGCTTATCGTCTCAGATGAAATGGATACAACATTGTTGAAGATATGAAGAAAACCAGAGCAAACATTACTCTTCATGAGCTCAGTAAGTTAAAAGATCAATAGAAATTACTCTTTAAAGAACTCAATGCAATACCTACTACTCCTCTTCCTGTTGCTATGATCTCACAATCTACTCATGAAATGGGAAGACCTCCAAATAGCATTGCAAATAAAAACAACCCAACCGACATTGCTCTGATTGGCAGAAGATCCAAATCCCATACTCCGCCATTTCTCCTTGCTTTTGAAGTTTTCAATAAAAATTTTCACAACTGTCTCGTTGATTACGGTGCATCATCTAACATTTTATCTAAGACAGTTTGTGCTAAGTTAAATGTTCAGCCTCATAAATATGCAGTACGAATAGTACAGCTATATCGGTCTCAAGTCGAAGTCGTCGGATAACTTAATCAAGTAACCATAAGACTTTCATCGAACTCAAAAGTGTGTCAATTCATTGATATACTTGTGGCTGAAATTCCTGAATTTTATGGACTAATCCTCAGTAGGGATTGGTCAGAAAAGCTTCATGGTTATTTTGTGAATGACTGGTCTCATATGTGGCTCTTCTACAATGGCAAACCAAATCAAATCAAATTTGAATGAGAGAAACATCAAAAGTATATAGTGATAGAATTAGAAGGAGAAAACGAGCATGTAGCGTATAGCAACAACATAATCGGAAATTATTCTGTTGAGTCATTCTTAGGAAATTTCAATGCTCACACTTCACCTTTTTTGGAAAATTCCATTTTATCTCAAATAGAAATTTTTTCTCAAACTGACACTTCTAGATGCATCAATTTTGTAGATAAACCTATAAATAAAGCCTTGTTTTGGAAATTATTTTTCGATGGTTCTAAATCCAACGATGGAGCAGGAGAAAGTTGTGTATTAGTTAGTCCAAAAGGAGAGAAAACCATGTTAGCATGTAGGCTTGAATTCGATTGCACGAACAACACTGCTAAATATGAAGCATTGGTTCAAGGGTTATACAAAGAAATCAGATTTAATATCAAATACCTTCAATTATTTGGAGACTCTAAGATTGTCACTAGACAAGTAAGAAATATTATACACTGTCTGTCGGGCCATTTGAAACACTATCAATCCATAGTACAAGACCTGACCTCACACTTTACAGCATTTAATATTTCATCTATTCCAAGACTCCAAGATGCTAGCACCAATCTTCTTGCTAATGTAGCTTCCAAGATTATTCCATCAAAGGACTATAGCCCAGATAGATTCTCGAATGAATTAATTTTAGACCCTCTATTCCTGATAACCGTACCAACTAGAGAGTCTTCAACAATGACCCTGATATTGTGAACTTTCTTACTTCAGAAGGTGCTTACAATGATCAGATAATTGACGAAGATCAACATGACAAACAACTGGAACAAGGAAAAAACAATAACGCTATACCAAAATCCATAGTCAAGTTAGAGGACCTATATGACTTAAAGGACAAATTTAAATGATCCACCAATTCAAAACTCCAGAGTTTGACTCTGAGATATGAGTTAATCAATCTTGAGACAGACATGAAACCACAAAACATCAACCTAGGTCTTAGTCTGACATCTGAAGAAAAATAAACTTTTATTCGATTTCTGAAACAATACAAAAGTGTCTTCACTTGGAATTACGATGATCTTAAAACCTATGACACTTCAATTATACATCATACAATTCCTATGATCTCCGATGAAAAACCTGTTCAGTAGAAATTAAGGAAGATACATCCTAATTTGGAAAGCCAAATTAAATCTGAGTTAAACAAATTACTAAGAGCCAAGATTATTTTTCCTGTCAGACATTCCAGATGGGTCTCTAATCTCGTCCCAGTCAGAAAGAAAAATGGTGATATTCGGATTTGTATAAACTTTCGCAACTTCAATAAAGCTTGCCAAAAGTACAATTTTCCATTGCCTCCCATGGAACAGATATTACAATCAGTCACAAGGTCTAAGTTAATGTCCTTTTTAGATGGCTTTTCAGGGTATAATCAAATCTTAGTCCACCCAGATGATCAATTGAAAACTACGTTCAGAACAAACTGGGGCACTTATGCTTATCAAAAGATGCCATTTGGGCTAATCAATGTTGGTGCCATGTTTCAAAGATCCATGGACATTGTGTTTAAGCTAGGCATTAGTAAACAGGTCAGTAGTAATCTACTTAGACAACATAACGGTATATTCTAAAAAATGTAGTAATCATCTCAGAGACTTAAAACAAATCTTTCAACGTTGTCAAAAATATGGAATTTCACTTAACCCCAAAAAATCTTTTTCTTGCGTTGAGTGAAAGAAAACTTCTTGGATTCATAGTATCCAAATCAGGAATCCATATCGACCTAGATAGAATCAAGGAAATTTTTGAGATATATTTACCCCATAATAAAAAATCAATGCAGTCTTTCCTTGGTCAGATTAATTTTGTTAAGAGATTTGTCCCTAACTTCTCAAGAATTATGTCACCGCTCCAAGCCATTATAAAGAAAAATTCTCTCTTCAAATGGGGTCATTCGGAACATGAGGCATTTAGCTTGATAAAACAAGCAATTATAAATGCCCCGTCTTTAGCAACGCTGAATTTTTCCAATTATTTCACCCCATATACATTTTCCTCCGAGAAATCATATGCTACCATACCCACACAAGCGAATCAAGAGAAAGACGAAGCCCCAATTTCTTTCTTCAGTTCAAATTTACAAGGAGCTGAATTAAAATACCCTGATGTTGAGAAACAAGCTTATGCTGTTTTCAAAGCAGTTAAATAATTCAAACCTTTTCTTCTCAAGTCTCACACCAAAATAATAGTACCATTTTCAGCAATAAGAAATCTTCTGGTACGAAAAGATGTGGGCGAAAAAAGGGCAAATTGGGTCACAACCCTGCAAGAATATGACTCTGAAATTAAACTAGAAAATATCGTAAAAGGTCAAGGTTTTTGCAAGATGTTGGTAGGAGCATCGAACATATTAGAATCGCGGTCTCCAGATAGTGAAGTACAAATTTGTGAGGTAAGCCTAAACGACTCTGAATCAAGATATGCTGATATCATTTTTTACCTGAAAAATGGATATGCCCCTCCACATCTGAGTTACACAAAAAAAAGAGCCCTGAGGCTAAAAGCTAAACAATATCAAATCGTCAATGATGTACTGTTTAGAATGAATTATTATTTTATTCTCCTTAGATGTCTCGAGAAATATGAAGAAGAAAAAGTATTGCAGGAAATTCATGACGTACCAACAGGTGGACACTATACAGGAGATGCAACTGTTGGAAATAATACTGGGGGGGGGTGAATCAGTATTATAAAATCACATGATTTTCATTTCACAATCAGAATTGTATACGCTACTTCAGTTATGGGAAACTGCGTATATACGCAAGTGTATCTAAAGCAACCAACGTATATCAGTAAACTTATGATTCATTAAATGTTGATCTTTAATCAGTGCATCAGAACTTCATTAACCTTAAGAATAATAAATAGGTGCAGTAAAACAGAACAGATCATCACACATGAACACAAGATATAATGTAGAAACCCAATGTGGGTGAAAACCACCTGCTGCAATTCGTCTCTATCTTCTTTTAATAAGAAACTTCTTTTTACAATATTTTTGTACTAGTGCAGTCTTATTCTAGTACATAGGCTTCTACCCGCAGAAGGCTACAACCTTCTCTCATTCTCCAGCTTCTCCTGGAAGGAGCTACAACCCCCTTAGCTCTTGTACTAGCTGATGTAATAGTGCGTAGGTGCTGACCTACAAAAGGTTACGACCTTCTCTTTTCTTCTAGGGACCACATTTCATAAATTTTTAGACTGGATCCATCAATACATCAAATGTATCTGCGTCAACCAATTTCCTTTGCACCAAACAAAACTGAATCAAATAGTCACTTCTCTGAATGTTGTACCTAGAAAATAGTAACAGTAACCAGACACCAATTCTAAACCCAGAACACTGCGGTAATAAACAGAAGTAGCTAAAACATATTTTGTGAGATGTACGCTACTTCAATATGTGAAACCTGTGTGCATACGCTTCTATATTAAGGCAAGGCAAACCAACGTATACGCTGTTTTGAATTACTGAACTAGTGTGTATACGCACCTCTGTTGTGTCGAACTTGCGTATAGATCTATAAAAGATAATTTACCCTTTTCACTTATTCAGACATGAGTTATACCTAGATTATCAGATTTATAGATCAAGTCACACGCCAAATATAACATATCAAAATCACACAAAGATACTAATATTCAAGCCTTAAGATCTTGACCCAACAACAAAACTTATCCTTCTTCTAGCACTCAGGTTCCTCCTTGGTTCAGATCTAGCTATGCACCATAACCCAATTCTAAATCTTGCTCTTCATAATATATTCAATGCTTGAGTGAATGCTTTTGCCTAATGATCTCCTTCCCCTTTTATAGTCTTAGGCCTTACTTAATACCATGGTCCAAAACCATAGAGAATCAATACCATGGACCCAATACCGGGGTTTAACACTTTGAATGAGATACCATGGTCCAAAACCATAGGTTCAAATACCAAGGACTAAATACCATGGACCAAAAAATAAGTTTTCCCACATGTACATGCTTTTCCTTGCATGAAAGTGTGTGCATACATATACGCGCCTTTTGATCGGCGATACCGCGTGTATACGCAATTTGGTTAAGAGGAACATGCGTATATCTCTTTTTCCTTCATTCTGAGAGCGTGAAATGTGATTTTTCATTTGAGTGAGTTGCCATAAAGGACAACACCTGTGTCATAGCGCCAATCATGTGTCATAATGCCAACAATCTCCCCCTTTGGACTTGATGGCAACCCCAAGTCACTCAAAGTCATTCTCCCCCTTTGTCATCAAGGGAAAAGGGTTATGCTCCCCCTAAGTACATGCTGAAATCTCTGCTCTGCGGTGCTATCCATGCTCCCCTTGATTGTAGGCAAGGTTTGCAAGAAGATGTTCTACAAGAAGAAACATGACTTTATACATCATAAATGACCTTCCTATCACCAAAGACTCATACATACATCCATCTCCCAACCAAGTGGGGATACACCAATATTGACTCATCCACCCAACCAAGTGGGGATACACCAAAAGTTTACGCATGATAAAACAAGAACATTACATCATCCATCCCAGGCATAGTGGGGAAACTAAGGTAGGCCGTTACATAACCTTGATAATAAAGGAAATACATGACACAAAAACTAAATATCTGAGACAAGACTATGATAATCATCAGTAACTAACATCAGCAACATCTGTTAATCATCATCAAGACCAGCAACCATGATCTTCTTCTGCACCTGTTCCACCTGAAAGAAAATGAACCAAGATCTTCTAAGATAATGCCAACAATGCATTATTAGAAGTATATGCCCCCCTTGAACCTGTGTTAGATGGTCCCTATCAGACCCATATCAGACTCTTTTCATCCTAAGTCTGGCTCCACTGTTTGTCTTCAAACCAACATATACGCGACTGTATCCATAGAAATATGCGTATGTACGCGGATACGCTTCATCAAACTCGCGTACAACCACTGTTCTCTGAAATGGATAATTTCAACAGCACAATGATGCATCAACGACTCCCAGCTTTTGTCTGAGGTATTCAAATATCTCCTTGGGCAGTGGTTTGGTGAATATATCAGCAACCTGTTCCTTGGAGGGAACATAGTCCAATTTTACCTTTTTTTCAAGCACTTGTTCTCGAAGAAAATGATATTTGATAGGTATGTGCTTGGTCTTCGAATGCATGACTAGATTCTTTGAAACACTGATTAGACTTGTATTATCACAAAAAATGGAGATAGGTGGAGTACAAGTGATTTGAATATCTTGCAATGTTTGCATCATCCAAAGGAGTTGTGTGCAGCAAGATGCAGCAGCCACATATTCTGCTTCATCTGTAGATAATGCAATTGAGCTTTGTTTCTTGCTGAACCAAGATACTAATATGGAACCCATAAAGAATGCACCACCACTAGTGCTTTTTCTGTCATCCACGCTTCCTGCCCAATCTGCATATGTATATGCATGAAGTGTGAGATCTGTATCTCTAGGATACCATAAGCCATAATTTTGCATTCCTTGAAGATATTTGAAAACACTCTTAACTGCCTGAAGGTGTGCTTCCTTTGGATTTGCCTGGAATCTTCCAACTATTCCCACTGCATGCATGATGTCTGGTCGGGTAACTGTCAGATAGATCAGACTACCAATCATGGATCTATAGGTTGGTTGATGTACTGCTGCTGATTCATAATTTGCGCTGAGGTTGTATCCTGTTATCATAGGGGTACATATTGGTTTCGAATCCTCCATCCCATATTTCTTCAAGATCTGCCTGAGGTACTTAGTTTGTGATAGAAAAACACCGTCTTTGTTTTGTTGGACTTGTAAACCAAGAAACTATGTGAGCTCACCAAGTAAGGACATTTCAAATTCTTTCTGCATCACCAAAGAAAAGTTTTGACTCATGGTTTCCTAATTGCTACCAAAGATGATATCATCAACATACACAACAAGTATTAGCAATTTATCATTGCCAATTTTTATTTATAGATTGCTATCTGTTGATCCCTTTGAAAAATCTTGTTGATGGAGATATTTGTCCAACCGAAAATACCAATCCCTTGGAGCCTGTTTAAGGCCATAGAGAGCCTTTTTGAGTCTGCATACAAGTTTTGGATCATTTCCAAGGATGAATCCATCTGGTTGCTCAATGTACACTTCTTCTTCTAAGTCTCCATTTAGAAAAGTAGATTTCACATCCATTTGATATACTTTGAACTCCTGAAAGCTAGAAAGAGCAAGGAACATTCTTATGGCATCAAGTATAGCAACTGGTGCAAAAGTTTCTTCAAAGTCTATACCTTCTTGTTGAGCATACCCTTTACAAAAATGTCTGGCCTTGTTTCTAATAACATCTCCATTCTCATTCAGCTTGTTTTTGAATATCCATTTTGTCCCTATGACATTCTTATCATTTGGTCTAGGAATCAACTCCCAAGTGTTATTCTTTCAATCTGCTCAAGTTCTTCATTCATGGCCCTGACCCAACATTCATCCTTGCATGCTTCACTTACATTTTGTGGTTCAGTGGAGGAGAGAAATGCTAGATAGCTTGAAGCTTCTGAAATAGTTCTTCTTGTTTGTACACCTGCCTCTTTCTGCCCCAAAATTTGAGTCTCTGGATGATTCTTCTGGACATACCTGGATGGAGTCTTTTCTTCTACCCTTATCTGTTCTTCTAGTGCCTCATAGGTTTCTTCTTCATCATAACTCTGATTTGATGTTGAAGGATAGTCCTCATCATCTTCGAAATCTTCGGATTTTACCTGCCTTGGATTGTTTCCTGCTTCATCAACCACCACATCAATACTTTCAACAATTTTTCCAAGTCTTTTATTGTAACACTTATATCCTTTACTTTAGGAAGAGTAACCAAGGAGAATGCCTTCATCTGCTCTAGGTTCAAACTTGCCGAGGTTTTCATCAGTCCTTTTGATGTAACATTTGCTTCCAAAAATTTTGAAGTATTTTACCGTAGGAGTTTTACCATACCAAAGTTCATGAGGAGTTTGAGTGTTGTTCACCCGGACATTTGTTTTGTTGAGAATAGTAACGACAGCAAATGTAGCTTCACCCCAGAAGGTTTCGAGAGTTCCAGATTCATCAAGCATAGCACGAGCCATTTGTTGAACCGTTCTGTTCATCCTTTCCACTACATTTTGCTGAGGAGTCCTTGTAGTAGAGAATTCCCTTCTTATTCCATGTTCTTCGCAAAAATCAAAAAATTCATCCAAGGTAAATTCCCCTCCTTGATCAGACCTGAGGCATTTGATTCTGCAATCTGATTCATTTTCAACCAAGGCTTTGAATGCTTTGAACTTTTCGAAAGCTTCGTCTTTATGCTTCAGAAGTCCTATCCAACACATCCTAGAAAAGTCGTCAATGAACAATATGAAGTATTCTTCTCCTCGAGGTGACTTTTTCCTGGATGGACCATATAAATCAATATGGACAAGTTCAAGTGGCATACTAGCTGATCCTTCCTTCTTAGGGAAATTAGTTTTGGTTTGCTTACCAAACTGACATGATTTGCATATTGTATTGTCTGGAATTCTGATTTCAGGGAGATCACGAACCGCCCGATATTTGCATGCTTTCCTTATCTGAGAGAAGCTTAGATGCCCCAATATTCTGTGCCATAGCCAGTGTTCATTATTCTTTCTTAGATAGCATTGTTGTTGTCCTCCCTTGAGTATATATAAATTATTTGGAGTTCTTATGCCTTTGATCATTGTTTCTCCTGTATCAAGCTCACGAACAATACATCCATTTGATCGAAATATTACCTCATTTCCTTGATCACACATTTGACTGACACTCAATAGATTATGTTTTAAGCCATCAACATACATAACATTTCCATCTTTGACCTTTTCTTTCAAAAGAACAGAACCTTTACCTTTTATGAGTGCAGGGGTGTCATTTCCAAATGAGACCTTCCTTTCCTTTTCTAAGGCACTATATGACTGAAGTTTTTCTTTATCACCTGTCATATGTTTCGAGCATCCACTATCGATGTACTACTGGTTTTCTTTTCCTTCCACATATAAGGTTATACCACATCTTTTTGGTTGTGGTTCTTTCTTTCTCCATGTTTTGGGACTCAATGAAGCTTGCTCCTTCTGAGTTGTTTGCCGAAACCTACTCCTGCATTCAGAATCTTCATGACTGAAGTTGTTACAAATAGAATATGCTATTTCATTTTCAAGAGCAGAAAAGTTATTGTAGGTCCTTTTCATGATCCCAGTCACACTCCTTTGATTTCGTGCTTCTCTAGTCATAATGGTCTTGTAGGTAACACATTGAGTTGCTTTGTGTCCAAAGTTATGACAAGAGAAACATTGGCCATTGAAGAAATTCTTGCGATTATCAAACCTACCATCCAGGTGATTGTAGTTTCCATAGACATTCATTCTTGAGGCAAATTGAGAATGATTTACTAGCGATTGGTTGTAGCTTCTGCTCATCCTTGAAGTAGATTTCCCCCAATTTACTTGGTGATCTATGTTCATCCTTGAAGTAGATTGACCCTGATTTACCTGGTGATCTGCTTTATGCCTTTGCTGTCGATTGTAAACCTATTCACTTCTCCTTGCTGCATCAAGATAAATTTTGGAGGTGGGTGGCTTCTGTGCTTGAGATGCTTCTTCAGAATATCCAAGAGTTGTCTTGATTAGAGGAGAACGTTGCACTTTGATAATCTCATCTAAAGTTTCAGATCCTTTAGCAAATCTAAGATTAAGAGCTTTTGTTTTCTCAATATCTTTTCTAAGTCCCACAATTTCACATTCTAACTTTTCATTGTGTTTTTCCCTTTCAACAAGTTGGAATGTCAGAGTATCTATGATCATACTCTTTTCTTCTAAACAGATTTCAAGTTTAGAAATTTCTTCATAGAGATCATCTTCATCTATAACATCCAAGAAATCATCATCTTCAAAATCCATCAAAAGTCTATAATCATTACATTGTTCATCTTCATCATTAATTGAAAATCCATCACTACCTTCATGAGTATAATAGCTCTTCTTACTTACATTATGTTTTCTGATCCATCTAACTGGTTCCTTACCTTTGTCAAGCTTATCTTTATGAGGACACTTGGCTGCATAGTGACTGACTCTTCCACAAGCAAAGCATTTGAAAGGTAGCTTACCTCTGAATCCTCCAGAACCCCGTTGAAGGTTCTTGACAAAGTTTTATTCTTCCTCTCCTTCTGACATATGTCTTGACTCATTGTAATCTCCTTTTCCTGAAGCTTTGAATGCGGCTTCTCTCCTATTTGATGGTCCCCCTTTTCTCATTTCGAAAGAATTTATGATTCCATGCAACTGTGACATGGTAATGCTCTGTAGATTCTGCTTTTCTTCTATGGAAAAAACTTTTGATTCAAACTTAGAAGACAAAGATCTTAGAACCTTTTCAACCAAAGTAACTTCTTTTATCTCTTCACCCAAGTTTTTCATACGACTAACAATCTCATCTATACATAAGAAATAATTAGCCACACTTTCATAATTGTGCATTATGAGATTTTCATATTGAATTCTGAGAGTTTGTAGTTTTGCATGTTTTACCTGATCGTCTCCTTCATAGCTTAGAACGATCTTGTCCCATATTTCTTTTGCGATTTTGAGCTGCATAACCTTGACGAATTCTGATTGAGATAAACTCCCTAATAGAGTATTGACAGCCTTTGCATTTGTTTCATACTGCTTCTTACCAGCCATATCTATAGGAGTTGCTGATGGAAATGTGTATCTTGCTTCCATGATATCCCAAACTTCTATACCAAGAGATTGAAGATAGGTTGTGATTCTTACCTTCCAATAGACGAAGTTGCTCCCATCAAAGATTGGTGGCCTGATCGATGCCTCTTTTTCATATTTGCTCATGATGATAGATCTTCCTTCAAGTGATCAAGCTTCTTCTAAAGGACTTGCTCCGATACCAATTGTTGGAAATAATACTAAGAGGGGGGGGGGGTGTCATGCGGAAAGAGTCAATTTTGCGGACAAAACCGACCTCCCTAGGAGCTAAGGCTCTCTAGTGACAAACAAGACAATTAAGCACTATCTTTCCCTAAACATGCATTTAAAATACAAGAAACCAGGTGTTTAAAGCATACCTTTAGTCCAACGCTGTTTGTAGCAGTCCAGCCTCTCCGATCCAGATGAGCTCCTCCTTCTCTTTGAAACCTGCATTCACTAACAAGCAAACGATTACATAGCACCTGAATAACTCATAAAATAAAACATATTCATCATAAAGACCAAGGAGTATATGAAACAAATTATATATAACAACTTGTTGAGAAAAATGAACTTAATTGTATTAAGTGGAAACAAAAGAAACCATTACAACCAGTGCCCTGGTGTTGTGCAGCTCCCTCCCAGGGTCCAGCAAGAGTTCTCCTTTACTTTGATCAGCTCACCCACTTCCAAATGAAGCTAAGAAAGGATGGGAATCTCTCCTCTCAAGATCTATAAGGAAGTCCTAATTTCAGCAGCATCTACCCTTAGGAATGTTCAGCTTTTAACCTCCCTTCCTTCTGGCCCAATGCCTGTATTTATAATGCTTTGGAGGAAGTTAATCAGGTCCACCATCAATGGGATAAGCCCCTCTTTCAATGGGATAGCTCCCCTCTTGATGGGATAAGTTCCTCTTTCTTTGGGATTTATGAACCATCTGGAGGCGCTCAATACACGTCAAACCATCTTCTAGAATGCTCTAGAATCGACCACAAGTAACTTTTTTGGAGTAAAAATTGCGCCTTTTGACCTTTACAGGAGTACGCACCCACCCCTTTACAGACAGAGCGTACAAGTACGCAGGTGTTATGAACTTGAGGTGCGTACACGCAGGTAAGGCTAAGAGAAACTGCGTACCCAGAGTTATATAGATTTTTAAAGACTTTCTCTCTTTCTTGGAGTTTGACATGAGTAGCAGAGGTATAAGACTTGCCAAGGAGGATAGTATGACAGTTGATGGATCCATACTAATTGCAAATAGTCATGGTGACAAATTTTAGTGTAACAGGGGGAGTGAATCAGTATTATCAAATCACTTGATTTTCATTTCACAATCAGAATTGTATACGCTACTTCAGTTATGGGAAACTGCGTATATATGCAATTGTATCTAAAGCAACCAACATATATCAGTAAACTTATGATTCATTAAATGTTGATCTTTAATCAGTGCATCAAAACTTCATTAACCTTAAGAATAGTAAACAGGTGCAGTAAAATAGAACAGATCATCGCACACATGAACACAAGATATAAGGTGGAAACCCAATGTGGGTGAAAACCACTTGCTGCAATTTGTCTCTATCTTCTTTTAATAAGAAACTTCTTTTTACAATATTTCTGTACTGGTGCAGTCTTATTCCAGTATGTAGGCTTCTACCTACAGAAGGCTACAACCTTCTCTCGTTCTCCAACTTCTCCTGGAAGGGAGCTACAACCCCCTTAGCTCTTGTACTAGATGATGTACTAGTGCGTAGGTGCTGACCTACAGAAGGCTACAACCTTCTCTTTACTTCCAGGGACCACGTTTCATAAATTTTCAAACTGGATCCATCAATACATCAAATGTATCTGCATCAACCAATTTCATTTGCACCAAACAAAACTGAATCAAATAGTCATGTCTCTAAATGTTGTACCCAGAAAATAGTAACAGTAACTAGACACCAATTCTGAACCCAGAACATTGCAGCAATAGACAGAAGTAGCTAAAACATATTTTGTGAGACGTACGCTACTTCAATATGTGAAACCTACGTGCATACGCTTCTATATTAAGGCAAACCAGCGTATACGCTATTTTGAATTACTGAACCAGTGTGTAAACTCGCCTCTGCTGTGCCAAACCTGCGTATAGATCTATAAAAGATAATTTACCCTTCTCACTTATTCAGACATGAGTTAAACCCAAATTATAAGATTTATAGATCAAGTCACGCGCCAAATATAACAGATCAAAATCACACAAAGATACTACTATTCAAGCCTTAAGATCTTGACTCAACAATAGAACTTATCCTTCTTCTAGCGCTCAGGTTCCTCCTTGGTTCAGATCTAGCTATGCACCATAACCTAATTCTAGATCTTGCTCTTCATAATATATTCAATGCTTGAGTGAATGCTTTTGCCTAATGATCTCCTTCCCCTTTTATAGTCTTAGACATTACTCAATACCATGGACCCAATACCTGGGTTTAACACTTCGGATGAGATACCATGGTCCAAAACCATAGGTTCAAATACCAAGGACTAAATACCATGGACCAAAAAATAAGTTTTCCCACATGTACATGCTTTTCCTTGCATGAAAGTGTGTGCATACATATAAGCACCTTTTGATCGATGATACCACGTGTATACACGATTTGGTTAAGAGGAACATGCGTATATCTCTTTTTCCTTCATTCTAAGAGCCTGAACTGTGATCTATCATTTGAGTGAGTTGCTATCAAGGACAACACCTGTGTCATAGCACCAAACCTGTGTCATAATGCCAACAGCAACAACACACAAAATCCTGCGTGCTGGCTACTACTAGCCAACTCTATTTAAAGATGCACACAGTTACGTAAGAAGATATAAGATTTTCCAAACTGCTGCTGGAAGACAGAAGAAACCATCATTGCCATTATAGCCGGTCAACATTGATCAACCATTTGAACAATGGGGATTAGATATAATAGGTGAGATCGTTCCTCATTCTTCTAAACAACATAAATACATCCTTACAGCTACTGACTACTTTACCAAATGGGTAGAAGCAGTTCCACTCAAGGCAGCCAACTCTGAGAGTATCATTGAATTTATAGATCAATTCATCATCACCAAGTTTGGATTTCCTTCTGCCTTAATGTTTGATAATGCATCCTATTTCTCAGCAATGCCATGACAGAATTCGCTCTCAAAAGAGGTTTCAAACTCATATATTCTGCTAATTATTATCCACAAGGAAGCTAAATCAACAAACAAAATCCTTATTAGAATTATTAAACGGACTATTGATCAAAATCAAAGAAACTTACATAAGTCTTTAGTGTATGCTCTTTGGGCAGATCGAATAACTCAGAAAACCTCCATTGGCACTTCTCCTTTTAATTTAGTTTATGGGAAAGAAGTGATCATACCAACAAATCTAGCTATTCCTTCACTAGCCTTAGTTCAATTCATTGAAGAAACACCTTCCTCATCCATGCAATTAAGATAATTACAAATTCTTAAACTTGAAGAGGAATGAGAAAAGGCCAGAATTACCCACGCGCATCATCAACAATTAGTGAAAGCCTCTTTTGATTCAAACTCAGTGTCTAGAAAAGATTTTCAACTTGGAGACTTAGTATTAAAATGGGATAAAGCCCATGAAGAGAAAGGCAAGCATACTAAATTCCAACGGATGTGGCTTGGACCATTCCAGATTGTCGAACTCATTGGCCCATCAACTTTCATGTTACAAGATTTAGCAGTGAAAGGGAATCTTTACCTATTAATGGACAAATCCTAAAGAAATATTTTCCATAGAAGATGATCTCTTCTATTTTTCTGTAGATCATAGTTTTAGTTAAGTTTTCTTTTGATAATAAAACAAGTTGAGAATGTTCACTTTTGGTTTCACGAAAAGAATAGTTTCTCATTTCAATTTTGTTTTTTCGCTTGTATAAGTAGGAGTGGTTATGAAAATTAATCTCCATTTATGAAACATATGGTTAAGTGCTATTATTTTGAAAATTTTTGCCTGTTCTTCTGTTTCAACTATCTGAGTTTTGGTTAGAATCAACCTTAGGAAGAAATTTTCCTTACATTAGTCACAAAAGGTATCAATGACAAAGCAAAGGCTCTCTGCAGAAAAGCTATTTTAAAACTCTACAATTGTCGTCTAGGAGAATTCTTAAGGAACCAATGAGTGCCCCCCACTCAAGGAATTTGCAAGATTCAAGGAGTAATCCAATTATACACTTTAAAACTTAAAGAATAAGAGGTCTCATCAAGAGTCAGCTTATCATGATCATAAATTTTTTAACTAACTGACCTTTCCATACTGAATATCAAATCAGGGTAATGGCTCGAGATTGTTTCAATAAAAAGAGAAGGGGTCTCATCAAGAGCCAGCTTATTCAGTTAAGTTATAAATCAAGTGAATGGCATTATCAATTTTGGCCACCAAACCAAGACATTGTTCTTTAAGAAATAAAAGAGAAATAAGAAAAGAAAAAGTGATAAGTATATATGAGGATTTATCTTTGAAAATTGCATTCTTCTCAAGTGGGACACTGGATCATTTCCGGATAACAGGTAACCCCATCGAGGCTATGAACGCCTGCTGGCAGCAGAGGCTCTACCTACGACAAATGAGTACACCAAAACTGATCTAACGAGATTCTTTTGTTTTATCTTTACAACCAAGTAATGACTGATGTGAGTAAAATGACTAACTCTAAGAAGAAGATAATCAGAATAAAGATAGTTAGAACAAAATGTTGTTATTAATAAATAGCACTATCTACCTGATATTTCGTACAATGTAGTTTCATTTTCAAAATCATCTCTATTTTGGAAGTTTTAGAAAATTCAAAAAACCCTCAAAGATAACTGGTTCTTCCAAGTGAATCACCAATTGTTGTGCTTATCAACAACCCCCCCATTTATTAGTATTAGTAATAACATTAATAAATGGGGACCCTTCCAAAAAAATCAATCCTAGTACCTAGTCATGCCTTTTTATTTTTAGAATAAAATAAGATGTCAAAGCGGAACTTGCTAAATAATCGAAAATTCACCTTTTCATACTTTAAGCGTATAAAACTTCATAAACGATAAGTTTCTTAAAAAACGCAACATGACCAAAAAATCCTAAGAATAATTTTATACCTGGAAATTCGTGAATATTAAAATAAACATTGAAAAGACACGCTTTTAGAAGATTATTCTCACATCGCAAAACACGAAATCTTAAAAAACTCCTATAATCTTCTCACATTGCAGTTTCTACCATGCGGTGCTACTTGATAAAGCGTAAGCAGATATTGTGAAATGCGATAGCATCCCGCATATCGCATATCACATCAACTCCCATGGCGGTAAGTCTTAACGAAAACAAGTTTTTGCGATATAGCGATCTCCGATATTGCGTAGCAAATCACAAAATCGCTTTTATCACAACTGAAAGGGCTCACAATTCTAGGAGAGTACTTCTTGACTTTCGATGTGAAGTTATGAAAATTAAGTTAAGCATAACAGTTCATTAGTGAAAACATTTATTAAAATAACGATTACAATTAGTTGTGAAAGGAATTTGATGCAAGTTGATATATTTTAAAGTGATTTAGAATTAAATACCCTCTGTCTCCTTATTTTCGTCCTTCTATTGATTATTTCTGCATTCACTATCATTTTTATCCTATTCTGCTCTCTGCTTGCAACTTTCAGGAAGAACACACAGAGCAGGACATACGAAGAAATGGAAAATCAGAGATGACCCCCCTGTTTATATACCACTTGTAATCGAGATGCCAGGACATCCACATAGGAGACTATGTGTCAGCTATTAGAGGAAGAACAACCAAAAGTTATGGAAACAAAAATTATAGTGGATGGACACGGTTCTTCTGATGCTTCTCTGACTGAACTTGCATGCTCATTCTTGCACCGCATTGTTGCAAGACCAAAGATACTCCCTTATACCGACATGGTTAAATGGATCATAGATGATGCGGACATATCGGATAGAGAATTCAAGACGGCAAGCGAAGAAGTCATAGGGTCGTTTACTCCAGACAACCTGAGACTCATGTACCTCCTACCAGAGCCATAGGCCATCTACAACAGGCAGTTTGTCGAGAAGTTCTCCAAGGAAAATGAAGACTTAGCAGAATGCACAAAGAATTGGTCAAACAATGAAGAAAGACTCAAGAAAGATAAAAATGGTATGTACACCACCAGTTCTCTTAGTTCCCCTTTCTGTTTTGCTGCCGCTATGTTATGTAAGTTGTTTGGTAAAGCAGACAGCACCAAATTCTCGTTAGAATGGTTACCCCTAGTAGATGCAGCTGTCAATGCTACAATAATGAATTGGGCTCAAATCCTGTCAGATAACTTAGCCACTACAATTTTAGAGTACATAAGAAAAGGAGTATTGCTTCGAGAGTTTACCCTCCATTTTTCATGAGCGCTTATGTTATGGATGTTATTTGTTTTGGTTCCAAATTCCCTATTATGGGATGGAAATGGACTGCTCAAAATCCACTTCCCATTCAAATATATCACAAAGTCATGTGGGAATCTAATTTCGTGCCACATTTTTTCAAAATTTGTCATGGAGTTATGCTTCTGATTCACAAAAAGATTTACAACCGAGATGCCCCAAGGTTTTCCCAAGAAGTCGAGGTAGATATTCTCCTCATAGCCAGATGGTTCGTGGAAGAATTATTCACATATATCAGAGTGTTTGGTAGTATTGCCTCGCCCCATGTTCTACCTTTTTATGTCCCAGACAAACTGATGGCTAGAGAGATAGCCTATTAGACATGCAGTGAAGGAGGGATGAGTAAGATATTGAAAGATTCCAAGAAGGGCATTTGGCCTCAATTTCCTGTAACATGTGGAGTATTTGTATTGCATGACTTAGGACAACTTTCAGAGAGGTTGACAATGTATTATCTTTGCAATTACCCAAGTTCCCGGGAAGACAATATGATCCCTTAGGTATTGTCAAACATTTTACCACAATGGTCAAAATAAGAATATTTACCCATGAAAAAGACCCCTTTGATGATGTTTTCTTGCAGAAAAACACCTTCAAAGAAGTACAACATATGGAACAAATACTTTTTGATCAAGAAGGTCTCCACACATTTGATAACTATAGGAGAATGAGGTTATCTAAGGTTCCATTGGACCAATTACTCATTGAGCTAGTAAGAGATCCTACTCCCAGTGCAAGCATAAGTGGAGACTCAAAAGAGAAATCCAAAACAGGTTCTGAAATCCGTAGAAAACTTTGGCGATTAATATGAAAAAACATCAGAGAATGAATACAACAAGAGCGAGGAGTCAATAAAAGGCACAACCCAGTCCATAGCAAAGTCTGATCAGCAAACTTCGCTTGTAAAACGAGCCGAAGCCTCAACTCCCCTTACAAAGCAAGCAAAGCCACTTATAATTGATTTAGAAGAAGAATGTGAAAATTTCAATAAGATACTCAACACAGAGGAACAAAACGTAGAGCCACCAACAAACCCACAAGAGACGACCGTAGAAATGGTAATATAAAGAGATGTTAGTACTCAGGAAACAAAGCATATTCCCATTGCTCCCACATCTGATATTGTATTAAGAATAGAGGAAATTCCTCCTCTAGATGTATTTTACAACCCTCAACATAAAGTCGTCGTTAGAAGACAAAGAAAGAAAATAAAGTTGGATTCTATGCTCACTCCTGAGGATGAACCTCTAGATGTTCTCTGGAAAGACCCATCTATAGATCCATCGGCTAATCTCACTAGACTCTTGCAGGTTGTAGGTGTGTATGCTTAAGCAACCATTGAAAAGGAAACAGAGGTACAACTACTGCTCAAAGAAAAAGAAGATAGGATTTTGTTATTGGAACAATAGTTACAGTAGGTTAGTATCAACCAACAAGCAGAAATGTAGTTGGCTGAGCTTCAGCAAGAATTTCAGCAAATGCAGTTGGCACATCAGAGCAGTTTAGCTGGTAAAAAAGCACAATTGTAGAGCATAACAGAACTGCATAAAGATGATCTTAAAATTGAACAATTTGTCACAGAAGCACTTGGCCTCAATTCCCAGTTTTTACACCAGAAATAATTATTATGCCAGAAGATTTCGCAGTGGAATTCTCACTACGAAAAATGAGCGATAACATAACAAACCAAGTTGTGGAATTACGACTTGAATATGATTCAATTTTTAAGAAAGTTTCAGACTTCTTAAACTGGCAGAAATCCGAAGATGGGAAAAGAGCAGATATGCCAAAAATAGATGAATCACATAAAGAAATCTTATTTGCGAAATGGGATTCTAGGCTCAGAGAGGTAGAACAGGCAATGGAGGATGCGGCAGCAACAACAAACAACGTCATCGAATGTGTGAATGAAAATCTACACAATGCTAATTTGGTAGCAGAAACCACCCCTAGCTTTCTTCCAAAAGCACAACAGCTTCAAACAGTATGGAAATAGGTAGTGGAGGAAAGGGCAGAGGCAATTAGACAAGTAAACAGGTTGAACTGGGAAGCATACTGGCAATACCTAGTGAAACCACATAGCCAATGGATGACTCTGAAGTGCCTAATTACTTCCACCGAGAAAATGGTGCCAGCACTCACCAATGCCATATTCGCAGGACAACTGAAAGCTGAAGTTGGCCAACCGACACTCCTAAAACCTATGCTGGATATTTGCAATCTCAAGGACCAGATGCAGAATTAGTAATAAACATATTTTATTTTATTTTTTATTTATTTTCGCTTAAAATGAGGTAGGTCGTTTAAACCTCCTCATCTATTTTTGTAATTTCTATTTTTAAGTTTCATAGACTAGTATTTAAACCCCTTTCATGCAGTTAGAGAGGGGTCCAGAAATTTTATCAAAAACATTCTTCAGAATGTGCACTTTTGCCTCCCACTGAGGAGGTTTTGGTAAAATTAATGGAACGAGATTTATTTTCTACTTGAGTTTAGGATCTTCTACTGAAATTGCACTTTTGTACTCTTAGTTGATGTTAAGTGATTTGAAGGTAGATCAATATTGGTGGAGCACATGAGTAGGACGTATTACAAATGGTACTTCTATCTCTTAATGCTTTTTACTTGTGTATTAGGCAATAAATCATTTTCAGTTATTTATGTATGAAAGTTTAAATACTTAGTTATCATTATTGCACTTTTGTATGATGATGATTTATTCTTTATGCTGAATATATGAATGACTCTTTATGCAATATATCTCTCATATCGTTTCGGCTAACTTTTTATACGAAACGATCATTATTAAATGAATTCTCTTCTTATTGTGATTGAATGATCTTTATTATCAATTACTTTCAGAAATCATTTTAGATTGCATATATAAATGTCACTTCCGGGATAGTTTTAAAGTTAGATGTTTTTTTTTATTATAATAGATTGCATATGATAGATAGAAGATAGATTAATTTTAGAGTAAGTATTCACCCCATAAAACCAGAAAAGAAAAACATCATCCCGTTAGCACGAACATCATAAATAGATTGGGAAACTGGTCCCATCACCCCCAGTCGGAACCACTATTCCAAATGGAAAAGGAGATGTCCTAAGGTCCGAACTGGGTGGTTATCCCCCTTGTTGGATTCCCGATTTTTTGAGCCTTCAACATAACCCTATATTCTCTCATTGATAAAGTTAACTTCATGCTCTTGTATATTTGTGTTTGGTCGTACTTGTTCATAAAATTTGCAGGTACATAGTTTTCAAGAGGTTGATGATGACCTTATGATGATGTTGAGCGTTATGGAAATATGGAACTGTAAGAACCTTGATACCATTGAAGTTTACATTCATATTTGAAATATAACCTTGCTTCCATATGAAGATAAAAAGAATGAATTTTTGGAAGGTCGAAAGTCCTTCGATGGCATAATGATGCAAAAGAAAGAATAAATAAGTTTTTGATGGACTTTTCTACTTATTTAAGAAGGAGATTGGATGAAGGAAAGTGCATATCCTCCATAGCTTGAGAAGGAGGACATGATATGTTATGACTAACAACCGTACATGCGATCAAGAAAGAAGGAGATCAAATAATTTCTAAAGCATTACTGATGGTTATTCTTGTTTTATGAGTCATGAACAAATTTGAGAAGTGTGGAGGCCGAGCATGGTGCTGCTTGAGAAGTTGGAAAAATAAGCTTTTGTTGACATTTGTTTAGATATTTTGATGACCTAAGCAACATCATATTGGTTGAATACCCAAAATTTTATTCTAGAATATTGAAAGATTGATATTGGTTGGGGTCATGAGGCTACATTATGTTATAATGAATGAACAAGTAGCTGGTGTGTTGACCTCTCCTTGAGAAGTTTTGAATATTTGATAAGAATTATTGGATTTATTTGGTTGAGAGGGAGAGACGAGTACCTTATGTTGTGCACCTATATGATGGTACTTGGGAGGACATCTTGGCATCGTTGGTATTAAGATAACAGTTATGGTTTGGCCTTGATGATGTCTAAATCCAAGTGTGGGAGGGTATCTTGGTCTTATGGAGCTTCGTTTTAGTGTTTGACCTTGATGATACCTAGATCCCTATGAGGGTCGGTGTCTTGACATGAAGGCCTAGATGGTATGTATAACCTATTGGATTGATACTAGGGTTGTAGCCTAATGGTACCGATAGTGGCAAGTTTCCTTCATGATACCTTAGTCCTTGTTGAATTAGTGTCTTTGTTGGCTTGCAGGGGCCTGACCCAGGTTCAGAGTTAATTAGCCAAACAAATCCCTACACTATTGGCCCTTTTGGCATCAGCTCACGGTGCGCGGACTAATGTCTCACCTGAATCAATATGGGGGGATGTCAGAACTAAGTTTCTGTACCCTGGATATGTCTGAGGGGTCAATTTAATCCAATTGTGCCTACCTTCGTGTAGGTTGCTTTGTGCACTATCATGGCCTGTGAGACCTTTGCGATCTGTTAGGATCGCCTTTCGCACAGCCCTAACCAGGGGCTGAGATGCTTTCATGCTGCTAGGGCAGCAATCTGCGCTATTTCCCCAAGTTACATCACGTATCTTACTTATCTTCTTACAATTGTTAGTTAACTTCGCGTAAACAAATACCTTATCTCACATTTACTTAATCAACAAAATTAGATATGTTCGTGCACCATATAGACAACAAAAATGCAATTTATACCCAATATATTCAATATAGAAAACAAGAATTAAATACACAGAATTGATGTAAAACTTCTCTTTATTAATGCTTCAATAGTTACAGACTCGACTCACCCTGCGCACTCAACTACAAGGGTCTGCACACTCAGCTGCAGACTACTAGGTCTCTGCACACTCAGTTGCAGAGCCTTTTCCTACTCTACGAACCAAAGACTTGACTATACGCTTAGATCTTCCGCTATCCTTCTATTCCATCATCATTCCTTCTACTTCTATTATTATATTATCTCTCAACTACTTAGAGCCTCGCTCTATTTATACAATCCCATGGTCCGCGGACCATGGATCTCTAAAGTTGACATTACATTACAAAATTGAGGGTGGACGACCCTATGACTCATTTAAAACTTTGTGCTTCATGCCCACAAAATGCGGAGTCTTTACATCGGATTTACAACTTTTAACCAAAATCTGGGCTTTAAGCCCCAAAAATTTCCTTGGGTGATCCCACGCCCAACAGGCCCCCAACACAAACATCATGACTCACCCTCGATTCACTCTATGAGTGTGGAGATCTTCACGCGGAGACCTCCCAACTCTACTTGGACTACTGCAATATCGGCAACTCACTGAGCAGCTGCCTGTTACACTTCCTGGACGCGTTGTTCAGTGACTGTTGTAGTTGAACTGTTGCCTTGCACCTGTTCCTGCGTTCCCTACATCTGCGTGAGCTTGGCTTCAATCGAGGTTGTAATGAAGAACGCGTTATCGATCCATTTTGGTACGCGTGCCTTCAAGACACTTTCCTTATGTCGTGCAGTGTCTACCTGCTCTTTGAGCGCTTTTTCATGCTGCATCCGCGCGAGCCTTTATGTAAGGGCCACCGTCTATGTGGTCCCTTTTATTTCATCGTATTTTTGTTGCAGTCTGTGTGCCTCTGTTTCTAAGCATTGTATGTTTGGGGCCTTCTGTAGAGTGGTGAGGACCCAGAACAACTCTTCAAACAGTTTGGTGCAGTTCTTCACTGTATTGTTGATCTCCGCTATTCCTGCTGTAATGGCGCTGGCGTGCTGTTCCTTTACCTCAGGCGGAGTTGAAGGTTGTGCCTTCAATTTCATCTTAGCTATCTGAAGGTACAACTCCAGCTAAACCTTAGTCATTTCTTCTTTCACCTCGCGCACCCCTGCTACTAGTCTCCAGATGCGTGCCTCTGCTGATTCGGCTACTGGGATGGCCAACTTAGGGACCATTTGGCAGGCTTCCTCAACCACCTGCACTAGTTTTCTATTCTGTGTCACAACCTCATTGCATTGCAGGCTCAATTTTTCAATATTAATCCGTTGCTCGCTCATCACCTGGAGCGTGCGGCCCTCCCTGGCCCGCAGTTCTGCAGTCACTCCATCCTGCAGAACATAGAGTGTCTCCCGAGGGAGCACAACCATGTTTATCCCAACTCCCTTCAATGCACTGACCATAGGCTTGTTAGCCTCATTTTCTGTAACCAATGCACCCTCTGGTAGCACTATGGTGTTGGTCATGCAGGCGTGCAACATTTCCTCAGCCGCGGTTGTGCCTACTGCAAGGCTGGTCGATAGAGTACCAGCCTGAGGAGTGTGAACTTGCAACTCTTGTATCTGTGTTTGGAGGGCCCTGAACACTATCTGGTTTTCCTTTGTGAACTGCTGGAGGGCCTCCACTATGACGTCCCACACCGTCTCTCCTATGTCATGGAGATCACCCTCAATCAGGGTGATCGGGTCGAAAGAAGTCTTGGAGGCTTTCGACTTCTTCCGTGGCCCCACCTGCTCTATCGGGCATTGTCACTTCAGCTGGGTGGGCACCATCTGTGGGTCCACGCCACTTCCTTTGTTTTTGTCTCCTGTTTAGGTGAAGGCGATTTCTGGGCCTCGCGCTCCTTCTCTGCTGCCTTCGCATCGTCTCGCACCTCATGCGCCTTTTCTGCCACTACTTCATTCCTTCTCTTCTCTACTAATTGCACCATCCACAGTTTTGCCTCATCCTTCTTCCTCTATGCAGCGGACTTCTCTGATTCCACCACAGAGCTAGCAGGAGTGTGCCACTCTGATGGTCACAACTCAAGCATGACGAATATGACATCATCCGTGGCCAGGTAAGGTAGCTCATTCCATTTCTTCGTGGGGTACTTGTGCGCCCTGATATATACATGATGGAAGTCCGCTTTGAACTCTGTGAAGCTCTGCATGCTATTATAGACAGTGGGCGATAACCGTGGCTTGCAATTAATCCCCATTCTGATGTTCATCTCCATGAACACCCATACTATTTTGTTGTCTCGGATCCTTTGCGCATCTTTAGTTGCCCAAAGTGAAGCGTACTTTGCTGCCTCTGGTAGATCCTTCGTAATCATGGGGAACTAGCTATCCTCAGGTAATTCCTAAGCCACCATCACTATGGATAACAGAAGCCATGCATAGTGGAAAGTCTTCCCCTATTCATGTGCCTCGCTACAGTTTTCTAGGAACTCCCTGCACAAGTAATCCGCCCAGTTAAACTGGACCCCCTCTGCACACTGTGCAGCAAGTGCAACCACCGGCGTGGACACCTCATCTGCGCAGCACTTCCGCATAACTTTCCTGGCTAATATCTACGTCGCAACTTTGATCGCAGTGTTATTGATACTGGAGATCGCGTACCCTCTCTTTTTCTTCTCCAGCTTAAACTTCTTCTTCATGGCCTCCGCGATGGCCAAATCATCATTTTTACCCTCGGATATATTCGTTGGATCCTCCCCTTTCTAAGGGAGCCGGGTAATTCTATGAATTAGATGATCCGTGATGGGGATGGGCTCCTCCAGCCACAAACACCCATCATGCACCAAGCAGAGCAGCTGCCTGATGACAAAGATAGTCACTGGGGCGTGATGGTAATGTGGCACCCAGAGCAGGTTTAACAACCCTGCTTTCTCTACTCCTCACAACCACTTGTGTGGCTCCAATTCTATGACTCCCGTCATTGTATTTTTCTTTGGCCGCATTAGCTGCGCGGTTGCCAAATGTGGGAATTTCTTGTGGTACACGAGATCCCAGTCTTCAAATTTTAGAACCGGCACCCGTCCCAAGTGTGCTCCATCAAAAACAATATCATCAGGTAGCAACGGGGTCTACAGAGAGCTCTTGCTCTTATCTAGGTCCTTGGGCACCTGTGCTTTCCCCTTATGTGGAGGAACTTACGCGGGAAACCTGGTCAGAGGCTCCACACCCTGAGTTTCTTCCTCCCTTTCTTCGTGCTCCTCCTTTTCTACCAATATTTCCTCAAGGTCTTCCTCTTCCTCATTGGCTTCCAAATTGATCGCTTTCCCCTTTTCTTCCATGGTAAGCTTTGTTCTCAGCGGGTTTTGAGGGGACATGTGCACCAGAACCATAGATTGCTTGTCTTTCTTGGACCTCGGCATGTGTGGTGATTTAGGGATTTCTGTGACTATCCCAACACTTTCTGGGGCATCTCCTATTGTCATGGCTTGCGCGGCCTCTTCAGCAATCATCTCTTCGATATCCATGGCTTCTTCAGACGTTGTCATATTGTTGTTCCACAAATATCTCAACGGCTCTGACTTCAAAATATCAAACAGATCTAGGTTCGTAAATCTCTGGGTGCGCAATAGCTCAATTCTCAAATGGCCAAGTGTTTTTTGTTGGACAACCCTTTGCAATTTATAACACATTTTGAATTCGAATTTGACTGTTTCCCCCACTTTCGGTCCATTAATGCTCCCTTAGCGGTAGATTTTCCCAAATCTATCCCATAAAGTTCACCTTAAATGCCTGCCACCCGCTCCATTTGGTCTCAAACCAAGCATCACATCGTGAATAGTGACTATAACGGTCACTTTCCAGTCAACTCGCGCAGCAGTGCAGCTATCCTTGTGCTGTTGCAGACCCTGTGACACCTCGCTACTGCGCGCAGTACTGACATCACTCAGCTCTCGGGAAGAGTAGTTTATAGTCCCGCACCTCCTTTTAGCTATCTAGAGCGCTAAGATTGTGCTTCCTGCGGCTAGTCAGATGGTCGGGCCACCTATGTAAGGCTTCATCCGACTACCATTTACTTTTCCTGAGAAGAGTTCGCCATTTAACTTCTCCAATTGCATTGTGCCACCATTTGTGATTTCCTTAATAACATATGGTCCCATCCCATGCAGCAAACTAAGAAACTCTTGGCGGTGGTCCCCAAGTCTGTCAATGTAATCAAGCTCATCTTGCTCTATTACTATGGTCTTTCTATCAAGAAAGTCCTTTATTCCTTCCTCAAGCTTCTTGACTTCTGCTTTCGCCATGGCACTTTTTTCCCTCAACCGAACTCTTTCATTCATGAGTTCTTAGAGCCTAAGATCACCCTATTGGATCTCTTCATCGAGTCCCAACCGTTCTTCCTTGAGTTCTTCCAACTGCGTGAGCCTTTCTTCCAGGGCTCCGCGGTCCGTTACCCCTGCGAGCACCACTATCCGTGGACTAGACATGACAGAATCCATAGGCATTATGGCTTCTACTCTATAGACCAACCGAAAAGGCATCTATCTGGGTACGCGCATGTCCCAACCGCTTCGATGCGCGTTGCATACCTTGTTCAGCGCATTGCACACCTTGTCAAATGCTTCCGCGTGGATAACCTTCTGCACAATTATTCTTCCCACATTTTGTCTGTCCAACCTTAAGAGCAGCTGCACATCTGTCCCCCCAACACATGCTTATTGACCATACCTCTTAGCACAGAGTTCATGTGCATCCGCGTAGGTTGTTTTCCATATGCCTGTATCCCCCTGGCTAGATGTGCACGCGGATCATCCAGTCCATCATACTTGTCTGTTAGTCGCATCTCAGGCTTCCCAAAATGTGTGTGCATCATTCTCCGGCATTTGCACCAGTCGTCAAAGCTCCCTTTGTGCGTACCCCACCACCTCATAGTCGTAGCACGCAGTACCCAACTCAAAGCCTAGAAGCGTTGCTTTTCCAACACTTCTCTTTCAAATCTTTCCAAGAAGGTATCTACCTCACTTATACCATCATAAATAGGTAGGTCTCTTACTTCTGTCGATATGCAGCGCAGCGACCTTGTCATCATATTACACTTCAATGTAGTCACCTCATGTAACTGATTCTGCCATTGCTTTGTTTCCTCATCTGAATCTGAAGTACAGGAGCTCTCGCGCTCCCATACAAGGCACCCATCCACAGTGGGATTCACCTAGTCCTGATTTCGCGTTGTTATCTTATAGATGCAGTCCAAATCATCATCGCTTTCATAGTCACGCATCGGCTCTATATAGCGCGATCCTTCAACAGGATCCAGAGGTATAACTACGCGTAGTGACTTCTTTTCAGAAATCATCTTGCGCTTCTTCAGATTAATCACCCCGTTCATGTCAGTGGCCCAATCAATTCCTAAGAGCACAGGGTAGGGATTGTTGTCATCAACAATCTTTATCACTTCAAAGTCTGTTAGCGCACTTGCTCCCTCAATATCCACAATGATTCCCTGCAATTGCCCCATGGGTATTATTTTCTGTTGGTTCACCATTCACAGCTGAATAGGAGACCACTGCGGCATAGGCTTCCCCATGTGCTCCCATGTCTGCTTCGGCAAAACATTCGCGTCCAATCCTAAATCTAAAATTACTTGGTCCATCTCATATTCTCCAATTTGCGTGGTTAACCTCATTTCTCTTTATGTCCTTGTCCTATGCTTTCCAATCTTCCGGACTACACGCGGTTCTCCTGGCGCGGTCCCAATGCAGATGTTAATGAGTTCCTATAATCCTTTTACATCCTTACTGTCGTGCAGTAACTTCATGCATGTTTCCAGGAACTGTAGAAATTCCCACTTGTAGATCACCTGATAATGCAATATACTAAAGCAAAATACTTGATCTACTTCTACAACTAAGTTAGTGGAAGCTTAATCAAATTGAGCAACATCAATAAGAACACATATAACTGATAAGAAGAATTCAATCACACATAACACATAAGATATAACCAGGGGAAAACACTAGTCTAAAACCCCATCTCTGTATTATCATACAAGTGGAAATATAATCAATATTACAAAAGGAATCAGCTCAAAAGCTATCCTGATCTCTCTGTAATACCTCTGCTGCTCATAGATAGTTAAAGTCCTCTATCCAACCTCTGGTATGCCCTCCAAGCCTCCTATTTCTTTGCGCAATTTTGATTGGGGTCCAGTGCAACCACTTGTGTGAATTGGCCTCTTCACACACTCACTAACCTCTGACCCGACTACGCAGTCCTGAAGGAGATAAATCCTTTTGCATGGATGAGCTTCTTTTACAAGAAAAAATTCATCCAACTGATAGTACATTGTCCCTTATTTGATCTCAATTGGGTCTCTGTCTGAACTGACATGCATGAGTTATTCATGAGAGAATCTTCAGTTATCTGAAGTGCAGCAATTGAACTCACATTAATTTAAACAAACTGTTTAAATCAATCTAATTGGACTTGACTCTGTTAGTTGAGCCTACTAATTACAACTCAAATTAGAACTCATCCTTATCTCTTTAACTGATGGATAAATTCCTCAATTAATAGATAAACGGTTTCATGTCCTCACATAGACTTCATGTTTGATTTTTCACAACTAATTAACTCATGGAGAATTAATTAATTTATTTTCAAATAGCTGTTAAGTTCAAATTCGAATTTTACTTCCTATGTTTACTCCAGGGACTGACTAAAATAGGAATCCATTCTGAACTGCTAAAAATAGAATACTATTTTTAGCACTTCCATTTTTCATTCCCTGTTTCCCAATCCAGCACTGGTACCCAAACTGTTATTTATAGCAGTTCTATTTTTAACACTTCTATTTTTAGCATTTCTTGTTGCCATTTTCAACACTCCCTCTCAACAAGAAAGGCTTCAACTCGAACCTAATCCTGTACCTTTGGAATGTTCTACATGCAACACTCCTACCAAGTGTGGTTGCTCCAACACTCCATGCATCTCGCACCGTTGCACACCTCTCTGTGCCATCCTGCACTGGTGCAACACTCCTGTGCCTCTCGCATCATGCAGCCTACTAGCTCTACACAGTCCTAGGACTCCTACACTGTATCTCTCTCTGCCGCTCCATCTGCATCTATCTCTACCCAATAAGGAAGTCCTGCTACTCCTCATCGAGGCTCCTGTAACAAATTCGAATCAAATAGGTTGGGTACCTCAAGGATCATGCCCCTCCTCCTTGGGACAATCACTAAACATCGCCCCACCACCTACCTGGAGGTATGGCTGCATGTGATCCCTCTGCCCACCTGGCTCGAATTTCCCCCCTACTGGAGGTCTCTGCATGAGTAGATGTCTCTACTTGATCTCCTCTCAGCTTCTCTAGTTGTGGCTGCTTCACAACCTCCTGAAGCTGCTTCACTAATCGTGGCTCCTCCACAATCGTCTGAGACTTCTTCTGGCACTGCATGTTGAGAGGTAATGTACTCTCCCTCTCAACCACCATGTCTCCATCAGTTGCCTTGTTCCTCAAGGCTTTGCATGCATCTTGAACCTCAAGAGCATACAGGTTCTTGACTTGTGAACCGATGTGCTTCACCTGTCTAGTGATGATGTGTCTAAGGAAAACCTTTCCCTTACTGAAGACTACATCATAGCCTCTATCTTCTACCATCACGATCGACACCAAGTTTCTCTTCAATCCTGGTACATACTTGACATCGGTCAAGGTAAGGCGAGCTCCATGCTCCCTCTGAAAAATAACCGTGCCTACACCTGAGACACTATACTTTTCATCATTACCCATTGCTATGAGTATCTAGAGATATTTCTCCTCCAAAGTACTAAACAAACTCTTATCACTGATCATGTGGAAAGAAGCTCCACTGTTGAGAAACCAACCACTTCCCACCATGGATGGAACCATGCATGCGAACAGTGTGAAATCCAACTCGAACTGTGAGGCTAGTGCCTCACCTTCTGATCCTTCCGTGAATCCCTTCTTGGATTTCCTCAGTGGAAAATTTGTAGCAAAATGGCCCACCTCATGATAATGAAAGCATCACACTTTTGATTTGTCAAACTTCTTCCCACCATGGTAAGAACTGGATTCAAAATGAGAAATCTTCTCCTTCCCTTTCTTCACCTTACTCGCTAAGGCATAGTTTTCTTCATCCTCCATGGATGAAGAACCATCTCTGGTGCTTCTTCTCATCTCCTCCTACATCAAATCCGACCAAAGTTGTTCCCAATCTGGCAATTTCTCTCTTCCATTAACCGAGTCCTGGTAGCTATGCCAGCTCTTAGGAAGACCGAGGAGTGCAAGACTCACCATGTCATCCTCAACTGTCGCGATCCCTACACTTCCAATCTCATCCCTACATGTGGTGAGCTTGTTCAAATATGTAGAGATCATGTTGCCCTTTTCACACTTGATCTTCCGAAGCTTGTCTTTCAGTGCCAACTTCCTCTGATCACTGTTATTCTGATATAGATCTTTCAATGTTTTCCACATTGAAAACAATGTCTCCTTCCCATGGAGACTCGAGACTATGTGATCTCGAACTCCCTCCAGAAGGATTCTCCTTGCTCTAGCCACACATTTCTTCCATTCAACTAACTCAGCAGCACTAGTCGGCTTGGGGACTTCTTGATCAATAAAGTCCTTTAGACTGTTATCCTCTAGTACTGCTTCCATGCGATCCTTCCAGGCTATATAATTCGAATTGCCGTCAAGGGCATATTCGAGTCTCAAACCATTGAACGCCGTAGGTGAAATAGAGATGTGATAAGAACTTGATTTCTATATTCAGGAATCACAAACTTGAACTTCTCCCTTCTTGTATATTGTTCTTCCTTGATCACCTGCGCTCCGATACCATGTAGAAATTCCCACCTGTAGATCACCTGATAACGCAATATACTAAAGCAAAATACTTGATCTACTTCTACAACCAATTTAGCGGAAGCTTAATCGAATTGAGCAACATCAATAAGAACACATATAACTGATAAGAAGAATTCAATCACACATAACACAGAAGATATAACCAGGGGAAAGCACCAGCCTAAAACCCCATCTCTGTATTGTCATACAAGTGGAAATATAACCAGTATTACAAAAAGAATTAGCTCAAAAGCTATCCTGCTCTCTCTATAATACCTTTGCTGCTCATAGACAGTCAAAGGCCTCTATCCAACCTCTGGTATTCCCTCCAAGCCTCCTATTTCTTTGCGCAATTCTGATTGGGGTCTAGTGCAACCACTTGTGTGAATTGGCCTCTTCACACACTCACTAACCTCTAATCCAACTACGCAGTCCTGAAGGAGATAAATCCTTCTCCATGGATGAGTTTCTTTTATAGGAAAAAATTCATCCAACTGATAGTACATTGTCCCTTCTTTGATCTCAACTCGGTCTCTATCTAAACTGACATGCATGATTTATTCATGAGAGAATTTCAGTTATCTGAAGTGCAACAGTTATATGCAAGCATGCATTAACTAACTGAACTCACATTAATTTAAACAAACTATTTAAATCAATCTAACTGGACTTGACTCTGTTAACTGAGCCATCTAATTACAACTCAAATTAGAACTCATCCTTATCTCTTTAACTGATGGATAAATTTCTCAATTAATAGATAAACTATTGCATGTCCTCACATAGACTTCATGTTTGATTTTTCACAACTAATTAACTCATGGAGAATTAATTAATTTATTTTCAAACAACTATTAAGTTCAAATTCGAATTTTACTTCCTATGTGTAGTCCAAGGATTGACTAAAATAGGAATCCATCCTGAACTGCTAAAAATAGAATGATATTTTTAGCACTTCCATTTTTCATTCCATGTTACCCAATCCAGCATTGGTACCCAAACTGCTATTTATAGCAGTTCTATTTTTAACACTTCTATTTTTAGCATTTCTTGTTGCCATTTTCAACAGGAACGTCGTAAGCATAGATGGGTCCATTTCCGACTTCGGTCTATCTTTTCTTCTTGAAGTGGAGGCATTAGCGAAGCTCTTCTTAGCTTCCATGAAGGTTTCCCGAGCGCACTCCAAATCAAACTCCACTTCTTTCGCCGGAGCTTTGCAAACCCAAGTACTATCTTCAGGCTGTTTGCCTTTGTCATCTCCCATCGTTATTCCACTTCAGAGCACAATGTTCACATTTAGATCTTCCTCGTGCAACTCATACCTCATCATCTGTAGGTTCTGAGTCAAGGGAGGTGGTACCGCTCCTTTGTCACGTATTCTAGCTATCAGCGTAGGAAAATCTTCCATCTCATGATCAAACAAGGTGCAATATAAACACGATGGCTGCGTTGGATTCGTACAATCGTGGGAATAATCTCTTCGCCCTCTGCAATTGTAGCAAATCAACTTATCGTGATGTCTTCCAGGTCCTCCTCCGCCTCAGTCTCGTCTGCGCCCCTGAAATCCAGTTCGCACCACTCTTGCATTCTGTTCTAGGGGCCGCAATTCGGCCTGAACTCTGTAGGTAGGAGTTCTATCCATCATCAAATCATAGCTCCTACAAGTGCGCTCATCATGTCCCACTGACCTACAAAAGTTACAAAACAATTGTTGTGAATTTTGTGTATACTTTTGTAACAAATGACAGTTGTCCGTAGTGTGTTTTCCACCTATTTGGCAAATCACGCACCATAAGGCAGGTGCCGCGCTAGGTCCTACTTGTGCTTCCAGCCTTAATGACATCGGTCCTCCTCCCGCGAGGTAATTTGCAAACACTGGGCAATGGTCCTTATCATGACCCTGACCCTTGCATTTTACACACCACACCTCTTCGCGCACTTCTGGTTGAGCTATTTTGTCCTGTTTCAGACTCTGCATCTCCAAGCATACATTTTTCAACTGCGTGTGGATTTTTTGAACTCCCAAGTTAGGATCCTTCATTGGGGTCTCATGAAGCCTCATCGTGATCTCTAATTCCTATGCCTGAGTCGTTAACTACTGCTGCGACAGCGCGCTCCTTAAATGTGGCGTTAGTGATGCTATAAATCATTCGCGTTGTTGTCCATCCATCAGATTCATATTAGCTTCGTGTTAGAAAATTATATAGTACGGAGCAATGGAACACATAAAATATTGCAGAAATATAAACACAGAAAACACACAAAACAAGAGAGACACAGATATACGTGGTTCACCCAGTTTGGGCTACGTCCACCCCGAACAGCCAGTCCTTCCTTTCTATTATCCAGCAAAATGAAGAGACACAACCTACAGCAAATCCGCTGTAATATCCTCTGTTTTCTCTCACAGTCTCACCTCTCTATTTCTCGCTCACAGAATACACATCTATCACACAGCCTCAAATACAATGCCCTCATACAAAGAGAGGGGTTGCCTTCTAGGGAAAAAAAACCTAAACTAAACATAAGTTCTACCGTCAGATCATCCGCCTAATGAACGGCCCAGATTGACTAGAAATTACTATACTTTTACAAGGCAATTTTACATTTATTTTTGGCTTCGGGGGCGCTGCCCCCGAGCCCCCGCCGGGGGACCGCTAGCCCCTAGACCCCCGCGAGGGGGACAAGTCCCCCCCGCGTGGAGGGGTGTACAAAACTTCCTGGGGTATACATCCAGCTGAAACAAAGACCTCTGAACAATCATGCTCCACACACAACAATCTCCCACTTGGAGAATGATTGTAACAACTCCACCACTGCTCCATTTGCTGGACAATGACTCCTCTTTGGACCTGGTTGTTTCTCATCTTCATCGTCATCCTTGAAGACCAACTGAAACTGGGCATATTCTCAGTTTCTCCCTGGTTACAACTTTTGTTAGCATATCTGCAGGATTCTAGCTAGTGTGTATCTTTTCCAGCTTCAACTCTCCATCTTCCAACACTGATCGTATGAAATGGTACTTGAGCTGTATGTGTTTAGTCCTGGAATGAAATGTTGAGTTCTTTGCAAGATGAATGGCACTTCGGCTATCACTGTATAACGTGCCCATATCATGCTCCTTACCCAATTCACCCATAAACCTTTGTAACCAAATCATTTCTTTACTAGCCTCTGTAGTAGCAACATACTCTGCTTCTGTTGTTGAAAGTGCAACAACACTTTGGATTTTTGAAACCCAAATGACAGTTGTTCCTCCAACAGTAAATACATATCCTGTAGTGCTCCTCCTGTTATCTCTGTCACCTGCCATATCTGCATCAACATATCCTTGTAGGGAGATGTTTGAACCACCAAAGCATAATGCTTGATTTGTGGTACCTTTCAAATATCTAAGAATCCATTTCACTGCCATCCAATGTTCCTTTCCTGGATTGTTCATGTACCTGCTTACAACTCCCACTGCATGTGCAATATTAGGCCTTGTGCAGACCATTGCATAGATTAAGCTTCCAATTGCTGATGCATATGGAACTTTAGACATATAATCCATGTCTTCTTGGGTCTTTGGGCACATTTCCTTGCTAAGTTTGAAATGGCTAGCAAAAGGTGTACTCACTGGTTTTGCATTGTGCATGTTAAATCTTTTCAACACCTTTTCTATGTACTCATTCTGAGACAATGTTAATTTACGATTTTTCCTGTCTCTAGTTATTCTCATACCAAGGATTTGTTTTGCAGCTCCCAAATCCTTCATTGCAAATGAATTTGCCAATTTTCTTTTGAGCACATTTATTTCCTGCATGTTAGATCCTGCAACAAGCATGTCATCTACATACAATAACAATATAATATAGCTGCCATCATTTTGCTTTTTCAAATAAACACAATGATCAGAGTGACATCTAGTATAACCTTGTTCAGACATAAACTTGTCAAATTTTAGATACCACTGCCTTGGAGCCTGTTTTAAGCCATACAAGCTCTTCTTCAACCTGCACACTAGTTTCTCCTTCCCTTTCACCTCATATCCTTGTGGTTGCTGCATATATATCTCTTCCTCCAAATCCCCATGGAGAAAGGTTGTCTTTACATCTAATTGCTCAAGATGCAAATCTTCAGCTGCTACAAGACTTAAAATGGTTCTGATTGAAGTCGTTTTAACAACAGGAGAAAATATTTCATCAAAATCAATACCTTTCTTCTGTGCAAACCCCTTCACCACAAGTCTAGCTTTATACCTCTGTTTTCCTCCATCTTCTTCCTTCAGACTGTAAACCCATTTATTCTGCAATGTAGTTTTTCCTACAGGCAACCTGACTAAATCCCAAGTCTGGTTATGCATTAAGGAGTCCATCTCTTCTTCCATGGCTACCTCCCACTTCTTCCTGCTTTCAACCTACATTACTTCTTCATAACATTCGGGTTCACCGGAATCAGTCAACAATAAATAATATAATGAAGGAGAGTATCGTTCAAAGGGTCTACTTATCCTGGTAGATCTTCTAACACCACTTTCAGGTGTTTGGGGTACCTGTTGTTGTTGTGGTGGTTGCTGTTGTTGTGGTTGTTGATTATTATTATTTTCATACACCTTTCCTTTTTCAGTGATTTCATCAAGAACTGTGTATTCCTTGTTTTCCTTTTCCTATTTCTTTTCCTGCAATTGATTCTTATACAAGACCTTTTCATTGAATATTACATCTCTGCTCCTAATGATTTTGTGATTTTCATAATCATATAAGTGATAACCAAAATCATTAACACCATATCCAATAAAGGTACATTTCTTTGACTTTGCCTCAAGCTTTGTTCTATTTTCTTTATCAATATGGACAAAGGCCTCACAACCAAAAGGCTTTAAAAAAGAGTAGTTTACCTTTTTACCTGTCCATGCTTCCTCCGGAACACCACCATCCAAGGAACTTGAAGGCCCTCTGTTTATTAGATAAACAGCAGTATCTACAGCATCTGCCCAAAACTGTAAAGGCAATCGTGCATGCAATCTCATGCACCTTGCACGCTCCATGATTGTTCTGTTCATCCTTTCTGACACACCATTTTCTTGTGGTGTTCTTGGAACTGTCTTCTCTCTGCGAATTCCATGCTCTGAACAGTACCTATCAAAGTCTTTGCTGCAATATTCACCTCCATTGTCTGATCTAAGACACTTCAATTTCTTTCCTGTCTCAATCTCAACCAAAGCTTTCCATTTCTTGAAAGTATCAAATACATCAGATTTATTCGTAATACAATAAATCCAAGTTTTTCTAGTTGCATCATCAATAAAAGTAATATAATAACGAGAGCCACCGAGAGATGATACCTGAGCAGGTCCCCATACATATGTATGCACAAGCTCTAATTTTTCATTCTTCTTTTCTTTCCCAACTCTGAGAAATCTGACTCTCTTCTGTTTTCCATAAATGCAATTCTCACAGAAGTCCAAATCAACATTCTTCAAACCTGGAAACAAATTCCTTGAGTGAAGAATCTTCATCCCCTTTTCACTCATGTGTCCGAGCCTATGATGCCATAATGCTGCATCTGCTCCTTTGGAAGTTAAAGCATTAACAGAGTTAGAAATACCATTGCATAAATACAATGTACCAACCTTTTCGCCTTTTGCTATTACCAGGGCTCCTTTGGTGACCTTCCAAGCTTTATCTGTGAAAGTTGTCACACAACCTTCACCGCCTAACTGCCCTGTTGAAATCATATTTTTCTTTAGATCTGGAACATGCCTTACCTCCTTTAATAGCCATTGGTTTCCATTCTGCTGTTTTACAAGAACCTTACCCATTCCAACGATTTTACAAGGTTTATCATCACCTAGACGAACTTGTCCAAAATCTCCTTGAACATAGTCATGAAAGTATTTCTTATCAGGTGTGGCATGGAATGAAGCCCCTGAATCTACCACCCAGGAATCAGTAATATTTTCGAAAGAAAGAATCAAAGCATCTCGTAACACCTCACCTGTCACATTTGCTTCATGATTGTTTTCTTACTGTGCATCTCCTTCTTTTCCCTTCCGAGATCTACAGTCTTTCTTTAGGTATCCTTTCTTTCCACATTTCCAGCACACTATCCTCGATCTGGACTTGGATCTGCCTTTCCTTGATTTACTGCGATATCCTGAGCTCTTTCCTCTTTCCATTTTTCTTCCTCTAGACTCTGCACTCAAAGCATTTCCTGATGTCTCACTGGAGCTTTTCCGTCACATTTCCTCGCTAAGGATAGCACCGACAACATCATCAAACTTTAAAGTACTAGATCCGGAAACGGAGTTACTAATGGCCATTACCAAACCATTCCAACTTTTTGGTAATGAGCACAAGAACAACATAACTCTAACTTCATCATCAAAGTTTACCCCTACAGAACTTAACTGACTTGTAACTGTATTAAAATCATTTAAATGGTTTGCAACAGATCCACCTTCCGACATATTCATATTAAATAACCGTTTCATAAGAAATACCTTGTTTGAGGCCGAGGGTTTTTCATATAGTTTCGACAACGTCTGCATCAAACACTCTGTCGTGGTTTCCTTCGAAATGTTGAAGGCGACTGACGCAGCAAGGAACAACCGTATTGTTCCGAGTGCCTTTCTATCGAGAAGGTTCCATTCTTCGTCTTTCATACCCGTCGGCATCTTTGTTTTTCCACCCAATGGTAGGTATAGATCTTTCTGATACAGATAATCTTCCATCTGCATCTTCCACAACGAGAAGTTTTGGCCATTAAATTTCTCGACCCTAAACTTACCATCTTCCGCCATTGCTCCCACTCGAACCAGGAACCCTTCTTTCCTGCGAGTTTATCAGCCAAATAGACCTTCGGCTCTGATACCAGTTGTTAGAAAATTATATATTACGGAGCAATGGAACACATAAAATATTGCAGAAATATAAACACAGAAAACACACAAAACAAGAGAGACATAGATATACGTGGTTCACCCAGTTTGGGCTACGTCCACCCCGAACAACCAGTCCTTCCTTTCTATTATCCAGCAAAATGAAGAGACACAACCTACAGCAAATCCGTCGTAATATCCTCTGTTTTCTCTCACAGTCTCACCTCTCTATTTCTCGCTCACAGAATACACATCTATCACACAGCCTCAAATACAATGCCCTCATACAAAGAGAGGGGTTTCCTTCTAGGGCAAAAAACCCTAAACTAAACATAAGTTCTACCATCAAATCATCCGCCTAATGAACGGCCCAGATTGACTAGAAATTACTATACTTTTACAAGGCAATTTTACATTTATTTTTGGCTTCGGGGGCGCTGCCCCCTAGCCCCCAGACCCCCCAGCCGAGGGGGATCGGCCCCCCCGGACCCCCGCGGGGGGGACAAGTCCCCCCCGCGTGGAGGGGTGTACAAAACTTCCTAGGGTATACATCCAGCTGAAACAAAGACCTCTGAACAATCATGCTCCACACACAACACTTCGCAAATCATACACTTCAACCTCTGATCCAACTCCCAAGGAGTCTCACCTGGTAGCATCGTGATTTCTTTGAATCTAATGATCAATTGTGCTTCATGCTTCGGCCTACTAAATGCTTTGTTTAGCGTTGCTTGGATATCTGTGATTGCCGCATTTGGATTATCATTGGAATGCTTAATATACCAAGTTAGCACGTGATCTTGTAGGGCGCTAACTAGTGTCGTTTTCTTTATTTGTCATCTGTAACTGCCCGCACTTCCTATACGGCTCGCACGATGAACCAAAATTGGTCTGGATCCTCATTTCCCACTCCCTTGAACACGGGAAACTTTATCATGCTTTCCATATTAACTCGCGGTGGTGGCAGAGGCGGTATGGGTGAAGATGGAGGTGAAGGCGGTGAAGTTGGTGGCAGTGTGGGTGGGGGTGGTATTCGCGGAACTCTTTTCCTTATCAGATGGATCACACTTTGTAGCGAGACCTTCGCAAGTTCTTCCTTGTCCCCTCGTGGAGGTGAAATCAAGGGGCTAGTTTCTAGTCCTTTATTTCCTTCGTTCCTGTAAGTTTTTCCACTTTGCATAACCCCGAACATCAAGGTAATTGCATAACCCTTTTTTCACACAATAACATTTTAATCCAAGTATTCAAATACTTTACGTACTTACCTTGTGGTCCTTTGAGAAAGCATCACTCTGCTTGTTGTAGCTAACTAAAGTGTCAACCGTGAACTCAGTAATGAATCCTCCTATAATTTGATCGATCCAGTGATCGACGATGCGCGTGATCTTATCCTCTGATGCTTCCAACCTTCGCACTAACTTTGGGGTCCACACAATAGGATTGTCGAGTTTCCACCTTCCTTGGCTATCTGCTAGCTTCACGATCCACTCGTATAGCTCAATAGGAAAAGACACGAAGAAGATTTCGTGGATCTTTGTGTACAGGTAGAAATCTAACCACTCTTCTTTTGTCAGTCGCGGGTTCCTATTCTCCTGTGCCGCAAACTCGTAAATCCTCCTGTCCAACCAACCTTCAATTTCCTTCTTAGTTGGATTCCAATGATATGACATCAAACATCTCTATGCAGATTCTGGTCCTGGCAATGGAACCATTTGTTGGCTTGAGGGGGCCTGACCCAGGTTCAGAGTTAATTAGCCAAACAAATCCCTACATTATTGGCCCTTTCGGCATCAGCCCGCGGTGCACAGACTGAAGTCTCACCTGAAGCAGTATGGGGGGATGTTGGAACCAAGTTTCCGCACCCTAGAGATGTCTGAGGGGTCAATTTAATCCAACTGTGCCTACCTTCGCGCAGGTCGCTTCGCGCATTGTCCTGACCTACGAGACCTTCGCGATCTGTTAGGATCACCTTTCGCGTAGCCCTAACCAGGGGTTGAGATGCTTTTGCATTGCTAGGGTAGCGATCTATGCTATTTCCCCAAGTTACACTGCGTATCTTACTTATCTTCTTACAATTGTTAGTTAACTTCACGTAAACAAATACCTTATCTCACATTTACTTAATCAACACACTCAGATATGTTCGCACACCATATAGACAACAGAAATGCAATTTATACCCAATATATTTGATACATAAAACAGGAATTAAATACATAGAATTGATGTAAAACTTATGTTTATTAATGCTTCAACAATTACAAACCTGACTCACCCTGCACACTTAGCTGCAGGGGTCCAAGCACTCAATTGTGGACTACTAGGCCTCTGCGCACTCAACTATAGAGCCTTCTCCTACTCTACAACCCAAAGACTTGACTCTACACTAGATCTTCCACTATCCTTCTATTGCATCATCATTCTTTCTACTTCTATTCTTATATTATCTCTCAACTACTTAGAGCCTCGCTCTATTTATACAATCCCATGGTCTGCGAACCATGGGTAGATCTCTAAAGCCGATATTACATTACAAAATCGAGGGCGGACAACCCTATGACTCATTTACAACTTCGCGCTCCGCTCCCACAAAATGTGGAGTCTTTACATGGGATTTACAACTTTTAACCAAAAACTGGGCTTTAAGCCCCAAAACTTTCCTTCGGGGATCCCGTGCCCAATAGTCTTGGTAGGCAGCCTTGATGACACTTGATTGATACCTTGGCATTTTTTGGACTTCATGGTGTCTAGCATTGCATATGTTGTTGTACTCTTCTTGGAACACTTCAAATTGAGGTCAACCTTCTACCAGTTGAACAATTATGAATACCTCCCTAGTTAAGAGGGAGTGTTGAAAATGTAACTAGTATCGATCTTCATATTTTTTGTCTAGCTCATGACATGTTGTAATTATTATGTATTTGTAAAAAGAAAGAAAAAAAATTATTGTAAAAGAATAAAAATAAAAAATTAATATTTTATAAGAATGTATTTCATGCTCAATTTATTATATTTCTTGGTCAAATCACCCATTGTGTGCTTCTAGGGTTTGTGTCATGATTCATTTTCCTTGTCATCTTGTATTAGACCCTTCTTTGGCTTATTGTATAGGAGAAGAGATTTATTTTTGTGTCAAAAATGTAATTTGTGCCTCCTCCACAAAGTTGGCCTCAAGAACTGTCAAGTCGGCCTCATGAAGAGAACTCGACCTCATAGAGCCACTATATATAAGCCATGACTTTGACCTATTGTGGCATCTAAGCAAGGTAGTTCAATTTTCAATTGCAAGGAGTGCGAAGGAAAGAAAAAGGAAGAGAAAATACTTGTAGAAAGAAGGAAATGTTGAAATATGTAACTAGGTTTGGTTTTCATAATGACATATGTAATCATGATTTTATATTTGATGTAAAGAGAAAAATAAATTTATTATTGTCATTATTGATGCATGGGTTTCTTTCTCAAGGTAAATTTATTTATAGTTCAAGCATTCATTGAATACTTCTAGGGCTTGACATTGAGTCAACAAGTCAATTGAGTCATTGTCATGTATAAAAGACCCTCTTGGGCTTATTGTATCAAGTCAAAGAAAACTCGTGTAAAGTCAAAAGTGTCATATAGATCCTCCAAGACCTTGTCAACAAGCAAAGAACAAGTTATCCTACAAGCATAGATAAGTTTGCCTCATGGACAATTATTCGACCTCCACAAGAAGCCTATATATACAAAGTATTCAACATATTTGGAAGGGAATCCAATCAACTCTCAAGAAGTTCGATCTAGGACGATAAGAAAATGGAAATGTAGCCTAATACCTAACAAAGAAGAAGAAGGAGGAAGCAAATCTTTTTTATTATATTTAGGCTATTATCCTTTTCACGTGTGAGAAAATTAGGGCACTTATTGCAACAACTAGACCGAATTGCAGACTTGCTACAAGAAGTCAAGTTAGGGCATATTTTTAAAGTTGAGTTCCATAGAAGAAAGAACCAATTCAAGTGAAGGAGAAATAAGGAATAAACCAACATATTTTTCCCGCCCATGCAAGATCTAGGGTTTCTCCAGTAATCAAATTTGTAGAAGAAATTGTTGGGGTCGAAGTTGCAGAAGAAACTGTTGGGGTCAAAGTTGTTGGAGAAGTTGTTGGGGTCGAAGTTGCGAAAGAAGTTGTTGGAAGTAAAGCTCATCAAGTATTAAGGATTGACTTAGCCTTGTAGGGGTCTTTGACAAGGTTCTTAGGTCTTGGAATTCATCATTTGAAATTCTATAAGAAGAGATTCAAGAATTGTTGTGGGTTTACCTCTCAAGAGGAGATGTTCTAGCCCTAACTTACAACCTACATTCTGTGTCCTCTTGTCCCATTGATCTTTATTTTTTGTTAAGATATTTGGTGATAGAAAATAGAATAATAATCATATTGAAGAAAAATATAATAAGGTTAATTAAAAAGACATCAAAAGCAGTTTTCAAAGTAAGATAAATCACCTAATTGAGTTGCCCCTAGATTTCTCAACATGGTATCAGAGCTAAGGTGAAAACGACGAGGAAAGTTAGCTTGAAGATCATCCAATTGAATAATGGCACACAAGGGTCGAGAACAATATCACAAAGGATGAGTACTCATCTCAAGGATCACATCATCACAAGGAGAAGAAGAACTCAATGACCCTACCTCCACTCAAATAAAGAAGGACTACACTTTTGAATCATTTTAAAGTCTCCATATTCTACATTTCTACATACAAATAAAGAAAAAATAAGCATTGTTATCATCCTAAAATAAATCAAGGTGATCTCCCTCTCATTAAATAAAGGATCACATTTCAAGCATACTTGAAGGAAGGCATTTCTATTATCAACATCATCAAGAATGCATCAAGTTGAAGATATCATCATCAAGGATCATCTTCACTTGAAAAGTAAGTATATTTATATTTATCTCTAAATATACTATCAACATGACTTCATTCTGCAAGGAAAGAAACAAACTGATTGGGTCATCGAATTTCCTTTCATGGAAAAGGAGGATAGATTTGATCCTCATAGAGAATGAAGTTATTGAATATGTTAAGAGTTTGATCTCCAAACCATATCAAGAGAAATCTCAAACATTATCGAAGTATATGAAAGGGGAAAAAAGGGCTCAAATAATCCTCATAGAATCAATCAAGGACTCCCTCATCTCTTATGTAGTAAAGTTGGAGAAATCAAAAGAAATCTATGATAAGTTGGTAGAATTGTTTTCTGTAAGCACTGCAAGAGAAGTTATATCAATGAGAACCAAATTATACAAGATGAAGGTATCAAAGGAGGAAGAGGTACCCTCATACCTTATGAGGGTATCACAAATAAGATATCAACTAAAAGAACTAGGAGAAATAATATCTGATAAAGAGATGACCAACATTGTGCTCAATGCACTACCTAATGAATGGGGCAACTTTGTATCAAGTATATGTGGAAATAAGGAAGCCACTCCATTCAATGAACTTTGGTCAGTATGTCAAATTGAATAAACTAGGTTAAAATAAAAGAGAAATGTTGGATCAAATGAAAAAATTCAAGCATATGTTACCATGGCCAAGAGAAAATGAAAGTTTGGAAAGTTTGATCCTTGGAAATGTTGAAAAAATGTAGCAAGAAAGGCTCAATTTGACTTTAGCCTTAGTCAAATTGAGTAAATCGAATTTCCACATCAGCAGGAAAACTTGGAGGCAGTTAACTAGTGTGACATGGATCTTGTCACTCAGTTAGCTCAGTAAATTTGAGTTAGAGGGCTTGGATTTCAATTATGCATGTGTGATTGCTAAATTTTAGTAATCCAATTCAGTTATTTTCAGTTGTATTCAGTTAACTAACATCTAACTATTGATACAGTCAGTTGAAGGTCAATTGTGCAGTGGGAGAATAGTCTAACTCAGAGATCTATTAGTTAACTGATCAATTAACCTAAAATAGAAAGTGCATGCAGAGAATTCGAGTTCTTCAGTTGAAGTGGAGATGACAAGGTAGTGTAACAAGCAGTTGTAAGCTAGTTTGAGTGTACAAGTGTTGCATATAGTCAGTTATAAATTCTTGGGAATTGTGAAATCAATTTGGAGGAAATTCCTAAAGAATAGGGGCTAATTTCCTCAATAACTGTGCAAGGAATAGGAGGCTAGGTGAGTTGATATTTGGCTAAGTTTTGGCTAAAGTTTTTCATTAATCATAGAGAACAATTATTATTTTGCAGGTTGAGCTTAGAGATCGAGTTAGAAATTGTAATAAATTTTTTATTCATCTGATTAATGCAAAGAGGCTTGAGGGGTTTTTCCAAATTGGGTTCCCCTATAAATCACTGTGTATTTGTGGTTTTGTTTATTGCATATCTATGCATGTTGTTCTAAATTGTGAATTTCATTCTACAGATCAATAGAGTAGAATTGTGTCTCTTGGTTTTATATTAAATTTCTTGAGCAGTTGCAATTCTATTAAAAGTATACAAGGTATCAGAGCCTCAGAATTCACATTGGAACCAATATATTGAACTTATCTCTCAAGAATTTTGAATTTGCATCTTTCTTACAACAATTTTTCTTCAGGATTGGGAGGATGTCTTTCAACAGATTGAGATTGGAGTATGCCCTGGAGGGTATCTCGAATTTCATAGCATGGAAGGATCGAATGGAATTAGTTCTCAATGATAATGTCGTGTTAGAATATGTTAAAAACATTGCAAAACCTCCACAATCAGATGCACAAAAATTAGCCCAATGGAAGAATGAAGTTGCAAAGACAAGGAGAATTCTTCTAGAAGGTGTGCAAGACCATGTGGTGTCAAATCTCCATGGAAAAGAGACACCATTTTCTATGTGGAAGGAATTGACTGAGCTATTCGAAAATAACAGTGACCATAGAAAATTGGCTCTGTAATACAAACTTCAAAACATAGGATGCAGAAGAATGATACTATTCCATAGTATCTCTCCATATTTACACAAGTTCGGGATGAGCTTGAAGGGGTTGGTGTGAATGTTGTAGAAGATGACCTGGTGAGCCTATCTATTCTAGGCCTTCCAAAATCCTAACACAACTACTAGGAATCTATGAATGGAAGGGAAAAAATACCAAATTTGGAAAACGTTGTGCTCTGATTTGGTACAAGAATAGTTCATGAGAAATAAGCATAATGGAACATTGTCCAAAGATGAGGATGAAGCTAATTTTTCATTGGTTTGAAAGGGGAAGAAGGGTAAAGGGAAGAATACCTAGAGAGAATATGAGTCTAGCCAAAATAATGGCAAGAAGAAATACATGAGCAAGATAAAATGCTTCCACTGCCATTAGTTCAAGTACTATGCAACAAAATGTTTGCATAAGAAGTCTACCAAGAAGCCTTCAGGAGGAGAAGCAAGTGAAGCATTGGCTTCACAATTCGAATTAGACTTCACCCTAATAGCATGCATGACCAACACTGTTATGTGAAGTGTGTGGTACCTTGATTCCGGTGCCTCATTCCATATGACCAGGTGCAAGGAGTTTTTCAGTAGCCTGGATGAGAAATATCTCTAGATGCATATCGAAATGGGGGATGATGGGCGGTACTTTTCTACAGGAATTGGTGTTGTTACCTTTGAAAGGGAGAAAGCCTCTCTTCTTCGCCTCAAAGATGTTATGTTTGTATTTGGGCTGAAAAAGAACTTTATCTCTATAAAATTATTGGAGGATCATGGCTATGATGTTATCTTCAGTAAAGGGAAAGCCTTTCTGAGACACATAGCTATCAAGAAAGTGAAGAAAATCAAGGTTTGAGTGAAAAACCTATACAAACTTGAGGTGGGATATTGCACTGCATTGAGCAGTAAGGCTGAAAAAGTGTCGAGTCGCGATGTTGGAGAACTTTGGCATAGGAGATTGGGTCATCTACACCATGGTGCCTTAAAGATCATGCAGAAAAGTACCACTGGTCTCCCTAAGGGCACCCTTGACTAGAAGGATGTCTGCAAGGGTTACACATTGGGGAAATATGTCAAATCCACTTTCCATGAACAAGAAAGTAGAGCAAATGCAATCTTGGAGCAAGTCCACTCTGATGTTTGTGGACCATTTTCTACAACCTCCACAACAAGACATAAGTACTATGTTATTTTTATTGATGATTTCTCTAGAAAATGTTGGATCTTCTTCATGCGGAAGAAGGATGAAGTTTTCTCAAAATTTGTTGAGTTCAAGGCATTAGTTGAGAAGGAGACTGGGAAGAAGGTGAAGGTTCTCAGGAGTGAAAATGAAGGTGAATTTGTTTCGCATGCCTTCAAGGATATGTGTGAAAGAATACATTCGAAGATAACTGACAACACCCCACAACCCACAATAGAATAGGGTAGTTGAGAGGAAGAATAAGTGCATAGTGGGAGAAAAAAGGACCATGTTGCATGATCAAGGGTAGCCATCACATCTATGGGCAGAGGCATGAAACACCTCAATGTACTTATGAACCAGAGTCCTCATAGGATACTTCATATGATTACATCAAAGGAATATTTATTTGGGAGAAATCAAGATGCGTCTCATTTCAGAATTTTTGGAGCTTCAGTTTATTGCCATGTCTCCAAGGATTCGAGGAAGAAAATTGAGCCTACAATAGAGTTGGGAGTTTTTGTGGGATACACCAAAACTCCACACAATTACCAGGTGTATTTTCCTTCACTGATGATGACATTTGTGAGTAGAGATGTCAATTTCGATGAGGACAAGGCTATGCGATACTCACTGGAATGAGAGTTGAGTATCCCAACGGAGTAAGAGATTGTAGTTCCAAAGGGGGAGCCTCGAGATGAGCTTCAGGAGGTTGTGGATCAACCAGATGTATAGGAGCAGGCAAGAGGCAAAGTGGATTCTACCACTCACCAAAATATTCCAGATAGATTATTTTAAGATGCATGGGAGAATGTGGGAGCAACCACATCACAACATAGGAAGAGGAGGTCACTTGATAGGTACATTGGGTACATGACTCTCATGATAGAGCTCATTGAGAAAAATCCTTCTTCATTTGAGGAAGCGGTAGCTCAACCATTTTGGATTGATTTCATGCTATAATAATACGATTCCATCATGAAGAAAAGTGTATGGGAGGTGGTGTCGAGACCAGAAGGGAAGTTATTGCTAGTTTGAGATGGATCTACAAAGTGAAGCATGCACCAGACGAGAGCATCGAGAAGTATAAGGCCAGATTTGTGGCCAAAGTATTTTATCTAGATAGAGGGAGTGGACTACGAGGAAAAATTTTCACTAGTTGAAATATATTCCTCAATTAGATCCATTCTAGCACTAGCTACGCAGATGGGGCGGAAAATCCACCAGATGGATGTGAAGACCACCTTTCTCAATGGTGTTGTTGAGGAGGAAATTTACGTAGATAATCCAAAAGGATTTGAGAGATATGATTGAGATTCGCATGTGTGTAGACTCAAGAGAGAATTGTATGGTCTCAAACATGCGCCCCGAGCATGGTACACATGGATCAATAGTTATCTAACTAGATTGGGCTTCACCAAAAGTGAAGTAGATGTAAACCTATATCACATTGTGGTATATGGTAAGTTTCTTATTCTTGTTTTGTATGCCAATGATTTAATATTGGTTGGTGATGAGCAATTGATGTGCTCTTGCAAAGAGGACCTTGCAAAGGAATTTGAGATGAAATACATAGGCCTCATGCATTACTTCCTCAGGATAGAAGTATGGCAGGGTGATGGTGAATTGTTTTTGTCTCAAGGAAAGTATGCTACCGAGATACTTCAGAGATTTCACATGGAGAATTGTAAGCCCATGGACACACCTATAGCTACAAGCTGGAGGAAGGAGTATGATTATTCAAGTGAGGAAGTTGATGCTACCATTTAAAAGAAGCTTGTGGGTTCACTCGTGTATCTTGTGAACACATGACCTGACATGTGTTATGTAACCAACTAGCTTAACCAAGCTATGGTGAGGCCTGCCAAATTATATTGGAAGGCAACAAAGCATGTGTTACAGTACCTTAGAGACACTAACCAGTATAGATTATGGTACAAACAGAGAGAGGGAGTGAAGTTACAAGGCTTCACCAATGCATATTGGGCAGGAAATCCATCCGATAGGAAAAGTAAATCAGGTGTTATCTTCAGTGTTGCTTCTGCAACTATTTCCTAGTACAACAAGAATAAGAGGTTTGTGGCTCTCAATTCGGTAGAGGTTGAATACATGGCTACAAGTCAAGCAACATGTAAAGAAATTTGGATGAGGAAAATACTTGTGGGATTATTCAGTCAAGATATGGATTTGACAGTGATATATTGTGGTAATCAGAGTTTCATTAATCTCTCTAAGAATCTGGTATTTCATGATAGGTCTAGGCACATTGATATCTGGTGTTATCATTTGCGGGACTATGTGTAGAGGAGAATTATGTTGCTACAATACATTCCAACCGAGGAGCAAGATTTTGACATCTTAACAAAGGCATTGTTAAGAGGTAACTTCAAATTCCACATGTACAGGATAGAGGTGGTGGAAAATCCATTTCTTCCTAAGAGTGAGTGTTGAAAAAATGTAGCAAGAAAGGCTCAATTTGACTTTAGCCTTAGTCAAATTGAGTAAATCAAATTCCCACATCAGCAGGAAAACTTGGAGGCAGTTAACCAATGTGACATGGATCTTGTCATTCAGTTAGCTCAGTAAATTTGAGTTAGAGGGATTGGAGTTCAGTTATGCATGTGTGATTGCTAAAATTTAGCAATCCAGTTCAGTTATTTTTAGTTGTATTCATTTAACTGACCTCTAACTATTTTTAGAGTTAGTTGAAGGTAAATTTTGTAGTGGGGCAACAATTTAACTCAGAGATATATTGGTTAATTTACCAATCAACCTAAAATATCTAGTGCATGCACATAATTCGAGTTCCCGATCTAAAGTAGAGATGACAACAAAGTGTATCAAGCAGTTGTAAACTAGTTTGAGTGTATAGGTGTTGCATGAAAATAATGATCAATCATTGGGAATTGCGCAATCAATTTGGAAGAAATTCCTAAATAATAGGGGTTAATTTCCTCAGGAATTGAGCAATGAAAAAGTAGGCTAGGTATTTGGCTAAGTGTTGGCTAGATTTGTTCATCGAGCAGAGAGAACAATTATTCTTTTGCAGGTTGAGCTCAGAGCTGGAGCTAGCAATTGTAATGGATTTTATATTCATCTGATTAATGCAAAGAGGCTTGAGGGGTTTTTCCCAATTGGGTTCTCCTAGAAATCACTGTGTATTTGTGGTTTTTCTTATTTCATGTTTATGCATGTTGTTCTAAATTGTGAATTTCATTTCCTAGATCGATAGAGTAGAATTGTGTTTCTTGATTTTAGATTAAATTTCTTGCGTAGTTGCAATTCTATCAAATTTCTAAAGGAAAAAGAAGAAGATTGATATGTCAAAGATACAATGATATGAGTATAATGAATATGGGAACTTTAAAAGGAATTATCCAAAACTCAAGAAGGACGACAATAAGAGAAAGGAAATAAATGAAGCCCATGTTACTGAAGAAATGGAAGAATCAGTAAAGAAGAAATAAAAGAAGAGGAAGTGAAAGATCTCTACTATGAATGATACAATCAGCTTCACTTAGTTATTTTCAATTATATAAATAATCACAAGTATGATAGGATGCATTATAGCAAGATAGATATGAAATCATCATAGAAGCATGGAAGGATAGTTGGAGTAGAAAGTTTACATGGTTGTAGTAGTCATCATGATAGAAAGGAAGTATCTTATGGAATCTCCATTGAAATCATATAAGGAAAATTGAAGTATCAATATATATGGTTGGAGGAAATTCATATAGCAATACAGAAGATAAAGACATCATCATACATCATCATCATTAGAAAGGAACATTTGCAAAATGAGGATCATTAAGGTCCTCCATTGGAATATTTGTTAGAAGATTCACCTCTACTTAAGAAGAAGAAAGTGTCTCACAGATAGTCTACATTCCACATTATGTGGGATCTACAGGTTAAAAGGATGATGGTATGATGACAAAGATATGTAGCATGCAATTTGGTTGAAGTACTTTCATCTTCTAGCAAGGAAAGAAAGCAGCTAGGAGGAAGTTTAGATGACCAAAAGAAGGAAGAGGTATTTATATACTTGGTAATAGATAGATAAGTTTTTGTCATCATATGGTTACATATAATATGGGTTAAAATTATTTATCTCATGAGCATGATGAAAGAAGAAGAAACTCTTCCTTTAGAAAGATACATGAAGGCATGTAGACAATATGCCCTAAACTCTTATACATATTAACATAATGTGACCCCATGGCGAATATGAGGTGATTGGAATTAATAGTTCCTATGCTGGAGGAACTATGTATAGATGATCCTATGGAAGAAACATGTGAAGAGAATGTGAAAGAAGAGTTTGTGAAATATGTATCTATAGTCACGTACGATAAGATAAATGATCAAAATATGAGAACTAGAAGGATTAGTTATGACATCTCCTTAAAGAAGGTATGAAGACCTCGATAGGTATGCTAAAAAAAAAACTTTGGTATTATGTGTCTTGGAGATGGGTTCATACACGTGCAAGATGTTGATGTTGCAAGAAGATGATGTCATGATGAAGGCCATCATAAAAACGTAACTTTAATTTGATGTTCATTTTGATTTTTGAAAACATATGGTTGGATTGTTATAGGGATACCAAAAAAAGGTTGTAGAAGTCACCTACAACTAATATTCATGTGATTGGATGGAATATCCTGAAAGAAACATGCCTTGGAAGAGGTAGTTATATGAAGAAAATACATATGTTGACTAGAAGATTACTTTCCAATAAAGAGAAGGATGACATGACTATTGTTTCAACACTATTGTTTGTTGAAGGGAAAGTGATGGAGAAGATGGCCAATTCCCTATGATAAAGTGATGATGAAGAAGGATCCATAATGAAGAAGATGAATTTCATGACATGATGTAGAAAGAGGAGCCCTACAAGCAGCTACTAATACCATGATCTCCACCAAAGAGCAGATAACTATTTTTGGAAACAAGTCGCTAGTTGGGAGGGAGCTTGGGCAAGTCCTTTGTTAAAAAGGAGCTTGGGAATATTCCTTTTATAGGAATGATTTGATCCTCCCTAGTTGAGAGGGAGAGATAGATGCATAATTATTGTCTTGATGTTATGAAGAAAGAATGGAGGATTAGGTAAGCATATGGTTTCTGATACTCCTTGAGGATGTGATATGGCATCCAATAAGTAAGAGTAGTCAAAGAGGAAATTCCTTGAGGATGTGTTATTCCAAGACAAGAATTGTCCTAAAAGGACATACCTTGTGAACATCCGGGTGGGGTATGTGCCTTAAGAGATAATGATGATGGTATATATCAGTCATTGTCTCGTCAACATTGTGCTTTGATCTTGTGGAGAGATAGAGCTATTAGTCAAGGCCTTGCTATGTTACAATGTTGGATGGTATGATGACATGCAATAATATAAACTAAAATAAGGCTTATAAGATGGCTTACCAATCCGACTCTTCTTATGAAAATTCTTTAGTATGAGAATTTCCAAGTACCTTGTATAGATTATGAATACCTCCCTAGTTAAGAGGGAGTGTTAAAATATGTAACTAGGTTTAATCTTCATAATGACATATGTAATCATGATTTTGTATTTGATGTAAAGAGAGAAAGAAATTTATTATTATCATTCTTGTTGCATGGGTTTCTTGCTCAAGGTAAATTTATTTATAGTTCAAGCACCCATTGAGTGCTTCTAGGGCTTGTCATTGAGTCAACAAGTCAATTGAGTCATTTTCATGTATGAAAGACCCTCTCAGGCGTATTGTATCAAGTCAAAGAAAATTTAGGTAAAGTCAAAAGTGTCATACACCCTCCAAGACCTTGTAAACAAGAAAAGAACAAGTTGACCTACAAGCATAGACAAGTCGATCTCATGGACAGTTATTCGACCTCCACAAGAAGCCTATATATACAAGGTATTCTACATCTTTGGAATGACATCTAATTAGCTCTCAAGAAGTTCGATCTAGAAGTATAATAAGATGAAACAAAAGTTGTTGATGGTGCTTGACTCACCAACATGTCAGGGGATCTCCCCAGTACGAAGTCCCAACTAGACCTTAGACTGTTTGGAGTAGGAGTCCCAATAGTGGGTAGTACGGTATCACCTTAACTGCGGTTGGTTGCAAAGGTAAGTAATATGTCCTTGTCGGAATCAAGGGTGTGACCTTGCAACAAGTCAGGGAAGGTGCATGAAAGGCTCTAACACATGAAAAGCGGGAAGAGCACACCCCTTAGAAACCTGTGATAGCATGCAACTTGAAAGGGAACACATGAGCAGAATGACATCAAGAGATGGAAAGCAGGATAACCGACAATCCAAAGTGATGGGTTATACCAACAACACACTTCGATAAGATTCATACAAACATATATATAATAGTCCATACATACATGCGTAAATTACAACTACATACATCATTAGAGTAATTAGGATAACCGAACTACAATAACAATATATGCATGAAACGTGTTGGCTCTGTTATATTAAAAGAGTGAAAGATCCAATCATACATATAACCATGACAACCACTAGCCCCAATAGCGGAACATTACAGTCACTTCTGCCTACTCCTCAAAAGAGATGTACTAACTCTGCACCGTGGATAAGCCAAGGCTCGTTACAATACACTCCATGCTTTCTCTAAGTTATACTTATAGAAATCTTAGCTCCCAAAAGCCTGTACAATGAATTATGAGGTTCTATAAATAGCAAAGGGTGGGGTGACCCTTGACATTCCCCCTTTGAGACTCTTCACCTACCCTCATGACTCTTCAACTTACACATGACTGTTACATTCTACTATTGACACTTGGTCTTTCACTTTACAACATGTTTACAACACAATTTGCACATATACCCATGTGAGACAAAAACAGGATTGAGTAATCCATGCAATACATCACTAGGACTCGAACAGGTGTGGGAAGACTAACTCTTCGACATCCTCTCGATGATTGATGGTGGCGAACTAATGGCAAGCTTGGTAGTCTGTTATGGTGCTTGCATACTCTGTGGTGACATGCTTCTCAAATCGAACCCTTGCCTCCATTGCATCCGGGTACACTGCTTTTGCACCTTTGTCCAACTCATCAGATAACATGCACATCATGGTCTTGAGTGCATCTGGACCAGCGACATATTGATGCATAGTGTTTGCACGTCTGTGATGGTGGTTATGCACATCAACTAATCAAAGTACATGTACAGCTCTAATTGGACTTGGTTTTTTCCTTTTTCCTCGATGAGTGTGCCAATGGATGGGATCACATGTGTGTGCACAATGACATCCATGCTCCTGAACACTCGTGCATGTAAAGCCTATAAGCTGGTGATGAGCTGTGGGAGTTCTTCATAGTTCCAGATCTGACTCCAGATGTGTGCCTTCAACTCCACTACTTTTGGCTTCATCATATTTGGCAAATACAATGGGGCTCCCTTGTACTTCATTATCCATATCTGCATGTGATCGACAACAGTGTGTATGTCTGACAAGATGCGTGCTCTCCTAGCATAGCGTTGCTGCCAACCGTTAAGATGGACAACTGACTTATGCATAGTGACAAACCTAAAGTACATCTTCCGCATGACTATCTCGAGAGACGATACTTCATCAAGTATTGCTTTCCTCAACTCTACTCTGGCAGATGTTGTAGCTTGCTCTTCTCCCCACTTGGACGCTTGTAACTCCTTAGCCATGTGATTGTTCTCAGCTATCAAGAATCTAACACTTTATTTGGTGGCTTTGGCATATGCTTTGGTAGCATCAACCAATGCAGTTGGATGCCTACACACATCAGACATGATCACTCGTTCTTCAAACTGTGCAAGAGATACATGGATATCTGGAGTGGGCAGTGTGCATGACTACACAAATTTGTGTTGTGACTCGTCGAAGGATATGTTGTGCACATCTGCTTCCGCATTGTCCTGAAGGATTTCAATGTCTCCTTGATCGCTTGGGACTTGCTTTGCTCCCGAATCTGGTGAAGCCAGTGGAGTGACCTCTCGGTTCTGAGGCATGAGGTGAATGTCTCGATCTAACTCTGGTTGAACCACATCTGTGTCCATTTGTTCCAACATCTGTTCAATCTCCTTAGCAAAGTCTTGCTAATGTGACTGCTCACCCTGACTGCCATGTGCCAACTCCTCGGATGAATCAATAACCTGTATGGGTGCAGTTTCATCAATGTATCCATGTTGTGCCTCTTTTTGTTCTTGTTCTTGTTCCTGTTGCGCTTGCTTCTTTCTTCTGCGCAACTCTTGTTCCTCCCTAAGTTGTTGCTTCAACTCCTGCAACTCCTTTTCTTCTTCCTCCAACTTCTGCTTCTCCCTTTGTCGTTGTGCAATCCTCCTATCAAATTGTTGCCTCTTTTCCTCAATATCCAAAGCTACTTTCAACACAAGTGGATCTACTTTGAACTTGTATATTTGATCCACCTCTGCACTTTCAGCAACCTTCTGCTTGCCTTTGTCAAGCATAGGTCTACTTCCCTCTGTTGTTTCTGATGATGTTTCTCTCTAAGATGTTGCTACCTTCTCCACTGCTAACCACTCTACAACCATCCTGAATGGTTCATTGAGCCTTGAGAAGTTATAGCACTATCTCCATGGGTCTTCGTCAGGCCAGTGACACACCCTATGGATCCAAGGATGATATACTCTTGCACAGTGGTCCTTCACGAAGCAATGTTGGTCATATGGATTGAAAATTTTGGTGTCGAAGGTGAACCTCTTGAATTCCTCCATCTCAGCCTTAGCATGCTTGAGATTATGGATCTCATACAACCTAATATGCAAAGGAAGAGCGGGCCAAGGTGCCTTCTTCTTTCTGTGCAGTCTTGTTGACAACCCTGTTGAGATGTGGTATGAAACCTCTTGCATGACCAGCTTATCCATGGAAAATTTCGGTAAAACATTTGAAGCCTTCTCCGCGTTATACATCCAGATGAAGGTGCCAAGGGGCGAGGCATACTAATCTGCTATGTCAACCAATGCCTCCATCGTTTCCTGCAACATGCAAGGCAGATCCTAATCAAAGATCATCTTGTACATTGAGGTGACAAGTGGTCCGATAGCTATATTATAATTCCATGGAAGCTACATTTGGAGAAAAATCTGCAATAAGTGTGCACAAAGGTTTCTGAAGGTGTTCATGCCCAACCCAAGCCTAGGAATTGTTTATGGGCACATATTGCATCAAGTATGTAAGAGAACATGAACATCTTTGCTTGCTGACCCTTGGGTGAATGTCGGGATTCTGTTACTTGTCCCTTTAGTTGGAGATCCAACATGTCATACCAATTGAAAGGTCTTCCTTTGTTTACCAGCTGATCCAACACAATCACCCAGCTCTGTTGGAATGTTTATGTACTCTCTTGGCCGTATAAGCGACATGTGAAGATGACCAAGAGATGATAAGCCTTCTGCAGTATCCTTGTCTTGTATAATTGGTTGGGTGTTGTCCTGAACTTAGATGGATCTTTCACCCAGTTCTTCAAGATGTCTCTTGACTTTGCACTGTTGTTGGGCTTGGTGAAGGGTGTATCCATTGTGACCACTAACTGCAGAAAGTGATACAATGCCTGAAAGTCCTTTGACCTCAAGGTAGAAAGTTTGGTTCCACTGAAATTGATCAACACCATTGTCTCTGGATCAATATGCGAGACAATCCAGTGGATCATATCCACGCATGGAAATGTTGGATACCTGCATGCAATCCAGTATAAGCCAGACTTGTGTACGTTGACATAGACTTTATCGTCATCCATATTCTCCTCAAAGGTGCCCGAAATTATGTCTTTGATGTCCTGCCATTTCATCTTGATCTCCTTGTCTATGAACAACTTATTGTTTTCATAGATGGGCAAGCTCATAGACACTTTCTCGACCACATCTCTAGTTGTGCTCTCAACGATGTCCTTTGACCCATCTCTCTTGGAAGCCATTGTACCTGTACTGTTGAGAGACGGACGAACACCTGGAATACATGGAGACAAAGAAACCCTCATGGAAAGCACAATTTCATTTCAAAACCAAAACAACTTGAGGACTGACATGCAACACACATGGGTGATTGACTAGAAGATTTGTGCAATTTTCACTGGCAAGCTAGGAGACTGATTGCCAGAACTGCGCAGAACATAGTTTGGAATCTCAGTGAGTTGATTGACTGCTGAAACTACACAGAGAACAATCCATCTTGGCCTGTTGGGGACTAAAACTATGCAATGTGTAGTTTCAGTCAGCATGATTGCAACCTGGTAAAACTGCATTGCGCAATTTTGGGGGCCAACTGAGGCACTGCCTCTTAGAATTGCCTAGAGAAATCTTGGGAGGCCAATGTGAGGCAAGCTATGTACAATTTCTGAGAGCAAGGCATGGCCTTCCATCTAAGAAATGCGCAGTGTAAGCCGGGTAAGGAAAGGTTTGGGCCAAGGCAGCTCAGACCCGCGGACAGGTGACTGACAACAGTAAAGACTGAATGCATGTGAGAAGCTGGGTACAGACATGAGTGAATGAACATGCATGCAATAAGTGAGTACTGGATTCAGTAAAACAGGAAAAATAACTAAGTGTGCAAAGCGAGTATTCACAACGATGACTGTCAATGCAGAAATAGTGTCATGCATGCGACAACAAGGAGATGTAATGGAAAAATTGAAACAATTCTTCTACAAGATAACATGCATTAAAATGACAACAAACATTCAATGAAAACAAGCAAAGAACACTCACACAAACTGAAATATAAAAAGCGACAGAAAAGCAACAAAAGACATGAAAAGCGGACTTACTCGGACTTACTCTACAGTCCTCCAGATTCTCCTCAAAGGTGCCTAGAAAGATGTCATTGATGTCCTTCCATTTCATCTTGATCTCCTTGTCTATGAACAACTTAGTGTCTTCATAGATGGGCAAGCTCATAGACACTTGCTCGATCACATCTCTAGTTTCGCTCTCAACGGTGTCCTTTGACCCTGCTCTCTTGGAAGCCATTGTACCTGTACTACTGAGAGATGAATGAACACTTGTGATACTTGGAGATAGAGCAACACTCATAGGAAGCACAATTTCAGTTGAAAACGAAAACAACTTGAGGACTGACATGCAACACACCTAGGTGACTCATTGGAAGACTTGCGCAATTTTCACCGAGAGGCTAGGAGATTGACTGTCAAATCTGCAAAGAACACAGTTTGGAATGTCAGTGAGATGATTGACTGTTGAAACTGCATAGAGTATAGTCCAGCTTGGCCTATTGAGGACTGAAACTATGCAATGCGCAGTTTTAGTCAGCATGACTACAACTCGGTAAAAATCCATTGCGCAATTCTGGGGGCCAACTGAGCCACTGCCTCTCAGAATTATGCAAAGAAAACCTGGGAGGCTGGTGTGAGGTAAGTTCCATGCAATTTCTAGGAGCAAGGCATGGCCTTCCATCCAAGAAATGCGCAGTGCAAGCTGGGCAAGGCAAGGTCCAGGCCAAGCAGCTCAAACCCACCGACGGGAGACTGACAAAAGTAAAGACTGAATGCATGTGCTAAGTTCAGTGCAGGCATGAGTGAATGAACATGCATGCAATAAGTGAGTGCAGGCTTCAGTAAAATGGGAAAAACAACTAAGTGTCTGAAGAGAGTCGCCGCAACAGCGACCGTAAGTGTAGAAACAATGTCATGCATGTGACAGTAAGGAGATGCAATGGAAAACTTGAAACAATGCTTCTACAAAATAGCATGCATTAAAATGACAACAATTATTCAATGAAACCAAGCAAACAACACTCACATAAACCAAAATATAAAAAGCAACAAAAAAGCAGCAAAAGACATGAAAATTGGACTTAACAGGAAAAAGTTGAGTTGAGTGTACTAAATGCTCCTAGATGCGTTGGGGAATGCCAGAGCTCCAAGATCGAAGTGAAGAATGAGCTCTAAAGCATCGAATAAATAGTTTTGATAAGATCAAGGCTTATGACGTGCATGCCACAAATCTAGGAAAAAGCGACACTTGGCGGGAGGTTTCTAAAACGACTTTTGCATGTAATCTCCAACAGTTAAAAATAGATCCCTAAAATCTAGGGATGCTTTTTTCTTTTTTCCTTTTTTCCTTTTTTTTCTTTTTCGAGAAAAATCAGCCCATGCATGGAAAGCAATATTGCTCAGTCCTGGAGGGAACCGGTTAACTTGGGAGCACATGCAACAGATTGCAAGCCCTGGAGTGACTTCTGCATAGTTTCTGGGCTAAGTGGCTATGGCTACCCCTCAGGATCTTCTTTGGATTGAAGCCAAGGCTATCAGCCAAATCTGTGCAAATTTTGAGAGCAAGCCTAGTGATGGGCTACTCTATGCAGTTTTAAGAGGGAAGGCAGTCTGCTTGCTCTGCACATTTCTACAGAGAAACAGGTTGCCTTGATGCTCTATGAAATTTTGGAGACCAAGGCTAGTTTCCCTCCAGTTAAGTACAATTCTACAAGTGAGCACAAGATCCAATTGATGACGAAGTCACAAGATGTTAGGTTGCGGGTGAAAGGTAATCAATCTAGCAAACATAAGATGATAATCCACATAAACTAAACTAAAGCATAAGTACCTATAATTGCAAGACATGCTGCTAAGGATGGTTGGTAGGGAGGCTCCAAAATGAAGCTAAGACAAAATTTTGGAGGATTATTGTAGCCGCTACAACATTGGCAACACACTGGTAGAACTCCAGCTCTCTGAATGTACCTTGTTTCGTGAAAAGAAAGTCTAACTCCTCCGGAAGTATTGTTCGATTCTCTGATCATCGTGGTTTCTACACTAGCTTGATTGAAAGATGTAGCAACTACCATGCCCTTGATCGGTTAGCACACATTCCAAGTCGAGTCAACCTAGTTGTTTCAATTGGTGCACAAGTAATATGATTGTCAAAGTTTAAGTTTCATCTCTGGTGTTGCTTCACTGCCAGCAGGCCTGGATAGTACCCCGACAGAGTCACACAGGAACACAAGCACCGCTCTGCTACCAGCGAGGTTGGTCAATACCCCAACGGAGTTACTTGCATCACCTCTTTGTGCAGGAAGCATTTCTCTTCTTTCATATTATTCATTTTTTTCAAATTTTTTCACATTTTCATTTTTTCATTTTTCACTTTTTCAAGAACTATGCATAGGCACTTATTTATTCCAGAGGCGGAAGAGGGATCCTGACTTATTGAGAGCAGAAGAGGTTGTTCCTTTAGAGAAGTATTTTATATATGCCTCTGACACACTTGTTAAGGTTTTACCCCTCACCTTACTCTACTTGATTGAGCTCACAAGGATTAACCCAAAAACAACCGACTAGAGTAGGTGGTACTAGTTAGAGCACAAGTGTTGTGTTTTCACCAAGGTTCACTTCGAACATAATGTATTTCCATCGGTGTATCATTGACTGAAGACAACAAGTTCTGCATAAAGATATAAGACAACAGATAACCAAGTGTTGATAGTTGTACAAGTCCTCTTTTATTTTACCCTACTTGTCTTAAGAGTCACACAAGGTTTCATGCGAAACTAACCTACAAACATAAACAAGCAAACAAAATAGTAAAGCAAAGAGCATAATTAAATTCAAAAGCAAGTAAAGTAAGCAAAGCAAGAAAGAAACCAAACAAACAAACAAAGCAAGAAAGCAAACATGCATGCAAGCAAACAAGACATAAAGCAAACACTACTCCTACTCCTACACTAATAGTGCATGGGTTTGCTCACGTAAAGTGATATTTCCAATGCATCCATTGGTGCATTTGTTGACCCATGTTGGTGAAGGCATGGCTCACAAATATCATAGTCAAGAGAACCAACAAACATGAAAGATATAACAATGAAGACTGACACACTCCGAGTTTAAATGCATCAACAGAAAGGAAAAGAGTAAAAGCACACGACATGCACTTTGTGGACTTACCATGGTGTTGTTATACACTGCCTGTAGATGATAAGCATATGTAATCTCTTGACTATTAGAGGCAAGAAAACATGAGAAAAATAGATAACTTGCATCTCACAAGTGTGCTTGTTGTGTATGATTCCTCTAATGCATGAGTGACGGTTCATGTGATTCAGGTGGAGGAATTGAAATCTAAGTGTTGGATTGATCTTTAATGCATACAGATGAGTGATGAGGAGCCTTGGGTATTTCAACAATTTCCTAATCAGAAGTGGAACTAACCTCAGGACAACAGGGGTCTGACATAACCATTAGCTTGGGCTGAAGTGCCTTGACAACCTGTAGGGTTTTGACTTCATCGATAGATAGATCATCATAAGCATGTGGCTTCGAAAGATCAAGAGTGATTGAATCAACCTTGTGATCGAATATGGGAGTAAATGGATCATGACAACTAAGATCAGAAAAATCAATGAGTTCATTGGCATCCTCATGATCTGATGAATTAAACAGAGGGGTAGATGAGAAGCAAGAATGTTCACCCTCTGTGTTTCTAGAAAAAGAAAATGAAAAATCAAGTGGATTTTCAATGAAGAATTTGTCCTCTCCACTGTCAAATGATGGACTAACATCGGGTGTGTTTTGCGAATGATCAAGTAGATGTGTCTGTGGATGGATTTACACAAGGAAAATCAGAGATAGCAAAATCACCAAAGATGTCAGGAAAAAGCAGAGGAGGTGCAGACAGAAGGAGGTCATCCTTCACCGCGGGTTGATGCTCAGATTCCCAGTCATACTCATCATAAATGACAATGCAAGTTGGTTGTGCAACATCAACTCTATCGATGGATTGATCCTCATTCACAACAAGTGTAGAGTCAAGAATGAGAGAACACAAGACATCACAATCCAGAGGATTAGCAGAATGCATAGATAGAGGTTGAGGTAACAAATGCATATGAAAACTCATGGGCTTCCCAACCAAATCTGCACAGAAATTAAGAGTAGTGAGGGTGGAAGCATGTACCAGTTGAATAATCATGTGTGCACACTCTCCCACATCACTCTATGGGGGTGGAGTTGTTTGATGAGGGGAAGGCGGATAGCCACTTGTGATAGAAAATGTGTCCTCTTATGATTGCGTAGCTCCATCACCGAAGTATGTTGAGTGGGGTTTGAAATTTTTCTTCACTTTGGGATAGATTTATTTATGAAAACAATATTCAAATTTTTCCATAAGATATTGGAATTTCATCTGACTTTTCGGAGCTTCAAACATGAGTAGACGAAATCGCTTCCAAAAATCCATAGGTGATTCATGCGGGGCCTTCCGTTGTTTTAACATTTTTTTGTCAAGAGCTTCAGGATCAAAATGATGGAAAACAAATTCGATTATATCATTGAACTACTTAAATGAGTGCACGCAATTGGGAGGAAGTTTGCAGCACCATAGCTCCGGGAATTTGCGAAGTGAGTATGCAAGCAGCATATTGACCTCTACTTCATCAAAATCTTCCTCATTCCCCAAGAATGCAAGGAAGTCATGTAAGTGCTCAGGCTAGGCCACTTCACCTTCACCATCATACGTGAGTTCAGACAAGTGATCAAAAAAATCCTTCGTGACTTCAAAGGAATGAGCGTTGAACAAACATTGTGGAGGGTTCACTACAACAATATCCAGGATAGATATGCGAAGATTCAAAACAAGATGTGAGGACTCAGCTTGTCATCTGCCCCTCCCTCTAGCGCTATAAATTTTGATGTTGTTGGACACGCCAACATGTTAGGGGATATCCCCGATAAGAAGTCCCAAATAGACCTTAGACCGTTTGGAGTAGGAGTCCCAGCAGTGGGTAGTACAATATCGCCTTGACTACGGTTGCGCGCAAAGGTAAGTAAGATGTCCTTATTGGAAGAGAAGGTGTGACCTTGCAGCAAGTCAAGGAAGGTGCATGGAAGGCTCTAACACACAAAAAGGGGGAAGAGTCTGCCCCTTAGAAACCTGTGATAGCATGCAGCTTGAAAGAGAACACATGAGCATAAAGACATTACAAGATGGAAAGAAGGATAGCCAACAATCCAAAGTGATTGGTTATACCAACAACAAGCTTCGATAAGATTCATACAAACACATACGAAATAGTTCATACATACATGCGTAAATTACAACTACATACATCATTAGAGTAACTAGGATAACCAAACTACAATAACAATATATGCATGAAACGTGTTGTCTCTGTTATATTAAAAGAGTGAAAGATCCAATTATGCATACAACCACTAGCCCTAATAGCGGAACATTACAGTCACTACTCCCCTGCTCCTCCAAAGAGATGTACTAGCCCTGCACTATGGAGAAATACACTACAAGATTTCTCTAAGTTATACCTATAGGAAGCTTGGCTCCCAAAATCTTGTACAATGAGTTATGAGGTTTTAGAAATAGAAAAGGGTGGGGTGACTCTTGACATTCCCCCTTTGTGACTTTTCACCTACCCTCATGACTCTTCAACTTACACATGACTATTACATTCTACTATTGACACTTGGTATTTCACTTTACAACATGTTTACAATACAATTTGTACATGTACCCATGTGAGACAAAAATGGGCTTGAGTAAGCCATACAAGACATCACTAGGACTTAAACAAATGTGGGAAGACTAACTCTTCAACATCCTCTTGATGATCGACGGTGGCGAACTGATGGCAAGCTTGGTAGTCTGTTATGGTGTCCGCTACTCTATGGTGACATCCTTCTGAAAGTGAACCCTTACCTCCACTGCATTCGAGTACACTGGTTTGGCACCTATATCCAACTCACCATATAGCATGCACATCATGGTCTTGAGTGCAGTCGGACCAACGACATACTGATGCATAGTGTCTGTGATCATCTGTAAGTTTGCATTAGTGGCTATGCGCATCAACTGATCAAAGTACATGTCCAGCTCCAGTCAGACTTGGTTCTTTTCTTTTTCCTCGGTGAGTGTGCCAATGGATGGAATCCCATGTGTGCACAAAATGACATACATGCTCCTGGACACTCGTGCGTATGAAGCCTATAAGCTGGTGATGACCTACGGGAGTTCTTCATAGTTCCAGATCTTACTCTAGATGTGTGCCTTCAACTCCATTGCTTTTGGCTTCATCATCTTTGGCAAGTGAAATGGGGCTCCCTTGTACCTCATTGTCCATATGTACATGTGATTGAAAACAGTGTGTATCTCTGACAAGATGTGTGCTCTCCTAGCACAACACTACTGCCAACCATTAATATGGACAACTGACTTATACACGGCGACGAACCTGAAGTACAACTTCCCCATGACTGTCTTGAGAGATGATACTTCATCAAGTATCAGTTTCCTCAACTCTGTTATGGGAGATGTTGTAGCTTTCTCTTCTCCTTGCTTGGCCGCTTGTAACTCCTTAGCCATGCACACGTTCTCAGCGATCAAGAATCTAACACTTGAGCTGGTGGCTTTAGCATATGATTTGGTAGCATCAGCCAATGCAGTTGGATATCTACGCACATTGGACATGATCACTTGTTCTTCAAACTGCACAGGAGATACATGGATATATGGAGTGGGCACTCTGCATGACTGCACAACTTTTTGTTGTGACTCGTCGAAGGATATGTTGTGCACATCCGCTTCTGGATTGTCCTCAAGGATTTCAATGTCTCCTTCATCGCTTGGGACTTGCTCCACTCTCGGATCTAGTGAAGACAGTGGAGTGACCTCTTGGTTCTGAGGCATGAGATCAATGTCCCGATCTAAATCTGGCTTACCCACATCCATGTCCATCTGTTCCAACATCTGTTCAATATCTTGAGCAAAGTCTTGCTCCTACAACTTTTCACCCTATCTGTTATGTGTTAGCTGCTCGGATGAGTCAATAACCTATATGGGTACAGTTTCATCAATGTGTGCATGTTGCACCTCCTATTGTTCATGTTCATGTTGCGCTTGCCTCTCTCTTTTGCGCAGCTCTTGTTCTTCCATGAGTTGTTGCTTCAACTCCTGCAACTCCTTTTCTTCGTCCTTCAACTTCTGCTTCTCCCTTTAACTTTGTGCGATCCTCCTATCATGATTTCGCCTCTTTGCCTCAATCTCCAAAGCTTCTTTCAACACAAATGGATGTGCTTTGAACTTGTAGATTTGCTCCGCCTCTATGCTGTTAGTAACCTTCCTCTTGCCTTTGTCAAGTGCAAGTCTGTTGCCCTCTGTTGTTGCTCATGATGCTGCTCTCTAAGATGATGTTGCCTTCTGCACTGCTAACCACTCTACAACCATCATGATCAATTCATTGAGCCTTGAGAAGTTATAGCAATATCTCCATTGGACTTCCACAGGCCAATGACATGCCCCGTGGATCCAAGGATGATACACTCTCACATAGTGGTCCTTCACTAAGCAATGCGGGTCATATGGATTGAAACTTCTAATGCCAAAGGTGAACCTCTTGAATTCCTCCGTCTCGGCCTCAACATGCTTAAGATTATGTATCTCATACAACCCAATCTGCAAAGGAAGAGCGAGCCAAGGTGCCTTCTTCTTCATATGCAGTCTTGCTAACAACGTTGTTGAGATGTGGTATGAAACCTCTTGCATGACCAGATTATCCATGGAAAATTTCGGTAAAACATGCAAAGCCTTCTTCGCGTTGTACATCCAGATGAAGGTGCCAAGGGGTGAGGCATACCAATCTGCTATGTCAACAAATGCCTCCATCGTTGCCTGTGACATGCAAGGCATATCCTTCTCAAAGATCATCTTGTACACCAGGGTGACGAAGTGGTTTGATAGCTATATTATAACTCCACGAAAGTTGTGTTCGAAGAACAATCTGCAATAAGTGTGCATAGAGGTTTCTGAAGGTGTCCATGCACAACCCAAGCCTGGGAACTGCTGACGAACACAGATTGCATCAAGTATGTAAGTGGACATGAAAATATTTTCTTGTTGACCCTTGGGCAGATGTTGGGATTTTGTTACTTGTCCCTTCAGCTGGAGATCCAACATGTCGGACCAATTGAAAGGTCTTCCTTCATTCACCAGCTGATCCAACACAATCACCCAATTCTACGGGGATGTTTCTGTACTTTATTGGTCGTATAAGCGGCATGTGAAGATGACCAAGAGATGATAAGCCTTCTACAGTATCCTTGTCTTGTAAACTTGGTTGGGTGTTGTCATGAACTTAGATGGATCTTTCACCCAGCTCTTCAAGATGTCTCTTGAGTTTGCACTGTTGTTGGGCCTAGTGAAAGGTGCATCCATTGTGACCACCGGTTGTGGAAAGTGGTAGGGTTTGATCAAAATGTTATTTTTCTAAGTGTAATTCACTTCAGAATGATGTAATAAGTTATGTTTCAAAGCTGCATGAAAAAGTTCCAAGCCACATAGTTTACATCAAAAAGCAAAATGAAAATTATGGTGGGCCACCCTACCATTACAAAGTTGAGTTATATAGCCTATAAAGACCATTTTTCTCTCATTCCTCTCATTCATTACATTCTTAAGGGATATATCATCCATTGTAACTCATTTCCTCACTCATTTCATTGCTAAATATATCTCATTCGTCGTCAACCACTTCCTCTACATTTTTATGGCCAAATACATTCCAAAAAATTGGTCTCAAGCTACCTCGATGCATTTTCTGTGGGAATCCCTCATTTTCATGTTTGGAAAGCCTACAAACCCTATTCCTATACATTCTATCCTCACTTACACTCAAACACACTCCTAAAACCCTCACTCTCAATCCTAAAACCTTCTATACCTAAAACCTAGCCCTACGCTGCATTTTTGGCAGCCTTCATAGCTGGGACTGTGTATAAATTCCCTAGCTCTATTCCCTCACTCTTTTCACTTCCCTCCACTTCCCTAAGTTCCCTAACATCCCTCCCCATCTCATAAATTTTTCCTACACACATTCCTACTCCCTAACCACTTCATCCTTTTCCCTCATTCCCTTCCCCTGTTTTGCCCTCTAGGGTTTGCACTCACAAGTTTACTATGGAGATGAAAGGAGGCATTATAAAAAGGGTGGAAATTTTTCAAGGTTCAAAATTCAAGTTTAAAAGGGTAAGATGAGTTTTTTTTACTCATTTTCACTCTTAAAATTTCAAGCATCTCTCAGTCATCATCGTGCATGCGAAAAATTTGTGAAAATTGAGGGTTTTGTTGCATTTTGGGAGAAGTGCAAACCTTCTGAAGAGAAGTGAAACCCTTTTAGGAGAAATGAAACCTTTATGTGGAGAAGTGCGACCCTTTTAGGAGAAATGTTACCTTTCTGTAAAGAAGTGCGACCCTTCTGAGGAGAAGCACGACCCTTCTGGAGACACCTTGGGAGAATGATTTTTTGGAGACCTTCCCATGGGTCATTTTCAAAACTTCAAGATGTTCTGTAAACTAGACAGCCAAGGCTAGTTTACTATTCTTTCATTTTTCAATTTTTACTTCAATAAGACACCTAAAAGTGGCCTCAAAATTGGCATGACCCTTCTAGAGACACCTTGGGAGAATGCTTTTTTGGAGGCCTTACCATGGGTCATTTTCAAAAATTCAAGATGTTATGGAAACTAGACAGAAAATTATAGTTTACCATTCTTTCAGATTTCACTTTTGACTTCAAGAAGGCACCGAAAAATTGCCTCAAACTTGGTGCTACGCTTCTGCAATTTTCTGAGATTTTAATTAAAATTTTCACTGTGTAATTTTTCAAATTTTCTAGTTTGACTTTTGTAAAAGTCAAAAGGTGAAAGTGGATGAATGTAAATGGTCAAATATAAATGTAAATGGATTACTATATGGGTAAATAGGTGTCTTAACCTCTATTTAATGTATGGATATCTTCCCTCTTGGTTATTAGGTAAAAGAGGAAGCAGTTCATAACCTCCCTAGTTACTAGGTTTTAGTCAAAGATGCTTTGGTAACTGCTCCCCATATCATGGATTCGACCCCTGAGAGAGGAGAAATGTTGTTTTGGTCTATATGTATCATTTTCTATTTCATTTGAAGGGTTGGACATCAGAGATCTAGAGTATTGTGGCTTGGACTTCATCTTTTAGATTAATCAAAGGAACCAGTTGCAGCCATATTATAGGAATTCTTGTGCAGTAAGTTTTTGATAATTTTTTTCTCATGTTATGGTTATCTATGATTGTGTTGAAGCCCCGAAAATCAGGTCTACAACAAGGGGGATACCCGCCCGGTCCGGACCTTGGTTGGCAGCTCCTTATCCGTTTGGTATAGCGGGTCCGACTGGGGATATGGGACCAGTTTCCCAATCTATGAGTGTGTGTGTGTAGAATTTGATGTTCCTGATCTAACAGTTCCTAATTGAGATATTCTAATTTTAACTTTAATCTAATGCTATGCTATTGTAATCTAATAAGCAGCAACATCTAAGTCTATACTAACCCGAGATGTAATTCTTCTATTATGCGATCTAAAAAGATTTCAAATAACAATTGGTAATAAATATCATTTAGCTTTTATGAGAAAAGAAATCAATAAGGATGAACCACTTCGCATAAACAGTTAGACGAAATAGTTGTGAAAAACATATCGCATAATGAGCTATTCATACATTAAGCATAAATAAATATATATCACCGTACAAAAGTGCCAAATGATAACTCAGGCATTCATGCAATAATACATAAACAACTAAAAATTGTATATCACTTTAACACATAAGCAGAAATGGTTAAGAGATAAAAGTACCATTTATAACTAGTCCTACTCATGAGCTTCAAGCGATAATGATTTTTCTCTCCTTGCTCTAACATCCACTAAGAGTACAGAAGTGCAACATCAGTAGTAGATATTAAATGCAAACATCAACAAATCATGTTCCATTCATTCATCAAAACCTCCTCGGAGGGTGCAAAAGTGCATGTTCTGAGGACAAGTTTTTGATAAATTTCTGGACCCTTCTCTAAATGCATGAGAAGTGTTTAAATACTACTAACTAAAAAACTTATTTACAAAAATTCAGGATGTGGTTTAAATGACCATCCTGTTTCTAGGAAAATAAAACAAAATTAAAGCTAAAATTGAATCCAAAATTAAACTACTTCTATATTTGGTCTTTGAAATTGCACGTATGCAGCATCTGTTTAAGGAGAGTCAGCTGGCTGACTTCTGCTTTTAGCTGAGCTGAGAAAACAGAATCGACAAGAGCTGGTGCCATTTTTTCGGCCGCATTTATGATACACTTAACAGTCATCCACTAGCTATGCGGCTTCACCAAGTATGCCTAGTAATATTCCCAGTTTAACTTGCTCATCCCTTGAATTTCTTTGGCCTTTTCTTGCGCTCTTTGTTTCCATTCTGCCTCTAGTTGTTGTGTGTTCGGTAAATTTCCTGGAGTGGTCTCTGTGATCAAATTTGCCTTGTGCAAATTTTCATTTACACAATCAATAAGACTGCTTGCTACTGTGGCTGCTCCTTCTACCGCTTGTTCTGCCTCCCTGATTTGCTCGTCCCATTTGTTAAAGAGCATTTCTTTATGGTTTTCATTTATCCTTGGTGCACCTGCTCTTTTTCCCTCATCTTTATCTTGCCAAGCCAATTATTCAGTCACCCATTTATCGATTAGATCATAGTCACTTCGTAAATCTACTGTTGGCATTATGATGCATGTGTTGTACTTGATGGCAACCCTCTCATAGAAGAATATCTCACTTATGTATAACTGGGTGAATCTTCAGAAGAGATATCAGATGTGACTGATGGAGGACAGCTCAAAGGAATCAGATGATGAATCTTCAGAAGAGATATCAGATGTGACTGATGGAGGACAGCTCAAAGGAATCAGATGATAGTTCTAAGTGTGACAAGTTAGCTTTGCCATCAAGTCCAAAGGGGGAGATTGTTGGCATTATGAGATAAGTGTTGTCCTTGATGGCAAACCTCACTGATGACAAATCATAGTACAGAAGGTCAGCAGCAAGGAATTGATGATCAGACTATAAGAAGAAGAGAAAGTTCATACACGCAGGTTCGTTAAGCCCAAGTCGCGTGTACACGCAGGTTGGCTTCAGCAAAAGCGCGTGTATGTGGAAAAGTACCTTTGGTCCATGGCGGTTATTCCTTGGAAGTTGTGCCTATGGTTTTGGACCTTGGCGTCTCGGCGGACGTGTTGATCCCTAGTTTTGAAGTTGATGGTATTGTGTTACTATGGTTTTGGCTCTTGGTATTGAACAAGGCCTAAGGCTATATAAGGGGAAGGAAATCATTAGGCAAGTGTATCTGAAATGTCTTGAATATCTGATGAAGCATTAGATCCAGTATGCAGGTTATGGGTTGATGATGCATTGCTTGATCTGAGCTAAGGAGAGATCTCATCGGTTGATGGAGAGCAAGATCTAAGGAGAGATCGGGATCAAATGGTTTGAAATGAACTATCTTTATGATGCTTATTCTAGATCTACATACTGACGCATGTATTGTTCTATAAGTATTATGAGTATGATTGATGTCTGGTACAGCTGCAAGTTATGAGAAATTATTTTTAGATCTGTACACGGGTTGTCTTTGGCGAAAGCGCGTATACACGCGGGTTTGATTCATCGAAGTAGCGTATACATTGTAAAGCTTGATACTTGAAGTTGCAGATGGGTCTGATGGTTATTACAGAGTTCTGTGTCTGCTTTGTGTTCTGGTGACGGTGTTGTTAACAGGGTTTCAGTGATTCAGAGTTTGATGATTGTTTTGAGCTTCAATGATAGTTATGGGTCCAGTATGAAAATTGGATGAAATGTGGCCTTTCATATTATGTGTTGTGCTTCAGTGTATCCAGTCTGAAAATTGATGAAATGTGGTACCTGGAGGAGAGAAGATTGTAGGCAAGCACCTACGTACTAGTATCTAAGCTAGTACAAAAGCTAAGGGAGATCTTTGGAGCATTGTAGCAAGTAGCAGCCTGTGTACTAGTAAATGGATCGGCTAGTACAAAAGCAAAGGGGGTTGTAGCTCCCGTACTGGTATAAGACTGCACCAGTACAAATATTGTAAAAGTATTTTCTTATTAAGAAGAAGATTGAGATGACTTGCAGCAGGTGGTTTTCACCCACATTGGGTTTCCACCTTATATCTTTGTGTTCATGTGTGTGGCTTTTGTGTGATGATCTGTTCTGTTATACTGCACCTGTTTACTGTTAATATGGTTAATAATGTTCTGATGCATTTACTGAAGATAAGCTAACTGAATCATAAGATTTCTGGATATACGCTAGTTGCTTTAGACACAGAAGCGTGTACACGCGGGTTCACTTAACTGAAGTAGCGTATATGTTTTTGAGCATTGAAAAAGTTTTATTGATCTGATAATACTGATTCACCCCCCCCTCTCAGTATTATTTCCAACATCTACCACTTGATTAGTGGTCTTATCACTAATTTCACAATAATAACTCCACTATGATATCTTTTGGTCCAACGCTTCTTGCTGCTGTAGTAATTGTTCATTCAAGGAAATGGACTCCATAATAAATTCTGTAAGCTTAGGGTCATCTTTGTGCATCTCCTGTAAATCCTGTAACTACTTTCCTTTCTCATCCAAACTTTTCTGATATCCTATCTGCATTTGCTGGAAGTCCTGCTGCAACCTTTCAAGTTGTTTCTGTGCTTCATTATTGGTGTTAGCTTGTTGCAACTGTTGTTGTAGTACTTGTATCTGGTCTTCCCTTTCTTTTAACAACTGTTGTACCTCAGATGCTTTATCAATAGTCGCAGAGGCGTATGCTCCTGCGATCTGAGATAGTTTGGTGAGATTTTCAGTAGGATTGCTAGTGGGATCTTTCCACAAGACGTCTAATTGTTCTGCGTCTTGAGAGAGTGTATTTTCCAATTTCCTTTTCTTTCTTTGTCTTCTTACCACTGCTTTATGCTGTGGGCTATAAAATATATCCAGAGGGGGAATTTCTTCTATGTTGAGTATAAGCTCAGAAGATGGGGCAACAGGAATATGCTCCATATCTGAGACATCACTGACTGTTCTTGTGACTACTTCTTTTGCTACCTGTGCATTGCTCACAGGTGTTTTTATGGCTTGTCCTTCAAGATTGATCAGTTCATTGAAGGTTTCCCATTCTTTATCTAATTCGGTTGTGACTGGCGGTGCTTGAATGATGAGAGGAGGAGGATCTCTTTGCGGGGAGGCAATAACCTGCTGATGTAGAAGTTCCATTGACTGGGCAGTATCCTTTACTGACCCTTCGCTCTTATCCTGTTCATTTCCGGATCTTTTGGAGTGTTCGGACATTTCTTGTTCAGACTTGGATTTAGATCCATTAGTGCTTGAACTCCCACTAAGACTAACACTTGGAGTTGGTTCTCTTGAGGGTAGGCGTAGTTTCTTTAGAGGAATACTGGCTAACCTTCTTTCTCTGTATATTGTGAACTTTTGGAAATCTTCTGGAGATAATTGCAATTGGGCTTCGTGCAAAATTTCTTGAAGTGTGCTTTTTTGTTGGAATATATCATCGAATAAATCCTTTTCTCCGGAGAACACCTTTATCTTGACTGTAGTTGTGAAATTCTGGGCAATCCCATTAGGGTCAAATGGTCTTCCCGGAAATTTGAATAGTTGAAAACACGTCATATTCTTTACTTCCGTGAATGTGTGGCCTACATCAAATAGCGAAAAGGCCCCACAGGATACAGGAAACTGTGGCCATATAGCCTTCTTTTTGTCCTTTAAGTCTTTAGTTAGACCACCTTCCCCACAGGTTTTATATGCAATCTCACGAGCTAAGAGTTTATCAGGGATATATAAAGGTAGGACATGAGGGGGTGCAGAACTTCCAAATACCCTGACATAAGTAAAAAATTCCTCCCCGAACCATCTTGCGACAGGGAGGATGTCTACCTCTGCTTCAGGTGAGCACCTCGGGGGGTCTTTATCATACAACATTCTATACAAGGGCAGCATAATTCCATGACAAATTTGGTAGAAGTATGGAGTGAACTGAGAGTCCCACAATTATTTATGATAGACATGGATGGGTAAGGGGTCTTGAGTGGTCCACTTCCAACCCATAACAGGAAATTTAGAAACATAACATATTGAATCCATAATATATGCAGACATGTAAAAAGGAGGATAAATTCTCTGAGCCGCAGCTCTTTTGGATTGGTAACTGACAATGGCCGTGACTAGGTTATCATATAAAATCTTGGCCCAATCTACAATAGTGGCATTTGTGGCAGCATCCAATAATGGTAGCCATTCGGATGAAAATTTGTTGATATCTGGCATTCCAAATATTCTACAGAGCACGGCAGCAACAAAACAATATCGGGAGGTAAGGGAACCAGTACTGTACATACCATGTTTATCTTTCTTCAGCAGTTCGTCTCTCCTGGACCAGTCTTTGGTGGTTTCTGTCAGGTCCTGATTTTCCTTTACGAATTTCTCCATGAATTGCTTGTTATAAGTTGCATGTGGCTCGGGAAGATGATACATGAGCTTTAAATCCTGCACAGCGAATGAACCGATGAGTCCTTGACCATGAAATTTGAACTGTGTATTTCTGATTTCTGCGCTATCTAGTATCCACTTGACCATGTCTGTGTATGGGAGGATTTTTGGCCTTTCTACTATCTGATGTAAGAATGAGCAAGCTAGCTCTGTTAGGGATGCTTCAGAAGGACTTTGTGAGCCTGCAACAGCAGTAACTTCCATTACTCTGGGATTCTCCTCTTCGAGCAGATTATACATGCCTTCCCACGTAGCTATTCCCGTGTCTCTGTTACAAGTCGTGTCTGTATACAAAGGTGCCATTTCCTTTTCTTCGGAGCTCGGGGCTTTGCTTTTCTTTCCCATTTCAACCTGCGTATTGCTTTGTATCGTCCTCTATTCTTTGTTCCTGCAATTCACAAGTGAGGTAGAAATGAATGACAAGGAAGGGTGATGGGAGAGGTTTTAAATGCCGCAGACATACCAAATACACCACCTTACGTGAAATGATTCTTCGAAAAGCACGCACTCATATTCTATTAATAACTAACAACTAACTCCTTTATTAGCATTTAAAGCGCATAACCATGTGTCAGCTTATGGAAAATACTTTTCTTGAATAACGTGCCCGAAAGATCTGTGATGGAGCGATTTTGCGATTTGCTTCGCAACATCGCAGATCGCAACATCGCAAAATCACAGAATCGCAAAAACACAACATCGCAGCGTTTATCTGGCCTGATGTCGCAACATTGCTTTATCTCGAAATCGCGATATCACAATATCGCAGATCGTAGGAGTTTTATGTATGACAAATTTCGTTAACCTGTTTCTTGCGAGATGCGATCTTGCGATTGGTGTCATCGCATATCGGCAGATTTTGAAGTGTTTCATGTAAGTTTCGTTGAATGCGACGCGATATTTGTTCATTGTCGCAATCTCGCAAATGTTGGGATTGTGCTTGTAAGGTGGCATCCCGCTATCTTTTTACAATGCAATTTTAAAGATTTTTACCTTATCATAAACTTAGATTTTAAGAATTTCCAAGGAGCTTCCTAAGCTTATGATGGTAACTTTATTTGCGGAAAGGGAATTTAAGCACTACTTTGTTTTTCCTGGATTTTATAACTAAGGGTCCCCACACATTTAGTATTTCGAATGACACTAAATGAGAGGGGGGTTGTTGCTGGCCACAACAATTGGCGATTCACTTGGAAGAACCAGTTATCTCTGTTTTTCTATTGAATTTTCTAAACTTCCAAAACAGAAAAATTTTCAGAAAGTTAAACTTTATTATGGAAAGATAAAGTACATTATGCTCTAACCTGTCAATGACACTTTGTTTCAACTATTTTCAACTTTGATTATTTGCTTCCTCAGGCTAGTCCTTGTATTTACATCAGTCATTACTTGGTCTTGTAAAGATAAAACAAATTCTTCTCTGTAAACCAGTTTTAAATATGCTCATTTGTCGTAGGTAGAGCCTCTGCTGCCAGCAGGCGTTTATAGCCTCGACAAGGTTACCTGTTACCCAGCAATGATCTTGTATCCTACTTAAAGCAACCTACAACTCTCAAAGGAGAATCCACATCCACACTTATTGCTTTGATTTTCTTTTTACTCTTAAAGAACAATGTCCTGGTTTGATAGCCAATTTATGACACAGTCATTCACTTGATTTATAACTTTGCTGAACAAGCTGGCTCGTGATGAGACCCCTTGTCTTTTGATTGCAACAATCTTGAGTCATTGCCCTGTTGTGGTGTACAGTATTTGGCAAAGTCAGCAAGTTATAATATCAGTGGTTATGATAAGCTGGCTCGTGATGAGACCTCTTATTCTTCAAGATGAAGTGTATCCTTGGGTTGTTCCTCTGAAAGTTGTGATCTCCTTAGCAGGGAGGAAGTCATTGTTTCCTTAAGATAGCTCTGGACGACAATAGTAGAGTTTTTTGGAAACAGCTGTTCTACAAAGAATCTTTATTTTGTTATTGATACCTTTTATTGTACTGACTTAAAACAATTTCTTCACAAAAGGTTATTTTCATCAAACTTTATGAAGTTGAAACTAGTATCATATCTAGGCTAGAGTCTTTAACTATATCTATCAATAATAAAGATCAATTTTCCAAAATATTTTCTATTTATACAAGCGAAAAATCAAAATCTGAAAGAGAATTAGTATCTTATTTGTAAATGCCTAATGTAGCTAACGACAGCAGATTTTATTATGGAAGATATATTTAAAGAAGATGAGAGGTAACTATTCCCTTGGATATTTATATGAAATGAAGAGGGCTAATTACTTCCTTTATTTTTTACCTGCAAACTGTTAAAAATAAACTATCAACATAACAAACTAACTAAATTAATTCTACTCCTATTTTAACTATATACATGAAATTGACTAGGTATAGTCATATTTCCAGTGTAACCATTCTCTCATTTTTATTCCTACACATATATACATTTCAAATATTAGTACTAGAAATAAAGTTTTTGCTGAACTAAGAACATTAAATGTGGAATTAGAATGCACAACTATTGTTAGAATTTTACTTGAAATCTCCTTCTTATGAAATTTTCTCTCCAATTGAATACCTATTGGATCATAGAAATCTGGATGGAATTCTATTACGGATTGATAAACGTTCAAGGAAAGAGATGACAGGCTAGATTGAAGATATGAATTTTTGGATTTAACAGCCTGTATCATATTATTAATGTTATGTGTGAAAGTTAAGCTTTTGACAATTTCCGGTGAAAGAAAAGTTTCCAAATATATTTCTTTGAATGGATCAATGAAGAATGGATGGAAATCTTTCAAAGGAAAATTATCAATTAAATTGAATTGCTGGCAAGTTTCTAAAAATACATTCTTTTGTTGATATTGTCTTGGATAGGATAGAAGCTTTTGATAAAATATTGACATTGATTGAAATTGAAATTGAAACAGCTCTACATTCTTTCGAAAAACTTCAACTTTCCAACAGGGCAATACATCACTCGAATGTCTGATAGTAAGGTGCTCAGTATGCCAGCGTAATATATCAAAAGTCTAAAAATTAAAATCTAAAGCTAAATCTGATTTTATACAAAATGGGTGCAAACGAAATAGAATGCAATGACTATCTGTACAACTAGTGTTATAGCACAATTGGGATCGTTTTGAAATATTCTCTCTTTCACAAGGATTGGCCAGAATTATGGAATTCGAGTAATTTCGAACTCCATCTTGTGAATTAGAAAGCAAATTATGATTATGAACAGGCGTGAAAGCTTGATCATGATATGAATCATAGACTGGAATACTTTCTTGGATAGTGAAGTCATGCAGATGATTTGCTGCTTTAGAATGAGGATCGATTGAAATGATTTCTGAATTAAAATACCTCTCATTCTCAGATGTTATTTGAAGTTCTTGATGATTCTCTCGAGATAAATCAACATCTTCAATATCAAAGTAATTATCATAAATGACTTCACAAGATTCCCTAGATTTCTCTTTTTCATCCAGTATATTTAAACCAGGAGGGACAAGCCTTTCATGTTCGTTAATGGCAAAAGGGTGTTCTATAATTGCTTCTCTATCTTGAAAAAAACTTAATGGTGATTCATTTAGATCAGCCTCTGTATTTTCTGAAATATCATTAATATTGAGAGGGGAAAAATTACCATCATTAAAAATATCAGGATAGAGAGAAAAATGTGACTCTGAAATAATGCATTTAAAAATATCTCTTTTTGAGAATTCTTGTGCATTATGTTCATCGTAGATTTCAGGTTTTAGATCATACCTTTGTGTGCTCATGTTTTTTGGAAGAAAATTACTTTGCTGTTCTAACCTTGGCATTTGCATTTGTTGGGTTGCGATCATATTTTCTGAATTTTCCTCAAAGTTGCTTCCCGATTCCAAGGCGACCTTTCTTCCAAAATTGTCGCTTTTGTCTTCTTGTATTGGATCAGAAATATCCTCTAAGCTTTGGGAAACTTCTTCATCACAATTTATTTGCACATCCAAATTGGATTTCTCATTTATGTTAGAAGGAAATTGAACAAAGCTTGGACTAATTTCCAATGGATCGGGAATAGGAGGCAGAGAATAATTATGATCAACACAATCTAGTGATTCTTCACTTATGGGTTCATTTTCAACATCAAATTTCAAACAATTCAGATGAAATCGAATATTAAAATCTCTAACAGACTCATCTTCTTTTCGTAGATACTCAATTTCATCATATACCTGATCATAATCATAGCAGTCAAATTTACAAACGAAAACCGTGACAAATTGATCCTAGCTGTGAATTGAGGCAACCGGAAGGGTTCTACACCATTTTCTAGCTTCTGCTACAAATGTGAGAGTAAAAATTCTACATAAAATGCCTTCATCAATTCCTTGAAAATTTGAATTTGAAACATTTTGAATAAATTGAAGGGCATGATTAAAAGCAGAAGAATTTCTCTTACCATTGAATTTTACCTGAGACAAGAGTCTTACCACTTCGGGTGGAGTGTTGGAAGATGCACATACATGGATGCAACTCCAAATTGGAATTTTAAGAGATGCCATCGTAACTCAAATGTTAAAATTGAAAACAAACCCCAACAAACAACATGTTTCAGCCCTCCTTCTAGCGCCAAATATGTTGAAGCCCCGAAAATCGGGTCTACAACAAGGGGGATACCCGCCCGGTCCGGACCTTGGTTGGCAGCTCCTTATCTGTTTGGTATAGCGGGTCCGACTGGGGATATGGGACCAGTTTCCCAATCTATGAGTGTGTGTGTGTAGAATTTGATGTTCCTGATCTAACAGTTCCTAATTGAGATATTCTAATTTTAACTTTAATCTAATGCTATGCTATTGTAATCTAATAAGCAACAACATCTAAGTCTATACTAACCCGGGATGTAATTCTTCTATTATGCGATCTAAAAATATTTCAAATAAAAACTGGTAATAAAGATCATTCAGCTATTATGAGAAAAGAAATCGATAAGGATGAACCACTTCGCATAAACAGTTAGATGAAATAGTTGTGAAAAACATATCGCATAATGAGCTATTCATACATTAAGCATAAATAAATAGCTATCACTGTACAAAAGTGCCAAATGATAACTCAGGCATTCATGCAATAATACATAAACAACTAAAAACTATATATCACTTTAACACATAAGCAGAAATGGTTAAGAGATAAAAGCACCATTTATAACTAGTCCTACTCATGAGCTTCAAGCGACAATGCTTTATCTCTCCTTGCTCTAACATCCACTAAGAGTACAAAAGTGCAACATCAGTAGCAGATATTAAATGCAAACATCAACAAATCCTGTTCCATTCATTCATCAAAACCTCCTCAGAGGGTGCAAAAGTGCATGTTCTGAGGACAAGTTTTTGATAAATTTCTGGACCCTTCTCTAAATGCATGAGAAGGGTTTAAATACTACTAACTAAATAACTTATTTACAAAAATTCAGGATGCGGTTTAAATGACCGTCCTGTTTCTAGGAAAATAAAACAAAATTAAAGCTAAAATTGAATCCAAAATTAAACTACTTCTGTATTTGGTCTTTGAAATTGCACGTATGCAGCATCTGTTTAAGGAGAGTCGGTTGGCTAACTTCTTATTTTAGCTGAGCTGAGAAAACAGAATCGATGAGAGCTGGTGCCATTTTTTCGGCCGCATTTATGATACACTTAACAGTCATCCACTGGCTATGCGGCTTCACCAAGTATGCCCAGTAATATTCCCAGTTTAACTTGCTCAGCCCTTGAATTTCTTTTGCCTTTTCTTGCGCTCTCTGTTTCCATTCTGCCTCTAGTTGTTGTGCATTCAGTAAATATCCTGGAGTGGTCTCTGGGATCAAATTTTCCCTGTGCAAATTTTCATTTACACAATCAATAAGACTGCTTGCTGTCGTGGCTGCTCCTTCTGCCGCTTGTTCTGCCTCCCTGATTTGCTCGTCCCATTTGTTAAAGAGCATTTCTTTATGGTTTTCATTTATCCTTGGTGCACCTACTCTTTTTCCCTCATCTTTATCTTGCCAAGCCAAATATTCAGTCACCCGTTTATCGATTAGATCATAGTCACTTCGTAAATCTACCACTTGATTAGTGGTCTTATCACTAATTTCACAACAATAACTCCACTATGATATCTTTTGGTCCAACGCTTCTTACTGTTGTAGTAATTGTTCATTCAAGAAAATGGACTCCGTAATAAATTCTGTAAGCTTAGGGTCGTCTTTGTGCATCTCCTGTAAATCCTGTAACTATTTTCCTTTCTCATCCAAACTTTTCTGATATCCTATCTGCATTTGTTGGAAGTCCTGTTGCAACCTTTCAAGCTGTTTTTGTGCTTCATTATTGGTGTTAGCTTGTTGCAACTGTTGTTGCAGTACTTGTATCTGGTCTTCCCTTTCTTTTAACAACTGTTGTACCTCAAATGCTTTATCAATAGTCGTAGAGGCGTATGCTCCTGCGATCTGAGATAGTTTGGTGAGATTTTCAGTAGGATTGCTAGTGGGATCTTTCCACAAGACGTCTAATTGTTCTGCGTCTTGAGAGAGTGTATTTTCCAATTTCCTTTTCTTTCTCTGTCTTCTTACCACTGCTTTATGTTGTGGGCTATAAAATATATCCAGAGGGGGAATTTCTTCTATGTTGAGTATAAGCTCAGAAGATGGGGCAACAGGAATATGCTCCATATCTGAGACATCGCTAACTGTTCTTGTGACTACTTCTTTTGCTACCTGTGCATTGCTCATAGGTGTTTTTATGGCTTGTCCTTCAAGATTGATCAGTTCATTGAAGGTTTCCCATTCTTTATCTAATTCGGTTGTGACTGGCGGTGCTTGAATGATGAGAGGAGGAGGATCTCTTTGCAGGGAGGCAATAACCTGCTGATGTAGAAGTTCCATTGACTGGGCAGTATCCTTTACTGACCCTTCGCTCTTATCCTGTTCATTTCTGGATCTTTTGGAGTGTTCGAACATTTCTTGTTCAGACTTGGATTTAGATTCGTTAGTGCTTGAACTCCCACTAAGACTAACACTTGGAGTTGGTTCTCTTGAGGGTAGGCGTAGTTTCTCTAGAGGAATACTGGCTAACCGTCTTTCTCTGTATATTGTGAACTTTTGGAAATCTTCTGGAGATAATTGCAATTGGGCTTCATGCAAAATTTCTTGAAGTGTGATTTTCTGTTGGAATATATCATCAAATAAATCCTTTTCTCCGGAGAACACCTTTATCTTGACTGTAGTTGTGAAATTCTGGGCAACCCCATTAGGGTCAAATGGTCTTCCCGGAAATTTGAATAGTTGTAAACACGTCATATTCTTTACTTTCGTGAATGCGTGGCCTACATCTAATAGCGAAAAGGCCCCACAGGATACAGGAAACTGTGGCCATATAGCCTTCTTTTTGTCCTTTAAGTCTTTAGTTAGACCACCTTCACCATAGGTTTAATATGCAATCTCACGAGCTAAGAGTTTATCAGGGATATACAGAGGTAGGACATGACAGGGTGCAGAACTTCCAAATACCCTGACATAAGTAAACAATTCCTCCCCGAACCATCTTGCGACAGGGAGGATGTCTACCTCTGCTTCAGGCGAGCACCTCGGGGGGTCTTTATCATACAACATTCTGTACAAGGGCAGCATAATTCCATGACAAATTTGGTAGAAGTATGGAGTGAACTGAGAGTCCCACAATTCTTTATGATAGACATGGATGGGTAAGGGGTCTTGAGTGGTCCACTTCCAACCCATAACAGGAAATTTAGAAACATAACATATTGAATCCATAATATATGCAGACAAGTAAAAAGGAGGATAAATTCTTTGAGCCGCAGCTCTTTTGGATCGGTAACTGACAATGGTCATGACTAGGTTATCATATAAAATCTTGGCCCAATCTACAATAGTGGCATTTGTGGCAGCATCCAATAATGGTAGCCATTCGGATGAAAATTTGTTGATATCTAGCATTCCAAATATTCTACAGAGCATGGCAGCAGCAAAACAATATGGGGAGGTAAGGGAACCAGTATTGTACATACCGTGTTTATCTTTCTTCAGCGGTTCGTCTCTCCTGGACCAGTCTTTGGTGGTTTCTGCCAGGTCCTGATTTTCCTTTACGAATTTCTCCATGAATTGCTTGTTATAAGTTGCCTGTGGCTCGGGCAGATGATACATGAGCTTTAAATCCTGTGCAGCGAATGAACCGATGAGTCCTTGACCATGAACTTTGAACTGTCTATTTCTGATTTCTGCGCTATCCAGTATCCACTTGACCATGTCTGTGTATGGGAGGATTTTTGGCCTTGCTGCTATCCGATGTAAGAATGAGCAAGCTAGCTCTGTTAGGGATGCTTCAGAAGGACTCTGTGAGCCTGCAACAGCAGTAACTTCCATTACTCTGGGATTCTCCTCTTCGAGCAGATTATACATGCCTTCCCACGTAGCTATTCCCGCATCTCTGTTACAAGCCGTGTCTGTATACAAAGGTGCCATTTCCTTTTCTTCGGAGCTCGGGGCTTTGCTTTTCTTTCCCATTTCAACCTGTGTATTGCTTTGTATCGTCCTCTATTCTCCGTTCCTGCAATTCACAAGTGAGGTAGAAATGAATGACAAGGAAGGGTGATGGGAGAGGTTTTAAATGCCGCAGACATACCAAATACACCACCTTACGTGAAATGATTCTTCGAAAAGCACACACTCATATTCTATTAATAACTGACAACTAACTCCTTTATTAGCATTTAAAGTGCATAACCATGTGTCAGCTTATGGAAAATACTTTTCTTGAATAACGTGCCCGAAAGATCTACGATGGAGCGATTTTGCGATTTGCTTCACAACATCGCAACATCGCAAAATCACAGAATCGCAAAAACACAACATCGCAGCGTTGATCTGGCCTGACGTCGCAACATTGCTTTATTTGCAAAATCGCGATATCGCAATATCGCAGATCGCAGGAGTTTTATGTATGACAAATTTCGTTAACCTGTTTCTTGCGAGATGCAATCTTGCGATCGGCGTCATCGCATATCGGCAGATTTTGAAGTGTTTCATGTAAGTTTCGCTGAATGCGACGCGATATTTGTTCATTGTCGCGATCTCGCAAATGTTGGGATTGTGCTTGTAAGGTGGCATCCCACTATCTTTTTACGATGCGATTTTAAAGATTTTTACCTTATCATAAACTTAGATTTTAAGAATTTCCAAGGAGCTTCCTAAGCTTATGATGGTAACTTTATTTGTGGAAAGGGAATTTAAGCACTACTTTGTTTTTCCTGGATTTTATAACTAAGGGTCCCCACACATTTAGTATTTCGAATGACACTAAATGAGAGGGGGGTTGTTGCTGGCCACAACAGATTGTTATATATGCCATCTTTCCATATTTCATGTCTTCAGTGATTTTTCATAATTTTAATAAACAGAATTCTTGCTTTTGAATCTTTGTTTTGTTTGGAGATATCATTTTGTATGTTTTTCTTCAACAATTGGTGAATTCATGACCCTCATGCTCACCAGGACCTCTCTGCATTTTCAGAATCTACACTACTTCAACTTAAAATCTTAATCTATCACTGACTTGTTGCTACCTTGCTCCTATTTTTGGTTGTGTTGTAATCCTTCTGCCATCTCAAAACCCTAGCTACAGTGACACTTTCCCTGATCCAGCATCATCATCCCAAATTTTCAAACACACTGAGCATAAGATCTAGCCTAAAACTTTGACTGATCTCCAATCATCCCAATTGATTGCGAGATTTCATGGAGAGAGCCCTCTCCAGCTTGATAGGGCTAGTTATCAAGAAAAATAGGTCTGAGGTTACCTCATTCGACCACCTTTCTCGGCCTTGGGCAGTTGTTGGGGATAAAATTTTGGCGTTGTTGTCGAGGAACGAAAGATCATATCTTCCTTGGGAAAGAATGACAAGGATCAGATCTGATTGTTGATGGTGGACAGCGGTCATACACATATGAAGGCTAAAATCATTCACTTGGCAACTCCAAATCAGTTTCAAATTTAATTCAAAGACTCCACTGGAGGATGAACCTTACCAGCAGAAAAATGAAAGGACAATATGGGAAGATCAGGTATTCAAATTGGACTTTCATCCAAGACTTCATGTTCTTTGTTGTAAATTATTTCTTTTCTTTTCTTGAGAATGTCAAGAAGGTTTTCCAAAGTATATTGTATTTGAGAAAATATCCCAGACCCGCATTTGATTCTTTTCCTTTGAAGGTTGTGAATACAAACTCTCTATACGCCTTTGATCTTGGTCAAGACCCTTCTTCTGAATCTTATGATGACCATCTTCAACTTGATGAGCCTCAAGAGATCAAGACTAATCCTATAGCTTTTGTACATACTCCTATACCTTGTAAAATTCCAGATAGATACAAACCACTCATCTTACCTCCTATACTCCATGATTTCCCTGAAAATTACTACAAATATCTTCCCAGGTTTGATGGAGAATATGGTAACATCACTATTGAGAAACACATTCAAAGTTTTGAAAATTTTCTCGACCTTTTTGAGGTTGAAGAAGATGATGTCAGTATTAGGATTTTTGCTTTATCTTTGCAAGGTGAAGCTAAGAAATGGTTCAAAAACTTACCAGCTGCAAGCATTTTTGATTTCCATCAGTTTTTGAAAGTCTTCCTTGACAGATGGGTGATCAAGAGAAATCCTTTTCTGATTTTAGAAGAATATAATCATTTGGAAAGACATCTAGGAGAAACAGTGCAACACTTTTCAGCTAGATTCAATCAAGTATACCATTCAATGCCTACTGATATAAAACCACCTCCCAGTTTAGCTCTTTTACACTACCCAGATTCTTTTGATCTGGAAATGGAATTTCAATTGAGAGAAAAGAACACTACCACACTCGAAGAAATGCAAGGCAGTGCAATAGTTGTGGAAGTTAATCTTCTGGTCAAAAGGTCAAAGTTGAAAGAATAAGTGAGGGAGAACATAGAGAAGGAACACTTAACATATTCAGAAGTGAAGCTAGACATTTTGGTAAGCACAATGGAGGAAATGATGCAAAAGATCATCATGAGAGATAAAATTGTTGTTCAAAAACACCATGTCCCACTTATTGCAGAAGAAGAAGAGGTTGTTGACCCTAAACATTTTGCTGCTAATCTCAATTATCTTTGATCAAAAAATGATAGTTTTATGTATTTGCTTGAGGATAGTCCTGAAACTAGATTTATAGATCAACACAAAGGAAAACAGTCTTCTTTATCAATGTTCATGTTTGATGATGTTTCTCCTTAAACTGATTTGCCTAAGTATTATGAATATGATGATGATTTCGATGAGCAACCAGCAGCATGTTTTCAGCACTTTAAGGAAGACAGACAGCTTGCACATGTGGTTTATGACAGAGAGGAAGAGTTTGATGAAAAATCTAAATTAGGTAAGAAGTTTTACAGCTTGGACAATGAACACAAAGAGAGTAATGAAATGGATGACGGTAACTCTTTACCTTTATGTTATGCTACATTTGAATTAATAAAGGAAGATCATAAACTCACCGAAGCAGAGAAGCGATCTAAATCTAGTTTAAAATGGCAGCAACCTTCTTTGATTTTGAATGATTTGATATCTGATTATTTGGATGGGTTCTGCAGCCCTAGTGGTCCTCCTTTGGTTGTTTGTGAAACTGAAAACAAGGGTGAGGAGGTTTTAATTAAGCAGTCTTTCATTTTTTATGTTGAGCATGAAGAAGACCATGAAATTCTTGACCAAGACTCCTTACCTTTGTGTTTGTCTTCTTTCAAAATAATAAGAGAAAACTATGAGGTTACAAAGGAAGCAAATAAGCAAGTTGGAAGCAGTCGAAAACCTTCTCCTGAAGTTGTTGAGAATGTTGCTTGTAGTATAGAACCTTTTTTAATCTACAACCACTGTTACCAAGAAACATTCAGTTTGAAAATATAGTTGAAAGTGTGGGACATGAAGAGTTTATACAAGATAATGGGATTTCATTAGAATCAATCCACAACAGGTTACAACAACTTCCTCATATTTGCAGTAATCCAGTAGGCAATTATTTGGATGAGTTTTGCAGTCAGAGTGGTCCTCCTTTGGTTGTTTATGAGCCTAAAAACAAGGGTAAGGGAGATTTATCTCAACAAACAACATTTTTGTCTTGTCCATTAGCAGTACAATCACATTTATCATAAAGGTCACAGGAAATTTTACAGCCTTATCATGATTGTTTTAAGTTGAAACTTCAGGAAAGCACGAATGTTGGGAAAATTTTAAAATCAAGGTATGAAGACTACCTAGAATAGAGCAATAATGTATTAGATGGGTTGGAAATCAATATGTATTCCTATGAAGATCCTCTTGCAGCGTTCTTGAGGTCAGTTGGTGGGATCATGCTTTGCAATTTCATTAAGATTCAATCTGTTTACGTATTTTCATGGGAGTTTCCTTTCAGTAGTTTTCCCTTCTTGCTCATGAGCAAGCACTTGCAGAGAATTCAACTAGTAGACAAAATGCTTACATGGTTCCATTGGTTGTTCCATTTCACTTGATTAGGTGATGTATAGATCAGTTAGAGTAGGTGTGATGAAAAAGCTCAATTCTCAACATTTTTTATTTTTTTAGTAGTATCTTTCAGTAGTCAGTTTTTAGAGTTAAGTCAGTTCAGTTAGTCAGTCGGTTTTCAATTTGAGTTTAGTCTTTGCATTTTAACTCCATGCCCAATGGATAAGGCTACTAGGTCTACGGTGTTCTTGACACCTCCAAGGAGTTGCCATCCCCAACTGGAGCCAATGTTAGTGTTAGTCAGTTCTGCATGTCACCAGTGATCAAATATGCTTTTACCAAGTTTTGTTAGGGGTCCCAAAGTCAAATTTTATCATGTCACTAGGTTTCCTGAATAAACTTTGGCCACTAGCTAGTGTGTCTAGGTCTAATGTTTCTCCTTCAAGGTTTCCATGTCTGGTCACTGCCATCACTCAGTTGGATGTACCATCATTGAACAAATCATCATCATTATTTTAGTCATGTCACCATGAGCTTCATTCAGCTCAGTTTCTCCACTAGGTCATTAGGGTTAGAGTCATCAAGGTTGTCATTTCATTCAATAAACCGAGAAATGAAGGAGTAGTGGTAGGGTTTGATCAAAAAGTTATGTTTCTAGGTGTAATTCACTTCAAAATGATGTAATAATTTATGTTTCAAATCTGCATGAAAAAGTTCCAAGCTACATAGTTTACATCAAAAAGCAAAATGAAAATTATGGTGGGCCACCCTACCATTACAAAGTTGAGTTCTATAGCCTATAAAGACCATTTTTCTCTCATTCCTCTCATTCATTACATTTTCAATGGAGATCTTATCCATCATAACTCATTTCCCCACTCATTTCAATGCTAAATATATCTCATTCATCATCAACCACTTCCTCAACATTTTTATGGCCAAAGACATTCCAAAAAATTGGTCTCAAGCTACCTCGTTGCGTTTTCTATGGGAATCCCTCATTTTCATGTTTTTCAAGCCTAAAAACCCTATTCCTATACATTCTATCCTCCCTCACACTCAAACACACTCCTAAAACCCTCACACCCCCTCACTCTCAATCCTAAAACCTTTTATATCTAAAACCTAGCCCTACGTTGCGTTTTTGGCAGCCTTCATAGCTGGGACTGTGTATAAATTCCCTAGCTCTATCCCCTCACTCTTTTCACTTCCATACACTTCCCTAAGTTCCCTAACATCCCTCTCCATCTCATAAATTTTTCCTACACCTCTTCCTACTCCCTAACCCCTTCATCATTTTCCCTCATTCCCTTCCCCTGTTTTTCCCTTTAGGGTTTGCACTCACAAGTTTACTATGGAGAAGGAAAGGAGGCATTATAAAAAGGGTGGGCAATTTTCAAGGTTCAAAATTAAAGTTTAAAAGGGTAAGATGATTTTTTTAACTCATTTTCATTCTTAAAATTTAAAGCATCTCTCAGTCATCATCGTGCAGGAGAAAAATTTGTGAAAATCGAGGGTTTTGTTGCATTTTGGGAGAAGTGCGACCCTTATGAGGAGAAGTGTGACCCTTTTAGGAGAAATGTGACCTTTTTGTGGAGAATTGCGACCCTTTTAGGAGAAATTCAACCTTTCCGTTGAGAAGTGTGGCCCTTTTGAGGAGAAGCGCAACACTTCTGGCTCTGGGCGACCCTTCTGGAGACACCTTGGGAGAATGAGTGTTTGGAGGCCTTCCCGTGGGTCATTTCCAAAAATTAAATATGTTATGGAAACTAGACAGAAAAGGCTAGTTTACAGTTCTTTCATATTTCAATTTTGACTTCAAGAAGGCACCTAAAAGTGGCCTCAAACTTGGCACGACCCTTCCAGAGACACCTTGGGAGAATGAGTTTTTGGAGGCCTTCCCATGGGTCATTTTCAAAAATTTAATATGATATGGAAACTAAACGGAAAATTATAGCTTACCGTTCTTTCAGATTTCAATTTTGACTTTAGGAAAGCACCTAAAAATTTCCTCAAACTTGGCACTACTCTTCTGAAATTTTCTGAGATTTTAATTAAAATTTTCACTGTGTAATTTTTCAGAGTTTCTAGTTTGACTTTTGTAAAAGTAAAAAGGTGAAAGTGGATGAATGTAAATGGTCAAATGTAAATGTAAATGGGTTACTATATGGGTAAATAGGTGTCTTTACCTCTATTTAATGTATGGAGAGATTCCCTCTTGGTTATTAGCTAAAAGAGGAAGCAGTTCATAACCTCCCTAGTTACTAGGTTTTAGTCAAAGATGCTTTGGGAACTGCTCCCCATCTCATGGATTCAACCCCTGAGAGAGGGGAAAGGTTGTTTTGGTCTATATGTATCATTTTCTCATTCATTTGAAGGGTTGGACATCAGAGATCTAGAGTATTGTAGCTTGGACTTCATCTTTTGGATTAATCAAAGGAACCAGTTGTAGCCATATTATAGGAATTCTTGTGCAGTAAGTTTTTGATAATGTTTTTCTCATGTTATGGTTATCTATGATTGTTATATATGCCATCTTTCCATATTTCATGTCTTCAGTGATTTTCCATAAGTTTAATAAACAAAATTCTTGCTTTTGAAGCTCTGTTTTGTTTGGAGATATCATTTTGTATGTTTTTCTTCAAGAATTGGTGAATTCATGACCCTCATGCTCACCAGGACCTCTCTGCATTTTTAGACCCTACACTACTTCGACTTAAAATATTAATCTATCACTGACTTGTTGCTACCTTGCTCCTATTTTTGGTTGTGTTGTAATCCTTCTGCCATCTCAAAACCCTAGCTACAGTGACACTTTCCCTGATCCAGCATCATCATCCCAAATTTTCAAACACACTGAGCATAAGATCTAGCCTAAAACTTTTACTGATCTCCAATCATCCTAATTGATCGCAAGATTTTATGGAGAGAGCCCTCTCCAACTTGATAGGGCTAGCTATCAAGCAAAACAGGTCTGAGGTTACCTCATTCGACCACCTTTCTCGGCCTTGGGCAGTTGTTGGGGAGTTTGGTTCTCCTATCACATTAAAAGATGTCATGTATGTTCTGGGTCTGAAGAAGAATTTAGTTTCAGTTTCTATGTTAGAAGACCATGGCTACGATGTGATATTTAGCAAAGAAAAGGCTTTCCTTCATCACATATCCACAAGACAAGTGAAGTGGATCTAGGTTCAAGTGAAGAACCTCTACAAATTAGATGTAGAAGATTGTGCAGCATTCAGCACAAAATTAGAGAAGGTGCAGAGCCGAGATATCAGTGAATTATGACATAGGCGACATGGCCATTTTCACCATGGAGCTTTGAAGATCATGTAGCATATTTCTACAAGACTTCCCAAGGGTGCACTAGAGCAGCGAGATACATGGAAAGGGTGTACATTGGGGAAGTACACCAAAACCACCTTTCATGATAAGGAAATTCGAGTGCAAGTGATCCTTAAAAGAGTTCACTCAGATGTGTGTGGACTGTTCTCAACAGCCTCCACGTCCAAGCACAAGTATTATGTGATATTTGTAGATGATTTCTCATGTAAGTGTTGGATTGTCTTCATGCAGAAGAAAGATCAGGTGTTCTCTAAATTTTGTGAATTTAAAGAACTTGTTGAGAAATACACATGGAAGAAAGTGAAGGCTCTTAGGAGTGCTAACGATGGAGAATATGTGTCGAATGAGTTCAATAAAATTGTGCATCAGAAGGCATTCAACGGAATTTAATAGCATCCCATAACCCACAGTAGAATGGGGTTACTGAAAGGAAGAACAAAACTATTGTGGGAGTTGCATGGATGATTTTACATGGTCAGAGCCTACCATTGCACTTGTGGGTTCAAGTATGCAACACAGTTCTATATGTGTAGAACAGGAGTCCGTATCTGATTCTCGGGATGAGTACACCAGATGAAGCTTTTTCAGGTAAGAAACTAGATGTTTCACACTTTAGGATCTTTGTTTCATTAGTTTACTATCATGTTAACAAGGATGCAAGGAAAAATCTAGATCTAACAGCTGAGTTGGGCATATTTGTGGGGTACATTGATACACCTCACAACTATCGAGTGTACCTCCCATCTCACAAGATTACATTGGTTTGTAGAGATGTGAAGTTCGATGAAGAGAAGGCCATGAGATGCTCCCTTGAGAGGGAGCTTCAGTTACATGTAGATGAGGATCTTTTAGCTCCAAAGAAAAAACTTCAGGATGATGTGGAGCAACCACAAGCATAGGAGAATATAGTGGAAACACCCACTCATGCAGAGAAATTTAGAAATGGAAGGAAGCGCACCAGATAAGTTGACAAATTGGTGCATGATGCTAGAGATAATGTGGGAGCACCCACATCACATCACAGGCAGAGGAGGTCACCCTATCGGTACACTAGATACATGGTTCTAATGAGCGAGGGTGTAAAGGTTGAGCCATCTTCATTCGAGGAAGAAATGCAGCAACCAGTATGGGTTGATGCCATGGTAGAGAAGTGTGACTCCATTATTAGGAACAGTGCTTCATAAGTTGTCCCAAGGCCAGAGGACAAGTCATTGGTAGGTTCCAGATGGATCTACAAGGTGAGAAAGCAGCATATGGGAGTTTTGAGAAACACAAGGCCAAATTTATGGCCAAGTGGTTCTATCAAGTGGAGGGAATTGATTATAAGGAGAACTTTGTTCCAGTAGCAAGGTACTCTTCAATCAGATCTATTCTAGCACTTTCAGCGCAGATGGGATGGAACATACATCAAATGGATGTGAAGACAACCTTCCTCAACAGAGTGATTGAGGAAGAGGTGTACATTGAGTAGCTAGAAGGATTTTAGACCTTCAATAGAGAGTCGCATGTGTGTAGACTCAAATGATCATTGTCTGGATTGAAACAAGCACCCTGTGCTTGGTACACTAGTATCAACGACTATTTCACCAAAAGTGAAGCAGATTCCAACCTTTACCATATTGTGGTTGAAGGAAAATTGTTGATTATAGTATTATATGTCAATGATTTATTTCTAACAGGTGATGAGAAGTTGGTCAAATCTTGCAAATATCTTGCAAGAGAATTCAAGATGAAGGACCCGGGGCACATGCATTATTTCCTCAGTATGGAAGTATGGCAAGGAGATGTGAATTGTTTATCTCTAAGGGAAAGTATGCCAATGAGATATTGAAGAAGTTCCACATGGAGAGCACCAAACCCATGGAGACTCATCTAGTAGGGAATTGGAGGAAGGAAGATGCTACTACAAGTGAAGTAGTGGAGGCTACTATTTACAGGGAGCTTGTGGGTTCACTTATGTACTTGGTGAACACATTATCTAACATGTGTTTTGTAGTTAACCAGCTTATTCAAGCAATGGTTAAGCCAACCAAACTATATTGGAAGGCAACTAGACATGTGTTGAGATACCTCATAGGCACTACTCAGCTTGGTATTTGGTACAGACGGACAAAGGGAGTGAAGCTTAAAGGCTTCACAGATGTAGATTGGGTAGGGAGTCCATCAGACATGAAGAGAACGTTAAGGGGAATCTTTAGTATTGGGTCAGAAACAGTGTCTTGGTACAGTAGGAAGCAGACATCGATTGCACTTAGTTCAACAAAAGAAAAGTACATGGTTGTTATTCAAGCAGCTTGTGAGGCTATCTGGATGAGGAAGATCCTTGTTGGGTTATTTGGTCAGCATATGGATCCTACAGTGATTTACTGTGGCAATCAAAGTTGTATCAAACTCTCCGAGTATCCATTTTTTCATGATCAGTCTAAGCATATCGACATCTGATATCACCATTTACGAGATTATGTGCAGAGGAGAATAATGTTGATATAGTAAATTCATACATAGGAACAGGATGTGGATATCTTAACTAAGACACTGTCAAGAGGAAAATTCCAGTTCCATAGAGGCAGGATTGGGGTATCTGATAACCCCTTTCTTGTGGAGAGGGAGTGTTGAAAATGTAATAAGAAAATCCTAATTTAATTTCCCTTGAAGTAAATTATGAGAAAAGTGGTAATTCCACATCACAAGACAACTTGTATGAGTTAACTAAGTTAATTTGACTTAGTTGGCTCAATTAATTCGAGTTGAGGGTCTAACATGAGTCATGTAGAGTGTATCCTACTTTATAGGAGCCCTGGTTGAGTTTATTTTGAGTTGTAAGTACTTAATTTAGTTTAACTGAGTTAAAGTCAGATAAACTAGTTCCAACTAATGGAAGAACTAGTAGGAGATCTAAGAGTGGGGTGTTGCTTCATGTGTTCAACCAGTTAACTAATAATTTATCCATAAATAGCACATGCATGTGAGATCTGAGAGTTACCCAATTGAGATAGGAGTTCAAGGATAGTGTACTATCAGATGTATAATCATATGAATTGTACAGGTGGTGCATGCAGTCAGAGGAAGGCCTATGATGGATTGCACAATTCCAATTGATGAATTTCCATAATTAATAGGGGCTAATTCCCAAGGAAACAATGCAAGGAAATAGGGACTTGGTCAAGCAGAAAATTGGTTAAGTATTGGCCAAGGCTAGTCTAGGAAGTTGTGAGATAAATAGAGACAATGCAAAGGTTGTTGGGGCTTGAGAAAAGCATTGTAATCTTCTCATATTTTCTTACTAATGCAATATACAGATAGCAGGGGTTTTTAGTTGTGGCTTTCACCAAGAAATCATTGTGTAATGTGGTGCTTGAATTCTTTCTCTTGTATGCTTCATTATTTCTCGATCTATTAATTATTTCCACTGATGAGTAGAGTAGATTCAAGTCTTTTGTTTTAGCATATTACATAAGCAGTTTGAATCTACAAGGAATTTCTACATATGGTTCTTACAAGGTGTTGCAAAAGATTGGTACTATGGCATACAAATTTGAGCGCAGATACACTCAATTTTCCATGTTTCATGCTTAAATAGGGTTACTAGTGACAAGCTCCTAGTTCAAACAGCATTGCCAAAACTCGACGAAGAAGGAAAAATCATATGTGAGCCTGAAGTAGTCACAGAAACAAGAACTTGATAGCTATGGAATTGATTAACTTCAGAGTATCTCATTAAGTGGAAGAACTTACCCGTTGAATATTCCACATGGGAGGATGATAATTTTATACAGAAGCATCCGTAACTACTCAAGCGTTGAGGACAACACCTTTTTGAAGGAGAGCGACATGTTAGGTCCTTATAATACTAGTGTATTCCCATTATTGTTATTGTTAGTGTATCCCCCTATTGTTATTGTCGTGCCCCATAGAATCCCACTAAATTCCCTTCTATTTGATATGTCCCAACCTTTGATGTCACAACATAGTATTTTCTCCAGAGGGTGTAGGAGTTGTTCCTTCTTCTACTCCACTCTCAGGAACAATGAAACTATTGCACCCATCACTAATAGCATTCCACAATAAGTTATATAGAGTTCAAATATCAACTCCCCTCAACAATACCATTGCTCCTCGAACCATACTACAGATATCATTTTCAAACATTCTTTTTACACTTACATCACTCATCTTGCTTACAGAAATCAAATTTCTAGCCAATCCTCTAATGTGCAAAACACCAGGGAGTGTTCAAATCCTTTCACCCATGATATTCAACTTTAATTTTCCTCATATATGATTCTAGCTATTGATTCATCTCCTAAAAAATAAACCACCACCATCATGTCTTTGATACTCACAAAACCATTCCCTATGAGAAGTCATATGAAAGGATGTACCTGAGTCAACCATCCATGCCTCATGATATACATGTGTACTTGAAGAAGTCAAATACACATCCCCTCCTTCATCTAAGGAGGTTTTTACTTCTATGGAAGGAGCATCATCAAATTCCTTCCCTTTCTCAGCAATTTTAGATTTACAATATTTCTTGTAATGCCCTTCTTTTTCACATCTCCAACATACCTTTATGAACTTTCCTAGAGATTTAGATCTTCCTCTAGATTTAGATATCCCACTTGAGGGCTTACTTTTATTTCTAATTAGAAGAAGGCACCTATGTTATTATCATACATGTTTTGTTGTCTCATCTCTTCTGATAACAAACATGAGACTACATTATAAAACTTAAAGTACTTGAACTACTACCTATGGCAACAACCAAACTATCCCACGAGTTTGGTAAAGAACACAGCGAACTAATACACATATCTGAAATCTTAATATCAACATATAATAGCTAACTTAACATAGTATTGAAGGAGTTCATATGCTATATCACCAAGTCTCCATCCTTCATCCTCGGGTTATATAGCTTTTTCCATACGAATTCGTATACTAGGGACTTAGTTTGATGCAAAGTCCTTAACTTGTTCCACAATTCCTTTGTTGTAGACATTTAGTAATACTAAATCTAAGATACACAACCATATTTTGTTGTTTTCCTTTCAATCCAACTTAGTCCAATCATCTATTGACATTCTTGTTGGTGTAGTACCTAGATCCATAGTGATCCACTAACCTTTATCCACAATCAAATATTTCATTTTGAGCTTCCTAATCTCAAAACTTTACCCATTTAATTTCTCAATCTTTATATTTGAACTACTTGCCATTTCCTTTCACTACAAGAATTTACTCCATAGATATCCCATTGTAACATGGCTTACCACTATCCTGAACAAAATTAGCCAAAAAGATATCCCCTTGAAGCCAGAATTGCTCTAATACCAAATGTAGGTTTAACCATGTACAACTAATTGTTGCAAACATATTCTTAATAAGGCAAAAAACATGAAATGGAAAACACATACATTAACACATAGATCTTACCCTAAAACCCAAAACTAAGAAAACTAGAAAGTTTTTTCAATATATATATTTTTTTAATTACTAATATATATATACCACTAATCCAATTACCCTGGATTAAAAATAAAACTATATTTCCTTAACTGAAACTAAAAAACCATGGGCTAAACCATGTGCCACAAAACCGCTAAAGGAAAAAACCATGTTCCAAAAACAAATGCAAAATATCACCCAAATGTTTTTCCAAGGGTGTTGCTCCCGCGCCCCAATGTAGGAGGGATTTTTTCCCTATATGAACCCATCGAGTATGCAGTTTAACCCTCCTACGACCCCCCTACTGTGCTCGATACAATGTACAACGCGTACAAGTAGTCGTGCAAATAATATAAACCACACCCAACACTTCTAGTTATGCTAACCCTACTAGGTTGTCCCAAGTGTGGCCCACTTGTTGGAGTGCATGTACCATTATGAGCTTAATGAGGTAGTGGTGAGAGATATAGTCCTTGGTTTGACTATCCTTCTAGACATTGGTGGTCATTTGCTGCATGATTTTCCAATGAGAGGCGTGTTGACTAGCCTTTGGCACCAAAGGTGGTTAAAAAGCTTCAAATGATGTTAGAAAATAGTTTGGTGATGTCCTTAATAAGTGAACTATTTTTGGAGGAAAAGTGTCACATCATCCTATGGTTTGGGTGCTATGCAACCAACTTACAAAATAGAAGAAAAGATAGATCAATGCCTTCAAAATCAGCGTCTTCGAGGGGGAAACCTCCTTTACATTACACAAATGAACAATTCTTGGATGATACAAATGGCAAAACCTCGTTTCTACATGTAGGAGTCTAAGGGGTTATAATATAATCAAAGATGACATAAAAATAATAATATAAGGGCACAACAATAACAATAGTGGGCTTCTATGGGACACAATAATAACAATATGGGGACAATAGGGGCATAAAAATAACAATAAGGGCTACAATGACAATAGTAATGGGGGAATCACTAGTATTATAGGGACCTAACATGCCCCTCTCCTTCAAAAAAGTGTTTTCCTCAACGCTTGAGTAGTTCTAGATGCTTCTATATAAAATTCTCACCCTCCTGTGTGGAATTTTCAGTGGGTAAGTTCTTCCACTTGATGAGATACTCAGAAATTGATCGATTTCGTAGTTGTCGAGTTCTTGTTTCTGTGACTGCTTCAGGTTCCAATATTATTTTTCCTTCCTCATCAAGTTCTGGTAGTATTGTTTGAACTGGGAGTTTGTCACCTATAACCTTCTTTAAGCATGAAACATGGAAAACTGGGTGCACTCGGGAAGCTACAAGAAGCTCCAATTTGTATGCCATAGTACCAATCTTTTGCAACACCTTGTACAGACCATAATACTTTGGTGATAATTTATTATCCTTCTTAGCTTGCTTGAGGAACATTTTTTATATGGTTGTAACCGTAGGAATACCCAATCACCTACATCAAAACTTCTTTCATTGCGTTGGTGATTTGCTTGTTGTTTCATTCTATTCTGCGCCAAAGTGAGGTTATCCTTTAAGAGTTGGAGAACTTGTTGTTGATGCTATTTGTGATCTTCCATTGCTTGCACCTTAGAATTTTATCTTAAATATGATGTGATGGACGGTGGATGATATCCATAAAGTGCCATAAATGGGGTCATTTTTGTTGCAGTATGGAAGGAAGTGTTATACCACCATTCAAACAGAGCCAACCATTTGACCCATTGTGTCTGTTTATCATATACAAAGCAACGAAGATATCCTTCCAAACATTTGTTTACTATCTCAGTTTGCCCATCAGATTGAGGATGATATGATGAGCTATGAGCTAACTGAGTACCAAGACAAGAAAATAATTTTTTCCAAGAAATTCTAGTGAAAATGGGATCTCTGTCGCTTACAATAATCTTTGGGTTTCCATGTATTTTTTTAATTGTTTCCATAAATGCAGTAGAAATTGTACTAGCTTTAAATGGATGTGATAATGCACAAAAGTGTGCATAGTTGGTAAGTTTGTCAACTACCACCATGATGACACTCTTTCCTTTGGACTCGGGTAAGCCTATGATAAAATCCATTGAAACCTCCTCCCAACATTGGCTTGGAATGGATAAAGGTTGTAATAGACCTGGGGTCATAATTTTTTCAACTTTATTTTGTTGGCAAACCAAACATTCTGCCATAAAATTTTGAATATCTTATTTAAGGCCATCCCAAAAAAATTCCTTCTTAACCTGTGGTAAGTTTTAAAAAATCTTGAGTGCCCTCCTAACGGAGAGGTGTGAAATTCCATAAGAATCTTTTGTTTGAGTTGGGGAATTCTTACATAGGTATAAGCGTTCTTTGTACCATAACAAATCCTTTTTCCAACTAAATGTATCAGATGTATTGGGATCTTGTTGCAAATTTTGAATGAGTGCCTACACGTCTTCATCATTCTCCCATTCATCCCTTGCTTTGTTTATCCAATCTGGTTGGATAATAGAAATGGCACAAAGCAAGGCTTCCACATCCTCATCCTTTTTTGAGAGTGCATCTGCCCAACATTTTGCTTCCCTTTTTTGTAGATGATTTCGAAGTCATAACCCAACATCTTTGTGATCCAATTTTGTTGCTCTTCTCAAGATAATCTTTGTTCTAAAAATTATTTAAGACTATCATGATCTGTTTTTACCTTGAATTGTCTTCCCATTAGGTAGGGTCACCATTTATTAAGTGCATGTAGTATTGCCAACATTTCCTTCTCATAAATAGCTTTGTGTAAATACTTTCCTTTGATTGGACGACTTTCAAAAGTAATGGGTCTTTCTTCTTGCATTAAAATAGCACCAATTCCATTTCCTGAGGCATCACAATCCACAATAAAGGTTTTTGTGAATTCTGGCATAGCTAAGATCGGTGCTTGGCACATTGCCTCTTTAAGATGTTCAAAGGCCATCGTTTCTTCTCGAGTCCATGAAAATGCATCTTTCTTTAATAATGTTGTTAGAGGTGCTGCTATTCGCCCATAATTCTTAACAAACTTGCGATAATACCCTGTCAACCCAAGAAATCCTCGCAGATGCTTTATGGATGTGGGGATTTTCCATTCCTTAATGGAATTAATTTTGTTAGGGTCTACCTTCACACCTTCATGAGATACAATATGTTATGAAACCAGCTCACAAAAAGATAGAAAAGATAGATCAACGCCTTAGATATAAGCCTCTTCGAGGGGGAAACCTCCTTTATATTACATAAATGAACAATTCTTGGATGATACAAATGACAATACCTCATTTCTATATATAGGAGTCTAAGGGGTCATAATATAATCAGAGCTGACATAACAATAATAATGTAAGGGCACAACAATAACAATAGTGAGCTTCTATGGGGCACAATAATAACAATATGGGGACTACATGGGCACAACAATATAATAAGGGGGTTGTACTAATAACAATAAGGGGTTCCACTAGTAGTATAGGGGTTACGCTAGTAGTGTATTTGCTATCACAACTGTAACAAAGCCCTTCTGCTCTTTTTTCTTCCAATGGTTGTGGTGTCAACCTTATAGGTTGTGGAAGGCTAGGGGCAACAACACTTCCATCTTTATAGTTGTGAGTGGTAGGCTTCTTGGTTGCCATAATTTTGCTTTCCATTTTTCTTGCTAACTTGAATGCCTTCTCTAATGAATCAAGTTCCCAAAGGTGAACCTCATGTTGGATATTATCCTTTAAATTCCCTATGAACACATCAATCCTATGCTCCTCTAGAATATCTTTTACCCTTATGTTCAATTTTTGGAAGTCCTCAATGTGCTCCATCATTGAACCCTTTTGTTTGAGATTTATCAATTGGATAAAAAAGGTGTTGCTTTTTGTATCCTCATAATGTGCTATCATTTCTTCCATAAAAATTGCCCAAGTGACAATTTTTTTACGAGAGCAAAGCCATCGGTACCATACAAATTGATTTTGTTCCAAATTTAAAGTTGCAATACGTACCTTTTGTGTGTTTTGCACATTATGGAGATCGAAAAATTGCTCCATATGTAGTATCCATGTTCCAGGATCCTTGCCATCAAACTTCCTCATATCGATTTTTGGAACATGGTGGGCCTTCAATCCAAAATTAGATTCTATGAAATAATGATTAACATTTCTTTTGTTCTCATCATGAGTTTCCTTTACTACCCTTTCACCATCAGTAACCATTTCTTGTAGCAACTTATTCAAATTTATCTTCAATTCTTCCATCTTAGCGTCCATTCCATTGATCTTAGCTTCCATGCCATCCATCTTAGCTTCCACGCCATCCATCTTAACTTGCACGCCATTCATATTAACTTCCACACCATTCATCTTGGCTTCAGTTACCTTTTGTGAGAGTGAAATTTGTTGTACTTGGTCTTGTAATTTTGATATATCATGTTGCATTTCTTCCTCTTCTTCACGAGTCATGCAAGATTTCAAGTTGCTTACTAGGTGTTTCCATTTTCTTTCTTCGAGGCATCAATTAATGCTAATAATTCTTCACTATTCCCTTTTAATTCCTTCAAAATAATTTTTCAAACCAATCTTATGCAAAAATTTAAAAAAACTACACACCTTTTTTTTCACTTTGTAACAACTCAATATTGAATCTGTTGTATCTCTGAAACTGCGAATCTTGAATATCTGAAATCTCATCTTACAGTAGCCCTTTGAGTCCTCTTCCTAACCCCGTAAGTTTGATCAAGATTGGATTCTCCAAGGAAGAGTTATGCCAAATCTCCCATGGTGACCTGATTATAGACAAGTTCAATAGTGAAAACTTGTACGAAGTTCCACGTGTCACTGTTTCAACCTTAGTATCTGACATTGATTTACTAAAAACTACAGGCCGTCCTCTTTTTGAAAATTCTTACGAAATCTCAATCTGATTCTTAGAACAAAAGTTATGATGATTTTACCCAGGTCACCTGTTTGGAATGTAATTCAAGAGTCTCCAACAACCCTAAGTTCCTCAGATCATATCTCCGAAGATATAGCGAGACAAGATCTGAAATTCAGATCTGAAGTTTGGACTGATTGCAGCTCAAATGGGTTTTTTTTGTAGCTTCTGAAACATCGCATAAAAAGAGTTATAGCCAAAATTCCATGATGACATGTTTGGAGCAGCGAAACCCTAAAATCCAGAGCTCTGATACCAAATGTTATGAAACCAGCTCACAAAAAGATAGAAAAGATAGATCAACACCTTAGAAATAAGCCTCTTCGAGGGGGCAACCTCCTTTACATTACATAAATTAATAATTCTTGGATGATACAAATGACAATACCTCCTTTCTATATATAGGAGTCTAAGGGGTCATAATATAATCAGAGCTGACATAACAATAATAATGTAAGGGCACAACAATAACAATAGTGGGAATCTATGGGGCACAATAATAACAATATGGGGACTACATGGGCACAACAATATAATAAGGGGTTGTAATAATAACAATAAGGGGTTACACTAGTAGTATAGGGACCTAACACAATATGACCCATATATTCCACCTCTTGTACTCCAAAGAAACATTTGGAGCTTTTTGCATATAATTGTTTCTCCTCCAATAGTTTGAGCACCATGTCAACATGTTGAACATGATCCTTCCAAGACTTGTTGTATATTAGTATATCATCAAAAAAATACTAACACAAGTTTTCTGAGGAAGGGTTTGAAAATGGAATTCATCAAACCTTGAAATGTAGAAGGTGCATTGGTAAGGCCAAAAGGCATGACCAAAAATTCATAATGACCCTCATGACTTCTGTTGACGGTGCTGGATACACCAACATTTAGGGGATCACCCCAGTATGAAGTCCCAACTAGACCTCACACCGTTTGTTGTGGGAGTCCCATCTGGTATGATGGCCTGGTTGCCATTATCTTAAGGATTTGCCTCAACTCTTGCTTGTCAACACAAGAGAGTGGTCTGCTTTGTCTTCGAGAAGTGAGGTTCGCATGCCTAGTGAGTGTAGGTGTCACTTATGTCAATGGTTCTTTCGCCGTAGAGGGAGAGGGTGGGAGTGAGTCCCCAGTCGTTTGGGAGAAGTCCCAACTCTTCTAGGAACACACAACACAACAGGACATGCACAGCTTCTGGCGAAACAGTCCACACGGATGCGATAGTCACAACACACAAGGGAAGATAACATGTATAACACTCAGTGGATTAGTCCGCAAGAGTACAACGGTTGCTATAGCAAGTTCTATGTGAAATTTATGTCTGATGTCCGGGAGAGTAGTCTACGTGGGCGAGACATCATTAACATCATATACAACACATTTCCATTAATAGATTATGTATTACAACAAGTGAAATAGTTCAAATGTAGAACACAGTTTAAAGTAACATGCATCACAAGTGTTAAATATTAGTCTTACAACAGTTACAATACATGTATGAAAACGTGTTGGCCTGTTAGCAAGCTTTTAATTTAAGCGAAAGTTCCAAGACACATCGTTACATCATACATCACTAACCCCATGTGAGGGGCGTTGGAGCCACTACTTACTCCTCAAAGGAAAGATTACAAACTCTCTTGGCTATGTGGGAGGAGCTGAGGTGAAAAGTCCTTTGCATGTACAAATGAGGGGGTATTTATAGCCAAGGGTGAAATTGACCCTTGTGGTTGTTTGACTACCCTCATGACTGTTTGACTTCCATGACTTTTCAACTTTACATGACTCTTTGTACAACAAGTGGGTCTCTTGGACTTCCATGTTACATTCCATTGATTGACAACATGGCCCATAGTAGAGATGTGGACGACATGACTCATGACACAACTCAACATGACAGTGTTGGTACATTCGTGCTACTGCTAGAGTGCATGTCGAGCTGCAGTGCTGCTGGGTGATGGATGTCTTCATGGTGTGTCACAGCTTCACCTCTGCATGGCAAGGTGCGCAGAGTCTTCGATGATCGTTCGTTTACTTGATGTTTCTTTGGAACATTTCTCCTTGCTTGTATGTTGGAAGGCTTGAAAAGATCATCTGTTCACGAAAGGTGCATGTTCGTTTGTTCATCCATCCGTGAGCACATCTTGCATGTTTTCTCGTCCATCCATCTGCGAACCAATCTTTACATCATCATCTGTTCGCGAGCACATCTCTTCACATGCATCATTCTTTCATCTGTTTGTGAACCTATCCTTCAGCATGTGCTCCCTTTGTTCATCCCATTCGTCATCGCGCCATGTTTGTTAGTGTACTTGTACCTACATTCACTCATGACGAGATGACATCAAATCTAAAAACCTCCTAGTCTACCATGACACATGATCATTTCAGATGCAGGTGATTGGGAGAGGCAGCAAGGTTGCGAGGTGGGATGATGGCTCTGGGCACTGCTGATGAAAACTGCACAATAGTCACTAGGTGATGGAGATGGGCAATCCGAGTCGACAATGACTGTCTGCGAGGTCTGGCTCGGCTGGAAGGAAAAACTGTGCAAATTTTGGGAGGGACAGTCTGGGCTGCAGGAAGGCAAGGCAGACAAAATCTGTGCATTTTCCGAAATGAGCAGGCAGTAAGGGATTGACAGCAAAATTTGTGCAAATTTCTAGAGGAACAGGTCAGGCTGCATGGAGGATCAGCAAGCAGAAATTGTGTAGCTTTTTGGAGGAACTGGCCCAGATCCTGGCAGCCAAAACTGCACAATTCTTGGAGGAAACTGGCAGCTAGTTGTTGGGTCACTGGCAGCAGAAAATGCATAATTTCCAAGGGGAACTGGCAGTCAGTTGTAGGGAGCTTGGCAGCAGAAACTGCGCAATTCCTGGAGGGAACTGTCAGTATGCTACTGGCGAGAGGAACTGCACTGAGGCTGGGACGCCGTCCTGTTGATCATCTCTACGCAATTTCTAATTTGAGTGGATTGTTGGGCAACAAAAGGCCTGCTCATGAAAACTTCAAATTTTCTGGATGAGAAATCGGTCAATTGTCAGGAGGAAAAACTGGGAAAACTGCACAATTTTCTGAGGGAGACAGGGACGGGCATTGGTGTTTGTCCGGCCTGTCTACGCAATTTTTTCAATCAACAAAGCAGTCAAGGTTAGCAACCTCTACGCAATTTTTGAGGGGAGTCAGTCCCCAGGTGGCTGTCAGGTCCAACTCTTCGGGTGGCCAGCATGAAGGTTGATTGAATTGCTTGTGGGAAGCGCATCTTGAAAAGACTTCCTTGGTGCTTTTGTGTTGTTCTGGGTGACATTCGATCGAGGCGATGGCGAGGTGATGGTCCGGCTGTCAGAGGGAAGTCTGGTCGTCATAACTTTAGAAAAATGACTAAGTGTGTGAATGAGTGAAAGATTCAAATGTGATCTTACAAACACACACCAACATGACTTAACGACGAGACGACTCAAACCAACCCAACACACATGTTCAACATGACTGACCAACGGTGCAAGCAACAAGCGCAACACTCGTGATTGATCGTTGATCGACCATGACGACACTTGTGTGACAATGGATGTGACTCCATGTTTGAGTGAAACAAATGCTATCATAACGAACATAACAAGTACACACGAAGCGAGGACTTTGGGCATAACCAGAACATGGTCATAAGCATGAATTTGACATCAACATGCAAGACTTGGTGAACTGAACAAGCAACGTGAATGCTAATAATCACACGAGTTCATGGAGTGAACCCAAGTGTGTACAGTCATCAAGTGAAGCTCTCAAGGGAGGCTCCGAAATTGGGTGCAGGCCAAAATTTTGGAGGGTGGTTGTAGCTGCTACCACACTTAGTGACACACTGGTAGAAGTCCATCTTCTCTGTTTTGGTTCATTGCTAGCACAGGGCCTTAGTCTTTCGGGGAGTATTGAATCATTGTGTGGGTTACTTCGGCTTCCCCACTTACCCCATGGACATACATGGTTCACCTTTTGCCAACTCAGTCAAACAAAATCAAAATTTCAGCTTGATCACAGTGTTTCGAATTTGGGAAGGGTAGTTTAGCTCGCGAGTTGAAGATTTTCAGAGTATAAGTTTTCATCTCTGGTGCTCCGCTACCAACAGGCCTGGACAGTACCTTGGCAGAGTCACGCAGGAACACACACAGTGCTCCACTACCAACGAGCTTGGTCAGTACCCCGGTGGAGTTGCATGCTTCACCTCTCTATGCATGAAGCCTTTCTCTTCTTTCACCTTTGTATTATTTAAAAAGGATTGTGCATCTGCACTTATTTACTTTTGTAGCAGAAGAGGGATCCCGACTTATTGAGAGCATAAGAGGTTGTTCCTTCAGAGAAGCATGTAAGACCTCTGACATATGTTTGCTCGTTTAGATTTTCCCCTTCTCCTTTTCTACTAGTTGGATGAGCTTAAACACACAAAACAGAAGGCTGAGTGCAGGCATGGGGCTTCCCAGTGTGGACACAGGTTCATGGAATGATCAAAACTTCCCTCGCAGACGGTTCATATTTTCCATCGATACTTCATCGGCTGAAGGTTATAACCAAGCACAAAGAAGATGGACACAAGACTGGTCAAGTGCTGCAGTGTCACAAGTTTCTTCAAATATCAGCCACATACTCTATTCAAAATCTAGAACGCAGTAGTTGGCAACACTTATTTCTAGAAACAAAAATAGTAAGGTATTAAGCAACTCAAACAAATGAAAACAAAAATAGTAAGTGAAGCAACCAAATCGAAAATAAAAGCAGAAGTAAAAATGAAAGCAAAGTGAATAAGCAAAAACACAAGCAAGCAAACAAACTGAAAACAAACACTACTCCTACTCCTAAGCTAACGGTGCATGGGCCTGATCACGTGAAGTGATATTTCCAATGCAGCCACCAGTGCATTGGTTGACCCATGTTGGTGAAGGCTTGGTCTGTGAGCAACCCAGTTGTGCGAACCAGCAAATGTGAAAGATACAACAATGAAAACAGACACACTCCAAGCTTACAAGCATCCACAGAACAAAAATGAGTGAAAGCACATGACATGTACTATGTAGACTTTCCATGGTGCTATGCTACACTACATGCAGATGTTGAGTGTAAGCATTCCCTTGACCGTGATATGCAAGCAAATGTGAGAAAGGTAGACCACTTACGTTGCACAAGTGTGCTTGTTGTGTAAGATTCCTCCAATGCATGAGTGATGGGATCGTGTAGTTCGAGTGGAGGAAGTAAAATCTAAGTGTTAGATTGATCTTGAGTGCATACAGATGTGTGATGAAGAGCCTTAAGTGTTTGAACAATTTCCTAATCAGAAGTGAAACCAACCTCAAGGCAGTGAGAGCCTAACCTAACGATCAGCTCGAGCTGAAGTGCCTCAAGAGTCTGTAGGGTTTTGACTCCGTTGACAGATGGATATTCGTAGACCAGTGGCTTAGACAGATTAACAACGAGTGAATCAACATCGTGATCAGATGATGAGGTGAAGATATCACGAAAACCAAGATCAGAAAATTAAAGATGTTGGTCGGCATCCTCATGGTTTGATGAATCACATGTTGGAAATAATACTGAGAGGGGGGGGGAATCAGTATTATCAGATCAATCAAACTTTTTCAATGCTCAGAAACATATACGCTACTTCAGTTAAGTGAACCAGCGTGTACACGCTACTGTGACTAAATAAAACAGCGTATAAGAAGAAAACTCATAATTTAGTTAGCATATTCTTCAGTTAAGTGCATCAGGACATTATTCACCACATTAACAGTAAACAGGTGCAGTATAACAGAACAGATCAAAAGCCACACACATGAACACCAAGATATAAGGTGGAAACCCAATGTGGGTGAAAACCACCTGCTGCAAGTTGTCTCTATCTTTCTTTAATATGAAACTTCAGTTTACAATCTTTTGTACTGGTGCAGCCTTATACCAGTACGCAGGCTACAACCTGCAGAAGGCTACAACCTTCTCTCGTTCTCCAAACTTCCTTGGAAGGGAGCTCCAACCCCCTTTGCTCTTGTACTAGCCAAGATACTAGTACGTAGGTGCTGACCTACAATCTTCTTTCCTTCAGGTACCACCTTTCATACATTTTCAGACTGGATATTCCTGAAGCACAACATTACAATCTGAAGACCACAATTCATTCACCTTTCACAACAGATCATTGAAGCATAAAACAACCAAACTTTGAATCACTGAACCACTGAACCCTGTCAATCACCAGTTACCAGAACACAGACTCTGCAATAACAGTCAGACCCAACTGTAAACCCAAAATCAAGCTTCAAAAGATATACGCTACTTCAATGAGCAAAAACCGCGTATACACGCGCTTTTACCGAAGCCAACCTGCGTACAGATCTAAAAATAAACTCTCTCAATTTGCAGCTGTACCAGACATCAGTTAGACCCAAAACATAACATTGCGACAGTATGCAGATCTAGAAATACGCATAATCAACCATATCATGATAGTGCATTTCAAACCATTAGATCCCGATCTATCCTTAGATCTAGTCTTCCATCAACCGATGTGATCTCTCCTTGGCTTAGATCAAGCAACCCAGAACCTGCATATCAGATCTCTTTCTTTTTCAGATATTCAAGCCTTTTCGAAAGATGATTTTGCCTAATGATCTTCTTCTCCTTATATAGCCTTAGGCCTTGCTCAATACCAAGAGCCAAAACCATAGAAATCCAAAACCATCAACTTCAAAACTAGAGATCTACACGACTGTCGAGGTACTTTGGTCCAAAGACATGGGCACAAGTACCGAGGACTAACTACCATGGACCAAAAGGAAACTTCCCGACATATACGCACTTTTCTGTTCATGCATCTGCGTGTATACGCGCCTTATTATGTAGCTTTCCTGCGTATACGCGACTTAGTATGAATATCACCAGCGTGTATACGCAACTTGGACTTAATTAACCTGCGTATATGAGATTTCGCTTCATTCTGTAGACTGAACGGAGATCTGTCATCAAAGAGAGTTGCCATCAAGGACAACACCTGTATCATAGCGCCATTCCTGAGCCAAAAATGCCAACAATCTCCCCCTTTGGACTTGATGGCAACCTTCAGATCCTTAGAATCATTCTCCCCCTTTGTCATCAAGGGCAAAGGGCTGTGCTCCCCCTGAGAACATGCTGATACCTCTGCTTGGCTGTGCTGAAACATGCTCCCCCTGACTGTAGGCAAGATCTGCAAAAGATGTTCTTCAACAGGAACCAAGACTTATACACCATAAGGGACCTTCCTACCACCAAAAGACTCAATACATACATCCATACTCCCTACCAAGAGGGGACACATCAGAGACAATCAATTATATTACATTATTCATCCCAGGCATAGTGGGGAAACCAACATAGGCCGTTACATGACCTTGACACCATAAAAGAGATATCACAAGAGAGATACATGACATAGAGACAATAGATCTAGACCAAGACTTATGAAAGTCACCAGCAGCATCTGATAAACATCTTTTTAGATCAGCAACCAAGAGATCTTTCTGAGCTCCTTCTCCTGAAATCAACAACCAAAACATCTGAATGCCAACAATGCTTTATGAGACTTTTAAGCTGCTCCCCCTGAACCTGTGCCTGCTGCACCCCCTGAAAACTGTGCCTGAAGAATTCTGACATACCCATTGCTGTTCAGAACTCCAGAGTTTGCCCTTGCTGTTCAGAACTTCATATACACGATTTCTCCTGTATGAAACTGCGTATGTACGTTGATATACTTTCGGCAACAAGCGTCCAACATACACGCGACTTACTCCGCATAAATCGGCGTATATACGCGGATATCCCTTCCGTAACCTGCGTATACCAACTTTTCTGTAGAGTAAACAAACTTCAACAGCAGGATGAAGCATCAACTACTCCCAGCTTTTGTCTGAGATATTCAAAAGTTTCCCTGGGCAGTGGTTTTGTGAGAATATCAGCAACTTGTTCCTTAGAAGGAACATACTCCAACTTAACCTTCTGCTCAAGCACTTGTTCCCGAAGAAAGTGGTACTTGATTGGTATGTGCTTGGTCTTTGAGTGCATGACTGGATTCTTTGAAATGCTGATTGCACTTGTATTATCACATAAGATAGAGACGGGTGGAGTGCAAGTGATTTGAAAGTCCTGCAAGGTCTGCATCATCCAAAGAAGTTGTGTGCAACAAGATGCTGCAGCCACATATTCTGCTTCAGCTGTAGATAAGGCAATCGAACTCTGTTTCTTGCTGAACCAAGATACTAGTCTGGAACCCATGAAGAAAGCACCACCACTTGTGCTTTTCCTATCATCCACACTTCCAGCCCAATCTGCATCTGTGTAAGCATGAAGAGTGAGATCTGTATTTCTAGGATACCATAAGCCATAGTTTTGGGTCCCTTGAAGATATTTGAAGATTCTTTTGACTGCCTGAAGATGAGTTTCCTTTGGGTTGGCTTGAAATCTTCCAACCATTCCTACTGCATGTGTAATATCTGGTCGAGTACCTGTCAAATAAAGCAAACTCCCAATCATGGATCTATAAGTGGGTTGGTGAACTGCTGCTGATTCATCATTTGCACTGAGGCTGCATCCTGTAACCATGGGTGTACATACTGGCTTTGACTCTTCCATGCCATACTTCTTCAAGATCTGCTTGAGGTATTTGGTTTGAGACAAGAAGATACCTCCTTCATTTTGTTGGATTTGCAATCCAAGAAAATATGTCAATTCTCCAAGAAGTGACATTTCGAATTCTTTCTGCATAACCAAGGCAAAGTTTTGACTCATAGTCTCTTCATTGCTGCCAAAAATAATATCATCTACATAAACAACAAGAATTAGCAATTTGTTATTTTCAACTTTTATATAGAGATTGCTATCTGCTGATCCTTTTGAAAAGCCTTGTTGGTGAAGATATTTGTCCAACCGATAGTACCAAGCCCTTGGAGCTTGTTTGAGTCCATCGAGTGCCTTTTTCAATCTGCATACAAGGTTTGGATCATTCCCAAGAATGAAGCCATCTGGCTGCTCAATATATACTTCTTCTTCTAAGTCTCCATTCAGGAAGGCTGATTTCACGTCCATTTGAAATACCTTGAAGTTTTGAAAGCTTGAGAGAGCAAGGAACATTCGGATGGCCTCAAGTCTTGCCACAAGAGCAAAGGTCTCTTCAAAATCTATTCCTTCTTGCTGTGCATACCCTTTACAAACAAGTCTGGCCTTGTTTCTAATTACTTCTCCATTTTCATTTAATTTATTCTTGAAGACCCATTTTGTTCCTATTACATTCTTATCTTTTGGTCTAGGAACTAATTCCCAAGTGTTGTTCTTTTCGATTTGCTCAAGTTCTTCATCCATTGCTTTGACCCAACATTCATCTTTGCATGCCTCTTTCACATTTTGTGGTTCAGTGGAGGAGAGTAATGCCAAGTAGCTTGAAGCTTCTGCAAGTGTCCTTCTTGTTTGTACTCCTGCTTCTTTCTGCCCCACAATTTGAGTTTCTGGATGATTCTTTTGAACATATCTGGATGGAGTCTTCTCTTCTATTCTTGTCTGCTCCTCTGGTTCTTCTTGAGATTCTTCTTCTTCTTGAGGTTCTTCTTCTTCATCATTTCGCCTTTGAGAGTAACCTTCATCTTCTTCAATGTCTTCATGATGAACTTGCCTAGGAATATATCCCTTCTCATCAACCACTATATCAATACTGTCAACAATTCTGCCAAGTCTTTTATTGTAGCACTTGTATGCTTTGCTATGTGGAGAATAACCAAGAAGAATGCCCTCATCTGCTCTTGGTTCAAGTTTGCCAAGTTGCTCATCAGTATTCTTAATATAACATTTGCTCCCAAAGATTTTGAAGTGCTTCACGGAAGGAGTTTTACCACTCCAAAGCTCATGAGGTGTTTGAGTGCTGTTTACTCGGACATTTGTTTTGTTAAGAATGATAACAGCAGCATGTGCAGCTTCACCCCAGAAGGTTGCAGGAGTACCTGATTCATCGAGCATAGCACGAGCCATTTGTTGGATAGTTCTGTTCATTCTTTCCACAACCCCATTTTGCTGAGGAGTTCTAGCTGTAGAGAATTCTCTTCTTATCCCATGTTCGTCACAGAAATCGAAAAATTCATTTGAGGTGAACTCCCCACCTCTGTCAGATTTGAGGCACTTAATTTTGTGTCCTGATTCATTTTCAACCAATGCTTTGAAGGATTTGAATTTTTCGAATGCTTCATCTTTGTGCTTCATAAGCCCTAACCAAACAAACCTTGAGAAATCATCAATGAATAATATCAGATATTCTTCTCCTCGAGGTGTCCTTTTCCTAAATGGACCACATACATCTGTATGGACTAGCTCAAGAGGCAAGCTAGCTGATCCTTCCTTCTCTGGAAAGTTAGTTCTGGTTTGCTTTCCAAACTGACAAGATTTGCATATGGTGTTGTCTGGAATTTTGATATCTGGAAGATCGCGAACTGCCTGATATTTGCATGCTTTCCTTATTTGTGAGAAGCTTAGATGTCCCAACCTTCGATGCCATAACCAGTGCTCTTCATCCTTGCTAAGATAGCATTGTTGTTGTCCTTCTTCAAATATGTACAGATTATTTGGAGTTCTTTTGCCTTTGAGAACTGTTTTACCTGTATCAAGATCACGAACAAGACATCCATTCGATCTAAAAATAACCTCGGTTTTTTGATCACACATCTGGCTGACACTTAGTAGATTATGCTTCAATCCATCAACATACAAAACATTTCCAGCCTTGACCTTTTCTTTCAAAGGAGCAATACCTTTTCCTTTTATAGTTGCAGGAGTATCATTTCCAAAAGAAACTTTCTTTCCCTTTTCTAAAGTAGAATAAGATTCAAGTTTTTCTTTATCACCTGTCATATGTTTCGAACATCCACTGTCAATGTACCATAGATTTTCCTGTCCTTCTGCATAAAATGCTATCCCACATCTTTCTGTTTGAGGTTCCTTTATTCTCCATGTTTTGGTGCTTGTGGCTTGTTCCTTTTTCTCCTGAAACCTGCTCCTGCATTCAGAGTCTTTATGACCAAAATTATTGCAAATAGAACATTCAACTTCATTTTCAAGAACCGAAAAGTTGTTATAGGTCCCTTTTGTAATCCCTGTCATACTTCTTTGTTTTTGAGCTTCCCTAGTCATGATTGTTTTATATGCAACACATTGAGCTGCTTTGTGACCAAAGTTATGGCAAGAAAAGCATTGTCCATTGAAGAAGCTTCTGCGGTTATTGAATCTACCAGCCAACTGATTGTAATTTCTATTTTCATCTATTCTTGAGCCAAACTGAGAAGATTTTACCTGTGGTTGGTTGTAGCTTTTGTTCACCCTTAAGAAGGATTGTCCCTGATAGTTTCTGTTTGTAATTCGTCCCTGCTTTACCTGATTATCTTCATTGTTCTTCTGCTCATTTCTTCTTGCTGCATCAAGATAACTTTTTGAGGTGGATGCTTGAGAGGTTTCTCCATTATAGCCCAAACCTGTCTTGTTTAGAGGAGACCGCTGCACATTGATAATCTCATCCAAAGTCTCAGATCCTTTGACAAACTTAAGATTAATAGCTTTTGTTTTCTCAATTTCTTTTCTGAGACCAACAATTTCACCTTCTAGTTTTTCAAGATGTTTTTCCTTTTCATCAATTTGAAATTGCAAAGTATCAATGATCACATTCTTTTCTTCTATGCATCTCTTGAGTCTAGTAATTTCATTATAGAGATTATCCACATCTATAGCATCCTCATAATCATCATCTTCAAATGCCATTAACAGCTTATATTTATTACCTTGTTCATCTTCATCACTGTTTGACAAGCCATCACTATCTTCATGGGTGTAGTAGCTTTTCTTATTTGCACTTTGTTTCTTGTTCCATCTAGCAGGTTCTTTTCCTTTATCCTTATAAGGACATTTTGCAGCATAATGACCTACTCTTCCACAAGCAAAGCATTTGAAAGGTAGCTTACCTTTGAACCTTCCAGAACCCCTTTGAAGATTTCTGACAAAATTTGATTCTTCTTCCTCTTCTTCTGGAACATGGCTTGCTTCATAGTAATCTTCTTTTCCTGATGCCTTAAAAGCAGCTTCCCTTCTGTCTGATGGACCTCCCTTTCTCATTTCATAAGTAGTTAGAATTCCATGTACCTGAGACATAGTGAGAACACGGAGATTTTCTTTTTCTTCTATTGCAGATACTTTAGATTCAAACTTGGGGGATAATGATCTTAGAATCTTTTGAACTACTATAGTCTCTTTTATTTCTTCACCCAAATTTTTCATACAATTAACAATCTCATCTACCCGAAGAAAATAATTAGCCACACTTTCATCATTATACATCTTGAGAGTCTCATATTGAATCCTGAGAGTTTGAAGTTTAGCTTGTTTTACCTGTTCATCTCCTTCATAGCTAGTGATCATTTTGTCCCATATCTCTTTTGCTGATTTGAAGTGCATGACCTTCATGAATTCTGTTTGGGATATACTTCCTAATAGAGTACTGACTGCTTTTGCATTTGTTTCATACTGCTTTTTCTCAGCTGGATCTGTAGGAGTAGCTGAAGGAAAAGCATAGCCTGTTTCTACAATGTTCCAAACTTCTGTACCAAGAGATTGAAGATATGCAGTAACTCTTACCTTCCAATAATTCAAATTTGTCCCATCAAAAATCGGTGGCCTGATTGATGCTTCTTTCTCGTAGTTGCTCATGATGAATGATCTTCCTTCAAGCGATCAAGCTTCTCTGAAGGACCTGCTCTGATACCAATTGTTGGAAATAATACTGAGAGGGGGGGGGGAATCAGTATTATCAGATCAATCAAACTTTTTCAATGCTCAGAAACATATACGCTACTTCAGTTAAGTGAACCAGCGTGTACACGCTACTGTGACTAAATAAAACAGCGTATAAGAAGAAAACTCATAATTTAGTTAGCATATTCTTCAGTTAAGTGCATCAGGACATTATTCACCACATTAACAGTAAACAGGTGCAGTATAACAGAACAGATCAAAAGCCACACACATGAACACCAAGATATAAGGTGGAAACCCAATGTGGGTGAAAACCACCTGCTGCAAGTTGTCTCTATCTTTCTTTAATATGAAACTTCAGTTTACAATCTTTTGTACTGGTGCAGCCTTATACCAGTACGCAGGCTACAACCTGCAGAAGGCTACAACCTTCTCTCGTTCTCCAAACTTCCTTGGAAGGGAGCTCCAACCCCCTTTGCTCTTGTACTAGCCAAGATACTAGTACGTAGGTGCTGACCTACAATCTTCTTTCCTTCAGGTACCACCTTTCATACATTTTCAGACTGGATATTCCTGAAGCACAACATTACAATCTGAAGACCACAATTCATTCACCTTTCACAACAGATCATTGAAGCATAAAACAACCAAACTTTGAATCACTGAACCACTGAACCCTGTCAATCACCAGTTACCAGAACACAGACTCTGCAATAACAGTCAGACCCAACTGTAAACGCAAAATCAAGCTTCAAAAGATATACGCTACTTCAATGAGCAAAAACCGCGTATACACGCGCTTTTACCGAAGCCAACCTGCGTACAGATCTAAAAATAAACTCTCTCAATTTGCAGCTGTACCAGACATCAGTTAGACCCAGAACATAACATTGCGACAGTATGCAGATCTAGAAATACGCATAATCAACCATATCATGATAGTGCATTTCAAACCATTAGATCCCGATCTATCCTTAGATCTAGTCTTCCATCAACCGATGTGATCTCTCCTTGGCTTAGATCAAGCAACCCAGAACCTGCATATCAGATCTCTTTATTTTTCAGATATTCAAGCCTTTTCGAAAGATGATTTTGCCTAATGATCTTCTTCTCCTTATATAGCCTTAGGCCTTGCTCAATACCAAGAGCCAAAACCATAGAAATCCAAAACCATCAACTTCAAAACTAGAGATCTACACGACTGTCGAGGTACTTTGGTCCAAAGACATGGGCACAAGTACCGAGGACTAACTACCATGGACCAAAAGGAAACTTCCCGACATATACGCACTTTTCTGTTCATGCATCTGCGTGTATACGCGCCTTATTATGTAGCTTTCCTGCGTATACGCGACTTAGTATGAATATCACCAGCGTGTATACGCAACTTGGACTTAATTAACCTGCGTATATGAGATTTCGCTTCATTCTGTAGACTGAACGGAGATCTGTCATCAAAGAGAGTTTCCATCAAGGACAACACCTGTATCATAGCGCCATTCCTGAGCCAAAAATGCCAACATCACATAGAGAGGTAGATGAGAAGGAAGGATGTTCACCCTCTACATTTCCGAAAAGAGAAGATGAAAGATCAAGTGGATTTTTAATGAATGATTGTTCTTCTCTATTGTTGGATAATGGGTTGAAATATGGTGTGTCCTACAAAAGATCAATAATGGGTGCATCTGTGGACAGAGATACACATGAAAAATCAAGGAGGGAAGGATCAACAAGGATGTCAGGAAAAAGCGGAGGAGGTACGAACAGACATGGATCATCCCCTGCTGCCGATGGATGTTCAAGATCCCTGTCATGGTCTTCATGAATGCTAGCACATGTTGGTTGTGCAACACCAACTCCATCGATAGATCGATCCTCATTCAAAACAAGTGTAGAGTCTGGAATGGAAGAACACAAGGCAGTGTCATCCGGAGGATGATCAAAATATGAAGATGGAGGTTGAGGTACAAAATACATGTGACGAGGTATGGGACTCACAACCAAGTTTGCGTGAAAATCGGAAGGAGCGATGTTGGGAGGACGTGACAGTTCAACAAATGTGTGTTCATGCTCTCCCAAATCATTCTACGATGGTGGAGTTGTTTGATGGGAGGACGGCGGACAGTCACTTGTGACAGCGACCGAGTCCATCTGTGATTGCGCAACTCCATCACTGAAGAATTTTGAGTGAGGTTTGAGCTTGAACTTCTTCTTGGGATGAGAAGATTTCTTAAGATAGTACTCGAATCGGTCCCAAAGATAGAAAAATTTCATCTGGCTCTTCGAAGCTTGAAACTGCAAATCACGGAAGCACTGCCAAAAATCCATAGGTGATTCATGCGGAGCCTTTCATTGTTGTTGCAGTTTTTGGTCAAGATGTTCTAGATCAAAATGATAGAAAGTGTCTTCAATGAGATCACAGAAGGGCTCAAGTGAGTTCACGCTGTCAGCTGGTAGGTTGCACAGCCATCGATTTGGAGATTCACGAAGTGTGTATGCATGTTATGAAACCAGCTCAAGAAAAGATAGAAAAGATAGATCAACGCCTTAGAATTCAGCCTCTTCGAGGGGGCAACCTCCTTTACATTACATAAATGAACAATTCTTGGATGATACAAATGAAAAGACCTCCTTTCTATATATAGGAGTCTAAGGGATCATAACATAATCAGAGCCGACATAACAATAATAATGTAAGGGCACAATAATAACAATAGTGGGCTTCTATGGGGCACAATAGTAACAATATGGGCACTACATGTGTACATCAATATAATAAGTGGGTTATACTAATAACAATAAGGGGTTACACTAGTAGTATAGGGGCCTAACATGCCCCTCTCCTTCAAAAAGCGTTGTCCTCAACGCTTGAGTAGTTCTTGATGCTTCTATATAAAATTCTTGTCCTCCCATGTAGAATATTCAGCGGGTAAGTTCTTCCACTTGATGAGATACTCTGAAATTGATCGATTTCGTAGCTGTTAGGTTCTTGTTTCTGTGACTGCTCCAGGTTCCAATATGATTTTTCCTTCCTCTTCAATTTCTGGCAATATTGTTTGAATTGGGATCTTTTGCAACTTTTGAATAAGTGTCCATACTTCTTCGTCCTTCTTCCATTCATCCCTTGCTTCATTTATCCAATCTGGTTGGATAATAAAAATAGCACAAAACAATGCTTCCACATCCTCATCCTTGAAGAGTCTTCCCATTCGGTAAGGTCGTCATTTTTTAAGTGCATGTAGTATTGCCAACATTTCCTTCTCATAAATAGCTTGCTTGAGATGTAGCAGTAAAAATACCCAATCACCTACATCAAAACATTTTTCACTACAATGTTGATCTACCTGTTGTTTCGTTTGATTTTGCACCGAAGTGGCGTTATCCTTTAAAAGTTGGAGAACTTGTTGTTGATGCTCGATGTGATCTTTCACTGCTTGAACCTTTTTCTTCTTGATATGTCCTTCTATCTCTAGAGTTTGAGGAGTGGTAATTTCTTCCAATCCTTTACAAGATACGGTCGGATTCATTTCTTGATGCTCGATGTGATCTTTCACTTCTTGAACATTTTTCTTCTTGATACGTCCTTCTATCTTGATAGTTTGAGGAGTGGTAATTTCGAACAATGAATTACAAGATATGGTTGGATTCATTTCTTCTTTCCCAATGTGATCTTTCACTTCTTGCACCTTTTTCTTCTTGATATGTCCTTCTATCTTGAGAGTTTGAGGAGTAGTAATTCTTTCCAATGCTTTACAAGATATGGTCTGATTCATTTCTTCTTTCTCTGGGGTGGGGTCCTGGCGTATATCTTCTTCTTTTGATGTTTCTTGATCCTTTTCTTCCTCCTCTTCATATTCTATGTAAAATAATTTCTTCTCAGCACACTTATGACCTTTAGTGCATTTGATATCACAATTGTAACAAAGACCTTTTTCTCTTTTTTCTTCCAATTGTTGTGGTGTAACCCTTGTAGGTTGTGGAAGGCTAGGAGAAACAACACATCCATATTTAAAGTTGTGAGGAGTAGACTTCCTTGTTTCCATGATTTTACTTTCAAATATGTCACAAAGCCCTTTTACTCTTTCCAATTGTTGTGGTGTTGCTCTAAAGAAGGTGTTGCTCTTTGTATCTTCATAATGTGCTATCATTTCCTCCATGAGAATTGACCACGTAACAAGTTTTTTACGAGAACAAAGCCCTTTATACCATAAAAATTGATCTGGTTCTAAATATGAATATGCAATACATACCTTTTGTAATAGTGGTACACCATGTAGATCAAAATATTGCTCCATCTGAAGTATCCAATTTACCGGATCCTTGCCATCAAACTTCCTCATCTTGATTTTTCTTGATTTTAGGACCTCGATCTTGAAACAACTGTAACTCTGTACTTGCGGATATTTAAGTTCTGAAATTTCTACCTGTAGTATCCCTTTGTGTCCTCTTTCCAATGCCACTAGTCTGATCCAAATTGGATTCTCCAAAAAAGAGTTATGCACAATCTCCCAAGATGACCTGATTATAGACCTTTCCAGAAGAGCGAACTTGTATGAAGTGCCACGTGTCAATTTTTCGACCTTTAACTCTAAAAAATATATACAAGAAAACTACAGTCCATCCTCTTTCTGTACCTTCTTACGAAATTTCAATCCGATGCTCAGAGAGAAAGTTATGACGATTTTCCCCAAGTCACCTGTTTTGAATGTAATTCAGGAGTCTGCAAAAAGACCAACTTCCTCAGATCATATCTCTGCAAATATTGTGTGAAAAGCTCTGAAATTCGGACCCAAGGTTCAGCGCGATTTCTTCTCAAATGGGTTTTTTTTTTCAACTTCTGAAACATCACAGAACAAATGTTATAGCGAAAATTCCACGATGACCTGTTTGGAGCAACGAAACCCTAGAATCCAAAGCTCTGATACCAAATGTTATGAAACCAGCTCAAGAAAAGATAGAAAAGATAGATCAACGCCTTAGAATTCAGCCTCTTCGAGGGGGCAACCTCCTTTACATTACATAAATGAACAATTCTTGGATGATACAAATGAAAAGATCTCCTTTCTATATATAGGAGTCTAAGGGGTCATAACATAATCAGAGGCGACATAACAATAATAATGTAAGGGCACAATAATAACAATAGTGGGCTTCTATGGGGCACAATAGTAACAATATGGGCACTACATGGGTACATCAATATAATAAGTGGGTTATACTAATAACAATAAGGGGTTACACTAGTAGTATAGGGGCCTAACAATGCAAGTAGCAAGCTGGCCTATTCATCAAAACATCCATCTTCCTTATGAAGCATGGAAAGAAATTCATGTAAGAACTCAAGCCAGGCCACTACACCTTCACCATCATACGTGTAAGTGGACAAGTGATCGAAAAACTCCCTCGTGATGGTGACATCTTCGTGATTTGAAAAACATCGCGTAGGGAGAAGAGTGCAAGAATCCATGATAGATATGCAAAGGTTTAAAACGAGATGAGAGGACACAACTTGTTATATGGCCCTCCTTCTAGTGCCAAAAATGTTAATGGTGTTGGATCTACCAACATTCAGGGGATCACCTCGGTATGAAGTCCCAACTAGACCTCACACCGTTTGGTGTGGCAGTCCCATCCAGTATGATGGCCTGGTTGCCATGATCTTAAGTATTTGCCTCAACTCTTGCTTTTCAGCACAGGAGAGTGGTCTGCTCTGTCTTCGAGAAGTGAGGTTTGTGTGCCTGGTGAGTGTAAGTCTCACTTGTGTCAATGGTTATTTCACCGTAGAGGGAGATGGTGGGAGTGAGTCCCAAGTCGGTTGGGATAAGTCCCAATTCTGCTAAGAACACACAACACAACAGGACATGCGCAGCTTCCGGTCGAACAGTCCACACGGATGCAGTAGTCACAACACACAAGGGAAGATAACACGTATAACACTCAGTCGATTAGTCCGCAAGAGTAAAACGATTGTTATAGCAATTTCTATGTGAAAGGTATGTCTGATCTCTGGGAGAGTAGTCTACACGGGCGAGACAGAATTAACATCATATACAACATATTTCCATTAATAGATTATGTATTACAACAAGTGAAATAGTTCAAATGTAGAACATAGATTAAAGCAACATGCATCACAAGTGTTAAAAATTAGTCTTACAACAGTTACAATACATGTGTGAAAACGTGTTGGCCTGTTAGCAGGCTTATGAATTAAGCAAAAGTTCCAAGACACATCGTTACACCATACATCACTAACCCCATGTGAGGGGCGTTGGAGCCACTACTTACTCCTCAAAGGAAAGATTACAAACTATCTTGGCTATGTGGGAGGAGCTGAGGTGAAAATTCCTTTGCATGTACAAATGAGGGGGTATTTATAGCCAAGGGTGAAAATGACCCTTATGGTTGTTCGACTACCCTCATGACTCTTTGACTTCCATGACTTTTTAACTTTACATGACTCTTTGTACAACAAGTGGGTCACTTGGACTTCCACGTTACATTCCACTGATTGAAAACTGGCCCACAGTAGAGATGTGGAACACATGACTCGACATGACAGTTCTGGTACATTCATGCTACTGTTGGAGTGCATGTCGAGCTGCAATGCTGTTGGGTGATGGATGTCTTCATGGTGTGTCACAGCTTCACCTCCGCATGGCAAGGTGCGTGGAGTCTTTGATGGTCATTGGTTCACTTGATGTTGCTTTGGCACGTTGCTCCTTACTTGTATGTTGGAAGGCTTAACAGGATCATATGTTAGTGAAAGGTGCATGTTTGTATGTTCATCCATCTATGAGCACATCTTGCATGTTTTCTCATCTGTCCATCCGTGAACACATCTTTGCATGATCATCTGTTCGCAAGCACATCCCTTCGTATGCATCGTTCGTTCGTCTGTTGGTGAACCTATCCTCTGCATGTGCTCCCTTCGTTCATCCCTTTCCTCGTCACGTGATGTTTGTTAGAGTACTTGTACCTGCATTCACTCGTGATGAGACGACTTCAAATCCAAAAACCTCCTAGTCTACCATGACACATGATCATTTCAGATGTGGGTGACTGGGAGAGGCAGCAAGGTTACGAGGCGGGATGATGGCTCCGGGCACTGCTGATGAAAACTGTGCAATAGTCATTGGGTGATGGAGATGGGCAATCTGAGTCGATAGTGACTGTCCGCGAGGTCTGGCTCGGCTGGAAGGAAAAACTGCGCAAATTTTGGGAGGGACAGTTCGGGCTATAGGAAGGCAAGGTAGACATAATCTACGCATTTTCTGAAACAAATGGGTAGCAAGGGCTTGACAACAAAATTTGAGCAAATTTCTGGAGGAACAGGTCGGGCTGCATGGAGGATTAGCAGGCAGAAATTGTGTAGTTTTTTTAAGGAACTAGCCGGGAGCCTGGAAGCCAAAACTACGTAATTCCTGGAGGGAACTAGTAGCTGGTTGTTGGGTCACTGGCAACAGAAACTGAACAATTTCCAAGGGGAACTGGCAGTCAACTGCCGGGAGCTTGGCAGTAGAAACTGCGCAATTCTTGGAGGGAACTGTCAGTCTGCTGCTGGAAACTACTGGCAAGAGGAACTGCACTTAGGCTGGGAGGCTGGCCTGCTGATCATCTCTACGCAATTTTTGAGTTGAGTGCACTGTTAGGCAAAAGAAGGCCTACTCATGAAAACTACGCAATTTTTTGGTTGAGAAGTCGGTTGATTGTCGGGAGGACTGACTAGGAAAACTGCACAATTTTCTGAGGGAGACAGGGACAGGCACCGGTGTCTGTCTAGCCTATCTACGCAATTTCCTCTATCAGCAGAGCGAGCAAGGTCAGTAGCCTTTGTGAAATTTTTGAGGGGAGTCTATCCCCGGGTGGTTGTCGGATCCAACTCTCTAGGTGGCCAGCATGAAGGTTGATTGAATTTCTTACAGGCAGCGCAGCTTGAAAAGACTTGTGTGGTGCTTCTGCACTGTTCTGGGTGACGGTCAATCAAGCCGATGGCAGGGTGATGGTTCGGTTGTCAGAGGGGAGTCCAGTCACCAGAACTTCAGCAAAATGACTAAGTGTGTAAATGAGTGAAAGATGCAAATGTGATCTTACAAACACACACCAACATGACTTGACGACGAGACAACTCAAACCAACCTGACACACATGTTCAACATGATTGACCAACGGTGCAAGCGACAAGCGTGACACTCGTGATTGATCATTTATCGATCATGACGATGCTTGTGCGACAGTGGATGTGACTCCGTGTGTGTGTGACAGATTCTTTCATAGCAAACACAACAAGTACACACGAAGCGAGGACTTTGGGCATAACCAGAACATGGTCGCAAGCATGAATTTGACATCAACATGCAAGACTTGGTGAAATGAACAAGCAAGGTGAATGCTAAGACTCACACGATTTCATGGAGTGAACTTGAGTGTGTGCAGTCATCAAGTGAAACTCTCAAGGGAGGCTTTGAAATTGGGTGCAAGCCAAAATTTTGGAGGGTGTTTGTAGTCGCTACAACACTTGGCGACACACTAGTAGAACTCTAACTTCTCTGTTTTGGTTCATTGCTAGCACAGGGCCTTGGTATTTCGGGGATTATTGAATTGTTGTGTGGGTTACTTCGACTTCCCCACTTACCCCATGGACATACATGGTTCACCATTTTCCAACTCAGTCAAACAAAATCAAAATTTCAGCTTGATCACAGTGTTTCGAATCCTAAAAGGGTAGTTTAGCTTGCGAGTTGAAGATTATCAGAGTATAAGTTTTCATCTCTGATGTTTCTCCACTTCCAGCAAGCCTAGACAGGACCCCAATGGGTTCACACAGGAACACACACAATGCTCCACTGCCAATGAGCTTGGTCAGTACCCTGGTGGAGTTACATGTTTCACCTCTTTAGGCAAGAAGCCTTTCTCTTCTTTCACCTTTGTATTTTTTGAAGAGGACTGTGCATCGACACTTATTTATTTTTTGGGGCAGAAGAAGGATCTTGACTATTGAGAGCATAAGAGGTTGTTCCTTCAGAGAAGCATGTAAAACCTCTGACATAGGTTTGCTCGTTTAGATTTTCCCCTTCTCATTTTCTACTAGTTGGATGAGCTTAAACACATAGAAAAGAAGGCTGAGTGTAGGCATGGGGCTTCCCAGTGTGGACACAGGTTCATGGTTCGACCAAAACCTCCCTCACAGACTGTTCGTATTTTCTGTGGAGACTTCATCAGCTGAAGGTTATCTGGAAGTAAAATCTGAGTGTTAGATTGATCTTGAGTGCATACAGATGAGTGATGAGAAGCCTTGAGTGTTTGAACAATTTCCTAATCAGAAGTGAAACCAACCTCAAGACAGCGAGGGCCTAACATAACCATCAGCTCAGGCTGAAGTTCCTCGACAGTTTGTGGGGTTTCGACTTCGTTGACAGACGGATCTTCGTAGACAAGTGGCTTAGATGGATTAATAACGAGTGAGTCAACATCATGATCGGATGATGAGGTGAAGAGGTCATGACAACCAACATCAGAAAATTCAGGATGTTGGTCGACATCTTCATGGTTTGATGAATCACACAGAGCGGTAGATGATAAGGAAGGATGTTCACCCTCTGTGTTTCTGGAAAAAGCAGATGAAATATTAAGTGAATTTTCAACGAATGATTGGTCTTCTTCGTTGTTGCATGATGGGCTGACATACGGTGTGTCTTGTGAAAGATCAACAATGGGTGCATCCGTGGATGGAGATACACATGAAAAATTAGGGATGGCAGGATCAACAAGGATGCCAGGAAAAAATGGAGGAGGTATGGATAGACATGGATGGTCCCCTACTACCGGTGGATGTTCAAGCTCCTCATCATGCTCTTCATGAATGCTAGCGCATGTTGGTTGTGCAACACCAACTCTGTTGATAGATCGATCCTCATTCAAAACAAGTGTAGAGTCTGGAATGGAAGAACACAAGGCAGTGTCATCTGGAGGATGATCAGAATATGAAGACGGAGGTTGAGGTACAAAATACATGTGACGAGGTATGGGACTCACAACCAAGTTTGCGCAAAAATCGGAAGAAGCAATGTCGGGAGGACATGACGGTTCAACAAATGTTTGTTCATGCTCTCCCAAATCATTCTGCGATGGTGGAGTTGTTTGATGGGAGGACGACGGACAGTCACTTGTGACAGTGACCGAGTCCATCTGTGATTGCACAACTCCATCTCTGAAGAATGTTGAGTGGGGTTTGAGCTTGAACTTCTTCTTGGGATGAGCAAATGTCTTAAGGCAGTACTCGAATCGGTCCCAAAGATAGACAAAATTTCTATAAGGCCTGGTGTTTGGAGGAACACTTCCTGGAATAAAATGAATAGCATGATCATGGTCACGAATAGGTGGGAGGCCTTTGGGAGTCTCAAATACCTTGGAATGATTGTCCAAGGCTTTTTGGAGATTTGGAGAAATAGATGATTTCGATGTGGGAACCTCTAGCGGACATAATTGTGCAATTACACCTCATTGTTCTTTCTTTAGAAGCTTTTTCATTCCGTTAGAGCTGATTATCTTTCCTAGTTTCCCTATGATACCCCTTAATTCAACTTCCTTTCTTTCTGAAGAAAAATTCATGAAACGTTCTTGAAAATTAAAAGCTATTGTACACAAGGATTGTAGCCATTGGACTCCTAGTACAACATTAGCACCACCCATTGGAATGGAAATTATTGAGCTATTTAATACATATTCTCCCATGGGTAGCTTGATATTATGGCACTTTCTATTTATGGTTCCTCCACTTTCAACCATCACTTGACACTCCAGTGTTGGATATAGGAAGCAATTCAATTCCTTTTCTATCTTACAATGAATAAAATTATGGGTACTTCCCGAATCAATCAACGCTATTACCTTTTTTTTCTTGATATGTCCTTCTATCTTGATAGTTTGAGGAGTGGTAATTCCAGCCAATGCATTACAAGATATGGTCGGATTCATTTCTTATTTCTCTAGGGTTTGTTCCTGGTGTATATCCTCTTCTTTTGATTTTTCTTGTTCCTTTTCTTCCTCCTCTTCACAATCTATGTAAAATAATTTCTTCTCGTCACACTTATGACCTTTAGTGTATTTGCTATCACAACTATAACAAAGCCCTTTTGCTCTTTTTTCTTCCAATTGTTGTGGTGTCAACCTTGTAGGTTGTGGAAGGTTAGGGGAAAAAACACTTCCATCTTTATAGTTGTGAGTGGTAGGCTTCCTTGTGGCCATAATTTTGTTTTCCATTTTTCTTGCCAACTTGAATGCTTTCTCCAATGAATCAGGTTCCCAAAGGCGAACCTCATGTTGGATGTTATCCTTTAAATTCCCTATGAACACATAAATCATATGCTCCTCTAGAATATCTTTTACCTTTATATTCAATTTTTGGAAGTCCTCAATGTGCTCCATCATTGAACCCTTTTGTTTGATATTTATCAATTGGCTCAAAAAAGTGTTGCTTTTTGTATTCTCATAATGTGCTATCATTTCTTCCATAAAAATTGCCCAAGTGACAATTTGTTTATGAGAGCAAAGCCATCGATACCATGCAAAATGATTTGGTTCCAATTATAAAGTTTCAATGCGTACCTTTTGTTTGTTTTGCACATTATGGAGATCGAAATATTGCTCCATCTGTAGTATCCATGTTACGGGATCCTTGCCATCAAACTTCCTCATATCGATATTTGGAACATAGTGGGTCTTCAATCCATCGTTAGAGTCTATGAAATCATGATTAACATTTCTTTTGTTCTCCTCATGATTTTCCTTTACTACCCTTTCTCCATTAGTAAGCATTTCTTGTAGTAAATTTATCAAATCCGTCTTCAAATTTGCCTTCAAATCTTCCATGTTGCCTTTAAGTTTTTCTTCTATACCATCCATCTTAGCTTCCATGCTTGTCTTCAAATATTCCATGTTTCCTTTAAGTTTTTCTTCTATACCATCCATCTTAGCTTCCAAGCCTTCTTTAAACCATCCATCTTAGCTTCCATTACTTTTTGTGAGAGTGAATTTTGTTGCACTTGGTGTCGTAATTTTGATATATCATGTTGCATTTCTTCCTATTTTTCATGAGTCATGCTAGAGCTTTCAGGTTGCTCACTAGGTATTTCCATTTTCTTTCTTCGAGGCATCAATTAATGATAATAATGCTTCACTATGCCCTTTGAATTCCTTCAAACTAATTTTTCAAACCAAACTTATGCAAAATTAAAAAAAAAAACTACACACATCTTTTCACTTTGTAGGCGTTCGATATTGAATCTATTGTATCTCTATAATTTCGTATCTTCAAGGTCTGAAATTGAGTCCTGCAGTATCTCTCTGAGTCCTCTTTCCAACCCCGCAAGTCCGATCAATATTGGATTCTCCAAGGAATAGTTATGCTAAATCTCCCTCGATGACCTAATTATAGATTGGTTCAATAGAGCGAACTTGTTCGAAGTGCCACGTGTCACTGTTTCGACCTTAGGACCTTAGACTCATGTAGGTATGTTACTTCTTGTGGACATGTCTAAACTCCTTTTCTGGATGGTGTGGTGTCAGTTGAAATTAGGAGTGTGTTGTCAACATGGTCCAATGAAGGTGTTGTAGCAATGACACCTAACATGGTATCAACTAGTCGAAGGTGTTGTGACAAATAATGGTGGATGATATTGCAGCAGTAACAATTTGGACATTGCATTAACTTGGTAAATGGTAACATCAATTGGTTTTGTATCATATTGGTATTGTAGCAGCAACACCTGGTGGAGGGAGTTGCAACACCAATGCCTTATGGAAGGTGTTGCAACAATAGTTGTTGGTATAATGGAAGGTGATGCAAAAACAAGGGTTATGGCAATAAAATTGTATCCCCCCACCACCCCCCCTCGGCCCCCGACATCATGAGAAATTCTTGAGCATGCAGGTTCTTCTTGCATGTTGTAGTAACATAGGGTGTTGAAGCAACTTAAAGGTCTTGTAAATTTTATGAGCATGAACGATTTTTATGGATGTATGGATTCGTGAGCAGCATTCCCAACATAACCATCACAAAATCACTAATCCAATTGATGAGCCCCAGTATTGCAACAAGAATTTTGCAACTCCCAAGGATACCAACTTTAATTATCAACCCATGGTTTGTACAAAATTAAGAGGTATCGACACTATATGTGCAGCATACAATGTGTCCTTCCTTCACTACCATGTTGTAATGGAGTGAATGTAATCAAATTCTAAACTAATTGTAGAAATGGAAATGCTCTAAATGGAAACCTTAACCTATTGTAGGAAAGAAAATACAAGGAAATAAAACCTATTCTAATTTCATAAAGAAAATACGATGAAAGAAATATAAATCATTACATTTTAAATAGTTTAGATCCATTGACAGAGTTCATTAGATGTGGCAATCAAGAAAATCATCATTGTATTATCCATTCCATAAATTTGTCCATTAACCCAAATTGTTGAGATGTTTTGCAGGGGTAAAAAGGCAAGTCCTAAGTGGTGTTTATTCCTCCTCAACCATTGATTTAGATCCTAGGGGTTATGATTCAACCCTAAGGGACACAAACCAAGTTTTTTGAGCAAATCTGGGTAAGTATATACTAAAAGAGTGCTATAGGAAGTTACAGGTGTTGCACAAGAAGTTACAGATTTGCTACAGAAAGATATAATTCACCGAATGACCAAGTAAATCAAATCCAAATTGAATGGGAAGTTTATTTATTTATTAAATAGGATGTATTAGGTATCCATTCTGTTAGAGTCGGTCTAGTAGCCCTCCATCAGCGATCAAAACTCTTTGCATTTGCATAAATAGGTGTCTCATCAGTGTCATTCTTTGCATTCCGTTAGGCATGCCATAACCATGATGGAGGAGCTGGTGTCTTTGTCCCCCTCTTGGCACTGCTGGATCAAGTTGTTTTAGTCATTAAACTGTTCAAGGTTACTTGTCTTTGTCTTTAGGTCAAAATTTTTAGGTCTAGGGTTGAGGTCAAATTTGTTTTCAAGGTCATGTCTCTGAAGGTCAATAAGTGCCCAACAAGCCAGAGGGATGATTTTCAAAGTGTTTCTTCGAAAAATTTCATCTTGTACAGTTAATTTTCACCTTGGATTTAAAAACCCTGTTTTTAAAGCCAAGGCAATTTCTCAAAATTTTGTAAAAATTGTAAAAATTCAAAATGATTCAAAGTACAGCATGTAACCCTAGCTCCCTTGTCAAGATCCCTCAGATGCTATCCCTGCAAAAATTATCAAAGAAAAGCATCAAATCAATCAATTTCAGGACAAAAGGAAACCAAAAAGTCAAGTTTATAAAGTGTCATGAAAAAACATTATAAAGTGGGTTATGACATGAAATTAATTCAAACAAGGCTATAAAACCCTAATCTCCCTCCATCAAGCCTCATTGTGCATTCAAGTGATAGATCAATTGTTTCCAAGAGAGTTTGAGCGAATTGTGTGAGTTGGGAAGGCGCGCGACCCGTCAGGCGCCCTGTACCAGTGTTAAGTTATAACGCGCGTGACCCGTTGAAGGCGCGCGACCCGTTGGGTGAGGCGCGCGACCCATCAACACTCTCTCTGCCAAAACCGCCAGTAAACTTGCCAAGGAACCACAAATTGCCAAATTTTGCAAGGTAGGCCCTCCATCATAAAAAATTATTGCTTGCTACAGTTCAAGAAGGTCATGATTGTATTTGCAAAAGTCTCCATTAGCAAGTGAAAGTCTCCATTGTGCTTTTGGTTTGAAGTTGTCAAATTGCTAAGGTTTTATATGCTGTTTTGAGGTATCCCATTGTTCTCATTTTTTTTTTTCCATCTCCCAGTTCATATTCCTTATCATTCTATGTAAATTTCCCTTCCAAATATGTGAAGAGCCTTAAACCCTACCCCTCTTCCCAAGAAATCAAAAAATTACACCCTAACCCTACCTCTCATAATATCCTTGTAAATCAAATTGTATAATGATGTATATGCAATAATTCTTCCCCTAAACTCCCTGTTTTATTATTATTCCCGTTTTCCCTTTAAAGTATCCCTCCCCTAACATTTCCCTCGTGCTCCTTGTCCCCTTGAAACAGCATTCTAATCAGCAGTTTACAAAGCAGAAACAGCAGTATATTTCAGCCACTTTGCTCCTAAAACAATGTCAGAAACCGAAACCAATTATGCGCAAAGTGATGACCATGCGTCAGCTTCAGAGTTTGAGGTACAGAGGAGGCCTCACAAGGGTGGAAAGGGCGGTCATCATAGGAGAGAGGAGCCCACCTCTTTGACAGATTTGCAGGCTTGTCCAATGGCAGTATCATGCTTCTGTTATATGTCTTGCTATGAGTTTTGCGAGAGGATCTCTCGGATTCAGCATCACAGGGAGTTGGCTCGCTTATTTGTTTTGCATTTGCATGATGGACATGTGAACCTTGCCGGGGTGGATTTTACATTGACACCCGAGATGATTGCTCAAGCCACAGGAATACCTAATGTCGGAGAGGTGTGGAATAAGCGCAAGATGTTGGACAGTGTTCAGTATGAGCCTTTCATTAGACCTGCATTCATGAGACACTTGACGGGTGTATTTCCCTTCAGATTTCTGAGGAGTAAGTATGCCCCCATGATGAAGCTTATCATGCTCTATTTCACCTGTGAGGGCAGATTTTCAAAGGTATATTCGTACCATATTCACCTGTTGATGCATTTCACATGGGTACGGATGATGAACATCCCTGTTTTCTTGTGCCGGAACATTGAGAGGATGGTGCCCTTGATGCAGAGGAAGAGCCCAGCACAGCAGTATAGGAGTCTCTACCATTATGGTTTGATTCAGCTTGTGGTCATACATCAGTTCGCTCAGCAGGGCATCCCATGGGAGGAGTTTATCTCTCGTGAGCTTTTCACAGCACCACCACCACCACATCCTGAGGTTGTTCACGAGGAGGGAGGACCATCACAGCAGCATGACACCCCCGTGACTAGATATGTCAGCTCTTCTCCATTGGTCACTTATCAGAGAGGCCAAAGGGCTTTATTTGCAGCAGCTCGGCGAGTATTTTCTCCACAGCAGGTGGAAGGGGTCTCGCCTTCTTCATCAGCTCAGCGAGTGCTATCTCCACATCAGGTGGAAGGGGCCTCGCCTTCTTCAACAGCACATGCAGCACAGAGGGGCAAGCAGCCCATGATCGAGGAGGGAATGACCGGTGATCCCGACATTGATATCATTGATCTTGATACCCGCTCTCCTACCACGGAGCTTCATGAGGTCATTCAGCAAAAGGAGGCCAAGAACCGCTTGTTGCAGCAGAAGTTAGAGATGGCACAGTGGAGGATCACCTATTTAGAGCAGCGCAACAAGCAGTTGGAGGATGAGCAAACTCTTGATGAGTTGTGGAGGATTCGTAGTGACCGCAACTTGAATCGAAGAAGACCCGGTGATTTAGTACCCGTTGAGCGAGAGTCTATGCTTATCCGGCTCAATGCTCATTTGGAGAGGATGTTGGCCAAGGCCAACCAAGATAAGAAATTGCTTAGAAACATGAAGAATCATTATTGGGCAAGGATGCACGTGTGCAAGGCGAAGATGAAAGTGCTCCAAAGGCGGTTGGCCAAAGCACAAAAACGAAGAAAAAGGTCCGACCCCCTCCACATCTTGGCCGAGGCTTCCTTGAAGGAGCATGGCACTAAATAGCTCAGCCCTAGCACAAATTCCAAGAAATTTTGAGCATTTTGGGTCATTTTTTGTTTTTTCAGGCAAAAAACAGGTTTTGTCCCCTCAACGGGTCTCACCCCCCGCGCGACCCTTTCATTTGGCTACTCCGTTCCGGGAAAACTCAGCATTTCTGGATTTTCCATGAAAATTTACACATGCTCATCCATTTCCAAGAGATTTTATGAAGATTTGGGCCTCCAGAAAGTCAAAAAACAAGCAAAAAATGACTTTCTGCCACATTTTTGACACACAGAAACCAGTCTTGGGAGATTGCAATTTTGGAGGGGCAAATGACAACCAAATTCAGAAATTCCAGTTGGGTTGAAAAGTAGACTCACAGACCTTTCCAACAAGCCTACGCTTGCCTCATTTGGACACTTGGAAGTTCCCCAAAAGTGCTCTCAAAGGCGCGCGACCCGTCAGGATTTGGCGCGCGACCCGTCAGGCAAATTGCTCAGGATTTCAGCCTACAGCTCAGCAAAACGCAGTTTTGACTGTGTTTGACTTTTTGGAGTTGATTTTTATCCTCCTTGTTGTAAATGATGTAATTTTATGACACTTTTACACTTATGTATCTCTTCTAGAAGATTCATTCATGAGATAGGTGAACATTTAATGAATGAATTGGTTTCCTAGCTTATAGAGACAAGTTGTTTTGACTGCCTAGATTTTAGTGCTCAGTTTAGAATTGGTTGAAACAGCTCCTAGAAGGATGAGCTCGACCCCTAGAGGCAAGGGAAGAGGTTGGCTTGCCTATATTATGTATTTTCTTAGTCATTTTCAGAGGTTGGAGAGGTTGGACTCTTGAGGGATAAGCTCTATTGTATTACTCATTGTATCTCAGCAATTTTTGGGAAAGGAAGACCACGGTTTTGCAGTCCTTTTTGGGATTCTTGTGGTCACATGTATTGATGGTGTGTTTCTCTTTGTACTTGTAAGTGTGTTATGTGAATCATTTCCTTACTTTTCTTTCTGCAAATTAGGCAAATGAAGTGTTAAAGTAGAATTCATGACTGTCATGCTCTGCTTTTAAGTTTGCTTAATATCAATGTTTTCAACTGTTTAAGGGGAATTCAAGGTTATTGCTTGCTCTCCTTAACTCCTCACCAGTCATTCTCATCCATCCATCTCTATCAAAGGCATCAATAATGTTTCCTACCTCGCCCCAAAGAACTCCCTGCGAAAACTGTGTCCAATCCCCGCACCCAAAATTGCCATTACCCAATTTTCCACCAAAACTTTAAAAATCCCAAATTTAAACCTCTTGATCAGTTTACTAGCCTAAAATCAGTGTTTTCCTATTGGTCATCTCGCCCATTGAAGATCTTTACTGAGATAGACAGGAGAGAGCCCTCTCCTGCCCCGTAGGGCTAGCTACGAGGCTAAGTGGTTTGATGTTGCCTTGAAGTTTACCTTTCTCAGCCTGAGGTGAAATTTCAAGCGCTAACATATTGGCGACCATACTGGGGAGAACAAACTTGTCTGTTGACTGATGTGTTTGTTTCGTAAGTCTTAGACGGAGCCTGAAGTTATGCCAGGTAGCCTTTGAAACGCTTTTGCTTTGCATAAGCGGAAGTAGATAAAAGTTGCTTCAGTCCATCTCCGTGAGCTTGTGAATACAGCACTTCATTTGCATTTTACCCCAGTACATGTATCAAGTTCAGATCTAATTGTTGATAGTGGACAACGATCAGACACTGACAAGGCTGAAATCATTCACCTGGCGACTCTTTTCACTGAAGAATCCAGCAACCTGTGCTTCATGATGACTTCACTGCAGAGAGATCAATAGCTTTGAGATTTTCAAGATGGATCGGATTGCAAGAAGATATGCTCCCTTGAGTCGAGATCACATCCCCGGTTTTCCAAATAAAATTCCGAAGGTAGATTGGTCAAGGAATATGCCTACATTTAATGATGATGGTAAGAAGGATGTTGCTCATCATCTAGTTAGATTTCATATGCATATTCGCAAGTTGAAGGTGGATTTTCCTGAAGATTGCTTGATGAAGATATTCCTGGCCACTTTGGAAGGTAAAGCCCAATCATGGTATGAAAGTTTGCCACCTGCTTGTATTTACTGTTTAAAGGATTTTCATGCTATGTTCATTGAACGATATAAGGACTCTTATCCATCATTAAATTTAGTTCAAGACTGTTGCAAGCATGCTTATAGTTTTATTGAAAACCTTGAGAAATATTATGAAGATGATAATTTTATGGACGTTGAGATTATGGAGGCTCTGTATGAGAATCCATTTCAGCAGCACACAGAAATCTTAGGGGATACTTGTCAAGATCAGCAGGCTGAAGATTTCCATATGGTTGAAAATGAGGAAAGAGAAAATGTTGTTTCGGATCTATCCATAGAAGAAGATAGCATGCAGGTAACGCAGGAAAGTAATGTTCCAATCTCAGAAAGTGATGATGATAAATCAGATCGGGAGATAAATTGTGATGAGGCAAAACATGTTGTTCCGGATCTCATAAAAGAGAGTTGTATTGTCGCGGCTGCCTCAAATGAAGAAAATGGAGTAGCAGACCTAAATGCTCTCATCTCACCAGCACTAGATCTTCATGAGGAGGTAGTTCCTTGCCTCTGTGAAAAACAAGACAAGATCTTCGTTCAAGTAAGTGAAAAGGTTTCTCTGGATGAATCTATGATAGCTGATAGAAATGTTAGTGTTGGGTTTTACGAAACATCTGAAATTTCTTTTCTCATGATTGATGAATGTAATGAGAATTTGGCTATCATATCATATGAGGATGATTTACCATATATTCAAACTACAGAAGATCAGACCATTCAGGATTCCATTTCAGATTCTTCCTCATATGTCTCATGTTTTGAAATGTTATTTCAAGAGGAGATCTGCTCATCTACTTGTTCAGAATTTTTTGAGGACCAGGAACATACTCTTTCTGAAGCACATGATGAAGGCAGATCAGAATTTGAAACAAAGGATACCTTGTTCTTTCAGCAGGAGGTGGCAATGTCAAGTCTTCATGTTTTCCGGGATCCAATGGCAGATTTGTTACAGTCAGCAGTGAAAGTGATTATTGTTGTGTTCAGTGATGAAGGAGAATATGGTCAACTATGTTTTTGGATGCCCAGTGATAGGTTTGTACTGTTGACCATAAGATCAAATCAGGAGAATCAATCAAGAAGGCATCTGCTTGATTGGTTGCATTGGCATTTTGATATAGTTTTATGTATATTGTCTTGTAAGAAACACAGGTAGTTGTCATCATGATTTCAAATCTTGATGGACTGTTGCCCTTCAATAAGCTTTGTAAGTTCTTGTTTTCGTTAAGTCAGTCATGAGTCATTTATGAGTCAGTTTTCAGTCATGTTGGTTTCATAATTGAGTCGGTTTGAATCAAGTTTCAGTCAATAAATGAGTCAAAGTCTTGTATTGTTTGTCAAATAATGACTCCATTGCCCAATGATTATAAGGCACTGGTCTGCTCTCCCAGAGGTCTAAGGTTCTTGGTACCTCCAAGGAGCTACCATCCCCATTGGAGCCAATGTTAGAGTCGTTCTAGTAGCCCTCCATCAGCGATCAAAACTCTTTGCATTTGCATAAATAGGTGTCTCATCAGTGTCATTCTTTGCATTCCGTTAGGCATGCCATAACCATGATGGAGGAGCTGGTGTCTTTGTCCCCCTCTTGGCACTGCTGGATCAAGTTGTTTTAGTCATTAAACTGTTCAAGGTTACTTGTCTTTGTCTTTAGGTCAAAATTTTTAGGTCTAGGGTTGAGGTCAAATTTGTTTTCAAGGTCATGTCTCTGAAGGTCAATAAGTGCCCAGCAAGCCAAAGGGATGATTTTCAAAGTGTTTCTTCGAAAAATTTCATCTTGTACAGTTAATTTTCACCTTGGATTTAAAAACCCTGTTTTTAAAGCCAAGGTCATTTCTCAAAATTTTGTAAAAATTGTAAAAATTCAAAATGATTCAAAGGACAGCATGTAACCCTGGCTCCCTTGTCAAGATCCCTCAGATGCTATCCCTGCAAAAATTATCAAAGAAAAGCATCAAATCAATCAATTTCAGGACAAAAGGAAACCAAAAATTCAAGTTTATAAAGTGTCATGAAAAAAAATTATAAAGTGGGTTATGACATGAAATTAATTCAAACAAGGCTATAAAAGCCCTAATCTCCCTCCATCAAGCCTCATTGTGCATTCAAGTGATAGAGCAATTGTTTCCAAGAGAGTTTGAGAGAATTGTGTGAGTTGGGAAGGCGCGCGACCCGTTGAACCAGGCGCGCGACCCGTCAGGCGCCCTGTACCAGTGTTAAGTTATAACGCGCGCGACCCGTTGAAGGCGCACAACCCGTTGGGTAAGGCGCGCGACCCATCAGCACTCTCTCTGCCAAAACCGCCAGCAAACTTGCCAAGGAACCACAAATTGCCAAATTTTGCAAGGTAGGCCCTCCATCATAAAAAATTATTGCTTGCTACAGTTCAAGAAGGTCATGATTGTATTTGCAAAAGTCTCCATTAGCAAGTGAAAGTCTCCATTGTGCTTTTGGTTTGAAGTTGTCAAATTGCTAGAGTTTTATATGTTATTTTGAGGTATCCCATTGTTCTCATTTTTTTTTTCCATCTCCCAGTTCATATTCCTTATCATTCTATGTAAATTTCCCTTCCAAATATGTGAAGAGCCTTAAACCCTACCCCTCTTCCCAAGAAATCAAAAAATTACACCCTAACCCTACCTCTCATAATATCCTTGTAAATCAAATTGTATAATGATGTATATGCAATAATTCTTCCCCTAAACTCCCTGTTTTATTATTATTCCCGTTTTCCCTTTAAAGTATCACTCCCCTAACATTTCCCTCGTGCTCCTTGTCCCCTTGAAACAGCATTCTAATCAGCAGTTTACAAAGCAGAAACAGCAGTATATTTCAGCCACTTTGCTCCTAAAACAATGTCAGAAACCGAAACCAATTATGCGCAAAGTGATGACCATGCGTCAGCTTCAGAGTTTGAGGTACAGAGGAGGCCTCACAAGGGTGGAAAGGGCGGTCATCATAGGAGAGAGGAGCCCACCTCTTTGACAGATTTGCAGGCTTGTCCAATGGCAGTATCATGCTTCAGTTATATGTCTTGCTATGAGTTTTGCGAGAGGATCTCTCGGATCCAGCATCACAGGGAGTTGGCTCGCTTATTTGTTTTGCATTTGCATGATGGACATGTGAACCTTGCCGGGGTGGATTTTACATTGACACCCGAGATGATTGCTCAAGCCACAGGAATACCTAATGTCGGAGAGGTGTGGAATAAGCGCAAGATGTTGGACAGTGTTCAGTATGAGCCTTTCATTAGACCTGCATTCATGAGACACTTGACGGGTGTATTTCCCTTCAGATTTCTGAGGAGTGAGTATGCCCCCATGATGAAGCTTATCATGCTCTATTTCACCTGTGAGGGCAGATTTTCACAGGTATATTCGTACCATATTCGCCTGTTGATGCATTTCACACGGGTACGGATGATGAACATCGCTGTTTTCTTGTGCCGGAACATTGAGAGGATGGTGCCCTTGATGCAGAGGAAGAGCCCAGCACAGCAGTATAGGAGTCTCTATCATTATGGTTTGATTCAGCTTGTGGTCATACATCAGTTGGCTCAGCAGGGCATCCCATGGGAGGAGTTTATCTCTCGTGAGCTTTTCACAGCACCACCACCACCACATCCTGAGGTTGTTCACGAGGAGGGAGGACCATCACAGCAGCATGACACCCCCGTGACTAGATATGTCAGCTCTTCTCCATTGGTCACTTATTAGAGAGGCCAAAGGGCTTTATTTGCAGCAGCTCGGCGAGTATTTTCTCCACAGCAGGTGGAAGGGGTCTCGCCTTCTTCATCAGCTCAGCGAGTGCTATCTCCACATCAGGTGGAAGGGGCCTCACCTTCTTCAGCAGCACAGGCAGCACAAAGGGGCAAGCAGCCCATGATCAAGGAGGGAATGACCGGTGATCCCGACATTGATATCATTGATCTTGATACCCGCTCTCCTACCACGGAGCTTCATGAGGTCATTCAGCAAAAGGAGGCCGAGAACCGCTTGTTGCAGCAGAAGTTAGAGATGGCATAGTGGAGGATCACCTATTTAGAGCAGCGCAACAAGCAGTTGGAGGATGAGCAAACTCTTGATGAGTTGTGGAGGATTCGTAGTGACCGCAACTTGAATCGAAGAAGACCCGGTGATTTAGTACCCGTTGAGCGAGAGTCTATAATTATCCGGCTCAATGCTCATTTGGAGAGGATGTTGGCCAAGGCCAACCAAGATAAGAAATTGCTTAGAAACATGAAGAATCATTATTGGGCACGGATGCACGTGTGCAAGGCGAAGATGAAAGTGCTCCAAAGGCGGTTGGCCAAAGCACAAAAACGAAGAAAAAGGTCCGACCCCCTCCACATCTTGGCCGAGGCTTCCTTGAAGGAGCATGGCACTAAATAGCTCAGCCCCAGCACAAATTCCAAGAATTTTTGAGAATTTTGGGTCATTTTTGGTTTTTTCAGGCAAAAAACAGGTTTTGTCCCCTCAACGGGTCTCACCCCCCGCGCGACCCTTTCATTTGGCTACTCCGTTCCGGGAAAACTCAGCATTTCTGGATTTTTCATGAAAATTTACACATGCTCACCCATTGCCAAGAGATTTTATGAAGTTTTGGGCCTCCAGAAAGTCAAAAAACAAGCAAAAAATGACTTTCTGCCACATTTTTGACACACAGAAAGCAGTCTTGGGAGACTGCAATTTTGGAGGGGCAAATGACAACCAAATTCAGAAATTCCAATTGGGTTGAAAAGTAGACTCCCAGACCTTTCCAACAAGCCTACGCTTGCCTCATTTGGACACCTGGAAGTGCCCCAAAAGTGCTCTCAAATTCGCGCGACCCGTCAGGATTTGGCGCGCGACCCGTCAGGCAAATTGCTCAGGATTTCAGCCTACAGCTCAGCAAAACGCAGTTTTGACTGTGTTTGACTTTTTGGAGTTGATTTTTATCCTCCTTGTTGTAAATGATGTAATTTTATGACACTTTTACACTTATGTATCTCTTCTAGAAGATTCATTCATGAGATAGGTGAACATTTAATGAATGAATTGGTTTCATAGCTTATAGAGACAAGTTGTTTTGACTGCCTAGATTTTAGTGCTCAGTTTAGAATTGGTTGAAACAGCTCCTAGAAGGATGAGCTCGACCCCTAGAGGCAAGGGAAGAGGTTGGCTTGCCTATATTATGTATTTTCTTAGTCATTTTCAGAGGTTGGAGAGGTTGGACTCTTGAGGGATAAGCTCTATTGTATTACTCATTGTATCTCAGCAATTTTTGGCAAAGGAAGACCAGGGTTTTGCAGTCCTTTTTGGGATTCTTGTGGTCACATGTATTGATGGTGTGTTTCTCTTTGTACTTGTAAGTGTGTTATGTGAATCATTTCCTTACTTTTCTTTCTGCAAATTAGGCAAATGAAGTGTTAAAGTAGAATTCATGACTGTCATGCTCTGCTTTTAAGTTTGCTTAATATCAATGTTTTCAATTGTTTAAGGGGAATTCAAGGTTATTGCTTGCTCTCCTTAACTCCTCACCAGTCATTCTCATCCATCCATCTCTATCAAAGGCATCAATACTGTTTCCTACCTCGCCCCAAAGAACTCCCTGCGAAAACTGTGTCCAATCCCCGCACCCAAAATTGCCATTCCCCAATTTTCCACCAAAACTTTAAAAATCCCAAATTTAAACCTCTTGATCAGTTTACTAGCCTAAAATCAGTGTTTTCCTATTGGTCATCTCGCCCATTGAAGATCTTTACTGAGATAGACCGGAGAGAGCCCTCTCCTGCCCCGTAGGGCTAGCTACGAGGCTAAGTGGTTTGATGTTGCCTTGAAGTTTACCTTTCTCAGCCTGAGGTGAAATTTCAAGCGCTAACATATTGGCGACCATACTGGGGAGAACAAACTTGTCTTTTGATTGATGTGTTTGTTTCATAAGTCTTAGACGGAGCCTGAAGTTATGCCAGGTAGCCTTCGAAACACTTTTGCTTTGCATAAGCGGAAGTAGATAAACGTTGCTTCAGTCCATCTCCGTGAGCTTGTGAATACAGCACTTCATTTGCATTTTACCCCAGTACATGTATCAAGTTCAGATCTAATTGTTGATAGTGGACAACGATCAGACACTGACAAGGCTGAAATCATTCACCTGGCGACTCTTTTCACTGAAGAATTCAACAACCTGTGCTTCATGATGACTTCACTGCAGAGAGATCAATAGCTTTGAGATTTTCAAGATGGATCGGATTGCAAGAAGATATGCTCCCTTGAGTCGAGATCACATCCCCGGTTTTCCAAATAAAATTTCGAAGGTAGATTGGTCAAGGAATCTGCCTACATTTAATGATGATGGTAAGAATGATGATGGTAAGAAGGATGCTGCTCTTCATCTAGTTAGATTTAATATGCATATTCGCAAGTTGAAGGTGGATTTTCCTGAAGATTGCTTGATGAAGATATTCCTGGCCACTTTGGAAGGTAAAGCCCAATCATGGTATGAAAGTTTGCCGCCTGCTTGTATTTACTGTTTAAAGGATTTTCATGTTATGTTCATTGAACAATATAAGGACTCTTATCCATCATTAAATTTAGTTCAAGACTGTTGCAAGCATGCTTATAGTTTTATTGAAAACCTTGAGAAATATTATGAAGATGATAATTTTATGGACGTTGAGATTTTGGAGGCTCTGTATGAGAATCCATTTCAGCAGCACACAGAAATCTTAGGGGATACTTGTCAAGATCAGCAGGCTGAAGATTTCCATATGGTTGAAAATGAGGAAAGAGCAAATGTTGTTTCGGATATGTCCATAGAAGAAGACAGCATGCAGGTAACGCAGGAAAGTAATGTTCCAATCTCAGAAAGTGATGATGATAAATCCGATCGGGAGATAAATTGTGATGAGGCAAAACATGTTGTTCCGGATCTCATAAAAGAGAGTTGTATTGTCGCGGCTGCCTCAAATGAAGAAAATGGAGTAACAGACCTAAATGCTCTCATCTCACCAGCACTAGATCTTCATGAGGAGGTAGTTCCTTGCCTCTGTGAAAAACAAGACAAGATCTTCGTTCAAGTAAGTGAAAAGGTTTCTCTGGATGAATCTATGATAGCTGATAGAAATGTTAGTGTTGGGTTTTACGAAACATCTGAAATTTCTTTTCTCATGATTGATGAATGTAATGAGAATCTGGCTATCATATCATATGAGGATGATTTACCATATATTCAAACTACAAAAGATCAGACCATTCAGGATTCCATTTCAGATTCTTCCTCATATGTCTCATGTTTTGAAATGTTATTTCAAGAGGAGATCTGCTCATCTACTTGTTCAGAATTTTTTGAGGACCAGGAACATACTCTTTCTGAAGCACATGATGAAGGCAGATCAGAATTTGAAACAAAGGATACCTTGTTCTTTCAGCAGGAGGTGGCAATGTCAAGTCTTCATGTTTTCCAGGATCCAATGGCAGATTTGTTACAGTCAGCAGTGAAAGTGATTATTGTTGTGTTCAGTGATGAAGGAGAATATGGTCAACTATGTTTTTGGATGCCCAGTGATAGGTTTGTACTGTTGACCATAAGATCAAATCAGGAGAATCAATCAAGAAGGCATCTGCTTGATTGGTTGCATTGCCATTTTGATATAGTTTGATGTATATTGTCTTGTAAGAAACACAGGTAGTTGTCATCATGATTTCAAATCTTGATGGACTGTTGCCCTTCAATAAGCTTTGTAAGTTCTTGTTTTCGTTAAGTCAGTCATGAGTCATTTATGAGTCAGTTTTCAGTCATGTTGGTTTCATAATTGAGTCGGTTTGAATCAAGTTTCAGTCAATAAATGAGTCAAAGCCTTGTATTGTTTGTCAAATAATGACTCCATTGCCCAATGATTATAAGGCACTGGTCTGCTCTCCTAGAGGTCTAAGGTTCTTGGTACCTCCAAGGAACTACCATCCCCATTGGAGCCAATGTTAGAGTCGGTCTAGTAGCCCTCCATCAGCAATCAAAACTCTTTGCATTTGCATAAATAGGTGTCTCATCAGTGTCATTCTTTGCATTCCGTTAGGCATGCCATAACCATGATGGAGGAGCTGGTGTCTTTGTCCCCCTCTTGGCACTGTTGGATCAAGTTGTTTTAGTCATTAAACTGTTCAAGGTTACTTGTCTTTGTCTTTAGGTCAAAATTTTTAGGTCTAGGGTTGAGGTCAAATTTGTTTTCAAGGTCATGTCTCTGAAGGTCAATAAGTACCCAGCAAGCCAGAGGGATGATTTTCAAAGTGTTTCTTCGAAAAATTTCATCTTGTACAGTTAATTTTCACCTTGGATTTAAAAACCCTGTTTTTAAAGCCAAGGTCATTTCTCAAAATTTTGTAAAAATTGTAAAAATTCAAAATGATTCAAAGGACAGCATGTAACCCTGGCTCCCTTGTCAAGATCCCTCAGATGCTATCCCTGCAAAAATTATCAAAGAAAAGCATCAAATCAATCAATTTCAGGACAAAAGGAAACCAAAAAGTCAAGTTTATAAAGTTTCATGAAAAAACATTATAAAGTGGGTTATGACATGAAATTAATTCAAACAAGGCTATAAAAGCCCTAATCTCCCTCCATAAGCCTCATTGTGCATTCAAGTGATAGAGCAATTGTTTCCAAGAGAGTTTGAGCGAATTGTGTGAGTTGGGAAGGCGCGCGACCCGTTGAACCAGGCGCGCGACCCGTTGAAGGCGCGTGACCCGTTGGGTGAGGCGCGCGACCCATCAGCACTCTCTCTGCCAAAACCGCCAGCAAACTTGCCAAGGAACCACAAATTGCCAAATTTTGCAAGGTAGGCCCTCCATCATAAAAAATTATTGCTTGCTACAGTTCAAGAAGGTCATGATTGTATTTGCAAAAGTCTCCATTAGCAAGTGAAAGTCTCCATTGTGCTTTTGGTTTGAAGTTGTCAAATTGCTAGGGTTTTATATGTTGTTTTGAGGTATCCCATTGTTCTCATTTTTTTTTTCCATCTCCCAGTTCATATTCCTTATCATTCTATGTAAATTTCCCTTCCAAATATGTGAAGAGCCTTAAACCCTACCCCTCTTCCCAAGAAATCAAAAAATTACACCCTAACCCTACCTCTCATAATATCCTTGTAAATCAAATTGTATAATGATGTATATGCAATAATTCTTCCCCTAAACTCCCTGTTTTATTATTATTCCCGTTTTCCCTTTAAAGTATCCCTTCCCTAACATTTCCCTCGTGCTCCTTGTCCCCTTGAAACAACATTCTAATCAGCAGTTTACAAAGCAGAAATAGCAGTATATTTCAGCCACTTTGCTCCTAAAACAATGTCAGAAACCGAAACCAATTATGCGCAAAGTGATGACCATGCGTCAGCTTCAGAGTTTGAGGTACAGAGGAGGCCTCACAAGGGTGGAAAGGGCGGTCATCATAGGAGAGAGGAGCCCACCTCTTTGACAGATTTGCAGGCTTGTCCAATGGCAGTATCATGCTTCCGTTATATGTCTTGCTATGAGTTTTGCGAGAGGATCTCTCGGATTCAGCATCACAGGGAGTTGGCTCGCTTATTTGTTTTGCATTTGCATGATGGACATGTGAACCTTGCCGGGGTGGATTTTACATTGACACCTGAGATGATTGCTTAAGCCACAGGAATACCTAATGTCGGAGAGGTGTGGAATAAGTGAAAGATGTTGGATAGTGTTTAGTATGAGCCTTTCATTAGACCTGCATTCATGAGACACTTGACGGGTGTATTTCCCTTCAGATTTCTGAGGAGTGAGTATGCCCCCATGATGAAGCTTATCATGCTCTATTTCACGTGTGAGGGCTGATTTTCACAGGTATATTCGTACCATATTCGCCTGTTGATGCATTTCACACGGGTACGGATGATGAACATCGTTGTTTTCTTGTGCCGGAACATTGAGAGGATGGTGCCCTTGATGCAGAGGAAGAGCCCAGCACAGCAGTATAGGAGTCTCTATCATTATGGTTTGATTCAGCTTGTGGTCATACATCAGTTGGCTCAGCAGGGCATCCCATGGGAGGAGTTTATCTCTCGTGAGCTTTTCACAGCACCACCACCACCACATCCTGAGGTTGTTCACGAGGAGGGAGGACCATCACAGCAGCATGACACCCCCGTGACTAGATATGTCAGCTCTTCTCCATTAGTCACTTATCAGAGAGGCCAAAGGGCTTTATTTGCAGCAGCTCGGCGAGTATTTTCTCCACAGCAGGTGGAAGGGGTCTCGCCTTCTTCATCAGCTCAGTGAGTGCTATCTCCACATCAGGTGGAAGGGGCCTCGCCTTCTTCAGCAGCACAGGCAGCACAGAGGGGCAAGTAGCCCATGATCGAGGAGGGAATGACCGGTGATCCCGACATTGATATCATTGATCTTGATACCCGCTCTCCTACCACGGAGCTTCATGAGGTCATTCAGCAAAAGGAGGCCGAGAACCGCTTGTTGCAGCAGAAGTTAGAGATGGCACAGTGGAGGATCACCTATTTAGAGCAGCGCAACAAGCAGTTGGAGGATGAGCAAACTCTTGATGAGTTGTGGAGGATTCGTAGTGACCGCAACTTGAATCGAAGAAGACCCGGTGATTTAGTACCCGTTGAGCGAGAGTCTATGCTTATCCGGCTCAATGCTCATTTGGAGAGGCTATTGGCCAAGGCCAACCAAGATAAGAAATTGCTTAGAAACATAAAGAATCATTATTGGGCACGGATGCACGTGTGCAAGGCGAAGATGAAAGTGCTCCAAAGGCGGTTGGCCAAAGCACAAAAACGAAGAAAAAGGTCTGACCCCCTCCACATCTTGGCCGAGGCTTCCTTGAAGTTGCATGGCACTAAATAGCTCAGCCCCAGCACAAATTCCAAGAAATTTTGAGCATTTTGGGTCATTTTTGGTTTTTTCAGGCAAAAAACAGGTTTTGTCCCCTCAACAGGTCTCACCCCTCGCGCGACCCTTTCATTTGGCTACTTCGTTCCCGGAAAACTCAGCATTTCTGGATTTTCCATGAAATGTTACACATGCTCACCCATTGCCAAGAGATTTTATGAAGTTTTGGGCCTCCAGAAAGTCAAAAAACAAGCAAAAAATGACTTTCTGCCACATTTTTGACACACAGAAAGCAGTCTTGGGAGATTGCAATTTTGGAGGGGCAAATGACTACCAAATTCAGAAATTCCAGCTGGGTTGAAAAGTAGACTCAGGGACCTTTCCAACAAGCCTACGCTTGCCTCATTTGGACACCTGGAAGTCCCCCAAAAGTGCTCTCAAAGGCGCGCAACCCGTCAGGATTTGGCGCGCGACCCGTCAGGCAAATTGCTCAGGATTTCAGCCTACAGCTCAGCAAAACGCAGTTTTGACTGTGTTTGACTTTTTGGAGTTGATTTTTATCCTCCTTGTTGTAAATGATGTAATTTTATGACACTTTTACACTTATGTATCTCTTCTAGAAGATTCATTCATGAGATAGGTGAACATTTAATTAATGAATTGGTTTCCTAGCTTATAGAGACAAGTTGTTTTGACTGCCTAGATTTTAGTGCTCAGTTTAGAATTGGTTGAAACATCTCCTAGAAGGATGAGCTCGACCCCTAGAGGCAAGGGAAGAGGTTGGCGTGCCTATAATATGTATTTTCTTAGTCATTTTCAGAGGTTGGAGAGGTTGGACTCTTGAGGGATAAGCTCTATTGTATTACTCATTGTATCTCAGCAATTTTTGGGAAAGGAAGACCAGGGTTTTGCAGTCCTTTTTGGGATTCTTGTGGTCACATGTATTGATGGTGTGTTTCTCTTTGTACTTGTAAGTGTGTTATGTGAATCACTTCCTTACTTTTCTTTCTGCAAATTAGGCAAATGAAGTGTTAAAGTAGAATTCATGATTGTCATGCTCTGCTTTTAAGTTTGCTTAATATCAATGTTTTCAACTGTTTAAGGGGAATTCAAGGTTATTTCTTGCTCTCCTTAACTCCTCACCAGTCATTCTCATCCATCCATCTCTATCAAAGGCATCAATATTGTTTCCTACCTCACCCCAAAGAACTCCCTGCGAAAACTGTGTCCAATCCCCGCACCCAAAATTGCCATTCCCCAATTTTCCACCAAAACTTTAAAAATCCCAAATTTAAACCTCTTGATCAGTTTACTAGCCTAAAATCAGTGTTTTCCTATTGGTCATCTCGCCCATTGAAGATCTTTACTGATATAGACCGGAGAGAGCCCTCTCCTGCCCCGTAGGGCTAGCTACGAGGCTAAGTGGTTTGATGTTGCCTTGAAGTTTACCTTTCTCAGCCTGAGGTGAAATTTCAAGCGCTAACACATTCCAAGTGGAATCACTCAAAAATACCCTTGTTAATACATGGTAAAAAATACCAGAATAAATTTGCTTTTGGCTGGCTACGCTGCTGCTGTGAGCTCGTGACCTTGTCGCGCCCCTGCCTGTTGCGCTGCCTCCTGCAGCTGCCCTGCCTGGCAGCATGTTGTTGTCAAGCTCCCCTCCTACTGGTGGGCTCCCATCACGCTGACCCATTTCGTCCAGAGCTTGGCAGCCTTCTGCTGTTGAGCCTCCCTCTGCTAAATGTCTCATCAGCCGGGGGATGGCTTTTCTTCTCCGGATGGTGATCCAAATCAGGAAGTAGCTTTCGCCTCCTTAATCGCTGATCAGGGAATCCCACAATCCAAGCCAATAGCAAAAAAAATAGTTTAAAAACTTGACGAAATCCCCGAAATAGCTTTACCCCCCACTCTTCCTCGAAAAGCAGCCATTTCTCTGGCTGACCGGGGACTGATTGGGTAGTTCACAAGTCTATGGCCCTCCCCTAGAGCAATTCAAAAATGGGTTGAGAGAAACTGGAGCGCCAATATACAAGGGAAAATTGCGATCAGGTTCTGTGGAAGGGGATATTATACTTTTTTATTCGAATCTAAAGAAGATAGAAACCTGATCTTCAGGAATGGACCCTACTTCATGGATTCGTGAGGCCTTTACCTGAACATATGGTCTCTGGATTTCGATCCCGAGATGGACATACCAAATGCAGTGTCGGTTTGGGTAAGGTTGCCGCATCTCCCACTCCACTGCTGGGGAGATGATTCAGTCAAAGCAATAGGGAATGTTGTGGGAAAATATATTGACAGATGTGAACCAAAAGACAACATGCACGCTTGCGCCAGGATCTGCGTGGAAGTAGACTTGGGAAAAGGGCTACCGAAGGCAATCAAACTCAGGGTGGATCAGTGGACGCACATCCAGCAACTAGACTATGAGAAAATCCCCTTCAAATGCAAGGTATGTCACGAGTATGGCCATTTCGCTAATAGATGTAGCAAGCTTAAGAATGTAGAGACAACTGAGAATGCAGAAACTCAAGAAAATAACTGGGAACAAGTGAAAAGGAAGAAAACTAGTAACAAACAAAATACCCAGAACCCCCCTCAATCAAATGAAAACACTGCTACATCCTCTCATCCCCTCATCAACCCTGCTCCTCCGGTGGACCCCTCTCCTAATCCCTTCGAACTTCTTGAAGATGACCCCCCATCCCCCCACTCCCACCACATCCAAATGCTAATGCCAGTGCTTCCTCCCCTCCCCCCAGCTTCTCGCCTCCCCCACCTTCAATCGATAGAATCCTCACCAAAAACAAAATCAAAGAAACGACCAATACTTTGGAGCAGCCAAAAAAAGCCAGGAGGAAATCCAACAAGGAACTCAGAGATGAGGCTGCAACAAAGGACATGGCTATCGGAACTCAACAGCCTATGGACACCTTCTTGGGCAAACAAAAAGGGAGTGGGGAAAAACCGCAGTCAAAGGAAAAGGCGGGGAACCACCATAAATCAAGTAAATAATGATCTTGGTCTCTTGGAACAGCAGAGGGTTGGGTTCTGCCTTAAAACTCAATGCAACAAGAGATCTGATAAAGCAGGAACAGCCGGATGTCTTAATGATCCAAGAGACCAAAATAAATAACCGAGAATTTCAAAACTTGATAGCAACTCAAAAAAATTATGAAGGAATAGCAACAGATTCAAACGGGGCATCAGGAGGCATTGGAACATTGTGGAATAAATGGAACTGGAAAATAATCAGACAAAAACTCAACAACAACTGGGTGAGGATAGATCTAATGAAGAAAAACACAAATATCACATATATGGTTATAAATATATATTCACCGAATCATTATAGAGATAAAGCATTATGTTGGGAGTCTCTAAAAGAAGAGGTACAAGATGCCCAGATTGACAATCTAATAATGGGAGGGGACCTAAATCTGATCCGGAACATAGAGGAAAAGTTGGGAGGCAGATTCATAGGAGATCCGTCAAGAGTTTCCCTGGAGGACATTATTGCAAACCACAAGTTGCTGGACATCCATCCCAACAATGGAAAATTCACATGGAGCAACAAAAGAACGAGCATTCATAACATAAAAGAAAGACTTGATAGAATCTTGATCCAGGAGGATATTGCAGCAAATTTCTCCTCCATAAAGAGCAAAATCGTGCATGCCTCGGCCTCTGATCACAAGCCGGTTGTGCTCATTTTGGACAAATGGGAAAATCAGGGTCTGATCCCTTTTAAGTACAACAAAATTTGGGACAGTAAGGATGGCTTCAGGAATTTGATCAAAAAGAGCTGGGAAGAAGAGGTGTTGGGCTCCCCACAGTTTGTATGGGAGACTAAGCTTAAAAAGGTAAGAGAAAAAATTAAAACGTGGGCTAGAGAAGAAGCTGTGAAAGACAAGATTCGAAAATCAGAATTAAAAGACAAGCTGGAGAAATGGAACAAGGATAAGGAAAGTCAGCAAGACACTAAGCACGATAAAGCCCAGGAAGCAGAATTGTTTGCGGCTCTATATCAGCAAAATAGACATGAAGAGGAGGAACTTAGACAAAAATCCAGATGTCTTTGGATCCAAGCTAGGGACAAGAACTCAGCCTTCTTCCACAACAACCTTAAGATTCGCCGAGCAGGCAACCAAATCGACAATATCCATGTGGCAGGGCAGGAAATCAAGGGGAAAGAGGAAATAAAAGAAGCAGCATTTCACCACTTTAAATCCCTCCTCACAACCGAGGAACAGCAAGTGGACAGCACTGATTTTCTTCATCAAATAAGCAGCAAAGTCACCGATCAGCAAAATAATGAGCTCGAAAAGGAGGTAACAGTGGAAGAAATAAGGGATGTTGTTTGGAGCATGCATCCGGAAAAAGCTCCAGGCCCCGACGGATTCACCATAGCCTTTTTTAAGAGCCACTGGGAGACAATCCAAAAATATCTGGTACGTATGATCAAGAATGTTTTCAAAAAGCACAAACTGGGAGAAAATACAAAAACTTCACACCTAGCCCTTATCCCCAAGGAGCCAAATCCAGCCTCCTTTGACAGATTCAAGCCAATTTCTCTATGCAACTCTTCATATAAAATCATTACCAAGATTTTGGCAAACCAGCTAAAAAAGATCCTTCCTTGTATCATTTCAGAAAACCAAGGGGGCTTTGTCCCAAAAAGACAAATAACTGATAATGTAATCCTCATTCAAGAAGCCATACACAGCAGTGTCCAAAACAACGAAAGAGGAATGGTTATAAAATTGGATATGGCTAACGCTTTTGATCGTGTTTGCCATCGTTTTCTTGCTGCAGTTTTACAAAAGTTTGGCATCTCAGACAAGTTCATTCAAATCATTGAAGCATGTATTTCCAACCCATGGATTGCACCGTTGATTAATGGACGTCCCTGTAGATACTTTCGCAGCTCTAGAGGGCTGAGGCAGGGATGCCCACTCTCTCCCTTCTTGTATATAATTATGGCGGAATCTTTAAGCATTCAGCTGGAAAATCAATGTTTGAGAAGAGAGATTACAGGTATAAGAATCGCTCGGGGTGTCAAAGAAATTAACCATTCTCTTTTCGCCGATGACACCCTTTTGATTGGGGGAGCATCCAGTATAATTGCTAGAAGGTTCAAAAAGGTGTTAGATGATTTTCTAGCTGCCTCGGGAGGTATTTTGAATAATAGTAAATGCAGAATATACACCTGGAATGTGCCAAACAACATCATGCAAAGGATTTCCCAAATTCTGGAAATTCCAGTTCAGCAAAATTGGAGCCACTTTATATATTTGGGTTTACCTTTGGCCAAAGAAGGGATTAAGACAGAGACTTGGAACAAACAAATTGAGAAAGTAAGAGGGAAAATCCAAAGTTGGGGAATGATGTGGTTAAACTTGGCTGGTAGAACTATCTTAATTAAAGCACTCCTTTCGGCGCTGCCTATCTATCAGTTTGCTTTAATTTTGGCTCCTGCTAGCATACATAAACAAATGGAGCTCATCATCAGAGGCTTCCTTTGGTGGGGGGGGAGACAGGACTCCAAGAAGTTCAGCTTGGTTCGATGGGATCAAGTCACCCTTCCTTTCAAATATGGAGGCATCTCCATCCGTCTCCCAAATCTAACAAACAAAGCTCTTGGTATAAAGCTAGTCTGGCGCATGCTTACTGGTCAGGATCAGTGGTGGGGAGAAGCCTTGGCCAGTAAATACCTCAACGGCCAGAGGTCTTTGTTGATTAATGGTCTGATCCCGGACCACCCTTGCACTCAAATATGGAGACTTATCAAAAAATCCATCCTCCACATAAAATATCACTTCTCAAATAATCCTAGAAATGGTGAAAACACCTCCATCTGGAACGACAGAATCATGGGAGTAGCCCCGTTAAAAGAACACCACAATTTGAATGACCTTCATGACTGGATGGAGGAGAAGGGCATATCTTCCCTATCCTCGATTTCAGAGTGGAACCAAGATAGATGGACAGCTTGGAAAAGACCACCTCTTCCAAGTCGTCTTGCTGATCAGTGGGAAGATTTGAAGGCACTTTTATATGGCTCAGCTCCGATAAACAAACAGAACAAGGATACTTATATTTGGGATCCCAGTGGAGGGGACTACTCTATCAAATCTGGTTATAACTTCCTCCGCAATTATAACAACCTCGACAAGTGGAACCTCTGGACTGCTGTGTGGAAGAATGCCTCTCTTCCTAAAGTCAAATTCTTCATTTGGACACTATTAAAAGGGAGGATTCTTACTGCTGAGAATTTGAGGAAAAAGGGCATCCATGGGCCGTCAATGTGTGTTCTTTGCCTAGCCGAAGAAGAGAGCTCCCAACATCTTTTCTTGAATTGCCACATAGCCAGACAGTGTTGGAAACAGGTTATCAGTCCCCTGGAAATGAATACTAATTCAATTGCGCAGTTGTCTCCATTATTTAAAAATTGGGCACACAATTATCCTAATGCAAAACGAAATAAGGCAGCCATCTTAACTGTTTGGAAGTGCCTTCCCCTCACTCTGTGCTGGCATATCTGGCTGGCCAGGAATAAGTGCATCTTCAAGGGGAAAAAACCTAGCACATGGACCATTCTTGCCAAAACTTGGGCTCAATTAGCAGAAATATCCAACGCCAAAAGTATGCCTCCCCCTGATCAATCCAACTGGACACATACAAAAAAAGAATGGTACAATAAAATCCCTCTGAATGGCCTAACTAGAAATTATATTCCAAAGAATGTTGGTTACAAACAAGCAAATTGGAAGCTACGGGGAAGTGAAAGGGAAGTTGAGGAATGGATCAAAAACCAAAAAAAATTCAAACTCTTTTTTGATGGTGCTTCAAAGAACAACCCCGGAAGAGCTGGGGCGGGTGGACTAATCCAGGATCAGCAAGGTGAAACAATTATAACTTTTGAGTGGGGGCTTGGGACGCTGTCAAACAACAGAGCAAAGGCTTATGGCTTGTTAATGGGAACCAGCCTCCTCACAAAGCTCCAAGCCAAAGATCCCATTATTATAGGAGACTCTGTTATTATAATAGCAGCAATGGATTCTGGAAGAGACTTTAAAAACTTAGCCTTGAATAAGTTAAAGCAGAGAATAAATGAAAACATCAACCTGTTAGGGAAAGTGGTCTATAAACATGTTCTAAGAGTTCACAATCAGGCAGCAGATGCCTTAGCTAACAAGGCAGTGGACAGAGAGGTTGGGACAGCCAAAGAAAATAATGTTGTCTACGAAAAATCAATTCCATAACCAGTTTGCGGGGATGATACAGCCCAAAACAAAAGAAAAGCATCGGGATAGTCAGCATTCATGGGAAAAAAGGAAGTGCAGCATTATTCAGCTCCAAATTACGAACTCCAAGCAGATGACAGTCACAGATATCAAAGGAAATCTGCCTAGATCAGAGAAGAAAATCGTCCTCGTTCAGAGCAGTATACAGAGGATCCGCATGATTAAAAAAAATCGTCCTCACGACAAGAAAGAAGTGGGCATCAGTCGTATCAAGTGTAGGAGAATCAGCTATGACTCAGATCGCAAGGTTTCAACCATCAGAAGGAATCACGAGGATTTCCACTTCAACTCCTATAAGAAGCAACCCGGGATAGGGATGCTTCACTTGAAGAAGTTTCTCAGTAGCGCGCGCAGAACTTGTTGTAGTGTTCATTGCTGGAGGTGTCCAAGGAGCAATAGCTTCTCATCTTCCCATCTGTAGAGGTATCACTGTCTCAAATATTTGTCTTTGTTATTTTTATGCTAACTCCTGGCCTGTCACTATGGTTCAGCTTTCGCTAAGGGCTTTACAAGTTTTTTCAGTGGCGACAATCTGTTCCACGCTGGTTTTTACCTCTACCTGCCTCCAGATCTTCACTCATCCTCTCTGTTTCTCTCCTCCTTCAGTGCCAAAAGTCTTTGTCCCCTCTTTCAAACTGATTCTTCCACGTTGTTTCACCTTTCCTCCCAATAGTCTTCTCTCCTACGGGCATCTGCACCAGCCAGCCTTTAGAATAAACCTGCTTCCCAAGCACTACCTGATCTACAGCAGACCTCTGTCCAATAGGAAATTTTCAAATATTACCTTCAGAACATTCGCTCTCTACCCTCTCACATTCAGAAGACCTCAGGCTAAGCACCGAATCAAGGACAAGAAGAGAGTCCCCCCTGCATCCATCATGTTTAGCAACCCTTTGGATCGGATCGAGACCAACAACAACTGTGCACTCTGTAAGGCGCATTGCTTCATGATCGGATGCTTCATCAAATACTTTAATGAGCTCAAGGCTGAAGTGGAGTCCAAGAAGAAGAAATTCGAGAAGCAGAAAGCAGAAATCGAAGGGCTAAAAGAGAAATGTCAACATTTGGAAGAAGCAGTTAGATACATCAAGACTCTGAATCAAAGCGAGCAAGGCGAAGCCTCAACCAAGCTCAGTGACAAGAAAGACAAGCCTCCAGATGATTCTGTCAATCAGTTTTGGTGATCCCTTTGATAATTTTCCATGCAATGTAAATTTTGCTTTCTATTAGGACAGTTCCTCCGACAATATAGTCGGTATGTTTTTCAAATTTCAAGAAGCGTGAACAGTGACTTGGAAGACGGGACTGCGTTCCCATTTTGTTCCAAACCCACTAAGCTCCACTCTCCATATGTATTGGGACATAGTCCCCCCCTTGTTGTTTTATAATATATCAGTAACCGATCTTGTCAAAAAAAAAATACCAGAAAATTACTAGTCTAAAATCTAGAAATTTGAGAACTAGTAAGCTAGTTAATCTATCAAATGCCTAACCTAATCAAGTGAAAATTCAATGGGGTGAAATTTTTTATTAAAATAAATGTTTTATGATCTAATTCAAGTGGAATCAACTCAATTGAAGCTCGTTAGTATGTTCTAAAAAATAGCATAAAATTACTACTATTTGTCACAAGGGACTTCCAGAAATTTAGATTTGCGAATAAGAAAACTAATCCAAGTAGTTCAATGATTACTGTGGCCTAACAAAGATGTTCCAAAGATGAAATCATGCTTTTGATCCTGCAGAAGAACTTACTTCAACCCTTTAACCCAATCCTACAACAAGAAATCATCAATACTAAATGCAAAAAAAAAAAAACAAGAGATGCATGTGAATAAGAAGTGAAAAGAAGAAAAATAAATTATACAAAAGGGCTTTGAGGCTCCTAGGATGGCCAAGCCAAAGGAAACTCAGAGTCCTATGAAGGAGACCAAGATTTAGAAGGTGAAAATGGTACCAATCTTCATTATTTTCATCAATACAATTACATCCTTGCAAGAAATGAAAGTGGAGCTGCAAAAATACAAGCGTTCTCCATAAGAAGACTAAGAAAAATCAACCCCAAGAGGCAAAATCGAATTGGTACTTATACAAAATTATTAGGAAGCATTCTCCATGAAAGGAGGAAGCTTCCCCTCCAAAATCCCTCAATTAGTGGATCTGGTTCCCAACACTAGGAATCTGCATTAAATGACAGGGAACACATTCCTAGATTTTCTCAATCATTGGAGCTCCATAATTTGTGGAATAATTTCATAATATCTTGTTGATTTGTTATCCAATATTGATCCTCCTATAGTAAGGAGCAATTCCGTAAATTATCTCCTCCCCCAAATCTCCATAATCTGCCCAATATTCTCGCAATATTCTACAAAAATAAATATATTTAGGCACAAATATGCAATTATACATAAACCTTCCTAATGAACATATTAAAAAACACACACACACACACATTATTAAGTGTAGAAGGGGATGTTTAATATAGCTGTCATGTGCCTAAGAAAGGTTAGGTGGGCCTTAATTTATGTCTAATTTGGAGGCCCATCATACCCCCCTGCTGAACTTGTTGCTCATCCTCTAGCAACCTATTCATCCTGCTTGCCTTGTTGTTCTTCATGTATGTTGACATGTTGCATGCTTTGTTTACCAGTCTATTTGATGCTCTTTCTACTGCTCTTCTTGCTACTGCATTTTTCTATCTCAGTTTCCTAAGGAAGCACTATTGTAGGTTGAGGTTGCTTCTTTCCCTTAGGTGATTCTTCAATTGTAATGAGTTCTATTTTTGAGGGCAAAACCTTGCTTTTGGTTCATCTTCTTGGCCACTTAGATCTTCTAAATTAACTGCAAACTCAAGTGCAATCCCATCATCATACTCCCTTACCTTTTGTTTTCACCCTTGCCATTTCCTTTGAATATTTCCTTGCTTCTCAAGGCTCTAGTGGTTGTTCTAGGTGAAAGTTGTCTTCTTGTAGCACTCTGTTAGCTTCCTGTAGTAGTTTCTTGGTCTTCCTATAGTGCTACAAGATCTTCTTGTAGCAATTACAGTCTTCTTGTAGCAATCCAGAGAGGGGCTGAAATTTGATTTGGGAGCTACTGGGATGATGGAGAGGCGTGAGTACATCAGTTGCACACAACCTGAATCCTATAGAAACTAAATTTTGCATGCCAAGAGGTGGTGGGTCCACCTTTTGTTTCTTTTCTTTTCTTTTTTATTTTCTTTTTTATTTTTTTCCATTATTTTTTCTCTCTTTTTTTCAATTTTTCTCTATCTTTTTATTACATGCAAAATAAACTCAAAGTGATTTAAGTTAATTGAGTTGGCCCTCACCTACCCCTTTGCACTCCTTGTATTCCATCACGACTAAATGATTACATCCCACTTTCTCAAGTCCTCTTCACTTTTGTCTTGTCCTCTCCCCCATGTGCGGGTGTCTTGGTGGAAAAGTGAAGTTAATTGCTAGATAAGGCTGAGGTTTCTCTACTACTAATCTTGGCTATAAAAACCTTTTCCTTCATACACTTGCAATGTTTTTCAAGCTAAAATAAGTTCGTAGGAAAGGTTTAAATGATTGCATACTTAAGCCTTACCCTTGATGTGTTTTTTCAGGTGATATTGAGGTTTCTTATATGAATTTTGAAGTCTCCTTTGGTGGTCTTGAAGTTGCTGCTAATGATCTTGAAGTTGCATGTGATAATATGTTGGAGGTCCTATTGTTGATAGCCTTGAATCTGGAGGTCTCCTAGGTTTTTTTGTTGTTGTTGTTGTTGCTTCACATCCTTGGCTAAAATGTTGTTGTTGAGCTTCATAACATGATGATTTCAGAGGTGTTGACTTCCTTTGTTTGTTGATGCATAGGTCTTCATAGCATGATGCTTTTTCTGACTGATGTAATCTTCTTCTTTTTTTGTGTAGGCCTCTTTCTGGTGTTCAATCTGTTGTTGTTGGAGTTGATGTATGACCTTACATCTTCTCTTCAGGGATGGTGTGGCCCTTCTAAGATTCAGGAATGGCCTCATAATGCCTCAGGGTGGTTGGATCTTCTATTTTGGAGCTGCAAAAAATCTGGTTCAAGATCTTGTTGGAACTATGCAGGCTGCTACAAGAGGAATCCTCTTCTTGTAGTAGTCATTTAATTCCTCTTCGAGACCTTATTACTGCATGTGGGACTGATGGAAAGTCATAGGAGGTATAAGGATAGGGTTAAAATCATCAAGAGGTGGTGTAGGTGGTGGAAAAGTTGATGACAAATCTTTTTATGATTTTTTTTAATGTAAGGCATAGTGGAATTTGAAGATGAATTTTGGCTAGATGGAGTGGATGAGTGATGAAAGTGGTGTTGGGGGACCTCTCTCAACCTTCCCTAAATAATACATGACCTTTTAACCCCTTTCTCAAATTGTTTTGCCTCATGTAACTTCTTCTCGGCCATCTTGTAGTGCTATAGGATCTTCTTGTAGCAATTCAAAACAACCACCTATAGCAGACTTGTTTTGTCCATATCTCCCAAACAGTAGACTGGATTGACCTGAAATTTTCTGAGCATGTTTCCATCAACCTTAGGCACCTCCTGTTTACTTAGTGGGTCCTGACCCAAGTTTAGAGTTAAGTTTTTTAAACAAATCCCTACACTATTGGCCCTTTCGGCATCAATCCGCAGAGCGCAGACTGAAGTCTCACCCGAAGCAGTATGGGGGGATGCTGGAACCAAGTTTCTGCACCCAGAGATGGTTATGATGTCATTTTATGCACTAATCCTTCCATCGTGTAGATCAATAAGCCCTTAAGGCCTATCGATATGACTTTCTCTTACCAGCCTCTAAACCTTCGTGAAGGTCTAGGACTGTCTTTCGCGAACCTTAAACAAGTGAATCAACTACTTACACGCTTCTGAGATTGCTTCTACTTCTCTATTTACCCATATTAACTTAAGTGTCTGATAATTTAACATGCATTAAGATACTCTTCGCGTAAACAAATATTATGACTTGCATTCGTATAACAATGTAAAACATATAAATTCGCGCATCAACACAGCATTAAATCATAAACCCATTATTCATCATAACATAAACGCATTCATTTATATCAGAAGTAATTGGATAAAACCCAGATATTTCTAGAACAGTCTCTTTATTGATACTTTAGATTTTCTTACAGACTCAAAACTACCATGCGCACTCCGCTGCAGGGGTTCACGCACTCAGCTGTAGACTCTACTCTAGGCCTCTGCGTGCACAGCTACAGAGCCTCTCTTCTACTCTAAGACTCGTCACTTCTACTGACCCATTACATCAACTATGAACTTCTCCTCTATATGAATTGCCTTAGACTCTTTAAGACTCTCCTTTTTATACAATCCCATGGTCCGCGGACCATGGGTAGGTCTATACAAGCTGACACAACTTACATAAAAGAAGGGAAAATCCCTTTATGACACTTACTATCTACGTGCTTCGCGATCATAACTTGCGGAGACTTTACACTTTACATCACAAAAACTTGGGCTTTCAGCCCCAAAACTTGACCTTAGGGGACCCTATCCCAACAAGCCCCCAATACAAATACCGTGACTCGCCCCTGAGTCACTCTGCTGGCGCGGAGATCTTACTGCGAAGACCTCCCAACTCCACTTGCACTATTGCAACTTCAATTATGCACTGCATAGCTGCCTGCTTGACCTGCTCCACCAGCTACTCAGTTGTTGGTCCTACACTATCTTCCTGGATCTTCTGTTGTGATCTCTGCAGGCTAGCCAACTTCTCCCCAATGGTGGTGGAGATCACATAGGCCTCATCCAGCCAAGGCCCTAATATGGCCTTGAGGATTTCCTCTTTCCACTGTGCTGCTTCCACCTGTTCTTGTAGTTGCTTTGCCTCTTGTAGCTTTGCCAATCTCTGTGTGACAGCGATAGTGTGCATTATCGCCTTTGCTTCGTCATACTATTGTTGCAGTTCCCGGGCCTCTGTGTTCAACCTCTGCAGGTTAGGATCTTCCTACAGACTCGTGATTAGCTCCATAGACTACTCGAAGAGCACAGTGCATTCCGCCACCGCGGCATCTACTACAGCGACTCCATCCCTCACAGCAACTTCACGTTGTTCTTTGACCTCTGGTGGAGTTGAAGGCTGTGTCTTCAACTCAAGCTCTGTAATTTTCAGGTTCAACTCAAACTGAACCTTTTCCATCTCGATCTTCGCATCGTGCACACCTGCAGCCAACTTCTGAATCTTGGCTTCCACCGGTGCTTCTTTTGGGATATGCAGTTCCGGAACAGTTCTACATGCTTCAGCTACTACTGTGGCGGTGTGCTCATTCTTCTCCTAAACCTTCTTCTAGGCTTCTAGCATGGTTGTCTTCTCAACGAATATCTATTCGTTGTTGATTTTCTACTCACTGATCATGCGCAGCGCACACTGCTCTCGGGCCTTAAGCTCTTCAATGACACTTGCTTGTAGGGTGTGAAGGAATTCACTAGGGAGCGCGGCCAAGTTGAGGCAAACATTCCTCAGCACACTGACAGTAGCCTTGTCAACTTCTACCTCCACACTCAGAGCTCCATCCGGTAGTGCCGCTGCTTGGAGAACCAAGGATCGAACCAACTCTACAACTTGAGTGGTCCCCGGTGCCAAACTAGTTGATGCCACACTGCTCTGTCCTGCACCTGTCTGCAGTCTAGTGATTTGGATCTACAGCTTGCGTAGACCCATCTGAATGGCACTTAATGCCTGCTTCTGCTGCTACTCAAACTGTTGCAGCAGTTCCGCTATCATATCCCTTACCTTATCCCCAATGTCATCCAAGTCGCCTTCTGTCAAGGTGATCGAGTCTAGCGACGACTTACTGGCCTTGGTCTTCTTCCGCGGTCCTTATTTTTCCTATTCCCTCTTCAGCTTCACCTAGAAGGGAGCTCTTTCCAGGTCTCCACCACCCTGTTCTGATTTCTCGTCATCCTTCGTCTGTGGTGAAGGGGATTTTTGGCTCCTTCTCTTCCTGCTCTGTTTGTTCCTTGGCAGTGCGCTCTGCTTTTGCATGTGCCTTCTCCTCAGTATCCTTCTTTCTCTTTTCAACGAACTGCTGAACTTTCAACCAGGCTGCTTCTTTTTTTTGTTTTTCCATGGACTTACTAGTCCCGACGGAAAAATCTGATGATGTGTGCCAGTCTGTTGGCCACCAATCGAGGACCGCTGCAATGGCATCATCCATTGTGAGGTATGGTAAATCATACCACTTCTGTTATGGGTCCTTTCACGCCCAGATGGAGATACAGTGGAAGTCCGCTTTGAACTCTGTGTACCTAGATAGCTGCTCGAAGACGATTGGTGACAATCGTGGCTTTCAGTTGATGGCCATATTAATGCTCATCTCCATCAATACCTAAAACACCTTTCTCTCCTAGACCCACTTAGCATCCTTTATGGCCCACAACGAAGCAAACATTGCTGCTTCTAGAAAATCTAGCGTGACCGAAGGAAATTGGCTGTCCTCCAAAAATTCCCATGTGACCAGCACGATCAAAAGTAAGAGCCATGAGTAGTGAAACATCTTGCTCTGGTCCTGTGCCTCCCTGCAGTTTGCGAGGAACTCACTACACAGGTAGCGCGCCCAGCTGAATTGTACGCCCTCCGCGCACAGGGCCGCTAGTGAAACAACTAGTTCCATCACCCCGTCCGCGAAACACTTTCTCATTATTTTTCCAGCCAAGATCTGGGTGGCCACCTTCATCGCGGGGTCGGTTATGCTGGAAATGGAATACCAGTGCGGCTTTTGACAAGCTTAAACTTGTCCTTCATCCACTCAGTGAGGTCGCGCTCACTCATATTTTTGCCAAATTCCTTGGCCGGATTTAATCCTGAATGTGGTAGTAAGGTGATCCTATGGATCAACATGTCAGTTATAGGGATCATCTCCTCCAACCACAGGCACCCGCCATGCACCAAGCATAGCAACTGTTTGATAACAATCAAATTTATGGGAGTGCAGTGGTAATGCGCACCCATAGCAGATTCAACAATCCTTCCTTTTCCACCCCACGAATCTACTTCACCGGCTCCAGCGCGGTGACACTGGAGCCGGTGACACCAGACTCCTTGTAGAATACTCGTTGCATGAAATTATCGGTAGCCAGGTGGGGGAACCGCTCAGTGTCCCCCAAGTCCCAATCTTCAAGCTTCAGATGTGGGATGCACACCAAGTGCGGACCTTCAAACGTGATATTCTCTGGCAGCAGGGGTGTATGAAGGAGAAACTTTCCCTCATCTGGGTCCTTTGGGACCTTCACCTTGCCCTGGCACGGAGGGATGTATTATGGCAGCTTCGAAATAGGGTCTACCCCCTCAATATCAATGTCCTCTACGCCCTCATCGCCCTCCAAGTCGACCACTTTTCCCTTTTCCTGCGTGGTTGGCTTTTCTTTTCTCTAATGTTTCCTTGGTGACTCGTGCACCGGCAATGTCTTCTTCTATTTATCCTTCTTCGGCTTGGGAACCTCTCCTGCCGACGTAGGCTTCGGCCTAGGCGACCTCGGCAATTTGGCACTGCTACAAGTACCTCCATAATTATGACCTCAGGGGAAGCTCCCTCAGAGGCAATAGACCCTCCAACACTTGTAGTTTCCATGGGTTCAGACATGAAGTTGTTAATAAGTTGTTGGGTTTCCTCAGGTAACCTGTCAAACACAGAACTAGTGACCAAGTCCTCAAAGAACGCACGGTTCATGCACACCAGACAGCATGACACATAAACTCTTAGAATGCAAAGTGTCTCTTGTTGGGCGGCCATTTGTAATTTATAGGCAAGTTCGAATTCAAATTCGACCGTTCCCCCAAAATTTGCTCATAAATGCTAGATTGGCGGCAGATTTTCAAAGATCTCGCTCTTAAATTCAGCCTTAAATGTCGCCCCCCCCCCACTCCTCTTAGTCGTTTTCTCACTATCAAATCATGAACAGTGACGGTAATGGTCACTTTCTAGCTACGCTACGCAATCTATCTTCTTGTAGCGCAGCTTCTTCCACGCGTCTGTTGACACTATGACACCCGTCTATCCCGCGCAGGCCCCTCATCGTGCAGCTCTATAACCCGGGCAGTGTAGTTTATAGTCTCGTGCCTCCTTGCAACTTCCTGGAGCGCTAAGACTGTGCTACCATCATATAGTCATGTGGCTAGATCCCCGGTGTATGGATTCAATTAGTTGCCATTTACCTTTCCGGGAAATGGATCTCCATTCAATTTCACTAGTTGAACTGCTCCACCATCGGTAATCTCCTTGATCACATATGGCCCCAGCCAATGCATCTAAAATTTTCCTGGAAATTTATCAAACTTGCTGTCATATAATAAAACTAAATTGTTTACCTTGAAGGTGCGCAGTTTGATGTGTCGATCGTGCCACGCCTTTTCGCGCTCCTTCTGAACTTGTTGATGGAATCCAACCAAGAATCTATCTTCCTCCAGCTCTGTCAATTGCGCGAGCCTTTCTTCTAAGGCTCCGTGGTCCACCATTCCTGTGAATGTTGCTATCCGTAGACTAGGCACAATGTACTCCATCGGCATCACAACTTCTACGCCATAGACTAGTCAAAAAGGTGTTTGTCCAGTCATCTTTTTACAAGTAGTTCTATAAGCCCATAACACCGCTAGTATGCACATGTCCCAATCATTCCTCTGTGCATTGCAAACCTTTGTCAGTGCGTTCTCCAATATCTTATTAAATGCTTCCACCGTCCCATTATCCTGAGGGTGATATGGCATGCTCTTTTGATGATAAACTTGGAATTCCTCCATCAGCGCGCTAATCGTTTCATTAAGGAAATGTGTACTGCGATCGCTCATCAAAATATTCGGGCAACCAAACCTAGTCAGCACATATTCAAATAGGAACTTCGCTGTTGTTTCCCTTGTACAATCCTTTACATGTTGTGCCTCTGCCCATCTGGTTAAATACTCAGTCACGGTAATGATATACCGCCCCCTCGTCTTCTTTCCTAGAGGCTGAATCGGTCCTACAAAATCAATTGCCCATTTTTCAAATAGTTGCAATGACACTAGCGGATTCAGAGGTAGCTCATCCCTCCATGATGGTGTGCCCGTCTGCTGACATGCATCGCATGCCCTACAATATGCTTTCGAATCCTTATGCATTGTTGGCCACCACAACCCAGCACGTAAAATCTTCTGCGCTATTGCTTTTCCTACATAATGGCCTCCCACAACCCCTCCATGAGCTTCGGCTAGGATGTTGCTTCGTTCAAACTCAGGCACATAACGTCGCAATATCTCATCCACTCCCATCTTATACAAGTGACCTACAATAACAGAAAAATCTGCTGCATGCACCACCAATTCCTTCTTCTATTGACTAGTGTACCCTTCTGGAGCCGTTCCTGTAGTCAAAAAGTGTATGATGTCTACAAAATGATTATCTGCTACGCGCACCGCAAAGAGCTGCGCATCAGGCAGTCCTTCCTCCAAATTAGTGGGCTCCTCACCTGTTTCAATGTGCAACAGATGATCTGGTCCTGCATTCAATCGCCCTACCTTCACAATTAATTCAAAATCATATTCCTGAAACAACAGCAGCCATCTGCATATTTCCCCCCCAACACAAGCTTGTTGACCAGGTACTTTAATGCCGAAATGGTCTGTACACATCTTAAAGTGTCCACCTAGCAAGTAGTGTCTGAACTTTTGGAGCGCGTACACCATAGCCAAACCTTCGTGTTCTATCGTCAAATAATTCTTCTCAGCCTTATATAGCTTCCTGCTTGCAAACATGATAGGGTGATCCAACTGTCCCTCACCGGCCTGTGTCAGTACTACTCCCAGCACAATACATGACGCATCCACGTGCACATGAAATTCCTTCTTCCAATCCGGGAAGACTAGGATCAGTGCGGTGACCATCTTTTCTTTTAACACATCAAAGCTCTGCTGACTTTCTTCATTCCAACAGAATATAGCATCCTTCTTCAACAGTTCTTCCATCAGCACAGTAATCTGGGCATAAATCTTAATGAACTTTTGGTAATAACCAGTATGCCCCAGCATTGTGTGTAGCTGTTTGACACTTCTTGACACCTCCAAATTGATTATAACCGTGATCTTAGCTGGATCCACCATTAATCCTTGTCTGCATACTACATGACCCAGCAAGATTCCAAAAGGGACGCAAAATAGACACTTCTTCAAGTTTAGCACGATCTGATACCTCCGGCATGTATCCAACATCAAGCACAAACTAGCTACATGGCATTTCACCAGCCCAAACACCGTCCAATTGTCAAAGTATACCTCCAAAAACTTGTGAATGAAGTCCTTGAACGCCGCGATGACTATGTGCGAAAAGATCGTCGGCGCATTCTTGAGTCCAAAAGGAATTACAGTATACTGAAAGCATCCCCACTTGATCGCGAAGCTAGTCTTACTCTTGTCTTCTAGTGCGATCTTGATCTAATGGTACCCCGAGAACCCATTAGTGAATGAATATGCTTCCTGCCCGCCAACATTATCCAGCACTTCATTGGTGAACGGCGTTGGAAAAGGATCATGTATGCAAGCATCATTTAGCTTCCTAATATCTACACATATCCTTATTTCATCCTTCTGCTTCTTTTCCTGAACTACCATAGGATTGACCCAATCAGATTCCTCCACTAGTTCAATGATTCCTGCTGCCAACATTTTTTCCAATTCTAAGCGGACCCTTTCTTTGTACTTAGGATTGAGGCGATATGGCCTCTGTTTCACAGGCTTCATGTCTGGTTTCAATGTTATCCTCATTACTCCTAAATTGCCTATTATCCCTTTTAGGTCTAAAAACTTTGTAGGGAACAAGTCCTAGTATTTGCGGAGCAATTCAACGACCTTATCCACCATAGCATCATCCCAATAATCCCCTATCTTCGCAAACTTCGGCTCTGCCTCTGTCCCAATGTTCACTTGTCTCATTTTCAGCAGCGCGATGATATCTGGATTCTCTATTTGCGGCCCCTCAACTTCGCAGTGACCTTTTGTCTCTGGGATGTTAATGTTCCTTAGATCCTCCCCTTCTTCTTCAACAACCACAATGTAGCACTCCAATGCACGGCGCAATTGGGTGGTCCAATATGGTTGAATCAAATCCAAGGGATCCTACGAGATTCTGAAGATCATTGCTTTGACCTCCTGCAATGCTTCATTAATGCACTCAAATCCATCTTCAAAACTGAATGTCATCAAGAATCCTTGTCTCAAAATATCCCATTCGTTCGTGCTATGGTGGAGCTCTGTCTCCAAGTACCAATTCATTGGTCTTACATCCAAGGTGTGACAGAGTAGATGCACCCACTCCGGTTGCGGTTCTGCTCCATAAGCATCGGCCTATTTTGCTAAGTGATTGCGCGGATCACTCCTACCATCATATTTATCTGTCAATCACACCTTTGGGCGACCAAACCGTACCGTCATCAGTCTTCTATATTTGCGCCATCCGTCGAAATTTCCTTTATGCGTACCCCACCATCATGCAGGCGTAGCGCGCAATGCCAAGTCCAAGGCTTGGAAGCGATGCTTCTCTGGCACTTCCCTTTCAAATGCATCCAAAAATTTATCAATGTTATTTAAACTGTCATAATAAGGAAGACTTCTTACCTCTAACAATACACAGCGTAGCGATTTGGTCATCATGTTATAGCGTAGCATAGACACTTTGTGCAATCAATTCTGCGAATGTTCCAATTCCTCATCTGAATCTGATGTGCAAGAGCTTTCACAGTCCCATGCAATACGTCCATCTGTTGTCGGATTCACCCAATTTTGATCTCGTGTTGTTATCTTATAAATCTGGTCCAAATCATCGTCACTTTCATAATCACGGACTGGTTTAGTATAGTGTGTTCCTTCTGCAGGGTCCAAAGGTACTACTACATGGAGCGTTTTTCATTCAAATGACATCGTCCGCTTCTTCAAATCTATCACCCCGTTCATGTCAATAGCCCAGTCGATCCTAAGGAGCACGGGGTAGGGATTGTTGTCATCAACAATCTTTATTACTCCAAAATCTGCCAATGTGCTCGCGCCCTCAATATCGACTGTCACGCCCTGCAGTCTTCCCATGGGGATAATCTTTTGTTGATTCTCCATCCTCAATTGAATAGTTGACCACTGCAGCGCAGGTCTCCCCATTCTCTCCCATGTTTGTTTCGGAAAAACATTCACATCTGACCCAAGATCCAGAATAACTTGGTCCATTTCATACTCTACTATTTGCATGGTGAGCCTCATCTCAAACCCTGTTCTTGCCTTATGCTTACCAATTTTTTTGACCACACACGGTCCCTCAGGAGCATTACCAGCACATTTATTGATAAACACCTGTAATCCCTTTACGGCCTTTCTATCACGTAGCAGCTTCATACAAGTCTCCAAAAACGTAGTAAGCATGGATGGGTCCATTTCTTCAAACTGCTTATCCTGACTTCTTGAGGTAGAAGCTTCAACAAAGCTTTTCTTCGCTTCCATGAAGGTTTATTTCGCACGCTTTAGATCAAAGACGACCTATTTTTCTAGAGCTTTGCGGACCCATTCACCTTCTTCAGGCTGCTTTCCATTATCTTCACCAATTTTCATTCCACTTCGTAGCATAATATTCACATTGGGATCCTCTTCGCAGGGGTCAACCTGCATCATCTGCAGGTTTTGCGCAGGCTACTGAGGTTGCATCCCCTTTTCGCGCATATTTGTTATTAATACAGGGCAGTCTTATGTCGCATGGTCAAACTGAGTACAGTGTCGGCATGATATGCACGTTGGGTTCGTGCATTCTCGTGCATAATGTCCTGGACCTCCACAATTGTAGCAAATAACTTGCCCCCGACCTCTCCCAGGTCCTCCTCCGCCTCGACCTCATCTGCGCCCCTAATATCCTCCTCGCGACCCCCCAATGCCTTGATCCAGAGGCCGAGTTTCTGTCTACATTCGATACACAGGCATTCTCCCCATAATTAACTCATAACTATGGAAATTGCGCTCATCGTGGCCTACTGATTGGAAAAAGTTGTAGAAGAGTTGTTGTGATGTCTGTACAAATTTCTGCAACAAGTGGCAATTATCTGTCGCATGTTTTCCAGCTACCTGACAGATAGCACACCACAGCGTGGGCCCTGCACTTGGCCCTGCTTGAGCTTCCGGCCTTAGAGGCATCGGCCCTCCTCCTGCAACATAATTCGAAAGATAGGGAAATGATCTTTATCATGCCCTTGACTCTTACATTTCAAACACCAAACCTCCTCACGCACCTCTGGTCGAGCCGCTCTATCCTTCTTCAAAATTTGGAATTCTAGGCAAAGGTTCTACAACTCTGCATGAATTTGTTGAACTCCCAAAGCATCATCTTGAATTGGTGTCTCATGCAATCTCATCGCAATCTCCAGGGCCTCCACCTAGGTCCCAATACTTTCTTGTGATAAAGCAACCCTTATATGAGGCAAGAGTGAAGCCACAAACCATTCGCGGTGTTGCCCATTCGTAAGATTCATGTTAGCTTCGTGGACCTTGCATTTCAATCTTTGATCCAGCTCCCAGGGTATCTCGCCAAGCTTCATCATGATCTCCTTGAATCCAACAATCGATTGCGCTTCATACTTGGGCCTACTCAATTCCTTATTCAACGCAGTTTGAATGTCTACCAACGTAGCCATCGGGTTATCAGTGCAGTACTTAATGTACCATGTTAGTGCGCATTCCTATAAAGCAATAACCAACGTAGATTTCTTCATCTAATCATCTGTAATGCCCTGGGCTTCCCACACAGCCTTCGCAACGAACCAAAACTGGTCTGGGTCCTCATTCCCCAAGCCCTTGAAAACAGGAAATTTTACTGAATTCACCATATTGAACGGTGGTGGAGGTGGTGGCGGTGTGGGCGAAGGTGTATGCAGTGGAGGTGAAGATGGAGGTGGTGTGGGTGGATGTGGTATTCGCGGGAACCCTCGCCTTATTAACTGGACAACACTTTGCGGAGAAGCTTGTGCTGCTTCTTCATCGTCACTCAGAGGAGGCTCAATCAACAGGCTATATTCAGGTCTTGTTCCCTTTCTATCCCTGAATAACTTTCCACTTCACATAGCTCCAAACATCAAGGTAATTGCATAACCCACTTTTCACACAAGAGAATTTTAATCCAAGTATTCAAAGATCTCAAATACTTACCTCGTGATCCTTTAAAGAAGCATCGCTCTACTTCGTTGTAGCTAACCGAGGTATCGACCACAAACTCTGTCACAAATCCTCCTATGATACGATCAAGCCAGTGATCAACAACGCGTGTGATCTTATCTTCAAAGGCTTCCAATCTCTTCATTAACTCTGGGGTCCAAACTATGGGACCGTCAAGCCTCCACCTTCCCTGGGCGTTTGCCAATTTAGCGATCCACTCGTATAATTCGGCCGAGAAGGAATAGAAGAAATTTTTGTGTGTCTCTGTGTACAGATACTTGTCCAACCATTGTTCTTTCGTCAATCGTGGATTAATGTTTTCTTGCGTCACGAATTCGTGGATCTTTCTACCCAACCAATCTTCAATTTCTTTCTTTGTTAGATTCTAGTGATGTAACATCACACATATCTTTATGCAGATCCTGGTCCCGACAACAGAACCATTTGTTGGCTTAGTGGGTCCTGAACCAGGTTCAGAGTTAAGTTTTCCAAAAAAATCCCTACATTACTAGCCCTTTCGGCATCAATCCGTGGAGCGCAGACTGAAGTCACAACTAAAGCAATATGGGGGGATGCTGGAACCAAGTTTTTGCACCCAGAGATGGTTATGATGTCATTTTATGCCCTAACCCTGTTTTCACGCAGATCGATAAGCCCTTAAGGCTTATCGATATGACTTTCTCTTACCAGCCTCTAGACCTTCGTGAAGGTCTACGATTGTCTTTCGCGGACCTTAAATAGGCGAATCAACTACTTATGCACTTCTGAGATTGCTTCTACTTTTGTATTTACCCAGATCAGCTTAAGTGTCTGATAATTTTAACATGCATTAAGATACTCTTCGCGTAAACAGATATTATGACTTGCGTTCATATAACAATGTAAAACATATAGATTCGCGCATCAACACAGCATTAAATCATAAACCCATTATTCATCATAACATAAACGCATTCATTCATAACATAAGTAATTGGATAAAACACAGATATTTCCATAACAGTCTCTTTATTGATACTTTAGATTTGCTTACATACTCAAAACTACCCTGCGCACTTAGCTGCAGGGGTCTACGCACTCAGCTGCGGACTCTACTCTAGGCCTCTGCACACACAGCTGCAGAGCCTCTCTTCTACTCTAAGACTCTTCGCTCATCACTTCTACTGACCCATTACATCAACTATGAACTTCTCTTCTATATGAACTGCCTTAGACTCTCTAAGACTCTCCTTTTTATACAATCCCATGGTCCATGGACCATGGGTAGGTCTATACAAGCCGACACAACTTACATAAAAGAAGGGAAAATCCCTTTATGACACTTACTATCTACGTGCTTTGCGATCATAACTTGCAGAGACTTTACACTTTACATCACAAAAACTTGGGCTTTCAACCCCAAAACTTGACCTTAGGGGACCCTATCCCAACACCTCCCCATAAAACATATTGGCCAATGGATGCATGAATCTCGAGAAAAATAAAATATGGTTGTAGGTGATGGAGGTCGATTTCTCAAAAAGTGTGCTCTAGAATTTGATAAAATTGCTTGAGAATGTTACCATCATCCATATGCATCTCCCCCTGAAACAACTCGAAAATGGATGCATGGTTTTCAAGATATGACAAAAATAATTTTCTGCTTTGTGTATTTTGGCTTCCTGTAGCAAAACAGAGCCTTCCTATAGCATTCTAGGACAACAAGGAAATTGAATGGGAAAATCTTGGGAATGATGGTTGGATGGTGGAAATAGATGAGGGTGATGGATTGGCATGGACTTGGTCATGTTGTAGCACCTGAGCAAAGGAGGAGAAAGTCCAATTTTGAATTTCTTTGACTAGGATTTTGATTAACTTTCTTTTGGTAACTAACTTGTTTTTGTTGCTTGCAAAGGTTAGACAACACCTGCATTCATGAGAGAGAGATACATGGAGAAAATAATCTTTTCATTTTCATTTTTTCATTTTTTTCTCTTTTCTTATGCCTACTAGCTACCTCAATGAGGTTTTCAACTAGTAGGTCTGCCTAGTTACCTCAAAGGAGGTTTTCACCTAGGAACTTTTCTTTTTTCTCTTTTTTCCAACCCATTGACCGCCTCATGGAGGTTTTCAATCAATGAGCCAATCTTAGGCTCCTAAAATTAGGTTTTCACATGAGATTTTATTTTTTCTCTTATTTTTCATTTTTTATTTCTTTTCCTATCCTACTCTACTTGAAAAACAAAATCATTTTCAAGTGTAGGAATACTTCCAATGAAGCCAAGTGCACATCAAGATGACAGATAAACTGATGTGTAGGCTTGAAATATATTCTTTGACATGTACCTGAATTTCAGAGACCAAATGCTTTGATTGAGATGAGATCAAGAATTGTTGAAGAAGAGTGTGTGGTTGCAAATTACTTATTGTCTAGAACCATATTTCAATATAGTTTTGATGCCCCTGGTCCACTTGTTGTTTTGGATCATCTTGGATGTCTTCTTCTTCCATGAAATTCAGATCTTCTTCTTTTTGTTGATTATTCTCTTGAACACATAGAGGATCTAATGGTGAACATGATGTAACTTCCTCAATCTTTGATTCTGATGTCTGCTCTTCATCAAGTGCAACCCATGATTCTTTGGTCTTCTCATTTGAATCTTCTTCTTCTGCATGTTGTCCTTCAATGGCATCAATAGGATCCCTTTTTTGCAATACTCTTCCTGAGCTAAGATGAATACCATTGAGATAAAGAGGAGATATTTGGAAGTGTTGTACCTCAACATTGTAAGTGGGTTGAGCTACTTCATTGTGTGGGTTTGGAAATGGTGGTACAGGTAGTTGAGTGGGAGTGGATATTTGATATGGATGTGGTTGGGGTTGTGGTTGTGGTGGAGGTGAATGGTAGGGATAACATGGAGTTGGGTATGGAGGATATTGAGGAAAATATTGAGGATATTATGGATGGCTCCCATAAGTTCCTTGCCAACCTTGTTGCCAAGATTGGTTTTGGGGTTGAGATGGCCAAGGTTACCAAGGAAAGGGTGTGTTCCAATTACTTTGAGATGGATGTGCATAAACTTGAAATTTTGAATTAGGCTCTTGCATCATATCAGGTTGAATAGGTTGCCATAGTCCTCTTGGAGCTACATAACATAGTTGCATTGGCAATTGACTTGCTCCATTGTCCTCTTAGTAAACTTCCTTCAACCTTGGTAATGAGGGGTAATATTTAACATCATGTGATTCTGCGTGGATAACACAAATATCAACATCTTCTTTTTTCTCATTTTGTATTCTTAACATTTCTACTTGTTTGCTTAGATTGCTAAGAATTTATGTTTTAAAGTCATCAAACAAATTCCCAAGTTTAGTTTGACTTACTGATCTTAATGTTGATTTACTTATTCTTGCCCTTCCTCTTGATATGTGTTTGCATGTTTCACAAATTTCTTCAAATGATAATTGGTATACATCACCTCTACTCATGAGATCAAGGATATCAATCCACTCATCCCTAATTGTTCTAAGTAAGAGGGTTTTTAGTGTGTCAGATCCTAAATGATGTAATTTTGTCCTCTTAACATTATGCATGAACCTCTCTATTAGATCCTCAAAGCTCTCATCTTCTTTTTGATTCATTCTAAAGATTTCTTCTTTAAGATCATGATCTTTATATTTTTCTAGAAATATCTTTTGCATATCATTCCATGATCTTATTGAATTAGTCCCTAAACTCATGAACCATTTAAGAGCTCTATCCTTCAATGTTGTCGGAAACAATCTCAACTTTTGAGTGTTTAGTAAGTAACCATAAGATCTACAAAGGATTTCAAATTCAAAGAGAAAGGTTTTTGGATCCTCTGACCTTAGACCATAGAAGTTTGGAGAGAAAGATGGAGGGATGTTCTTCATATGAACATTGCTATCAGTGTCGTGAATGGGAAATCCAAGAGAATCTTCTTCATTGTCACCAGCTCCATCCATTTCTCCTACCTTCTATGTCACCTCTTCTTCTTCTACCTGCAAAAATGAATGGTGATGTGTCTCTTACTGCACCACGTGATCAAATGGGGGGGTTGGTGTTGGAGAAGTATTTTTTTGATTTTTATAAATAAAAAAATGAATTTGAAAGCTAATGAAATTCAAGATGCCTAATGCAATTTTTTTGTGCTTTTGCAGAAAGTAAAAGAAATGAATCAACTAGGGAAGAAAACAATGCATACTTTGACACCTCCCCGACAACGGTGCCAAAAAGTGATGAGCCTCAGTATTGCAACAAGAATGCTGCAACTCCCAAGGCTACCAACTTTAATTATCAACCCAGGGTTCGTACAAACTTAAGAGGTATCGGCACTATATGTGTAGCATACAATGTGTCCTTCCTTCGCTACCAAGATATAATGGAGTAAATGTAATCAAATCCAAAACTAATTACAGAAATAGAAATGCTTGAAATGGAAACCTTAACCTATTGTAGGAAAGAAAATACAAGGAAATAAAACCTATTCTAATTGCATAAAGAAAATATCATGAACGAAATATCAATCATTACATTTCAAAGAGTTTAGATCCATTGACAGAGTTCATTGGATGTGGCAATCAAGAAAATCATCATTGTATTATCCATTCCATAATTTGTCCATTAACCCAAATTGTTGAGATGTTTTGCAAGGGTAAAAAGGCAAGTCCTAAGTGGTGTTTATTCCTCCTCATCCATTCATTTAGAGCCTACAGATTATGATTCAACACTAAGGGACACAAACCAAGATTTTTGAGCAAATCTGGGCGAGTATATACATGTTGGAAGAGTGTTACAAGGAGTTACAGGTGTTGCTACAGGAAGTTACATATTTGCTACAGGAAGATATAATTCACCAAATGACCAAGTAAATCAAATCCAAATTGGATAGGACAAATTTTGTTATTAAATAGGATGTTGACTCTGGTGTTGATCTATCATCTTTACAGTAGAGCCCCTTTTTCTTATAGAACTTCTTCTTTTGATGTTTCTGAGATTTGTTTCCAAATTTCTAATCATCTTCCTTTTCTGTCCTTTCTTTGTAAGGGTGCTTGGATGAAAAATGTCCAACTCTCCCACAATCAAAACATTTAAAGGGAAACTTCCATTTATATTTTCCTAAGCCACACTTTAGTTTCCTATAAAATTGAGCCAACTCCTCATCAGATTCTCAGTTGGAGCAATCTTGATGATCTTTGTGCTCCTTGGCCTTCTTAGACACTTTGAATGCTGCCTCCTTGGGTTTAGACTTCTCTCTTCCTACTCTCATCTCATAGGCTATGAGAGTACCAAGCAACTAGTCCATCTTGAGATTCTTTAAATTATCCATTTCTTTAATAGAAGAGACTTTGGCATTAAATATCATGGGTAGGGATCTTAAGACCTTTTGAACAATCATATCTTCCTTGACTTCTTCACCAAGTCCTCTAATCATATTGGTTACTTCATCAACTCTGAGGAAGTATTCTTCTATGCTTTCTTCTTCACTCATTTTTAAACTTTCAAACCTCATTTTGAAGGTTTGAAGTTTGGCCTGCTTGACTTTGTCATCTCCTTCATGAATTTGATTGAGCTTCACCCACACTTCCTTAGAAAACTTATAGTGTATAACCTTTATGAGTTCATATTAGCTAAGGCTAAAGTGAATGGCATTCTTGGATTTAGCATTATTTCCATACAATTTTTTACCATCTGCATCAGTGGGAGGGACATCGGGGATGCTATAATCTACTAGTACATAGCTCCAAACATCTACTCCTAGAGACATAACATAGGCTTCCATCCTAACTTTCCAGAAGGCATAGTTTGTCCCATCAAAGACTAGTATCTTGCTTGAGTAAGAATCTTGACTCTCTTGCCTAGACATAATTCCTTACGGATCTACCTTCCAGTGGTTAGACTATTCCTGAAGGAACTTGGCTCTAATACCAATTGTTGGAATAAGGAAATATTGAGGGGAGGGGGGGGGTGAATTAGTAATAATGAATTTCTTTCAATTTTAAGTATAAGTATTTAACTCTTTTCACTATGGTCAATTACTTGTGAGAGATTTCATACACAATACAGATGATCAGCAAGATAAGGCATTCACATGTACATACAATCCATCACATGAACATCATACACATACTGACAGAGGTATTTTTACGTGGAAACCCAAAGGACAAAAACCACCAATTTGTTTGTTATTATGATGTAAATTAAGCACCTACTTAATTACATCAATTTGTTTGTGAGCACCCACTCACAGGAGGCACCGACACCTTAAGATATCAAACACCTACTTTCCAAGAGGCACCAACCTATTATGAATGCAAGCCACCACCTTGTTAGGCAGACTAATCCATCTTGCGGACAAGATGGATCTCCCTAGACCTCAAAGAAATCTAGTAACAAATAAGAAAGAATTGATACCTTTCCTTAGCTTACGATTGATTGAAACAAACAATATGAGAGAGATCACTTACCATTTTATCGAAATGTCTGATGAAGTCCCTTTTAGTGCCTTCGCCAGTTAACTTCCCCTTGATTCTTTAGAGATCATTCTAGCACTTTCTACAACTTCTCCATGATGTCTTGAAGGAGATTTGCATAGACAGAAACACACAAATGATCAAAGCATCTAGTATAGAGTATGGAAGATAAAAAAACTACTTAACTCAACATATATCATAAATTGAATCAATAACCAATCACAACCTATGTGAGTGATCAAGGAATCCCACAAATGATATCAAAGAAGATATGATTAGGAAAGAACAATTGTTTTTTATTAAATAAAATCCAAAACAAACTTACAACCTCAAAGCCTTGATGTTACAAGCCTCTTCTCACAATCTCCAACCCTCTCCTTGGATGAAAAACCTCAAAGCCTATTTCTGCAGCATAAGCCTCTTTCAATGGTCCTCAATCCTCTTGCCTATGTTTGATTTATAGGCCAAGAGGAGGAGGTTTGGGATCCTCTTCCTAAGGGATGAGATCCACAAATGGTGGGATAGGGGTTCCACAAAGAGAGGGAAGTAGCTCCATGATGGGAGGGATCAGGGTTGAATAGGCATCCATTCGAAGCTTGTTAGTTGGGAAATATTTGACTAACAACACTTCTAGACTTTACTTTTTATTTTTACTTTTGTTAAGTCATGTGTGCAGGCCATAGTGTCAGACAAAGCGCACTTTTGCACAGTTTCTAATGGACTCTTCTGCGTATGTGTAGAAATGGACTAGGGAACTGCGCAGGAAGCCAAAAATAGGTTTTTGAGCCTTGGGATCCAAGAATTTCATTCTCTTTGGGATTGTTTTGGTTCTAGCCTTGCAGGGGGATGCTTTGGAACACATTGATGGATAGCAAAAGATCCAAACTGACGGTCATTTGCCTAATGTGATAAAATGACGTGTAACACACCTGCTCAAGCCATTGTTCTACCTTTCATACCATTTTCAAACCGAAAATAGGGGCAAATAGATATATAGAGAGAGATACCAATCTGGTTCACTGTAGTATCATACTTCTGCACTTGGTCCTCTATTGTTCCATAGGATCTCTCAACCTCACATAGTAACACCCTATCCTCTGCTCACTCTGCAGCAGCACATTGTACTCATCATTCTACTCTCAACCACATATACTCTTCTCTCAGCCTTCTATTGCACAAGCTCTCTGCAACACACCTCTTCAGTTCAACACTTGGGCTAGTTGCTCAACTTTCACGCACACACACACACACACTACACCACTCTCTTCAGCAAATACACAACAATATTGTATTCCCCCCATTTGCTCAATGGAAATCCTGAGTTTTGTTACTCTGTTGCACTGAGCTCAATGTTGTCTATGTTGCCATCCACATTTTCTGAGAGTGTACTCCTGGCATGGCACTCCATTCTTCTGTTGCGTCTCTTTTCACAAATTTTGCCGCTACATTAAAACATGAGAATGGGCTTTGTTCACTTCACCATCTCCCTGTGTGATTCTCCATGTTGAGAATTTAATCTCATTCCACCTGCACACTCCAATGAGACTCCCATGCTTATTTATGGCTCACAGAGATTAATTGTACTTCAACATGGCTTCTTTTTTCTTCATTTATTTCTATAAGATGTGCTCGAGAGATCAGAGATATCTTTCTTTCAACATCGAGACAAGCCCAAGAGTTATTTTCTGAGAATCGTGGAGCTCGTCACCTTGACCTAGCGATCTCTGTAGTCACCATTACTCCTACGACACCAACTCTTCTATGTGCATTTACTCTCTAGCTGTCGATCCATTCATCCTTTAATACTTTGTACTACAATATCGAAGCACTTTCATTTCGTAACTTTTATTAAAATAAATGCTACAAAAGAGCGAGATTTTGATGCCTTTATCCCTTCTTATGCTTGCGCTTAGCCTCTTTCCCGCCATAGGACTACTGCCTGTGACCTATGGCTTCATACTCCTTTGTATTGAAATATCGAAGCCCAGATCAGAACCTTCCCATTAAAACAATTAGACAGGAGTTACAAAAAATCCAACCTATGAAATTCTGACCTCCGAGATGACATCACGTTGATGTCATCATCTCCACATGGCATCTCCTTAGTGGTGACACATTTCACTTGGATTTTCCCTATTAGACCACCCAAAATACTAAATATGACTAGCACGTGTCCTTCATGTTGCCATGTTATGTTGACATCATCTACCTCGTCAGCTTCTATGTGCCAATCACCTGTTGCCATGTGTCTTATTAGAGGATAGAGAAAGGGTACCTCGATCCTTTGGTTTTTCAACGAATTTCTTTGTAAATCCTTCTCATCGCAACTTCAGCGCTTTTAAAAAGAACTCGTTCATAAGGACTTACAAAACTTTGAGGTTCTAATAGTCTCAACCTTCCAAGATTCCAACCTCCTCCGATATTTCGATATGCTGCCTTGCATTCCATTCGATATCGGGTCCCAATGTTTTGAGCCTTCTCTGATATCTAACGTTCCAAGAATCAACTCCCGATGGTCGGCCTGCTCCTCTTGGATGCCTTCTAAATAAGTCGCTAAGGTCCTCGCCTGTTCCTTCCTTGGTCTCAGATTAGAACTTTTCTCAAAGAGGAATTTAATTGCGGTTACGAAGTTCCAAGGTCCTGATATTCCTTCCTCCAATATTTCGAACTACTTAGGACTTAAAGAACCTAACTTCGACAGTCAATAATTTTTTATCCAGAAGGGCATTTGAAAACTTCCACACATCATTGTAAATATCTTTCAGAACACTTTTTAGTGGAGAAGGTATGATGTAGACATTGAACCCATTTTCTACCTGAGAAATGGCTACAAATTCTTTGTCGTTCTTTTCACCTTTGCCCTTCTCTTGTGCCTAGAATCCTCAACTCCCAACCACCATAGTCATCATTTTATGGCTTCTCCAATAAGCTTGCTACTATGGTGATTCTCTACCAGAGACTGTAACAACCATAGGGATTCCCCTAAGCTTGACACATCAAGCATATCAATGCTAGCATCTGCTGCCATAATTCACCATGCTAATCTAGTTGACATCAATGCCAACACACTTGCAACCACTAGCCATCCAAACAATGCCAATTGTCTAACATTTGTGTGGTCCACTTCCTTATGTTTCTTTCTTTAGGTTCAAGTACTTGACTTTCATTGACAACTCTAGAGACACTTAGGTTTACTTCTTAAAACTTAAGAGTGATTTTTTGACAAGGTTTTGACCTACAAGGCCCTTATAGAAAAACAATTTGGATATCAACTTCAAAAGTTAAAAACAAATAATATAGGCAAATATGTTGACAAAAAATTCACTACTTATTGTACGACACAAGGAATTATGACGCAACATATTGTTCTATATACATCACAACAAGATGGCATTGTTGAGAGAAAATCAAACATAAAAAATGGTAAATTATATAATCCATTGTAGGGGGTTAAGATACCATTTTTGGGTAAAAGTCATTAATTGTGCAAATTACATAGTACTCCTACAAATTCTTAAAATATATAACACCAAAAAAAGCATGGAGTAAACTTAAATAAAATGCAAGCCACTTCTGTATGTTTGGTAGTGAAGCATGGGATATTGCTATAAACATATAAAAGGTTATAAAATTCTTCAATGAAATTATTGTTAGAAAATGTAACTAGGTTCGGTCTTCATAATAACCTTTGTACTTATATCATTTTATATTTTATGCAAAAGAGAAAGAAGAAAAATAATTGTACTATTATTATTTTACTAGGTAAGCATGTTCTTCATGCTTCTAGGTATTATATGCAGCATGTGTGTTTCCATTATAGAATCAAGGATTGAATGAACAACTTGATTAAGTCACCAATTGCTTTCTTTCCTGCAAGTGTGTTTAACTTTCTGAAGTGTGTTTACTTTTCTGCAATGCTTCACTTTCTTACAATTTACCATTTTTAAAACATGTTGAAAATTTACCCTAGAAAAAAAAATGTTATACGAGCATCAACACTTTTCGTTTTTTGCACTATTTTTCATGTTTTTTTGGGGGTTTTAGGCTAGAGTTCCCATTTTGAGTTTATAGTTCATGTTTCAAAGTTTACATTGTTGAAATTAAAAGGTAATTGAAAAGCTCGTTAATTACCAGCAAATATTTGTTTCATGTCACATTCTTTAGGACAACAAAAGATGGGTTTATCCTTAGCCATATGATAAGATGCTCCAAATTCAATAGGCCACCGATAAGAAGAAGAAGTAGATGTTGCATTGAAGGAAAAACTAGAAGCATAAAGTGTATGTTTTTTTGTAACAAGAACCAAGAATAGTTGTTATATTAAAAGACACTAAGCTAAAGCTTAGTTTATATACATGATTTACATAAGCAAGTTGAAAAAAGTGGACATGGTTGGAATGGAGTATGTTGCAACGACCATCTACAAAATTCTGACCTTGAAGCTTTTGAACAAAATGCTAAAATATATGTTATCACTCCGTGATTTTCCCTAGGCCATGGACAAAAATTCCAAAGGTAACCAAAAACCACTTCTAGGCCAGAATCTAGCCCTTCTAGCCTGGGAAAGGGCTCTCTCACTTAGGTTGCTCAACTGATATGATATTAGGCTAGCTATACAGTTAAATAAATGTATGTTTTCAAAGGTTTGTTGACGAGGAAAGAGACATATCCATTGGGCATGGATTCATGTCAAATCTATTTTTGTTCAGTGAGATAATAAAGAGAGGAAGGGTTTCTCCACAGGGGCAAGGTAGGCAGCCTTGGTGGTGGAATTTAGGTTAAATCATTGTAGAGGGTGAGTGTAGAAAGGTGAAAGTCAACACATAGAGCATCAAAACCATAGATGAATTCTAAAATGTTGCTTTTAAGATGAAAACATTGATCACTTGAAAAAACTAAATCAGAGCACCATTAAGATGAATTCTGAAATAAACATCTGGTTTTTTCCAAGTAAGAAGACATACATTTAAGAGATGTAAACACATGAGACAACTTACAAGATCAAAGGAGCACAAAACCACCAAGATTCTAACACAGAAATCCCTGCAAATCACCTTCTAACTTTCATTCATTCACTAGCAAAGTTTTCAGAAAAATATAGTGCACAAAAGTTTGTTTCTCTAATCTAACCAACATAACCCCTTACCATGTTTTTCATCTCTATATACATCATGAGGTTCGATCTCCCACTCTAGGTGGTCTAAATTATTGACCAAAACAAACTCCTAACTAGATACATCAAAGTTTTAGTGCATATACTAAAAAATAGGAGTGGTTTCTCTTACAACCAATCTTAGACAAAAACATCACCAACTTGGAATATTTGCAAATAAACATTAACTACACCTCCTAAGATAATATGCCACCTATCCACATGATCCAAACTACTTCTAGAAGCCAAAAATTCGAATTTTGAAATGAAATGGTGCTGATTGTCCAAACATGCAGCGAATTAGCCAGTTTTGCAGCAAATTGAAGTAACCCTCCATGTTTTGTATGGTTGCAACCTTCCTATGTCAAAATGGAGCAAATGGGTATGCTTCAAATATCTCTGTGATGGTACTGAACCTTTTAGATAAGATTCAAAGTGCTTGTAGACCTCTTTTTCGACTATCCCCCACTTTCGTAGCAAGTGTTGGGTGTGTGTTATATTCTTTCCACGATTAGTCGCATGCACGAGGGGGGTCACATGGTGGGCGATAGCCCCCTTGTTTGTTGTGCTGGGAGTAGCAGGGGAGTCACAAGGGGTTTCAAGGGGGCGGTATCCCCCCTACACAGGGTTCGGGGAAATGCCACGAGAAATTTTTTGGGACCCTATATTAAGTGGGCGGACCTACCTATGGTTTTGTGCATGGGTTTTGCACATGGTTTTGGGTATGATGGTTTTCTGCCCATGGTATTTTTTAGATCCAGTCAATGGAACTACGGTTATGTTCTAATACATGGTTAATGGATTAGGGTTTATGAATGCTTCGGCATGTATATATATGTATTGTAACATTGAAAGGAACATAATGAAAAATAAATCTGGTAGTCTCGATTTTGGGATCCAAGGGAAAATCTATGTGTATTTGTTTTATATTCTCATCATTGTTTATTTTCTGTTTTTTAGAATTCATCTGCAAGTAATTTTTATACACAGTTAAAACCTATATTTGGTATCATAGTTGTTTTGGCTTCAAGGGGATGCCTATGCTGCTAAGGGGTTTTGCTCGGGCTTGTGGTAGACCCTGTTTAGTGGGAGATCTGCGTGATTGATTCTTGTAGTGAAAGAAGATGGCGAGCAATGGAAAGATAGAGATCGAGAAATTTAATGGTCAAATTTTTTAGTTGTGGAAGCTCAAGATGGAGGATCTGCTAGTGGATAAAGATCAGTGGATCGCAGTAGATTCGGGTAAATCAGAGGATCGCAGTAGAAGACTGGGCGAAGTTGGATCGGAAGGAAAAAAAACACAATATGGTTGTGTATCTCAGATTTAGTATTGTTGAATGTATTTGTTATCACTCAGGTTGTTCCCTTTGACTCCCAAGGGAATACGGCCGAGGTAACCACAAACCAATCTTTGGACTGCAGGTCCTAGCCTACCTGCAATCAGAGAGGGATCTCTCTTTATGATTTAGCTTTGTTGATGATGATTTTAGGCTAGTTATTGAGTTCAAGGGTTTTTGTTTAAGTTTTGGTGGGAAGGATGATGCTTCTAAGTAGAGAGGTAGGTATAACATGAGAGTTTTGAACCATTGGGCATGGAGACAAGGAGTAGGACTGCTGGTGCGTTTTCTTGGTCACAAGAGGAAAATCGAGCAAGATAGCTACACATAAAACAACTTTCAATCTAAATGGAGATGGATTGAAGGCTAAGGAATGAGAGGAAATTAAGAATCTCTCTTTCAGCTTAACAGAGGGAAGGTGAATGAGCTCTATCTAGGAGCAGTAAAGAATCCCTAGGTAACTGTCAAACATGGGTGAATTAGGAGAAATATGAGCCAAAGGGAATTCATATTCATTACCAATTTAGAGGAAAACATAAAGAAACAGAAGAAATTGAGCATAGAGTGCAATCAAGCAAGTTCTAAGCTAATCATTTTATCTGCTATTTAGATGGCGATACATATATGATATGAGGATATATCAAATGGAAAACAGAGGGAGAAAACACTTATTGAGTCGTGTTGCAGCACAAGAATTCCATATTCATTCTTCAAAACATTAATAACATAGCAGACAGTCCATCCTCCAAGCTTTTCAGCAGTCTTTGATTAATGAAAACATCAAGTATACAGAGCGAGTCTCTAGTGGAGAAAATCAACCAACCAACCCTCTAAACAACAAATTAGGGTGGTTTTATAAGCAAAATATCTACAAGAATCAGATCTGAGACAGATCTGATGTAATAAGTGTCTTTAACCTAACATATGCCTGAAATAAATGCAAGAAAATATCTTCGAGCTGCGCTGGGGGCAGCTATATCAAAAAGAGTTAATGTGTTGTCTTTATGGCTCTGCGCTGATCATTTAGTCATAATTGTGCTTTGGATTTTTGTCCCCTGCTCTTGAGTGGTTTTGAGGTGCATTAACTGTGATTTGAGAGTTTTGAAATAGCTTCACCGCTTTTTTTGACTTTGCTTGGGGGCCTTCAATGTCTGCCTGCTTTGGAAATACGGATTTCCACCAAAAATACAAACTGATAATCTTCGTCGCTTCCTCTGATACACTTTCATTGAACCTGGGCTCTTTGTTGTCTTCTCACTGCTTTAAACTGTCCCATCAACATTTTATGGCTGCTTCTCGGCCCTCTGTTTGCCTTTAGAACTGTCTTTGCCCCTTTTCCGAACCTATGTGAAGAAATTCCTGTGAATTTGCGAATTTCGGGCCCTGCTGGTAGTCGCGCCATGAGAGGGCTTCCATTTTGGCCTATTTCCCTTAGCGTTAGCGCGAATCGCGCATCAAAAACTGCCTCGGTTTTTCATTCCGGGCATTCGTTGGTGTAGATTTCATGCTTCGCACCCTTTTTGATGATGACATCAGCATGACGTCAGCGGTGGGTCCTAGTACGGCGGTGACGTGGCAGGGTGACGTCAGCAGGGTGACGTCAGCAGTACGGCTGGGTGACGTGGTGGTACGGTAGGGGTGATGATGTGGCAGTACGATGGCAGCGACATGGCAGTGATGTGGCAAGGACGCGGTGGCAAGAGGCCGACGCAGGATGATGACATCATGATGATGTGGTGCTGACGCAAGATGGCGGAAGGCGCTATCCGGTTTTCCCCGCACCGCTTTTCCACGTAGGTGGTATTGGGGGAGGGGCCTCCGAACACAACGGGAGGCTGACACGTGGCGGGGGTACGACAGGGAAACCGCCCATCCCCCAGACGTTAACCTCCGGCGGATCGGCACATGAAAACACCCGCCCACCGTTGATCTCGGGCGCTGGACATCGGACGGCTGGCGGGGTAGGTGAGGTAGCAGGAGGTTAGGGACGGGACCCGCCCGTATATTTTAATCAAAAATGCGCCGAGGGGGTCAAAAAACTTGGTTAATGTGGGTCGCGGGTTAATTTAATGTTTAACCCAAACTATTAAACATTAGACATTGGGGAAATGACTGCGGAGGGGTAGAGATATGAGGTTTTTAATGGGTAGAGGGGTAGACATAGGTTATCAGCCTAACCAGAGGTTTAGACCAATCCTAGAGTTATGACACGGATGGGTTCATAATAGTCCCAAGTGGACTATTATTTCCCAGAACTGTATGTACATAGCTATAGTGATATAGGGGGGATATGTAATATTTTTTGGGTTTTTTTTTTATATAGTTTTTGTGTAATAGGGGATAAGGAGATGATCTAGGGAGCTAGACAGTAGAGTTAGGAGTTAATATGAGTTTGTAAAATGGAAATGTAAGGGGAATGATGCCAAGTTTATGATCTGAAACTTAGACATGAGATTCGAATGGGATATGGAGAAATGAGTTTACACCATAAATGTGGCTTCTTTTCACTGAAAACTTGGTATTTTACAAAAATGAAGTAATAACAGGACTGGTTGGGCAAACCCCCAAGGTCCTCAAGGGGATGTTAGTAAGTGATTTGGGGATTTAGAAGAAAGGGGAATTAGACATGCCTCGCTTGAGCTCTTTCAAAGGGGAATTGCCTTATACCTGTGATCTGAATAGTTATAGCTTTAAAAAGCATGAAATGGATCACCTAGCTTGATTCTGCAACCACAAAACTACTTACCCAGCCTACTTACCTAACATTTTTTCTTCTTTTTGCATGGGTGCACTTGGACTTGCAGACCCTGATTATCCTTTTTTCTTTTTGCTGTCCTCCTATCTAAATCTACACTTATTTCTTCCAAGGGCCCAGATTAAGCAGTTGGGCTCCTTTGTTTCTCTACCTATCTACAAATCTACCAAGATTAAACTGTTTGGACAGATTTTCATTCTCTACATTCTAGAACAAGAAATTGAAACCTAGGGAAGCCAAGATTAAGCTGTTTGGCCTTCCCTTAACAGAAAATTCTTCAAAAAGGAATAACTCATCAAAATTGGAATACAGCAGTGGCATTTAGACTGGCACACTTTCATGGCCTCTTCTTTGGCCTCTTTTGGAAATATGGAGCATTGCAGCATGCAAAGTATGACATATTTGGCACTTTCAACTGTCAATCATGAAAGATGAACACCTGTTGCAACAGGAGGCTAACAGTGGCTCCACTTGGGGATGGCTTTTCCTTGTGAAAAGCCAAGAACAGCAGGTCAGACTGCCTTGATCTTCTATTGTTGCTGTAGACTGAAACTTCCCTTGTGCTGGCTGTCAAATGATTTGAAAATTTGAAACCTGAACACAGCATTCTCATAACCTGAATTCTTATACAATAGCAGCACTGCCTGCTTTCTTCTGCGTGCTCCATTATTACATGCACCTCTGCCTGAGAACCTGCCTTTGAAATAAACACAACATAGGGGAACATAACTGGATCACTTCCCTTGATTCTATCTTGAAAAAGGGTACTGATGTAAACTGAAAATCCTCCTTTCTTTTAATACTATTGACTGAAAAACTGCCTGCTCTTTTGCTATGATTAATGCAATGACAAAGATCTGAATGGAGGACTTGCTTTGGTTCTGCCTTTAAAAAAATCTGCTGCACTGTTCCATTATTCGGCCTGCTAAAAAAAACAAAGTGTTGAAAATACAAGTATTTATGTACAAATATAATACAGCTGCGTTGTGTTCAACAACAGGGATCATAATAATGCTTTAGCATTTGGCCATTGACAGGGCCTTCTTCAGTTATGTCGTCCTCTACAGATTTGAGGAAATATGTGTTATTGCCCTACACAACACTGATAACAAATGGTCCTTTCCATAAAAAATCAAATTTTGCATGTTTGCCCTTGTCTTCTCTTCGTGAGTCCCACCTTAGAACTTTGTTGCCAACACAGAAATCCTCAGCCTTAGCTCTCTTATCAAACATCCTTTTGAGCTTCTCTTGCAAAATTTGAGCTCTGTTATAGACCTGTTCTCTTGTTTGCTGAAGATGAATAGTCTGGTTGATTCTTCTTTGAACATCATTTGGTTCAGCTTGGATCTCTTGTAACAGCTTGATGATGGGAATGCCCAAGGAAGATGGAAATCTGGCCTCCATGCCATACACCAGCTCATAAGGGCTCATCCCAATGGATTTCTTTGTTGAAAGTCTGTCTGCCCATAAGGCATTTGTGAGCTTTTTATGCCAGTTCTTCTTGTTTTCTTCTAGCACTTTCTTTATGATGTTGATGAGGCTTTTGTTGGATGATTCGGCCAAGCCATTACCTTGAGGGTAATAGGCTGTGGAGTGGCCCAAGGTAATGTGAAATTTATGGCAAAAATTGATCATCTTTTTGGATTTGAAGGCAGCGGCGTTGTCAGTAATGATCTTCTCAAGGTATCCAAATCTAGAAAGGATGTTGGTCTCAAGGAATTGGATAATGATGGAGTCATTGGCCTGTCTACATGGGATGGCTTCAATCCATTTAGTGAAATAATCGATGGCTGCTAGAATCCACTTATGCTGGCCTGAGGAAGAGGGGTGGACTTCTCCAATGAAGTCAAGACCCCATTGTTGAAAAGGCTTCTCGGTTGAGATGGGCTTAAGAGGCAAAGGTAACAGCTTTCTTTTGCCCTCAAAGATTTGGCATTTGTGACATGAGATGTCAAACTTCTTTACATTTGCAAACAAAGAGGGCCAATAGAAACCAGCCCTTAAAGTTTTATCAGCAGTGGAATTCCAATATAGATGTCCTCCACAGTCCCCCGCATGGAATTCTTTCATGACATTGTTAGTTTCATTCATGTTTAAACAATTAAGCAATATGCCTTCATGATTTTTCCAAAATAATGCATCATCTAAGACACAAAACTTGGAAGCTTTCATCTTTAAAAATCTTTTCTTGGCTCTGGACAATCCTGGGGGAGCAAACAGGTTTAACAAAACAAAGCATATATCAGCATACCATGGGGATTGCAAAAAGGTTTCACTGATCTGTGGAGTCGCCAACTCCTGTTCATCATCCAGTTGGTTAATGTCTAAGGCTTGAAAGTTTGTTTCGGACATCAGTTTGGCTAAACCTTGTCCCTTTATGAGCTTGGTTGGTTTTATTTCTATGTCATACTCAAGGATGTTAGCAATCCACTTGCATCTTTTGCCTTCTAACCCCTCTTGGGTTAATATGTCTTTTACAACAGCATTTGGAACATAGGCAATCACATGTGAATATAAAATGTAAACTCGGAAATCTTTGATTGCTTTAACAAGGGCATAGGCCTGCTTCTCCATGATTTGGTACTTCAAAGGGGCATCTCTTAAGGCTCGGCTAAAAAATGCAATTGGCTTTTCAGCTCCTTGATCATCCTTTTGCAAAAGGACAGCAACTATGGTGTGCTCAGATGCAAATGAGAATATGATGAAGTCCCTATCAAATTGAGGACTTGTGAGGACTGGAGCTTGGGTTAAGGCAGATTTGATACTCTCAAAGGCTTGCTTGGTTTCAAGAGACCATTTTACCTTGGCATCCTTTTTTAACATGTTGCTTAACAGTCTTATCAGCGCGGCTAGATTTGGGATAAATCTCCTTAGGAAATTTATCTTTCCAAGGAATGCTTGCAACTCTTTTATGTTTCTTGGAAATCGGATTTGAAGGATGGCTTGAATTCTTTCAGGATCAATTCTAATTCCATATTTTGAGATGATATGGCCTAGTAATTTACCTTCTTCAAGGCCAAAGATAGACTTCTTGGGGTTCAAGGAAATGCCATATTTCCTACATGTCATGAATATTTGCCTTAGGTGTTTGAGGTGCTCTTGGTCAGATTTGGAGAAAGGGGTAAGGTCATCAAGATAGACAACCAAGAAATCATGGATTTCCTTGGCAAATGCAATGTCCATGGCCCTTTGAAAGGTAGCACCAGCATTTTTAAGTCCGAAAGGCATCTTCACATATTTAAATGTTCCCCACGGTGTGGTAAAGGTTGTCTTGTCTTGGTCATCCAGGTGAACCAATATTTGATTAAAACCTGAAAAGCCATCTAGCAAAGAGATTCTAGATGACCCCACTACTCTTTGTAGGATGTGGTCCATTTTTGGCAATGGGTAGTGGTCTTTTAGGGAGACTTGGTTTAAATTTCTTAGATCTACACATAGCCTAATCTCACCTGTCTTCTTTCTTGTGGGAACAAGATTGGATACCCATTCAGAAAATCTGATGGGTGCTATGATACCTGCTTCAAACATTCTTTTCACTTCCTTTTCAATTAAAGGGAGAAGCACAGGATTGATTCTCCTTAGTTTCTGTTTGAAGGGCTTTTTATTTGGTTTTAAGGGAATGGTGTGTTGGATTACTGAGGTGTCATAGGACTTCAAGTCCTCATAACTCCAAGAAAATACATCTTGGAATTTTTTAAACAAATCAACATATTTGGGCTTTTGATCGTGTGGCAAAGATTGAGATAGTTTGATCATTTTGGGCTCTTCTGCTGTCCCAATGTTGTGTTCTTCTATAGCAGCGTTTAAGGGCTGCATTTTTGGTTTTTTGGGAACATCATTTGCATCAAACATATCTTCTAACGGAGTGAGGCCAACAGGGAGAAAGTTATCTTTTAGATCAACGATCTCGGCCTCTGTTTCGGCTATTTCCTCCAAATGCATCTGTTTCAGCTCTTCTATGTTTGTATTGTCAAAAACAGTTGGGTTTAACATTTGTTTGGCTGTTACAGCTGTTACAGCCTGCTGATTTTCATTTGTTTGTTGTTGTTCATCCGTCATAGCATCCATGTCATTGTTAATATTTGAAAACTCATTCTCAAGAGTAAGGAAATTATTAATCTGGGCATCATTTTCAAACACTTGCCAATCTTTAACATTATTTGGGATAGCAGGCCTATGTTTTATCTCAGCAGTGAAATGGTGATTTGGCTCAAAGGGAAGCTTGCACGTACTAGCAAAAGTGGCTAGGTTGTGTGCATGAATGTTATGATCTCTTGAGATCTTGGCAAGCTTGGATTCAATGAATGCATTGAGTATATTAGTGGCAGCAGTCCTATAGGCCCTCATTCTATTGTCATTAGTAACAAAGTTGCCTTTCATTTGCTGTATGACTAAATCAGAGTCACCTAGAATGGATACTTTTGCAGCTCCTAGATCTTTGAGCAATTTGAGGCCTAAAAGGAGAGCCTCATACTCTGCCATGTTGTTGGTGCATTTGAAGTTTAGTCTGTAGGCATGGCCTTCTGCATGATTGTTGTGTGTATTGTGAATCCATACACCTGCCCTTGCTCCTAACTTGTTGATAGAGCCATCAAACTCTAAATACCATGTGATTTATTGCTTGTGGTTAGTATCAAGAGTTTTAGTCATTCTTGCAGTGGGCAGATTTGAATTTTCTCTTTGGGGAGGTTCTTGTTGTATGCTAGTTACCTTGATTGTTTTGACAATTTCATCAGTATGGGCAACTGATTCTTCATTGATGTGCGTGTCCAGTTCTAAATCCAACGGCTTATCATTAGTGGGAGGACTTGTTTCCTCATTAAATAAAATAAAAGAATCCATATCAGAATGGATTGAATAAATAGGAAAATTTTGGGGCTTGTCCTCACTAGTTACCACATATTTCATCAGTGTTTCTCTATACAGTCTCTTTGGTTGCCCAAAGACAGATATAGTGGCATAAGAGAGGTCTAGTTGGAGAGATCCTTGGAGTTTTGCTCCCCAAGATCTTGACAATAGCATGCCATACTTTGGTGGAATGTCAGCAACAACCACATCCATGAGGATTGTCTTGTTTGGGTATTGGACTAAGGAGACACATAAGTCTTTGATTAAGCCTAAACACTTGACCTGACTTGAGTCAAAGGAAAATAAGTCTTTGTAGGGTCTTGTAACATCAAGGTTTAGCTTCTCCATTACAGCTTTGGGCATAAGGTTGTGTGAGGCACCTGAGTCAAACATAGCATTATGCAATACTTTATCATGAATGTGCAAACTGACATAGAATGGTAACATAGCTCCATGTCCTGTTTTACCATTGACTTCAGGACCGAAAAGGAGCTCAGGTTGATCATCTAATACATTCACATCATCCCTATTTTCTGGCATTTGCAACGATCTTTTAATTTGCTGCCTATAGATATCATGTTTGGCAAGTTCAGATAAAGGGATGGATATCTTCAGTTTACCTATTTCTGCCTCTAAATCAAAAGGTTTTTCTGACTGTGATTTAGTATTGTGACTGGCAGATTTTCCCTTTTCAATTGCACTTTCAGCGGTTTTTTCTTGTTCTTCGTTGATTTCTTGAACTATTTCTGATTTGGAAAGTTTTTTAGGATAGTTGTTCAAATCTTCTTTTGAGGAAGAAGGTGGCAGAGGGTGATCATTAGAGGGTTGCATGTCTGTGACATCCTCTATGGTGACATCCTTTGGATTTGGAACTGTTTTATCAGCAGTTTCTATGAGGGCAGCCTTTTCTTTGATCTTCTTAGGCTGTTTGGTATCACTTGGTTTAACCTTTTCGGGCACATCTATGGTTCTTGTCCTCAGCTTATACTGTTTGTGGACCTCATAAACAGCTGAATCATAACCTTGCTTAAAATCAAAAGACTCACCAGACTTAGTTTGAAATTGATTAAAGTCATGCTCATCTTGGTCTGCTTGGGTTAGGAAAATTTGTTGCTCAGCCTTCAAATCCACCAAGTTCATGTGAGTGTCCTCTATGGGCTCACTAGATGTAGATGCTTCAGCATAATTTTCATGAAAAGGAGGCCTTACATCATGGTCTGGGCTAGACCTACCAGCATTTGTGTTCTGAGTTTTCCGGAAATTTGGGTTCCTTATGGTATTAGGTTGTTGTCCTTCCCATGATGATTTCCTCTCAACACTCTCTACTCTGTCTCCCAGCCTGTGCATGCCACTGATAATAGCATCCAGCTTTTGGTCTAAGGCTGAGGGTTCTTCCTTAAAGGTGGTTCTTCTCTCAGTTCTAGCTCTGTTTCTTTTGGCAATTAGATTTGCCTCTACGCTAACAGCAACATTTTGCATGTCTGCAAGGGTTTGAGGGGCTCTTTCCCTTAACTGATAAGCCATGTCAGTATCAAAACCATCAGGGAATTTATACAAAGCAAGATCAGGTGGAGGTCTTAAGTTCTGTGGTATTGCATTATAAACATTATTGAATCTTGCACAATAGTCCAAGACAGACTCTTGAGGGCCTCTTTTGATGGTGTCATATTCAGATAATATGTGCAAGGGGTCTTTCTTTTTCTCCCATCTGTTGATAAATGACTGATATAAGGCTTTTGGGTCTGCTATGGAATTGGCTGTGAGTGCTCTAAACCAAGTCCTGACATCACCTGTCAAACTTTGGACAAAAATCTTCATTCTCACGCTATCATCATCAATCTCGTAGTTCTCAAAATAGTCTTTCATTTTCTTGGTATGCTGAAGCGCTGTGCAAGAACCAGTACCATCGAAATATGTGATTTTAGTTTGGTAATCCTGAGGCATAGCCCCTGGATTAGCAAGCAACTGTAACGGAGCATATCTATTCGCCATATTCATAGGGATAAGTGGAACAGCAGGGATTAATGGAACGACTGGAACTGCGGTAATAATAGTGGTAATGGGAGTATGTGCAGTGAATGGAGGTGTGGAAGGAGTGCTTTGAGAGGTGGATGATGAACAAGGGGAAGTAGGGGTTGAACGAAATAAAACTTTGACAGGGGTTGGAACACAGCATTGACTAGACTGTTTCAGGACTAGAATCAGCAAAATATTCTCTTCACTCTAGCTTCCTGAGGTTCCTTGGGATTAAATTGGGATTTTCAAAAATAGCTGGGGGATTTGGGTCTGGATTTGACCTTGTATAACGTGAGTTCCTTTTGGGAGCCAGATTCTGAACTTGTTTTGGTATTTTCTGTGAATGTTTTTAGAATTAGCAAGGGACTGATCAAATTTTGGAATAGCTATCTATAACTTAAAACTAGCATGAAGATTGACTGAAGCAGCTTTTATTTACTCCTGTAAATGCAAAGCAAGAACAGTTTCAAAGGCTACCTGGCTGACATTCAGGCTTCATTTGTAGTTTTAAGGAATATACATCAATTAGAAAATTCATTGGTCCCCAGTGGAGTCGCCATTATGTTATCACTCAGGTTGTTCCCTTTGACACCCAAGGGAATACGACCGAGGTAACCACAAATCAATCTTTGGAATGCAGGTCCTAGCCCACCTGCAATTGGAGAGGGCTCTCTCTTTATGATTTAGCTTTGTTGATGATGATTTTAGGCTAATTATTGAGTTCAAGGGTTTTTGTTTAAGTTTTGGTGGGAAGGATGATGCTTCTAAGTAGAGAGATAGGTATAACATGAGAGTTTCGAACCATTGGGCATGGAGTCAAGGAGTAGGACTGCTGGTGCGTTTTCTTGGTCACAAGAGGAAAATGGAGCAAGATAGCTACACATAAAACAACTTTCAAGCAAAATGGAGATGGATTGAAGGCTAAGGAATGAGAGGCAATTAAGAATCTCTCTTTTAGCTTAACGGAGGGAAGGTGAATGAGCTCTATCTAGGAGCAGTAAAGAATCCCTAGATAACTGTCAAACATGGGTGAATTAGGAGAAATATGAGCCAAAGGGAATTCATATTCATTACCAATTCAGAGGAAAACATAAAGAAACAGCAGAAATTGAGCATAGAGTGCAATCAAGCAAGTTCTAAGCTAATCTTTTTATCTGCTATTTAGATGGCGATACATATATGATATGAGCATATATCAAATGGAAAATAGAGGGAGAAAACACTTATTGAGTCGTGTTGCAACACAAGAATTCCATATTCATTCTTCAAAACATTAATAACACAACAGACAGTCCATCCTCCAAGCTTTTCAACAGTCTTTGATTAATGAAAACATCAAGTATACAGAGCGAGTCTCTAGTGGAGCAAATCAACCAACCAACCCTCTAAACAGTAAATTAGGGTGGTTTTATAAGCAAAATATCTACAAGAATCAGATCTGAGACAGATCTGATGTAATAAGTGTCTTTAACCTAACATATGCCTGAAATAAATGCAAGAAAATATCTTCGAGCTGCGCTGGGGGCAGCTGTATCAAAAAGAGTTAATGTGTTGTCTTTATGGCTCTGTGCTGATCATTTAGTCATAACTGTGCTTTGGGTTTTGATCCCCTGCTCTTGAGTGGTTTTGAGGTGCATTAACTATGATTTGAGAGTTTTGAAATAGCTTCACCGCTTTTTTTGACTTTGCTTGGGGACCTTCAATGTCTGCTTGCTTTGGAAATACAGATTTCCACCAAAAATACTAACTGATAATCTTCGTCGCTTCCTCTGATACACTTTCACTGAACCTGGGTTCTTTGTTGTCTTCTGACTGCTTTAAACTGTCCCATCGACATTTTATGGCTATTTCTCAGCCCTCTGTTTGCCTTAGAACTGTCTTTGCCCCTTTTCCGAACCTATGTGAAGAAATTCCTGTGAATTTGCGAATTTCGGGCCCTGCTGGTAGTCGCGCCATGAGAGGGCTTCCATTTTGGCCTATTTCCCTTAGCATTAGCGGGAATTGCGCATCAAAAACTGCCTCGGTTTTTCATTCCGGGCATCCGTTGGTGCAGATTTCGCACTTCGCGCCCTTTTTGATGATGACATCAGCATGACGTCAGCGGTGGGTCCCAGTACGGCGGTGACGTGGCAGGGTGACATCAGCAGTACGGCCGGGTGACGTGGCAGTATGGTAGGGGTGATGATGTGGCAGTATGATGGTAGCGACATGGCAATGACGTGGCAAGGACACGGTGGCAGGAGGCCGACGCAGGATGATGACGTGGTGCTGACGCAGGAGGGCGGAAGGCGGTATCCGGTTTTCCCCGTACCGCTTTTCCGCGTAGGTGGTATTGGGGGAGGGGCCTCCGAACACACCGGGAGACTGACACGTGGCGGGGGTACGATGGGGAAACCGCCCATCCCCCGGACGTTAACCTCCGGCGGATCGACACATGAAAACACCCGCCCACCGTTGATCTCGGGTGCTGGCCATCGGACGGCTGGCAGGGTAGGCGAGGTAGCGGGAGGTTAGGGACGGGACCCGCCCGTATATTTTAATCAAAAATGCACCGAGGGGGTAAAAAAACTTGGTTAATGTGGGTCGCGGGTTAATTTAATATTTAACCCAAACTATTAAACATTAGACATTGGGGAAATGACTGCGGAGGGGTAGACATATGAGGTTTTTGATGGGTAGAGGGGTAGACATAGGTTATTAGCCTAACCAGAGGTTTAGACCAATCCCAGAGTTATGACACGGATGGGTTCATAATAGTCCCAGGTGGACTATTATTTCCCAGAACTGTATGTACATAGCTATAGTGCTATAGTGGGGATATGTAATATTTTTTGGGGTTTTTTTTTATATAGTTTTTGTGTAATAGGGGATAAGGAGATGATCTAGGGAGCTAGACAGTAGAGTTAGGAGTTAATATGAGTTTGTGAAATGGAAATGTAAGGGGAATGATGCCAAGCTTATGATCTGAAACTTAGACATGAGATTTGAATGGGATATGGAGAAATGAGTTTACACCAGAAATGTGGCTTCTTTTCACTGAAAACTTGGTATTTTACAAAAATGAAGTAATAACAGGACTGGTTGGGCAAACCCCCAAGGTCCTCAAGGGGATGTTAGTAAGTGATTTGGGGATTTAGAAGAAAGGGGAATTAGACATGCCTCGCTTGAGCTCTTCCAAAGGGGAATTGCCTTATACCTGTGATCTGAATAGTTATAGCATTAAAAAGCATGAAATGGATCACCTAGCTTGATTCTGCAACCACAAAACTACTTACCCAGCCTACTTACCTAACATTTTTTCTTCTTTTTGCATGGGTGCACTTGGACTTGCAGACCCTGATTATCCTTTTTTCTTTTTGCTGTCCTCCTATCTAAATCTACACTTATTTCTTCCAAGGGCCCAGATTAAGCAGTTGGGCTCCTTTGTTTCTCTACCTATCTACAAATCTGCCAAGATTAAACTGTTTGGACAGATTTTCATTCTCTACATTCTAGAACAAGAAATTGAAACCTAGGGAAGCCAAGATTAAGTTGTTTGGCCTTCCCTTAACAGAAAATTATTCAAAAAGGAATAACTCATCAAAATTGGAATACAGCAGTGGCATTTAGACTAGCACACTTTCATGGCCTCTTCTTTGGCCTCTTTTGGAAATATGGAGCATTGCAGCATGCAAAGGATGACATATTTGGCACTATCAACTGTCAATCATGAAAGATGAACACCTGTTGCAACAGGAAGCTAACAGTATCAAGGGAAGCTACAACAAAGGATTTGTGGGTCAAGTTAGGGACTTTGTACCAATCTAAGTCTTTGCTGAACAAATTGTTCTAGCATAAAAGTTGTATAACCTGAGGATGAAGGATGGAGACTCAGTGACAAAGCATTTGAATGCCTTTAATATTGTGGTAAACCAATTGTTATCTGTTAATATAAAAATTTCAGATGAAGATAAGTGCATCAGTTTGTTGCGTTCTCTACCAAATTCGTGGGATAGTCTCGTTGTTGTTATAGGTAGCAATACAACTACCTTGAAGGTTGATGAAATAGTCTCATCCCTGTTGTTGGAGGAGATGAGACGGAAAAATATGGAGAGATAGAATGGAGATGCCTTATCTGTACGAGGACGATCCCAGAATAGAAACAAAAATAAGTCCTTGAGTGGGAGATATAAATCTAGAGATAGATCTAAATCTTCGGGAAAACCTGTAAAGGTACATTAGAAATGCGGAAAGGAAGGACACTACAAAAAGGACTGTAGATCTAAAGCTCCTGAGAAAGGAAAGGGATCTGATGATGCTCCTTCTGCAGAGGAGAAACCACCTCAGATGAAGGTGGGGATGTGTACTTGGCTTCTTCTTCAAGTACACATGTAGATCATGAGGCATGGTTGATTGACTCAGGTGCATCCTTTCACTTCACTCCTCATAGAGAGTGGTTTTCTGAGTATGAGAAATATGATGGTGGTGATGTCTTCTCAGGGGATGATAAGAATGCTAGAATCATTGGACGCAGAAAAGTCAAGCTAAAGTTGCAAGGTGAAAGGATTATAACACTCCGGGTGTTCTGTATATTCTTGCATTGGCCAGAAACCTGATTTTTGTAAGCAAGATGGATGATGCAGGTGTAAAAATAGTGTTCAAGAAAGATACCTGCAAGATGTTTCAGGAAACACTAGTATTGATGCGGGGAGTTCGGAATGGAAATCTGTACAAGCTTCTGGGTAGTATTGTTATTAATGGGTACAATAATTCTGTGGTTACTAGAAGTGGAGCAAAAAATCTAGTGGTCTCTGGAGAAAAGACCATGTTATGGCATCAAAGGCTTAGACATATTGGGGAGAAGGGCCTTCGAATACTGCATGGTAATGGCATGGTAGAAGGTATGTCTAATTTCTCTCTAGATTTCAATTTCTGTGAACATTGTGTATATGGAAGCAAAATCAGGTGAGTTTCACCTCTGGTGCTAAGAGGGCGAAAGGGATATTAGAGCTTGTGCACAATGATGTGTTTGGACCTATGTCGGTTCCATCACTAGGTAAGTTTGTGTAATATGTATCATTTATAGATGACTTCTCAAGGAATACATGGATATATTTCCTCAGGAATAAATTTGAAGTCTTTGACAGGTTGAAAGAATTTAAGGCTCTGGTGGAAACCAAACAGAGAATAAGATAAAGGTGTTGAGGATAGATAATGGTGGAGAGTTCTGCAAGAAGGAATTTGAAGAGTTCTGTAAGAAGTGTGGTATAGCACGACAGAAGACTACTCCATACACACCTCAACAAAATGGAGTTGCAGAAAGAATGAATAAAACGTTGATGGAAAAGGCAAAAAACACGCTCAGTGGTGTCAGGTTAGGACAGGAATTCTGGGCGGAGGCAGTGGAAACTGCATGTTACCTGGTTAATAGATCACCTTCATCAACATTGGAGGATAAGACTCTACATGAGGTATGGATTGGTAAGAAACTCTCTCTTTCATATATGAGGGTATTTGGTTGTGATGCGTATGTACATGTTCCAAAGGAGAAAATAACCAAGCTGGATAGTAAATTTGAAAGGTGTATCTTTATTGGATGTAAGGATGGTTTAAAAGGTTATAAGCTTTGGAACCCAGAAACAAGGAAAGTTGTGTAGAACTGAGATGTGGTGTTTAGAGAGGTGAAACATGTTATTAAAAATGAAGTCCTACCAAAGGAACCTGAGAAGATAGAGTTTGAGCTAAAGGAGGAAGAATCAGACTCTACAGCAGAACATGAATCAAAAGATGAAGAGCCACAAACTCCAGTTATGAGAAGATCAATACGAGAAAGAAGGCAGCTAGAGAGGTATGGTCCATCTGCTTTCTGTTGAAATTTTGCTTTATCTATTACTGATGATGATCCTAGAACTATTAGGGAGGCAGTAGATTCAGAGCATGGTAAACTATTGAAAGAGGCCATGGTTGATGAAATGACATCTTTGGGCAAAAATGAGGCTTGGGATCTGGTGGAGTTTCCAATTGGAAGGAAACCCATTGGAAGCAAATGGGGGTTTAAGAAGAAGATGAATGCAGAAAGTAAGGTGGAGAAATACAAAGCTCGGTTGATAGAAAAAGGTTATTCCCAGGTGTCCGGAATTGATTTTGGTGATATTTTTTCTCTTGTTGCCAAGGTAGCTTCTATTAGATTACTTTTATCTGTTGATGTTGCTTTTGATTTTGAGGTGGAACAGATGGATGTGAAGACAACTTTCATTCATGTGGATCTAGAAGAAGAGATCTACATGAAGCAATGTCAAGGCTTTGTGGTGAAGGGAAAGAAAGAACTGGTATGCAGGTTAAAAAATTCTTTGTATGGGTTAAAACAATCACCAAGGATGTGGTATCAGCAATTCGATACATTTGTATGGGGACTTGGCTTCACCAGAAGCAAAGTGGATCATTGTGTGTATTTTAAATTAATTGGTGACCATGTTATTTATTCGATCTTGTATGTGGATGATTTGTTGCTGATTGGAAATGACAAAGAAATTATCCATGATTTGAAGACCTAATTGTCCTCCAAATTCGACATGAAGGATCTTGGTGTTGCAAACTATATTTTGGACATGGAAATTAAACGAGATCGGGCAAAGAGGAAGTTCTGGTTAAACCAGAGTAGGTATGTTGAGACAATATTCCATAAGTTTAATATGCAGGATAGTAAACCGGTGAATGTTCCTATTCTTGTAGGTGTAAATATATATGTTGAACAGTGTCAAGACACAAGAAGAGGAAGAGTACATGTCCCATGTTCCACAAGCAAGTGCAGTCGGTAGCCTGATGTATATAATGGTTTGTACTAGACCAAACATTGCACATGCAGTGGGAGTATTGAGCAAGTTTATGTCAAAACCAAGGAAGGAGCATTAGACAACAATGCAGCGGGTTTTCAAGTATTTGTGTGACACTAGTGATTATGGTCTGTGTTACCTAGGAAGATAAAATTGGATATATTTTTAGACATCCATGGCTTTGTTGATGCAGACTGGGATGGAGATATGGATCGGGAAAGATCTACAAGTGGGCATGTGTTTAACCTATTTGGAGGTGCTGTCAGTTGGATGAACAAGAGACAATCTGTAGTGGCACTTTCATCTATAGAGGCAGAATACATGGCAGCCACTCATGTAATCAAGGAAGCAGTTTGGTTGCAGAGATTGTGTTCAAGTATGGGGTTAATAAAAAAATCTATAAGGATAGACTGTGACAGACAAAGTGCAATTTTATTGGCAAATAACCTTGATTAGCTTTCAAAGACAAAGCACATGATGTTCAGTATCACTTTGTGAGGGATATGGTTGATCACAAAAAGGTGTTGCTGGTAAAGGTGGACACTTTGAAGAATGTTGCAAATGCATTAACGAAGTCTGTGAGCACTGAGAAGTTTTCTTGGTGTAGAGAAACAATGGACGTTGTAGGGTTGGACCAATGACTAAGATTTCTTGTGACCCCCTGTGTGGAAAAGAAAACAACAAGTGGGATAATTTTGGGTGTGTGTTATATTCTTTCCACTATTAGTTGCACGCGGAAGGGGGGGGGTGGGGTGGGAGGGAGGAGCGATAGCCCCCCCTGTTCATTGCGCTGAGCGTAGCCCCCTTGTTGGGGGGGTTCAGCGGGGTAGTATCCCCCCTGCACGGGGTTCGGGGCAACACCCCAAGAATTTTTTTGGGGACCCTATATTAGGTGGGCGGACCTGCCTATGGTTTTGTGCATGGGTTTTGCACATGATTTCAGGCATGATGGTTTTCTGCCCATGGTATTTTATAAATCTGGTCAAGGGAACTATGGTTATTTTCTAATCCAGGGTTAATGGATTGGGGTTTATGAATGCTTCGACATGTATATATATGTATTGTAACATCAAAAGAAACATAATTGAAAATCAATCCGGTAGTCCCGGTTTTGGGATCCAGGGGAAAATCTTTGCATATTTGTTTTATATTCCCATCATTGTTTATTTTCAGGTTTTTTAGAATTCGTCTGCAGGTAATTTCTGTACATGGTTAAAACCTACAACAAGACTGTCTCCTTTCACAGCGCCTTCAAAAATATGAACATATGGTGACTTTTTCCTGATATAAAGTGTTGAAAGAATTAATGTGAATGTTGTAACCTTCATATAACTTTCCCTCATGACAATCAAAACTTCAAAACTTCACTATCCCACTGGTACCAAAGATTATATAAAAAGTGCAACAAGCCCCTTGCTGCGTTTTTGCAAGCTTCATCAAAACTAACTTGTTTCTGTTTTCTTTAGAAAAAAGACAAAACTTTAGAGCTGAGTGGTACCCTCCTACTAAATATTTACCTTTGTACTGGCCTCTGCTAGTATATCCAACTTGCCCCTCTTCCTCTTCCTTCCAAATTCCTTGACCTCAGTGAGATTCTTCTTCACCAATCTAAGTCTTCTTTTTAACACCAAATTTTGTACATACAAACTTTTCACTTGCCTATGTAGAGGCAAGGTCCAATTCAACTTGTATTTAGCTTTGTCAAGGACAGGTTCAACAACTTCTAATTGCCTAAACAAATACAACTTATCCTTGTGATCCTTCTTTGCAAGTTGATCTACCTATTATTGAACTCCTTCAAGTTGTTCCAATAGTTTCTCAAATTCTTTTTGCTCATAAAAAACCATCCTCTGTTTAGGCTGAACAATCTCCTTTACTTGCATTTGCACCTTGGCAGTAGACCTAGTTCTAGGTCTCCTTGACTACTCAACTGCCTCCTTTAACTCTTCAACATCAATGACCAATTTGCCTTTGCCTTTAGCAACATGTGCCAATGTTTCCTTTGATGGTTCTCTTTCACTGGGTTGAACAATTTCTTGTGATACTTTATGCCTAAGCTCTCTATTCTCTTGCTACAAATAGGTTATTGTTAAGTGAGCCTTGTCCAATTGATCTTGTAAGTCTTTAATGCTCTGGTCCCTTTCATCAATTTCCACTTCCTTTTGTGTACTTTCTGATTCCACAACTTGAATAGGTGTAGATGGAGGATCTATAGGAAATATCTTGGTTGCAACTCTTGTTCTGGGTACCCTTGCCACTTTTTCTACTTCAGGTGAGAAATGAAGCTTCTTAGCACTTCTCTTATCAACTGATTTGATTTTAGTCAAAGGCTTTTTGAATAAGCTTGTTGTTGTAGGTGAAACTTCTTTGATCACAATTGATGGGGTGTCTTTCTTGGTCCTCTGGTTGTTTGAAGATTGTGCTATCCACCCTGAAGAAACCAAAAAGTCCTGCCATGACTTCTCCTTCTTCTCAAGCTCCTTTATCACCAACAATTTAGTTAATGAAAAATGAAACAAACTGGCTTCAATCTTATTTCCTTTTGTTTGAACTTTTTCAACCATCTTACATAGACTCCTAAACAAATAATAAGGAAGATTCAAAGGTTTCTTGCTAGTAAAATGCATTAAGAGTCTATTGTGACAGTGATACACTTTACTAAACCTCCCTTCACATGTGAAGTACCTTTGAATCACTTCCAACAGTTTACTATGGTGGTTGATCCAGGTGGATATTGGTGGCCACCCGCATATGCCACTTGGACCCCCACCATTGTTTCTTTCAGTTTTTCAGTTTCCTTATTTGTAGCATAATTTACTATTTTTGGCAGTTTTTCGGGTCCTGAACTTCCACAGCCATTTTGAGGCCCTAAACGGCGTTTTCTGGGAAAACTGGAGCCAACATGGGCTATTAATTGATGTTAGCCATTCAAAATTTGTAATCCTCGGATAGATATTTCTAATGAGGTATTTTGCGCATCAAACGAAGATCGTATGCCAAAGTTACGACCCCGAGAAGTTGATGTACCAATTTACCCAAATGGGGCCCATACTTTGGCGCTTCATCTCCTAGGGTTAGGTTTTTGTATTTTTAGGGTTTTCCATTATTTCTTAATAATAAATAGGCCATTGAGCCTCATTGTAACACAATTCAGAGGCATGTAGCCGCCACATCTCTTCTCAGAGATAAGCTACCATCGCCTGAGCTAGTCTTATTTTCATTCTGTTTGTAAGCATATTTCAGTATTTGATATTAATGAAATGAAGTGTTATTTCTATTGCATCTCTGTATTTATGGTTATATTTGTAATTTGTTGAGTTCCTGTTTAAATCTAGATGAGTGGTCTTGTAAATAGATTCTTGGAACATCATAACCATATCATTTTCAGTGTTTTGGTTGAGAAAGTCTTTGAAATCAACCAAATAAAATTCCACACCCTTGAACCATTCTTCTCCATTCAAAGGGATCTCAGTGGCCTCGACTATTGATTTAGATGTGACTGGAAAAGTTAGAGTTCCCACCTTTTCTTGCAAACCATCAAAACTCCTAGAAAACTCCTTTATCAATTGTAGATGATACCCCTGAATCTTTTCACAAAACCTCATACACCCTACTTGTTCAAAATCCATTTTGATGGTTGGATCTGCATTGATGGTTGTGATATCTTGTGGCTCAAATCATACAATGGCACCTCCCTTATGCTTCTTGTCTTCTAGAGTTGACATGATTTTTCTTTTGCAACAGTGAATAGTTTAGGGTTATGAGCAATTGGTTTTGTGTAATAATGGAGGTGTTATGATATTTAAAACCTCTGATAATGACTTAAGAGACAACAAGCAATTACACAAAAAACTTAAACAATGCAGACTTCCTTAGGAAAACCCTACAAAACTTGCAATTTCACAACTGTTGGCAGAGAATTTAAAGGGACAGTCGCAGCGCAAAAGCCAGAAATGCAACGCTAAAGGTATTTGATTTTTTAAACACTTTCAAGCATAAGCACTTAAGGGAAGCAACTTTGATTTAGTTTTAAACCCAAGGCACCTATTGCATGTAGAGGCTTACATAGAGAAAATGTGAATTGACAACGACAAATGAGGAATATAACACACTGTGTGGAATCACAACGAATTAGGATAAAACATAGCGTAAAGGAAAAAAAACGCAGCAATTTTTGAAGAGCATCGACGATGAATTTATCACCCTTGTAGGTTTTTTAGATTTTTCCTAGCTTCTACACGCAATTTGAGATTTCACTCAAAACTGAGGAACAAAGATAGACCTGTATTTGCATTTGCGAAGGAGGTTTGACCACCGACATGTGGGAATGGTAACATTGTGTGAATTTGCATGTTAGGTCCCTATAATACTAGTGATTCCCCCATTACTATTGTCATTGTAGCCCTTATTGTTATTGTTCTGCCCCTATTGTCCCCATATTATTATTATTATGCCCCATAAAAGCCCACTATTGTTATTTTGTGCCCTTATATTATTATTGTTATGTCGGCTTTGATTATATTGTGACCCCTTAGACTCCTATATATAGAAAGGAGGTTTTGTCATTTGTATCATCCCAGAATTGTTCATTTGTGTAATGTAAAGGAGGTTGCCCTCTCAAAGAGGTTGATTTCTAAGTCGTGGATCTATATTTTTTATCTTTTTGAGAGCTGGTTTCATAACATTTGGTATCAGAGCTTTGGATTCTAGGGTTTCGTTGCTCAAAAACAGGTCATTGTGGCATTTTTGCTATAGTTTTATTTATTTATTATTTTTTTGATGTTTTAGAAGATAAAAAAAAACCCATTTGATCTTAAATATTGATGATCCCCGAGTCTGAATTTCATATCTTGTCTCTCTATATTTTCGGAGATATTATCCAAGGAAGTTAGGGTTTTTGCAGGCTCCCGAATTACATCCCAAACAGGTGACCTTGGGAAAATCATCATAACTTTCTCTCTGAGTATCAGATTGAAATTTCATAAAATTTAAAGAAGTAGGACGAACTATAGTTTTCTGTGCATTGTTTTCAGGTTCGAAGGTTGAAACAATGACACGTGGCACTTTGTACAAGTTTTCTTTACTGAAAAAGTGTATAATCATGCCATCTTGGGAGATTGGGCATGACACTTTCTAGGAGAATCTAATTTCGATCACACTGGTGGCATTGGAAAGAGGACTTAGAGGGCTACCACAGTTTGCAATTTCAGACTTGGAGATCCGAAATTTTAGATAGACATCAAATACAATATCGAGCTCCTACAAACTAAAAAAAATGTATGTAGTTTTTTTTTAAATTTTGCATAAGTTTGGTTTAAAAAAATAGTTTGAAGGAATTCAAAGGGCATAGTGAAGCATAATTATCATTAATTGATGCCCCGAATAAATAAAATGGAAAAACCTAGTAAGAAACCTGAAATATCTAGCATGACTCATGAAGAAGAGGAAGAAATACAACATGATATATCAAAATTACGAGACCAAGTGCAACAAAATTCACTCTCACAAAAAGTAACAAAAGCTAAGATGGATGGTTTAAAGAAAGGCATAGAAGCTAAGATGAATGACGTGGAAGCTAAGATGGATGGTGTGGAAGCTAAGATGGATGGTTTAAAGAAAGGTGTGGAAGCTAAGATGGATGGTTTAGAAACAAAAATTAAAGGAAACATGGAAGATTTGAAGACATATTTGACAAATTTTCTACAAGAAAGGCTTACTAATGGTGAAAGGGTAGTAAAGGAAACTCATGATGAGAACAAAATAAATGTTAATCTTGATTTCATAGACCCTAATGTTGGATCGAAGACCCACCATGTTCCAAAGATCGATATAAGGAAGTTTGATGGCAAGGATCTCGTAACATAGATACTACAGATGGAGCAATATTTCGATCTCCATAATGTGCAAAACACAAAAAAGTTACGCATTGCAACTTTATATTTGGAACCAAATCAGTTTGTATGGTATCGATAGCTTTGCTCTCGTAAAAAAATTGTCACTTGGGCAAATTTTTACGGATGAAATGATAGCACATTATGAGGATACAAAAAGCAACACTTTTTTTAGCCAATTGATAAATCTCAAACAAAAGGGTTCAATGATGGAGCACATTGAGGACTTCCAAAAATTGAATATAAGGGTAAAAGTTATTCCAGAGGAGCATAGGATTGATGTGTTCATAGGTACTTTAAAGGATAACATCCAACATGAGGTTCGCCTTTGGGAACCTGATTCATTGGAGAAGGCATTCAGGTTGGCAAGAAAAACGGAAAGCAAAATTATGATAGCAAGGAAGCCTACCACTCACAATTATAAATATGGAAGTGTTGTTGCCCCTAGCCTTCCACAACCTACAAGGTTGACACCACAACAATTGGAAGAAAAAAGAGCAAAAGGGCTTTGTTACAGTTGTGATAACAAATACACTAAAGGTCATAAGTGTGCTGAGAAGAAATTATTTTATATAGATTGTGAAGAGGAGGAATAAAAGGAACAAGAAACGTCAAAAGAATAGGATATACACCAGGAAAAAACCCTAGAGAAAGAACAAATGGATCTGACCATATCTTGTAATGCATTGGCTGGAATTACCACTCCTCAAACTATCAAGATAAAAGGACATATCAAAAAGAAAAAGGTAGTAGTGTTGATTGATTCGGACAGTACACAGAATTTTATTCATTGTAAGACAGCCACGGAATTGAATTGCTTCCTATATCCAACACCAGAGTGTCAAGTGATGGTTGCAAGTGGAGGAACCATAAATTGCTCTCGAAAGTGCCATAATATCAAGCTATCCATGAGAGAATATGTATTGAATATCCCAATGCTTTCCATTCCAATGGGTGGTGTTGATGTTGTACTAGGAGTCCAATGGGTACAATCCTTGGGTACAATAGCTTTTAATTTTCAAGAAATTTTCATGAAATTTTCTTTAGAAGGAAAGGAAGTTGAATTAAGGGGTACTGCAGGGAAACTGGGAAAGATAACTAGCTCTAATGGAATGACAAAGCTTCTAAAGAAAGAACAACAAGGCATAATTGCACAATTATGTTTGCTAGAGGTTCCCACATTGAAATCATCTATTTCTCCAGATCTCCAAAAAGTCTTGGACAATCATTCCAAGGTATTTGAGACTCCCAAAGGCCTCCCACCTATTCATGATCATGATCATGCTATTCATTTGATTCCAGAAAGTGTTCCTCCAAACATTAGGCCTTACAGATATCCCTATGTCCAAAAGAGTGAAATTGAACGTATGGTTGCAAAAATGCTAGAAGCTGGTATAATTCAACCTACTCAACGTTCTTTCTCTGCTCCAGTAGTATTGGTTCACAAGAAAGATGGCACATGTGCCCAGATTATAGGGAGTTCAACAAGCTCACTATTAAAGATAAACTTCCCATTCCTGTCATTGATGAATTATTGGATGAATTGCATGGAACAATTTACTTCACCAAGTTGGACCTTCGTTTAGGATATCATCAAATCGGAATGAAGACTGAAGAAGTTTCGAAAACAACATTTAGAACTCATGAGGGTCATTATGAATTTTTGGTCATGCCTTTTTTCCTTACCAATGCACCTTCTACATTTCAAGGTTTGATGAATTCCATTTTCAAACCCTTCCTTAGAAATTTTGTGTTAGTATTTTTTGATGATATACTAATCTACAACAAGTCTTGGAAGGATCATGTTCAACATGTTGACAGTGTGCTCAAACTATTGGAGGAGAAATAATTATATGCAAAAAGCTCCAAATGTTTCTTTGGAGTACAAGAGGTGGAATATTTGGGTCATATTGTATCTCATGAAGGTGTTAAGGTAGACCCTAGCAAAATTAAAACCATTAAGTAATGAAAAATCCCACATCCATAAAGTGTTTGCGAGGATTTCTCGGGTTGACAGGGTATTATCGCAAGTTTGTTAAGAATTATGGGAGAATAGCAGCACTTTTAACAACATTATTGAAGAAAGATGCATTTTCATGGACTCTAGAAGCAACGAATGCCTTTTAACATCTTAAAGAGGCAATGTGCCAAGCATTGGTCTTAGTTACGTCAGACTTCACAAAAACCTTTATTGTGGAATGTGATGCCTCAAGAAATGGAATTGGTGTTGTTTTAATGCAAGAAAAAAGACCCATTTCTTTTGAAATTTGTCCAATCAAAGGAATGTATTTACACAAAGCTATTTATGAGAGGGAAATGTTCGCAATACTCCATGCACTTAAGAAATGGCGACCCTACCTAATGGGAAGACACTTCAAGGTAAAAACAGATCATGATAGTCTTAAATACTTTTTAGAACAAATATTATCTTCATAAGAGAAACAAAAATGGGTCACAAAGTTGTTGAGTTATGACTTTGAAATCACCTACAAAAAAGGGAAGCAAAATGTTGTGGAAGATGCACTCTCAAGAAAGGATGAGGATGTGGAAGCATTTCTTTGCGCCATTTCTATTATCCAACGGGATTGGATAAACGAAGCAAGGGATGAATGGAAGAATGACGAAGAAGTGTGGGCACGCATTCAAAAGTTACAACAAGATCCCAGTACATCTGATACATTTAGCTGGAAAAATGATTTGTTATGGTGCAAAGATTGCTTATACCTATGTAAGAATTCCCAACTCAAACAAAAGACTCTTATGGAATTGCACACCTCTCCCTTAGGAGGGAACTCGGGATTTTTAAAAACTTACCACGGGGTTAAGAAGGAATTTTTTTGGGATGGCCTTAAATTGGATATTCAAAAGTTTGTGGCAGAATGTTTCGTTTTCCAACAAAATAAAGTTGAAACAATTAAGACCCCCGGTCTATTAAAACCTTTATCCATTCCAAACCAACGTTGGGAGGAGGTTTCAATGGATTTTATCATAGGTTTACCCAAGTCTGAAGGAAAGAGTGTTATCATGGTGTTAGTTGATAGACTTACCAAGTATGCACACTTTTGTGCATTATCTCATCCATTTAAAGTGAGTACAGTTTCTACTGCATTTATGGAAACAATTCAAAAGCTACATGGAAACCCAAAAATTATTGTAAGTGATGGAGATCCCATTTTCACTGGAAATTTTTGGACAAAATTATTTTCTTGTCTTGGTACTCAGTTAGCTCATAGCTCATCTTATCATCCTCAATCTGATGGGCAAACTCAGATAGAAAACAAATGTTTGGAAGGTGTTGATGCCTCGAAAATCGTTGCAACAACATCGGGGAAAACCACCCAGTTCGGACCTTAAAGGAAACTCCTTTTCCGTTTGGTGTGGTGGCTCCGACTGGAAATAATGGGACCAGTTTCCCAATGATTAGTAAATAGGATGGATAAGTGGTTGATTCTCTAATATCTAATGATAATGGATGAATGATTTAATCTAAAAGTAAAATTATGAACAACTATCCTATCCTGGGAAATTTCTGCTTTAGTGTAACTTTTGATGATGTTTATATACAAACATGCATATAGATGACTCTATTGGTAAACAAAGACATTTATTCATATGATAATTACTTTGTTCAAGTAGTTGAACAAAGTAATCAAGAAAACATTATTACACTATTCTTCATATATATCATAGACATAAATATGATTGAAAGAATAACACTCCTTAGACATTCAATAGTGATAAGTATAAGGATTGTTGTTAAAACACATACATATATCCAATGATAGCAAGATTAAATAAATGTTGATTCACATGCAAGAATGAGGCAAGAGCATAGATAATAGTACCATATGTTATTTGGATCACTCCCAATATCAATCGCATTCAAATTCCTTCTTCTAACTTAGAAACACTTCCATAACAATGGCAATAGTGCACATCTCATCAAAGCTTTCTTCGTTAAAATTTAGAATACTGGCCCAGTCTTCATAAAAAAATATATCATAAGCACAATAGTGTGACTTACTGATTTGAGCTCATACAAAAACTGAGGACCCTTTCTAAATGCATGAAAGGGCCTATAAATACTAATTAGGCTAACTAATTACAAAATAAAAATGATATTAATTGGTACAACTAAGTTATGAATATCTCCTCAAAATCGGCTTGTTTGCAGTTGGCAGCATGATTCATTATTTCGGATGATCTCCCTTTGGCTTGAGCTGGCAGATAGCAAGCATTGGTTGCAATTATGGAGGGCGACTCAGACGAGAATGTAGTTGAGCTGAGTATGTGGCATCATGGATTTCGGGAATCATGCAACTGATGGCATCAGTTAAACATTTGAGTGCGTCCCTCTGACTGTATGGTTTAATTAAGAAAAACCAAAAGGTATCCCAAGTTAAACTTTGGATGCCGACGATTAATCTTCCATTCTTCTCCAATTCTTGATTGCATGTTTGTTCCAATGCTTTGGCTGACGTCAATTTACCTGGAGAGCACTGTGAAATCATGTTAGACAGATAAAGAGTGTCATTGATTAACTCAATTAAATTACTGGTTGATAATCTGCATCTTGAGGTTTCTCTCTCTGCTTTCATCAGTTGTGACTGCCATTCTAGAAACATGATTTCTTTGTGTGACTCTAGAATTTTAGGCAGATTTGCGGCTTGCCCTTCACTAGTGTCTTGCCAAGCAAGAAAGTTGGTTAAAGTCTCATCGACCTGTTCTAAATCCTGTCTGGCATCGACTGATTTGTCAACTATTGATGCAGTAATCTCACAAAGTTGCTCAACCAGAGAAATATTATGACATAGCAGTTTTAGCTGTGTAATCAATGCCTTATTGATTTGGAGACATTCGGACCTGAACTCTGCTGGTTGAGGAAGACTTTTGAACTTTTCTACTTGATGTGACAGTTGAGCGATTTGCTCATCTTTAGTCTCTTATTTGTTCGTTTATTGTCTTCAACCTAGCCAATGCTTCGGATAATTCCTTTTGTTTCTGTATTGCGCTTAAGTCTATCCTCTGCTTCTCCTTGAGCAATTGCTCATTTAATTGATTATTTATCTGTTGTTGTGTTGATAGTTGTTGTTCTAACTGTTCTATTTTTCGTTGTGCTTCGGACACCTGTGATTGCAATGAAACAATTGTTTGATCTCTTTCCTTAAGTAGATTGCTTACTTCCGAGGCTTTATCCATGGTGGCTGCCGAATAAGCTCCGGCATACTGAGAAAGTTTTGTAAGGTCATCGGAAGGGTTAAATTCTTCCTTCCACACTACATTAGTCATCTATGTTTGTTCTGGTAAAAGGGAAGATTGATCAAGTCTCCTCCTTTTTCTTTGTCTTTTCACCACAGCCCTGTGTTTGGGACTGTAAAAGACATCTAATGGTGGTATGTCTTCTATCTACAAAACAATTTGATCGGATGGATCTTTAGGAATTATTTCTGCATCTTTGCTGATGGATAGGCCGCTGGTCCCTTCAATTGGAACCGTAGTTGTTGTTGTTTCTTGACTGACTGTTACTTGAGGTGTGTTGAACCCTTGTGAAGTCTCAGGATTTCTTATAATAGAGTCAAATTGTTGCCATTCTTTGAGGAGTTTGGGATCAATCTGAGTATCTATATCAATATATTCACTGCCCTGTTTCTTCTCTTTCTCCTGCTCTGTCTCCTGTTCTGGATCTTTTCCCTTTTCGGGAATTTTCTCTGTAGCAGGAGGTTTGTCAATAATTTGTTGTTCAGGCTCGCTTGACTGAGTTGTTGGGGTAGTAGCTAATAAGTCCAGAGGCAGAGTTTGCAACCTCTGTTCTCTGAGCCTATTGAATTCTACCAGTCCTTCATCTTTATATTTCATTTTAGCCAATGTTTTTACCTGAAATAATGATTCTGATGAAGAAAACAGGTCATCGAATTGATCTTTTTCATGGTCAAACTTTGTAAGTTTGGCTTGTTCAAGCACGTTATAGGCAACTTTCCTTGGGTCGTATTGCCTGTTAGGGATGGTTGCCAGATTGAGCATGTTTATTTTTTCTGTCTCCTTCTCCGCATGTTTGTAATCATGTAGAGTGTAAACACCGCACCTCAAAGGAAATGTAGGCCATTACTATTTTTTAGAATTCCTAAGAGTTTTGGATATTCCTGCTGTGGTTATTTGGTAGGCCAACTCTCGAGCCAACAACTTATCAAGTATATACAAAGGAAGGACATGGGTTCTTGCGAGGCTACCATAAACCCTTATATATGTGAACTTTTCTTCCCCAAACCAGTTCCCTACAGCAGTCAAGTCAATCGCTGCCTCCTCGGAAATCCTTGGGGCAGGCTTATCAAAAATGGCATAATAGATAGGTAATATGAAACCATTACAAATTTGGTACAAGTGGTCTTTATAGTCTGCCTTCCATAACATCCGATGATAAATGTGGATTGGCTTGGGGTCTTGTGCAATCCATCTCCACCCGAGTACCAGGTATTCGGAATTAAAGCAAAGAGTATCCATAATATAAGCACTATAATAAAAAGGGGGAATGGTTCTGGTGGTTTTACGTGAATTTGTTCTGAAGTCAAGAATTGCAGTGGCTAATTTATCGGACAATATGTTTGCCCAATCCATCACATAACTATTAACCGCCGCTTCCATTAAAGGAACCATTTCAATAGTAATCTTTGCCGAATCATGCATTCCCCATATCCTACACATCATTGCCCCAGCATAACAGTAAGGAGATGACAATGAATCCACAGAGTACTTACCCGATGATTCATGTTTGTGCTTTGCGAGATTCTGCCTCCATTGCTTGATTGGGGCCGACTCAGTTTTGTTCTCTGTTGCGAATTTATCTAGAAAGGCTTTGTTGTATTTCTTTTCAGGTTCGGGCAAGTGATACATCTTCCTTAAGTCATCATGCTGAAATGAACCAAAAAATTCTTCCGTCCACTGTGCAAAACGTTCTATTTGAAACTGGAATTTCTTCAACCACCCATCTGACTACATCAGTGTATGGAAGAATTTTCTCCCATGCTGTTATCCTGTGTAAATATGAGTCGGCTAAATCTTTCAGGGAAGCTTCTGATTTATTAGTTGAGTCTGCAGTAGCTTCTTCCGACACTTTCTCAGGCTCCTTTGCTTCAATTAAATTGTAAATACTTTGCCAACTTGTATTTCCAAGGCCGAGACATGTAGTGTCTGAAATTAAACATTTTTTACTTGGTCCTAGATCACTGGTTGGCTGCACTGTTGCTGTAGGGGCCGCTGCTGCCGTGGATTTCCTGGATTTCTTTCCCATTTGTTTAAAACTTGTTATTTCGGCGGAATTCTGCACAAGGAATGAAACCAACGTGATACAGAGAATAGGTAGTATGAGCCAATATGAAAGAATTATATCATTTAGCGAATAATAAAGGCTTATAGTGAAACTGCCGCAGATACAATCTAAGGGAAAATCTCGGCATAACTGCTTCATTAATTGGCCGTTTAACCTGTCAATCATGGTAAAGGAGTTTTTTAAATACCCATCATAACGTTTATATGATGAATGATCCATTCAAGCGTGGCTTAGATTTTTGGCGGATAATCAGAATTAAATCGCAATTGATGATTGGTAACGTGAACGGGAAGGTTTTAATAATAGTCCAAAATATCCTTCGATCACCAAAAGGTGATACAATGCATGCAAGCCTTTTAAATATGTTTCGAAACACGCGCCTTGATTTAATGCATCGCAATCGGGGATGGGTTCGGGTCATGCTACTTATGTCATTGCAAAATCGTCGATCGCCGATGGCGATACGCTTCATCGCATCGGAGGATTTGAAAGTGTCACAATTCATGTATTGGGTTGTTACGGCCGATTGCCGATGGTGATACCTTTTATCGCATCGGGGAAATGGGGGAGGCGTTTTCTCTATACTATGTGTTTTTGCCTTTCCCGATATTCGATAGCGATTTCCTTTTTTCGGATCGGAGTGAGTCGATGGGTCTTTTATATATGTTTTTCTTATTATTATGATATGCGATCTTGCGATCGCTTTATTGTAATAATAAAGAATTTTATAATTATTTAAAGGACCTATTATATTATTGTTCAAAAGGTTTATAATATATCATTGCCATTGGACCTTTTGATGAGGGTTTTTCTAATGATGAGTTAATACCAATTTATTCACACATCTAAGTTTAAAAGGGACCCATTTCATATTATGATTTTTAAAGAAAAAAATTATGAAATGGGGGGTTGTTGTACAGCACAACAATTGGCGATTCACTGGGAGAAACAGTTATCTCTGAGAAATGTTAAAATACTTAAACTTTCTTAATCTGGAAATCTTGACTAGTGAAAAATTCTAATATAACTAGGCAATCATAAATTCTGAATATAATGATAACTATTTCTGTTATTTTCTTCTCGTGTTAAAATTAAATACATTCTATGTTTTAAATTAGCCTTAATTGGTTGATAATGATAAAGCAAAAACTTTTCCAACTTAGCTTTATAATGACTCCTCTGTCATAGGTAGAGCCTCTGCTGCCAGCAAACGTCTATAGTCTCGACAGGGATACCTTTTAACCATTTGATCATTCATTATCCCATCCATTTCAGAGTATAATTAAAAAGAATGAATCCATAAATATGTCTCCATATTTTGTATCACTTTTTTCCTTTTTCCTTATTTTGTAAGATAAAAAGCCATTGTCCTGGTTTGGTGGCCAATTGTTTGACAATGCCATTCACTGGTTGTAATTTAACTGAACAAGTTGGCTCGTGATGAGACCCCTTGTCTTATAATTATAAGCCATTACCCTGTTTTGATATGCAGTATTGGTAATGTCAGTTGAACTATTCCCCTAATGATCATGGTAAGCAGGCTTGTAATAAGACCTCTTATCTTTTATATCATACATATTTTAGAATTACACTCTGAGTAATTATAAACTTTGATGAATGGGATGAACAATTTTCTCCTTAAGAGAAGATGGATGACAGGGTAAGAGTTGAAGATGCTAAGATTGAATCAGTTTCTATTTTGTATTGATAATCGTTTTCAGGTTGCTTAAAAACATTAAAATGATTTACAATACTTCTAAATCTTGAGAAAATTTCACAAAAATAAAATGGGGTTTCAAAATCTAAATATACCTAATTTCCTAGAAATTTTCCTTTCGTTTAAGGCTTCCATTTCTCAAAAGTAAATATCAAAACTATTTTTTTTGAGTAACTTTTCAATATAGTAAAAACCAATGGAAAGCTTCTTACAAATTTATTTTTCAAAATTCTAAAAAATAAGTTATGTACACAAATTTTGCTGAAAATTGAATATTTACAAAGGGAGAAGGGTTTACCTCTTCAATTGAAGAATTTTTTCAAGATAAGTTCGTTAACAAGAAGAGAATCTCTCTTTCCTGATAGATCTTGCAATATGAAAGTAGAAGGGTCTATCTTCTCATTGATTTGAAATGGTCCAAGCCACATTTTCTGGAACTTAGTGTGTTTCCTTTATCTTCATGGGCTTTGTCCCATTTCAAAACTAGATCACCAACTTGTAACTGTTTTGAACTGGTTGAAGTTCTATCAAAAGATGACTTGATAATTTGCTTATGTTTTACATGTATAATCCTGGCCTTTTCCCTTTCTTCTTCTAGTTTCAAAATTTGATCATGTCTTAGTTGAATAGAAGATGAGGGACTTTCTTCAATAAACTACACTAAAGCTAGGGATGGAAGTATTAAATTTGCTGGTATGACAGCTTCCTTTCCATATACTAGATTAAATGGTGAAGTGCCTATGGAGGCCTTTTGTGTTATTCTGTCAGCCCATAGTGCAAATATCAGAGATTTATGCCAGTTTTTATGATTCTGCTCAATAGTTCTCTTAATAATCTTAATAAGATTTTTATTGGTGGATTCTGCCAAACCATTACCCTGAGGGTAGTAATTTGCAGAATACTTCAATTTAAATCCCCTTTTGATAGCAAATTCAAATATAGAATTTCCAGAGAAATAAGATGCATTATCAAAAACAAGAGCGTTTGGGACACCAAACCTGGTAATAATGAATTGATCTATGAATTCTATGATTGCCTTAGAGTTCGTTGTCTTCAAAGGAATTGCTTCAACCCACTTAGTAAAGTAATCAGTGGCGGTAAGGATATACTTATGCTGTTTGGATGAATGTGGAGTGATTTCTCCAATGATGTCCAATCCCCATTGCTCAAAAGGTTGTTCAATGTTTACAGGTTGCAAAGGGAAAGCTGGCTTTCTTTGTCTTCCACTAGATGTTTGACAACTTTGGCATTTCCTTACATATTCATGAGTATCTCTGAACAAGGTGGGCCAATAATATCCAACATGAATGATTTTGTGAGCTGTTGTATCAGCTCCAAAATTTCCTCCTGCTGGTCCATCATGTAGCTCCTACAAAACTTTTTGTGCTTCAGGTTTTTCTAAGCATCTTAATAAAATTGAATCATAATTTTGCCTAAACAATACATCATCTACAATTATGAAGTTTTTCGCCTTCAATCTGATGGCACGTTTGTTTTTATAGGAAAGATTAGAAGGAGTGTATCCATTTTTTAAATAAAAAATCAGATCTGCATATTGTGATTTAGGATCTGTGATACTTATCTGATTAATTTCTTCAGTATCTTTTGTACCTTCAGGTTCTTGAATATTGGATGCTCCTGCTAACAACCTGCAAAAACCTTGGCCTTTGACAATCTTTGCTGGTTTGATTTCTAAGTCATATTCTTGTAGTGCTGTGACCCAATTTGCTCTCTTTTCTCCTAATTTCCTTTGAACTAGTAATTGTCTTACTGCTGAAAAAGGAACTATAACTTTTGTGTGAGCTTTTAAGAGAAAGGGCCTGTAGTGTTTAATGGCTTTGTACACAGCAAAGGGCTTGTTTTTCAACTTCCAAATAATTTAGTTCAGCACCTTGAATATTTGAGCTGTAAAATGAGATTGGTGCTTCCAAGTTCTGATCATTAATTTGAGTCAGTGTTGTTGCATAAGACGAAGCGGGTGCAAGGGTATATAGTATGAAATGACTTGAAAAATTGGGAGTGCTTAAAGCAGGGGCATTGATGATTGATTGTTTGATAGAATCAAATGCCTCTTTTTCTGCGGGTCCCCATTTAAACACCGAATTTTTCTTAATTAGCATTTGCAATGGTAAAATAATCTGGGAAAAATCTGGAACAAATATTTTGACAAAGTTAATTTGACCCAAAAATGACTGCATGGATTTTTTATTATGAGGGAATGGAATATCAGAAATCTCTTTAATTCTATCTGGATCAATATAGATACCATCCTTTGAAATAATGACGCCCAAAATCTTTCCTTGATTAAGAGCAAAAAAGGACTTTTTGGGGTTAAGCGAGATACCATACCTTCTGCAGCATTCAAAGATTTGTTTTAAATCATGTAAATGATTAGACCTTTTCTTGGAAAATACAGTAATATCATCTAAATAGACAACTACTGATTTATTGATCAATCCTTTGAATGCTATATCCATTGCTCTCTGGAATGTAGCTCTTGCATTGATAAGTCCAAAAGGCATTTTTTGGTAAGCATAAGTTCCCCACTTGGTTCTGAAGGTAGTTTTAAGCCTGTCATCGGGATGGACCAAAATTTGGTTATATCCTAAAAAACCGTCTAAAAAGGACATTAACTCAGAACCAGCTACTGAATGGAGTGTCTGTTCCATGGTAGGTAAAGGGAAGTTATCCTTTTGGCTTGCCTTATTAAGATTTCTGAAATCGATGCAAATCTTGATGTCGTCATTTTTCTTTCTTACTGGCACCATATTGGACACCCAGTTTGAATGTCTGACAGGAAAAATTATCTTAGCCTTTAAGAGTTTGTTTAGCTCAGCCTTTATTTAACTCTCTAGATTAGGATGAATTTTCCTTAACTTCTGTTGCACTGGTTTTTGTTCAAAAATCATTTGAATAGTATGCTAAATGATCGATGCATCGTATGTTTTTAAATCATCATATTTCCAAGCGAAGACATTTTTGTTTTTTCGTAACAATCTAATGAATGTTGTTCTTTCTTCTACAGAAAGTCCTAATCCCAAATTGATGTTTTGAGGGTTTTCCTCAGTACCTAGGTTTATCAATTCAAATCTTAAAGTAGAACTCTGGAGTTTGAATTGGTCCCCTGTTTAAACCTGTCTTTAATATCATAAAGATCTTCAAGTTTGACCACTGGTTTAGGTATTGAGTTTTCTTCTTGTTTTTTATTCATTTGAAGGTCATGATCACTTTCATCAATGATTTGATCATCATAGGACTTATGTGAAGTCAAGAAATTTAAAATTTCTTCATCGTGATTGAACACTCGCCAATTGGTGACATTACCGGGAATTGATGGTCTAAAAATTAATTCTACTGAAAATCTGTCTAGGCTGTAATCTTCGGATGGTAGGAGTTTGGAGGCAACGTTAGCTAGCAAGTCGGCTGCTGCATTCTGGGATCTAGGGATGGGAGAAATGTTGAATGCTAAAAATTGAGATATGAGTTCCTGTACCAAAGACTGATAGTGTTTGAGATGACCACAAAGGCAATGAATCGAATTTCTAACTTGTTTGATAACAATTTCTTAATCACCAAACACCTTCAGATATTGAACTTTAAGACCAGTTGCTTTGTAAAGTCCTTGAACTAAGGCCTCATACTCAGCTGTATTGTTTGTGCATTCAAATTCCAATCTACATGACAACATAGTTTTTTCTCCCTCATGACTAACTAAAATACATCCTGCTCCTGCACCTTCACTAGATTTAGACCCATAAAAGTATAGTGACCAAAATAAAGAATTATCAACAATTTTATTTACAGTTTCCTCAGCGATATTAACACATCTTGATCTATCTGTTTGTGAGAAGTTTTCGATTTGAGATGTGAAGTTATTAACTGGGAAAGGAGATGGTTGGGCAGTGAAATTGCCAAAGAATGATTCAGATGAGTAATTCCCCAAAATATTGTTATTGAATGCTATTGGTTGATTTTCCTGTTCGAATTCAGCAACAGTATGGGTCATTTGTTTCTCCCGATCAATTTTGATCTGATTTGGTTTTCCTTTATAAGGTAACCACATATGGGACCAATCGGTGGAAATATAACCATGGAGTTTTTCAAACCAATCTCTACTTAAAATCAACCCATAGAATTCAGGTATATCAGCAATTAAAATATCAATTCTCTGAACCACTCTTGGATCAGCTGATAACCTGATAGTCACTGAGTTGATTTCCCCTAAAACCTGGACCTTAGTTCTATCCAACTATACAATATGAATTGCTGACTTTTGGGGTTCAATGTTCAGTTTGGAACAAACTGAAGCTGGCATTATATTAGAGGAAATCCCTGAGTCAATCAAACAATCGTGTAGATTTCTATTATAGATCTCATAGGTCAATAGGAAAGGAGGAGTATGAGAATTTGATCTATTTCCAATTAAAACTGCATCAGTAGCTTCTACCCTACCAGGAGGTGGTTGACCTGAATAATTAGTAGCTTTGGACAATACAGCATTAGGGAGAGGTTAAGAAGGTATCGCATTTAGCTCCTTAAGAAGTAATTTCTGTTGATGTTTGAGTTTGCTTAGTTCAAACATAGTAATATTTGCCTTAGTCTTCTTCATGTCTTCGATAATATTGTAGTCCATAGAATCAGTAACTACTAATGTCTTAGATGTTGAAGGTGAATTTGAAGATGATGGCTGATTTTGGGATGGTATTGCTGCAGCTTTCTTTGTGGAAACCTTTTCTTTGGTAGTAGTGGTATTTGCATTCCTTTTCTTTGAAGTTTCCTGAACAGGTTCAAAAGTACCCTTACTTCTGGTAGTCACAGGAAAAGCTTCTTGTTCATTTTCCGTATTGGAGTTGGGTAAAATAAAATCCCACATCCCATGGCATTCAATAGTCTCCTCTTCTTCTGGTTCCTTGGATGGCAAGACTGTTTCATCTTCTTCTTCCTCTTCGAGATCTAAGTTTGCATTAGATATGGCATTTGGTGGTTTTGATTCAGGTTCCTTAAAATTCCTAAATGGCCTTTTTGTTGAAGTTTCAGCTACTTGTTTTTTGATTTCAACCATTTCATTTGACATAGTCTTAAGGACTTTCTATAGACCCTCCATATCATATGGATCTTTAGGGGTTTTCTTCTTTGAATCATCCTTAAAAGAAACTTTTTGGATTTTCTATCTTCAAGAGCAGCTTTCTTTTCTAAAGCAATAATGTGTTTCTCTACAACAAGCGCCTCTTTCATGTTCTCAACTAAAGTTGGTTTTGCAGCTCTATCTACAAAAATAGTTATATTTGAAGGTAGGGTTGTTATATACCATTCGCTTCTGATTTGCTCACTTGGTTTAGAGGCGGTTGGAATCTTATTCAAGAGTTTATTGAATCGTGAGTTAAATTCCTTAATTCTTTAGATTCTATCCTAAGATTGGAGAGATCATTAATTAATGTTGCTAAAGATCTATCATCGCCATACTTAGTCAGAAATTGTTCTTGGAAAATGTTCCAACTAGTAATGGATCCAGAGGGCAAGGAAAAATACCAGGACCCAGCTGATCCTTGTAAGGTATAAGGGAAAAGCCTAACGACAACATCTTCCTCTGTTACTCCTTTCAAATTAACTGATAACATGAAATTGTTAATATGCTCCTCGGCTGGTGTCCCTGTATCTGGATTAAATTTCGGCAACCATTTTTCAGGAGAATCTGGCAATTGGTGTAGTGGTGCAGGCATATTGACCGCACCAGGACTACTCCATGGATTCTGAGCCATTGTAAAACTAATAGCAGATGATATTGCCGATGAAGTTCTAGATGTTTGGGAAGGAGTTGATATTGAGGTCTGAGGTTGAGATGTTGAAGTTCCTGATCCCTGTTGAACAACAATGTGTAATGGAGGGGTGGATGGCTGACTTCGCACTGGAGAAGATGAGATGGAGGATGATGATGAGAAAGTCTCACTGTCAGATCCTTCAGTGTTCTTTTTTGCCCTTTTCCTTTTGGGTAAAGGCAACTCAGTAGGTTCAATACCGAGCTTTCCGCTTTGAAGTCTGGTGAGAGGGTGAGGTAGATTGAATTGCGAAGTCTCACTGCCTTGAGATACCTCAGATTTCTGTGGTGATATTGAAAAGCCTTGAAGTTTCTGGATAAGAGACTGTACTTCAGGGGACTCAAGACTTAATCGTTCTGAAGTATGATGGGTTTGAGCAGTTGTGGTTGACTCCTCTTCTTCTCGTTTGAATACTGGTGTTCCAGTATGCAAATGGGAGGTTCGAGGTGAGGTGGAGAGAGATTTACTCTCAGAATGGGTTATAGGTTTGGATTTTCTCACCATTCACAGTTCATGCCCTCCTTCTAGCGCCAAAAATGTTGATGCCTCGAAAATCGTTGCAACAACATCGGGGAAAACCACCCCGTCCAGACCTTAAAGGCAGCTCCTTTTCCCTTTGGTGTGGTGGCTCTGACTGGAAATAATGGGACTAGTTTCCCAATGATTGGTAAATAGGATTGATAAGTGGTTGATTCTCTAATATCTAATGATAATGGATGAATGATTTAATCTAAAAGTAAAATTATGAACAAATATCCTATCCCGGGAAATTTCTGCTTTAGTGTAACTTTTGATGATCTTTATATACAAATAGGCATATAGATGACTCTATTGGTAAACAAAGACATTTATTCATATGATAATTAATTTGTTCAAGTAGTTGAACAAAGTAATCAAGAAAACATTATTACACTATTCTTCATATATATCATAGACATAAATATGATTGAAAGAATAACACTCCTTAGACATTCAATAGTGATAAGTATAAGGATTGTTGTTAAAACACATACATATATCCAATGATAGTAAGATTAAATAAATGCTTATTCACATGCAAGAATGAGGCAAGAGCATAGATAATAGTACCATATGTTTATTTGGATCACTCCCAATATCAATCGCATTCAAATTCCTTCTTCTAACTTAGAAACACTTCCATAATAATGGCAATAGTGCACATCTCATCAAAGCTTTCTTCGTTAAAATTTAGAATACTGGCCCAGTCTTCATAAAAAAATATATCAGAAGCACAATAGTGTGACTTACAGATTTGAGTTCATACAAAAACTGAGGACCCTTTCTAAATGCATGAAAGGGCCTATAAATACTAATTAGGCTAACTAATTACAAAATAAAAATGATATTAATTGGTACAACTAAGTTATGAGTATCTCCTCAAAATCGGCTTGTTTGTAGTCGGCAACATGATTCATTGTTTCGGATGATCTCCCTTTGGCTTGAGCTGGCAGATAGTAAGCATTGGTTGCAATTCTGGAGGGCGACTCAGACAAGAATATAGTTGAGCTGAGTATGTGGCATCATGGATTTCGGGAATCATGCAACTGATGGCATCAGTTAAACATTTGAGTGCGGCCCTCTGACTGTATGGTTTAATTAAGAAAAACCAAAAGGTATCCCAAGTTAAACTTTGGATGCCGGCGATTAATCTTCCATTCTTCTCCAATTCTTGATTGCATGTTTGTTCCAATGCTTTGGCTGACGTCAATTTACCTGGAGAGCACTGTGAAATCATGTTAGATAGATAAAGAGTGTCATTGATTAACTCAATTAAATTACTAGTTGATAATCTGCATCGTGAGGTTTCTCTCTCTGCTTTCATCAATTGTGACTGCCATTCTAGAAACAGGATTTCTTTGTGTGACTCTAGAATTTTAGGTAGATTTGCAGCTTGCCCTTCACTGGTGTCTTGCCAAGCAAGAAAGTTGGTTAAAGTCTCATCGGCCTGTTCTAAATCCTGTCTGGCATCCACTGATTTGTCAACTATTGATGCAGTAATCTCACAAAGTCGCTCAACCAGAGAAATATTATGACATAGCAGTTTTAATTGTGTAATCAATGCTTTATTGATTTGGAGAGCTTCGAACCTGAACTCTGCTGGTTGAGGAAGACTTTTGAACTTTCTACTTGATGTGACAGTTGAGCAATTTGCTCATCTTTAGTCTTACTCATTTGTTCGTTCATTGTCTTCAACCTAGCCAATGCTTCGGATAATTCCTTTTGTTTATGTACTGCGCTTAAGTCTATCCTCTGCTTCTCCTTGAGAAATTGCTCATTTAATTGATTATTTATATGCTGTTGTGTTGATAGTTGTTGTTCTAACTGTTCTATTTTTCGTTGTGCTTCGGACACCTATGACTACAATGAAACAATTGTTTGATCTCTTTCCTTAAGTAGATTGCTTACTTCCGAGGCTTTATCCATGGTGGCTGCAGAATAAGCTCCGGCATACTAAGAAAGTTTTGTAAGGTCATCAGAAGGGTTAAATTCTTCCTTCCACACTACATTAGCCATCTCTGTTTGTTTTGGTAAAAGGGAAGATTGATCAAGTCTCCTCCTTTTTCTTTGTCTTTTCACCACAGCTCTGTGTTTGGGACCGTAAAAGACATCTAATGGTGGTATGTCTTCTATCTTCAAAACAATCTGATCGGATGAATCTTTAGGAATTATTTCTGCATCTTTGCTGATGGATAGGCCGTTGGTCCCTTCAATTGGAACCGTAGTTGTTGTTGTTTCTTGACCAACTGTTACTTGAGGTGTGCCGAACCCCTATGAAGTCTCAGGATTGCTTATAATAGAGTCAAATTGTTGCCATTCTTTGAGGAGTTTGGGATCAATCTGAGTATCTATATCAATATATTCACTGCCTTGTTTCTTCTCTTTCTCTTGCTCTGTCTCTTGTTCTGGCTCTTTTCCCTTTTCGGGAATTTTCTCTGTAGCAGGAGGTTTGTCAATAATTCGTTGTTCATGCTCGCTTGACTGAGTTGTTGGGGTAGTAGCTAATAAGTCCAGAGGTAGAGTTTGCAACCTCTGTTCTCTGAGCTTATTGAATTCTACCAGTCCTTCATCTTTATATTTCATTTTAGGCAATGTTTTTACCTGAAATAATGATTCTGATGAAGAAAACAGGTCGTCAAATTGATCTTTTTCATGGTCAAACTTTGTAAGTTTGGCTTGTTCAAACACGTTATAGGCAACTTTCCTTGGGTCGTATTGCCTATTAGGGGTGGTTGCCAGATTGAGCATGTTTATTTTTTCTGTCTCCTTCTCCGCATGTTTGTAATCATGTAGAGTGTAAACACCGCACCTCAAAGGAAATGTAGGCCATGACTATTTTTTAGAAGTCCTAAGAGTTTTGGATGTTCCTGCTATGGTTATTTGGTAGGCCAACTCTCGAGCCAACAGCTTATCAGGTATATACAAAGGAAGGACATGGGGTCTTGCGAGGCTACCATAAACCCTTATATATGTGAACTTTTCTTCCCCAAACCAATTCCCTACAGCAGTCAAGTCAATCGCTGCCTCCTCAGAAATCCTTGGGGTAGGCTTATCAAAAATGGCATAATAGATAGGTAACATGAAACCATTACAAATTTGGTACAAGTGGTCTTTATAGTGTGCCTTCCATAACATCTGATGATAAATGTGGATTGGCTTGGGGTCTTGTGCAGTTCATCTCCACCCGAGTACCAGGTATTCAGAATTAAAGCAAAGAGTATTCATAATATAAGCACTATAATAAAAAGAGGAAATGGTTCTGGTGGTTTTACGTGCATTTGTTCTGAAGTCAAGAATTGCAGTGGCTAATTTATCAGACAATATGTTTGCCCAATCCATCACATAACTATTAACCGCCGCTTCCATTAAAGGAACCATTTCAATAGTAAACTTTGCCGAATCATGCATTCCCCATATCCTACACATCATTGCCCCAACATAACAGTAAGGAGATGACAATGAATCCATGGAGTACTTACCCGATGATTCATGTTTGTGCTTTGCGGGATTCTGCCTCCATTGCTTGATTGGGACCGACTCAGTTTCGTTCTCTGCTGCGAATTTCTCCAAAAAGTCTTTGTTGTATTTCTTTTCAGGTTCAGGCAAGTGCTACATCTTCCTTAAGTCATCAGGCTGAAATGAACCAAAAATTATTCCGTCAACTGTGCAAAACGTTTTATTTGAAACTAGAATTTCTTCAACCACCCATCTGACTACATCAGTGTATGGAAGAATTTTCTCCCGTGTTGCTATCCTGTGTAAATATGAGTCAGCTAAATCTTTCAGGGAAGCTTCAGATTTATTAGTTGAGTCTGCAGTAGCTTCTTCCGACACTTCCTCAGGCTCCTCTGCTTTAATTAAATTGTAGATACTTTGCCAACTTGTATTTTCAAGGCCGAGACATGTAGTGTCTGAAATTAAACCTTTTTTACTTGGTCCTGGATCACTGGTTGGATGCACTGTTGCTGTAGGGGCCGCTGCTGCCGCAGATTTCCTGGATTTCTTTCCCATTTGTTTAAAACTTGTTATTTCGGTGGAATTCTGCACAAGGAATGAAATCAGCGTGATACAGAGAATAGGTAGTATGAGCCAATATGAAAGAATTATATCATTTAGCGAAAAGGCTTATAGTGAAACTGCCGCAGATACAATCTAAGGGAAAATCTCGGCATAACTGCTTCATTAATTGGCTGTTTAACTTGTCAATCATGGTAAAGGAGTTTTTTAAATACCCATCATAACGTTTATATGATGAATGATCCATTCAAGCGTGGCTTAGATTTTTGGCGCATAATCAGAATTAAATCGCAATTGATGATTGGTAACGTGAATGGGAAGGTTTTAATAATAGTCCAAAATATCCTTCGATCACCAAAAGGTGATACAATGCATGCAATCCTTTTAAATATGTTTCGAAACACGCGCCTTGATTTAATGCATCACAATCGGGGATGGGTTCGGGTTATGCTACTTATGTCATTGCAAAATCATCGATCGCCGATGGCGATACGCTTCATCGCATCGGAGGATTTGAAAGTGTCACAATTCATGTATTGGGTTGTTACGGCCGATTTCCGATGGCGATACCTTTTATCGCATCGGGGAAATGGGGGAGGCGTTTTCTCTATACTATGTGTTTTTTCCTTTCCCCGATATCCAATAGCGATTTCCTTTTTCGGATCGGAGTGAGTCAATGGGTCTTTTATATATGTTTTTCTTATTATTACGATATGCGATCTTGCGATCGCTTTATCATAATAATAAAGAATTTTATAATTATTTAAAGGACCTATTGTATTATTGTTCAAAAGATTTATAATATATCATTTCCATTGGACCTTTTGATGAGGGTTTTTCTAATGATGAGTTAATACCAATTTATTCACACATCTAAGTTTAAAAGGGACCCATTTCATATTATGATTTTTAAAGAAAATTTTTATTAAATGGGGGGTTGTTGTACAACACAAAACAAGGATATCTTCGTTGCTTTGCATCTGATAAACAAACACAATGGGTCAAATGGTTGCCTCTTGTTGAATGGTGGTATAACACTTCCTTCCATACTGCAGCAAAAATGACCCCATTTATGGCACTTTATGGATATCATCCACCGTCCATCACATCATATTTAAGAGAAAATTCTAAGGTTCAAGTAGTGGAAGATCACATCGAGCATCAACAACAAGTTCTCCAACTCTTAAAGGATAACCTCACTTTGGCGCATAATAGGATGAAACAACATGCAGATCAACACTGCAACGAAAGAAGTTTTGATGTGGGTGATTGGGTATTCCTACGGCTACAACCATATAAACAAATGTCCCTCAAGTAAGCTAAGAAGGATAATAAATTATCACCAAAGTATTATGGTCCGTACAAGGTGTTGCAAAAGAGAGGTACTGTGGCATACAAATTCGAGCTTCCTGCAGCTTCCCGAGTGCACCTAGTTTTCCATGTTTCATGCTTAAAAAAGGTTATAGGTGACAAGCTCCCAGTTCAAGCAATATTGCCAGAACTTGATGAGGAAGGAAAAATCATATGGGAACCTAAAGCAGTCACAGAAACAAGAACTCGACAGCTACGAAATCGATCAATTTTAGAGTATCTCATCAAGTGGAAGAACTTACCCCCTGAAGATTCCACATGGGAGGATGAAAAATTTATACAGAAGCATCCAAAACTACTCTAGCATTGAGGACAACACTTTTTTGAAGGAGAGGGGCATGTTAGGTCCCTATAATACTAGTGATTCCCCCATTACTATTGTCATTGTAGCCCTTATTGTTAATGGTGTGCCCCTATTGTCCCCATATTGTTATTATTGTGCCCTATAGAAGCCCACTATTGTTATTTTTTTGCCCTTATATTGTTATTGCTATGTTGGCTTCGATTATATTGTGACCCCTTCGACTCCTATATATAGAAAGGAGGTTTTGTCATTTGTATCATCCAAGAATTGTTCATTTGTGTAATGTAAAGGAGGTTTCCCCCTCGAAGAGGCTGATTTCTAAGTCATTGATCTATCTTTTCTATATTTTTGAGAGCTTGTTTCATAACATTGCAATGCCCCCGCCTCCCTTTCATAGCAAATAAAACATCCAAACCAGAGCCTCCGATGAAAATGGTGAAGAGACTGAGTGTTTTGGAATTAAGATGAAAGTTCAAATAGACATGCAAAATGGTCTAGAGTGGAAATGAGAGCGTTGATTGTTATAGGAAAAGATAATCATGAATGTGCAACACCTTCTGAAAACACAATGCTTTGGGAAAAGGGGAGGATTGTCCTTTTGACCGTTATTCCTCGTTAATATCACGAGTTGTCTTTGAAATGACATTCAAACTGACTTTAAAGAGCCTCCAAATATGTGCCAAAATCATCTCATTATTGCGTTGATGTAGACATAGCCTATAGACTTAGGTGACCCACTTATAATGCTTAAGGATGGTAACTAACTCATAATAACTAAGGATTTGTATAACATGATTTTTGTACTATTTCCATGGTGACCAAAACTTACCTATGATTACCCTTTAAAAAGGAGACCTCATGACTTTAGACATTTGGACCTTTAGAAAAATAAACAAATTTACATGACACTTAATCTAAATCTAAACCTCTTTAAACCATAATAGTCACGTCATCATGACTAATATTTACAAATTGACTTTAGATAAATTGAAAGACTAACATGACCAATATTCCTAGACATGGGACCCTAACAATCTCTACAATATTTCACTTGTACGTTCGCCAATACTAACCTAACAAAAACTAAAATTTACAAAGCATCAAAATGTTACATTAAACCATGAGGAATTATTCCTCCACTTTGATTTCTAAGTCTCTTGATTGAACCCTGTTTTCATTCAAATTCAAAATTATTGACTCAATCTGGGATCTAAGAGAGTTAATTTTGTCTTCCATTAGTTGAATCTTGGATTGCAGAGACAGTATATTGTCCCATATCATAGAAATATCATGCTCGACAGGTTGAAGGATAACCTCCATATTAGTTTCATCTCCCCCATGAGGCAAACTTTGAATCCAATTAACAAATTTTGAGAAATAGGTTCTAAGACGGAATCTAGAATCGAGGGATCGATTCCATTGCACTTCAAGGAATAAATTCTTACCAACCAACTATAACAACCCCTAGTTGATTTCCTATGTAAATAAAAATAAAACCAAGGTCATGGGACACATATTCCAAGTTGAAAGTTGGGAAAAAACATAATGATGTGGATCAATGGTGATTAATTAATGGCTATGGAAATTGGCAAAGGCATTGGCAAAGGCAAAGTGGCATTAATTGACATTTTATTTTTGAAAATAATGGAAAATAAGAGATAAGGGAGATAAAAGGTCACAAAATTGCATGTGAGGAAAATTGAAGGAAAAATTAAGGAAAAATGAAGAAAATATAGGCCTCAATGATAAAAAGGCTTATGAGGATCAATTCACAATTTTTGACAATTCTATTGTGGAGCTCTCTCTCTATTATATCTCTCTCATACTCTTGAACACTTAGAGAAATCTTGGAGCATTGTTGGAGCAAGCTTGGAGCACTCTAGTTTTCATTGGACTTGGAGAAAGAAGGCAAAGGAAAGCAGGAAAGCATAAGGGGACAATGGGATTAGCAGCTAAATTGGGATTACCTTGTAGGTATCGAGTTGAATGTATGATTTCCTTGCTAGTTTTGGCATGCATGGTATATGCATGTGGTTGTTTGGTTACGATCTGTCATTGGCATGGAGGATTACCTAGATTGATAGTGGTTTTTCCTAGCCTTGCCATTTCCTGGATAGCCATGGTGTTGTGGGTTCTTCAACTTGTTGTTTTTTATTGGTGCTCAGGTTCCTTATATTTGCAGGTTGAGTTACTAGTTCTTGGAGCCGTTGGTTGGAACAAATTCTCTAGAGCTCTAGAAAAACTTGGGTTGAGTTACTAGTCCTAGAGCCATGGTTGGAAAAATGCTCTGGAGCCCTGGAAGGCTGTGGGTTGAGTTACTAGTTCCTGGAGTTGTATTTGGGACAATTGATCTAGAGCCCTAGATAGTTTAGGTAGAGACTGATATGGTTGGTGTTGACGATGTCTGACCGTGAGGTGGAATCACTGGTTGAGGGTTGAGGTGGTTTGGCTTCTGGAAGTCTTGGTTTGGTTTTGTTTGGTTTATTCCATGAGATCCCAAATTCATTCTTGGAAAATGGCATGGGGGTGATTAGTTGAAAGAGAGGTTTGGTTTAGCCCAATCTTTCGTCAGGTGGTATGTGGAAGTACCTAACTTGGTTGGATTTTACATATATTAATAAGAGCTCTTTTCCTCTTGTATTTTCATGAGTAATTGTACTTGTTATTATGTGGCTTTGATGGTTATTCTAACATGGTGTATATGTTGTTCTTTTTTTGGTTATATGCTAGTTATATGATGTATATTGGTTATGGCTCTTAATCTTTTTTTATTTGTTAATGAATGCATGAGCTAATAAATGTTATTGAAGCTATTATGAGAGGACATTAGACCTTCTTGATGATTCTCAGATAAGTAACAGACCCCTATGTTTAAATATGCATTCATGATCTGTAGATTACATGTCCTCAAGATGTTTGATGAAATGAGTGTCATGGTTAGGCTTGGTTAGGTCAAGTCCTTGATCAAAATTTGTATGAATAACTTTGTCCCGATGTCATTATTAATTCTAGAAAGTCTCACTAAGTTCTAGGCAATGGTCTAGAGGCTGACCTAGAATTTAAGCTTAAAATCTGGGACCGCATGCTTTGAATTGGACATTTAAGTTGCAACCACATGGATACATGCTTGTGCATGTGTTTGTAGGCTTCCAAACTCATGCGGGTCTTATTTTGGGAGCAGTTTGGGACCCAGGTCAGAGAAAAGGGTGTCCAACTCAGGTTTTGGCCACCTAGGGTGGTTACTCAGCCTTTGAGTGACCTGTAGCCCCTGTAGAATGTTATGAGTTGTCAGTTTGTCTTCCATGGTTGGCCCCACTTCCTTAATGGGACCTAGGAGGCCGAGTCTTGTCATAGTATCTCCTCCTCTCATGTTTGCCCTAGCAAGCCGATGAAATTGGGTAGATATGGGAGGGGTGGTTACACCAACACTGTGTTGAATTTCCTATTATGATTTTCAATATTCCAAAAGTATAGGGCTCCCTAAGACAACACCTGGGGCATAAACAACACCAAACCTCTAAGGGAATGAGACATAAGCATAAGAGCAAAAGAGTTAAGTTCAAATGAAAATAGACTAGGCATAAAAAAACCACTGCAAACTTCAAACTGTACCAAAAATAGCCACCTGCCACGTCCCAAGGACTACCAGAAAACCCCACAATTTTCTTAGCTTCCAAGAGAGTCGAACATTGGGTCTTAAAATTGGCTAATTCAACTTAATTAACAAATAGCCCAGAGTTACGAATTTGCACGCGCCGCTGCTACCTCTGAGAGCGCCCCCCTGCAAACCCTCCTCATAGCCATGGCTCCAGAGGGAGGCTCTGAGCCTCCTTCCTCCCTCCCCCCTGAGCTCCTGGCCTTCAAACAGCTGGTGGGCGAATGCAGCAAGCACCCAATTTCAACCTCCCAGCAGAAGTTCGTCAAGAAGATGGAAACAATCTCGACCGTTGCTCTTCTAGCTGAAGAACCCTGTCGTGCTGCCCTGAATATTGCAGAAAGAGGACTCATCGGCCAGTTCACTGGGTTATGGCCATCACCAAGAGCCATCGAATCATGGGTGCAATGCAACTAGAGACCACTGGTCTCAGAAGGAATAAAATGCCATTTCGTCGGTAAGGGTTATTTCGTTTTCATTTTTGACTATATTGAAGACAAGAACCTCATCTTTAGAAACGGGCCATACTTCATGGGACCCCAGGGCCTGTACCTAAACAAATGGACCCCAGACTTTGATCCAGCCTAAGATGTGCCCTCGGCTGTTCCTGTCTAGGTGCACCTCCCTCATTTACCCTTGCATTGTTGGAGCCCGAAGACTTTAGAAACCATTGGAACACCCTTGGAAAGTACATAGACAGAGCAAACAGGAAGGGACAATACTCTTGTGCCAGAATTTGTGTCGAGGTTGATCTGGAAGTTGGGCTTCCAGAAGCTATAAATCTAACAGTGGCAGAATGGTCTCTTGTGAAAGAATTGGATTACGAGCAACTGCCCTTCAAGTGCAGACATTGCCATGGATACGGGCACTTTGCAAGAAACTGTAAAAAGAAAACCGAACAAGAAACAGAGAAAATGAAAGGAGACCAATGGACAATGGTGCAGAAAACAGCCTCATCAAAGAAGCACAACAAACCGAGAGGGAAAGGGGCACAAGCAGGAACCAGTGTACCATCCACAAAACTACAGCCGGAAGGGGCAGCACCCCCTAGAATAGACCTCCCCTCAAATTCCTTCACAGCTCTCAGCACACAGGAAGAAACCCCTGTTATGGAAAGTGATGCAGAATAGCAGGCAAACCCCTCATTAATCGAGGAAGGAAACGCAGGGGCCTCCCCGGCCCAAAACGACTCCCCAGAAAGAGGCTCTCCACCATCCTCTTATGCAAACATGATAAGAAAGAAGCCCTTGGAATTGACAGGCTCATTAGAAGAGGAGACAATTGAAAGGCCCTCGAAGCGGGCAGGGAGGAAATCCCTCAAGGAAGCAAGAGAGGAAGAAGCAGAGAGGCAAAAAATGCAAGTCAGTCCACTCTAGAAATGTCCATAAGTCAAAACACCAGAGCATGACCACCAAAGGGAGGCCTCTCTTCCACTACCCCAAATAAATAATGCGTATAGTCTCTTGGAACTGTAGAGGCTTGGGGAACCACATGAAGGCTGCAGCTGTTAAAGATCTCATGAAAATAGAAACCCCAAAGATCCTCATGCTCCAAGAGACAAAAATAGAAGGGGAAGCCCTTCTTGAGTTAAGCATAACAAACTAGAAGACCAAAGCTGGGATGGTTGTAAGTGCAAGGGGAACCTTAGGAGGACTTGCCACGGTCTGGATGGAGGAACTATTCCAGCTGGAGAATTCCTTCGAGACTCAACATTAGATTTACACCGAACTTCGACATAAAGCAAGTAAGCTCACTCTTGCCCTGTTTAATCTTTATGTTCCTGTTCTTTACCTTGAGAAAAAAGAGTGTTGGCAAACACTTATAGATTTTGTAGAATGTTATTCTCCCATGAACATTGTAATAGCAGGAGATCTAAACATCGTTCTTGACCCAAAAGAAAAAAGAGGGGGTAACAATAACAAAGATCCATTGCTATTTGTGGAGGACATAATTCAGTAGTGGGATCTTCTTGATCTTAAACCCAACAAGGGGAGATACACTTGGACCAACAATAGAACAGGGGCACCTCACATCTCAGCCAGGCTTGACAGATTCCTAGTGTAGAGCACTCTTTTGATGGATAAGAGAATAGTATCAACGAGAATCCTACCAAAGCTCACCTCGGACCATAAACCCATCCTCTTACAATTGGATGAGGAAGAAAACCTGGGACCTATACCGTTTCGCTTTAGCCCTTTGTGGATAGAGCAGGAAGGGTTTATGGAAGTCGTTGACAAGGCCTGGTCTATCACAGTCATCGGGTCACCCAGTTATGTTTGGGAGCAAAAAATAAAAGCAACCAAAGCAGCTCTGAAAGAGTGGGTCAAAACGCCTCCCAACACCTTCACCACACATAGAAAAGAAACTATCCAACAGTTAGCAGATTTACAGTTGGAGATGGAGGACAAAGACGTAACCACACATGAATTGGAGAAAGAACAAGTAGCCCAACTTGCTTCTTTCAGCTCTTTCAGAAAAGAAGAAGAATCCTGGAGGCTTAAGTCCAGAAGCCTATGGTTGAAAGCAGGTGACCGAAACACAGCCTTCTTCCATAGGCAGTTCAGAGCACGCCTCTCCTGGAATCACATCTCAGAAATCACCTCAGCAGATGGGACAGTCGCCAAAGGTTTTGCCCAAGTTAAAGAAGCTGTTGAAACTCACTTTCAGCCATTATACATAGAGGATGGAACTGGAGACGAGGTGATTTCCAATGACTTCCTCTCCCAGATCCCTTCCTTGGTCAACGAGGAGAATAACTCAAATCTTATGAAGCCCTTCACTGAGGAAAAAATCAGTAATGTAATTTGGGACATGGAACCTGACAAAGCCCCAGGCCCAGATGGTTTCTCGGCACACTTCTACAGAGCTTGTTGGACAATCATCAAATCTGACCTACTAAGAATGGCAAAGGCTAAAGTGGGAGGCAGTACCAAATCCACCTTTCTCACCCTAATACCCAAAGAAGTGAATCCGACTACCTTTGATAGATTTAGACCCATTTCACTATGTAATGTCTCTTACAAAATTCTTGCTAAATTGCTCGCAAACATAATTAAACCTCTGTTATCTAAGCTCATTTCTCCTAGTCAAGGAGGGTTCGTAGCAAGAAGACATATTTTAGATAATGTGATACTTGTTCAAGAATCCATGCATTCCAGTCATCAGAGGAAGGAGCAAGGGATGTTGATCAAGTTGGATATGACCAACACCTTTGATCGGGTAAAACTTTCATTCCTTTACAAAGTTCTACTTTCCTTTGGATTCAGCCCAGCTTTTGTGAACCTGATCAAGGCCTGCACTGACAAACCATGGATCGCCCCGCTGGTTAATGGCCGACCTACCTCTTATTTCCAAGCTTCAAGGGGGATAAGGCAAGGATGCCCGCTATCTCCCTTTTTGTACATAATAATGGCAGACACCTTGAGCAGGAAACTGATAGCGGAAAGAAATAAAGGTACTCTCCCGGGCATCCGACCGACGACTGGATTAGAACCAATCAACCATGCCTTGTTTGCAGATGATTCTCTTCTGTTGGGAGGAGATTCCACTCGAATAGCAAAGGAATTCAATGGGACCTTGCATAGCTTCTGTATCATTTCAGGAGTGCTTATTAATAAAATAAAAAGTGCAGTGTACAGTTGGAACACAGAGGAGCAAACCACACTCCGAATTGCTAGAATTCTGGACTTTCCGGGCTATGCCTCCTGGGACAAAATTCAATACCTGGGACTGCCTTTAACTCTGGGGGAAAACCGAGCCTCACTCTGGACTGAAGCCATCAACAAGATTAAAACCAAGATAGTGAGATATGCCATTCCCTTGGATTGGAAATTTGTGGTAAATTCTATTTATTAAAGAAAGCTTGACTCATGACACTGTTGTTACTTTGAAGAATAGACACACAAATTTGATGAGCAATTCCTTGTATTGGTTCCTTGAGCCGAGTTCTCGATTGTTCAAACATGGCATTACATGCTGGCCACATTGTTCATTTTATTTAGAAACAAGTCCAGTGATTGTGAATTATTATCTTAGCACAACAAGGGTTGGCCTATTGTTGACAATAAAAGGAAAGTCACTAAAACTTGTTGATGGTTATTACTAGCCTATGGTACCAAATTAGTGACAAAACCTTAAACCCAACCCTAAGTGGAGCCTTCATGCCCATACAATGATTAAAGAAGCATGGTCTCAACCTTGATCATCTTAATAGATTTAATTAAATGGGATATCAATGTGTTAGGGAATTGCATTGAAGACAAAATTATTAGTGATTGTGTATTGCTAAGTCTTGGCTTTTATTAACATGATTACTATCATGTTGTTAGCTGGTTGATGTGCACAAGTTAGACTAGAGTGCATGCCATGCCTCTAATCTTCAAGAGTAGTTGCACTAAGTACTAAATCAAGAATAAAGGCCTTGTAACCATTCAAAGAACATAGATATATCCACAAGTTAGAGAGACAAAGATCATAAGAGTTAATTCCACAAACTATCTATTTTAATGAAGCAAGTGGGTTGTAAGTCCCTCATTTACAGTTCAAACAAAAACATTACAAACATACTAATTACGAATACAAGTTTTACAAAAGGCATATATATTAAAGAAGGATAATATCACATTAATTTAAGGCCTTATACTTTAAAACCAAACGAACACATAAACATTGAAGAAGGATCTCATCACATCAACTTAGAACCTTATACCAACAAAGCACATAGACTTTAAAGAAGGATACCATCATGTAACATACAACTTTATACCCAAGATAAAACTTCTAATAATTTTTTATCACATGATACAAAATACATGGAAGACCAAAAACATAAACATTGAAGAAACATCTCATCACATCAACTTTGAACCTTATACCAACAAAACATTGAAGAAGGATCTCATCACATCAACTTGTCACCTTATACAAAAAAAAAACATGTAAAATTAAAAAAAAATATACCATGTCAACTTTATACCCAAAACAAAACTTCTAATAATTATCACATGAATTATCACATCATTTTTTTTATACGGTGGGAAAACCATCATAACTCAGTTGTCAAACTAACAGTGAAGACAACCATCTCTAGCTGCTAACCGCGAATGCAGGCTGACTCATCATCGTTATTCAAGGAAAACCACGCCACCTGGAACAACCCGCTGGGTGGTCTGTAAGGGTGTAGACTTTCATTTCTACCAAATGCCTCTGGATCTTGGATCGTTAACCTGTTTCCTTACGTCCGAGGAAAATGAGCTCTTAGCCAAACAGAAACAGTTTTAAGACATACTCCAAACCCATAAATTATCACATAATATAGAATACATTTAAATATTATTACATAGATATATTATATTACTTAAAATTAAAAGTAATTAAAAAATAAAGTTAATTGTCTTTTAAATTATAAATTTTTATATCAATTTATAAACCATGTATAAATTGACAAATTGTATGACAAATTACGTTATAATATTTGTATGACAAATTGACTATAGTTGTACCATCGCACTAACACCATAGTACTTATATACATCATTATTACAATTAACCATACCCCATTGCTCAAATGTCTAAATATTCAATAATATAATAATGAAATTGATTTAGCTATGAAAATATATATATACGACCAAGTTAATTATACTTGATATTTGAAATTTCAATTTCATTTCTAATTATGCTAAAAGATTATTATATTATTCTTATAATTAATGGGGTATTTATGTCGTTGAAAGCACGACTAAGTGAATTATGTAAATTAATCTATTACCTATAGACAGAAAAGTTTAATGTTTTATTAATGGAAGGACCAGATGTAGGCTTAAAGGCATCTTATTTGTGCGCATTTTCCGTTTTATAATTTCTTTCACGATACGAAATCTGAGCTATTTTAACGCAAGGATTCTCTGAGCCATTTCGATGGCAACAATTCTCTGATATAACAGCCCCAGGTTATTCACGGTTCGTTTGGTCTCAGAGAGAACGATCCCCATTGCGGGGTGTTGCGGGCTGGAAGAAGAAGCTCATTTTAAGGTCTATATTGTTTTCCTTGCGTCATACACCCTTTTCTGGACTTTATTCAACGTTAAATCGGAGAAAGCCGAGAGCTAATCTTCCAGTTTGGCTGCCTGATTTATCCAAAGGGACCCTTTATAGCCTGGTCTATACTCACCTATCCGACGGGCATTCATGCATAGCCGCCATCGAATGAAGCCCTAGTTTATCAGAGCCCGTGGAGCGCAATATCTGATTCCGCCGCTGGGTTGATGTGCAGGTAAGGGTTCGCATTTTCTAGGGTTCGAATTATCAATAGTTTTTTAATACTGCATTAGTTTCAATCATATATATATGTGTGTGTGTTATAGAGGGGATTGAGATGTACAGATACATCTTCTAGTTTTTAGTCAGCAAACATAAGGTCAATTTTTTCTTTAAATCTGAACGGTAATGTCTGATCACATGGCAAATTTCAAGCTTTTTCTCATTTGGGATTTGGGATTACTGCATTTCTCTATATATATCCACAAAAGACCAAATTAAGTCAGAGTGACTTTAATGTAGAACAAGCATTTATAACTATTCAAAAGGAAAAGAGTTAAAAGGAAAAGAGGACCATAAAAACGGGCTAAACGTTGAAGAAGGCCCAATAAAGAGACAATGCACCTGAGAAGAAGGTGCACCGACCTGGAGCTAGCCTTGCTTGCCATCTGAATCAGTAGTTTAGAATCTAGATGTCAACACGTAGTGCAATTAATATCCTCTCGGTAATTGACCTGGGTATGCACAGAAAATCATCGACATTTTTTTTTGGTTATAAATTTTTAAATGTCATTGTTAGATTGTTTTTTTATAAAAATATTAGAATTTGCTAGGATTTTATATAAATGGTTAGCCTTTAAAATTTTCTTTTGGACTTAATGAATGACTTTTGGACTTAATGAATGAATGAATGAATGAGATTTTAATGTGTATGAGAAACGCTAGCTTCTATGCTTCTCACGTTTTGTAATTTAATCTTTAGTTGATGCGATTTAGTTCCTAATTGAGCAATAAGAATCTTTGCTCTCCATGGAATGTTAGCTCCAATGTACTCTTTTTGTTGGAGATTAAAAGTATGGTTGAATTCCTCAACATAGTACATCTTCTTTCTACCCAACTCTTTTCCCCATATACGCTTGCAGAACTTCTCCATCACAAAATTCTTTAACTCCTTGCTATTTGTGGGACATGCATTGAGGTAGATATTCCATTTATGCATCCATTTGTTGTTTTGTCTCATCCATGTTTTCTTTCTTTTACTCATGCCTTCATTGAAGGCAAATGGGCTAAACGTTGAAGAAGGCCCAATAAAGAGACAATGCACTTGAGAAGAAGGTGCACCAACCTAGAGCTAGCCTTGCTTGTCATCTGAATTAGTAGTTTAGAATCCAGATGTCAACACATAATGCAATTAATATCCTCTCGGTGATTGACCTGGGTATGCACAGAAAATGATCGATATTTTTTTTTTGGTTATAAATTTTTAAATGTCATTGTTAGATTATTTTTTTATAAAAATATTAGAATTTGCTAGGATTTTATGTAAATGGTTAACCTTTAAAATTTTCTTTTGGACTTAATGAATGATTGAATGAGATTTTAATGTGTATGAGAAACGCTAGCTTCTATGCTTCTCGCGTTTTGTAATTTAATGTTTAGTTGATGCGATTTAGTTCCTAATTGAGCAATAAGAATCTTTGCTCTCCACGGAATGTTAGCTCCAATGTACTCTTTTTGTTGGAGATTACAAGTATGGTTGAATTCCTCAACATAGTACATCTTCTTTCTACCCAACTCTTTTCTCCATATACGCTTGCAGAACTTCTCCATAACAAAATTCTTTAACTCCTTGCTATTTGTGCGACATGCATTGAGGTAGATATTCCATTTATGCATCCATTTGTTGTTTTGTCTCATCCATGTTTTCTTTCTTTCACTCATGCCTTCATTGAAGACAACTTTAAGCCATCTACCTACTCCCATTTGCTCAATTCTTTTTAGATATCTTATGAGATGCATCATAGTAATTGCTTCGATGCGAGCTGCCCCTGTTTCACTCAACATTATCTCATAAGGAATTGAACTTTTTATTTTGAACTTGCTTATGATCAAGCGTTTTTGGATTTTCTCAATTTGTTTCCATTTTGAAACGGAAGTGCTGCTAGCCCACAATTCACACCCATAGAGCATCACCAAGCAAACTAGGAGCCCATAAGCACCTTAGTCGTTTTCCAATCCCATAGCTTTGCCTCTCTACATCTATTTTGAAGAGCATATAATGTTTTCTACCCTCCTAAAATTATCTTCTTTCTGCAGTCCTCCTAATTAAGCTTGTTGTTGAAATCAATCCCAAGGTACTTGTACTCATTTACTTTTTCAAAAATATTGCCTTCAAAGAAGAGTGTATGCTGACTTTGCTTCCTTTTATTAGAAAAAATCATTATTTTAGTTGTAAATTGATATATATTATAAACATCACTCTTATTTATAGTCGAGTATCGTTGATGAACTTGTAATATTCAAACTTAAGTAACCACTAGTACTTTAGAAGAATCTAGTAATACATCTCCTAGCAAGTTTCTAATAGTGATGACACTTCTGATTGAGTATGACTCCTATAAGGTCGATGCCTACGTGGTGCATGCCAATGAATAGTTCCACTTTTGATTGGGTCAGACTCCTATAAGGCCTGTTCCTAGGTGGTGCAGACCAATGAATAGTTCCACTTCTGATTGGGTCAGACTCCTATAAGGTCGGTTCCTAGGCAGTGCAGGCCAATGAATAGTTCCTGATGGGCTTAGTATATACAGGCCCCAGGGTTTTTCTCAAGCCCTTGTGGAGATAATGAAACGTTTCTCGAACCTTATAATATATTGGCCACCTAAAGATAAAGTGCTCCTTTGTCTGCGCTTTATGTGATAGGGAAAATCTTGCAAATCTGTTCCACTCTCAACTAGTGTGAGCACGCTTGAAGCTGTGCAAGAGGAAAATAAAGCCGATGTAACAAATGGAATTGAAGGCAGTTGGCTCGATCGAAGATCTGGAGGAAATGCTTTAAACAAAATGCCAACTCAGGTTTGAGAGGCCTGAGTGGTGCAATCTAAAAGACTCGCATGCAGTTCCTGCGAAAATCTTTCCTTATTGCAGATTCAATTTTCTCTTTTAGTGGGAGGACACAAGGAGGGGCATCAAAGAGAGATTTCTGATTGAGTATGAAGGGAAACAACCAAATGAAATGTTTATTTATTGCAAGAGTTATTGTGTCTCAACAAGGCCACCGACTCAATTGCACCAAGTATGCAAATTTATTTGAGAAGCAAAGTGCGAAAAATAGTTATTAATGCTTGAGGAGGAGTATGCTGGATGTTGTAGTCCGTGGAGACAGATGATAAGCCTGAGGTGGTCTTGAGACAAAGGGGAGATATAGTCAACTCTCTTTGTACAGCGCGTTAAGTAACAATTTGTTTGCATCAAATAAGATGTTGAAGCACGATTGTCCAGACCCTCTTGATGCAAGATCATGTGCCCCATACTTTAGAACCATATAAAACATGTTATAACACTATAATGAGTGCATTGAAGAGCTTTTAATCCTGGATTGAGAGAAACATTATAGCTTGTTCAGTTGTGTAGGCTAAACAACCCACAAGAGTGAAACAAGCAACACAAAGACTTCCGTTTGTGTTAATTTTAGGCAACAATGGTATGTTCTATGCTTTAGAGCAATTTTACTTCAATTTCTTAATTAGCCCAATATCAATATCCAGTTTAGCAATCACATCAACATGATAGTAAAATGCAGATAGAACATAAACATAAACAGTAGAAGACAAGCCAAGACAAGAGGACACAAGATGTGGCACCAACCAGGGACAAACCCCAATGTGGGGAAACCCTTGATCAATTCTTCTTATAGTCTTCAATAGTTCAACAGAGAGAGAGATAGTACAATTTACAAATCTGATAATTTATGACAGTAGCAAAAGAGCCCTAACCAGAAAAGTCAACACTGGTCAACAGGGCAGATTTGACCCTCAACAAATTGGTCAACTTCAGTCAACTTCGGTCTCCAAACAACAAGATGAATTAGCCCTCAAAACAACCCAAAAACAACCTAGTCAAAATCTAGTCAAACAGGCCACTTGCGGTCAACCCTAACTGTAGTCAACGCTAGTCAAAGTCAACGTTTAGCTTTGATTTCTATGCCTAGAAATGCGGCCTGCCCAAACAGAGATAGCCCTCACAAAAACGCAATCAAAGGAGTCAATGTTGCTGGTCAACGCATGGTCAAACTATCCCAGAAATTTGGTCAATGCCCAAAACAAAAATTTCTCCTTCTTTCCTTCGCACATGTGGAGAGAGAATGCTGCCCAGAAATGCGTACCCAATCAATGAGGAGAGAGAGATGTGTGAGGATGAGTGTGTCCAAATGAGGCTAAGGCATCATGTATTTATAGCAAACGTTGAGGATGAATAGATGTGACTGTTGGGCTTTTGAGCCTACATAAGTTTGCTCGCTGACCTTGACAATTTGTCCATAATCAAAATAAATTCATAACTTCATTTGTACATGTTGGAATCAGATGATCTTTAGATCAATCCTACACCTCTCGGAGAGAGGAATCCAAGAAAAATATCAGCTGTCATAAGGAAGATGACCCATGTGGAGTTTGGCCCTAGTTGCCAGTTTTAATAGTTTGACTATACTATCAAGACAGGGGGTGGCTATTATTTTGTCTTAAACACTTTGCACTTGTACCTTTCCACAACCAAGTATTCATGTGTCCAAGGGGAATTGAACCTTGGTGGTTGGCTTGACATGCTTCTTCAGTGTTAAATCACCCTATACACAAAATCTTAGGGAATAATGAAGGGGATAAGGTAAGAAAATAAAAAAATAGGCTTTAAATTTTTTGAAATTAGAATGTGGAGAAAAGTTTAGAGTGGGAAACACATCTTATTTGGTCGTGTGTGTGATTATTCGATTTTGGAAATACCAATCCTTACCCTCATCAACATATTTCCCTTTTTGAAACCTTGCTTATTTTTATTCTTCAATGAACATTTATTTCCTTTTTCAACATTTAAAAAGATTTCATTATTGTGTCAAATTGATGAACAACATAATTGTGTAATTGTGCTTATGATAGAAGTAGAATGAAAAAATGCCAAATTCTTGTTTCTAGTGAGAAGATTCTAAAATATTAATGCAACCCTAGGGAACCAAGAAGGCTGCCTGATGAAAGGTGATTTCGGGGTATAGCCAAAATCCGTTTCATTTATAAATTTGATCCTGAGGCCTGTGGGTTATGGCCCACAAAACCTATTGGAAGCGTTATTCGACTTTAAACCTTTAAAACCCCGGACCATTTAACTATTGGGATTTTTCTTAAAAACTGGGACCACACCACTTTAACGCAAATACACAGGAAACAACGGGAGAACCCGCTACGAACACATAAGCTGGAACTCAAAAACTATACACCCGCATTCATAAATATCGTCGGGTCCGCTCTTTCGCTTTCCATTCTGCAGCACTTCCGATCTCCAATCGCTCCGAGCTCTGATCTACGCTTATCGACTATTTGCGTATCGCTATGTCTCATATCGGCATTTTGGATGTCGGCACACCATATTCGCTAGTCCTTAACTCCTCTGATTGGATTTGCGATCACATCTTGACCCTCAGTCAGGCTCGTGATTTGACGGTTGTGATTAAATCGCGTGATCGCATTTCGCAAATCCTCAAGGCCAGATCCCTTCTACTTCAATGTGCTGATCCGATCAGTGTTACGGACCCGATAAGGGTATAGGTTCCATTTATGAAATTTCAAGTTCGGATTCGGATCCAGTTCTGTGTTATTCAATGGAATTACGCTTTGAAGCCACTTCCTTTGCCATACTCTATTACGACACGCACAACACTCGGGCAACAATTAACTATGATATTTTAGATCGCCATCGATCTTTTCAGTGATCGATGGTCAATCAACACACTTATAAACGAGATTTAACCCATTCATGGATATATACAACATAACTGAAATACACAGGCACGCGGAAATCCACAGAACACACAATCTATTCATTATACAATATTGAATACAGGCTAAGGCATTTCAGCCTTAGAACGAGTTCTCTCTCGATTACATTCTGCTCACTCGGGTTTACATAAATCTCTATCTATATCACTATCCCCCTCACACACACAGACTCTCTTTTTATAAGAGATTACAACAGTCGTGGATCATTTAAGATGCACGATTTCTTCCCACAATCACTCAACAAACCCCTAAACTCTCTATACACATACATGCATATGGCAGATTACATTTAATTAAGTCTTCGAGAGACTTATCGCTTCCATCATTTTAGCCCTGTTTTAACAGAATTTCTCCGGTTTAGCTTTGATGGTCCACGTCTCCTCTCGTTCTCCGCTTTGGATTCCTCTTTTGATTAAGGGGGGTTAGATGCTCCTGCATCAGACTCTCGAGGCACAAAAATTTATGACCTCCTGGTCATATGCTTCTCCTTATCCTTAGCAATTCTACCCACATCCCTGTGGAATTGCCTTTATGATCTTTTGTGAGCTGCAACCAAACCTCTGCAGTAACAGTCTTCCTCTGCTACACGATACCTCACCAAGCTTTCTCCTCTGAGCTTAGTCTTTTGGCATCCTTCTGGTTCTCTTCTCTGGAACCAATTGAGCACTCCATGCTCTAGGCTTGCTGCAAGTCTTCTCACCTTCCGCTGCCGTTCGCTGTACGACAGTAAAGACCATAACTCTCCAGTCTTCAACACAACTGTACCTCTTCTCCTTCTGCTTGCACTCTTCTTCCTTTTCGCAGGAAATCCTTTCCCTGCTCTGATACCACTTGATGAAGGTGAATTTGGGGTATAGCCAATTTCCCCTTTCTTTAACATTTTCTATCCTGAGGCCTGTTGGTTACGGCCCACAAAACCTATTGGAAGCGTTATTTGGCTTTAAACCTTTAAAAACTTGGACCATTTAACTATCGGGATTTTTCTTAAAAACTGGGACCGCACCACTTTAACGCAAATACATAGGAAACAATGGGAGAACCCGCTACGAACACATAAGCCGGAACTCCGATCTCCGCTTATCGGCTATCAACGTATCGCTATGTCGCATATCGGCATTTCGGATGTCGGCACACCATATTCGCCAGCCCTTAACTCCTCCGATTGTGATTTGCGATCACATCTTGACCATCGATCAGGCTCGCGATCCGACGGTTGTGATTAAATCAGTGATCGCATTTCGCAAATCCTCAAGGCCAGACCCCTTCCACTTCAATGCGCCGATCCGATCAGTCTTACGGACCCGATAAGGGTATAGGTTCCATCTATGAAATTTCAAGTCCGGATTTAGATCCAGTTCTGTGTTATTCAATGGAATTACGCTTTGAAGCCACTTCCTCTGCCATACTCTGTTACGACACGCACAACACTCAGGCAACAATTAACTATGATATTTTAGATTGCCATCGATCCTTTCAGTGATCGATGGTCAATCAACACACTTATAAACGAGATTTAAACCATTCACGGATATATACAACATAACTGAAATACACAAGCACGCGGAAATCCACAGAACACACAATCTATTCATTATACAATATTGAATACAGGCTAAGGCATTTCAGCCTTAGAACGAGTTCTCTCTCGATTACATTCTGCTCACTCGGGTTTACATAAATCTCTATCTATATCACTATCCCCCTCACACACAGACTCTTTTTATAAGAGATTACAACAGTCGTGGATCATTTAAGATGCACGATTTCTTCCCACAATCACTCAACAAACCCCTAAACTCTCTATACGCATACATGCATATGGCAGATTACATTTAATTAAGTCTTCAAGAGACTTATCGCTTCCATCATTTTAGCTCTGTTTTAACAGAATTTCTCCGGTTTAGCTCTGATGATCCACGTCTCCTCTCATTCTCCGATTTGGATTCCTCTTTTGATTAAGGGGGGTCAGATGGTCCTGCATCACTGCCCACTGTCACCACAACAGATCTTCATCTCTCTTTACGCTGGCTCTCCTTTGACACAAGGAGGGTATCCCTAAGTGTAGGCTGAACCTTTAGGAGTAAATTGGATGGTGGATCGGTACTGGTGCCAATCCAAGAGTTATGTGGTCAAGGATCCAGAAACAAAGAGGGTTTAAGAGTACGGTGAAGGAAAAATTAAGCGATATAACAATGTGCCATAATTACTCCAATTGAATTTTTAGGTTATAATAGAGTGAGAGTCTTGACAGGAAATGCATCATCACAGCCATGCATTTACAACCAATAAATAATGTCCAACCCTAAAGGAATAACCATAACATGAGATTCCAAAAGAAAAGGACAAAGTAGGACAAATTTCTAAAGAATGGACAACCAACAACACATCACGCCTTTAGTAACAATCCACTAAGATTAAATGCGTCATTAACATGTCCAAATCTCCAATCCAAAATCTTAGCAAAAGATTCCTTCAATGTTCAAAGTTACATTAAGGATTCAAGGAGGGTTCAAAATCTCTACCCTAGTCACTTCTCATTGTGTAGAACAACCCTCTAAAGATTGTTTCCAACAATAAGAGGCAATGGCTACTCTAGCATAAAACCCTAGTTATCCAAGAGAAAAAAAGAAGAATGATGGAAACCGCCCCTTGATTTTCTTGTCCTACTAGATGTTTAACTAGGCTTGGAGAATTTCCTTAAAAATCCAACCATGAAAATAATGGAGAGAGATAATCCTTAAATATATTTTCTAGCTCAATTTCTTTAAAATAAAATAATAATATATGGCTACTAGATCCACAAATTCCTCCAAGAAGAAATATTAAAGTGCTAGCTATTTTTAGATCCATAATTTCACCAATGGGAAATATACCAATTCCAAATTCTCTTAAAGAGAAGGGTCTTCCTCACCTTTGGTCTTTAATATCCTTGTAAAACATGTTTGATGCCTCCTTGATCAAAGGTGTCCTCTATCTAAGATTTTCTCAAAGCTTGTGTCAACTATGATGCTCTTATTTGATGGATGGTTTGACCCTTTACTTTTTGAGATAATGAATAGATGCCATATGTAAGGTGCTCTCCAGGATAGGCCCATCCTTGAATGAATAACGAACTTAAAAAAAAGGGTTTAAGTGTTTATTTGAGGCATGCTTCTTTAACTAGGTCTCAATTTATCTCATATAATATCAATAAGTACTCAACTAACTCCTAATAATGAATGTTGACTTTGTCATGAGAGTTTTAACATGCCACTCGCCCACTTTCACTTTAGCGATCCTCAAAATGAGGCTTTCTCTTTTCCTTATAATAATGGAATGTTGCCATTATTGATTATTTAACCCCATACTTGGCATGCTTGTTTAACTAGGTCTCCATTTATCACATATAATATCAATAAATGCACAACTAATTCGTCATAACAATGAATGTTGACTTTGTCATGGGAGTTTTAATCAATGTTCCATGGGGATGCATCCCCCAGGGTGGGGTGCATGCACCCCACGCTTCCCACGCACCTCGACGATGGGATACCCTAGGAAACGTTTCCCCATGTCCCCCTTTTGGGGTGACGTAGGGGGGAACATTTCCCCATTGTGGGGGATGCGTTTCCCCAAAAGGGATGCTTCTAGGCATCCCCCATTAAAAGGGGGACACCCAAAAGGGCCCCTTTTGAGGGGGGATGCCCAAAAGCACCCCTTTTGAGTTTTAGTTATATCAATTTACTATTCTAGTCTTCAAAATTTAGTATCTACTATAGTCCATTTTGCTTAGTACTAATTAGATTCTAGAATGATGAATGATGAATTTAAATTTTAAATCAAATTAGAATTGAGAATGATGAATGATGAATTTAATTTTTAAACCAATGTAGATTCCAGAATGATGAATGATGAATATGGATCAATGCATTTCATTATTGAATCTCGTGGTGTATGGATGAATGATGAGTATGATGTATGTATCAATATGAATGATTAATATGGATCGGTGTATTTCACGTCCCCTTGTCCCCCCTAAATTTCCATAAAATATGAGGATACTCCCACACCCCACCCCCCGTGTGTGTCTCCTCGCACTCACCCCCCCCATTGTAGAGTCTTGGTGGAACATAGGTTTTAACATGCCACTTGTTCTTTTTCACTTTAGCGCTCCTTAACATGAGGCATCTTCTTTTCCTTATAATCATTGAATGTTTCCATTGTTGATTTTTTAGCTCTATAGCCTTGAAACTTTGGGATCTTTGATGATATTTGAGACCTATCTCATTAGAATACTTTGTCTTTAATATCCTTGTAAAACATGTTTGATGCCTCCTTAATCAAAGGTGTCCTCTATCTAAGATTTTCTCAAAGCTTGTGCCAACTATGATGCTCTTATTTGATGGATGGTTCGACCCTTTACTTATTGAGATAATGAATAGATTCCTTATGTAAGGTGCTCTCCAGGATAGGCCCATCCTTGAATGAATAACGAACTTAAAAAAAAAGGGTTTAAGTGTTTATTTGAGGCATGCTTCTTTAACTAGGTCTCCATTTATCTCATATAATATCAATAAGTACCCAACTAACTCCTAATAATGAATGTTGACTTTGTCATGAGAGTTTTAACATGCCACTCGTCCACTTTCACTTTAGCGATCCTCAACATGAGGCTTTCTCTTTTCCTTATAATCATGGAATGTTGCCATTATTGATTATTAAACCCCATACCTGGCATGCTTGTTTAACTAGGTCTCCATTTATCACATATAATATCAATAAATGCACAACTAATTCGTCATAACAATGAATGTTGACTTTGTCATGGGAGTTTTAATCAATGTTCCATGGGGATGCGTCCCCCAGGGTGGGGTGCATGCACCCCACGCTTCCCACGCACCTGGGACAGTGGGATACCCTAGGAAATGTTTCCCCACGTCCCCCTTTTGGGGTGACGCATGGGGGAACATTTCCCCATTGTGGGGGACGCGTTTCCCCAAATTGGATGCTTCTGGGCATCCCCCATTAAAAGGGGGACACCCAAAAGGGCCCCTTTTGAGGGGGGATGCCCAAAAGCACCCCTTTTGAGTTTTAGTTATATCAATTTAGTATTCTAGTCTTCAAAATTTAGTATCTACTATAGTCCATTTTGCTTAGTACTAATTAGATTCTAGAATGATGAATGATGAATTTAAATTTTAAATCAAATTAGAATCGAGAATGATGAATGATGAATTTAATTTTTAAACCAATGTAGATTCCAGAATGATGAATGATGAATATGGATCAATGCATTTCATTATTGAATCTCGTGGTGTATGGATGAATGATGAGTATGATGTATGTATCAATATGAATGATTAATATGGATCAGTGTATTTCACGTCCCCTTGTCCCCCCTAAATTTCCATAAAATTTGAGGATACTCCCACATCCCACCCCCCGTGTGTGTATCCCCGCACTCACCTCCCCCCATTGTAGAGTCTTGGTGGAACATAGGTTTTAACATGCCACTTGTTCTTTTTCACTTTAGCGCTCCTTAACATGAGGCATCTTCTTTTCCTTATAATCATTGAACGTTTCCGTTGTTGTTTTTTTAGCTCTATAGCCTTGAAACTTTGGGATCTTTGATGATATTTGAGACCTATCTCATTAGAATACTTGCATCGAGTTGAGCATTGTGGTACCACTCTCTAGTAAGTCTTTTGGTAGACTTGCCTACATCACTACTAGGTATTTATCTCAAGAGACCTAGGATGTAGTTCTGATTGCATTGGTACCATTCTCCAATAACTTATTTCTCTTGCGATCCACTTCTCTATGGCTACCGCTTAAGGTGTAAAGTTATCCACCAAAGTCTCCTCTCTAGAAACTCAGTGTGATGAATTGCAACACAAGATATACCACAATTACTCCTCTGCTCAACAAAATATTGATGTCATCCATGACAAGCTAACCAAGCTAGAGTCACTACTCAACCATATGTCCAAACTCATGGCTCCACCAAAGTCTCCTCTCTAGAAGCTTAGTGTGATGAATTGCAACACAAGATATACCACAACCATTCCTTTGCTCAACAAAATCTTGATGTCAGTGATGACAAGCTAGCCAAGCTGGAGTCAGTATTCAACCATATGTCCAAACTCATGGCTATGCAAACTCGAATCCTCAGTTCACAATCCAAGCATTATCAATGGTCGAACCAATCGTCCCACAATGAAGGGGCTAAATTATCCAATCTTATTGGGCATCACTCCAACTCACTTGTTTGTGATTCCACGACTCACATGTGGCACAAACTTCCTAAAGTTGATCTCAACATATTTGATGCATTTGACCCCACAAGATGGGTCACTTAGGTCGAACATTACTTTTCCTTGCATGGCATCACAAATGGCTTGATGAAACTTTGCATGGATGTTTTATATTTGGATCCTAAATGTTGGCAATTGTGGCAATAACATAAGAACTCGCATGAAGTTTATATTGCTTGGACACAATTTGTCTCTAACCTTTGTGTACGCTTTGAAACAACACTCTTTATTTGGGATGCTCGACTAACCTTGAGCAATTTGGCACAATCAAAGATTTCATGTTAGCTTTTGAGTAGTTGGCCATCTGCACTGGAGGTGTGTCTAATACTTTTTAAAGGGATTTCTTTCTTAGTGGTTTGAAGGAAGATATACATGCACAAATCTTAATGGATCATTTTACTACTTTGTTGGAACCTTCTAAAAGAGCCCGAGAAACCCAAAGGTGGTGAATTTTCAAATAAAAAAGATTCCATCTATTCCTCATCCTTGTCTCGCTATTTCCCCTCCTACCAATCCCTCTGTGTCCTCCCTACCTTGTGAGATCCACATGTTAACTCACGTTGAAATTGTGGAGTTGCAATTTAAAGTTCTTCGCTGAAATTGTGATGAGAAATATTTTCCTGCGCCATAAATGGAAGGAACAAAAACTCTTTATGGCCATTTTGGAGGACATTTTTGATGATGAAGTTGAACCTATACCTTTAGAGGCTCTTCATCTATTAGTTGAAGCTATTGTTGCAAACATTGCGATAATATCACATTGTCATGATTTTCACCCCAAAATGATATTGTCATTGGTAAATGACGTGATATTTTTGTTCTTGAAAATATTACAATAATATCATAAGTATTGTGATATTATTGCGAGACACATGAAATATCGCCTTGGCCGTGAATAGACATACACAAAGTTGATTTTTTTTTGTTTTTTTGAATATATATATATATATATATATATATATTTTAATTTCACCAATATTTTGTGATATTTTCCTGATGTTGCTAATAATTTTTTTTCAAACCCTTGATGATATTTTTTCCAACACCATGTCTGCAACATGGTTGAAGCCATTTCCTTGTTTGATCCCTAGTATGTGGAACCATAGTCTCCTTGCATGCTTTGATTGCACTTTATGCTCCCCAAACCTTAAATTCATTGGAAACATCAAACATGGCAAAGTCATTGTCTTAATTGATAGCAGTAGCATCCTTGACTTCATTCATCGTTGTTTTGCCCAAGAAATCCATTGCTACATCCATGTTGTGAACAACTTCAAATCATGATTGCTAATGGAGGTTTTATGAGATGTGGTGGTCATTGTAAAATTGTGAGACTTCAAGTGTGTGGTTATTCCTTAAAAACTCACATGTTTGCTATTGAAATGGTTGGCTATGACATTGTCAAGGGTGCTAAATGGTTATGGACGTTAGGCCCCATCTCCATAGGTTTTGAGTTACATGAGTTTCTAGCAAGAGGGACATTGTTATACTTTTAAAGGAGGAATGATAGTCAACAGTCTCTCGAACATTAGATCCCACCATATGGAAAAATATCTTAAAAAGGGGAATTTATGCATTGTTGCTAAGTTCCATTCCATTCAAGCCTTTGCAACACCTTCTCAACCCATTCATTATGACATCCAATTAGTCTTGGCCAAACACTAATTTGTCTTTAAACCTCCCCAAAGACTACAACCCCCCTGAGATGAGCATGATTGTTCGATTTCACTCATAGAAATTAGCCTTCCACCAAATGTATGACTGTATCATCATCCATTTGCCCAAAAAAGTGGAATATAAAAGATAGTTTGGGAGTAGCTAGTCTCTTATGTCATCCACCTTAGTACTAGCCCTTATTTTTCACTAGTCATCATGCTTATCAAGAAAGAAAGCGCTTGGCACGTGTTCTAACTTTCGAGCTTTGAATAAATTGACAATCAAGGATGAGTTTTCCATCTTGTCATTGATGACCTTTTGGATGAGCTCAAGGGTGCTCAATTATTCGTGAAACTTGATCTTCAATTGGGCTTTCACTAAATTCACATGGAGGGGAGTATTCCTAAATTTGCTTTTCGTAGTCATGAAGGCAGTACAAGTTTTTTGTGATGCTCTTTGTTTTGAGAAATCGAGTGTAGTGAGGTTAGGCTTGATTTCTCTGTCTTGATAATTACTTGTGAATGTTTAATTGCTTCTTATTACTTCTTAAGTGTTCTTCATCAAGCAATTATACAAATGTTCAATGTTTCAAGAAAAGAAAAGAGACGTGAGACACAAAATTTAGGCTCCAAGCCAGGGCAAAACCCCACAAACCTTCTCTTATAGAATCAGATCAAAATGAGATATCCAAGAGCAAGACCAAAATTGCCACAAAAATTGCCAGGTCAAACTCTCCTTCAAGTCACCTCCAATGTCAAAGTCAACGATGGTCAAACTGTCCCAAATCTGGTCAACTCTTGAAATTTTGGGCCTGTAGTACACAAAAAATTTTGGCCAAGCAAAAATATTCTTCTCTCTTCTTTGACTTCATTTCTCTCTCCTTTTACTTCTGCTTCTTGTCTTCCTTTGCATGGTTCAAATGTACTTCTTGTCTGTGTATTATTGATCTCCAAGAGGGTCGAACTTGCTTCTTATATATATTTGTCTAAGAGGTCGAATATGTGTCTCTTGGAGGCCTAGGCTGACTTGTCATTTTGTGGACTTATTGACTCAACATAAAATTCAAAATTCTTTTCTTACAAATTTCCAAATGGGACATGACTCGAGTAATTTTTCTTTGACTCATAATAAATTCTTTTTGACTTTTTTCGACTCTATAAGCATGAAGAACATGTTATGACCAAAAATAAATATAATAATGAATACATTAATGATAGTTTTACATTACATTATGAAGACGAACACTAGTTACAATTTCAACACTCCCTCTTAACTAGGGAGGTATTCATAATGACTCAGCAAGATATTCTCAAGTTGAAATATTCATATAAGGATTTGAATTGATAAGCATCAATGATGTTTACATCATCATAACCAACGATGTCAAACTACCAATGCCTTGACAAGTAAGCTCTATCTCTCCACTAGATCAGAGCACAATGTTGGGAGGCATAAATTTGGACACCACCGCCTCTCTGAGGCACATACCACACCCGGGTGTTCACTAAGGTATGTCCTCACATGGCCATTTCCCAAACCATTGTCACAATACTTGACACAAAGAAATGTCAGTCCTCAGGACCATTCTTATCTTAGATCAATGTACTTGACTTACGACAGTTAGTCCTGGTCACAGTACAAATCTTCAAGAATGTCGGTCCCTGATGCTTTTCCAATACACCATTCTCCTTATCAGTGTTCATGCATTAGGCTTACGACTGTTAGTCCTGGCCATAATACGTGACACATGGAGAACATGGTGTCCACCCTCACTCCCTCTCAACCAAGGAGGAGATCCTCACTCCTTCTTAAATAAGGAGGAGATAACTACAAGCCCAAGCTTGTGTCAAAAGTACTCTTACTTCCCTTAGATCAACTACCTGTTCTTCTGTGGAGATCTGTTGTAGCTTCTCGGCTCTTATCTGTATCACACTCTCAAATTATAAATCACTTTGACCTTCCTGGTTCTTTGACGATCTTCATGCAACTTTGATCAATATCATAATCAAATCCAACATGTCATCAAGTAGTTCATCAAACACCTTATAGAGCCAAACTTCTTCACCGCTGATTGTACAAGCCTTCACATCTTCTTCGTACACATTGCAACAGAGTTCTGCTTCATGCTCTTCTAAGAAATCATACCAGTTCCCAACCATCAGTAGTATCTTTATCAACATCAATACTGTTAACCCAATCGATGTGTTCTTGAATTGAATATATCAGGGAACCAATCAATTGTTGGTACAATGATGTATCAACAATATTAGAACTCTTCAACTTCTTGCTAAAGGGTATTGCCATTGATATGTCATCTGTCCTTTGGATCATGAGCTTCTTTGCCAAACTTCAAGTAGTATTGTATCCATCCAAGATCTTACAACTTCCTCTTTCCAGCTGAGGTAGTGAACTTCCCTTTTATTAAGTCTTGCTTTCATGCTGCCATCTAATTGACTTCTTTGATGCATACTTCAAACTGCTTTCTCCTTGTTCATTTGTGTCTATTAAGATTCAGAAAATCTTTGTTCTTTGCTATGTTCTTTCAATTCTTCCATTTGCTAGTAAAGCTTAGATAGTTCTTGTTTTGAACTGCAAACTTTGTTAGAAGACTATGAAAGAACAAAAAGCAAAGTGCATAGAAAAAATAACAACAATGGTAATCAAGGAAAGGAGATATAGAGTACTTATCTATTGAGGAAGGTTAGTTCCCTCTTAGTCTTGGACCTGTTCACCAACCTTGTTCTCACATTAGCATGATGTCATTACTGTCATCTTCAAGAGCTAGATCTTCTTCTTATAGCAGAAACAATTAGTTACGGTTTTGTCCCTAGGGTTTTCTAATTCAAACTTTTGCTAGGGTTTACAAACCCTAGATTCTCCAAAGTCTTCAAGATCTACCATTTAAGAATTACAAATTCTACAAGCATACTAATGAGTTAGTTGCAAACCTTAGAAATGTCATTAGGAAGCTCTCTATATGTGAGATGGAATTCATTTCATTACTTGACTTCAGAATCCTAGTCTGTATATGCAAGGAAAGACTTCAAATGCCAACATATCAATGATCTCTAAAATATATCAACACAGGCCCTTTTTATGATGCATTGTTATCTTTCAAGAGATCATTAGATCATTATCTTAGCATTATATGCACTATAATTGACATAGGTTATTGATTGCAAATGAACAAAGTTTATACATACCTTTTTCAATCTTACCTTATCCATCCTTACAAAGATCTAATCCTTTGACTTTTTCTTCAGTTGAAATGTGTCATCTATCTCCAACAATGATTACCATCGAACCACAAAGATTTCTTTGAGCTGTTGGCAATGTTGTTTGTCTTGGTTCACATAGTTTGCACATACATCATCTATAGAGGAGGTTTTAGTCTTTCCATAATCTTCATAGTACTTTCAGAGAGTTGACAAAATTACAGAGATGGTTCTCATAGTTTAGGCCCCTTCCACTATATACCATTGAGGTGATCTTGCAAAACAAAATGTCACAAATTTGTCCTTTACTTTAACAAGGTCAACTTCAGAGGTCAACCTATATCCTTAGACTATTGTAACGAAGTCAACTTGTATCCTTAGGTCTTCAAACTTTTTTCCTTCACATATGTCAAGGAGTAACATTCCTTAGGTACATATAACCACGAACCAATGTGTTCACATATAATCACAAATGTTGTATACGTAGTATTCAAAACCAAAACCGGTGACTAAACCGATCCACCTATCAAACCGGAACCGATCAAACTTGGACTGATAAGATCTCAATGAACCGATCTTTAAAAAAATGCATGAAATAATTAATTTGTAATGAAAAAAACTAATTTTAAGATCTAAAACCACGATTCCAAACTAATAGAGACAAAATTTGCAAAGTTTGCTCATCTATATACCATGTAAAGGTGAATATATCAAAGTGGTATTGAGTGCAGTACATATCAACAACAAAATACATGATCAATGAGGCTCTAAACGGTCTCTAGAGTCCAAAAGCAATGCTACAAGCTATGGGGCCACTGGCCTACTACAAGTCTACATATTAGTGATCAACATGATCACTCCTCATCATGATCAAACTCATCACCACTACTAGACATTGGATCATCTACATGAGCTACATAAATAATCTGGCTCAGAGTTTGAGGACCCTTAAAACTCCTCTGCAATCTCAGTATAGTGGTAGTAATAGCAGCAAAACTAGACCTCAAAACTTCAAATCACTGATCAACATGATCACTCATGAAACTTATCGTTGATTTAGTACTACTAGAAATGGGATCATCAATAAGAGATACATAAACATCATCTAGCTCAAAGTCTTCAGACTTGGATTGCTCAACCTTATAATATGATAGAAATTGAAAAAGTTTAACATGTCTAACCAATGATTTTGGTTTGAGTGAAAGGTTCATCTCCTCAACCTTATAACGTGGTAGAAAAAATGTAGCATGCCTCACCAATTATTTTCCTTTGAGTGAAGGGTACATTTTTGTCAATGCCATGGTAGAGGAGTTCAATAATCAATACCACCAACATCAAAAAAGTTCAACAATCAATGCCACCAACATCATGGTACTTAAAGGGCTTCATGCTCTTGATCAAATGCCTATCTCATACCTTCACATATGATAGAAACAAATGGAAACATTGCAAACTCCCAAACCATGAAATCCTGAAAATCATTCAGTCTGTTGAATTTTGAGTGAAATCTAAAATTCTAGTTTCTCCATATGCAATCCAATGAGGTCGAAATTACTCTCAAACATCCTGAGTCATTTCATGGTAATGTTAAAAATTTGAGTAAAGAATTTAACATTACCATTGATTGCCAATGTTGTTAGGGTTGAGATGTGTGAGGCAAATGAGACGGGAGGAATGATTTTCTTGTAGGGGCTGTTTTTGGAGGGAAATAACCCCAAGTTTCCCTCAAAACCGCTTCAAAACTCGCAAAATTGCATTCTGTAGGGTCTGCGTCCGACCTGGCAATAAACCAGTTGGTTTATAACGGAAGCAACTGGTTTATGAGAAAACTGGTCAGTTAGACCCAAAAACCCTATCTTGCAAGGATTGACATCGATTTTTCTACCGGTTGGATAGCTCGGTCTAATGAACCGACCAGTTTACGCTTCAAACTGACTGATTTTGAATACTATGGTTGTATAAGAGATAGAGACGTATACTATCGTAAGATTTGCATAATATGGAGGCACAAAACTTGGAGAAATTTATCATTTGTACTTGACAACTCATAAATTTTCGGATGCCTTGTATGGTTCGGATCTTGGACAATTGTTATTGTTATTTGGTGTCATGATCATCATTGATCATGACACCTTCAAGAAGATACCTATCATGACACCATCAAGAAGATACCTTCCATGCCCAGTCTAGTTACAAATTTAGATGTCATACATGGTCTTCTTCTCAAGCTTAATCTTCGCAATAATCTCGTCTTGCTCAAACTTTCATAAAATTCTAATGCTTTCTACTGATTTGTGACAAAGATGTTTAGATTGGTTACAAATTTGAATGTCACTTTGAACGAGGCATGATATAGTACAAACTTCAAATTTCTTTGAATCATCATTTAAGGATGTATATTACTGTTCTTTAACTTGCGTAGTCCCTCAAGGATTTGATCTTGGATATCATGATATATATTGCTATAGGTGACTCGCATGAACCTCAGAGAAATGCCATAGGACTTGATTCAAGTTGCAAGGGTATAAAGCCACAGGTACGCGTTGTAGACCTATTGCTTAAGTGTCAAATTGACTCTTCACCAAGCAACAATTGCTCTCATAAATTATGTCTCTAGTTTGTCCACAAGATGTTACAGAAAAGTTCTTTTAAGAAACTTGCATACTGTAGATGTATAGTGCCATAGTTTCACAAAAAATTCGCATACCATAGTACATTAGGGATCTCGCATTCGACATAAGATTTGTATAAATTTCAAAAAATATCAAATGCAAACTTCGACCTTCTTAACCACTTGAGCAAAGGCTAGCGGAGATTAATTATGACTTCTATATTTCTGAGACTTGCATCACCATAGGAGAAGTTGCCTCTAAAATTCGCATTAGAATTATGTCATAGGAACTTCACATCACAAAGAGAAATATTCCACAGAAACGCGTACCATAGAGGGACATGTCACAAAAATTCGACATACTAGCCCAGAGAGAGATTTGACCTGTTTTAAGAGGCAAACTTCAACTGCTTCTTTGATCTTCCTTGATATTTACTAGTGAATGTTTAATGTCTTCTTATTACTTCTTAAGTGTTCTTCAACAAGAAATTATACAAATGTCCAGTATTTCAAGAAAAGCAAAGAGACAAGAGACACAAAAATTAGGCTCCAAGCCAAGCAAAACCTCACAAGGGGGAAACCCAACAATCCTTCTCTTATAGAATCAGATCAAAATGAGATATCCAAGACCAAGACCAAAACTGCCACCAAAAATGCCAAGTCAAACCCTCCTTCAAGTCACTTCCAATGCTGAAGTCAACGATGGTCAAACTGTCCCAAATTTGGTCAACTCCTGAGATTTCGGGCTTGCAGTAGCACAAAAAATTTTTGCCAAGCAAAAATATTCTTCTCTCTTCTTTGACTTCATTTCTGTCTCCTTTTACTTTTACTTTTGCTTCTTGTCTTCCTTCACATGGTTCAGATCAGTGAAACATGAATCTCCGATCACTCGCGATTAATCGCGAGTCAAACTCTGCTCTTCCCTCAAACGATCCGATTCAACTCTAGGCTAGTCAAACTCGCGTTGACCGAGTTTGACTCATGGTCAACGCGAGTTTGACTCACGACTCATCGATTAATTGCGATTTAGGCGACTGAGATGATTTTCAGCCCTCGAATTGGCGAGCACAGGTTTTAACTTTTAGCGTTGCCACATTGTTTTCCGTGTGGTTTAGTTAGGTTAAAAATTAGATGTCAGTCCATAACTCACTTCTCATTGCTCAGAGCCGGCAACTCATACGCCGAGAGGGTAATAGAGGCATGGTTTCAATTTCAGTTTACTTCGCGTAATAGAGGTGTAGTGTAATAAAGACGTAGTGTGCGGTGTGCTCTAGCGTTGGCTTCAGCGTGTGCTCTGTCATAGATTTCAATAGCAAACCATTATCGTATCATTTCAGCAGCAATCAAGAGATTTCAGTTACCACTTTTCTACTGATTAGTATGTAGTATTTTATAAACTTTTAGAAGCAGATGCTTCTGGTTCTATGTAGTCACTGGTTAGGAGTCACTGCTCAATACTTTGGATCATGTTTGGACTCATAACATATATGAGATACTTATTCATTCATGATATTTTGGACATCTATTGATATTATGCATTGTTTGGACATGGCTTTATTGAATATCAATGAAAATTGTTTTTTTTTTTTCAAATTCAATATATGTGCATATCTTTATTTATTGAATTTACTAGTTTTTTCCTGACTTTTTCGCGATCCAGTTAAAACTCTTCGCTCTTTTGCCTTGCCGATTTATTGCCGATTCTGAGTCTGGTAACATTGGTTCATATGTACTTTTTGCATGTGTATTATTGATCTCCAAGATGGTTGAACTTGCTTCTTATATATAGTTGTCCAGGAGGTCGAGTAGGGGTCTCTTGGAGGTCCAAGTTGACTTGTTCCAAGGAAGGCCGGCTTGTCATTTTGTGGACTTATTGACTCAACATAAAATTCAAAATTCTTTTCTTACAAATGTCCAAATGGGACATGACTCAAGTACATTTTTCTTTGACTCATAATAAATTCTTTTTGACTCTTTTTGACTCCATAAGCATGAAGAACATGCTCTGACCCAAAATAAATATAATAATGAATATAATGAATATAATGAATACATCAATGATAGTTTTACATTACATTATGAAGACCAACATTAGTTACAATTTCAACACTTAGGTCTTTGCAATGCATCTCTGCCTCCTTCTAGAGTCTCATAAATGAATTCTTGAAACCCTTTCTGTGTCATTTTGTCCTTTTTTTTATGACACCATGATCTTCAAAACAAATTGGCAAGCCCATGTCACCCATGTGGATTAGGTCTTATAACTACTTGTTGATCATCAATTCTTTATTAAGAGGTCCAACTGTGCCTTTGTTGTATTTGAAGTGGAATATTTGGGCCATATTGTTACTCATGGTGATGTATGTGTGGATCCAAAAAAATTGAAGGAATGAAGGATTGGCCTTGCCCCAAAACTCTTAAAAGTTTAAGAGGTTTTCTTGGTCTCACTAGTTATTTAAGAAAGTTTGTAAGGAACTATGGTAAAATTGCAACTCCCTCACATCCTTGCTAAAAAAAATTCTTTCAGTTGTAATGCCACTGTTGAATAGGCTTTCTAGGAATTGAAGAATGCTATGTGTACAACCCCAAAACTTTCTTTGCTTGAGTTTGATAAGATCTTTGTCTTGGAATGTGATGCCTTGGTAAAAGCATCAGGCAATCTTCATGCAAGAGGGATGACCGTTGGCTTTTAGTAGCAAACAACGATTTGAGAGGCACTTGGGAATATTAGCTTATGAAAAGGAAATGATGGCTATATTGCATGCTATGGATATTTCGTGTTCATACTTATGCGGGGAATATTTCCATATTAAAACCGATCATTACAACATGAAATACTTCCTTGAGCAAAGGATTTCTTCCCTCGAGCAACAAAAATGGGTCGCCAAAATGTCGAGATATGAATATGAGATAATTTATAAGAAGGGAAAGGAGAATGTGGTAGACCGTAGTATATGTTCTCTCTTGGAAGTATGAAGAGGAAGGGTCTTTCCTTTCACTATTCTTCATGGCAAATTGGTTGAATAATGTCCACCATGAATGGTTGATAAGATCACTAACATGATTCAACAAGTTCAAATGGATACACTTAGCAAAATGAAGAGCTTTGCTATAAAAGGCATTTTTATTTGACCAAGCAATCAACATTTAAGTCATAGATGCTATCTAAACTAAATTCCTCTCCTACACCAGGTTATCCAGGGTTTTATAAAAGATATGAAATGATCAAATGCTCATTTTCTTAGGAAGGCAAGAAGGACATTTGTACCTTTGTGGTAGAATGTAATATATGCCAACAACACAAGGGTGAGACTGTGAACCCTGTTGATTTTTCATAAGAGAAATTGATCTTCTAATCTGATAATTACTTTCCAATGATTTCTTAATCAAGTTAACTTATGTCACATATGTCATTAAGCAATCATACATAGAAAATCTCAACAATAATGCAATAATGATAATAGGATCATAAAGAGACAACCACACACAAAAGAGACACAAATTTACCCTGGGAAAACCTAATCTCGGGAAAAACTCAACATCATTTTCTTAGGAGAAATTGTTCAATTCAACAAAGTACAATCTGATTTTTCTAGGCAAACTTGGTCAAAAGACCGCATAATCAATATAAGTCAAAACTGGTCAAATAGGCCAAAATACGACCTTCCTGCTGCTGCCTAGAATTTCAGTCAACCTCAGTCAACAAGCTGAAATTCGGCCTCCTGCAACTGCCCAAAACCTCAGTTAACTCTGCCCATAATTCGGTCAAACTGCCCAGAACTGTGGTCAAACAATCAACAACAAGGTCAGTCAGTGCTGGTCAAGCATTGGTCAAACTTCTAGTCAAACTTCGGTCTTCTTTTTCTATCTCTCTCCTTCGCATATGTGAACAAAAGATCAGATTGTGTGATGATTCGAATTGCATCCAAATGAGGGAGGCTGAGTTTGTATTTATAGTGGTCTAGTGGTGCCCAAGGGGCATGTCTCCTTGTGCTGGGACAATTGGTACTTTGGACTCTTGGAGTCACCCTGACCATTTTAATTCAATTATTAAAATTTTAATTTTCCCTCCTTTTCATGGGCCGACTTGTAGTTGGGGAATACCGTCCGTAGCTACCCAAAAATTAACAAAACCTTCAGGTGAATTGCAACCTTTACCAACTGTGCTAGTTGTATGGTAAGTTACCTCACTCGAGTTAGAATTTGAGTTCAACGGCCTTGAATTTTGACAAAAAATTGGCAGTGAATTTTCATGATAAAATTTGGTATTGAATTTGACATTACTACAAAATTTAAAAATATTTGTAATAAAATGAAAATATATGTAATTAAACACATGATAGAAACCACAACAGCATGTTGGAAGCAACTTGCAAGGGCATTGGCATCGACATTGGGCGGAAGAGTTTGCAGTTGCACAGAGGAAACTTGTTGGGTAGAGGAGCATGGGGCTACAAATTGCATAGAGAAAAATTGGAAACTGGAAATGCGTGCATTAACAGCGGATGGAGGTGTTTGTGGCTACGCAGAGGAGGCGAAGGAAGCTGGGGCCTAGAATTGTGTTGAGTGGAGGAGTTGCCATTGTTAGAAGGTTCGGGAAAATTGGAAATACATCACGTGGACTGTAGCTTGAGCCTTTGGAGGAAACAAAAATCATGGTGTGAAAACTAGGTGGAGCGGGCAGCTAGGGTTTAATTTTTTCTTTTCTCTTTCGAATTTTAAGGCTGAACTTCAACGAACCCTTGATTTTTCATCAAATTAGTTTTCCTTGCAGTTAAAGCTTGAGTTTGGATTCCGCTTGAAATTCTTTGAATCTAGGTTGAGTTGCCATTGTTAGAAGGTTCGGGAAAATTGGAAATACATCACGTGGACTGTAGCTTGAGCCTTGGAGGAAACAAAAATCATGGTGTGAAAACTAGGTGGAGCGGGCAGCTAGGGTTTAATTTTTTCTTTTCTCTTTCGAATTTTAAGGCTGAACTTCAACGAACTCTTGATTTTTCATCAAATTAGTTTTCCTTGCAGTTAAAGCTTGAGTTTGGATTCCGCTTGAAATTCTTTGAATCTAGGTTGAATTTATTCAAATTGCCTTTAAATCCGACAAATTTTGAATTTCGAGGTAAACAATCACCAAATGTGGTGACTTATGTTGTATGGATTAATATTTCAACGAACTTCATTATGGGGTTACCCAAATTTGGCAATAAATACGTAATCATGGTTATGGTTGATCACCTTTCCAAATATCCTCATTTTTTGCTCTGCAACACCTTAGAGCCTATAAAATAGCTGAAGTAGTCATGGATAATATCTTTAAACTCCATGGTATGACTAAGATGCTGCAATCTATTGTGATTGATCATGTCCTCACCTTCACTAGCAATTTCGAGCAAGAGTTGTTGACTCCAGGGCACTTCAATGAATCATATCACCCCCAAATTGATGGTCAGGTTGAAGCTATCAACAAGTGCTTGAAGTGTATTTGCACTGCTTTACTTTAGAGTCATGATCCCAATAGGTCCAGCGGTTACCTCTAGCAAAATGGTGGTTTAATGCTACTTATCAGGATGCCACTTGAATGACTCCCTTTGAGGTTGCCTGTGGCTAAAAGCCCTCGTTAGTGCTATTTTACTTACTAGAAGTCTTCACATGCAATAGGTAGACAAACCCTCATCATTTGTGCTGACATTCTCCACACTCACAATGATAATCTGGTAATGCCTTAGAACAAGATGAAGACAAACCCTCATCATTTGTGCTGACATTCTCCACACTCACAATGATAATCTGGTAATGCCTTAGAACAAGATGAAGCAACAGGTGATCAACATTGTTCCAAACACCATTTTGAAGAATGGGATTAAGTGTTACTCTGTTTGCAACCTTCCAAGCATAACTTGTTCAAAGACAACCACCACCAGAAGTTTCTCCTAAGTTTTATGGCCCCTATAAGGTCCTTTAATGTATTGGGTCCACTCCCCTAGAAGTGGGATGCTTGGGTGCCGTTTCTAGATTTTTTGTTGAACAACTCATGAAGATAGAAAAAAGACAGGGGATAGAGCTTTGAGCATTCTATGTCCTTGGTAATTAATAGTAATATCAAATTCTTAAAGTAAGAGTAACATTCTCCTATATCTTATTTAAATTTTTAACGTTACTATTAATTGTTTCAGGATGGTTGAGAGTGGTTCCAACCTCGTTGGACTTCATTTGGAGAAATTAGAATTTTATTTCCCATTCAGAATTCAATGGATTAAACAGTTTTCAGGATTGGTAGGGTTATAGCTTTTCCACCGGATTGCACAATGATGAATTTGCTTTATAAGGGGGAGGGCATGTTAGAGTCCTACTATATCCCCCCTAAGTAGATAGGTTGCAATGTATTGAGGCCATTTTACTAAATAAGGCCTATGTAATAGATAGTGTGAAAGCAATAATTGTAAGGAGGTTTACTGCTTGTTCCACCTACTATAAAGTTCCTGATAGAAGCTATATGAAGAAGTAGAAGCAATGTAATGAGCTGTCTCGTGAAGCCTATTGTAATTGGAGCTCTGCTCATCTGGAGGTTGCTCCCTTGAAGAGGCAAGTGAATATTGCTTTTCAAATAAAGGTATTGCTGTTGTGGTATTCCAGTTCTTATAAAATTGCATGTTGCTGTTATAATTTGTCATTTCAGCTCTAGATGTTGTTATATTCTGTTATTTCTGTTCTGGATCTTCTATTTTTCTAATAAAGAACACCACATTACAGTGTTGACTGGGCTGGAATTCTTGACTTAGATCCTGTCCGATACAGAGTCAATTTGTAAACAATTCTATAGCCATCTTTGAATTTGACAATGATGAGTGACTTCCATATATTTCCAGATGTTGACATAAGCCACTCCATTGTTCGGGCATGCGGTATATTAGAGATAGAATAGAGCTGGCAAATGCTCCTTTTCAACTGCTGTTTTATGATGAGACGATCTGCAAACTTTGTTAATAAACTTCTGCTAATTTAGAGTACGAAATCTGTAATTAATTCTGCTATAGACATGCCTTCTTTTTCTGAGTCTTGAGAGTAAAAATAGGCTGGAACAGTGCCTGGACTGGTGGCTGTTTAAAGTGCTAGGTCAAGTCTAAAATGGGGCACTGACATCTCTAATAAAGTGTCCTTGCCACTAGCAATCTGCATGAAATATGACTGACCTCTTAACTCCACAGCACCACACTGATTCTCATTTCAGTTCCAGCAATATTAAAATGATATTCCGTAAAAGGCCTTTCAAGCATGCTTAAATGAACTAGACAACTCTGTCACACAATGCTGAGAATATTCACTTAAAACAGTCATGTGACTAACCTGCCCCTGGAAACTCCCAAAATGCACCTGCAATATCGTGGGGTAGCTCTTTGCTGTTTGTGGGGAACATGTGAAGAATTCTATATTTTACCAGTCAAGTTCTATAGATTCCTCACATCAGACTTGTTGCCACTAAACTAGACCGCACTTTGATTGTTGTTTCTGCCATAATTATGTCTATTAAAGTATACCACAAAAAAACATGTAACAAAATTTAGCCAGCATGTTTCCAGTTTTTTCAGGTATCCATTAGTTTTCAATGTGAGTTTGTTTCTAGGAGCACTAGTTTCATGATTGCATACTTGTTTTCATTTTAATTATAAAAAATTCGGGTCAATTCTTTTTGCGATCTCTTTAAAGAACATTTTAAAGACCCAGGGCTTGGTTTTTATTTAAACTCCATTTATGTCAGATGATATCATCTCACATTACATATTGTTATTGCAGTAGTCATGTCAGAACACATCTATATGGAATATTGCAAGCAGCCAGACTCAGATAATGCATCACAAGTTGAGAACACAAGAGTTCAATTTGATTCTGATTTTAGGCATAGTGATTCTGAATTGATTCCTGGTCTTCCTCGTGACATTGGAATTCTCTGCCTAGCAAGGGTGCCTCGTAGAGATCATCAGCTTCTAAAATGTGTTTCTAAGAAATGGAGGGATTTTTTATCCAGTGAACTGTATTTCTATCGTCAAAGGTTGGGAATTGCAGATGGTTGGATTTATGCACTATGTAGAGATAGCTCTGAATGTGTTCATTGCTATGTGCTTGATCCTGGAAGACGAAAGTGGAAGAAGCTCCCTGCTCTGCCCTATCCATGTTCAAAGAGATATGGGATGACGTGTGAAGTTCTGGGAAGGAAACTCTACCTGCTTGGTGGCTGTGGTTGGACTGAAGATGCGACCAATGAGGTCATCTGCTATGATCCTTTACTAAACAAGTGGCAGAAAGTTGCAAACATGCGGACAGCAAGGTGCCATTTTGTGAGTGGATCCATTGATGGGAACCTCTATGCAATTGGGGGAATAGGATCTAACTCAGGGGCACTGTCTTCATGGGAAACATATGATTCAGAAGCAAATGAATGGACATCCCATGAAGACTTGAATATTTTTCCAGACCTTGGGGAATCATTGGCTTGTGATGGTAGAATATATATCAGGCACGTCAGTACAAATGTATTCCCAGATATTTATGCAGCTGTATATGACACATCCAATGATGTATGGTCTCCTGTTGATAATGAAATGACTATGAATTGGTATGGTCCTGCAGTAGTGGTGGGAGATGACGTGTACATGTTAGATCAGACTGCAGGTATTAAACTGATGATATTAGATAAGGAAAATCAAAGCTGGGTATCTCTTGGGAGAATATCTACTTATTTGATAAAAACACCATGTAAGATTACAGCTATCGGGACCATGCTTTTTGTTATAGGGAGGGGTCTGCAGACTCTGATGCTAGACTTGGAGAAAGTAGGAAGGGTCAGGGGAACATTGATGACAACTTCTATTCCTGGATTGGGCTCTGTGGATGATATAATTATTAGTTGCAAAACCATTGCAATTTGAGAAATGCCAAAATTGTTATACACTACAACTGCTGCATGCCAAAGAGTCAATTTATATTGTTGCAACTTCCAACTGATTACTGTCTACGTAGCCCAAGGGGTTAGCTCAACTGGATGTTAGCAATATTGCTGGGCATTTGGCTAGTTCTGTGTTGTCAGGTGCCCAGTTCGAATCCCAGTCTAGGCTGGTGGGTTTACTAGGGATGTCATCTGCAAGAGTTGGTAAGCATCCCCTGGGTTTTCCCACGAAGTTTTCAATTGGGAAAAAAACAAAAACAAAAGCTCACAATTATTTCTGTACATAATTTATGTAATTATTTATTGTATAGAATTGTGTATTGTATTTGAATTTTGAATCTTGATGCTAGAGAGCTACTACTTGTTTAGCAGACGATCTCTTGCTGGGTGCCCTTTTCGGCTTTCCATATGAAACACATCTTCCATCAACATTCTGTTAACTAGCTCTGTGAAGTAAAAAATTCTGGATCTTTATAACTGCAATTTTTCATACCTGAGATGCTTTAAAAATTAAATTTGTAGGTCTTTGCATCAGTTCTCCAATTTTTGTCAATTGAGATGTGACTGAAGATGTGATAGCACCCTTTTTTTTCAATGAACGCTTTTAGGTTGGTTGAGTTCATCATTTCAGTTACTGAAAAGAGCTGGCATGTTAAAAATACTTTGAAACATTTAAATTGCTCATCCATGTATTATCATGTGGAATGACATGGGATTCATTGCTTCCCATTTGCCATCCTTTAATGATAGAAACGTAAATGTGCAGCTTTGCAGCTGCAAGATTTCATAGGTGAGATCCTTCAACAATATATTGTTCAGTGTTCATGTCAGTTCTCGAATGTTTGCTCGTGTTTTGAGGTGTGACCAATGATGTGATACCACCCTTTTTTTTGATAATCATTCTGTAAATTGTTGAGTTTTTCTTTGAGGTCACTTAAGAGAGCTGGCATGTTAACAATTGTCGGAGACCAACTCAATGCTCAGCCATTTATTATCAGGTGGGATGGCATTGTTTTCCTATCTGCCATTGTCACAGAAAACTACAATCTTCATATCTTGGCACGGTTTAGCATTGATAAGATATTAATAGAAATTAAATATGTATACGGTAACATGGCCTCTAGTCTATACACTTCCCTCTAAACATAGATTAAACAGGAACGGTAACATGGCCTCTAGATTATGCAATTCCCTCTCAGCTACCTTGTGACATTTATAGGACTGTTTATGGAGATTGGCTTTGTATGTGGATATATGGCTTGTAAGGTTAGTGGTTATTGTAAACCCAATATCACCTTCAAGAAAGATACCTCCAGACAATATTCGAGCTTAATGGTTTTACATTAAACCTTCTACTATATGATGGGAGAGCTTACGAGATAGCACAAGGGGAAAGTTCTTGGATATGTGTCCTTGCAACATTTATAGTTGTCTTGATTTTCCAATGATATATGATAACATGAAAAATAAGGATACAAAAAGAAAAGAAAAATAAGAATACGAAAAGAAAGAGCATAGTATAAATCAAATAAGTGAAATTAGTACCAAAGTTGTTTATATCTTTTTTAATAAACGGTTCATTATAATAACAAGTCGAAATCCATCTTAAGTCCAAATCTACCAAACACTTGTTGAATTTCTAGTGCAATCATGACTAGTACAAATTTTCAAATTGATAACTACTTTTAATGATACAATCAGACTTCTTTAGAGCATTCCAATCATTAAGCAGTTATACATGAAAAATTTCAACGATTAACTTCTTCAATAGAGCAATAGAGATCACAGTATACAATAAGACAGGAGGCACGGAAATTTAGGTTAGTGACCAAGGCAAAACCCACAAAGGGAAAACCCAACAATCTTTCCTTGTGAGAGAAAATTTAGTTCATCAAAAAATGTACATAAGAAACAAGATTCCAAACATCTGATCTCAATAAATGCTAAGTCAAGCTAGTCAAATGAGGGAGAAAAGTTAACACTGTCCAAGTCAAAGTTTGCAACAAAGGGGCCAAATTTCAGCATGAGGTAGTTGAACAAAAGGGGCCGAAATTCAGTCAAATTACAGTCAACGAGCCATAGTCAAAAGATTGGTCAAAGCACAGAGGTTGACCTATGGTCAACCCTCGGTTAACAAACCAAAACAAGAGCAAAGTTTCAGTTAACCTTAGCCAACAAACCACAAAAAGTCATGGCTTCCAAAAATAGTGAAAATTTCAGTGAAATAGAAGTAGGAAACCCCAAGTCAATGTTAGACAAACATTAGATAAGCAAGTTGGTCAACACAAAAATATTCTTCTTTTTTTCTCCTTCACACGTGTGGATGAATCTCCTTGTATCATATCGAATTGATGAGTTGATGTGTGTTCCAAATGAGGTCAATGAACTTCTATTTATATGTGAGTTAGGAGGGTTTTGACCATAGGGTCAAACCCATTCAATGAGTGGGGCTGACTTGTCCAAGTGTGAAAAATACAAATTTTCTTTTGATTTGCTAATCAAAATACCAACTACAGCTACCAATTTTCAACAACACTGAGAATAATCAAATCTCTATACGATAACATGAAAAATAAAAATAAGGATACAAAAAGACCAAACTATAAATCAAACATGTGAAATTAGTATCAAAGTTGCTTATATCCATTTTTTTTTTTTATATATGGTTCATTATAATAACTTGTTTAGATCCATATTAACTGGGGATTTACCAAGCATCGAGATGGATCAAATCTCTCTTGGTCCTCTTAGTGCTTGGTAGATGTAGAGTTTAAATGGATCTAGGCTGATATAATATATATATAAACTTACATAAGAATACCATTGTCAAAAGCATGGGTAGCCAAAATCTGAAGCCCAAAAACTACCAGTGGTAAATTGACTATCTATCTATATATGTGTGTGTGTGTGTTTCAACTTACATAAGAATACCATGAGCAAAGCCATGGGTTGTGTAGAGATTTTGATCCATGGGATCAAAAATCGCTGAAAAATGAAAGTGCTTAAAAGCTCTTGAAATCAACGCCAAATCGTAGATCTTGTCGTTCTGATGCCAACGACGTTTGAATCGCATCAATCCAACATCGTATGAAGAAGTTATCGCATTATGAAGTTTTTAGCAGATAAAAAAAAATCAACTTGCAGGGTTGATTGTGCAGAGTACATATGCCACATGGCAGTTTGTACATTGACGTGTTGCTGATGTTAGCAAGATCACTGAGTAGTACATGACACAATCAAAAAATGACATGTGGCATGCACAAGAGGCAACAATTGGGTGCTTTTGATTGGTTGAATTTGGACTAATCTCATTGTGCCACGTGGCCCAATCAGAGAGTGCCACATGGACCAATCGGGGAAGGGCATGTGGCCTTTTATGGTTCGTCAAAAATTTGTTATGGATCGGATTAAGCCTCCGCAAGACTCGAACCATTGACTTCCAATGCACAAGTCTACCACCAAACCAATGGTCCACAGGGACCAATTCTTATTCATTGTCGGAGGGTTATATTTAAAGTTTAACCGTATGTTGTTTGGCATTAATGCCGGGCTGATGGGCTAGCCCACCTGACCTATCTCTTGGTTACATGGCTCACGACGTGACCATTCCCGGTGGAGGTGAGAGCGTTGGGGAGGCCTTAACCCATGGTTCCATATGATTGCATAGGACTCGATGGAGGTATTGGAGATGGGCGTAAAGGTTGGTTCAACAGAGCATGGCTATGTTGAACGATGCGACCTTCGGCAAAATGATTGGAGGGCTTGGGGCGCATGGCATACCGCCCGTGCCCATGGTCTAAGGCCATGTTGAACGATGCGACCTTCCGCAGAATGATTGGAGGGCTTGGGGTGCATGGCATACCGCCCGTGCCCATGGTTTGAGGCCATGTAGTATCGTAGGAAACCAGGGACGTAAGGCTCGACAGGGCCGAAGGACCTATTAAAAATTTTGTTTTAAAGTTTAATATAAAAAGAAAACAAAACAATGCCAATTGTTGTGGATCGAACACGCGACTTGCGAGATACCATTCCAACGCACCAACCAAACAAGCTATGTCACTTTTGTTTCCAGATTTGCAGAGAGAGATTAGTTTGTAGAGCAGTTTTTGGAGTGAAACTTCAAGGAGGCCTATCTTGCTCAACTTTTAACTTTTTTGAGCTCAAGGGGAGCCTAGAAAGGGGTTTTGGGCATTTTGGATGCAATGACAATGTTATTTTTGCATATTGAAACTTGTATGATGATTTATTGAGCATTTGAGCATATAAATAAAAATGCTACCATTGGAAGCTGGACCCGGTGACGTAGCCGAGGAGGGGTGAACTTTGTTATCAATTTGCTATGTTTGATACTGCATGTTTGTCGATTTTTAACTTTTTAGTTTTTGCAAAACTTAAGTTTTTATGCTTTTGCAATCACGATCCATTGCCTAAAAGCCATAAACTAGTTTGCAAATCTTTTCATGAAACCTTCACTTATTAATTTCGGATCAGTTTGGTATCGGAACATGGTTTTTGTGAAGGTTTGATAGAATTTGCAAGGTTTTTGAATGCTTACAAGGTTTAAATTGAGAAGAGGAGAAGGAGTACTTGAAGAACCTAACCCTGAAATCGGCTCAAGGAGGCCACACACTCCACAAGTAATGGCACATGAAGAAGGACAATGACAATCACTGATATTTGAGGATGAGAGAGCTTTTAGAAAGGCTTTCTTTGATATGACTGAAATGGTGAAAGTGTTGTATAATGAGAGAACAACACAGTTGTAAGCAGAAAGTTCTAATCAACCAAAAGGTGGTGGTAATAGGAGCAAGCTTCCACCTCCTCCTCCATCTTCACCTCCTTCATCACATAGACCTACTCCTCCTACATCTCCAAGAGGACATGCTAAGTCTCCTTTGATTAAGCTTGATGTCAAGTTTGAATTGCCAATGTACAATGGGGAAGTAAATGCTGAAAATTTGGACAATTAGATTTGTCAAATTGAATTCTATTGCAGGATTCAAAAGATTGATGATGATGTTACAAAGATCTAACATGCTTCTCTTCGCTTGTAAGGCGGAACCCTCATTTGGTGGGAGGCAAAAACTCAAGAAGATTTGAAGAAAAGTGGTAAAATTATCTCTTCTTAGAATGATTTTATAGCTGCATTAAGAAGACAATTTTATCCATTAGCTTACATGTAAAAAATCAATTATGGATTGGCAAAAATTTAGACAAGCTAAAGGTAAAAATGTCCAAAGTTACACACAAGAATTTAGAAGAAGAGCTTTAATCTTAGGTGTTGATTTGACCTCACAAGATACTCTCCTCAAGTATATAGGTGGATTACATAGTTATTTGGAACATAATATACTTATGTTTAATCCCACCAATCTAGATGAAGTATGTGTTCATGCAACTCATTTAGAATCAAGAGGCAAGAATGTTTCTCAAGAGTCCAACAAGAAAGCCTTTAATCTGGAGACAAGAAAGGGGAAATTTAAAGGAAAAGGTAAGAAGAATGTTATTGTCAAGAAAGAGGGAGAAAAACTTACTTGTAAACATTGTTCAAAAGATGGCCATGATGAAGACCACTGCTGGAAATTACATCCAGAATTGAGACCAAAGAATTTCAATAACAAGGGGAAACAAAAGATTGCTGCTACAACTCAACAAGATCTAGGATCTGATTCAGGGGATTAAACCAAAATCACAACCATGGGAATGAAAGGTATAACTTCTCATGCAAGTATTAGTTCTTCTAGCAAGCTTGTTGAATCTCAAAATGATAAAGAAATAAGTGATCTTTTCCATATTAGGGTCATTACAAAACATACAAAAGTTGACACATTATTTGATAGTGGATCTCAAGTCAATCTTATTTGTGAAGCAATTGTCAAAAAACTTAATTTTGGAGACTACACCTCATGCAAAACCTTATCCTTTGGGATGGGTATGTGATGATGCCAAATTGCAAGTGACAAGAAAATGTAAACTCAAATTTTCTATCACGGCTAATTTTATAGATGAGGTAGAGCTTGATGTTGTACCACTTGATATTTGTGGGATTGTCTTAGAGAGTCCATATTTATATGACTGAAAACCCATATCCTATGATCATGAGAACAAATATCATATTTTCAAAGATGGAGTTGACTATATTGTTAGAGCACACCACAAGAAGATGAATTTATCTCTTGTTAGTGTAGGTTAAATGAAAAGGCTTGTGAATGCTAGTAAGGATTTTGTGTTGTTGATGATTAGCCGTTGGAGGCTCTGCTCAGTATATTTAACTTGCTAAGCTGGATCTGTTTTTTCAACTTGTCCTGACGATGAACCACACTAGTTGGTTCGAAACGCGTCGACAAATGTCTCTCTTTATGTGATTTACGCCGAAGTCCTACTTATAAATATTATGGATCACAGAAGCCTCAATTCAACTAAAGTGAAAGATACTGATGAATCTAAAACTTTCTCAGGATGTGATTCTAAACTCAAGCATGAATTAACACTTATGACAAGATGTTTCAGGAACCTGAAGGTTACCTACAAAAAGAGGAATCCAACATGAGATTCAATTGCAGCAGGATGTACCACTTCCAAATATTCGCATGTATAGAATGTCAGTTTTGGAAAATGCAGAGATTAAGAAGAAAATTCAAGAGCTACTTGACAAAGGGGTCATCAGACATAGTACTTCTCCTTGTGGGTCTCCTATTGTTTTGGTTTCGAATAAAGATGGTACATGGCGCACGTGTGTGGACTTTCGAGCTTTGAACAAGATCATGGTAAATAATTTCTATCCTCTTCTTCACATTGATGATTTCCTAGATCAGTTAAAGGATGTTGTTTATTTTACTAAGTTAGACTTGAGAAGCAATTATCATCAGATAAGGATCGCTGAAGATAATATTTGGAAAACTGCTTTCAAGTCAAAACAAGGTCTGTTTGAATGGTTAGTTATGCCGTTTGGGCTTTGGAATGCACCTGCCACATTCGTGGGAGTTATGAATGATGTATTGCAACCATTCCTTGATGATTTTGTCATAGTCTACTTAGACGATATTCTGATTTTCAGTAAGATTCATGAAGATCATGTCAAACATGTAAAGCAAGTTCTAGATGTCTTGAAAAAGGAAAAGTTCTATTTGAAGATGTCTAAATATGAATTTGGGAAGACCTCTTTGGTTTATTTTGGTCATATTGTAGGAGGTGGTGAATCGAAGATTGATCCCTCCAAAGTTGATGTTACTGTGAATTGGCCTAAACCCAATAATGTAATAGAAGTTAGGAGCTTTTTGGGAGCCATCCAATATTGGAGAAAATTTATCGCTAACTTCTCATTCATTGCAGCGCCATTACATGCTTTGACAAGTGTGAAGCAAGTCTTTCAGTGGGGAGGCAAGCAACAAAAATCCTTTGATATTTTGAAAGAGAAAATCAATACAATACCAGTTTTAGCACTTCCAGATCTTAAGCAGCCATTTGAAATTCAAACCGATGCAAGCAAATATGCTATGGGAGCAATTTTGATGCAACATGATAAACCGATATGTTATCATTCTAAAACCTTTTCCAATGCAGTGATTAACTATCCAACTTATGATAATGAGTTGTATGCTTTGGTACAAAGTGTGAAAAAATGGAAGCACTATTTGATGGGTAAAGAAACGATTATTCACACTGACCATTAACCTTTGTAATATTTACAATCGCAAACCAAGCTACAACAAGCTAGACATTTTAGATGGATGGGAGTCCCGCAACAATTTCATTTGGTAATCAGGTATAAGAAAGGTATATACAACAAAGTTACAGATATGTTATCAAGGTCTATTGTTAGTGCATCCGTTATTCTTAAACATAACTCAATCATGCATGAAAGTTATATTGAACAATATCAGCGCAAGATGAAGATTTTAAGGATGTTTATGCAACTTTGAATCAAGGCAATCATGTTGAAGAGTTGGATTATCATGTCCATAACAAGTTATTGTATCATCTTAGCAATTTATGTGTTCCATAGGGTGAAAAAGTTAATGTAATAAGGGATGCCCATACTTCTCTTATTTCTGGTCACTTTGGTGTAAGTAAAACAATTGCTCAATTACAGAGGTATTGTTATTGGCCTCATATGAATGAAAATGTATCAAGATATGTAAAAGGATGTTTTATGTGTGCTACTAACAAGCCAAGCAATAGGAAATTGAGTTTGTACACTCCACTTCCTATCCCTTCTCGTCATTGGGAAAGAATTTTATGGATTTTGTTGGGGGACTACCAATGTCTAGGAAATGTCATGATTATTTATATGTTGTAGTGGATTGTTCAAAAAATGTGTGTTGATGCCTTAAGAAACATGTTACATCTAAAAAAACTGCAAAGATTTTCTTCCAAAATGTATGGGTTCATTTTGGGTTACGTACTTTGATTATTTCTGATCGAGATTCTCGATTTATCGAGAAGTTTTGGTCAAGTTTATGGGAATTCATGGACACAAAGTTGAAGAAGAGCACGATATTTCATCAACAAACCTACGCTCAAACAGAAGTATTGAACAAAATAGTAGTGCATCTCCTTCGAGGATATTGTGGTAAGCATCCTAAACTTTTGGATGAGCATTTGCATTACATCCAACATACCTACAATCGTGCCGAGCATTCATCTACACAAGTATCTCGATTTGAAGTTTTTTTGGGTTATTTTCCAAAGTCTCCTTTGTATTTCTCTTTGATAAAGACATTGCAGTAGATGAACATAGTGACGTGGACAAAGCCAAACATTTCATTGAACAAATCCAATTAGTGCATCAAAGGGTACAATAACAACTAGAGAAAAGCCAAACCAAGTACAAAGCAAGACATGATAACCATCACGTTGATCATGATTTCCAAGTGGGAGATCAAGTTTGATTGTACATCAGCAAGGAAATATTACAAGGTAAAGGTAAAAAGCTCAAGTCAATCAGATATTGTCCTTTCAAAATTTTAGAGAAGATTGGTAACGACGCTCTTCGATTAGATTTTCCACCTTACATGCAAATTTATTCTGTTGTGAATGTGGAAAACTTGAGATTGTATGAGCCTCCTATGATCGTTGATCAAGAAGAGAAGGTTCATTTTCCATCTATAGAAGAATTTGCTCCAGAATATTTAAATGAGTTGCAGGAAGATTTTGTTTTTGATAGGAGGATAATAACTTCATGTAAAGACAATGTGGAGTATCTCTGTGTGGGGCTCAAAAATACCAATCCAAGAAAATCAAGGTGGATAGAGATCGGGAAAGTGAGGGAGTTATACCCTCATTTACTCGCTGAATAAAAACGGACTTTTGGTGGCCCAAAAGCTTCCAGTGGGGAGGAGTGATTTACGGGATAAAAAATATGTTAAAAAATGAAAGTGATCAAAACATTCTGATACTGACGCCAAATTGTAGGTCTCGTCGTTTTGATTCCAATGACGCTTGAATCGCCTCAATTCGACATCGTATGAGGAAGTTCTTGCATTTTGAAGCTTTTGGCAAATAATAAAAAAGTCAACTTGCAGGGTTGAGTACTGGCCCAACCAATGGGCCATGAGTACTGCTTGTTGCTTATTGTCGACAGGTTATATTTAAAGTCCAACCGTATGTCGTTTTGCATTAACACCGGGCCAACGAGATAGCTTGCTTGGATCGACACTTGGTTACACGACTCATTACGTGACCACCCCTGATGGAGGTGAGAGCATCGAGGAGGCCCCGACCCACAATTCCACATGATTGCATAGGACCCGACAAAGGTATTGGAGATGGGTAGGGAGGTTGGGTCAACAACCCACGATTATGTTAAACGATGTGACTATCGGGAGAATGATCAGAGGGCCTTGGGTGCGTGGCATATTACTTGTCCCTATGGCTTGAGGCCACGTGGTATCGCGAGAAACCAGGGGCGTAAGGCTCAATAGGGTCAAAGGGCCTATTAAAAATTTTGTTTTAAAATTTAATATAAAAAAAAACAAACCACCATTGATTGTTGCGGATCGAACACACCAACCAAACGAGCTATGTCACTTTTGTTGCTAGATTTGCAGAGAGAGACTGGTTCGTAGAGCATTTTTGCAGTAAAACTTCAAGGAGGCCTATCTTGCATACCTTTTTGAGCTCAAGAAGAGCCCAGACAGGGCTTTTTGGGTATTCTAGATGCAATGACAATGTTATTTTTGTAGATTGAAACTTGTATGATGATGTATTGAGGATTTGAGCATATAAATAAAAAAACCACCATTAGAATATGGACACAAAGATGTAGTGCAGGAGGGGTGAACTCCATTATCAATTTGTTGTGTTTGATGCTACATATTTTTCCATTTTTAACTGTTTAATCTCTGCAAAATTAACTTAAGTTTATGTGCTTTTGCAATCACGATCCATTCCCTAAAAGACATAAACTAGCTTGCAAATCATTTCATGAAACCTTCACTTTTTAATTTTGGATCAAATTTGATCCCTCTTGGCTCTTAGTAGATCCGGAGTTAAGATGGATCTACACTTGTAGAATATATATGTATATATATGTATATATATATATATATTTCAACTTACATAAAAATACCATTGGAAAAACTATGAATTGGCAAAACCTGGAGCCAAAAACTGCCAATGGTAAATTGACTATATATATATATATGTTTCAACTTACATAAGAATACCATTAACAAAACCATGGCTTGTCAAAACTTGGCAAAGATTTGATCCTTCTCGATGTTTGGTAGATGCAGAGTTAAGATAGATTTAGGTTGATAGAGTGTGTATATATATATACACACACACACCATTGGCAAAACCATGGGTTGTCAAAAACTGAAGCCCAAAAATTGCTAACGATAAATTGATTATTTTATCTCAATTTTATTTTAATTATTTTATCCTTTTTATATATATATATATAAGTCAATATACATAACATGATAGAACATGACAGTACAACATCTCTTTCATATTGGGATGGAGAGCGCCTTTTGGCACAATTTTTTTTTAGTTAAGCTTGGCAGGCTCCCTTATTTTCGATTTTACATGTCCATTATTCACCCCACAACGGGGGAGGGTAATACAAGGTTTGAACCCAAAATCTCCGGTTCAGTGAAACTTCATTCTATGACCATCGCCACTTGAACTACCCCAAACGGAATTGGCACAATTATATGTAATTTAAAATAAAAATAAAACACTTGAAATTAAAACTTGTAATAATACAATTTTATATGTAATAAAGTTTTTATATATTTTTGTGTTTAAATTAAATTTTAGAATTTATATATAATAAATTAAAGTTGATCCAGTCTTCAAGGGGCTCTTAAACAACAAGGCACACAAGGAACATTCAATTTCAATTGGCTATCTATTTAAAATGTTTGTGTATATATTTGTTTATTTTTAATAGTAAAATGTACAATAAAATTCATTTATGTTTATATAATAGAGTTGATTTTTTAAAAAAGAAACGGGTATATTTGGCATTATAATAATATGGTTTGAAGGCAATAATCTTTTACAGCGTGTGCCATGAGATTTTCAATTGCTGTCCATAATTCCCGCCCATTACACCAGAGATTTCCTTGAGACTACATACTACTGTACTAAAAACATTCCTTTTATAAAATCTCCAAAAAAAACTCCATTGAACACTACATAACGACAAAACATATAACCATATTAGAATTTGAAAGACATTACAGGTCCTCCGTAGCGAAGCGACTTGGTCTCCGTCATCATCCACGATGGCCTGCTCGTGGCTCTCTCCTGGATCATCGACACTAGTGCTATCCTCCATTTTCTTCGTGTTCACAACTAACTCCTGATTTGCGTCGTTTTCCTGAACGCGCGCCATACCATTTTCTTCCACCCTTCTCCCTAAATTGTCGACCCTAGCGTTCCAACTTTAACTCTAGCAACCCCAGCCGATCAGAGAGAAACTCATTGCTCGCTCTGGCTTCTATCAGTTTCAGCTCCACATTGCGAGAAGTCAGGGTGATTAAGAAATCCAATGCTCCTGCTATCCTGGCCATGTGAACACTGAGCTCCTCATCGACTTCACCGTCAACTCTTTCCATTTATGCTTGTAATCTCTGTAATTGACGACTCAACGCAATGAGGAATTGATCTACCTTCTCATTGGTATCATAGGCTCCTAAGCGCTCCATATATAGACTTGGTGAGTCTCCCATCCCGACCGCATTCTGGGAACCTGTCACATTGAAGGCTGCTACATTCACCAAAACCACTTGGATCGGGTCCATTAGGAACTGAGCATAGAACCTTTGAGTTTCAAAGCATTTTCCTCTACCAAATTTGTACTCTGGAGCAGAGATTATGGTTTTGCACATTTGAATTTCCCCATTAATCAAATCTTTGCTAATCCATCTGTCCGATGTCAGCTCCAAGCTTACGTTGCTGCTCCATGTGGCCCTGAAAGCACGATTCTCCAAGTTAATATGACGCCTCTATTAGGTCTTAATTAATTGAACTGATTTTTCAAAGATTTCTATTTCAACATATATGTTAATTGAACTGATTTTATTATCATCATATGATTTGTAGGTTTATTTGTTAATGTGTGTTTGCTTAGAATCTACATTTACTGTTAATGTAGAGGTAGTGGAGTAGTATTGGTGGTTGGGGAAGATATTATGATGGATCAAGTTGTAGATTTGAGGGAAAAATCGTGGGCAAATTCTTTCGAAGAATGTCAGAGGTGGAGTTGGTAAGGCGATGACTAGGAGAGAATTGACTTCCACTCTTAGGGTACATGTTGATTTTCCACTTAATCTCGAGAGGTTGGCTCGATTTTATTTTTCAATCTTTGGATGAAGTTAAGAAGATTATGAAGAAGTTGTGCTTTGTGGACATTACATTATTGCTATTAAAGCCATGGACCCCCCTTTTAACCCACAAGAGGACTTTGTTGAAAGTACACTCGTCTGGGTCAAATTAACAAATCTTCCCATGGAGTTTTGGTCAGGTTTAGTGATAAGGGAATTGGAGACCATTTGTGGAAGACCATTATGATTGATTGATGATAACTATGTGGGTTGTTTGTCGCACTTTGTCGTAAAAGTGTTGGTGGATATGGATATTAGGTGAGGGTTATATGAATTGGTAGATTTGGTACGAGTTGAAAGATGATGTGGGCAAAGGCTAGACCACTTGAATGTCCCCTTCAGGTGTGTTCATTGTCATGATTACAGTCATGTTGGAAAGGGCCATGGGATGTCGATGATGAGGAAAGTGTGGTGTAAAATGAAGTTGTTTATGCTTGGGGTCAAGTGTAGAGTAATTCCTATTTGGGATTGGAGGGATGTGGCTACTACTTTGGGATGCCAGGAGGTCAACATGGTGGCATGGTAGGAGAAGGAGGTCTTGCATACTTTTCAGAATGGTGAAGATGATAACTTGCTTATAGGGGACATTTATATCTCCTTATTTGAGGGCATGTTGATGTTTTAAGACTCTAATGAAAGCATTTGTAGGTTGGTTGTGGGAAGCTCAACTTTTTCTCCTAGGGCCTAAAGAGAAGGTCATGTCTGTTCTTGGCATTACATAACATTCAAGTAAGTTAGACTCCTTTTTTATTCCTATTCTTTTTATTGTTGTTCTGAGCAATATGAGGGGTGATGAAATAGTTAGGGAGAGCAGTGTTTTGACGACCAATGTCATGGAAATCCCTGGGTAGGAACCCCTAGGTGATCCTATTTCGTCCGTTTAAACAATTAAACTTTCAGAGGACTAAGATACTTCATTTTGAATTTTGGATCCATCTCAAGATGGAATAGACAAATCTTGCTCTTCGTCTTTGGGGAGAGGGAGTTGTCACTGTTCCTTTGGCCATGATAAAAGAACTCACAAACTTGCTTCTCTTAGTCAAAGGGCTAGAGGAAGATTCCCTTAAAACCTTGGGGCCTTGACTGTGGGTAGAATATCTACACTTAAAAAGGATCAAATTAAGGTTGTGAAATTGATTAACGAAGGGAAATAATTTTTTTTCTTCGAGCCTCTTAGAGATTATTCCCCGAGCATAATTTCACCAAGAATCTGACCTTGAAGCATCAAATTGAGTTATACAATTCAGATGTTATGTTCAAGAAACTATGGAAAAGGGGTCTTTTGATTTTTGGTTTAAAAAACATTTACACTTCTTGATAATTTGCTTATGTTGATTCCAATAGCTTGTCTACTAGTTTGATTACAGGATGGAGTTCTAAGCTCTCCTTAACAAATGTTTTTGCTATTGAATCTAACATTTACACAAAATTATTCTTGAGTCTAGATCATACATTCATGCTTCCCAAAATTTATGACCCTTATGATGGAAGGGGGATTTTCTAGGTAAAATTTTTGGTCTACAAGTCTTGAAGGTGGATAATCTAATTATGGGGGGTGACATGAATTTTACTCTGAGCCCTTGAGAGGTATGGGGTCTCTTGGCTCAGTCAAATTGACTTCCAGTATATTTCCAGAATAAGTTGGAATTGGGTGGGATGGTTGATGTTGAATCAATAATGGTAAGGCCAACTTGGGAGAACAATTGGTAGGGGGAATAATCTGCCTTCAAGAGGTTGGACCATTTTGTGGTCTTGGATTTGGTGCTCTAGAAGGTGAGTAAGTATATATCCTAGGTTAGTTCAAAACAATATTCAGATTATTCTCCTATTGCCTTGGAACTAGGAGTGAATGATCCACACTAAGGAACCCCCTTTAAGTTCAACACTAGTTGGATTGGGGAGGAGGAGTTTATCTAGTCGGTGAAGGGAGAGTGGACTCCCTATGACCCACCAAAAGCTTCCTCGACATGTGAACGGCTCATGGTGGCTTAAAAGTTGTCAAGAAATAGGTGGTGGACTTGTCAAGGGAGAATTTTATTTATAGGGATATGGAATTAATAAAGGTAGAGCAGGGACTTGATGAGTTCACTAGAACGTATGAACACATTGTTGGAAACGCTGAGGGGGTGGAATCAATATTTCATATATTTCAACAATTTAAGCACAAAAAAAATTAACCAATCACATCACATCAAAGTAAAACAAGATATATAAGAACAATATATTTATATTACAAGGGAAGTTACTCTTCCAGATTTACTAGCTATGACTAGAAGGGCTATAATCCCAAGATTTACCAACTCCCACTGAAAGGAGGCGATAAATTCTTGAAGGAATGTACAAATTCCTTCCCTAGCCCCACCATGACACCCTTTAGAGTAAAAAAAAAAAAAAAAAATACTTCTTGGGCTCTTGTACTAGGGACCATGACCCAAATACAACAATATTCAAACAAGCTCAATATTGTCCCTTTGCCATATCCAACATACAATCAAATACAATTCATACCTCAAATCATTAATACAACATGTGCCCTTACTCCATCCTTCACAACAAAGGTTTCAAAGATATGCTCCGAAACAAGCACCAAAGATCTGCTACAATTATCAAGGTCTGCTCCAAGAAGGGGTCTGCTACAAATATCAAGTTTGCTACAAATATCAATTCTGCTCCAAATATCAAGTCTGCTACAATTTTTTCTTGATTGAGGTTGTCATAAAGATTCAAATATGTGAAAAAGAGACCTCAAAAGGGTTTAAAATTGAACCTTAGAGGGAGTTCGAAATTCAGCCTTAGGGAGGGCTACAGTGGGCCTTATACCAAGCCACCAAAGGCCTTATACTAGGCCACACTTAGCCTCAAAATCTTTCCCTAAACAAGGACGATTTTCATTCCAAAACAACTCTTAGAACAAGGCCGAATTAGGCCTCGAACAAATCTCGTTTTTCCCCATAAAATGACCATGAAACTTTAGATCAAAATCTTCATATTTTTCCAACAAAATATCCAACAGAAAGATGAAACATAAGAATCCTAGCAACTCGATATTCTTCTTCTAGTATTTAATAAAGCTCAAGGCATCAAATTACTCCTACTGGTTTATTACCTCAGATCAACTGAAATCTTGCATCCATTTGACCACAGCTAGAACATATATATGTGTGTGTGTGTGTGTGTGTGTGTGTGTGTTCGAGGGAGGCCTAAGTTGGGGCTGATATGAACTAGAAAAATAAGAATTTCCTTGAAAAGACATGACTGTTCCTAGAGCTGATTTGAACAAGGAGGCTTTAGGACACTCAAAAAAAATAAAATTTTCCTTTCTTATAATATCCTTTTAAGGAAAAATTGGACCCATGAATTTAAGCTTCTTAATTTATAAATTTTGATCTTCTTTTTAGGGAAACAATGAATGTTAAGGCCAAAACCCTTGGGGAAAATGTGTTGGTGCAAAGCCCATCTTGGGGCATCAAACTTCAAAAATTAATATCTCTCCAACTAGAAGGATCCACAACATGTGCCACCTATCAAACGAAATGGTTTGACAAGGGCCATAAATATAGAGGGTCCTTGTACCCAAATTTACTTTATTTTTTTCACACAAAACATCAAACAAATGTTAGCACATTCAACCTTTGACATCAGTGACAAATTCTTCCAACACACATGCTTGTTGATGGGGATGAAGTTGCAAACTTAAACTAACTAGAGTACCAATTAAACTTAAATTCTCCATATGGGAGTACCATTTATATAGAAAATAACCTCGATCAATTACCAAGTATTTAGTCATTATAATTGAATACTCATTATTATTGACAAGCCTCCTAAGTTTAGTGTTGAACAACATGCATCATACATTCGTAAGTCTAGTATTAAATAATATTTATCATACTGTTGGATATTGCATAGATCATAGCCTATGATCACTTGCAAATATTTAGTCACTATCATTTGCTATGCCATATGTTACTTATTATTGGCAAGATTCCTAACAATACCTTACAATAGCCTTCATACATTATTGATTATGTTAGAGGGCATGACATAACACACCACAACAACCTCTAAAAGTACTTGACAATATCTTTCATACATTGCTAGCTATGTTAGAGGGCATGCCATGGTAAGTGATACAACAAGCACACCGTTGGTATTAGAGTATGTACAATTATTCAAAATAGAAATAATGACATAAATAAACGATACAGACAAGATTTTACATGGCAAAATTCTGATGATCACTCAAAGAAACAACCATGGGAAAGGCAATGATTTTCCTATTAAGACACTATTTTATAATAAGGCTTACAACCTCTTCAGCCTCTCGAGCTTCCTAAATGAAGTAGGCATCACTAAATTTGGTTATGATAACCATCTATTAGGGGAATTTTGAGGTCTATAATGGGTCTCCTAAGGAAAATAATAAAATAAGAATTATATATATATATATATATATACACACACATAAAAGAAAGAAAGCTACATTTTTTTTATTGTATTTTTGACTTATCTCCTTGTAGGTTTACTCAAATTACAAGTGTGTACACTTGTTGGATGTAGAATTAGATTTCGCATCCAACAAGTACCCACTCTACATACTTTTGAGTAGATCCACACTGATAAAAATTCAAGATACATGAAAAAATGTGTTTCAAATACGTTTTTTCATGTATCTTGTATTTTTTCTCAGTGTGGATCCACTCAAAAGTATGTAGACAATACTCATTGGATGAAAAATATTATTCTACATCCAACAAGTGTACACACTTGAAATTTGAGTAAACCTACATGGAAATACGTTTAAAATATGACTAAAAAAAGTAGTTTTTTCTTTTCCCTTCAATTTTTTTCTCCTCTAGGGATGACATCATCATATTGAATCTTATTGGTTTTCTTAAAGTTGATTTTGTTATCACATTTTTAATTTTGAGGTCCATATTTTATATCAAAATTCCAACACCATTATAATAATTGTAACAAAAATTTACTTAAGTAAATTACATTTTTTAAATTTTCTTTTAATTGTTGTCACACTCTAACAATCTCCACCTTGACAATAATTTTCCTCATAGCTTGACCTTTCCAATGTCCTTTCATCACCTCTTTTGTAAGCTAAGAGAATCCAAACACCATCACAATTTCTCTAACAATACTGGTTTTGTAAACATGTCTGCATAGTTTTCTTGAGTGTGGACCTTTTTGAGATCTACACCACTTCCATCAATACACTATCTTACGAAATGGTACTTAATATCAATACGATTAGTCTTACTATGATAACCTGGATTTGTTTCCAAGTATAGCACTTTGACTATTGCAAAATACAATTACACTACTTTGCATTCTTCCAAATTCACATAGTAGACCCTTCAACCAAATTGTCTCTTTTCAAGCATGTGAGACATCAATGTACTCTACCTCTTTGGTGGATAAAGCAACTATTTTTGTAGAGATTTGATAGAAATTGCAACTACTCAAGAAATCGAACTAAAATTAGGAGACACAATTTCTACTCTACTAACCCACGGAATGGAAATCACAGTTTAGAACAACATGCATAGACATGAAACAATCAAAACCACAAGTACTCAATGATTTACAAGGGAACCCAATTGGGAAAAAACCCCCTTAATGTCTTTTTTCATTAATCAATTTAATAGAGAAACTATTACAATTGCATGCTCCAACTCTGAACACCACCTGCAAAAGCAAGATTGTTCTCTCTGTTGAATGAGTACCTCTAGTCAACACTTAGCCAATTTCTGCCTCCTCCAACATCCTATTTCCTTACGCAATTCTGAGCTAAGTTAAGCTCCTAAACAATAGGGAATTCCCTATTTCCTTGCAAAATTCCCAAGAAATTGATCCCCTGACTACATGCAAAAACTGTACACTCAACTAGTATACAATTAATGTTACACTAGCCTTGTCTCCTCCACTCTAGATGGGAAATTAAAATTCCATGCATGTATGGGCTATTTTCGGCTGATTGATCGGTTAACTGATAGATCTCTGAGTTAGACCGCTGTCTCACTGCACAACTGACTCTATTAATTGTTAGAGGTCAGTTAACTGAGCACAACTAAAAATAATTGAACTAGATTGCTAAAATTTAGGAATCAACACATGCATAACTAAAATCCAAGCCCACTAACTTGAATTTGTTGATCTAACTGAGTGACAAGAGCCATGTCACACTAGTTAACTGTCTCATAGTTGTCCCTCTGATGTGGAAGTTCGATTTACTCAATTTGACTAAGGCTAAAGTCAAATTGATCCTTTCTTGCTACACTTTCTAATACTCCCTCTTAGCAAGAAAGGGTTTTTTCACCACCCCTATCCTGCACTTGTGGAATTCGAATTTACCTCTTGACAATGCCTTTGTCAAGATGTCAACATATTGCTCCTCAGTTGGGATTTACTGTAGTAACATAATTCTCCATTGCACACATTCCCGCAAATGATGATACCGTATATCAATCTGCTTGGACCTGTCATGAAATACTAGATTCTCAGAGAGCTTAATGCAACTCTGATTATCACAATATATCACTGTCAGATTCATCTCCTGACTGAAAACACCCACAAGTATTTTCCTCATCCATATGGCCTCACATGTTGCTTGAATTTTGTAGCCATGTATTCAATCTCTGCTGAGCTGAGTGCCACATACCTTTGTTTCCTGCTATACCAAGAAATAGCTGCAGAACCAGCACTGAAGATAACGCATGAAGTACTTTTCCTGTTTAATGGACTCCCTACCCAATCTGCATCGGTGAAGCCTTTGAGCTTCACTCCCTCTGTCCTCCTGTACCATAATCCATACTCGGTAGTACCTCTGAAGTACCTATAGCCTTCACCTAGACCAATGCTTATTTGATTATTACGAAGATCATAAATACTATCTAATCTCTAATTCCATGTAATAATGTTTTTGTTACCAACTCTTGATCACAATAATCATTATCATCATTGCTTTTTGTATTTGTCTGTGTCCCACATATATATGCATCATTGTTTTAATTAAAGACTTGTTTCCAATCTTCATTTATTCTAACATTCTCTAGTCTATAGAGTGGAGTTTTACACAACTGTCTCAGTGCCTTCATGAGTTTATGAACATATATTTTTCTAACAAGTATGCTTTTAAAAACTAAATGTCTTTTAATTGTCATGACTACGATACTAGATTCATTTATGTCACGAGGAAGTGCAATTTGAATTCGAGATATGTCGGCAGGGACATTGATTAGTCCACCAGTGAATGCCAATTGCGGTGTTCTAAAATGCTGTCCAAGTTCTCATATTTGCAAAAATGGTAATTGTAATGATATAGTGTTTGCTCCAATTCATAAAGTTCTTTCACTATGATTTTTTTTTTTTTTTATTATGGCTAATTCGCTCTGGAACTACAAATTTGATAACTTTGTCATTGTCTAATGCCTTTATGCATTTTTTGCATACACACTTACTTTTGGACACATTGTTGATTTGTTTTTGGCTGAAATCTATTTTAAACCAAGTTTGAATGCATATTGAAAAATCATAAACATGAACGTCTTGTATTTTCCTAAAATATTATTTTTCAGCCAATGTTTCAGATGTATAATTGAACCTTTGTAATAATTCTTTATGTTTATTAGCAAATATGCTATTCTGTATTGACTTTCGTTGTTTCAATCGTCTTGTAATCCAATTTATTTCCATAACATTATTGTTTTTATGTATTTTTTGCCTTCGTGAAACAAAGAATGCGGTCTCTTGCTTACATTCATATGTATTATATTAAGTTCAATAGTATCTTCATCAATGCCCATGTTCTTAGAGCTATAATTTAATGGCTTGCATAGTTTTCTAAGAACACTTGGTTTAAAAACATCCTTGTTTCTTATATGTTTTTTGAGTAGATGTAATGATAGTCACGATCTCTTATTTGTGTTGATAAACTATGTCTCAATTTCTATGCCATTTTCATTGATGTTCATGTTTTCGAAGTCATTCATATTAACGCCACTATGTTTTTTATTGGATTCTTCTATACATTGCTCTTCGTTAACTGCTTAAATAGGACGTGATTTTTGTTGTTGTTGTTGTAATATCTCTTTGAGAGGTTCATAATGAAAATGACATATTCTCATACCAAATTGCATAACATGGAATATCATTGTGTCTTTCTCGAACCCACGAAATTTAGCCACAATAGTTAGAGTCTTAGCGCACCATATGCATATAGTTATGTTCAAGATATATTGTATCTAGTCATAGAAAAAAGGTTGCCATATATCTTCCCTTTTTTCGTATGGAATTCCTAATTGTATAATGTATCCTTGCCAATTTACTATTCCAGGAAATTTCATAATTGCATGTTCATTCATGTATATTTATATGCAATTCAAGGGAAATGAATCATTAGACATGATTACATTGTAGAAAGTCTGTGCAATTATGCGCCGTAAATAGGGAACATCATATTCATTCTCCATCAATTGACATATTGTTTCAAAACAACTTTCACTGTACATACTCTTGAATTCAGAAAGTCTCTTAAACATATGTCTACCCATGTTTTTTTTATATCTGCATCCATTCATGTTTTGTTTGTTTGTACGTTGTCATATTTATTATATGTTCATGATCAATTCCTATTGAACGTTTTCTCTTGCACATAAGTGGTTCAAAATATCTGACAATTGAATTTTCGTCATTAAACAATATGCCATAAATTTCTTTGCACAAATTAGAATTAAAATGCAAATAGTTTTTCATTGTTGTCTTTGACCAAAGTCTTACGGGAATTTTTAGCTAGTTTGACAACCAATGTATACAAAATGTCCCCAAAAAGTCCTCGATTTTCCCCAATGATAATATTCGAAGTTGATTTTGTCATCCTCTCCAAGTAAACATCATGGCTATTTATACCATGCATTTGTATTAATGCATCTATATTCAATTCACGTTCGTAAGATAATATGGATTTGATGTTCCCTTCATGTAAACAATTCCTGAAATGTTCTATTGTTCCTTCACATAACTATGTTGACGTGTATCTAAAATGCAATAGAGTTCGGATAGTATTGAACGATCAATCTCCCACAACATATGAAAATTTGTTTAAATGAAATAGATTATGTTTCCTTAATGTTGCGTCTATACCATTTCTTTCTATAGTAAGCAAATTCTTCTCCATTGATGCTTTAGGAATGACACTTCAAACACGCTTGTTTATTGATGCTTTAGCAATTACGCTCCAATTTTTTTTTAAATTCACTATGAGATATTGCTTCACAATAAGCACAACATAAACAATGTACAACAAAACGAGCACAATGATATAACTATAACAGGTTCCCATAAAACTCTTGTCTATGAACGAGATATAGAATCACAAAACAAATGAACCACAATGTACTTGATACAAATATCGTAAAATTTATACTTGTTTTCAAAAATAGATAATGTGCATAATTATTATGCTAATAGAAAAACAAACAGTTCTCAAAATAGAGTATCGATTCTGATAACTATGTGGAAAACCATTCGTAACGAGCCCCCCGCTCCCCCTCCCCCGCGCCTATGAACTATTCCAATATGCATTCCAACAAAAATGCATGATCAAGACCTGGCCAATGCAACTACTGACACGTTCCTTGTTAAAATTATGTCGCAAGAGCTTCATAAAACTCAAACCTTTCGATTTATGATTCTTACGCTAATGAGAAAAATGCACAGTTCTCAGAACAGACTATCAATTTCGACAATTATGAGAAAAACCATTTGTAACGATCCCCCTGAGAACTATGATCTATTCCAATATGCATGCCAAAAACCAATGCAAGATGAACACTTGGCCAATGCAAGAACTGACACATTACTTGTTAAAATTACACCATGGATCGCTTTGACATGTATTGCCAGTGTGCTATTTTTTTGTTATTTCATTTTAAGTTGTTTTCCATTTAAAACTCTTACAATTTATCTATTTGGAAGAGTAATTCCATAGAGATACGAATCTACATAGATTAAAAAACCTTTGGCTTTCAATTGGGTCTTAATGACATCTCTAAATATTGTACAAAAAACACGTAATGCTGAACATAAAGTAAAAAGATCTAATGCGTGTTGGAGATGCCGTTCAAACTCAATTGAAAATTGAATATGTATTTTGCAATAAATCATGAATCTGAAAAACATTCAATGCTCAAATGATCACAATTTTTGCTCTTCGCAGAGTGATATTTCCACACAAGCATTTGTTAATAGCTGTACGGAGGCATTTTAAAGATATTTTCCATTTAGAACTGTACAAGCATTTTTAAGTTCTTTTCCATTTAGAAATTTTGCAGATATAGTTGTGCGCACAACAATTGCACATAACTAATTAATTGATTAAAGGTTATGCTCTTAGCTAATACAGAGTTGAGATTTTTTTTCTTTGTTATGTGCAATGAAGAATGTGCGTAAGACAGGGTATGTGCGGGAGAAACTAAGTGCAGAAGGGACACATATAACTAGTACATTTATTTTTCATTTGCATAGTCTAGCACGAGTAAAAAGGGTAACCGAAGTGTTGAGACTATAGAACGATGAGGCGATACATTAATAGGCAAGGAAACATAATGACATATTTGCGACACATCCTTAGATATATTTTATCTATATAGGCTGTTATCTATATTTTTAATCGTCCCAATCCTTTCCCTGCAATGTTGATGATGTACAACAATTTCCTCTAGTTAAAATCTTAGGCAACAACCAAAGTGACAGTAAGAAATATAATGGAAATTGTGTCTAAACACGAAGGAATTACCATAATTTCTATAGTACTGACAATTGAATTGAAATAAAGCAGTCAATGTTATTTCCAAATCAAATGCCGACAAAAAAAAAAAAAATCCTAATGACCATTTCGACTCATTGGGTATTAGGATGATATGACTAAAAAAGAATTGCACTAGCATGAATATATATCAATTTTAGAAGTCGCACATGTATGCTATCCTTTTCGAGCTGAATTGAAAAATATTTCACACATATTCCACACAAAAGTGTATTGATATCGATCTGCAAGGACTAATGATAAAGCAAATGTAATGATCGTCTATTGAAAATGGAAAATGCTACGAATTTGTTAGAGTTATAAAACACCAGCCAACAAAATGAACCGATAGATCAATAGAATATAATAGTTTGCAATTGCCAGGATAAAAGTAGCTCAAAAAATACACCAAGAATAGATAAAGCCACACTATTAAGACAAAGAAAAGTTAAAGGAATGACAATGATGAAAAGCGTAAAACGAAGAAGAGCCTATATTGTGTATTGGTGTAATATGATCCAATCGCACCATGTGGTTCTGAAGAGAATCCCTGTGATTATCAAGAGGCCCTATTTGATTATAATGTTCTGTGCCGACAATATGGGAAATGATGCGTTGCGAACACACCAGAAATCTTGTTGGACGAAAAAATGAACACTTTGATCAACCTATTTTTAATGGTGATAACGTTTGCCCATATTCTCAACACAACATTATAATTGACAAAATGAACAATTTGGTTAATGATCCATCACATTGATTAAATGCATGTAATTTTTACGAAATTGAAGCTTATTAATGATTAATTGTTTCTATCTTATTTAAAACGAAATAGTGATGTTTCTTATTTAATGTTTGTTATGCAGAGCTTTGCTTGGCGTTATTGAATTTCTTAGCATGTGTGGTTGCTATTTAAATTAATTTCGTGTTTACAGTATAAAGTTTCCTCTGTATCCCCGTTCTCACACACACACAACATTCTCCACACATTCAACTTTTGTCTCGCAAGATTAAATCGGTAAAAGTTTTTAATGGAAAACAGGTCAAAATGTAACAATACAAGATAACCACACTAGAAACTACTGTCATGCTCTCACTGTGAGAGAAATAACCAAAGAAATGCCTCGTAAAATCCATACACATGTTCTGTTTCTATTGAATTTTGACAAGATCAACACACTAATGGTTACTATGAAAGAGAAAAGTGCATGCCTAAATGAATGCTATACTCACTAGCACAAACCCCAAATTTATCGCACAAACCCCATCTTCCACACATTTTTCATTGCACAAAGGAAAACACTAAATGAACAAACATAACTAAGACATTAAGGACACATAAAATAAAAACCTTATTAGCTAAATCTGCAAAAGTTTAAAATACAAAATAGTTTAAAATTAATTTCATCTTTGCGAAATAAAGTTCCATCTGCACCAATGTTCTCTTGCACATTCTCCTTTCCCCACATAGGAAAATATTTGCACAAGGAAAGCCTCATGCAAGCAAGCTTCGCACAATGAAACACAATAATATCATTTTAACATTAACAAATTCAAATTACTTTCGTCCCTACCGAATAATGTTCCCTATGCATAACCAATTCTCCCTCACATGCTCCATCCTCCGCATAGTCAAAGCTCTGCACATTGAAACCTAATAATATTCATCCACATATCCTTCAGTCCGCAAAGATTCATATATCTATAAAATCACAGCTCTATGCAACTGCTCTCGTTAGCGGTAGAGGCAACAACTATGTCACCAATGTGCAATATATTTCCCTCTTTGCACATTGAAACATAATAATAATAGTAACATACATTAATTTCCCTATGCACCCTCATTTTCCCTCAAATACGCCATCCTAATTTCGTCCCTACAGAATAAAGTTCTCAAATGCAACCTTGTTCTCCCACAGATACCCTGTCCTCCACACAGATAAAGCTCCTCACAATGAAACATAATAATTAATTATTATGTTCTCCTGCATATACCTCATCTTCGACAAAGATTCATAGCTCTATACAACTGTTCTCTAGCATATACTCCGTCCTATTCATAAGGAAATATTTTGACATTAATTTCGTCCCTGTCGAATAAAGTTCCTTATGCACCCCCATTCTCCTGCACATACCCCCTCCTGTGCACAATGAAAGATCTGCACAATGAAACATAATAATATTAATTTGAAATTTGTTCATACCCCGTTCTCCCGCACATACCCTGTCCTCCTCAAAGATTCATAGCTCTATAAAATCACAACCCTTGCAGATTTGGTTAACACCCCCTCCCTTCCCCCCAATCCTTTGCAAAGGACCTGCAAATGTGTCAATTCTAACACCATTGGGCAAAGAAATAACCCACTATCAAAGCACTCATGAAAATCATAGCTCCACACAAACAAATTAACATTAATAGTTTAACATTAATTAATAGTTTAAAATTAATTTCCCTATGCACCCCCATTCTCTCACACATACCCCTTCCTTCACAACGATTCATAGCTCTATAAAACTAGCTCTACGCAATTGCTCTCCTGCACATAACCCTTCCTCCGCACAATAAAAGCTCTGCACAATGAAACATAATAATATTAATTTAAAATTTTTCCATAGTTAAATTAATTAAAGCTCCCTCTACATCCTCGTTTTAATTTCCCTATGCACCCTCGTTCTCCCACACATACCCCCTCCTTCACAAAGATTCATAGCTCTACAAAAGCAGAGCTCTACACAACTGCTCTCCCACACATACATTGTCATCCATAGAATAAAAGCTATACATAATGAAACATAATAATATTAATTCAAAATTTTTTCATAGTTAAATTAATTAAAGTTCCTTCTGCATCCCCGTTCTCACAAGAAAAAATCCACACACTTCTTTACATTCAAAGCTTTTCTATACTCAACTTTCTAACATAATAATGTCAATTGACATATATAGAGTGTATTTGACCAGATCACATTATTTAGCTTTGTTTTTGTGGAAAAGCAATGTGCAGAGTTTTTTGCACAGTGAAAGCTCTGCACAAGCAAAGATTCACACACAAGCGAAATTCCGCACATTAAACTTCACACTTCACACTTTAATTCTCACATTCCACATAGCTTCACGCAGTTCTATATCATTTCAGAATATTAAGTTTGCATAAGGAACAAAATATCACAAGATCTCTGACCATGATAATGACACTTAGCCATCTAAACTATTTAATTAGATGACAAAACAACCTTTTAAATGCTGAATTTTTATGACTAAGGTTTAAAATAATTTTTAAACAAATTCCAATTCACAATGCATTTAGGAATTATAATTTAGTCACAAGGAATTTACAACGTCACAATATTGAGCAATAAAGCCTCAAATTTTGATCATGCCTAAAAATAATATCATTGCGATGAAAAATAAGTGCTTCACAGACAAACATAAAAGAACTCATAAATATTTAATGTGATTTTAATGTGAAGAAGGATGAGCAATGTGCAAAGATTTGCTTATGCAAAGGTTTTTGCACATGGAAATCTCTGCACAAGAGGTATCATAATGAACCATTGTGTACGACAACGAAACACACAACAATTTGAAAAAATATTTGAATGTTTTTAAATACATTTTAATTGGTAAAACATTGCGATTTAATAATTAAGAGAACAACAACACATAATAGTTTGAAAAAACATTAAAATGTTTTTAAACACATTTTAATTGGTAAAACATTGCGATTTAATAATGAAATCTCACCTTTACATAATGAAATAAAATATCTCCAAATGAATTGCAATCAGCTTTCCTTTTCTCTACAAATGTAATATAATTTTTAGCACATAATGTATCAATGTTTTACGCGCCCCCGCCCTCGACCATGTAAGGGACCCGCAACATTGGGCAGAGACGTAGTAGTGTCAAGAACAACAATGTCCATGTCATGGCACTCACTTGCGGAATGACCACTCATAAAATTAGTTTTTTTTTTAAATGAATTTCGAGACACTAACAAATACCAAAAATAAAACGCTTTCACCCAGGGGAATTATGTCCAATTAGATTTCATTGAGTCAATCAAAATTTAGAAGTAAGATTTCCAGAAAATTAGAAAACTATTTTTAAATTTATGGAAAATAGAAATATTCAGCATTTTCCCGAAACTTTGTTTAAAATTGCAAAAAAATTGCAAAATAATGCAGAGTCAATGCACTTTGATCGTGATGCGAATGATATAGTCCCTATCGAGGCAGTGACCAATAATGAAGTTTAGGAGCAAAGCACTCTCTTATTAGTAGAATCCAAGTAGACTTTAAACATACTTTGTAAATCTCTTAAATAATTTCTATATGGATATCTCTTTTAGATACTATAGAATTATAAATAAAGATGTTAGTCAATGAGGTATTGAGAATTTAGGAAAGTATGATTATTTCATACCCCCCACTAAAGTGTTAAACAATCATAGATACATTTCCCCCCTCATAGGTCATTGACATCCATGCAATTGGTTCTTTAATGTCGTCGGGTTGCTATGTTGCAGGTCCCAGGAGAATTTGGAAAAATATAACCCCAACTGTGGTGTCTCATTTAAACTTATGCTTCTAGAGTGTTGTTAGGTAGCCACATTCCATTGCAACAATCCTAAAATGGGGAAGGACATGTTTGTTGCATCTATTAGGAGACATATTAAAGAAAAAGTGATAAATTGGATGATGGAAGGTTTCCAATGTCACATCTAAACAAGTGCATAAGTGTTGTGACTAATACTCATGGCTATCAACCATAGATTGCAAATAATCCCAAAAATGATATCCCAAGTGAAATAGAGTCACTACCATCCACATGGCCATATTCATGGAAGACTAAAAGGCAACAAAATGATGTATATTCTTACTAAGACAGGAATTCACTAATCAACACAACTAGTCTAGGAAGGTAATAATGTTTAAAAACACACTAATGAGTAGAGGGTAACCCCCAATTTTATAAAAATAATAACATGAGGTATTGAATATTCAGATGTAATGAGTTTAGAGAGCATTAAATAAATACTCACTTATCCTAGGACCATTTGGTTTATTGGTGTCTAGTACACCAAATCACATATTCACATTGTAAAATTGATAATACAACATAAAATTGAGGAAGCGAACATTACTCCTCCAAAAATTCTAAACCTACAATAAATCTTGATTAGACTTTGAAAATGAAAACTCCCAACTACATATAAAATGTTCATGAGGTCCGATTTGAAAAAGATGCAAATAATGTAGATAGGTAAATATATTTCAATAAATTATCAACTAAGTTTGATCACATTCACTATACATCAAGGGATTCTTACCTAGTTGACTCTACTCTCAACCACCTCCTTCAAGTAATCATTAATTATTAACAAACCTCACATTAACTTTCATTAGATCATCCTAAAATGCTATTTTACAATCTTTGATATGCAATTTCGACCTCTCCTTGACATGATAGTATGCTACATTACGTAAGAGAATGTGGTGTTCAATTTCTACCTCAACATTTTCATGTACTTTGTGTAACCTTTCATTCCATGTCTTTATTGGTTGTTCTCATTTGACTGTTTCAAATCTTAACATGTGAAAGGTAGTTCTTAGTTGTGCTATTACTTGTTTCTCACACAATGGGATGTTAAGCTTTAAGTAGATTTGCATTGATATTTTGTTATCTATTGAAGTTGTATATGTAGTATTGTGGGTTTGCTTTGGTGTCCATGTCTTTGTTGGTTGTTCTCATCTGAATGTTTCACATCTTAACATGTGTAAGGTAGTTCTTAGTTGTGCTATTAATTGTTTCTCACACCATGGGATGTTAAGCTTTAAGTAGCTTTACTTAGATATTTTATTGTCTATTTAGTATTGTGGGTTTATTTTGGTGTCTTTTCTCCATTTCCCCTTGTAGCATTCTTGTACATGGTTTTTCAATGCATTTTTATTTGTAAAGTACCTCTCTTCTTCGACATCCCATTCCTAAAACCATTTCCTACATTTTTTGGTTCGATGTTGTCCTCCTTCATTTTAGCCAATGTTCATTGGTTTTCACTGGAATCTTGTCATTTTACATCATTATCATTTTCTATCTATACAGAATCACTGTTCTAAATGCCTCCAATTCTATTAGGTGTAGTATGTCTTCAACTTAGATTGCCTTATAAGGAATGTTTTCTTTTACTCATAGACAACTTGTTATTAGGGGTTTTTGTACTTCATAAATCTTGGTTCAACTATTTTTGGATATACCTAGCCCCCATATTTCACATCCATTAAGGACAATAATTTGGGTTATGAGGGTAATATCTACCCTTCCCAAATATTTGTTATCTTACATGTACTTTGTCATGGGAAAATTTTGTTCCACCATCCTTGCAATATTTTCGTTATGCATGTATCTTACCCTAGCTTTCCTTTGAGATATAGCCTCAAATATTTATATTTTTGGTTGATCTCTACTGGTAAAATATTTGAAGCTAATATGTGGTTATGGTTTTATATTTTTTAATGAAAATAGTACTATTTGAGTTTTCCCATAGTTCACATACATTGTATACTCCACACAAAAGGACTCTCACGCCTCAAAGTGATCTTATTGATTGTGTAATGTCCTCGTTGTTGATGCCAGATCATCAACTTAAAGCAAATGTCCTTATGATAATCCCTATTATGTTCACTCCTCCATGAACTTCGTTGTTATCCATTCCTTGAGCTTATGTATGTTGTTATCATGATTTCCATGTTGAAGCTCTTTGAAATACAATATGCGATATATATATATACTCCAAAGGTAAAAATATCTACATATTTTATTAATTGGAGAAAATGAATATAAGTATGGTCCTTGATAAGTGGGTGCTATCATGAAGTTGTATTCTATGATCCAAGAGGATTTGCAATCATTATTAGCAAGAAGAAAAAAGAGAGGTATGTTGATCCAGATTTAAATAGGAACACAAAAAATTACAGAGATAACCATAAATATAGAGATACAACATAAATAATACTTCATTTCATTAATGTAAAATACTGAAATATGCTTACAAACAGAAATGGAAATAAACTAGCTTGGGTGATGGTAGCTTATCTCTTAGGAGAGATGTGACGGCTACATGCCTCTGAATTGTATTAAAATGAGGCTTGAAGGCCTATTTGTTGTTGAGAAACAGTGGAAAATCCTAAACATCCAAAACCCTAACCCTAGGAGATGAAGCGCCAAATTATGGGCCCCGTTTTGGGTAAATGGTACATCAACTTCCCGGGGTCGTAACTTTGGCATACAATCTCTGTTTGACGTGCACAATACCTCATTAGAAATATATATCCAAGGATTACAACTTTGGGAAGAGCAATATGGGTCCATGTTGCTCCTAGTTTTCCAAAAAAACGTCGTTTAGGGCCTCAAAATGACTCCAGAAGTTCAGGACCCGAAAAATTGCCAAAAATAGTAAATTGTGCTACAAATAAGGAAACTGAAAATCTGAAAGAAACAATGGTGGGGGTCCAAGTGGAATTGGTGGGTGGCCACCAATATCCACCTAGATCATTCCTCCCCCCTTAGGAAGCAATGGTCCCTTGTTGATCTAGATTGTCATTGATGTCAATATTTTGGATAGTAAATAATGATGTGAAGCCAAGCAGAGCAGATTCGTGAAGTAATTGGAGCAGGAAGAATTCATCAAAATCCATCAAAGAAGAGCTATCAGAAGAAGAGTTATTAGAGCATAGAAGAACTAGCAGAAGAAGAGATATTGGAGCAATGTATCAGATAGGAGTAAAGAGAAACCACAGGAGCGACGAGCCAAGACAATGCAAATCTATCGCATATGCCAAGAGTAAGAGCCATATCGGAGGAAGTAATGAACCCTCGACTGCAATACAATGGAGTCAAGAAGTAAATGGCGGAGATCAAACCCAAGTGCTTGCGGAAGGTGAATCGTGGAAATTGATTTGGATTGTCAGATCGACAGATCTGTTAGATCGATGGTGATTAGCAATTGCGGGGGTAGGAGAGTACATATTTCCTTGATCGTGGCTGAAGTCCCGCACTCAATCCTATCCGTCGATCTCATATTCAACTCTTAGATCACAGTCAACTGCGGGGGTTAAGGCCGTTTTTAATCCGTGTGCCATTTGAAGTCCTGCAAACCATAGATTGTGATATGTACTACGAACCCAATGGTTCCATTATATTACACCTTAATACAATATCGCATCCGTCGTATGAACTTTCATATCGCAAGTCATAAAGGTCACAGTAAAACCTCTGATTGCGATATAATATTGTGGACCTGCTACACCATTATAACATGAATTTATACAATATCGCATGCGCAGTATCGCTAGTTTCTAAGGGATGTCAAACCGTCGATTGCGATAAGGCCGTGGACCCGACGGATCTATTAACAACTGTTTAATATCAAATCGCATCCGCTCCGTTGGTAGTAGGGAAATCGGCTATGTTATGTGCAAACCTCCGATTGCGATAGAGTTGTGGACCCAATGGATTCATTAAATATAGCATCCGATCCATTGGAAGACAGAGCATGTGCACACTTGTAAAACCTCCGATTTTTATGAAGTTGCGATTGCGAGATTAAAGGAATGACTCTGATTCTCATGAAATTGTGATTACGGGATTAAAGGTGATGACATGGCATGTGGGACCTCCATGTGGGTATAGCCTTGGATGAATATTAAAAAAGGGCCTCTCCAATATAATCTTTTAATGTGCAAACTCATAAGTTGGCCTCTCCTTCCAATGAACGTGTCTTTTGGTTATTGGCAAAACTCACATATATACAAGTTGAAACGCTTCACTTCAGATAAGCGATCTTGGGCATCTAACAGAGAGAAGAAGCAACAATTCAAAACTCGTGAACTTGAAGAGACGGAGGAAGCCGAAGATCAAGAAGTCGAAAGGTCGAGCGAGCGAAAAAGGAAGCCAAAAGTTAGGCATATCAGACATCTATTATAGAGAACAAGGAAAGTTCACAACTGGTGAATAGGAAGAAACAGAGGAAGCCGAAGGTCTGGCAGACGCAAAAGGTGCAGTAGAAGCTGAAGGTCTGGCAGACGCAGAAGGTGTAGTAGAAGCTGAAGGCCGAGTGAAGAAGGAAGATGAAGACAGAGCGGGAGGACAATCTTTTGACCCGATTCATCTTGAAAGATTGGGTCGGAGCCCTTGGGGTTGGTGCCTCATAATTGGAAGAATTGGTGTCTTTGGAGTTGGTGCTCCTAAATCCAAGGTTGATGCCTTGAAAAGATAGGGTCGAAGCCCTAGAGGTCGGAGCCTCATCAAAACCAAGTTGGAGCTTGGAACACATTGATATTGTATTTATTGTTTTACTCAATAAAATTATACTTATACATTTCTCTATTTAAATTGTGAAGAATTAAACTCGTAATAATAAAAATTGAAAGAAAATACTGATTCACCCCCCCTCTTAGTATTTCCAACAATTGGTATCAGAGCCAACTTCTTCATATCATCCTAACAGCTAGAATAAGGATTCTTAGTCACAATGAGAAATCAAGAAGTGTCAGGAAGACCTCCTCTGTTCGATGGCACAAATTTTAGTTTTTGAACAAAAAGAATTTCCTACTACTTAATGTCCCTTGGACCTGAAGTTTGGCATTCGGTTTTAAATGGGTACACAGCTCCTTCCACTCTTCCAACAGATCAAGACAAAAGGAAAGCTTACATTGCAAATTCAAAAGCCTTAAAATTCCATCACTAGTGGAATCACTGGTTCTGAATTTACAAAAGTCATGAATTGTGACTCGGCCAAAGAAGTATGAGATAAGCAAGTTAGCTTATATGATGGGGACTCCAAAGTTAAGAAGGCAAAGCTTCAAACTAATAAAAGACAATTTGAAAGTCTAAAAATAGATGACGAAGAAGATATTGCATCATAATTTCTTCGAGTAGCTGAAGTGGTCAACTATCTTAAAGGATTGGGAGAAAACATTGAAGAAAGCACTATTGTTCAAAAGGTCTTAAGATATCTCCCAGAGAAATTTGACTCCAAAGTAAGTGCTATCGAATAAATGAAGGACCTAGATACTCTCAAGATGGATGAACTTCATGGAATCCTCATTGCCTATGAGATAAGAAAAGGAAGCCCAAGTTCCAAAGATGCAGCATTCAAGGCCTCAAAATCAAAAAAGGGGAAAGAATAGAATACAAATAGTGATGACTCCGATGTTGAATCCGAATTGGCGCAATTTGTACGAAGACTAAAGAAAGGATCTAAGCTAAAAAGTAAGTACCCTCTTATTTGTTTCAAATGTGGAAGAATAGGTCATTATGATGCAAAATGTCCTCTTAAGCATGATAGTGATGGTGAGGAAAATTCCAAAAGGATGGTATACAAAAAAAGAGGGTTCAATAAGAAGATTTTCTTCTCTAAGCAAGATGAGTCTGATGAAGATGAATTTGTAGTCATAAAAAAGAAATCAACTAATAATTCCCTCACTGCAAAGGAGGTAATGATGAATCAGATGAAGAAAATGACTATGCTGGAAGCCAAGAAGTATTATTCATGGCATTCACAAATGATGATGATTCAGGTCTAGGAGGAAATGTAGATGAATTGTTAATGAATGCCATTGAAGAAAATGAGAAATTACGAAATAAAATCATTTCTCTCAAGGTAGAAAAGGACGAAGCAAAAAGAAGGGAAGACCTCTTGAAAATAAGCTAAAGGAAAAAGAAGAAATTTGTGAAGAACGTGAAGCCAAAATAGTATCTCTGAGGAAGGAATTGGAGCAAGTAAAAAAGGGTTGGGAAAGCTATCAAATACTTGACATTATCCTAAATGATCAAAAACCTCAACATGACAAATCTGGGACAGGTTTTAAAGGAGAATCATCAAGTACTAAGAATAATGCGAAAATCTATGCAGACATACTTTCCAACAACCCAAAAGAAGAAAGATTATTTCGCCAAAGGCCCATCTCAAATCCAAAGAATGAAGAGAGAGTAACTCCAAGGAAGAATGTTGATTCAAATCATGGCTATTACAATAGGTACAAAACTATCTTTTTTGGGCATTGTTTTTATTGTAAAAATTTTGGTCATCAAGCTAAACATTGCATGGCTCGTAAGAATGAAACACCAAAATTGAAGGTTGAAACAAACAAACCATATGGTATCAAAGGGCAAGGACAAATCAAGACCTACAACTCTTTTGATCCCTTGGCCAAATTTGATCCAATTTGCTCATTATGTAATGATAATGGACATAATGAACAAAATTGCTCCCTCAAAAGAAGAGAAGCAAAAAATGATAATCCCAACACGGATAAATGTGGCCTAGCTCTATGTGCTCACAGTGATGAAAATCATTGGTTTGTGGATAGTGGGTGCTCCAGACATATGACAGGTGACAAAAGGAAGTTTGTCTCATTGAACAAAAAGGAACAAAATGTATCCTTTGGAAGTGGATCTACCAAAATTGCTGGAAAAGAAACTGTTACCCTTATTAATGGAAAAGGAAAGGCTCAAAATGTTTTGCTAGTAAATGGGCTCAAACACAATCTCTTGAGTGTTAGCCAAATCTGTGATCAAGGACATAATGTTGTCTTTAGTACTAAATATTGTGAAATAAGGAACTCTTCCTCAGGGGAACTTGTGGTGAAAGGAGTTAGAACATCAGATAACGTCTACATTATGAACAAAATTCAAGAAGATAAATATTACTTAAGTCAAACAGATGAAAGTTGGCTGTGGCACAAGTGACTTGGACATACAAGTTTCGATAACTTGATCAATATCAACAAGATTAATGTATTACGAGACATCCCAAAGTTATTCAAGCCAAATCAAGGAGTATGTGGTCCATGTCAACATGGAAAACAAAATAGAACCAGCCACAAGACCAAGGAGTTTTCTACATCAAAACCTTTGGAGATCATCCATGCTGATTTATGTGGACCAACTAGAACTCCGACACTCCAAGGAGAAAGGTACTTTGCTTTATTTGTTGATGACTATACTAGAATGATGTGGGTATATTTCATAAAATATAAATATGAAGCATTTGAGTGTTTTAAGAATCTTAAAGCTCTTGTAGAAAATGAAAAGGATTCTAAGATTAAATGTCTTAGAACGAATAGAGGGGGAGAATTCACATCAAAAGAATTTAATGAATTCTGTAAAGTACATGGAATCGAAAGAGAACTCTCTGCTGCCAGAACACCCAAGCAAAATGGGGTAGTTGAAAGAAGAAACCAAACAGTTCAAGAAATGGCAAGAACAATGTTAATAGCAGCTGACTTGCAGCCAAAATTCTGGAGAGAAGCAGTCGGGACAACTATTTATACCTTGGATCGAACTCAACTAAGACCAAATAATGAGAAGACTCCTTATGAATTATGGGAAAGAAGACTTGCTTCTGTAAAATACTTCAAGATTTTTGGAAGCAACTGCTTCATAAAAATCAATGATGACTCACCAGGAAAATTTGATTCTCGGGTTGACGAAGGAATATTCCTTGGATATTCTACAAGGAGCAAAGCCTATAAGTGCTACAATAATCGACTACTGAAAATAGTGGAAAGAATTGATGTGAAGATTGATGAAAACCTTCCAGAAAAAGAAATTGAAGATCATGAAGTTGACCCTCTCATTGAAGAAAACGAAGAAGAACCTGAAAAAGAGGAAAAAGATCAAGAAAAACACAAGGAAAAAGAACCATCTCAAACCCCTTCAAAGGTGAAGTTTCTCCAAAAACATCACCCAGAAGAGCAGATTATTGGCAATATAGATGAAGGGATGCAAACTTGAAGAAGGATGACAAGTACACCAAAGAAAAATGATGTTTCTATCCTATCTATGACAGAACCATAAACATTTACTCAAGCAAGGATCCTCATTGGGTAAAATCCATGGAAGAAGAAATGTCTCAAATCGAGAAGAATGAGACATGGGAACTGGTGCCTCTTCCAAAGGATAAAAATATAATTGGAACCAAGTGGGTGTTCAAAAACAAAATGAATGAAGAAAGAAAAATCATTAGAAATAAGGCAAGGCTTGATTGTAAAGGTTATTCACAACTTGAAGGAATGGACTTTGAAGAAACCTTTGCACCAGTAGCTCATGTGGAAGCTATAAGGATGTTCTTGGCATTTTCTTGCTCAAAAGGATTCAAAATCTATCAAATGGACGTAAAATCAACATTTCTGAATGGGGAACTCAAGGAAGAAGTCTACATGGAGAAACCTGAAGGGTTTAATCTAGCAGAAGGAAAATACTTTGTTTGTAAGTTGAAAAAGGCATTATATGGGTTGAAACAAGCTTCTAGAGCTTGGTACGTAAGATTGGATCACTATCTACAACAACAAGGCTTCAAGAAGGGGGTGGCAGGAAGTAATCTCTACATAAATATGGATGAGGATAAGTTACTAGTCACTCTTGTCTATGTTGATGATCTGATTTTTGCTAGTAATAATGATGAGATGAGCCATGAGTTTGCTCAAAATATGTCAAAAGAGTTCGAGTTATCTTACTTCCTTGGACTACAAGTATCTCAAACCACAGTAGGCATGTTCATATCTCAAGAAAAATATCTTAAAGACATGCTTAAAAGATATGGAATGGAAGGCTGTGACCCATGAGCACAACTATGACCACATATTGCTAATTAAGCAAAGATGATGACTCTCCTCCTGTAGATGCAACTCATTACAAGTCAATAATTGGAGCCCTCCTATACTTAATTGCTACAAAACCTGACATTATGCAAGCAATAGGAATGGTGGGAAGATTTCAATCAACTCCTAAACAATCCCATTTGTTGGCTGTAAAAAGAATTCTCAAATACTTGAAAGGAACTCCTGATTTTTGTCTTTGGTACCCTAAGAGCTCAACTCTTACTATGACTGCATACACCGATGTTGATTGGGCCAGAAGTGTCGATGATCGAAAAAGTACTAGTGGAAAAGCATTCTTCCTGGGAGATTGTCTAGTATCTTGGCTCAACAAAAAACAAACATCCATATCACTATCTACAGCTGAAGCCGAGTATATAGCTGTTGCAGATTGTTGTACTCAAATATTATGGATGAAGGAAGCTCTGAAAGATGTCAACATAGGTACCAATCAACCAATCACCATCTATTGTGATAACACAAGTGCTATCAGTCTCAACAAAAATCCAGTGATGCACTCAAAGACCAAACATATACCAATCAAGTATCATTTCCTTCATGAACAAGTAGCTGAACAAAACATCAACTTGGAATATATCAATACTAAGGAGCAGATAGCTAATATTTTCACAAAACCTCTTCCTCAAGAAGCATTTGAACATCTTCGCCAAAAGATGGGGGTTATTTCTCTAGCATCACATTAAGTTGATTCATAAAGATGTTGCATGATAGGGGGAGTAGTTTGACAGGGGGAGTTCTTGTGCACCTTTTTTCCATTGATGTCAAAGGGGGAGAGAAGAAGAATATTGCCACCAATGACAAAGGGGGAGATTGTTGATCTAGATTATCGTTGATGTCAATATGGAAATATTTTGGATATTAAATAATGATGTGAAGCCAGACAGAGAAGATTCGTGAAGCAACAAGAGCAGGAAGAGTTCATCAAAATCCATCAAAGAAGAGCTATTGGAAGAAGAGTTATGAGAGCATAGAAGAACTATCGGAAAAAGAGCTATCAGAGCAGTGTATTGGATAGGAGTAAAGAGAAACCACAAGAGCAACGAGCCAAGACAATGCAGATCTATAGCATATGCCAAGAGTAAGAGCCATATCAGAGGAAGTAATGAACCCTTGATTGCAATATAATGGAGTCAAGAAATGAACGACATAGATCAAACCCAAGTGCTTGAAGAAGGTGAATCGCGGAAATTGATATGGATTGGAAGATCGACGGTGATTAGCAACTGCGGGGGTAGGAGAGTACGGATTTCCTTGATCGTGGCTGAAGTCCCGCACTCAATCCTAGCCGTCGATCTCATATTCAACTCTTAGATCACAGTCAACTGTGGGGGTTAAGGCCGTTTTAATCTGTGTGCCAGTCGAAGTCCCGCAAACCATAGATTGCGATATGTATTGCGGACCCGATGGTTCCATTATAATACACCTTAATACAATATCACATCCATCGTATGAACTTTCATATCGCAAGTCATAAAGGTCACGGTAAAACCTCCGATTGCGATATAATATTGCAGACCCGCTGCACCATTATAACATGACTTTATAAAATATCACATCCACAGTATCGCTAGTTTCGAAGGGATGTCAAACCGTTGATTGCGTTAAGGCTGTGGACTCGACAGATTTATTAACAACTGTTTAATATCATATCACATCCGCTCCGTCGGCAGTAGGGAAATCGGTTATGTTATATGCAAACCTCCGATTGCGATAGAGTTGTGGACCCAGTGGATTCACTAAAAACAGTACATTAAATATTGCATCCGCTCCATCGGAAGACAGAGCATGTGCACACTTGTAAAACCTTCGATTTTTATGAAGTTGCGATTGCGAGATTAAAGGAATGACTCCAATTCTGATGAAATTGCGATTGTGGGATTAAAGGTGATGACGTGGCATGTGGGACCTCCATGTGGGTATAGTCTTGGATGAATATTAAAAAAAGGGCCTCTGCGATATAATATTTTAATGTGCAAACTCATAAGTCGGCCTCTCCTTCCAATGTACGTGTCTTTTGGTTATTGGAAAAACTCACATACATACAAGTTGAAACGCTTCACTTCAGGTAATTGATCTCGGGCATCTAACAGAGAGAAGAAGTAATAGTTCACAACTCGTGAACTTGAAGAGACAAAGGAAGTCGAAGAGTGAGAAGTCGAAAGGTCGAGCGAGTGAAAAAGGAAGCCAAAAGTCAGGCGTATCAAACATCTATTATAGAGAACAAGGAAAGTTCACAACTGGTGAATTGGAAGAAACAGAGGACGCCGAAGGTCTGGCAGACACAGAAGGTGTAGTAGAAGCCGAAGGCCAAGCGAAGAAGGAAGCTGAAGACAAAGCGGGAGGACAATCTTTTGACCTGATTCATCTCGAAGTTAGGGTTGGAGCCCTTGAGGTTGGTGCCTCAGAATTGGAAGGATTGGTGTCCTTGGAGTTGGTGCTTCTAAATCCAAGGTTGGTGCCTTGACAAGATAAGGTCAAAGCCCTGGAGGTTGGAGCCTCATCAAAACCAAGTTGGAGATTGGAACAAATTGATATTGTATTTATTATTTTACTCAATAAAATTATACTTATACATTTCTCTATTTAACTTGTGAAGAATTAAACTGGTAATAATAAAAATTGAAAGAAAATACTGATTCACCCCCCCTCTCAGTGTTTCCAATATCCCCATTGCATTGATTTCCTCCATGAGATGAGGAAACTTCTGCTGAACTTGGTCCCTGGTGAGCCACTTGCCCTGGTGAAGGAGTTGGCCTGCTTTGACAACTCGATACATTTGGATCTTCTACTGGAGAGTGTGTTTGATCTGCGTGTCCATGATCTGATCAGTTGCAGATTGTTCCATGCAATCTGGATTTAAATCTGTTGGTGTGAGCTATTCTGCAATGTCGGATGTGTCTAGTAATGGTGGAAAGTATGGCCGAAGGCGGTCCACATTGAAAATTGGGTGCAAGCCAAGGAATGGGGGAATGCTGAGTTCAAATGCATTGTCTCCCACAACCTTGGTAATGGTGTAAGGACCATATCAGAGTGGTTTGAGTTTCCGATAGGCTCCGATAAGGCATTCCTTTTGCAAATGCAACCAGACTTTGTTGCCCACCTAAAACTTGTATAGCACCCGATGTTGATCACATCGCTGCTTGTACTTGGCATTTGATTTCTCTAGAATGTCGTGGACCTGCTGGTGGATATGTTGGATGTGCTCAATGAAGCTGTTTGCCTTATCTGTTTCGGACTGGACATGAGCCAAATCTACCTGAGTAGCTTCAAATGGCATGGCTACATCAATGGGACGTAGTGGCTGGAATCCCAAGCCCACCTGAAAAGGGTTGTGGCCAGTCGAGCTGTGGAGAGCCCGGTTATAGCTGTGTTGAACATAGGGGAGGCTCTCATCCCATGTGCATGGATTCTTTGAGTTTTACATGCGCAGAATGTGTACGATCATCTTGTTGAAAACCTCTATCTGACCATCAGCTTGGGGGAGGAAGGATGTGAACTTAGTGAGTTTGGTGTCCAGCATCGACCAGAGACTGGACAAAAATGTACTGAGGAGCATGCTGTCCCTATCTGAGATGATAGACTGTGGGACCCCAAAGTGTACCCACACTCGTTCAAAGAAGAGTTTAATAGTGGCTTCTGCTGTGATATTCTTCTTGTAGGTCGCCATGATGACCATATTTGAGAACCTGTCAACGACCACAAAAACATAGTTGTTTCCATGCTTAGTAGAAGGAAAGCCCGACATGTAATCCATGGAGATGGATTCCCAAGGTTGACTAGAGGTAGGTAGCCGAGTATAGAGGCCTTGCTTCTTGATGGTCGGTTTGGAAATGGTGCAAGCAGCGTAGGATCTTATGTACTTTCCGACATCCCGTCGAAGATTCGGGCAATAAAAATACTTCTACAGTACTGCCACCGTTTTCTCGACCCCGAAATGCCTAGCAGCCCGACTGTAGTGTGCTTCCCAAATCATCTTGGCACACTCGCTTGAAGGAACACAAAGGTGACCTAGGTGGCATAACAAGGCATCTTGGAGGTGAAAATATGGAACATGCTGACCCTCCAAGAGTGCCTGGTATGTGTGGCCGAATTCTGGGTTGCTTTTGTAGAGAAGTGGCCAATCAAAAGTATCGTGCCACAAGAGTTGAGCATGGTGGTTAACGCCATGATCAATGGTAAATTAAGGCAATCTGCAACATTATTGGTGCTGCCCTTCTTATACTTGATATTCAAATGGAACTGTTGCAGGGATGTGGACCATTTTTGATGGCGATCATTCTGTAACTTCTCTTGCGTCTGTATGAACTGCAGGGGCTAGTGGCCTGTGTGGATGACTGTTTCCTTCCCCAAAATGTAATGCTTCCATTGTCAGAAGGCCTACGTAATGGAATACATCTCTTTTTCATAAGTGGTATACTTCCAGACTGTGTCTAAAAGTGCCTCACTGTGATATTCCACTGGATGCCTGTGTTGAGTAAGGACTGCCCCAATAGCATAGTTAGAGGCATATGTCTTGATCTCAAATGGTTGTTGCAAGTCTGGTAATGCGAGCACTGGTGCTAAGTAGAGGCAATGTTTCAACTCTGTGAATGCCTTCTGTTGAGATTTAGATCAAAAGAATTTTGCTTTTGCTCCTCCCTTTGTGACTTTACTCAAGGGCCAAGTGATATGAGAAACTCCCAACACGAACCTGCGGTAGAAGTTGGCAAGACCCAGAAAGCTGCGAAGCTTTGTCAGAGTGGTTGGAGATGGCCAGTCCTGAATGACTTGGATCTTGGCTGGATCCACATGCACCCCCTGTTCATCAATAATGTATCCTAGATACTAAACTTGTGTCATGCCAAAAGTTCATTTCTCCAAATTGGCACATAACTTGTGTTGCCACAGTGTTTGGAGAACCTGTCGGATGTGGTGGAGGTGCTCTTCCCAACTATGGCTAAAGATCAGGATGTCATCCAAGTATAACACTACAAATGAGTTGGTGGATGGCTGCAAGATGTCATCCATTAGCCTCATGAAGGTTGCAAGAGCATTCGTCAACCCGAAAGGCATAACCAACCATTCGAAAAGGCCCTCCTTTGCTTTGAAGGCAGTCTTCCACACATCGGAGGGTTTGATTGGTACCTGGTGATATCCTAACTTCAAATCAATTTTGCTAAAATATTTTGCCCCCTTCAGTTGGTCCAAAAGGTCATAAATCCGTGGGATCTAGTACTTATTCCAGATAGTGATCTTGTTCAACGCCCAATAGTCAATACAGAGTCTCCAAATCCCATCTATCTTCTGTACCAACACGATGGGGCTCCCACAGGGCGATGAAATCGGATGGATGTGACCTTTCTGCAGCAACTCCTGAATCTGCCTCTTGATTTCATCGTTCTTCAAAACGGAGCACCGATAGGTTGGTCCATTGGGCAACGTCACACCTGGGGTTAGATCGATGGAGTGCTTGACTTGACAGTGCAGAGGAACCCCTGCGGGGGAGGTGAAGATGTCCTCGTACTCCTCCACGACCTTGTCCATCTGTAGTTGTCGTGTGGAGGGGCCTTGTCTGGAGGTCGTGGCCACTGTCTTCTTCTTTCCTTGAGGGTGTATCATCAGGAAAACAAATTTCCCGGTTTTGGAAATGAGCTTACTGCATTGTTTTGCAGTAACTAAAGAGATGACGGTAGGCGGTGCTACCTTCGGTATCCTGTACAACTTATTTCCCAAAGTAACAATAACAACACGAGGCCTTGACTCATATACAACATGTCGCTTCCACAAGTATGGTTGGCCTAATAATACATCACAAACATCAAGGGGAGCAACGTCACACAATACCTCATCCGTGAAGGGCTTGATGTTGTATGGAAGGTGGCATTACTGGCTCACGCGAAGATCCCGTCCTTGGTGAAGCCACCCGATGGTGTACAGTTGTGGATGTGCTGTGGTCGGTAAACCTAGCTGCTTCACGACCTTTGCCGAAATGAGGTTCTTTTGGCTCTCGCTGTCGACAATGAACTGTAGCGAGGAGCCCTTTACCCACATTCGGGAATGGAAGAGGCGCTCTTCCTCTTGATCTTCGGGGTCATCCTTCTGGATCTGGGCCCCACATCGATAATTTGCTTCCCTTTGTCATTACCCTTATCGGGTTTTGACTTAGTGTCTAAACATGCATCTGATTCCGAAGACGTTAGCTCGGCCACTAGTGACTGCTTGGGCCAACACTCACTTGTGTTGTGAGTGGAGCTCTTCTGGAACTCACACCACTTTCTCGTGTCCTTCTTCGGCTTCATGGTGTTGTTCTTTGCTTGCGGCTTTGGTGGGTTGTCCTGGGCCACCCCGCCTTGTCTTTGTCCTTTGTTCAGCGGTTTGGGGCACATTTCCCTTGCTTTAGATTTGTAGATCCAAAGTCTCGCTTCTTCTGTTTAAACTTCTGCTCGATCTTAACAGTGTATCGGTATGCCATGTCAAGTGAGGAGATATCCAGGAACTCCATCTCATCCTAGATGTACCTATGTAGGTAGCTACGGTATTTGAGTACCAAATGCAACTCAGAATCCTTGATACCCAACTTTGTGCAAAGGGTATGAAAAATATTGGTAAACTTCGGCACGTCTTGGTCCCTTCCCTGCCACAGCGTGGTCCACTTTATGTATTTATCCTCATAGCTTCTGACAGGGTAGTACTGCTCCTTGATGGCATTCTAGAATGAATTCCAAGTGGGTGCGACTGAAAACAGTGAGGCCATACTTTCATCCTTCTACTCGCAGTAGGTTTCCCACCAATCCTTGACGTGGGGGGCAGCTTTGAGAAGAGCGAAAGTAATATTTTCCCGATCGAAAAATCATGAACAAAAAAATACTCTTCTAGCAGATTTAACCATTTATCTACAACATCTGCATCTATCTAACCCTCAAATATGGGAATGTCAAAGTTAACTTGTACCTTAAAGGGTGTGGCGCTTCCAGAGTAGCTGCTAGAAGTATATGTGTCGCCCCTGGGTAGCTGCTGAAGGATCTAGGCAATGTTGTCCATCATCGCATTCCTTTGTCGCTCGAGAGCCTCTTCAAGCAAGATTTTGATAAGATCTCCTGCCCCCTCGTCTTTCTTTTCATTCGCCATGGGAGGCCGTCGGGATTTGCGAGGCTGGTCATGCAGAGGTTCGACCAGTTCAATCCCTAACTCCTTATATCCTGACCTCGTTGGGGACATGCAAAGAAAAACAGAGAAAGAGCAGACCCCCTCTGATACCATTGACCCAGATTTAAACAGGAACGAAACAAATTACAGAGATAACCATAAATACAGAGATACAACAGAAATAATACTTTATTTCATTAATGTAAAACACTGAAATATGCTTACAAATAGAAATGGAAATAAATTAGCTCGAGCGATGGTAGCTTATCTCTGAGGAGAGATGTGGCGATGGTAGCTTATCTCTTACAATGAGGCTCGAAGGCCTATTTATTGTTGAGAAACAATGGAAAATCCTAAACATCCAAAACCATAACCCTAGGAGATGAAGCACCAAACTATGGGCCCCATTTTGGGTAAATTGGTACATCAACTTCCTGGGGTTGTATCTTTGGCATACGATCTCCGCTTGACGCACACAATACCTTGCTAGAAAGATCCATCCGAGGACTACAACTTTGGGAAGAGCAACATCGGTCCCTATAATATGGGTATAACAACAAGTTGGGGACCATGCTATACATATATCCCTGACACCTATAATATGTTACTATGTCACATAGGTCCCACGTTGTCATCCTCTACACGTCACTGGGTCCTCTACGTTGTCCCGATCCCTGTCATCCTAACGCTTCTGTTGCATGACCCCCTTTAAACTTCTGAGGTTGAGACCTCGAGGACACATCACCCTGGTCTCTTCATTTCTGACGATTCTCCTCGACTGCTCCCCTTAAAACCTTTAGGACATGTCGTCCCGCGTTGATGCCATCCCGATGTTTCTTAATTTTCCTTGTAGCTATGCCACCGGGGTCTTGCCTCCGGGATTTTGTGGATCAATGGGTCATACCTCCGAACAACCTTTGCTTCCAGTTGGCCCACAATGTTGCAGTGCCACGACATCCCATGCCGATTCACCCCACTTCTCTTCTTGAGTGCTCTCGTAAGTGTTTTTGGGTAATTCACCGGGATGACTTGTCTCAGGCCCACCTTGCACTAGTGCGACTGCAATTGAGATCACGTGGAGATCACCATGTCCCAGCCCCACATCATCCCGCCCCTCTGAAGCAAGCTCCCACTTGAAGTTACAGGGATATAACCTCTAGGATGAGATGTTGTATGGGCTTCATTCTAGCTAATGAGAATGCAATTTGCCTCTGCGTTGTAAGCCCAACTGGCCCAATGCTCAATCAACCTGACCATTCCCTTGCGCTTCTAATTAAAATTTTCCAAGGAGTGGCCTCCGAGCCACGTCACCCCTCCCTTCGCCCAATGGTGATAAGGCGTAATCTAGGAAATCAATCCATGGATTCCACAACGAGGTTTTCATCAAGCCACTGGGTAAGGTTATCTTATCAAAGCTATAACTTGAGTCCGAGCATGAATTTGCTACAACGCTGCTAACAACATAATTTCATGATGGTTCGATTAGGGAAATCCTTCCAGATCATGAGCTATATGTTCGATCTTGAACTTGGTAATTTTTGCATGGGTTTGCTCCTTTTCTACGCACATCGCTCTCCATGCATAGATTCGATTATGGCTTGGTTGCAATGGTTCTTTAAATATCGGGACTTGCGCCAGAGTCCCGCCATGGCTGTTATAAGTTACTAAGACACCCTACAAAATTAAACTATTTCATTTACAAGTAAGTCAAAAATAGATAAATAAAATAAAATATATCTATTTTATAAATTAGATAAATTATTTATTTTAATATGATGATAATTCACTACTACTCAAACTAAATTTAATTTATATAACCATAAAATTAGGGCATTATCTAATTATTAAATATTTTGAAGCTTTCTGAATTTTTGATTATATATAAATTCAACACCCTAAAAAAACCTTAATTTTTTTTTAAAGACAACAAACAATTAACACGATACTCTATATTCGTAACGGTCCTATGAGAGCATAGAAAAGACAAAAGTACAGCCATGCAGAGCACGTGAAGAGCATTTAAAAACACCCAAGCAGTTCAGACAACATACAATACAAGAAACAGAGAAAATGTGGGACGAGATAAAAAAGCAGATGCGTAGCAGACAAAAGAAAAGCTGCACAGACTTAACGGACTGCAAAATCACAGAGCTTTCTTTATATAAAAAGGGAAGACTATATAAACGAGATGCTTTACATGATCCCATATGTAAAGTATATAATTTTTGGAAATTTGATTGTCTTAGGAATGTAGGGTTGTTATGTAGGGATTAGAAACGTGAGGTTGTTATGTAGATTAGACTTTCTATAATAATTTAATTTAGATTCATATTTATTAAATTTATTGTAAAGTTTTTATTATATAATAAAAATAAATAATATATAATATGGTATTAAATAATAATAACAATTATATTTTAAGAAATTTGATCCTATACTGGTTTATAATATGTGATAATATCTATGTTGTAGTGGGTTATAGAATATCTCTTGATTCCAATGTTATTGTAACAGTTTTAAGTATATAATTTCAACCATGTTTTTTCTCATAAAATGCAATGTATATATTTAAAAATAAATATGGGCTCAGTCAAGGGACATGGATTTCAGCGTTGAGGGGATTGCTTGCTTGGGATGGTGTAAGTTTTCTTGTTGTAGGAAAATCTGAACTGGTTATGATAACTGTTAAAGGTTGGTTGGTGCAAATTTGATGGTCTTGTATTTTCAGGATTAATGAGCTTGCAAGAGAAGTACACAGACCCATACTGCTTTGGAAAACATTACAAGGCATGAAGGACAAAGAAATGGAGTCGTCCATGGAGGCAGAGGAATTGTCCGGATGGCCAAAAGTGGCTAGAATCCGAGTAAACTTTTTTTGAAAAAATCTTTAAGATGCAGTGTTTAAATCATGTTTTTGATGGTGGAAATGGATTCAACACCATAAAAAACGTCTAGGACACCTAAAATTATGAATTTTGACAGCTTTTACTTGGATTTACAAAAATCCATGTAGGATTTTTTCAAAATATAGCCAGAATTTCCATAACTTTTTGGGCAAAAAAGCATAATTTTTAGACTATGGCCAAAGAAATTAATCAGAAATGGATCGTGCTAATAGCTGGAAAAAAAATAGTGGAAGTCAATCATCGCACATGAGAGAACCAGGAGAGGAGAGGCATAGGGCATTCGAGAACGCTCATTCAACAACAGTGCGGGAAAAAGAAGACAAGATAAGAAAAAGAAAAGGATCCCAAGAGGACGAACAACAGAGGAGTCTTGTAGAAAGAGGAGAAATAACAATGATATTAGTCTTGGTTGTTAACGTTGGTAGGAAGAGATTGCTTGCAGGTGAGGAACAATGGCCTTTCGATTCCCTCTTTAGCTAGGGGCTGGAGATGGCCTTTCTTTGGAGTCCCTTGATTGATGGGGTGGAGGGTTGTTCCTTGGATTCTTGAAAGGAGGATCTCTGAAGCCTTTCTTGTTGTGTTTGGTTATAGTGGCTTATGGAATCCCCAAGGTGGGTGGAAACACTGTGTTGTTGTTTGAAGGGTGGAGACTTGTTTCTTTGGACTCCCTTGACATTCCTGGGTAGAGAGGAAGTCTCCAATTTCCCTAAAACTATTGGCTACTAAGTAGTTAGAGGTTGGAGGCAACATGCCTCTGGATTCCCTGAGCTTTCATTGAATTTTGCGATAGTTGATGGATGGAGGTGGGTGAACCTTTGGAGTTCATGTTCCAACTGGCAGTCAGTGTTTAAATCTTTTGAGCAAAAGCCCTCGGTCTCTGGAATTTGGCTTGGGGGTGACAACTGCATGGGAGGACTAGCTGCCACTGTCTATGGCTGGGTGGAGAGTCACAGTCCTTGACTCAGTTGCCCTGAAATCTTTAAGATAAGTGTTCTTATGTACTTACTTGCATGTTGGTAGATGTATGTTGCATTTATGAAATGAAATGGTATTACTAAGTGAATACATGATTGTTTGTTGACTCTATAACAATAAATAATATATTGTGTAAGTTCTTTGCAAGATAATGAAAGTATGTTGCATTTCGAGTTTGAAACGATATACTATGAGAAATAGATGACTATGTTTCTGATATGATATACATGAACAACATAAGGTGCAATGTTAAAGGCATTGGAATGGTCTATAAGAATCAAGATTAAACCATCACAATAATCAACATAGGAACTTCTTTTATTACAGTTTGAAGATTACATTGAAGAAAACCTATTTTGACAGGGTATGTGTGCATATACTGGCTACAAGTCCATGTTACAATTATGTGGCATGGTGTTAATGCTGAGAACTACCTCCTCTCTTAACTTTAATAACCTATGATTTACATGGGGGACTTCTTCATCCTTTTGTGATAAATGCCCTAGTGTTGGGTTACATTGCTCACATGAACAGGATTTGGTCTGTTATCTCAAAATCAGATCTTGATAGGCTGCTGGTCAGGTTGACTCTAAGTAACTATTTCAACCTACTTTAGGCTGAGGCTTTGTTTGCTGTAATAGGAACATCTCTATTCCTAAGATTGTACTGCTTTTGCATCTCAAAGATAGCGTGCTGATAGCCCTTTAAAAAATATGAAAGCTCTTCTCTTGATTTTATCATACTGGACTCATCATGTTCCTCCTTAGTCAAGAAAATCCCTGACACTTCTTCATCAAAACAATGGATTGATTCCTTAGGGACTTCAGGCTCATCTTCTTCATCTACCAAATTTTGTTGGAAGGGAGGTCTCACTGGAGGATCTGACTGCTGATTTCTGTTGTCTCTTGGCCTTTGCTGATTCTGAGGTCTTCTGTACTGAGGGTTCCTGAATTGAGGTTCCTGCTGTGCTGGAGGAGCAGAAGCATTCCCAAGAGCTAGTCGGTCCATCAATTTTTCCATGGTTTTCATCATTGTTTCAAACTTGTCTTCTGGAGCAGAGGTAGAAGGTTTCTCTTCTTCCTTCAGCTTAGTCTTTGCCATCTTTGATTTCTTAGCAGCCATCATATTCACCTCCACCTTAATTGCATCATTTTGCATGTCAGCAAGAGAGGCAGACTCCCTTTCTCTGAGTAAAAGAGAGAAATCTGAATCAAATGATTCAGCGTATCTCAACTGTGCCAAAGCTCCAGGAGGTTTCAAATGAGCTGGAATAGAATTGTATATTTTATTAAACCTCTTAGAGAAGTTTTGGACAGTTTCCTCTGGAGCTCTTCTAAGATTGTTGTATTCAGTAAGGGCTTGGACAAGGTTGGTTCTGTTTCCCCATTTCCTTAGAAAGCTATCTTCAAATTCTACCCAATTATGAATGCTTCCGACTCTAAGGGCTTTAAACCATTTTCTGACTTCCCCAATGAAAGTTTGAGCAAACAACCTTAGTTTTACATCTTCATCATCCACTTCTTCCCTGTCAACAAAATCATTGAACCTATCCACATGTTCCTCTGCTGTAATATCTTCATCTCCTCCCCATGTTGGAATTCTGGCAGCATATTTGCTAGGAAGATCATGTAAAACAACAGGGAGAGCTAGTGGAGCATACCTAGCAGGTATAGCCATAATGAATGGAGGAGCAGTGATAACAGGTATTGTATGACCGGTGGGACCAGAACTAGTGTGAGATAGTGTCTGAGGACTATTTGGGCTAGCAGAGGCAGAAGATAAAGTATTAGTACGAAAAGGACTATTTGGACTTTGCAAACCACTGACAAAGGAACTCCAATTTGGGAAGGGTAAACCAGTTTTGGATTTGAGCAAAACTTCAAAAGGATCAAGCTCTTTGAGTTGATTCAAATCTTCTTCTTCTAACAGTAATTCTGAAGTAACAACCTCCCAAAACTCTTCCTTATCTTTTTGTGACACTAAGGATGAAGTATCAATGCCTCTTTTTTGTAAATCTAAAATAATTCGAATAAGTTCTTCTTCGTTCTCAAACCTCAACAATACCTCATGAATTTTATCATCTACAATTTTATCTTTAGGACTTCTAGAAAATTCAGGGAACAAAGATTTCGAAAAAGATGAAGTACCTGGTATATCAGGAAATCTTTGCCTGCTCCTTGAGATGGTGTTTGGATTATCCACAGGAGTAGGTGGATCTGGGTCAGGATTACTCCTTGTATATCTTCCTCTCGAAGCCACCTTTTTAACTTTAAGATTGTATGGAGTCACCAAGGTAGAATGCAGCCTCGAAAACCTTCTGAGCTCCTGCTACCTTCAGAAGTTCAGCTTCATGATTTCGGGAATGAATAATCTTCAGGCTCCCGGCAGACGCACCAAAATGTTATCTCAAAATCAGATCCTGATAGGCTGCTGGTCAGGTTGACTCTAAGTAACTATTTCAAACTGACTTTAGGCTGAGGCTTAGCCTCCTCAACCTGAGAGGGCTCTCTCTTGATGGATTAATGATTTTGATTAAAGATAAGATGGCTAACTCTTATAGAACAACTGTGAAAAATATGAATGGTGTAAACACATTAAACAACTATCCATTGGGCTTATGGAGTCAACAACACCTCAATATAACAATAAACTCAACCTTACATGGAAGTCAGGGCATTCAGCATTTAAACATTCAGAACATAAACTCATATGGGACCACACAGTTTATAAATGTATACAGGAAGTCAGAGCACATTCAGTGAATTCTGAGTGATTATACATCCATACCACTGTAAGAATTAAGAAAAGGACAACATCACATATTATGAACATAAAAAATCCTTCATGAATCCTGAGAAGTAAAGTCAAGCATGTATTACTGAAAATGAGTCTTACATAGGCCAAATACAAGCTTTTCCATAAAATTTTCCAACCCCGATTACATTGTTGTTTCAGCTATATATAGAGCTCTTATTCTAACTGATCGAGATTCCTCCTCAAGCATGAGGGGAATTCGAAAACTACTTCTATTACTGACAACTCTTAAACTCTAACTACTTAATAAATACAACAAAGTGTTGACTGGAGTTTTTTAGAGATCTAAATCAACTATGATTCTAACTCCATATTACATGCATGATGGCTTTAATTAAGATGATTCCTTTCTATGACATCTGGTTCTCTTTCAGTTTGGCTGAGATGGGTGTTTAATGCTCCATGTTAACCTTGGATGCTGTATCTTCTTCACTTATCTAGAAAAATTAGGAGACTATCCTTGCTTCTCGGTTGTATGATCTTCAAATCTTTATAAGTCGGTTTTTTAATTGTTGTCCTTCAAAATATGACGGTGGCCACGTTTTGATGTGCTGTCCGCTGTTATGAAACCTGATTTGATGATGTGTCATCCACTGTTTCGAAAACAAAAAGGAAAACGTATTCAAGCTGTCTGATACATGCTTCAATTTCCTTATGATATGACAAAATGCCACTTTTTGATTCAAACTATTTATTTCAACTTGTGCTAGTCTGATTGGCTGTTGTAACTTCAGGTGTTCTCGTTGTATACAACTGTCCTTCAAAATTTTCCCGCTTCAACTTCAAAACTGCTTGATTTATGTTAAAATCATCACTTTCAGCAGTTTCGTAGCGCACTACGAAACTGCTGAGTTATTTAAAACAACTTGTTTTTAACCTGAGACCTTTATTAACCGAGTGCTTGATTGCCAAAAACTTCTTTAGACTTTCCAAAGGCCGAATAGGGATTTAGATTTCTTCAGAAAGATAAGATCAAGCAAACTTATCAAAATTTTGAAATAGAATCTTACTTGAAATGAAAACTCATTTAGCAGGTCCTTTAAGCTGGCTTAGCTGTGCCTTCAGATCTTCAATTTGTTTCTTCATAACCTTATTCCCAGCTTTCAGTTGCATATTGATCCTTCGGATGTACTTGGCTTCTTTGATTGCTGGTACTGTCCAGGTGTGAAATTGTGAATGGCCATCAACCACTGAATTCACCTGGGCTTCTACAGTTGCATTCCCTTTCCATAGAGTTTTATAATAGTTTGCTTGTATGACTGCGTGTCTTCTAGCAGCTTTCTTCAATTTGGCAATCTCATGCTTAGCTGATTCTAATTGGCTCTTCAGGTCTGCTATATTATCTTCTTTAGATGTGATGACTGTTTTGCCTGTGTTTTTATTTTGCCAACGTTGTGTCCCTTCCCCTGTTTCCTCTGTTCTTGACAGTGCTTCCTGTACTTGCTGGAATCTCCTTGTCATAGGTCTTCTAGGTTTAAAAACAAACTCTTCAGTTGGCTCATCAAATTTAAGCCTTTTTGAGGCCTTGGCTTTCTTGGTGCTTTCTTGTTCTGATTGTATCAACTCAATTTGAACTAGTAGAGACTGCTCAAAGTCAATAGCCTGTAATAAGGCATTTAAACTTCCCTTGGACACTGGACTTTCTTCGACTGCTACAGCTTTACCTTTTTCCTTATTCATCTGGCTTCTTGTTCTTATCCTTGAGACTACTTCAGATGTGCTTGTTTCAGGTACAGTATTTTTACCATGAGCTTTTTCCTTAGTTGATTGCTGAGGTTGATCTTGGATGATGAGTGGCTTCACTTGTTTTCTTACTTGTGAATTTGGAACTCTTTTAGCTCTTGCTTCTGTTTGGAGCTCAGCTATTGTAAAATCTCTAGCAGGTAGAGGAGTGAGGCCAGTCTGGCTTTTGAAGCCAGCCATAAAAATGAATGAATTCCAATCTCTGTCTACCTTTTGGAGCCCATCTAAAACCAGTAGTTTGATCAAACCATGATGAAACAAAGAGGTTTCACAATCCTCTTTCCTCAGCTGTACCTTATCACACATCTTACTCAAACTACGGAAAAGATAAAAAGGTAAGTCTATGGAGACCTTCCCGGTGAAATGCAAAAGGAGTTTAAAATGGTAAGAGTAAACCTTGTTATACCTTCCTTCACAAGTCAGATATTTTTGTATGCAGGTGAGTAAATGAGCATAATATTCTTTGACATAACTCCTGGGCACTGCCTTACTTAAATCTTCATTTACAAATTCATCCTTCAAAAACTCCTTGCAAGGATTCATGTCAAACTTGAAATTTTTAAACCATTGCTCTTGTCCTCGTGGGATCTCTGTCACAGTAGATATCACTTCTGGCGAAACCTGCAATTCTATCATGGCTACTTTTGAATTCAAGCCTGTGAAGTTAAGTGCAAATTCTTTAGTTACCTGTGCGTGCCCTCCTTGTAACTTTTTGCAAAAATTCCAGCACCCGGCCTTTTTAAATGCTTTCTCCACCTCTTTATTTCTCAGCGTTATATCTAAGCCTTCAGGCTCAGTCCTTAGACATTTGCCGGATCTGTGCTCCTTTTTCTCCATTGATTCTTCCAAATCTTCGCAAACAATGACTACCAGCTCCGGTTGGAATTGTGATTCAGCTTCTATTTGAATTCAGCCTCACTTGATTATCTTTGCAGTTGAATTTTAAATTTTGCCGTTTAAAATCTTTCAAGTTGTAATCTTGCAGATTTGTCATTTCATGCAAGACTTACGACCATCATTAAGTTTTATGCACGGTGGTCTTTCTTGGAAATGATGATTCATGCGTATCAACAGATCTAGTGGTGGTGATAGTGGCAATGAGTGGTGAAATGTGATAAGAGGGGTACATGAGCTGACATGAGAAGACACGGCCTATGACTCACCTAACGGATTTGACATTTCGGGAAAGATTCGCTGCGAAATGTACGAATCCATGATTTCGCAGCGCTGTCAGTTTTAAATTTGAATGATGCGCTGCGAAACTGCCTAATCAAGATTGCGCTGCGAAATTACAAAAAGGCACGGTGACTGACATAAGATAACAGGTGGCTATAAACCAATGGTAGATGGAGGGGAACCAATGGGAGCTGAGAATAACTTGACTCAAAAACTCTTCAAAACTTCAGATTCTAAGGGAAGAAAATTAAAACAAAAATAAACTAGCACTGACCTTTGTCATCGGGCTAGGATGAAAAGTTACATCTCCCTTGGACATTCCACTGCTTATTATCCACAGGGAAATGGTTTGGCTGAATCATCAAACAAGAGCATTGTGAGAATCATTAAGAAGCTGCTGCAAGAAAATAAAAAAGCTTGGAATTTGAAACTGAAATATGCTTTGTGGGCTGACCGGATTTGCACAAAGAGGTCCATTGGAACATCACCATATGAGCTAGTATATGGGGCAGAGGCTATATTTCCAACATCCCTTGGAGTACCAGTAATGAAGTTGATTCAAGGACTAGAAGAGGAACCAAATGCTATACAACGAAGGATCAATCAGCTAATAGCTTTGCAAGAGAAAAGAAATGAGGTGTTTGACAGTCATCAACAAAACCAGAACAGGATCAAGAGAACATTTGACAAAAATATCAAAGAAGTTACATTCCAGATCGATGATAAAGTCTTGAAATGGGAAGCTAGAATTGAAGAGAAAGGTAAACATGGTAAATTTGAAAATTTGTGGAAAGGGCCATATCAAATTTCTGCTTTCCATGGGAATAACACCTACATTCTACAAGAGATTGATGGAACACCGTATGATGGAGGACCTGTTAATGGCAGGTTCCTAAAGCATTACAATTGATTAAATCTCTGCCAAGTTTCTCACAACATTGTATATAACCGTTTTATTAGTCTTTCTTTGTTGCAAATAAATGACAAGCTGAACAGGAAGCTCAAGCCCGAGGTGAAGGCTCACAAAGCTAGAAAAGGATGCTTGTCAACTCCATCTATGTTTTCATAAATTGGACAAAGCACTAGACATACGAGTTCTTAGTGTACTACAGGAGCACACTATCCCAAGTGGAGCCACTGTTATCACTTAGAACTAAAATTGATATATGTAACTTTTCATCCTAGCCCGATGACAAAGGTCAGTGCTAGTTTATTTTTGTTTTAATTTTCTTCCCTTAGAATCTGAAGTTTTGAAGAGTTTTTGAGTCAAGTTATTCTCAGCTCCCATTGGTTCCCCTCCATCTACCATTGTTTTATAGCCACCTGTTATCTTATGTCAGTCACCGTGCCTTTTTGTAATTTCGCAGCGCAATCTTGATTAGGCAGTTTCGCAGCGCATCATTCAAATTTAAAACTGACAGCGCTGCGAAATCATGGATTCATACATTTCGCAGCGAATCTTTCCCGAAATGTCAACTCCGTTAGGTGAGTCATAGGCCGTGTCTTCTCATGTCAACTCATGTACCCCTCTTATCACATTTCACCACTCATTGCCACTATCACCACCACTAGATCTGTTGATACGCATGAATCATCATTTCCAAGAAAGACCACCATTCATAAAACTTAATGATGGTCGTAAGTCTTGCATGAAATGACAAATCTGCAAGATTACAACTTGAAAGATTTTAAACGGCAAAATTTAAAATTCAACTGCAAAGATAATCAAGCGAGGCTGAATTCAAATAGAAGCTGAATCCAATTCCAACCGCAGCTGGTAGTCATTGTTTGCGAAGATTTGGAAGAATCAATGGAGAAAAAGGAGCACAGATCCGGCAAATGTCTAAGGACTGAGCCTGAAGGCTTAGATATAACGCTGAGAAATAAAGAGGTGGAGAAAGCATTTAAAAAGGCCGGGTGCTGGAATTTTTGCAAAAAGTTACAAGGAGGGCACGCACAGGTAACTAAAGAATTTGCACTTAACTTCACAGGCTTGAATTCAAAAGTAGCCATGATAGAATTGCAGGTTTCGCCAGAAGTGATATCTACTGTGACAGAGATCCCACGAGGACAAGAGCAATGGTTTAAAAATTTCAAGTTTGACATGAATCCTTGCAAGGAGTTTTTGAAGGATGAATTTGTAAATGAAGATTTAAGTAAGGCAGTGCCCAGGAGTTATGTCAAAGAATATTATGCTCATTTACTCACCTGCATACAGAAATATCTGACTTGTGAAGGAAGGTATAACAAGGTTTACTCTTACCATTTTAAACTCCTTTTGCATTTCACCGGGAAGGTTTCCATAGACTTACCTTTTTATCTTTTCCGTAGTTTGAGTAAGATGTGTGATAAGGTACAGCTGAGGAAAGAGGATTGTGAAACCTCTTTGTTTCATCATGGTTTGATCAAACTACTGGTTTTAGATGGGCTCCAAAAGGTAGACAGAGATTGGAATTCATTCATTTTTATGGCTGGCTTCAAAAGCCAGACTGGCCTCACTCCTCTACCTGCTAGAGATTTTACAATAGCTGAGCTCCAAACAGAAGCAAGAGCTAAAAGAGTTCCAAATTCACAAGTAAGAAAACAAGTGAAGCCACTCATCATCCAAGATCAACCTCAGCAATCAACTAAGGAAAAAGCTCATGGTAAAAAGACTGTACCTGAAACAAGCACATCTGAAGTAGTCTCAAGGATAAGAACAAGAAGCCAGATGAATAAGGAAAAAGTTAAAGCTGTAGCAGTCGAAGAAAGTCCAGTGTCCAAGGGAAGTTTAAATGCCTTATTACAGGCTATTGACTTTGAGCAGTCTCTACCAGTTCAAATTGAGTTGATACAGTCAGAACAAGAAAGCACCAAGAAAGCCAAGGCCTCAAAAAGGCTTAAATTTGATGAGCCAGCTGAAGAGTTTGTTTTTAAACCTAGAAGACCTATGACAAGGAGATTCCAGCAAGTACAGGAAGCACTGTCAAGAACAGAGGAAACAGGGGAAGGGACACAACGTTGGCAAAATAAAAACACAGGCAAAACAGTCATCACATCTAAAGAAGATAATATAGCAGACCTGAAGAGCCAATTAGAATCAGCTAAGCATGAGATTTCCAAATTGAAGAAAGCTTCTAGAAGACACACAGTCATACAAGCAAACTATTATAAAACTCTATGGAAAGGGAATGCAACTGTAGAAGCCCAGGTGAATTCAGTGGTTGATGGCCATTCACAATTTCACACCTGGACAGTACCAGCAATCAAAGAAGCCAAGTACATCCGAAGGATCAATATGCAACTGAAAGCTGGGAATAAGGTTATGAAGAAACAAATTGAAGATCTGAAGGCACAGCTAAGCCAGCTTAAAGGACCTGCTAAATGAGTTTTCATTTCAAGTAAGATTCTATTTCAAAATTTTGATAAGTTTGCTTGATCTTATCTTTTTGAAGAAATCTAAATCCCTATTCGGCCTTTGGAAAGTCTAAAGAAGTTTTTGGCAATCAAGCACTCGGTTAATAAAGGTCTCAGGTTAAAAACAAGTTGTTTTAAATAACTGCTGAAAGTGATGATTTCAACATAAATCAAGCAGTTTTGAAGTTGAAGCGGGAAAATTTTGAAGGACAGTTGTATACAACGAGAACACCTGAAGTTACAACAGCCAATCAGACTAGCACAAGTTGAAATAAATAGTTTGAATCAAAAAGTGGCATTTTGTCATATCATAAGGAAATTGAAGCATGTATCAGACAGCTTGAATACGTTTTCCTTTTTGTTTTCGAAACAGTGGATGACACATCATCAAATCAGGTTTCATAACAGCGGACAACACATCAAAACGTGGCCACCGTCATATTTTGAGGGACAACAATTAAAAAACCGACTTATAAAGATTCGAAGATCATACAGCCGAGAAGCAAGTAGTCTCCTAATTTTTCTAGATAAGTGAAGAAGATACAGCATCCAAGGTTAACATGGAGCATTAAACACCCATCTCAGCCAAACTGAAAGAGAACCAGATGTCATAGAAAGGAATCATCTTAATTAAAGCCATCATGCATGTAATATGGAGTTAGAATCATAGTTGATTTAGATCTCTAAAAAACTCCAGTCAACACTTTGTTGTATTTATTAAGTAGTTAGAGTTTAAGAGTTGTCAGTAATAGAAGTAGTTTTCGAATTCCCCTCATGCTTGAGGAGGAATCTCGATCAGTTAGAATAAGAGCTCTATATATAGCTGAAACAACAATGTAATCGGGGTTGGAAAATTTTATGGAAAAGCTTGTATTTGGCCTATGTAAGACTCATTTTCAGTAATACATGCTTGACTTTACTTCTCAGGATTCATGAAGGATTTTTTATGTTCAGAATATGTGATGTTGTCCTTTTCTTAATTCTTACAGTGGTATGGATGTATAATCACTCAGAATTCATGTGCTCTGACTTCCTGTATACATTTGTAAACTGTGTGGTCCCATATGAGTTTATGTTCTGAATGTTTAAATGCTGAATGCCCTGACTTCCATGTAAGGTTGAGTTTATTGTTATATTGAGGTGTTGTTGACTCCATAAGCCCAATGGATAGTTGTTTAATGTGTTTACACCATTCATATTTTTCACAGTTGTTCTATAAGAGTTAGCCATCTTATCTTTAATCAAAATCATTAATCCATCAAGAGAGAGCCCTCTCAGGTTGAGGAGGCTAAGCCTCAGCCTAAAGTCGGTTTGAAATAGTTACTTAGAGTCAACCTGACCAGCAGCCTATCAGGATCTGATTTTGAGATAACATGGTCCAAAGGATCTATGTGCACTCTTGGGTAGGGCATTACCTCATAAGAGGGATTGACTTGATTTTATATCTTTGTATTTTCCGCAGATGCATTTCTTCTCTATTTGCATTGTGGCCAAATATTTTTAGACTGGGAGTCATATCTTGAGTGGCGTCACGATATTGAGAGGATGTGGTTGTTTATTATTTGAATGGACGATGGTAGCAATGGTGATTCGAGGTGATAATATCTCGTCCAGGGGGGATGAGTTGCACATCATTTCTAATAACGAAATTCCATTGAAACCCCTAAATAGTGCTGCAATGTTATATGCAGGTTTCTTTAAATCTTAGGGAGCACCTTAACATGAGGTAGGAGAGTCAGAGGCCCTTTAGGAGTCATCAAGTTCTTAGCATGGGGGGGGGGGGGTTTGAAAGGTCACCTGTGCAGTCATGCATGGAATTCCCTATCCCTAAAAAGGGAAAAATTGAAGGTTAGGGATCTATCCATTATGTGTCAGTCCATGAGGCTCATTCCTGAATTTATACACAAAGGAAGGATTACCTGTTCCTTCGAGGAGTGTTGAACTCCTTGTGGCCTCCACAACATCTTATGAACCTTGTGGACTCGGGAAGATTAACTTTAACGTAAACTCATGAGGATATCACCAAAGGGTGCCTTAGTAACTTATAATGGCCATGGCGGGACTCTGGTGCAAGTCCTGATATTTAAAGAACCATTGCAACCAAGCCTTAATCGAATCTATGCATGGAGAGCGATGTGCATAGAAAAGAAGCAAACCCATGCAAAAATTACCAAGTTCAAGATCGAACGTATAGCCCATGATTTGGAAGGATTTCCCTAATCGAACCATCACGAAATTATGTTGTTAGCAGTTTTGCAACAAATTCATGCTTAGACTCAAGTTATAGATTTGATCAAATAAACCTTACCTGGTGTCTTGATGAAAATCTCACTGTGGAATCCATGGGTTGGTTTCCTAGATTACGCCTTATCACCATTGGGCAAAGGGAGGGGTGACGTGGCCCAGAGGCCACTCCTCGGAAACTTTTAATTAGAAGTGCAAGGGAATGGTCAGGTTGATTGAGCACTGGGCCAATTCGGCTTACAACTCAGAGGCAGAAAGAATTCTCATTAGCTAGAATGGAGCCCATACGACATCTCATCCTAGAGGTTATATTCATATAACTTCAAGTGGGAGCTTGCTTTAGAGGGGCGGGATGATGTGGGGTTGGGACATGGTGGTCTCCACATGATATCGATTGCAGTCGCACTGGTGCAAGGTGGGCCTGAGACAAGTCATATTGATGAATTACCCAAAAACACTCATGAGAGTGCTCGAGAAGGGAAGCAAGGTGACTCAACATGGAATGTCGTGGCACTGCAACATTGTGGACCAATTGGAAGCAAAGGTTGTGCGGAGGTATGACCCATCGATCCACAAAATCCTGGAGGCAAGACCCCTGGCGCATGTGTGTAGATTATCGAGCTTTGAACAAAATTACCATAAAGAATCAATACCCACTACCCAGAATAGATGGTTTGCTAGATCAGTTGAAGAATGCAAAATATTTCACTAAATTAGACTTGAGAAGTGGATATCATCAAGTTAGAATAACTGAGGAGGATATTTGGAAGACTACTTTTAAAACCAAACAGGGATTGCTTGAGTGGTTGGTTATGCCTTTCGGTCTTTGCAACGCTCTAGCTACATTCATGAGAGTTATGAATGATGTTTTAAGATCCTTTCTTGATGAGTTTGTAATTGTCTATTTAGATGATATTTTGATATTCAAAAAATCACGAGAAGAACATGTCAAACATGCGAGGAAAGTGTTGGATGTCTTGAAAAAGGAACAATTATTTCTAAAGATGTCTAAATGTGATTTCGGGAAAAATTCCTTAATGTATTTGGGCCACATAGTTGGAGGAGGTGAGTTGAAGATTGACCCCTCTAAAGTTTCAGTCATTGTGAATTGGCCAATACCCAAATCAGTCACAGAAGTAAGGAGTTTCTGGGAGAAGCGCAGTATTGGAGGAAGTTCATTGAAAATTTCTCTTACATAACGACTCCACTACATGCTTTGATCAGCGTGAAGGTTGTCTTCTAGTGGGGAGGCAAACAACAAAAATCATTTGATGCTTTAAAATAAAAGATCAGTTCAGCCCCAGTTTTAGCATTGCCGAATTTGAAACAATCATTTGAAATACAAACAGATGCAAGTGACTACACCATGGGTGTATTTCTTTTACAACATCGTAAGCCCATTTCATTTCGTTTTGATATTTTTAATGGTGTTGTTATTAATTATCCTACATATGATAAAGAGCTTTACACATTGGTGTAAAGTGTGAAGAATTGGAAGCATTATATAATGGGAAAAGAAACCATTATTCACACCGATCATCAACATTTGCAATATTTGCAATCTCAAACAAAATTGCAACAATCAAGGCACTTTCATTGGATGGGATTCTTATAGAAATTCCACTTGGTAATAAGGTACAAGAAAGGTATTTATAACAGAGTTGCTGATATGATTTCAAGACCGGTTGTTAATGTAGCGATTTTACTCAAGAATAATTCTGTTTTTCCTGAAAGTTATGTTGAACAATACACATGTGATGCTGAATTTCAAGAGGTATATTCAAACTTGAGTCAAGGCCATCAAGATGAGGAATTAGACTGCCATGTACATGATAATATGTTGTATCATCTGGGAAAATTTGTGTTCCACAGGGAGAGAGAGTAAATGTCACAAGGGAAGCACACACTTCTCTTATTGTTGGACATTTCGGTGTAAGTAAAACAATGGAAAATCTTCAGAGGTATTTTTACTGGCCTCGTATGCTTGAAAGTGTGTCACATTTTATCAGAGGTTGTTCATTGTGTGTAGTTAGTAAGCCTAGTAATAGGAAATAAGGATTATACACACCACTTCCAATGCCTTCACGTCCATTGGAGAGTGTTTCTATGGATTTTGTAGGAGGTCTTCCTTTATCAAGAAAAGGTCATGATTATTTGTACGTAGTTGTGGATAAGGTCAGCAATATGCGCATATTAATGCCTTGTAAAAAAAAATTACAGCTAAACAAACAACTCAACTTTTCTTTCAAAATGTATGGGTTCATTTTGGATTACCTACTTCTATTGTAAGTGATCACGATTCCCGATTTGTTGGGAATTTTTGGTCAAATTTATGGAACTTGATGGAGACCAAGTTAAATAAAAGTACAGCCTTCCATCCATAAACAGATGCTCAAACTGAAGTGGCTAATAGGACAATTATTCATTTGCTAAGAGGATATTGTAGCAAACATCCTAAGTTGTGGGATGAACAATTGCATTATATTCAACTTGCTTACAACCGAGCAAAACACTCTTCTACTCTAACTTCACCTTTTGAGGAATGTCTTGGTTATTTGCCTAAATCGACTTTGGATTTCATCTCTAAGAAAGAGGTATATGTAGATGGACATAGCCATATAGACAGAGCAAAGAAATTCATTGAGCAAATTCAATTGATTCACCAAACAGTTCAAGAACAACTAGAAAAGAGTCAAGGCAAGTATATGACAAGGCATGATAAGAATCGTGTGGATCATCAGTTTCAAGTAGGTGATGAAGTTTGGCTTTACATTAGCAAGAAAATGATTCAAGGTGAAGGTAAAAAGCTGAAACCAATCCGTTATTGTCCATTTAAAATTCTTGAAAAGATTGGCAATAATGCTTTCAAGTTTGATTTGCCTTCATATATGCGAATTTATTCCGTTATTAATGTTGAAAATTTGAGCTTGTATGAGCCTCCTTTGATTTAATATCAAGGAGAAAGTGTACAGATTCCATCAATTGAATATTTTTCTCCAGAATTTCTTGATGAGCTTCAACAAGACACCATATTGACAAAAGAATGAGGTCATCAAAGAGGGGAAATTTTGATTATCTTCGAGTGGGTCTCAAAGGTTCCATCAAAGGCCAAATGGATTGAAGAGGAGAAGTTGAGGGAACAATACCCTCATCTGTTCAATAACTGAATATAATCTTTTGGGGTCCAAAAGGCTTCCAGTGGGGAGGAGTGATCAAGTGCTCAAGTTAATGCTCAAAAATTAATGTGTCAAAATCTTGTTAAACTTAGATTTAGATTGAAAAGCTCATCATTCTGAATCCAATGGTGTGAATGAAACTCAAATCCGAACTTGCATGCAAAAGTTAGAGCAAGTCAAAGTTCAAGTTTGACTTGTCTACATGGCAGGATTGGATGACGTGGCAAAGGTCTCAGTGAATGAGGAGGCACCAAGTGGCAGGCTTTCATTGGCCCTCACATATCGCATATTGTAGGTTACAGGTGGATCAGGTTAGGAATCGACACCCAGGCAGTGCCGATTGTGATTTGCGATATCACATATCACAATCGCAGGAAAGGAGGAGTTATAGAATCAACCCCCAACATAGTCAGGGTTGCAATGTGATATATCGAAATCGCATATCGCACCCAGTACCCACCTATATATATATATATATATATATTTTTTTTTTCCAGTGGAAAAAGCTGTAACCTTTTATTAAAAAATGAAAAGTTACAATTGCAGATGCATTAAGCATTTCCATAAGCTGCCACATGGGCTCGGGTGCTTTCGCACCCAACGCAACGTTAGAGGACTAACGTGCACAAAGAATAAGAAAAGAGAAATAGAGGAGAGAGAGAGAAGGGGCAAAAAAAACTGAATTCCAGCACTTCAAGTTTTTCTCCCCTTCTTCTTTTCAACCTTGCGCCACTCTCCTTGAGTGGGCTCGATTGAAGCAATGACTAACTGTGATTCTACATTCTGTGGGCCTGTTTCTTTGTCTGAGTCTGAAGTATCTGAGTGGTGATGCCGTTTGATGCCTCCCATGCTTGGATCCACGCTTGTCATCTCTGCCTGATTTTGGTGAATCTTTGTGTTCTTGTTTGCTGGTGTAGTAAATTTTCCGGAGTCTGAGGACAAATGTTCCTGATTGTTTGCCATGGGGGTGGCAGCCCCGATATTCTCCCCAATAGGATCTTCATGTTGTTCAGGTGGGAAGTTAGGCTCCCCCTCATCCTCTGTTTCTTCTTCTGGATTCACTGTGCATTGCCAACCTCTTGGTTTGTGAACTTGTTTCTTGTTCCTTCTATTTTCTCTTTTGTTTTGCGGACAGTTATTATGTAGATGTCCTGTTTGTTGACAGCCTCGACATCTGAAGGCCGTGTTTTCATAATCCAGAGGTTGTTTCCACTGAGAGTTGTTATGGATTAGAATTATATTGTCAGGAAGTCCTTGACTAAGATCGACCTCCACACAGACTCTGGCAAAAGTATGAATGCATCTGTCTATTCTTTCCACATCTTGCTTGATGAATGTACCTATAAAATTCCCTATTGCTGAAAAAACATTAGGAAACCAGAAATGTAATGGAAGGTTGTGGAGCCTGACCCAAACCGGCATTTTAGAAACCACCATAGTGGAGGGGTCAAAACCCGAGAACCAGGGGGTCATGAAGAGACCAGCATTGCCCCAGAACCATGGCCCCTCATGGAGGATATATATCTATATATATATATATATATATATTTATATATATATATATATATATATATATATATATATATATATACATATATATACATATACATACATATACATATACATATATATATATATATATATATATATAGATATATATATATATATATATATATATATATATATATATATATATATATATATATATATATATATCTATGATACAGGGATTATCCGCCGATAGCGAAATGCGATGAGTTCTAATTGCGATAGATTACTGGGACGCGATACATTTATAAGCCACCGTTTATACTCCCGTCAGGTTCGCGATATCACTATCGCAACATTCTGCCGTGTTAACAAGACCTTCAACCCGCCAAACCTTGCCTATTGCGATTTGCGATACAACCGACAGGTTATGGCTCGCGGCGCGGCCAAATTCTCACCCAGTTATTGGATTTTGGAGCGAATTTGTAGGATTATGTCGGTTTTGGAGCAATTTGTGGAACAAATAGTGGGAGAACTAGGAGAAGTCATAACTTCTTCAGTTCTTATCTAAATTGGATGCAAACGAGGGTAGATAGCCATTTTTGAGTATTATGAACTCACTGAGACAAGTTTCAGAGGCATTTGAGCATTGTAAACACAATTTTGTTGTAATTTTGAGCATAATAGAGAGGCCCAAGCATTGGAAGCTAGACCAAGGAGATGTAACCTTGGAGGGATGAACTCATCAAATCTCTGTGTTGTGTGTTGTATTTTGATTTTCTTTGCTATTATTTTGTTGCTGTTCAACATATGTTATGTTAATTTGTTTATAACATTTACATAAGAAACTCTCATGGGAATCAATTAATTAAGCAAACATGGTGAATCATTAAGCACTCGATAAGCAAATGATAAGCATCTTGGGTTTTATTCTGAATGGAAAATTAGCACCGTATTACTAATCTGCTCCATTTTAGATCAATTATAAAACATCAGCCAACAGAATGAACCCAAAAAAAGAACCGATAGATCAACTAAATAGAATAGTCTGCAATTGCGAGAAGAAAAGTATCGCAACAATCGCACCAGGAATATATAAAGCCACACTATTAATACAGAGAAGGAATAGCAATGGTGAGAAGCATACAACAAAGAAGAGCCTATATTGTTTACCAGTGTAATATGATCCAATTTCACCAGGTGGCTTTGAACAAAATCCCTGTGATTATCAAGAAGCCCTATACGATTATAATGTTCAGTGCCAACAATATGGGCAAATGATGCACTGCGAATGCACTAGAAATCTTGTTGGAAGAAAAAATGTACTCTTTGATCAACCTGTTTTTAATGGTGATAACATATGCCCATATTCTCAACACGTAATTGACAAAATGAACAATTTGGTCAATGATCTATCACATTGATTAAATGCATGTAATTTTTACGAAATTGAAGCTTATTAATGATTAATTGTTTCTATCTTATTTACAACAAAATAGTGATGTTTCTTATTTAATGTTTGTTATGTATAGCTTTGCCTGGCATTATTGAATTTCTTAGCATGCGTGGTTGCTATTTAAATTAATTATGTGTTTGTAGTATAAAGTTTCCTCTGTATCCCCGTTTTCACACACATACGACATTCTCCGCACATTCAATTCTTGTCTGCCATGATTAAATATGCAATTTTTTTTAATGAAAAATAGGTCAGAATGAAACAATACACGATAACCACACTAGAAACTACTGTCATGCTCTCACAGGTAGAGCAATAAATGAAGAAACTCCCCTTAAAATCCATACATCTATTCTGTTTCTATTGAATTTTGACAATATCAACATGCTAATGGTTATTGTGAAAGAGAAAAGTGGACACCCAGGCAAATGCTATACTCACTAGCACAAACCCCAAATTTCTTGCACAAACCCCATCTTCCACACATTTTTCATTGCACATAGGAAAACACTAAATTAAAAAACAAAACCAAGACATTAAAAACACATAAACTACAAACCTTTTTAGCTAAATCTACAAAAGTTTTAAATGCAAAATAGTTTAAAATTAATTCATCTCTACGAAATAAAGTTCCATCTCCACCCATTGTTCTCTTGCACATTCTCCTTTCCCCACACAAGGAAAAACAAGCTCCACACAATGAAACATAATAATAACATATTAACATTAATAATTTAACATTAATTTTGTCCCTACCGAATAATGTTCCCTATGCATACCCCGTTCTCCTGCACATGCCCCATCCTTCGCATAGTCAAAGCTATGCACAATGAAACATAATAATATTCATCCACAAATCCTTGAGTCTGAAAAGATTCATAGATCTATAAAATCACAACTCTACGAAACTTCTCTCGTTAGCGGTAGAGGTAGCGACTATGTCATCAATGCGCAATGCATTTCCCTCTTTGCACTTTGAAACATACTAATAATAATATAATACATTAATTTCCCTATGCACCCCCCATTTTTTGGCAAATATCCCATCCTAATTTCGTCCATGCAGAATAAAGTTCCCAAATACAACCCCATTCTCCCACACATACCCCATCCTCCACATAGTAAAAGCTCCTCACAATTAAACATAATAATATTAATTATTATGTTCTCCTGCACATACATCATCTTCCTCAAATATTCATAGCTCTACGCAACTGTTCTCTCACATATACTCCATCCTCCACACAATAAAAGCTATGCACAAGGAAAAATTTTAACATTAATTTTGGCCCTGCTGAATAAAGTTCCCTATGCACCCCCATTCTCCCACACATATCCCCTCCCACGCACAATAAAATCTCCACACAGTGAAACATAATAATATTAATTCAAAGTTTATTCATACCCCATTCTCCTGCACATACTCTGTCCTTCGCAAAGATTCATAGCTCTATAAAATCACATCTCTTGCAGATTTGTTCAACGCCCCCTCCTTCCCCCCAAATCCTTTGCAAAGGACCTACAAATGCGTCAATTCTAACACCATTGGGCAAAGCAATAACACACTCTCAAATAAGTCATGAAAATCATAACTCCATACAAACAAATTAACATTAACATTAATTAATAGTTTAAAATTAATTTCCCTATCATACCCCTGTTCTCCCGCACATACCCTGTCCTTCGCAAATATTCATATCTCTATAAAACCAACACCACACAATTGATCTCCTGCACATACCCCATCCTTCGAATAGTAAAAGATCTACATAATGAAACATAATAATATTAATTCATTTTTTTTTTTCACATTTAAATTAATTAATGCTCCCTTTGCTTCCCCATTTTAATTTCCTTATGCATCCCCATTCTCCCGCAAATACCCCTGTTCTCCCACACATAGCCTCTCCTTTGCAAAGATTCATAGCTCTATAAAATTAGAGCTATACACAACTACTCTCCCACACATACCCCGTCCTCCGCACAGTAAAATATCTGAATAATGAAACATAATAATATCAATTCGAAATTTGTTGATATTTAAAGCTCATTCTGCATTTCCATTCTCACAAGCAAAACTCCACACACTTCTTTACATGCAAAGCTCCACTATACTCAAATTTCTAACATAATCATGTCAATTTGACATATATAGAGTGCATTTGACCATATCCCATTATTTAGCTTTTCTTGTGCTGACAAGTAATGTGCGGAGATTTCCGCATAGTGAAAGCTCCGCACAAGCAAAGCTTTGCACACAAGAAAAATTATGCACATTAAACTTCACACTTCACATTTTAATTTTGACATTCCACATAGCTTCATGCAATTCTATATCATTTCATATATTAGGTTTGCGTAAGGAATGAAATAATATTGATTACTGCCTTATTATTTGGTTCTAAAACTTATCACAAGATCTTCGACCATGATAATGACACTTAGCTGTCTAGAATATTTAAATAGATGACAAAACAACCTTTTAAATGCTGAATTTTTATGACTAAGATTTAAAATAATTTTTAAACAAAGTCCAATTTGCAATGCATTCAAGAATTATAATTTAGCCGTAAGGAATTTACAACAACACAATATTGAACAATAAAGCCTCAAATTTTGATCATGATTAAAAATAGTATCATTGCAATGAAAAATAAGTGCTTCAGAGACAAACATAAAAGAACTCATTAATATTTAATGTGAAGAAGGACGAGCAATGTGCAGAGATTTGCTTGTGCAAATCTTTTCACACAAGAAAATATCCACACAAGAGGTATTGTAATGAACCATTGTGTACGACAATGAAACACACAACAATTTGAAAAAAATATTTGAATATTTTTAAATACATTTTAATTGGTAAAACATTGTGATTTAATAATTAAGAGAACAACATATAACAGTTTGAAAAAATATTTAAATGTTTTTAAATGCATTTTAATTGGTAAAACATTACAATTTAATAATGAAATGTCACCTTTATGTAATGAAATAAAATATTTCCAAATGAATTGCAATCGTCTTGCCTTTTCTCTACAAATGCGATATATTTTTTAGCACAAAATGTATCAACGTTTATGCCACCCCCACGACCATGTAAGGGACCTGCAACATTGGGCAAAGTAGTAGTAGTGTCAAGCATAACAATGTCCGTGTCATAGCACTCACCGACGAAATGGCCACTCAAAAAATTTGTTTGTTTGTTTGTTTTTTTTTTTAAACGAATTGTCAGGCATTAACAAATACCAAAAATAAAATGCTCTCGACCAAGGGAATTATGTCCAATAATAAGTCGTTGAGCCAATTGAAAATTAGAAATAAGATTTCCAGAAAATTAGAAAACTATTTTTAAATTTATGGAAAATAGAAATATTCAGCGTTTTCCTGAAACTTTGGTTAAAATTGCAAAAAAGGTAAAAATAATGCAGAGTCAATGCACTTTGACCGTGAAGCGAATGTTATAGTCCTTGGTGAGGTAGGGACTAATAATGAAGTTTAGGAGCAAAGGAATCTCTTATTACTAGAATCCAAGTATAATTTAAACATACTTTCTAAATCTCTTAAATGATTTCTATATGGATATCTCTTTTAGATACTCTAGAATTATAAATAAAGATGTTAGTCAATGAGGTATTGAGAATTTAGGAAAGTATGGTTATTTCATATGCCACACTAAACCGTGAAACCATCATAGATGCATGTCCCCCCTCCCAGGTCATCAATTTCCATGCAATTGGTTGTTTTATGTCATTGGGTTGCTATGTTGCAGGCCCCAGGAGAATTTGGCAAAATATAAACCCAACTATGGTTTCTCATTTGAACTTATGCTTCTAGAGTGTTGTTCTATAGCCACATTCCATTGCAACAATCCTAAAATGGGGAAGGACATGTTTGTTGCATGTAGTAGGAGACATCTTATAGAAAAAGTGATAAATTGGATGATGGAATATTGCCAATGTCCCATCTAAACAAGTGCAAATGAGTTGGGACTAAAAGTCATGGATATTGATCATAGATTTCAAATAATCCCAAAAATGATATACCAAGTGAAAAGGAGTCTGTACCATCAACATGGCCATATTCATGAAAGACTAAAAGGCAACAATATGATGTATATTCTTACCAAGACAAGAATTCACTAAGCAAAAAAACTAGTCTAGGAAGGTAATAATGTTTAAAAACACACTAATGAGTAGAGGGTAAGCCCTAATTTTATATAAATAATAACATGAGGTATTGAATATTTAGATGTAATGAGTTTAGAGAGCATGAAATAAAGACTCACTTATCCCAAGGCCACTTTGTTTATCAGTGTCTAGTACAACAAATCACATATTCACATAGTAAAATTGATAATACAACATAAAATTGAGGAAGAGAACATTACTCCAAAAATGATAAACCTACAATAACTCTTGATTTGACTTTTAAAATGAAAACACTCCTAAGTACATATAAAATGTTCATTGGGAGTTGAAAAAGATGCAAATCAATGTAGATAGGTAAATATCTTTCAATAAATTATCAAGTAAGTTTGATCACATTCACTATACATCAAGGGATTCTTACTTAGTTGACTCTACTCTCAACCACCTCCTTCAAGTCAACATCAATTATTAACAAACCTCATAGTAAATTTCATTAGATCCTCCTAAAATGCTAATTTACAATCTTTGATATGCAATTTCGACCTCTCCTTGACATGATAGTATGTTACTTTATGTTAGAGAATGTGGTGTTCAATTTCTACCTCAACATTTTCATATAATTCGCATAACCTTTTGTTCCATGTCTCTGTTGGTTGTTCTCATCTGAATGTTTCACATCTTAACATGTGTAAGGTAGTTCTTGGTTGTGCTATTACTTGTTTCTCACACCATGGGATGTTAAGCTTTAAGTAGCTTTACATTCATATTTTATTGTCTATTGAAGTTGTCTAGGTAGTATTGTGGGTTTATTTTGGTGTCCATGTCTCTATTGGTTGTTCTCATCTGAATGTTTCACATCTTAACATGTGTAAGGTAGTTCTTTGTTGTGTTATTACTTGTTTCTCACACCATGGGATGTTAAGCTTTAAGTAGTTTTACATTGATATTTTATTGTCTATTGAAGTTGTCTATGTAGTATTGTGGGTTTATTTTGGTATCTTTTCTCCATTTCCCCTTCTTGTAACATTCTTGTACATGGTTTTTCAATGCATTTTTATTTTTCGAGTACCTCTCTTCTTCGATATCCCATTCCTAAAACTATTTCCTACATTTTTTGGTTCCATGTTGTCCTCCTTCATTTTAGCCAATGTTCATTGATTTTCACTGGAATCTTGTCATTTTCCATCATTATCATTTTCTATCTATACAAAATCAATGTTCTAAATGCCTCCAATTCTATTAGGTGGAGTATGTCTTCAACTTGGATTGCCTTATAAGGAATTATTTCTTTTACTCATAGACAACTTGTTATTTTTTGTACTTCATCAATCTTGGTTCAACTATTTTTGCATATACTTGGCCCCCATATTTCACATCCATTAAGGACTATAATTGGGGTTATGAGTGTAATATCTACCCATCCCAAATATTCGTTGTCTTGCATGTACTTAATCATGGGAAAACTTTGTTCCACCATCCTTGCAATATTTTCCTTATGCATGTATCTTACCCTAGCTTTCCTTTGAAATATAGCCTCAAATATTTATATTTTTCTATTTTTTAATGAAAATAATACTATTTGAGTTTTCCCATAGTTAACATACATTGTATACTCCACACAAAAGGACTCTAAAGTCTCAAATCAATCTTATTGATTGTGTAATGTCCTCGTTGTTGGTGCCACATGATGAACTTAAAACAAATATCTTTATGATAATCCTTATTATGTTCACCCCTCCATGAACTTCGTTGTTATCCATTCCTCGAGCTTATATCTATATCTATATATATATATATATATATATATATATATATATATATAGATACTCCAAAGGGAAAAAGATCTACATATTTTATTAATTGGAGAAAATGAATATACGTATGGTGTTAGGGTCCCACCCTAACCCCCTTATTTATGTCATGGGATCACGTCATAGTCAAGAGTCAATAAAGCCCATATTAATATTTGTAAGTGGTTAACCCGCAATTAATGACGGGACCACAGTTAGTTGCAAATGGGCCGTAGTATTAGATAGATGGTATTAATAAAACCCACGGTATTGGCCCGTGGTATTGCATGTGTGAGTCATATATAAAGGATAGAGACTCCCTGCGAGGAGCATCGTGTCTTATTTTGTAATCGAGCTCTGCTCTATTGGAGGTTGCCCCCTCGAAGAGGCATGTGAACATTGCTCTTTGAATAATAAAATCATTGCTATTCTGTGTTCTGGGTATCTTTTCTTCGCATATTCTGTGTTCTGGGTATCTTTTCTTCGCATATTCTGTATCTGGGTATTATTTTGCAGGTTAAGAGCATAACATATGGCCCTTGATTAGTGGGTTCTATCACGAAGTTGTATTCTATGATCCAAGAGGATTTGCAAACATTATTAGAAGAAGAACAAAGGGAGGTATGTGCAGTCATTTAACTACTTGGTGATACAATATCTCCTTCTAGGATGCATTACGTTAAGAAATTTTATTATAAAAGGGCTTAAAATGGGTTTGCTAAGAAGCCTTTAACTTGGAGAAATTAGAATATAGTCTTGATTTCTAAGGAGTTGGACCTGTCCTTCTTAATATGACTTATCCTAAGCTCACACCTCTAGATATCTAAAGCCTTCCTTAATAGGTTATCTATCTTTGAATTGTTCTCTTTGTAAATATGTGAGAAGGCTATGGAGTTGAAGGAGGAGGACAACAATTGTTCTTTGGTCACACTCATTTGAAGGTGAATGTTATGAACTAGAGATGCATTCTGAAGCCCACTGATGATAACCTTGGAATCCCTCAAGATTGCCAAATTTCGAAATCCCCTTTTTGAGCTCTTTGAAGGAGGGTGGAGATTGTTATGTGCTTCACTTTTTTATTCTTCCATGCCCTATATTGATAGCTCGATGCATGTGTTAATGTGTTAACACTTGATAGAGTTCCATAATTCAAGAAATTCTCTGCTAAGGCCTAAATACAAGTCATAAACCCAAATTTGATCTAATGAAGGATGAGTGGATTAAAAGGCCACATTTAATGAAACTAAAAATATACTCTTATTCAACTACACTTTTAGCATTGTCCCATCCTAGCCTAATATTAAATCCATTACCTATTTTCCAAAAATATATCAACTGATGAACTCAAAGGAAGATACTAAATCATTCTAAGATAAGTTTCCCCACAATGATATCTATAAGGGGACCAAATTCAATGTTCACTAATTTAGGGACATATATACTTGTGGACCATAATTCCATGCCATAAACCTTTGGTTTCCATGCAGGTTTTAACCCTACATAAATTATTCTTGCAAACATATTCTCAATATAAAATAGAAAAGATTCAATAACACACGCACACACACAATTTGCAAAAATATTTTACCCTAGAAACCAAAGACGAGAAAACTAGATTATTTTTCTATATCTTTCAATGATTACATAACGTATAATTCCCTCTTAAAAGAGGGTTGTCTTCTAGGGAAAAAACCCTAACATAACTTTTACCATCATATTTGTGGGCTAATGATGAACAATCCAAATTGACAATGAAATTACAATATTTTACAAGGAAAATTTTCTAAAGTTTTTGCTTCAGGGGCGTTGTCCCCAGAGTCCCTCGTTGGGGGGGTGTGGGGAGAGGAGGGGGGTGGGGGTGGGTGGGAACTACATAAAAGCGTTGTTGTCCCACCCTAGACCCCAAAATGGAACAATTATATGAGGGGGAAGCCACCATTAGGAACTGGGGTCCAAACATGGCTAATCATGCAAAGAATACAACACGTACCTAACATTCCATCCTCCTAGGATTTGGAGAGATAGCCTAGCAATTTTAATCCTCATCCTTCACCCTCCTCTAGCCAACATAATGAATTTTAGTTAAATTTATCATATAACATGTATATTGTTTCCCTCCAGCTATTCAAGCCTCCATTTTTGTCAAACTTTTTCTATTGTGTCTTTTTATATTTTTTGCTAAGTTATGTGAGTCTTAAAATGATTGACACATCTAACTTGTGGCTTGAGTAGCCAAGACCTACGGGCATCTAAGCCATCAAAATCAACTGGGGATTGCACCTGACCTGGACCACACCAACCCTTAGCATGACTGGATTTTTGCTCACAGGGTTTCAAACCAATGACCTTTATAGCACATAGCAACTTAACAGAACACATTGTCAGCATATGCTTTGTACCCTGTGGACTTTTCCATGCTATCTTTTTGAAAACAATGTCAAAAAGTACAATTTATGTATGGTTATCCTCCAGATATTAAAAATAACCTATTTTATCAAACTTTCCCGATAAATTCTTGCTCAGAACAATGCAAGGAAATTTTTCTAAAGTTTTTGCTTCAGGGGCGTTGTCCCTAAAGTCCCTCGTTGGGGGGGTGTGGGGAGAGGAGGGGGGTGGGGGTGGGTGGGAACTACATAAAAGTGTTGTTGTCCCACCCTGGACACCCAAATGGAACAATTATATGAGGGGGAAGCCACCATTAGGAACTGGGGTCCAAACATGGCTAATCATGCAAAGAATATAACACGTACCCAACATTCCATCCTCCTAGGATTTGGAGAAATAGCCTAGCAATTTTAATACTCATCCTTCACCCTCCTCTAGCCAACATAATGAATTTTAGTTAAATTTATCATATAACATGTATATTGTTTCCCTCGAGCTATTCAAGCCTCCATTTTTATCAAACTTTTTCTATTGTGTCTTTTTATATTTTTTGCTAAGTTATGTGAGTCTTAAAATGATTGACACATCTAACTTGTGGCTTGAGTAGCCAAGACCTAGGGGCATCGAAGCCATCAAAATCAATTGGGGATTTCACTTGACCTGGGCCACAACAACCCTTAGCATGACTGGATTTTTGCTCGCGGGGTTTCAAACCAGTGACCTTTATAGCACATAGCAACTTAACATAACACATTGTCACCATATGCTTTGTACCCTGTGGACTTTTCCATGATATCTTTTTGAAAACAATGTCAAAAAGTACAATTTATGTATGGTTATCCTATAGACATTCAAAAGACCCTATTTTATCAAACTTTCCCGATAAATTCTTGCTCAGAACAATGCAAGGAAAATTTTCTAAAGTTTTTGCTTTAGGGGCGTTATCCCCAAAGTCCCTCGTTGGGGGGGTGTGGGGAGAGGAGGGGGGTGGGGGTGGGTGGGAAATACATAAAAGTGTTGTTGTCCCACCCTAGACCCCCAAATGGAACAATTATATGAGGGGGAAGCCACCATTAGGAACTGGGGTCCAAACAAGGCTAATCATTCAAAGAATATAATACGTACCCAATGTTCCATCCTCCTAGTATTTGGAGAAATAGCCTAGCAATTTTAATCCTCATCCTTCACGCTCCTCTAGCCAACATAATGAATTTTAGTTAAATTTATCATATAACATGTATATTGTTTCCCTCCAGCTATTCAAGCCTCCATTTTTGTCAAAATTTTTCTATTGTTCCTTTTTATATTTTTTTCTAAGTTATGTGAGTCTTAAAATGATTGACACATCTAACTTGTGGCTTGAGTAGCCAAGACCTAGGGGCATCTAAGCCATCAAAATCAACTAGGGATTGCACCTGACCTGGGCCACACCAACCCTTAGCATGACTGGATTTTGGCTCACGGGGTTTCAAACCAGTGACCTCTATAGCACATAGCAACTTAACAGAACACATTGTCACCATATGCTTTGTACCCCGTGGACTTTTCCATGCTATATTTTTTAAAACAATGTCAAAAAGTACAATTTATGTATGGTTATCCTCCAGACATTCAAAATACCCTATTTTATCAAACTTTCCCGATAAATTCTTGCTCAAAACAATACAAGGAAAATTTTCTAAAGTTTTTGCTTCAGGGCATTGTCCCCAAAGTCCCTCGTTGGGGGGGCTTGGGGAGAGGAGGGGGGTGGGGGTGGGTGGGAACTACATAAAAGTGTTGTTGTCCCACCCTAGACCCCCAAATGGAACAATTATATGAGGGGGAAGCCACCATTAGGAACTGGGGTCCAAACAAGGCTAATCATGCAAAGAATATAACACATACCCAACATTCCATCCTCCTAGGATTTGGAGAAATAGCCTAGCAATTTTAATCCTCATCCTTCACCCTCCTCTAGCCAACATAATGAATTTTAGTTAAATCTATCATATAACATGTATATTGTTTCCCTCCAGCTATTCAAGCCTCCATTTTTGTCAAACTTTTTCTATTGTGTCTTTTTATATTTTTTGCTAAGTTATGTGAGTCTTAAAATGATTGGCACACCTAACTTGTGGCTTGAGTAGCCAAGACCTAGGGGCATCTAAGCTATCAAAATCAACTGGGGATTGCACCTGACTTGGGCCACACCAACCCTTAGCGTGACTAGATTTTTGCTCATGAGGTTTCAAACCAGTGACCTTTATAGCACATAGCAACTTAACAGAACACATTGTCACCATATGCTTTGTACCATGTGGACTTTTCCATGCTATCTTTTTGAAAACAATGTCAAAAGTACAATTTATGTATGGTTATCCTCTAGACATCAAAAGACCTTATTTTATCAAAATTTCCCTATAAATTCTTGCTCAAAACAATACCAAAAGTTATAACCTATACATCATTACCTTCGAACAATTTAAAATCCCATTTCTATAAACTTTTTCTATAATTTCTTACCCTAAACAATTTCAAAAACCTTTTTGAAATTGAGAAAAAAACATCACAATTCCGTACCTTTGTTATCCTCCAGATTTTTTTTTATGTGCTTAGCTCTAAAGCAATAATCATAATGAAGTGTTTTCATGAGAAACCAACTTATCACTCAATTCTTTCCTTCAACCATAGAAATACACAAAACATTTACTACATAACTTATAAAAATATTAAATTCAACTTTTTAAATATTTATAATAAAATCAAAAATTAAAAATGTATTAATTTACAAAATTAAACTATTTCCTTTACCAGTAATTCAAAAATAGATAAATAAAATAAAATATATTTATTTTATAAATTAGATAATTTTTATTTTATTTTATTTTTTTGGTATTTTAATAGATGATAATTAGCAATTACTCAAACTTTTAAAGTTAAGACATTATCTAATTATTAAATATTTTGGAGCCTTTTTGTTGTTAATTTTTTTTGATATTATCAAATTTTGACTTTATTATTTAAACTGAATTTTTGATTACATATAAATTCAACACCCGGAAAAAACCCTATTTTGTTTTAAACAAATCTACACTCTACATTGGTGACCGTGACGGTACTATGATAGCACAGAAAAGGCAAAAGTACAGCCCTGCAGCGCATGTGAAGAGGATTTAAAAACAGCGAAGCAGTTCAGACAACATACAATACAGGAAACGGAAAATGTGGGACGAGATAAAGAAGCAGACGTGTAGCAGACAAAAGAAAAGGCGCAGAGATTTAACAGACTGCAAAATCACAGAGCTTTCTTTATATCAAAAGGGAAGACTATAGAAATGAGATGCTTTACATCGTATATGTAAACTATCTGATTTTTGGAAATTTGATTGTCTTAGGAATGTAGGGTTGTTGGGTAGGGATTAGAAACGTGGGGTTGTTATGGAGATTACAATTTTTTAATAATTTAATTTAGATTCAGATTTATTAAAAGATAGATTAAATTTATTGTAAAGTTTGTATTATATAATAAAAAGAATTAATATATAATATGAAATTAAATAATAAAAAATTATATTTTAAAAAATTAATATCATATTTTTTATTTTCATTATTGTTTATAATATGTGATAATATCTATGTTGTAGTGGGTTATAGAATATTTTTTGATTCTAATGTTATTGTAACAGTTTCAAGTATATAACTTTAATTATGTTTTTTTTCATGAAATGCGATATATATATATTTAAAAAAAAATATGGGCTCAGTTAAGGGATACAGATTCCAGAGCTGAGGGGACTGTTTGTTTGGGATGGTGTAAGTTTCCTTGCTGTAGGAAAATCTGAACCGGTTATGACAACTATTAAAAGTTTGTTGGTGCAAATTTGATGGTCTCGTATTTTCAGGGTTAATGAGCTTGCAAGAGAAGTATGCAGACCCATACTGCTTTGGAAAACATTACAAGGCATGAAGGACAAATAAATTAATTGGAAATGGACTGCGCTAATAGTTGGAAAGAAAGCAGTGGAAGTCAATCATCACACAGGAGAGAACCAGGAGAGGGTAGGCAGAGGGCATTCGAGAACGCTCATTCAACAACAGTGCGGGAAAATGAAGACAGGAGAAGAAAAAGAAAAGGATCCCAAGAGGATGGACCACGGAGGAGTCTTACAGAAAGAGGATAAATAACAATGATATTAGTCCTGGTTGTTAAGGTTGGCAGGAAGAAATCGTTCCCGTGTCAGGAACAATGGCCTTTCGATTACCTCTTTAACCAGGGGGTGGATATGTCCTTTCTTTGGAGTCCCTTGATTGATGGGGTGGAGGGTTGTTCCTTGGATTCTTGAAAGGAGGATCTCTGAAGCCTTTCTTGTTGTGTTTGGTTATAGTGGCTTTTGGAATCCCCAAGGTGGGTGGAACCACTGTGTTGTTGTTTGAAGGGTGGAGACTTGTTTCCTTGGACTCCCTTGACATTCTTGGGTGGAGAGGAAGTCTCCAAATTCCCTAAAACTATTGGCTACTGAGCAGTTGGAGGGTGGAGGCAATAGGCCTCTGGATTCCTTAAGCTTTCATTGAATTTTGCGATAGTCGGTGGATGGAGGTGGGTGAACCTCTAGAGTTCATGTTCCAACTGGCAATCAGTGTTTAAATCTTTTGAGCAAAACCCCTTAGTCTCTAGATTTTGGCTTGGGGGTGATAACTACAAGTGAGGACTAGCTGCAACTGTCTATGGTTGGGTGGAGAGTCATAGTCCTTGACTCAGTTGCCCTAAAATCTTCAAGATAAGTGTTCTTATGTACTTACTTGTGTGTTGGTAATTGTATGTTGCATTTATGAAATGAAATGGTATTACTAAGCAAATACATATTCTCTGTTGACTCTATAACAATGAATAGCATATTATGTAAGGTCTTTTCAAGTTAATGAAAGTATGTTGCATTTCGGGTTTGAAACGATATACTATGAGAAACAGATGACTATGTTTTTGATATGATATACATGAACAACGTAAGGTGAAATGTTAAAGGCATTGGAATGGTCTGTAAGAATCAAGATTAAACCATCACAATAATCAACATAAGAACTTCATTTATTACAGCTTGAAGATTACATTGAAGAAAACCTATTTTGATAGGGTTTGTGTGCATATAATGGCTACAAGCCCATGTTACAATTATGTGGCATGGTATTAATGCTGAGAACTACCTCCTCTCTTAACTTTAATAACCTATGATTTACATGGGGGACTTCTTCATCTTGCTGTGATAAATGCCCTGGTGTTGGGTTACATTGCTCACTTGAACAAGATTTGGTCCAAAGGATTTATGTGCGCTCTTGGGTAGGGCACGACCTCATAAGAGGGATTGACTTGATCTTATATCTTTGTATTTTCTCTAGATGCATTTCTTCTCTATTTGCATGGTTGCTAAATCTTTTTACACTGGGAGTCATATCCTGAGTGGCGTCACGATATTGAGAGGACGTGGTTGTTTATTATTTGAATGGACGATGGTAGCAATGGTGATTCAAGGTGATAATATCTCGTCCAGGGGGGATGAGTTGCACACCACTTCTAATAGTGAAATTCCCTTGAAACCCCTAAATAGTGCCACAATGTTATATGCAGGCTGCTTTAAATCTTAGGGAGCACCTTAGCATGAGGTAGGAGAGTCAGAGGCCTTTTAGGAGTCATCAAGTTCTTAGCATGGGGCGGTTGAAAGGCCCCCTGTGCAGTCATGCATGGAATTCCCTATCCTTAAAAAGGGAAAAATTGAAGGTTAGGGATCTATCCATTATGTGTCAGTCCATGAGGCTCATGCCTGCATTTAGACACAAAGGAAGGATTACCTATTCCTTCGAGGAGTGTTGAACTCCTTGTGGCCTCCACAACATCTTATGAAACCCGTGGACTCGAGAGGATTAACTCTAGTGTAAGCTCAAGAGGATATCACCAAAGGGTGCCTTAGTAACTTATAATGGCCATGGCAAGACTCTGGTGCAAGTCCCGATATTTAAAGAACCATTGCAACCAAGCCATAATCAAATCTATGCATGGATAGTGATGTGCGTAGAAAAGGAGAAAACCCATGCAAAAAATTACCAAGCTCAAGATCGAACGTATAGCTCATGATTTGGAAGGATTTCCCTAATTGAACCATCATAAAATTATGTTGTTAGCAGCGTTGCTGTAAATTCATGCTCGGACTCAAGTTATAGCTTTGATCAGATAAACTTTACCCAGTGGCTTGATAAAAACCTTGCTGTGGAATCCATGGATTGGTTTCCTAGATTACACCTTATCACCATTGGGCGAAGGGAGGGGTGACGTGGCCCGGAGGCCACTCCTCAGAAACTTTTAATTAGAAGCGCAAGGGAATGGTCAAGTTGATTGAGCACTGGGCCAGTTGGTCTTACAACGCAGAGGCAGAGGGCGTTCTCATTAGCTAGAATGGAGCCCATACGACATCTCATCCCAGAGGTTATATTTCTGTAACTTCAAGTGGGAGATTGATTCAGGGGGGCGGGATGATGTGGGGCTGGGACATGGTGGTCTCCACGTGATCTCGATTGCAGTCGCACTGGTGCAAGGTGGGCCTGAGACAAGTCATCCTGATGAATTACCCAAAAACACTTATGAGAGCGCTCGAGAAGGGAAGCGGGCTGACTTGGCATGGGATGTCGTGGCACTGCAACATTGTGGACCAACTGGAAGCAAAGGTTGTGCGGAGGTATGACTCATCGATCCACAAAATTTCGGAGGTAAGACCCCGGTGGCATAGCGACGAGGAAATTTAAGAAACATCGAGATGGCATCAACACGGGATGACATGTCCCAAAGGTTTTAAAGGGAGCAGTCGAGGAGAATCGTCTGAAAGGCAGGGACTGGGGTGATGTGTCATAGAGGTCTCAACCTCAGAAGTTCAAGGGGGGTCATGCAACAGAAGCATCAGGATGACAGGGATCAGGACAACGTAGAGGACCCAGTGACCTGTAGAGGATGACAACGTGGGACATATGTGACATAGTAACATATTATAGGTGCCAGGGATATATGTACAGTGTGGTCCCCAACTTGTCGTTATACCCATGTAAGCACAACCGTATGTGGTTTTGGAAACCGGATACTACCTTGCGTCACCCTCTGCAGTGGTTTCAGAAAATATGATGGAGGGGTGTTGCAATTGATCCCTACCATTGATTTGGTGATGAGGAGTTTTGATAAACTGATTTTCCCCACCCCCTTCCCTTTTTAATGTCTGTGCATGTTAACCCGTCATAATTCGTTGATCTAGAGCACTAGCATTGTGGACTGTTGATGTAATATATATATATATATATATTAATTAGAGCACTAGCATTGTGGACTGTTGATGTAATATATATATATATTTTAGAGCACTAGCATTGTGGACTGTTGATGTTATATATATATATTAATTAGAGCACTAATGGACTGTTGATGTTATATATATATATATATATATATATATATATTAATTAATTAGAAAGTTTCGGCTCTATATAATGTCAATATACATAGATATATATATGTATCGAGGTTATGAATATTTTGGTGTAGGAGAATAGTGGTGAACTTAATTGAATAATCCAAACACTTGAAAAGATAATTGATAAGAAAAATGGAAATTAGAGACAAAACAAATTAATCTCATTTTTCTAACAGTACAAGAGAAATTGGATTAGTAAGTGGACATTCCACTAAGGTAAGTGGGGTGTTTACAATCATATTGTTTCAAGCCTAATATAGATTTTTCTTTGCGTTATAATGTGTTTCAACAAATCCCCTTTTGTTATGATGGGTGGTTTAGTATGGATACTTTAAACACTAAAATCTCTATAGATAGGAACATTGTGACCCTAGATCCCCTCCCTCTTGATAAGAAGTATAAGGATATAGTTATCACTAATGGAAATCCCTTGAGGCCTAAAGTACAAACCTGAATTGGATTAGGGCAAGAGGTTACATATTTGAAATCTAGGTGTAACCTGGAAGATAACCATGATGAATCCCAAAAGAATTAGGATGAAATCTTGAGTGAAGTGGTTTTTCAATTAAAAAGTTAGATTAACGAAGGCCAAAAGAAAGATCCTAAGTTGATTATGTAATAGGAAATCATCATATCAGTTAATTTTGAAAAACATATTAATGGAAGAAACCAAAGTTTTACTAGGAGGGCTAGCCAAAAATCATGACATTGCATGTTTAGTGGGGAGGAAATCCTACATGTGTCTGGTAGAATCATAAGGTACGAAGGAACTAAGGTCTATAAAATAGTGAACTATTTGTAATGTCATTAACACAAGAAATATGTTTAATTCCATACCCAAATGATTATTTTCTATCTAGATTCAAGAGGGTTTGTGGGTGCCCGCAAGAAGTGACCCCTAAAAGGACTTGGTCTTGATTATAATCTTGATATTTTATGATTCAAGAAATGATTTGTATTGGATAAAAAGTTGTAGAGTTATTGTCATTTTTTTAAAATATTAGGATTTCTCTTTGGTGTATTTTGAGGGCTTTTTTGGAGGTATAGTCACTTGCTATAATAAAGTTTTGGACTTAATTTCTACAAATGTCATCTCTATGAGTATAATAATTAAAATCAATTCAAAAAACATGGGAAAGGTTTATAAATTTATTTATATGTACAATCCATATGAGGATAGGAAACATTTCAAGGAAAGGGTTAGGTGAATCTAACTTATTAAAGGGGGAAATATCATAGGAGGGGATGTAAATCACACACTTATCTAGGAAGAGATGTGGGGAGAAGTAGTGAGATGTGATTCTCTCATGGACTATTTATCTCACTTTTTTTGTGATTCAAAACTTGATAGATGTGGAAGTTTTCAAAATAGACCTTGTTTGGAGATATGGTAAAAAACGTAGGGATGTAATTTCTTATAGGTTAGATGGATTTTTCTTTTTCCATATAATGGAAGATAATTGTATAATTAAATCATGGGTAGGCCATGGGGGGTTTATCTAATCATTTTGTTATCATTTTATAAATTGAAATGGATCATGGGATGCCTTTAGTGTCCTTCAAATTTAATTATTCAAGGATGCTTGAGGAGGATCTGATTATTCATGGATCCTTGAGAAGGACTTCAGAGCTCCAATGCTTAAGTCTTGGAAGAATTATGATAGTTCCTTAGATGATACTACCATGAACTAATTTCTGGATAACTTAAAGAGCTTGAAAATGGTACTAGGTTAGTGGGTAAAAAAGTCAAGCAATAAAGCCCAAAAAGACCCAAATGAAGTGGAAGAAGGGATTAAAGTTGAGTTTGAACATAACAAGTCAGGGGTATTCTCTAAAGAATAACCATAACCTTTGAATTAACTAGAAGCTAAAAAGGGGTTATTAGATAAAGATGAGAGGTAATGGAGTCTCAATAATAGAGTTATTTGGTTTACTATAGAAAATATCAAGAGTTGATGGCTTAAAGACCAAATATTCTAAATATATTTCCGACGACTGTGTTTGACTCTGCTGCTGTGTTTCTCAACGCTTCCACCTCTGCCTTTCCTATCTTTGCTCTTGCCCTTCCCGCTACTCCTGCTTATGAAACTAATAGTAATGGTTAAACCAATATATATGCTCTTGCTGCTTCTAAAATTGATAATATTGGAGAAATAATAAAAATAATATGAGTCTTTACAAGGTGAATAATTGAATATGTGCATATAGACTCAAGAGAAAAAGCAACAAAGGAAAAATTGAAAGAAATTTTGGCTAGCTTCAAAAAGGCAAACAACCTAAGGGTGGATAGATGAACAATGGATTTTTTTCCTAGTTTGTATGATTTAGTGCAAGGAAAATGTTGATAATAATTAAAAAATATATATTTTCAAGGAAGTTATTAGGAGCCCTAAATTCCATATTCATTTCCCTATTCATAAAGAAGGAAGACCCAACATCTTTTGAAGGCTTGAGGCTAATTTATTTATGAAATCTTGTCTATGATATTATTTGAAAAATTATAGCTAATAGAGTTAAAGCTATTATGTCTGATGTCATTTCAAATATTGGTATGGTTGAATTTTGCATCGAGTGGGAGCCATCGTGTCAATTGGATGGTGGTGAATCACTGCCAAAAATCAACGGTATGCACAACCCCTCCCCTGTGACATTAGCAAGGAGGCTGCACCCCATGCATACCACCAATCTAACTTTTGGGATGGAAGACCAGGATCTCATCGAACCCCACCCCCCATTATGGCGTCAGAAAGGAGGGTACCCCCCCTAGAGTGGTTGATCTCCTGATCGATTATGACCATCAGATTAGTGTATGGTGTGGGGTCCATCGCGTATGGGCACTGGAATGCATTATGATAGTGTATGGTTATTACACCCACCGATAAGGTGCAGTGCATAGCATAGGTATATATATATACCTATGCTATGCACTGCACCTTATCGGTGGGTGTAATAACCATACACTATCATAATGCATTCCAGTGCCCATACGCTATATATATATATATACCTATGCTATGCACTGCACCTTATCAGTGGGTGTAATAACCATACACTATCATAATGCATTCCAGTGCCCATACGCGATGGACCCCACACCATACACTAATATGATATATATATCGAAAAGGTTCGTATCTGTATAATGTTAATATACATAGATATAAATATATGTATCAAGGTTATGAATACTCTGGTGTAGGAGAAGAGTAGTGAACTTAATTAAATAATCCAAACCCTTGAAAAGAAAATTGATAAGAAAAATTGACATAATAGACAAAAAAAATTATTCCCATTTTTCTAATAGTAGAAGAGAAATTGGGTTAGTAAGTGGACATTCCACTAAGGTAAGTGGGGTATTTACATTCATATTGTTTCCAATCTAATATAGAATGTTATTTGTTCTATAATGTATTTAAATAAATCTCGTCTTATTATGATGGGTGCCTCAATATGGATTATTTAAACACTGCACGCTCTATAAATATGAACATTATGACCCAAGATCCCTGTTGAAAATTGCAGCAAGAAATTCTTAATTTGATTTTGCCTTGATTAAATTGAGAAAATTCGAATTTCCACATCAACAGAAAAGTTGGATGATGTTAACTTGTGTGACATGGCTTGTGTCACCCAGTTTACTCAGTAAATTCGAGTTGGACAAGTTATATTCCAGTTTAGCATATGTGATTACTAATTTGTATCAATCAAGGTAAATTATCTCAGGTTGTTTTCAATTAAGCTAGTTCCAACTTTTGGAGGAACTAGTGGAAGGTCAATTAAGAAGTGGGACTTAAGTGAAACTCAACGATCATCCAGTTAAATGATTAATCAACCCAAAATAGCTAGTGCATGCAAATAATTCGAGTTACCCAATTGAGGTGGATATTTCAAGGCAGTGTAACATCAATTGTATACTAGTCTTGAGTGTACAAGTGTTGCATGCAGTTAGATGATCAACCTAAGGAATTATGCAATTAAATTAGAGGAATTTCCTAAATAATAGGGGTTAATTCCTCAAGGAACAATGCAAGGAAATAGGAGCTCAAGCATAGGAAAAAAATTACTAAGTCTGGGTCAGAGGCCTTCAGTGAGCTCAATTGAGTAAAGAAATTTTAATACATCTCTATTAATTTGATTAATGCAAGCATGCATTGGGGTTTTTAGTAGATTTCTTTCCCTAGATAAAAATACTTGTTTTATGTGTGTTATTACTTCTTGCATGTATGAGATTTTTGTTCTAAATTGTGAATTAATGTCCGCATGGCAGTATACTAGGTTTGTGTCTTGTGATTTTGATTAAAAATTCATGAAAAGTTGAAAATATACAACCTAATTTCTACATGGTATTAGCGCTAGATTCACATTAGAGCAAGAAATTCAAAGTTGTTTCTCAGCAGTTCGAATTTGAAGATTAATGTAGCAAGATTTCTTCAAAGTTGAGAAGATGACCTTCAATGTACTAAGGCTATAGCATGTCTTGGAAGGCGCCTCTAATTTTGTTGCATGGAAGGACTTCATGGAGGCAGTATTGGATGAAAATGGGTTGCTAGAATACATCAAGTCAGATGTTGCAAAACCACAAGCATATGATGCCCAAAACCTTTCTCAGTGGAAGAAAGATGTAGCCAAGGTGAGGAGAATAATCTTGGAGGGAGAACGTGATCATATTGTCTCGAATCTCCACAGAAAAGAAACTTTGTTCGCAATGTTGAAAGCACTGACAAAATTGTTCAAGAATAATAGTGACCACAGGAAGCTGGCGCTCAAGGATAAACTTCGAAGTATCAAGATGCGGAAGAATGACACAATTCCATAGTATCTACGCAAGTTTACAAAATGTCGTGATGAACTTGGCGGGGTCGATGTTAATGTCCGTAATGAAGACTTGTTAACCATAGCCCTTCTTGGCCTTCCCAAGAGCTGGCATAGCTATAAATATTTGGGTAATGGGAGGGAGAAACTATGGAGTTGGGAGAACTTAAGGTCTGATTTGGTACAAGAGGAAATAAGGCAGAATACCAGAGATGGGACTTCATCTAAGGGCGAGTATGAAGAAAAATTTGCATTGGTTGGAAAGGAAAAGAAGGAAAAAGGGAAGAAATCCCAATCCAAACCAAAATCTAATTAAGGGGGCAAGAAGAAATATTTTTCAAAAATTAAATGCTTTTATTGTCATGAATTCAAGCACTATGCCACGAAGTGTTCACAAAATAAGATAAGAAACAATACCTCAGGAGGAGCAACAGGTGAAGCTTTGGCTTCACAGTTCGAGCTTGACATTACCCCCATAGCATGCATGAATAGCATAGTGAGGGGGAGTGTGTGGTACTTGGACTCAGGTGCATCACTCCACATGACAAACAATAAAGTTTTTTTCAGTGAGCTGGAGGAGAAATATTTGCAGATGCACATCGATATGGGGAATGACGAAAGGTATAACATGATTGGGATTGGTACAATCATCTTTCAAAGGGAGTCAGACTCCCCCCTCAGGCTCAAGGATGCCATGTTCATTCTAGGCCTAAAGAAAAATATCGTCTTTATTGTAGTTTTGGAATACCATGGTTATGATGTGATCTTCAGCAAAGGAAAGGAATTCCTGAGACACATAGCCACGGGACAAGTGAATCAGATCAGGGTTCATGTGAAGAACATGTACAAGCTATATGTGGAGGATTGTGTTGCATTGAGCACAAATGCGGAGAAGGTGCAGATCTGCGATGTCGATGAACTTTGGCATAGAATACTTGTCCATTTGCATCATGGCACTTTGAAGATCATGCAGCAGATAACCACAGGCCTCCCTAAAGGAGGTCTTGAGTAGCAGGATACATGCAAATAATGTACCTTGGGGAAGTACACAAAATCCACATTCCATGATCAGGACAACAAAGCACATGCATTCCTTGAAAGGATCCACTCTAATGTTTATGAATCTTTCTTGACAACCTCCACTACCAAGCACAAATATTTTTTTTATTTTTATTGATGATTTCTTATGGAAGTGTTGGATCTTCTTCATGCGGAAGAAGGATGAGACATTCTCCAAGTTCGTAGAATTCAAGGCATTGGTTAAGAAAGAAACTGGAAATAAGGTGAAGGCTCTCAAGAGTGATAATGGAGGTGAATAAATGTCGAATGAATTCAAAAATTTATGTGCAAAAGAAGGCATTCGACGAGAGTTGAAAACACCCAACAACCCACAACAGAATGGGGCAGTTGAGAGGAAGAATCATAGCATTGCGGGAGAAGTGAGGGAAATGTTGCATGATCAAGGCATACCTCTACATTTGTGGGCTGAGGCATGCAAAAACAGTCTATTTGTAGAACCAGAGTCCTCATCAGATTTTGGGCATGATTACACTGGAGGAGGCTTTCTCTGAAAGAAATCCAAACGTATCGCACTTTAGGATTTTTGGATCCTCAAGTTATTGCCATGTCTCCAAAGAATCAAGGAATAAACTAGAGACAACATCAGAATTGGGGGTATTTGTGGGTTACACATAAACTCCCCAAAAATACCGTGTGTACTTTCCATCCTTTAGAATGAAAATTGTTCGAAGGGATGTAAAATTTGAAGAAGATAAAGCCATGCAATGATCTCTTAAGAGGGAGCTTCAGATCCTTCCAGAAGAGGAGATTTTAACTCCAAAGGAGGAACCTCAAGAAGTTTTGGAGTAGACACATATTGAGGAGAAGATATTGGAGACAACCACTCAAGTAGAACCATCTAGAGAAGGCAGGAAAATGATCAGGGAAGTTGAGAGACTCGTGCAGGATGCGAGGGAGAATATGGGTGCTCCTTCAAATCAACGTAGGCATAGAAGGTCACCAGATCAGTACACTGGCTACATGGATCTAATGACTGAGTTTGTAGAGACTTATCCATCCTTTTTTGAGTAAGCAGTAGAGAAACCTATGTGGGATGATGCAATGGTGGAGGAATAAAAATCCATTGTAAAGAAAAGTGTTTGGGAAGTGGTCCTAAGACCAGTAGATAAATCAGTTGTGGGTTCGATCTAGATATTCAAGGTAAAGCATGCAACAGATGGAAGCATATAAAAGTACAAGGCCAGATTTGTGGCCAAGGGGTACTCTCAAGTTGAGGGGATTGACTATGAGGAGACCTTTCCTCCTATAGCAAGGTACTCATCCATAAGATCACTTCTTGCTTTGGTTGCATAGATGGGGTGGAAGGTCCACCAGATGGATGTAAAAACAACATTCCTCAATTGAATTATTGAGGAGTAGGTGTACATCGCGCAACTAGAAGGCTTCAAGACTTTTGATCATGATTCTGATGTGTACAGAGTCAAGTGAGCATTATACGATCTCAAGAAAGCACCTCGTGATTGGTACACCATGATCGATAGCTATCTCACAAGTTTGGGCTTAACCAAAGGTGAAGCAGATGAAAACCTCTATCATCTCTTGGTAGAAGGTAAATTGCTGATTATTGTCTTATATGTTGATGATTTTATTTTAACTGGTGATGAGTAGCTGATCAGATCATGCAAGGAGGACATTGCAAGAGAGTTTGAAATGAAGGACATGGGTGTCATGCACTACTTCCTTGGATTAGAAGTATGGAAAGGTGATGGGGAAATGTTTATCTCTCAGGGAAAGTATGCGAACGAGATACTTCAGAGGTCCCAAATGGACAATTGCAAACCCATGGAGACACCTCTAGCGACCAATTAGAGGAAAGAGGATGCCACTTAGGTGAGGAAGTGGATGCTACTGTTTATCGACAGTTGGTGGGTTCACGAATGTATCTTTTGAACACATGACCAGATATGTGCTATGCAGTCAACCAACTGAACCAAGCGATGGTTAGGTCAACCAAATTATTTTGGAGGGAAATTAAGGATGTTCTGTGGTACTTCAGAGGCACTACCCAGTTTGGAATATGGTATAGACAGACCGAGGGAGTGAAGCTGTGTGGCTTCACAAATGCAGATTGGGAGGGGAATCCATTAGACTGAAAGAGTACATCAGGTGCAATTTTCGCATTGGGTCCGTAGCTATTTCCTGGTACAAAAGGAAGAAAATATCTAGGCACTCAGCTCAGCAGAAGCAGAAAACATGGATTCCAGTAAAGTAACATGTGAGGTGATCTGTATGAGAAAGATACTTGTCCGATTGTTTGGTCAATTGATGGATCTAACTATGATCTACTGTGATAATCAGAGTTGCATCAAGCTCTCTGAAAATCCTATTTTTCACAGTCAATATAAGCATATATATATTTGGTATCACCATTTACGGGACTATGTGTAGATGTGGATAATGTTGTTACAACACATTTCAATAGAGGAACAAGATGCTGACATTTTGACAAAGGCCTTGTCAAGAGGGAAGTTTGAGTTCCACAGGTGCAGGATAGGGGTGTTTTGACGGCACTGGACCCACCAACTTGTCAAGGCGATCTCCTCGGTAAGAAGGCCCAACTAGACCTCAGACTGTTTGGAGTAGGAGTCCCAACAGTGGATAGTAAAGGAATGCCTTGACTGTGATATCGCGCAGAGGTAAGTGTGATATCTTTGTCGAAAGTAAGTGTGTGACCTTGTAGCGAGTCCCTTAGAAGCCTGTAATAGTATGCAGCTTGAAAGGAACACACGAGCGAAATGACATCACAAGCTGGAAAGAAGAATAATCCACAATCCAAAGTGATGGGTTAAACCAACAACACGTTTACAATGAGATTCATACAATTACATACAAAATAGTTTATACACAAATGCGTAAGTTAAATAACATACATTGCTAAAGTAACTAGAATAGTCCAACCACAATAACAACATATGCAAGAAAATGTGTTGGCTCTATTATATATATTAAGTGAAAGTTCCATCCTTACATACACCATTGACAACCATTAGCCCCAATAGTGGAGCATTACAGTCAACATTGCCTTCTCCTCCAAAGAGATGTACTCGCTCTGCACTGTGGAGAAGCCAAGGTTCGTCACGATACTCTATAAGCCTTCTCTAAGCTATGCCTAACCAAAAGCTTGGCTCCCAAAATCCTGTTCCATGGGTTATCGGGTTCTATTTATAACAAATGGTGGGGTGACCCTTGACATTCCCCTTTGTGACTCTTGGAATACCCTCATGACTCTTTACATTACATAGTGATTGTTCACATTCCACTAGTGACGCTTGGAATTTCACTTGCAACATGTTTACAATAATATACATTTTCCACATGTACCCATGTGAGACAAAATAGGCTAGAGACAGCCTAGCAAGACAACACACTATGACTCCGAGGTTTGGGGAAAGACCAACTCGGCAACACCCACTTGATGCTTCTCGGTCATGTACTGATGCCAAGCTTGGTGCTGTGTTGTGATGTCCCCAAACTACTTGATGATGTCTTGTTGAAAGCAGACACTTTCCTCCATGACATCCAGGCATGTGGTCTTGGAACCTGTGTCTGTCTCATCTTGAAGTATGCATTTCAATTTCCTGAGTGTGGCTGGACCACCGATGTACTTTTTCATGTTTTCCATGCTTGACTGGAAGTCATCACTGGTGGCCTTGTGCATCAACTGCTCCATGTACCTGTCGACCTTTGACCAGACTTAGTTCTCATTCTTAGCTTTAGTGAGGAAACCTGAATTTGTTCATTATCTTCCTCAACTATTGGCTGTTCTGACTTATCAACCTATATGGGTACTGTTTGTTCTGTCATTTCACCTTGCCTTTTTCTTCTTCCCGTTTCCGCTTCTTAGCTCCTGTTCTTCCTTCGACTCTTGTTCCACTTGCTGTGATCTCAGTTCTTCTACCTGCAAGCTCTGCTCTTCGATGTAATATCTATGTCCTTTGCTTCCTTTTGCTTTTGCTGTCAAAGCTATCTGCATGAAGATTGAACGCACTTTCGGTCTCCAGCTTTGTTCTCCCTTTGTTATATCATCAACTTCCTCTTTCCCTATTCCTGTATTGGATTGCTTCCTTCTGCCACTATTGCTGGTCTTGCTTCCATGTTCGTTTTGAGCATCTACATATATTGGAAAGTAAATCAATGCTTGCTCAACTTCTTCCTCGGTATTGCTTTCAACGGCCGCTCTTGAAGAAACTCTCTTTGGTGCTATGGTACAATTCTGTAGATAAGCACTTCACGAGTGTGGTACCTGTGGGACATAAAAGACACTCATGGAAAGAAAACATTAGCTCTTACAAATCCAACTTCACAGCCTGATTAAGCAGTAATCAAGGCATTTGATGAGAGGAATTACACAATTTTGATGGACAGGGGTGACTGAATGACTGTTGGAACTGTGCACTGCGTAGTCCCAACAGTCAACATGGAAGCTTGATGACTGGAACTACACAATGCACAGTTAAGTCTGGGACAGGGCCTGGGAGAGACTGCCAGGATGAAACAGACACAGGTACCAACCTAAGACAAGCACAAGACAAGCTCTACACAATTCTAGAGGCCAAGGTAGAGACCTTGAGCTGCCAGATTATGTAGTGCATGAAAGTGAATGTGAGATCTGGGCAGGGGGAGCCTAGATCTATCCATGGGGAGTGTGCAGGCAGGAAGATCTGAAAGGTAATGCAATGATGTGTGAAGCTTTGGTTAAGTGTAGATGTATGCATGTGAAACAATTAGAACAATCAATTAAATTGAAGGAACACAAAGCATGAGAAGGGAGTCGCCGCAACGACGACCCTTAAAGCAAAAACTGGGTCATGCATGCAACGCTTAAGAAAGGCAATGCAAAAATTGAAACAACAATTCTACAAGCTAAAAAAAGTTAAAACGTTGGCAGTCATTCAAAAAAATGAGTGAAACAACATTCTCACAAGCTAAATAGGAAAAAGTGATAGAAAAAGTAGCAAAAGGTGACAAAATCAAAACTCGCCCCAAAAAGTGATGACAATGTTCCGAAGGCTCCTTGATCTCCTAGGGAAGCTAGAGATGGATGATCAAATGCATAAGTGATCTCTGGAGGTGTCCATTACATAGATTTGAGCAAATGGAGTTCATGAAACGTATGCTTGAGATCAAGGACAACAAAAACACTTAGTAGAATGCTCTAAAGATAGTAATGTGTCACCTTTGGGAAACTGATGAAAGATCATTACTTCTTAAGGATGCTTTTCCTCTTATCTTCTTACTCTTTCGGGGCACTTCCATGCACTGTACGGAAATATTGCACAGTTCTGGAGGGAATTTAGTAACCTGTCGGGCTGCATCAGACAACAGCTGAGGGAATGATTTTGCATGATTCCTTGGTTGAGTGAATCTAGCTGCCTCTCATGCTCTGCGCAATTTCCCAGTTGAAACCAAGTTGTCATCTAGGTTTGCACATTTTTAGAGACTAAGCTCATTGTCAGGATGTTATACATAGTTATATAGACAAAGGCTGATTACCAGGTTGCTCTACGCAATTTTGGAGAGCAAGGCAGGCTTCGCTTTAGGACTGCGCAATTCATCAAGACAACGCAAGAACCAGATGCAAACCAAGTCAGAGTGGGTCAACTTGTGGTTAGTTAGCAAAGAAATTAAGCGAACAAAAGCTGCAAAGCGAAAGATAAACTTCAATGAAAACACAAGTAGCTGAGAAATGAAAGACAAACTGCTAAGATTTTGAGGAGGGAAGCTCCAAAACAAAGTGAAGGAAAAATGTTAGGGGGTGGTTGTAACCGCTACAACATTGGTGACACACTGGTAGAAATCTAGCTCTTTGTATGGACCTTGTCTTTTGTAAAGCGAGTCTAACTCCTACGGAAGTATTGTTCGATTCTTTGAACGTCATGGCTTCCTCACTAGCTTGAGTTAAAGATATAGTCCCTGCCATTCTCTTGATCAGTTAGCACACATACCAAGCCAATTCAACTGAGTTGTTTTGAATGGGGATGAGGGGTATATTGATGCACAATTAATATAACTATCAGAGTTTTAGTTTCATCTCCGGTGTTTCTCTACTGTCAGCAGGCCTAGACAGTACCCTAACGGAGTCACTTCAGGAACAAAAGCATCTCTCCATTGCAAGTGAGCCTAGAAAGTACCCCGACAAAGTTACTTGCTTCACCTCTCTGCGCAGGAAGCCCTTCTCTTCTTTCCCCTTGATTTTATTTTTCATTTTTCAAAGAACTATGCATAGGCACTTATTTATTTCATGAGGCAGAAGACGGATCCCGACTTATTGAGAGAAGAAGAGGTTGTTCCTTTAGATAAGTATGTTATATATATCTCTAACATACTTGTTAAGGTTTCCCCCCCTCACCTTACTCTACTTGATTGAGATGACAAGGGTTAACTGAATATAGAAAAAAACCTATTAAAGTAGGCAGTACTAGTTAAAGTGCAAGCGCTGTGTTTTCACCAAGACTCACTCTGAACATAACATATTTTCCATCAGGGTATCATTGACTGAAGAAAACAATCTCTTCATAAAGAGAGATGACAATAGATAACCAATTGTTGATAGCTGCATAAGTCCTCTTATACTTCACCTTGCTTGCCTCAAGAGCCAAACACAATTTCATGTGAAGCTAAACCTACGGGTTCATAGAGAGAAAAAAAAACAAACTGGCAAAGGAAAAAAGTAAACGAAATAAAAACATGAAAACAAAGAAAAACTTGCAAGCAAAGCAAACAAGAAATAAAAGAAAACAAGAAAGCAAACACTACTCCCATTCATACGCTAAACAATGTGCGACCTACTCATGTAAAGTGATATTTCCAATGTAGCCACCAGTGCATTTTTTGACCCATGTTGGCGAAGGCACAATCGACCAAAAAGATATTCAAGTAAACCATCGCACAAGAAATATAAGACAGTGAAAATCAACACGCTCAAAGTCTGAAAGCGTCCATAGAAAATAACATAGTAAAAGCATAAGACAAACACTCTGCGGATGTACCATGATGTTGCAACACGCTGCGTGCAGACAATGAACATGTATACTCTTTTGACCGTGACAAACGAGAAAACATAAAAAAGGAAGAAAACATATGTTTCGCAAGAGTGCTCGTTGTGTATGATTCCTCCAATGCACGAGCGATAGGATTGTGTGATTTAGGTGGAGGATGTGAAATCTGTGGATGGGACTGATCTTCAATGCAGACATGAGAATGATGAGGAGCCTGAGGTGTTTCAATAGATTTCTGATGAGAAGAAGAATTGACCTCAAGACAATGATGACTTGACATAACCATCAGCTCAGGTTGATGTGCCTCGACAACTTGAGGGGTTTCCACTTCATCAACGGGTAGATCATCAAAGACCGATGGGTTAGAAATATCAACAACAAATGAATCAACATCGTGATTGAATGAAGGAGTAGAGAGATCATGACAACCACGATCATAAAATTTGAGATGTTCATCGACATCCTCATGATCTGATGAATCATATAGATGGGTTGATGAGATAAAACATGTCCACCCTCTAAGTTTTCAAAAATAAAAGATGATAGATCAAGTGGATTAAGAAAGAAATATGTGTCCTCTTCGTAATGCAATGATAGATTGACATCTAGTGTGTTCTATGAATGATCGAAAGTAGAAACATCCGGGAATATGTTATGAAACCAGCTCAAGAAAAGATAGAAAAGATAGATCAACGCCTTAGAATTCAGCCTCTTCAAGGGGGAAACCTCCTTTACATTACATAAATGAACAATTCTTGGATGATTCAAATGAAAAAACCTCCTTTCTATATATAGGAGTCTAAGGAGTCACAATATAATCCAGCCGACCTAACAATAATAATATAAAGCCACAAAAATAACAATAGAGGGATTCTATGGGGCACAATAATAACAATATGGGGGCAATATGGGCACAACAATATTAATAAGGGGTATAACTACAATAGTAATGGGGTAATCACTAGTATTATAGGGACCCAACATGCCCCTCTCCTTCAAAAAAGTGTTGTCCTCAACACTTGAGTAGTTCTGGATACTTCTGCATAAAATTCTCATCCTCCCATGTGGAATCTTCAGCGGATAAGTTCTTCCACTTGATAAGATACTATGAAATTGAACGATTTCGTAGCTGTCGAGTTCTTGTTTCTGTGACTGCTTCCAGTTCCAATATAATTTTTCCTTCCTCATCAAGTTTTGGCGATATTGTTTGAACTGGGAGCTTGTTGCCTATAACCTTCTTTAAACATGAAACATGGAAAACTAGGTGCAATTGAGAAGCTGTAGGAAGCTCCAATTTGTATGCCATAGTACCAATCTTTTACAACACCTTGTACGGACCATAATACTTTGGTGATAATTTACTATCCTTCTTAGTTTGCTTGAGGGACATTTTCTTATATGGTTGTAGTCGTAGGAATACCCAATCACCTACATCAAAACTTCTTTTACTGCGATGTTGATCTGCCTGTTGTTTCATTCTATTATGTGCCAACACGAGGTTATCCTTTAAGAGTTGGAGGACTTGTTGTTGATGTTCGATGTGATGTTCCACTGCCTGAACCTTAGAATTTTCCCTTAAATATGATGTGATGGATGGTGGTTGATACCCATAAAGTGCCATAAATGGGGTCATTTTTGTTGCTGTATGGAAGGAAGTGTTATACCACCATTCAGCCAGAGGCAACCATTTGACCCATTGTGTCTGTTTATCAGATAAAAAGCAACGAAGATATCCTTCCAAACATTTGTTTACTATCTCAGTTTTCCCATCAGATTGAGGATGATAAGATGAGCTATGAGCTAACTGAGTACCAAGACAAGAAAATAATTCTGTCCAAAAATTTCCAGTGAAAATGGGATCTATGTCACTTACAATAATCTTTGGGTTTCCATGTAGATTTTGAATTGTTTCCATAAATGCAGTAGAAACTGTACTGGCTTTAAATGGGAGAAGTGTGCAATTCCATAAGAATATTTTGTTTTAGCTGGGAATTCTTACAGAGGTATAAGTGATCTTTGTACCATAACAAATCATTTTTCCAGCCAAATGTACCAGATGTATTGGAATCTTGTTGTAACTTTCGAATAAGTGCCCACACTTCTTCGTCATTCTTCCATTCCTCCCTTGCTTCGTTTATCCAATCTAGTTGGATAATAGAAATGGCGCACAACAATGCTTCCACATCCTCATCCTTTCTTGAGAGTGCATCTGCCACCACATTTTGCTTCCCTTTTTTGTAGATGATTTCAAAGTCATAACACAACATCTTTGTGACCCACTTTTGTTGCTCTTTAGAGGATAATCTTTGTTGTAAAAAGTATTTAAGGCTATCATGATCCGTTTTTACCTTGAAGTGTCTACCCATTAGGTAGGGTCGCCATTTCTTAAGTGCATGGAGTATTGCCAACATTTCCTTCTCATAAATAGCTTTGCTTAAAAACTTTCCCTTGATTGGACGACTTTCAAAAGCAATGGGTCTTTCATCTTTCATTAGAACAACACCAATTCCATTTCCTGAGGCATCAAATTCCACAATAAAGGTTTTTGTGAAGTCTGGTGTAGCTAAGACCAGTGCTTGGCACATTGCCTCTTTAAGATGTTCAAAGGCCTTTGTTGCTTCTGGAGTCCATGCAAATGCATCTTTCTTCAATAATGTTGTTAGAGGTGCTGCTATTCTCCCATAATTCTTAACAAACTTGCGATAATACCCTGTCGACCCAAGAAATCCTCGCAGATGCTTTATGGATGTGGGGATTTTCCATTCCTTAATGGATTTAATTTCGCTAGGGTCTACCTTAACTCCTTCATGAGATACAATATGACCCAAATATTCCACCTCCTGGACTCCAAAGAAACATTTGGATCTTTTTGCATATAATTGTTTCTCCTTCAATAGTTGTAGCACCTTGTCAACATGTTCAACATGATCCTTACAAGAATTGCTGTAGATTGGTATATCATCAAAAAATACTAACACAAATTTTCTAAGGAATGGTTTGAAAATTGAATTCATCGAACCTTGAAATGTGGAAGGTGCATTGGTAAGGCCAAAAGGCATGACCAAAAATTCATAATGACCCTCATGAGTTCTAAATGCTGTTTTCGAAATGTCTTCAGTCTTCATTCTGATTTGATGATATCTTGAACGAAGATCCAAGTTGGTGAAGTAAATTGATCCATGCAATTCATCTAATAATTCATCAATGACAGGAATGGGGAACTTATCTTTAATAGTGAGCTTGTTGAGCTCCCTATAATCTGGACACATGCACCATGATCCATCCTTCTTGTGCACCAATACTATTGGAGCAGAGAAATAACTTTGACTCGGTTGAATTATACCAGCCTCTAGCATTTCTGCAACCATACGTTCAATTTCACTCTTTTGGACATAGGGATATCTGTACGGCCTGATGTTTGGAGGAACACTTCCTGGAATCAGATGAATAGCATGATCATGATCACGCATAGGTGGGAGACCTTTGGGAGTCTCAAATACCTTGGAATGATTGTCTAGGACTTTTTGGAGATATGGAGAAATAGATGATTCCGATGTGGACACATCTAACGAGCGTAATTGTGCAATTACACCTCTTTGCTCCTTTTTTAGAAGCTTTGTCATACTATTAGAGCTGATTATCTTTCCTGGTTTCCCTGCAATACCCCTTAATTCAACTTCCTTTCCTTCTGTAGAAAATTTGATGAAAAGTTCTTGAAAATTAAAAGCTATTGTACCCAGGGATTGTAGCCATTGGACTCCTAGTACAACATCAACACCCCCCATTGGACTGGAAAGCATTGGGATAGTCAATACATATTCTCCCATGGATAGCTTGATATTATGGCACTTTCTAGAGCAATTTATTGTTCCTCCATTTGCAATCATCACTTGACACTCTGGTGTTGGATATAGGAAGTAATTCAATTCTTTTGCTACCTTACAATGAATAAAATTGTGGGTGCTTCCTGAATCAATCAACACTATTACCTTTTTCTTCTTGATTTGTCCTTCTATCTTGATGGTTTGAGGAGTGGTAATTCCTGCCAATGCATTACAAGATATGGTCGGATTTATTTGTTCTTCATCTAGGCTTTGTTCCTGGAGTATATCCTCTTCTTTTGACCTTTCTTGCTCCTTTTCTTCTTCCTCTTCACAATCTATGTAGAATAATTTCTTCTCATCACACTTATTACCTTTAGTGTATTTGCTATCACAACTGTAACAAAGCCCTTTTGCTCTTTTTTCTTCCAATTGTTGTGGTGTCAACCTTATAGGTTTTTGGAAGACTAGTGGCAACAACACTTTCGTCTTTATAGTTGTGAGTGGTATGCTTCCTGGTTGCCATAATTTTTCTTTCCATTTTTCTTGCTAACCTGAATGCCTTCTCTAATGAATCAGGTTCCTAAAGGCGAACATCATGTTGGATATTATCCTTTAAAGACCCTATGAACACATCAATCCTATGCTCCTCTGGAATATCTTTTACCCTTATGTTCAATTTTTGGAACTCCTCAATGTGCTTCATTATTGAACCCTTTTGTTTGAGACTTATCAATTGGCTAAAAAAAGTGTTGCTTTTTGTATCCTCATAATGTGCTATCAATTCTTCCGTAAAAATTGTTTACGAGAGCAAAGCCATTGATACCATACAAACTGATTTGGTTCCAAATATAAAGTTTCCATACGTACCTTTTGTGTGTTTTTCACATTATTGAGATCGAAGAATTGCTCCATCTGTAATATCCATGTGGCAGGATCCTTGCCATCAAACTTCCTCATATCGATTTTTGGAATATGGTGAGTCTTCGATCCAACATTAGTGTCTATGGAATCATGATTAACATTTCTTTTGTTCTCGTCATGAGTTTCCTTTAGTACCCTTTCACCCTTAGGGACAATTTCTTGTAGCAACTTATTCATATTTATCTTCAATTCGTCCATGTCTGTCTTCAAATCTATCTTCAAATCATCCATCTTAGCTTCCACGTCAATCATCTTAGCTTCTACGCCTTTCTTTAAACAGTCCATCTTAGCTTCTACACCTTTCTTTAAACCATCCATCTTAGTTTCTACATCTTTCTTTAAACCATCCATCTTAGATTCTGTTCCTTTTTGTGCAAGGGACAATTGTTGCACTTGGTCTTGTAATTTTGATATATCATGTTGCATTTTTTCCTCTTCTTCATGAGTCATGATAGAGATTTCAGGTTCCTTACTAGGTGTTTGCATTTTCTTTCCTCGGGGCATCAGTTACCGATAATAATGCTCTACTATGCCCTTTGAATTCCTTCAAAATAAATTTTCAAACCAAGCTTAAGAAAAAATTTAAGAAAATCTACACACCTTTTTTCACTTTGTAGCAGCTCGATATTGCCTCTTATTTATCTCTGTACTTTCCAATCATCTAGTTCTGAATTTGTGAGCTGTAGTAGCCCTCTATGTCCTCTTTCCAATGCCACAAGTATGACCCAAATTGGATTCTCCAAGGAAGAGTTATGTGAAATCTCCCACAGTGACTTGCTTATAGACTAGTTCAGTAGAGTGAACATGTACGACGTGCCACGAGTCACTGTTTCAAACTTTGGATCTAAAACATGCATACAAGAAACTACAGTCCATCCTCTTTCTGTACCTTCTGATAAAATTTCAATCCGATCCCCAGAGAGAAAGTTATGACGATTTTCCCTAGGTCACCTGTTTTGAACGTAATTCAGGAGTCTGCAAAAAACCAAATTCCTCAGATCATATATCCGCAAATATTGTGCGAAAAGCTCTGAAATTTGGACCCAAGGTTCAACGCGATTTCTTCTCAAATGGGTTTTTTTTGCAACTTCTGAAACGCCACAGAAACAAAGTTATAGCGAAAATTCCACGATGACTTGTTTGGAGCAGCGAAACCCTAGAATCCAAAGCTCTGATACCAAATGTTATGAAACCAGGTCAAGAAAAGATAGAAAAGATAGATCAACGCCTTAGAATTCAGCCTCTTCGAGGGGGAAACCTCCTTTACATTACATAAATGAACAATTCTTGAATGATTCAAATGACAAAACCTCCTTTCTATATATAGGAGTCTAAGGAGTCACAATATAATCCAGCCGACCTAACAATAATAATATAAAGACACAAAAATAACAATAGAGGGATCCTATGGGGCATAGTAATAAAAATATGGGGGCAATAGGGGCACAAAAATATTAATAAGGGGCATAAATACAATAGTAATGGGGTAATCACTAGTATTATAGGGACCCAACAGAATAATTTTTCACAAGACAAATCAGAATGGAAGAATAACAAAAGATGTTAGGAAACAATGGATGAGGTGCGGACAGAAGGAGGTAATCCTTCACCATGGGTTCTTCTTCAGATTCCCACACATACTCATTATAAATGACAGCACAGGTTGGCTGCTCAACACCAACTCTGTCGACAACTTGATCCTCGTGAACAACAATGGGAGAGTTCAGAACGGGAGAACACAACACAGTACAATCTGGAGGATCAACAAAATGAGAGGACAGAGGTTGAGAAAACAAGTTCACATGACAACCAACAAGCTTGCAAGACAAATCTGCACAGATATCCAGAGCAGGTGGGGTGGGAGGATGTGACAACTCAATAGATGGGTTCGCAAGTTCTCCCACCTCACACTGCAGAGCTAGAGCTATTTGATGAGAAGCGGATGGAGGGTCACCTATGACAGCAACCTTGTCCACCTTGGGTTTGGCATCTCTAACACTGAGGTATGTTAGGAGGGGTTCGAAGGATTCTAACACATGCAGATTTTTAGATATGTGAAGAAGATACTGAAATATTTCATTAAGAAATTTTCGATCAATTTCATCTTCTGGGATTTGAAAAGCGAGATTACATAAGCAATCCAAAAATTTCAAAAGGGATTAATCAGGTGCTTTCCGTAATTGTAGAATTTTCTTATTGAGTTATTTACGGTCAAAATGATATAAATCATGGCCAATTCTTTGATCATCTGATCATAAGAGTGAATGGAGGTTGTGGGCAATGTGACACACCATTGCAGTGTGTGCCCTCGAAGTGTGAATGCGAACATCGAGTAGGCAATGCCATCCTTGAGGACTTCATTCCTTTCATGGAAACCCATAAAGGAAACTCTGTGACTAAGCAAGGTTGTTCTGCCTTCACCATCATATGTGTTACGTGACAATTCATTGAGGAGATCCTCCGACACTTCAAAATCACGTCCATGAGACAGGAATTTCAGAGGATTAACTGTAATGTAAGTCATGAAAGATGTGTAGAGATTAAAAATAGATTTTGGGGACTCAGCTTGTCATCTAGCCCTTCTTCTAGCACTAGAAATGTTGACAGTGCTGGACCCACCAATAGGTCAAGGGGATCTCCTTGGTAAGAAGTCCCAACTAGATCTCATATTGTTTGAAGTAAGAGTCCCATCAGTGGGTAGTAAAGCAATGCCTTGACTGCGATAGCGTGCAGAGGTAAGTGTGATATATTTGTCAGAATCAAGTTTGTGACCTTGCGGCGAGTCAAGTGAGATGCATGGGGGTTCTATCACACAGGGGGGAAAGGAAGTGTGTCCCTTAGAAGCCTATAATTGTACACAACCTGAAAGGAAAAAACGAGTGAAATGACATCACACACTGGAATGAAGAATAGTACACAATCCAAAGTGACGGGTTAAACTAACAACACGTTTACAACGAGATTCATATAATTACATACAAAATAGTTCATACACAAATGCATAAGTTAAATAACAAACATTTCAAAAGCAACCAGAATAGTCCAACTACAATAACAACATGTGCATGAAAACGTGTTGGCTCTATTATATATATTAAGTGAAACTTCCATCCATACATACACCATTGACAACCACTAGCCCCAATAGCGGAACATTACAATCAACACCGCCCACTCCTTCAAAGAGATGTACTCGCTCTGCACTGTGGAGAAGCTAAGGCTCATCGCAATACTCTCCAAGCCTTCTCTAAGCTATACCTAGCCAAAATCTTGGCTCCCAAAAGTTTGTTCTATGAGTTATGAGGCTCTATTTATAAAAAAGGGTGGGGTGACCTTGACATTCCCCTTTGTGACTCTTGGACTACCCTCATGACTCTTCACATTACATAGTGACTGTTCACATTCCACTAGTGACACTTGGAATTTCACTTACAACATGTTTACAATAATATACGTTTTCCACATGTACCCATGTGAGAAAAAATAGTCTAGAGACAACCTAATAATACAACACATTATGAATCCGAGGTTTGGGGAAAGACCAACTCGTTGAAACCCACTTGATGCTTCTTGGTCATGTATGGATGCCAAGCTTGGTGCTGCGCTGTGATGTACCCAAACTGCTTGATACTGTCTTGCTGAAATCAGACTCTTGCCTCTATGGCATCCGTGCATGTGGTCTTGGAACCCGTGTCTACTTCATCTTGAATTATGCATTGAACTGTCCTGAGTGTGGTTAGACCACCGATGTACTTATGCATGTTGTTCGCGATCAACCGTGAGTCATCATTGGTGGCCTTGTGCATCAACGGTTCCATGTACTCGTCGACCTATGACTGGACTTAGTTCTCGTGCTTGGATTTGGTGAGGGAATCTGCATCTAAGCACTCTCTTCCTCAGCTGCTGGCTATTTTGACTTATCAACCTGTATGGGCGTTATTTGCTCTGTCATTGTGCCTTGCCTTTTTTCTTCTTCCCATTTCTGCTTCTTAGCTCATGTTCTTCCTTTGACTCTTGTTCTGCTTGCTACGATCTCAATTCTGCTACGCACAATCTCTTCTCTTCGATCTACTATCTATGTCCTCTACTTCCTTTTGCTTTTGCTGTGAAAGCTTCTTGCATGAAGATTGAACTTGCTTTCGCTTTGCAGCTTTTTTCTCCCTCTATTATGTTAGCAACCTCCTCTTTCCCTATTCCTATACTAGATTTCTACCTTCTTCCACTATTGTTGGTCTTGCTTCCATGTTAGTGTTGAGCATCTACATATATTGGCAAGTAAATCAACACTTGCTCAACTACTTCCCCAACACTTCTTTTAGCGGTCACTCTTGAAGCAACTCCCTTTGGTGCTATGGTATAATGACTGCTGGAGAGAAGTGCTTCGCGAGTGTGGTACTTGTGGGACATAAAACACACTCATGGCAAGCAAACATTATCTCTTACAAATCCAACTTGACAACATGATCAAGAAAAAATCAAGGCATATGATGAGAGGAATTACGTAATTTTGACTAACAGGGGTGACTGACTGACTGTTGGAACTGCACACTGTGTAGTCCCAACAATCAGTGTGGAAGCTTGATGACTGGAAATGCCTAATTCATAGTTCATTCTGGGACAGGGATTGGGAGAGACTGCTCATTGCGCAGTCTTAGTGACCAAGCTGGGAGACTGGATTTCGACTGTGCAACACATAGTTGGAGCCAACCCAGGATAGGCTTTGCGAAATTCCAGAAGCCAAGGCAGAGGCCTTTAGCTGTAAGATTACGTAGTGCATGCAAGTGAATGTGAGATCCAGGCAGGGGGAAATCAGATCTGTCCATGGGGAGTGCGCAGACAGGAAAATATGAAAGATGATGCAAGGATGAGTGCATGTCTGGTTAAGTGTATATGTATGCATGTGAAAGAAGCGCAACGATTCATTAAACTGAAGGAACACAAAGCACGTGAAGGGAGTCATCACAATGACTACCCTTAGAGAAAAAACTGGGTCATGCATGCGGCACTTATGAAAGGCAATGCAAAACATGAAACAAAACTTTTACAATCTAAAATAAGTTAAAATGACAATAGTCGTTCAACAAAGAGAGTGAAACAACATTCTCACAGGATAAACAGGAAAAAGCAACATAAAAAGCAACAAAAGGTGATAAAATAAAAAGCCACCTAGAAAAGCGTTGACAACACTCTAAGGGATCCTTGATCTCCTAAGGAAGCTAGAGCTAGATGATCGAATGCATAAGTGAGCTCTAGAGGTGTGAATTACATAGATTTGAGGAAATAGAGTTCATGATGCGTATGCTTGAGATCAAGGACAACAATCACACTTAGCAGAAAGTTCTAATGATAGCAATGTGTCACCTTCGGGAAACTAATGAGATATCCCTACTTCCCAGGGATGCTTTTCCTCTTAGATTCTTTCTTTTTCGGGGCACTACCGTGCACTGCCTGAAATGATTGTGCAGTTCTGGAGGGAATCTGGAAATCTACTGGCACATGCATCGTACAACAGCTGAGGGAATGATTATGCACAATTCCTAGGCAGAGTGGCTCTGGATTTATCTCATGATCTTTGTAGTTTCCCAGATGAAGACAAGATGCCAGATAGGTCTGTGTAGTTTTAGAACGTAAGCTCACTGTCAGGATGTTCTGCACAATTCTAGAGAGCAAGGCTGACTAACAGGTTGCTCTGGGAAATTCTGAAGAGCAAGGCATGATGTTGGGCTGCTCTACACAATTCCTGAGAGCAAGGAAAGCTGCCCTCTAGGACTGCGTAGTTCATCAAGACAACGCAAGAACCAGATGCAAACTGAGTCACCGGGGGTTAGCTTGTGGTTGTTCAACAAAGCAAGTAAGCGAACACAAGTTGCAAAGCGAAAGATAGACTTAAATGAAAGCACAATTACCTAAGCAGTGCAAGATAAGTTGCTAAGATTTTGAGGAGGGAGGCTCCAAAATAAAGTGAAGGCAAAATTTTGGAGGGTGGTTGTAGCTGCTACAACGGGGTGGTTGATAACCCCTTTCTTGGTGAGAGGGTGTTGAAAATTGCAGCAAGAAATTCACAATTTAATTTTGCCTTGATTAAATTGAGAGAATTCAAATTTCCACATCAACAAATAACTTGGATGATGTTAAATTGTGTAGCATGGCTTGTGTCACCTAGTTTACTCAGTAAATTCGAGTTGGAGGAGTTAGAGTTTAGTTCTGCATGTGTGATTGTTAATTTCTAGCAATCAAGGTTAGTTATCTCAAGTTATTTTCAGTTAAACTAGTTCAACTTTTAGAGGAACTAGTGGAAGGTCAATTAAGCAGTGAGAATTCATTTAAACTCAATCATCATGTAGTTAACTGATCAATCAACCAAAAATAGCTAGTGAGTGTAGAGAATTTGAGTTACCCAGTTGAGGTGAAGATTCTAGGTAGTGTAACATCAGTTGTAGACTAGTCTTGAGTGTACAAGTGTTGCATATAGTCAGATGATCAACTTAAGGAATTGCACAATTCAATTAGTGGAATTTCATAAATAATAGGGGCCAATTCCTTAGGAAAAACACAAGGAAATAGGAGCTCAAGTAGAGGCAAAACTTTACTAAGTCTGGGTCAAAGGCCTTCAATGAGAAGAGAGATATGTTATCCACTTGCAGGGTGTGCTCAGTTGAGCAAAGAAATTGTAATACATCTCTATTCATTTGATTAATACAAGCAGACATTGGGGTTTTAAGAATACTTCTTTCCCCAGATAAAAATACTTGTTGCATGTGTGCTATTTCTTCTTGGATGTATGAGATTTTTGTTCTAGATTGTGAATTAATGTCCATAGAGTAGTAGAGTAGGTTTCTGTCTTGTGATTTTGATTAAAACTTCATGAGCAAATGAAAATATACAACCTAATTTTTACAATCCCCTCCCCCTTGATAAGATGTCTAAGGATATAGTTAGCACTAACGGAAATCCCTTGGGGTCTAAAGTACAAACTTGAATTGGATTAAGGTAAGAGGTTACATATTTTAAATCTAGGAGTAATTTGGAAGATAACCATGATGAATCCCAGAAGAATTAGGATGACATCTCGAGTGAAGTGCTTATTCAATTGACAAGTTAGATTAAATAAGGCCAAACAAAATATCCTAAGCTGATTATGTAATATGCAATCATCATATTATTTGATTTTGAAAAAAGTATTAATGGAGGAAACCAAAGTTTTACTAAGAGGGCTAGCCAAAAATCATGACATTCCAAGTTTAGTGGGGAGGAAATCCTACGTGTGTCTGGTAGAATCATAAACCAAGAAGGAAATAAGGGCTAACAAATAGTGAACTATTTGTAAGTTCCTTAACCTAAGAAAGGCCTTTAATTCCATGCCCAAATGATCATTTTCTATCTAAATTCAAGAGGGTTTATGGGTGCTCGCAAGAAGTGATCCCTAAAAGGACTTGGGATTGTTTATAATCTTGATATTTTATGATTCAAGAAATGATTTGTATTGGATAAAGAGTTGTAGAGTTATTGTCATTTTTTTAAAAGATTAGGATATCTCTCTGGTGTATTTTGAGGGCTTGTTTGGAGGTATAGTCACTTCCCAAAATAAAAATTTGGACTTAATTTCTATAAATGTCATCTCTATGAGTATAGTGGTTAAAATTAATTCAAAAAAGATGGGAAAGGTTTCTATATTTATTAATATGTACAATCCATATGGGGATAGGAAACCTTTCAAGGAAAGGGTTAGGTGAATATAGCTTATTAAAGGGGGAAACTTTCATATGAGGGGATGTTTTGTCGCTTCAAACTTCACTAGCAACACAAGTGCTGCAGGAGAGATAGAAAGCTCCCTAGAGACATATTTTGGGTTGATTGTCGACCAGTGCCTAGGACATTTTAAGTAGAGGAGTGCATGGAAGATTATGAGTGGGGTTTCTTGTGCACTTCAATTGTCACATAATGAAAATAAGAGGGGCTTGGTTCAATAGGCCTTCATTAAGGTAGATTCAAGCTAATAGATGGATCCAAATGCGGGGGGTATATTGGGGCAATCTCAAGGAGAAGTGGCTTCATTTGGTGAACAACACACAACAATGAGACAAATTAAAAATGAATTTGTAGAAATGGTGGAGAGTAGGAAAGGTAGGAGGGAAATGGATGCATAGGGTTGTAACAAATAGAATCCTAAGCAAAAATGTTCTAGTATAAAAATGGAATTCGATGTATAGGGTTGTAAACGACACATAATCTTAAGAAAAGATTTTCCAACAGAAATATGGAAGAGGGAGGAGGTGCAGTGATAGAAACATCAGAGTACTTATTGAGGTTTCATGCCTCTAACATGGGTACCTCTATCACCAAACAGTCTAAGGAAGGTTGTTCTCATACAGGTACTGCAGGTTAATCTAATAACACAACTAAATCTGTAATTGCTACAGGTACTGTTGGATATTGAATAACATGACTAAATATGTAATATGTAAAGGCACTATTCTCTATTTAGCATCCAGGGTAAATCCATCCATGCCAAGCCATTAAGTCTTCTTGAGCCTCCCTTACTAGTTCACGACTGCACCATACTCTTTTTCAATGCTCCAGTTGCCAGCTCATATGCATTTATTTCCCTGTACCATGCTCTCAGAGACTTGCTGTAATCGAGGCCTTTACTCTTGCAGATGCTGCAAAACGACAAGTTTCAAAGTTCCTTAGCCCCCCTTGAGTTTAGCCCCTTATACTATTGTTCTCTTCATATGACCAGGGGCTCAACCTTTAGGCGCTAAGACCTTTAGACCTATGTCCAATGGCCGTTTTCCTTTGTTACTGAGAATTCCGCATCCCAGAGATATCCCGTGCTCGCCTTTGATAACACCCAGTGATACCTATGATCGTCGATCTGTGGGATTAGGCCTACCAACTGTATCACAATTGCAATACGGGAGAGGGAGGGACCTTACTTCTTTTACATCACAAGCCAATAGTCCAGACGTGAAGTCCTCATGAGATATGTCAAATAAAATATTGCATCTGGGAGGATTCCCCGCGTATCACAATCACAAGCCTGTAGACTTTGGTGTAGGAGTGCTTTAACTTGTGCAATCATTAATCTGCGGGGGTTGACGTCATGACTTCCATGTGTCACCCTATGAGGTGTGACACGTGTCACATGGAAATGCTCCATAGGACCCCTGAAAATGCTGAATCTGAGTGACACATGTCCTCTGTACTTGCCATGTCACCTTCTGTACTACCGCATGGAAGAGAGTGAAAGGGTCCGTCGAGCCTTGGTTTTTCCATGCATTTCATTTGTTAATATTTTTTGGCCTCCCCTGGCGATTTTACATTGGATCACAAAATCGACAGTTTGCAGGGGTTTTTAAAGTGGTAGCCCCTCTATTCTGCTGATTGTCAATATTGCGGGACTGCGGGATGTGAAGGTTTGGTAGGGCTGCTATGTGGGATTCATTGTACCTGGGCTCCCGACCTCCGATAAATCATACCGCCACGTGGAGGAGAGAGAAAGGGCCCTCCTATCCCTGTCTTTTGCATGCACTTCCTTTGTTAAATGATTTCAGCCTTCCCTGACAATTTAACACTAAGGGCCCAAATTATCGACGATTTTCACTATTGACTTGTTCCCCCTCTACAATTCTTTACGGATAGCCCATTGCGGGACTGTGGGTTTGCGGGATCGTGAGACTGCGGAATTACGGGGTCACGGGACTGCGGGGTTCGGGACTACGGGACGCAGGGCTACCCATTGTAGGATTGCGATATGCCATATGGCCGATATGCGAGATTGCGAGATTTACTTTGATGTTGTGGGATGCGGGATTGCAGGACTGTAGGATTTTCCCACCGTCGATATGCGGGATTTACTGTGCTCGAGGCCCCTAACCTCCAATATGCAATTTTCCTTTGTATTTGTTCCTTTCCTCCTTGCTTTCCTTGTTTTCCAAGGTTATTTTTAATTTGATTTAACTTATGATCCAGAAATCCATTTTTTGACTTCCATATACTATTGGAAAGCTGATATAAGTGCTATGCGATGGAGAGCGTTTGACTAGGCTTTGAGAGCTTTTGTGGCTTAGGAAATGGCTTCAAACTTCACTGCTTTTCTGCACTTTGGGCAATTGATAACTTTATAAAGCAGTGAGTGACAACATGATGTAAATAAAACACTTTTCTAAAGAGATATTTGGGGAGAAGCAGTGAGATGTGATCCTCTCATGGATCATTTATCTCACTCTTTTGAGATTCAAAACTAGATAGATGTGGAAGTTTTCAAAATAGACCCTATTTTGAGAAATGCTAAAAAACATAGGGATGGAATTTCTTATAGGTTATATATATATATATATATATATATTTTCCATCTAATGGAAGATAATTCCATAATTAAATCATGGGTAGGCCATGGTGGGCTTATCTATTAAATCATTTGCTTATCATTTTATAAATTGAGATTGATTATGGGATGCCTTTAGTGTTGTTCAAATCTAATTGTTCATGGATGCTTGAGGAGGATCTAGTTATTCATGGATGCTCGAGGAGGAATTTAGACCTCCAATGCTTAAGTCTTGGAAGAATTATGATAGTTATTTAGATGATACTACCATGAAGTAATTTGTGGATAACTTAAAGAGCTTAAAAATGGTAGTAGGTTAGTGGGTAACAAAGTTAAGCAATAAATCCCAAAAAGACCCAAATGAAGTGGAAGAAGGGATAAAAGTTGAGTTTGAACATAACAAGGAAGAGGTATTCTCTAAAGAAGAAATTCAACCTTTGAAGGAGCTAGAAGCTAAAAAGGGGTTATTGGATAAAGATTAGAGGTAATGGAGGCTCAAGAATAGAGTTATTTAGTTTACTATAGGAAATCTCAAGAGTTGATGGCTTAAAGATCAAATATTTTAAAGATATTTCTCACGAGGGTAAACTATATTTTCAAAACCATTTTTATGATCCTAAAATTGAAAATATTGGAGAAATAATGAAAATAATATGACTGTTTACATGGTTAATAATTGAATATGCGCATACAAACTCAAAAGAGAAAGCAACAAAGGAAAAATTGAAAGCAATTTTGGCTAGCTTCAAAAAGGAAAACATCCTAAGGGTGGATAGATGAAGAATGGAATTTTTTCTTAGTTTGTATGATTTATTATGAGGAGATATGTTGAGAATAATTGAAAAATATATATTTTCAAGGAAGTGATTAGGAGCCCTAAATTCCACATTCATTTCCCTATTCATATAGAAGGAATATCCAACATCTTTTGAAGGTTTGAGGCTAATTTCTTTATGCAATCTTGTCTATGAGATTATTTAAACAATTATAGCTAATAGAGTTAAAGGTCTTATTTATGATGTCATTCCAAATATAGGTATGGTGGAATTTGGCATCAAGTGGGAGCCATTGTGTCAATCAGACAATGGTGAATAACTGTCGGAAATCAACAGTATGTGCAACCCCTCCCTTGTGACATCAAAAAGGAGGCTACCCCCCATACATACCATCGATCTAACTTTTGGGATGGACGACTAGGATATCAACAGACTCGCCTGGCCCCCCCGCTTTGTGACATTATCAAGGAGGGTATCCCCTGCGCAAGTCAAAGAACTATTTTATCGCTTATGATTGTTATATCAGTGTATGGCGTGGGTTCTGTCATGTATGGGCGCTGGGTTATTACACCCACTGATAAGGTGCAATGTTGGCATATATATCTATATATATATATATATATATATATATATATATATATATCGGAAAGGTTCAGCTCCGTATAATGTTAATATACATAGATATACATATATGTATCGAGGTTATGAATACTCTGGTGTAGGAGAAGAGTAGTGAACTTAATTAAATGATCCAAACCCTTGAAAAGAGAATTGATAAGAAAAATGGACATAAGAGACAAAAAAAATTAATCCCATTTTTCTAACAGTACAAGAGAAATTGGATTAGTAAGTGGACATTCCACTAAGGTAAGTAGGATGTTTATAGTCATATTTTTTCAAGCCTAATACATATTTTTCTTTGTGTTATAATGTAGGTTGGGTGATTTAATGGTTAGTTAAATCCTTGTCATTTAGTTTTTGAACCCGAGAGTTTCATAAACTAATGAGGTATACCTATACTATATGTACTAGGTGGTTATCTTTCACATTAGATTAATCTAATGCAATCTAAAACTAATTAAAAAACAAATTAAATCAACCAAAACCAAACCAAATTGAAATCAAACATAATAAATTGAAATCACACTTACATAAAGGAAATCACACTTGCATGAAATGGAAACACACATGGTGAAAGTAAAAGCACACTTGCATGAAATGGAAACACACTTGCTAAAAGTAAAAACACATTTGCATGAAAAGAAATGAATAACAAAACTATACTATGTTACTAATGTACAAAGACGTGCAAACTGTGGTTGAAGGGGGCCCTCCATTCCTCAGCAAGCACAACAAACTACCATCACATCTTCAAAGTAACAATATGTTGGAGAATCTTGTATTGAACTATTTTATTGATTAGAAGAATATAATACATAGATAGATAGTGATCTATTTTTGTATGGTTAGTTTTGTTGTGATCAGGGAAAATTTTAAGGATGGGAATTTATCTTAACATTTAGAAACCTTGGCGAATCTAACTAGTCCATGATATGCCATCTATAAAACGTTTGGTGGTATTTCTGTAAAAATATTGAAATTTATAATAATTTTATATAGTCTCTATATTAAATTTTAGCGATTTTTAAGGTAAAATAATTTTATGCTATAAAATTTGGTCAAAATTTTTTGAGAAAAAGTGGAAATTAACAAATATTTTTCAGGAAAAAGCATGGAAAATTAGCCCACTTGCGAATATTAGCCCCTATAATTTTCCCTGGTTGTGATAATAACAATTATAGATTTATAAATATGTGCATGCTTAATGCTTCTTGTGCTGAGGTTTCATTATCTATTTGTGCATACAATAAGATAAATTTCCTTAAGTTTAAAAAGACATTCATGAGAAAAATAGCTTCAGAAATAATACTGAACAACAAACATGTACAATGCAGAAAACCATCAAAGGGACACATTAACACAGTGTTTTGATGAAGGAGTTCACCCCTCCACGACTACATCTCCTTGGTCCAACTTCCATGGCTTGTGCCTCTGTATTAGCTCAATGTGGAAAAAATGATGTTTACAAAGCTTTATGGCTCCTCATACCTGCACCAATGTGTTCAAAATGTCCAAATTAGCTAAGAACACCTCTTTCTGAGCTCAATTTGGTCAAAAATTTCTCAAGATATGCTTAATTCAATGTTTCCCTAGGAAATTCCCCTAAAACTAGAGAAGACTCTAGTTAGCACTGCCAAAATTGGCAACTCTGCCGAAATTGGCACGCCTCCAAAACTACCTCCATCTTAATATACTGATTAATTAAGTTAAAGCTAGATTAGTGGCGCTCTAAGTGCACTTATCCGTTAGTGCTGGCCCATGGATATATGGTGTGGTCGTATGGTGAGGGGGTTGGCTCCCTCCGTTCTGCCGTTTGCATCATTGTAGGCCAGGGAAAATTTTAAGAACCCCCCCTAAATTTATAAATATAATAAATGGGCGAATCTCCATGGTATATAGGAAAAATGGAAGGCGATTTTATCAATAATATAATATGTATATATAATTTTTTGGCGAATCTCTCACCAGGCATGGCGAATATTTTACTCAATTATAAAATCTTGTAAGATCTTGGCGAGTGTTTCACTACATAATAAAACTTTGTAAAGTCCTAGTGAATCTTAGCATAGGCTACATGCTGGTTTAATTCCCCCATTTAAATAGGCTACATTCCAGGTGAATACCATGGGTCAATACCATGTGCCATTTTTATTTTTATTAATTCTAATATTAGGGTTAATAATGGTTTTTTGCATGGTATTAATAAAAATCTAGTCCATGGTATTTGTCCCATAGTATTTTGGCCATAGGTTTCACCTAAATATAACCCATTTTTTGAGTGTTCGTAAATATAAGGTGACTTATGGAGTAAATATAAAAAAATGTTTTATTTGTTTACCATACCTCTCGTTTATTTATATTTTTATTAATTTACCATACCTCTTTTACAAATATGGTATTTGGCCCATAGGATTCACTTAAATAAAACCTCTTTCTTGAGCCTTCATAAATAGAACGAGGGTTATGGACTAAATATAAAAAGAGGTTTTATGTATTTACGATACGTCTAGTTTATTTATATTTTTATTTATTTACCATACCTTTTGAGTAAGTATAAAAAGACGTTTTATTTATTTACCATACCTCCACTTTACTTATATTTTTATTTGTTTACACCCTTACATGTATATAAGGTGACTTATGGAGTAAATATAAAAAATATTTTATTTATTTACCATACCTCTCATTTATTTATATTTTTATTAATTTACCATACCTCTTTTATAAATATGGTATTTGGCCCATAGGATTCACTTAAATAAAACCTATTCTTGAAAATGGGCGAATGGAAGGTTGTAAGTCCTAATTTCAAGGGCTAAATTTACCTTTTTTACCCTCTCCCTTAAAATAAGGTGGGCTATTTGAGGTGATTTGTAAAAATGTACTATGATACAAAATATTCGCCCACTAAAAATTTAAAACCCCTTAATTTCGCCAAAGGGCGAACATTCGCCCCTAAAATTATCCTTGTTGTAGGCATAAATATAATGTTGGTGCCACCATTTAACAAACCCTCCATTGGCTCAATGGTAATGCAATGGAGTTGGGAGGGGGAGGTCATGGGTTCGACCCACCCTCTGCGCATCCCTTCATACATTTCTCCCACCAATTAAAACATTACCATACACATATTTTGATGCCTTTGACATAGTGCAAAACTATGTAATGTTTATATATAATAATTATAATATAATATATGATATTAAATCATATATGTATATGTATATGTATATGTATATATATATATATTTCTAAAAAAAAAAATTCCACATAATATTCATCATGAATGGATATTGGGCAATTTCACCTTCACACAACCAAACTGACGAATCGTGAAGTGACACTTGTCACAGCCTCATTGGGAAAAAACTGAAGAAGATTCCCATCATGCTAATTGTACTTCCATGTCATCATTCTGTCCTATTTTGCAATTTTTTAGTTGTTTAGGAAAATGAACAACAAGCCTTTTCTCATTCATTCGGACTCAATTTTCAGTGAAACGAATTGTGTTTCAATCATCTTGATGAGATAGACGTAGTCGCATAGGTTTCGAGCCAATTTGAGAACATTTATTTTTGAGCTAAATACTAAGCACCTGATCATTCCTCCCCACTAGAAGCCTTTTGGGCCCTAAAAGATATTATCAATTATTCAGCAGGTGAGGGTACAAATCCCTCACCTTCTCAGTCTACAACCATTTCACCTGAGAAAGATTTTGTCCCTTGAGTCCCACTCTAAGGTATTCAACATCCCCTCTCTTTGATGTCCTGGTTCTTTTGTCAAGTATGAGATCTTGCTGAAGCTCATCTAGATATTTTGGCAAGAAATTTTTTATTGATGGTAGCTGAACATGCTCTCCTTGATCATCAATCAAATGAGGCTCAAATAATCTCAAATTCTCAACATTAACAACAGAGTATATTTGCATATAAGGAGGCAAATCAAGGTTAAATGCATCGTTACCAATCTTTTACATAATTTTAAAAGGACCATAACGGATTGGTTTAAGCTTTTTACCTTCCCCTTGAAGTCTCCCTTTGCTAATATATAACCAAACTTCGTCGCCAACTTGAAATTTGTGATCAACCCGGTGTTTGTCATGCCTTGCCTTGTAGCTGCTTTGACTTTTCTCAAGTTGTTCCTGCACTGTATGATGTATCAATTGAATTTTCTCTATGAACTTCCTTGCCTTATCGATGTCACTGTGACCATCGATGGAAACATCTTTCTCAAAGATGAAGTCCAATGGTGATCTTGGCAAGTACCCATAACATGCCTCAAATGGCAATGTGTTTGTGGAAGAATGCTTTTCCCTGTTGTATGCATGGTGTATGTAGTGAAACTATTCATCCCACAACTTGGGATGTTTGCTGCAACATCCTATAAGAATATGAATGACTATTCTATTGACCACCTCAGTTTGTCCATCTTTTTGTGGATGAAAGGCTGTACTCTTCTTCAACTTTGTCTCCATCATGTCCCATGAATTTGACCAAAAATTCCCAACAAATCGAGAATCTCGATCACTTACAATAGAAGTAGGAAGACCAAAATGAACCCAAAATTTTTGGAAGAAAATCTGAGCTATTTGTTAAGCTGTAATTTTCGTTTTACATGGTGTTAGTATGCACATTTTGCTGAACCTGTCTACAACTACATACAAGTAATCATGATCTTTCCTTGACAATGGAATACCTCCTACAAAATCCATTGAGATACTCTCCCATGGATGTGAAGGTATTGGAAGTGGACTGTATAGACCAAGTTTCCTATTGCTAGGCCTACGTGTAGCACATAAAGAACATCCTCTTATGAAATGAGAAACATTATCCAACATGCGTGGCCAATAACAATACCTTTGAAGATTCGATACTAGCTTGCCTACACCAAAGTTTCCAACAATCAATGAAGTGTTCACCTCCCTTATGATACTGTTTCTTTCTCCCTCTGGAATACACAACTTGCCCAAGTGATACAACAAATTTTTATGTACATGATAATCCAACTCTTCAATTTGATTTCCTTGACTCAAGCTTGCATATACTTCTTGAAAGTCGCTATCATTTGCATATTGTTCTATGTAACTTTCATGCAAAACAGAATTATGCTTGAGTATAACAAATGAATTTACAATAGGTCTTGAAAGCATATCAACTACCTTATTGTAGATTCCCTTTTTATATCTGATAACCAAATTGATTTGTTGTAGAAAACCCATCCATATGAAATGTCATGATTGCTGCAACTTTGACTGTGACTATAAATACTGCAATGGTTGATGGTCGGTATGGATGATGGGTCTCCTTCCCCATCAAATAGTGCTTCCATTTCTTCACACTTTGTACCAATGCATAAAGTTCTTTGTCCTATGTAGGATAGTTAGTTACAACTCCATTAAAGATTTCAGAATGAAATGAAATGGGCTTACCATGCTGCAATAGAGCTACTCCCATGGCATAATCGTTTGTGTCCATTTGAATCTCGAATGAATGTCTAAGATCCAGAAGTGCTAATACCAGTGCTGAACTTATCTTTTTCTTCAAAGCATCAAATGCTTTCTGCTGTACATCTCCCTAATGGAAGACTTTCTTGACACTTGTCAATGCATGTAATGGAGTTGCAATGGAAGAAAAGTGCAATAAACTTTCTCCAATATTGTGTTGCCCCTAAAAATCTTCTTACCTCTATAAAAGTATTTGGCTTGGGCCAATTCAGAATGACCTCAACCTTAGAGGGGTCTATCTTCAATTCACCTCCTCCAACAATGTGTCCCAAATACACCAAAGAAGTCTTGCTAAATTCACACTTCGACATCTTTAAAAACCACTGTTCTTTTCTCAAGATATCAAGTACTTTGTTTACATGCATGACATGTTCATCTCTTGACTTTCTGAATATGAGGATATCATCTATGTAGACAATGAAAAAATCATCTAGAAATGGTCTCAATACATCATTCATTACCCTCATAAAAGTAGCTAGAGAATTTGTAAGATCGAAAGGCATAACGAGCCACTCAAACAATCCTTGTTTAGTTTTAAATGTAGTTTTCCAAATGTCTTCTTCAACTATCCTAACTTGATGATAACCACTTGGTAAATATAACTTAGTGAAGTACATTGCATACATCAACTGATCAAGCTAATCATCAATTCTAGGGAGTGGATAACGGTTCTTTACTATGATTTTATTTAGTGAACGAAAATCCACACACATGCGCCAAGTTCCATCCTTCTTTGGCACCAAGACAATGGGCGAACCACATGGCAAAGTAGATGGGCGTATGATACCTTTGCTCAACAATTCTTAAATTTTCTTTCTGATTTCCAAATTCTCCATAATAGACATGTGATACATGCCAATGTTTGGAAGTGGAAAATCCTGTTGCAACTGAATCTCATGTTGAATTCCCCTCTTGGGAGGTAACCCCTTTGGTTCCTGAAAAATCTAGCCATGCTTGCTTACCACATCAAAAAAATCAGATTTCAATTTATCATCACAACCTTCAAAATATTCATAATCAATATGATTATTTTTCCTGATCATGAGAAGTAATTTTTTTTTTACTTGCATTTACTAGTCTCTTCATCTGCCCTGCATTAACCAAATAAATATTCAACTTTTTGCGATGGGCTCTCAGTATGTACTCCACCCCATCCTTGAGAAATATGTATTTGTTGTCACGACAATAAAATAATTCTTTTCTATCATACAAAAAATGACTACCCAAAATTATTCTTGTGATGTCAAGTGGAACTACCTCTAACTCAACTTCATCAATGAACTTTTCAGTAATGGTGAACTTGAATAAACACTTCCTTGTAACCTGTAAGTTTGCATTGTTTACTATCTAACCTAATGGATATGGCTTATTATGAGGTACAGTTTCAAGGTTTAGTTGTTTATCCAAGTCCTCTGAAATCAAGTTTGAATGTGACCCACTATCAAATAATGCATCAATCTTTGTATGATTTGAAATCACTCTAACATGAAACAATTATATTCTTGACTCTTCATTTGGAGTGTTATTTTCACTATGTGATGAGCTAGTGCTTGCAACAATTTCTTTTCCTTTTATAACCATGGATGAAATCTTGGTCTCATCACCGGAATCTGAATCAAGGTCATGTTGTGTGTTAACAATCGACTTTTGTTTCCCTTATTGTTTTGTTTCTTAGGCCTTAGTTCGAGATGCAATTTCCAACAATGAGATTCATCATGCCCCTCTTTGGAACAATGTTTGCATGTGATTTTATCCCCTTCTTTCTTCAAACTTGGATTCTTCTTTGCCTTTTATTTTCCAGCCTTTTCTTTCTCCTTACCCTTGAATGGTTTTATCTTACTACCCTCTTCATGAATGTTCTTTCCTATGGATTCAATGTGCGTGGCTTGCACACATACCTCATCTAAGTTATTTGGATTAAACATAAGGATAGTATGTTTCATATAGAAATGTAAACCCCCAATATATTTCAGCAGTGTATCTTAGGAATTCAAATTCACTCCTAATAACAAATCCCTTTTCCTAAACTCCTGTGTATAATCTTAGACTGTCTGGCTTTTAAGCCGCCTAAAATTTTGCCAACACATAATGGCTTTTTGCATATAAGCTAAAAGATAAAACTATCTTTTAATTGCAGAAACAAATTCAACCCAAGTGATGGATATCTTACCATGGATTGTCATTTCCTCTTGAGTCTTTTCTTCCCACCAAACTAGTGCAGCTCCTTCTAGCCTCGATGAAGCCAACTGGATCTTTATGTCATCTTCTTGAAGGTTCTAAATTCTGTAGTATACCTCCAACTGTGGAATCCATTTGTCCAACTTTTATGCATTCACCTCTCCATTGTACATGGGAAGTTCAATTTTTATGTCCAATTTCAGTAATGGAGTCTTTCTTTTTGGGGTTTTGGAATGAGTATGGGTGGTTTCAATGGTGGCAGTGGAAGATGATGCTATGTGAGATGATGGAGATGATGGAGATGATGATGAGGATGGTGGAGATGGAGGTGGTTTCCACCATTCCATTTGGAATCCTTCTTCTAATCTTTTTTGTCCGCTGGGCTTCCTTCTCCATGTGGAGGTTTAGAACTCTCTCCAACCATTCTAGTGTTCCTCTTTTCATAGAGGACTTTAACCATCTTAGTCAAAGTATAGAAAGATTTCTTGAATTCTTCCTCTTCTGAAGAGGCACCTTCAGGCTCTCTTTCTCCAGACATAATGCCTATGGATTCATGCTAAGAAATTGGTACTGCTTGTACCTCCTCAATCTCAGTTGAAGACAATACTTGAGGAGTTTCAAGTACAGCTGGAATTGGAACTTTGGGTGGTGGAGATTGTGGCCTTGTGGCTCTCCTTCTTCTGGGCATTACCTTAGGAGTTGCAACTAATAGCTTCCCTTCTCCTCTCTACAACTTTAACCTTGTAAGCATCACAATTTAGCAACCATTAAAACCCTAATTGCACAAACTCAAGCAATCAAGCAATTCAACCTTTGCTCTGATACCACATTGATCTGTTTTTGTATGATTACTTTTGTTGTGCTAATAACAATTACAGATTTATAAATATGTGCATGCTTATTGCTTCTTGTGCTAAGGTTTCATTAGCTGTTTATGCATACAATAAGGTAAATTTCCTTAAGTTTAAAAAGACATTCATGAGAAAAATAGCTTTAGAAACAAATACTGAACAACAAACATGTACAATGTAGAAAACCATCAAAGAGACACATTAACACAATTTTTTGATGAAGGAGTTCACCCCTCCTGGGCTACATCTCCTTGGTCCAGCTTCTATGGCTTAGGCCTCTGTATTAGCTCAATGTGGAAAAAATGATGTTTACAAAGCTCTATGGCTCCTGATAAATACGCCATTGTGTTCAAAATGTCCAAAGTAGCCAATAAAACCTCTTTCTGAGCTCAATTTGGTCGAAAATTGCTCAAGATATGCTTCATTCAATGTTTCCCTAGGAAACTCTGCTAAAACTAGAGAAGACTCCAGTTAGCACCGCCAAAGTTGGCAACTCTGCCAAAATTGGTGTGCCTCCAAAACTGCCGCCATCTTAATATACATATTAATTAAGTTAAATATGGATTAGTGGCACTCTAAGCATGATTATCCGTTAGTGCTGGCCCATGGATATATGATGTGGTCATATGGTGAGGGGGCTAGCCTGCGGGGCTGGCTCCCTCCTCTCTGCTGTCGGCATCATTGTAGGAATAAATATAATCTTGGTTCCATCATTTAGGAAACTCGTCGTTGGCTCAATGATAATGCAATGAAGTTGGAAGGGGGAGGTCACGGTTCGACTCGCCCTCTGCCCGTCCTTCATACATTTTGCCTACCAATTAAAACATTACCATACAAATATTTCGATGCCTTTGACATAGTGCAGAAGTATGTAATGTCTTTATATATGTGGATTTATAAAAGGTATATATATATATATATATCTATCCATATATAGATATATATATCTATATATATATATAGATATATATATATATATATATATATATATATATATATATATATATATATATATATATATATATATATATATATATATATATATATATATATATATATATATAGATATACATATATATTTCTAAAAAAACAATTTCCATATAATATTCATCATGAATGGACATTGGGAAATTTCACCTTCACACAACCAAACTGGCAAATCCTGAAGTGACAATTGTCACAAAATCATTGAGAAAAAATTGAAGAATATTTCCATCATGCTGACTGTATTGCCATGTCATCATTATGTCTTGTTGTGCAATTTTTTAGCTGTTTAGGAAAACGAACATTAGGTATTTTCTCCTTCATCCGGAATTGTTTTTCAGTGAAACAAATTGTGTTGCGATCGTCTTGACAAGACAAACGCATTTGCATAGGTTTTGAGAAAATCTGATAACTTTGATTTTTGAATTAAATACTGAGTACCTAATCATTCCTCCCCACTAGAAGCGTTTTGGACCCCAAAATATACTATCAATTATTCTGCAGGTGAGGGTACAACTCCCTCACCTTCTTGGTCTGCGACCATTTGGATTGAGAAGGCTTTTGTCCCTTGAGTCCCACTCTAAGGTATTCAACATCCCCTCTCTTTGAAGTTTTTGTACAGCTACAACCACCCTCCAAAATTTTTCCTTACCCTGTTTTGGAGCCTCCCTACCAACCTTACACAACAATTTTTCTTTCTTCATCAAGTACTCAAGCTTTAGTGTTTTTCTCGCACAAAGGTAGCCTGTTGATCACAATTGATCTATTCCCCTCACAGGCTACTCACTCGGGCTTGGTCTAGTTGCAGGTTGAGCAACTTCCCCATGAAAACTCCGCATTTCTGGAGGGAAACCAACTTTCCCTCCAGAAATTGTGCAATCCTCTCTGGCAGTGTGCTAGGCTCTAGGATTGCACAATCTTTCCAGCCATCACTCCCAGCAGGATTTGCACAAATTTCCCTAGCAGGGTTGCTCAGCCCAGGATTTGCGCAAATCTAGGCAGAAGTCAGCTGCTCTGCCCAGAAATTGCACAATCCTCCTAGGCAGTCAGCCCAGCTCCCAGCCAGGAATGCACATTTTTCCCAAGCAGTTGAGCAACTGCATGCATGAATAGTCCGATTGACCAGTTCCACTCGGGACCGAGGAAACTTGACTTGCATGCATGCATGACTTTCTCTTCCTGGAATATTAAGAGAGAACATGAAAAATGCATCCCATGAATCAGGGAGCTATTTTTAGCAGCCAGGGGTTACATGCAAAGTTGTTTTAGAAGTTTTCCTCCAAGTGTCGCTTTTTCCTATATTTGTGGCATGCATGTCATGATACCAAAATTATTTATTCGACTCATGAAAGCTCATTCATTCACATCAATCTTGGAGCTCTGACATCCCACAACACATCTAGGACTCTTCGACACATTCGACTCAGCTATTCACAGGTAAGTGGCCTCAACATGTCTTTTTCAACATTTCTGTTGCTTTTTGTGTATTCGATTGTGTGAGTGTTGTTTACTTGATTTCTTTTAACACTTGCTATCGTTTACATGTATACTAGCTTGTCCTAGCTCTATTTCAGTTTTCATTGCTATCTCACTGCTGTCGCATGCATGAAACCGTTTTGCACGGACGTTCACCCAACCGACGAACTACCTCACCCATATACATGTTGATCTGTTTGCTGAATATTTCATTCATGTTTTGCATGCACTGTCAATAACTTCTGCTATCACTTATTGTCACCATGCATTTACTGTCTTAGTTGCTTTCAGTTGCCTATCGGCGAGTCGGGCCAACCTTGGCCCAAGCTCTGCCTTCATCAGGGCTGCATTGTGCAATCCGGGGAAGGAAAGCTCACCTTCCTCCTCGGCAATGCGCATTCTTGCTCAACACTAGCCTCCAGGACTGTTTTGCGCATTTCTAGAGGACAGTGGTTGCTTGGCCCAAGCAAATGTGTAAATCTGCCCCTGGGTCAACAGTCCTTCCCAACTGGAATTACGCATTGCGTAATCCCAACAGCCAGCTACTTGACTGGATTGCGCATTTCGCAGATCCAGCAGCCAGTCCTGCCTCCCAGACAGCCTAGAATGCCTTTTGTGCAGTTCTGGCTGCCAGTCACCTAGCCTCCTAGTAAAATTTGTGCAATCTTGCTCATCAGTTTCCCAGGTATGTGTTGTGTCCTTCCCCGGATTTGCTTTGTTTCCACTAACATATTTCTTGCCATGCATGCTGCTTGTTTCCAGATCTTTTAGGTGTTCATCTGTCTCAATGGATTCCAAGAGAATAGGATCACGGGACATTGATGGAGTTGCAGCTGGAACAAAAATTGAGCAGGTGTCCCCTAGTCTGCTGATTTATGAAGATATGAAGCTATATCTAGACAAGGACATCAAATTGAAGTGGCAAGATGTTAATGAAGCATTCATAGGGAAATTTTTGTGAAGACCTTGAAGACCATCAGGTGTACGTGAACATTCACAAGTGTGTCTTGTACAGGATTGCATGCAGATACCCCGTGTTCCCATGCGCGGACATGATTCACTGGATCGTTTCTCACACCGACCTCGAGACAATGACCTTGAGAAATGTCAGTGGGATGAAGCTTACAACCTTTTGGGCACGAGATTATGATGAGATGTATTAGATGTCAGAGCCTGTGACTATCATGAGTCCTCCATTCAGCTTATCAAGTAGCAGAGGTAACTCCAGAGACATTTTGAAGGATTAGGTAAAGGAGCCAACTTGTTTTAGGACAACACCCAACCAGATCTACAAGATAAAGATATTGAAGAAGGTGTACCAATACTTGGTCATATTCGCATGTCGACTGAGTGGCCAAGCAAGCACTGAAACCTTTCCTCAGAGTTGCGTGATCGAATTGGACCAACTGGCTAGAGAAGGAAGACCATGCAACTGGTCCGGCATACTGGCTCACCAGCTGAAGGAACAAGTCACAAAGGCTTGATAGTTACCTGAGGGTATGCATGCAAAGATTTACATGTCCGCCTACATCCTAGATATAGTCTATTTCTGACATGAGTTCCTGAGCTTGGAGTGGGCATGGTCATTGGCGAAGACTATTGTGAACACATATTTCAAGTTGCTGTCCGAATGCAGCTTCAAGGGAGTAATCATACGGCTGTCTGACCATTTTGTCACCCTAGTGTACGGGTTTATATTTGAATAGGATTGACCCTGCATGTCAAAGGAAACAATGGAGGCATTGTTAGGAATTGCAGATTGGTATACCTCACTGTCTGACACTTGCATCCGAATGTTCAATGCAGAGAAGCCTCTGCATGTTCTGCCAAAGTTTGCCTTAGACATACTTGTCATGCAGGAAGTAGCGTATCATATCTCAGTAGGATTGACAACTAGAATGTAGCGGAAGAAGAAGGCACCTTGGCCCACTCTTCCATTGTGATTGGGTTATATGAGATCCGTAGTATCAAGCAAGTAGATGTCGAAGCAGAACAGATGAAGAAGTACCCATTCGACCTCCAAAGCTTCAACCCGTAGGACCCACATTACATTGTGAAGGATCACTGCATGAGAGTTCAGTTCACTTGGATCCATGCTGCATTTCTTTGGGCTGAGGGAGACTCATGAAGGTATTGCTACAATTCTTCTAGACCCAATGAAAAAGTCAGTTTCCCATAGAGTGGTTAGAAAAGCAGCATGAAGCAGAATCACGGAGAACACCAACAATAGCAGAAATATCAACAAAAGAGGCAACAAAACCAAGCATACTTGTGCGCGACAAAGGGAAGATGAAGATTGTTGACCGCATGGAGGAGGAGAAAAGTTGCAAGTTTCAAGCATATCCACTTGTAGAACAAGCATCTATGGCTATTCAGGCAAAGAGGCAGTAACACGACAAGCGAATCATGATAAAGCAGATGGATAAGAAGAGAATGGAAGAAGCAGAGAAGGAGTTTCATGAGCTGAGGGAGAAAATCTAGAAAGAACAAGAGCTACACCAACAGGGAAGGAAGCGCATCATCATCAGATTCAGTAGTGGGCACATCATGTGCATACAGACGAAGCAACGCCCATACAAGTTTTTGATTCATTTGAACAATTGGCATTAGGCGAACAGGGTGAACCATCGGAGGGGAAAGACTTTTCTCATGAGATAGAATAGGTGCTTGAATAGTTGGATGCAGACATGGAGCAACAGGAGTTGGAATAGGACACTGACCTTATGCCTCACCAGAAAGAGGTCGACTCACCCACTTCATCGCATCTTGATGATGACCAAGTCTCAAATGACCAATGAGGCACTGAGATACTTGGTGGTTAGCTGGAAGTAGAGATGCACAACATCTCCTTTGACGAATCTCATCATAGAGTTGTGCCGTCTCAAAGAGTACCGACTCCAGACGACCAAACATCCCCCGCACAAGTTGAAGAATAAGTGATTGTGACTGATGTGCACAAGCATTTGACTGCTTTGGCTGATGAAACTAGAGTGTATACTAAAGCCACTTGCTCAAGTGTTCATTTCCTCATAGCTGAGAATGAGTGAATAGGAAAGGAACTATAGGTGGCCAAGCAAGGAGGAGACTTGGTGACAATGTCTACCCGAGCTGAAATAAAGAAGGCAATACTAGATGAAGTATTGTCCCTTGATATAGTTATGCTAGCATTGTACTCTAATTTTGGTACCATGCACCTAGCAGTTGTCCATCTCCACGGATGGTAGCAACGATGTGCGAGAAGAGCACACATCCTGAAGAACATACATGCTATTGTTGATAACATGCAAGCATGGATGATGAAGTACAAGGGAGCCCCGCTTCACTTGCCAAAGATGATGAAGGCCAATGCAGTTGAGCTACAAGTAGGTATTTGGAGTCAGATCTAGAACTATGAAGACCTACTGCAGCTCATCACTAGCTTATAAGCTTCCCATGCACAAGTATTCAAAAGCATGGATGTTATAGTGCACACGCATGTGGTCCCATCACTTGGGACTCTCACTTAGGCAAAGACAAAGAAGAAGGTCTGACAGGAGCTTGACTCGTACTTCGACGAGTTGATGTGCATCGCCATAGGCCCAGACTTGCCTATCAGTGCAGACATCATGCGCAAGTATGTTGCTGGTCCGGCCACAATGAGGAAAATGATGCGCATGCTTTCAGATGAGTTGGATAGAGGAGCCCAAGTAGTGTACCTAGATGCTATGGAGGCAAGGTTCAGGTTTCAGACAGATGTCACAACAAATCACACAGACACTATCAAGGATTACCAATCTTGGCATCAATATGTCACTGTTGATCGGCATGATAATTTCGAGTAGTTGGAATTATATGGTTGTCTAAGTCTAAATGACGTCTAGTTTGGCTTGTTCAAGCCATTGTTCACATGGGTACATGTGCATTGTAACGTTAAGTCATGTCAAGTGTAAGTCAAGTCTCAATAGTGGATGTAACAGTCATAGAGTAGGTGAAGAGTCATGAGGGTAGTTGAATGGTCACGAATGGGAATGTCAAGGGTCACCCCACCCTTTGCTATAAATAATCCCTCATAACTCATTGTGTAGGCTTTTGGTCAGCCAAGCTTTTATTATGACTATCTTGAAGAAAGCTTGGACAATATTATAATGTGCCTTGGATTCTCCACTGCACGGAGCTAGTACATCTCTTCGGAGGAGTGGGCGAATGTGGATGTAATGTTTCATTGTTGGGGTAGCAGGTTTACATGGATGTATTGCATGATTGTGAATTACACTCATTTATATAATAAGAGCCAACACATTTTCATGCATATGTTGTTATTGTAGTTGTACTGCTCCGGTTTCCTTAATGATATATGTTGTTTAACTTATGTACTTGTGTATGAACTGATTTGTATGCAATTAGATGAATCTTGTTGTTAATGTGTTGTAGATGTTGTTAATGTTGTCATCGTCTGTGTCGACTGCTCTTCCAGACATCAGATAGACCTTTCACATGAACCTTGCTGTAACAACCGCCGCACTCGCCCCAAAATGATCCGTGAGTGCTGTATGTGTTATCTTACCTTGTATGATGCGACTGCCGCATTTGAGTGGACTGATCTGCCGAAAGCTATGCATGTCCTTTTGTGTTGTGTGTTCCTAGCTGAGTTGGGACTGATCCCTTTCAACTTGGAACTTGTTGGGTGCATACAAGGTGTCTTTTAGAACTCCTAATTGCTTCACATTAATTATCAACCTGGGTAAGTCTTTTTGTTTCAAGAGTGTACACAATATGTGAAATTGATGGAAATCGTTATATCCATAGAGAGTAATACCTTAAGATAATTTATTAAATTCAATACAAGAGTAAACAAATGAAACCATAAATCTCAAGCTTGGAACTTCAAGGAAAGTAATCTATCTAACCATCAAAACTCAATCTTAATCAAAACCAAGACTTAATCTTAATCAAGAGATTCTAATTGCAATTACATCAACCGAGTGCATTGTAGCAATAATAGAGCTCTTTTAGCTGAATCTAAACTATTGCATAGAAATAAAGAACTTGATCTAATCAATTCTGGCTTTCAATTAACAAGAAATGATTCTTATCTAATAATTAAATCAATCCACGACATAAATAGATGGAATCAATCGACAGAATTAAGAATTAATGAAATGAATACACAAACTCCACACTGATGAAAGTAAATCAATCATAAAGCTGTAAAACAAAATAATTAAACTTGCAGTAAAAGAAAAGTAAAAATATAACACAGGGAACAACAGTGAAATCCACCAGTGACCGGGCCCAAGCCGCCAACGAATACTGCTTAACTACTTCAGAATATCACGAGTGAACAACAACTCAAATTATGTATTAATCATCAAATTCAAATGTCATTACAATGCGATGTGTTCTTCAAAATCATGCTCTGTATATTAAAATTAAAATCAAAGTAAAAAGGCGAGAAGTTTCCTCCTCTCTATTCTCTCCCCATTCTCCAATTCTCCCCATATTATCCTCCTCTCTTTGATCTCTATTTTCATTTAAATACACAAAGAGCAAAGGGAAGTTGCAACAAAGCTGATTACAAAATTATTTCCATTACAAATTTGGATTATATAAAACAAATTGATTAGCAAGATCATATTTTAAAGATCTTTCCATCAACATTTAGTAGGAACAAGTCGAATTTGGTATTGCGACAGGAAGAATTCGGAAAACGGATGCAACAACAAATCTGAGAAAATCGTCTTCGAAGAACCTTCTGTTTCTCTTAATATAGACCGAATTTTGGAAAAATTCTTGTTGAAAAACTAATTCGATCCATTCTGGACAAAACCCATGTTTCAGAATTTCCAGATTCTCCTTCATTTATCCGAAACGTCTAATGCAAAACTTTCATTTCTTATTCCAGCGAATTTCTGAGTTGGAATATTCAATTGTGAGTTGGAGATCAAATTTGCAATCTGGAAGAGATCTTGGAGGCTAAAATCATGAGTGATGTTACAACAAATCCATTAATAAACCATCATTGGTAAAATCATGCAGAATAATCATCAATTTATTAAAAATAAAGGAGAAAAATAGTATTTATCCATAAGAGCATGAATAATTATAAAATGGAATTATATGATAAATTATGATAAATGACGTGATAAAGAATGGTAGAAATGGGTGAAATAGGCGTAAAAAAGTGATAATAATAATGAAAAATTAACGGCCCAACATACCCCCAAACTGAATATGTTGCACGTCCTCATGCAACCCCAAGGCATCTGTATTAACCAAGCTATAAGAAATGCTCATCCCAAGTCATGAAAGTGATGGAACAAATGAGTTCTTCCTCAAATAATGAATATTCAATTTTAGCAATGTTGATGAAGGCGTAACAATTTTCACATTGAATTTCAATCATATGTATATGAAGTTGTAGCAAAATATGATATAAGTAGCGACAAACTTCATTAACCATTTTCTCAAAAACTACAAACCATATTTTGCTAAAATTTGGCAAGAAGATTTCTACTATATCAAACGAGTTTGAGCCAGAGGCGATCTGGGATGGGTGACCTCCCGGGAAGTCCTGGTTACCGGGTGCAAGCCCTGGAAGTGATGATTGACGCTATGTGATTTATTTCACAAGTTTCAATCCCACTTCTTCACCCCTGTGAGCATCACCCGATGCAATGAGTGCTAAGTGAACTATTAAAATAATGAGAAATTAGTCACTTACGACTACCTCTCATGGAAATGGTCATACGTGAATGACTTACTTAACGCATTTGAATCCCAAAAATGATATCTAATATAATGCACTGCGTAAACCCCCTATACTTAAATTCAAAAAGAGTGAAGGGATCTCTACTTGAATGGTTCATGAGGTACAATACTTGCTACGGTTTTGCAAATGGGGTAGCAAGCTAAGTGGGCTTGATTGTGGGGAAAACTCCACAGTTAAGTGCGCTTGAGCCAGAGGTGATTTGGGATGGGTGATCTCTCGGGAAGTCCTGGTTGCTGGGTGCAAGCCTCGGAAGTGATGATTGACGCTATGCGATTTATTTCACCAGTTTCAATCCCACTTCTTCACCCCTGTGAGCATCACCCGATGCAATGAGTGCTAAGTGAACTATTCAAATCATGAGAAATTAGTCACTTACGACTACCTCTCATGGAAATGGTCATACGTGAATGACTTACTTAACATAGTTGAATCCCAAAAATGATATCTACTATATTAATGTTTCTCTAATCTAAAAATCATATCATTTTGATGCACAGATCATGAGATATAAGCAAAATGGTTGTAGGTGATAGTGCGTGATTTCTAAAATTTTACAAACTAATTTAACTTGAATTTTTTTGGGTTTTTGTATTTTAATGATATCTCTTTGTTATCCAAAAATCACAAGAATTCAGTTCATAGTTTTAAAGTTATGAAAAAATCAATTTTTGCACTGTATAAAAATGAAATTGTATGCCTTAAATGAGAAAAAAAGTAGAAAACATCCATCATGTATAGAAATTCCTCCCCCAAACTGGAGAATTAACATGCCCTCATGCAATACTAGAAAATAGATTGAGGTGGTTGCTACAATTGTGGTTGAAATCTACGCTTGGTGTAAAACAACATGGAATAAGAGAGGTTTTGAGAATGAATAAGGAAATCGGTAGATGATGGCATGATCATAATAAATAAATGAATGAAAGTAACACTCCCCCAAACTAAAAGCTTCTATGTCTCTAAAAAATGGGAAGTGGTAAAGATGTGGAATGAATGATGATAAATAATGCTCAATGGATTTTCATGAAATTCTCCTAAACTTTTAATAAATTAAAACTTATGCTATTTTACCTCAAGTTTTACCTCCGGAAAAATGTGGAATGACATGTATGGATTGGTATTTGTTGAAGCTGATGTTGGCTGAGCTGATGCTGAAAGTGATGCAAAAGGTGGAAGTCATGCAAGCACATCTTGTCTGCGAGTTGCTCGAGCCTCTTCTGTTAGTTGCAATAGTGTGGACTCGTTGCGAATAGAGTTTCCCCCCATACTTGTTGTTCTCCTGTAAACAATTCACTACTCTGTATGCAATTTTCTTGAATTCACAGTTTTAGTTTTGAACAGTAACATATAAGGCACATGCAAAAATTTCAATCAGAAAAACCTTTGTATAAATGCAATAATAATATTTTGTCAAACCAACAAGTTATGGTGGAGTTCAGTAATTATTGCAAATGTTATTCCATAATGCATATCTTCCCCCCTCAAATACGAAAAGGGCGTCCATGATCATAAAGCATAGGAAAAAGGGAAAGGATGTTGAGGATTCATAAATGCAGCAGGAAAATCAATCACAACGGCGTAAATATAGCAAAAGCAATCAGAGCGGTACAAGTCAAAATATGTGAAATGCCCATAAAATAAAACAGGGATTTAGATCATTATGTAAATAGATATTTACCTTAGGTGGAAAAATATGACGAAAGAATGACTGGCGATAAATGTTAATGACTGGTGGTAGAGTGATTGGACAATAATGATATAATGCGTATAAAGATATAGTTTACCATGCATGTTGGCTAATTGAATTAGAAATGCTGTTCAAATGGTAAATTTTCCTTTAAAAATGAATCCATAGGGGGTAATAGGATAAAGAGTATTTGGTAGTGTAACATAGTACTTCAATACCACAAGCAAAGCCACTACTGCCAGCAGGCGTTCATAGCCTCGACAGGGTTTCTTTTTAACCCCAAAAATGATCCAGAGTCCTCCATTTAGAATTTAGATGGTTTTCTATTTTTTATTGCTATAAAGAGACCACTATGCTGGCATGGTAACCAGATAATCATAGTGCTATGATATAACAAAGTGATCAGACTGGCTCGTGATAAGACCCCCTGTCTTTCCAACGGTTTAAGCTATCAAGAAGGTCATTACCTTGGTGTGGTGGCCATAATGGAATGTCACCTGTTACACCCTTATGATCATGGTAGGCTGGCTCGTGATGAGACCCTCTATCCTCTTTAAGACAATGCTTGTCACCTTTTCATATTTTTATATGTTAATGCTTTTATTGTAAAGAGAGGGAGGCTCATTTACTCCTTAAGAGTTAGGGATGGCATAGGAAGTAAAAAACATGCCAATGAAAGTTATGTTTTCCCCTCCATATCATCATATCAAAGGGATTTATCCTTTTGAAAGTGTAAAAGATAAAATAGCATGGTATTAGAATACTGATCATTTTATGATGTGTCCAAAGAGAAAATATTCAATCAGTCATTATATAGATGCACCATGTCAGCTTCGGAATATAGATGACCATCAAAAGGTTTTATAAGTCATAATGGTATTAATATTACTGTTTTTCTTTATCTTAAACACAAATCCAACCAAATGGTTTTTTTATTCAAAACATAAAAGGGAAAGAAAAATGACAAAATAACTGGCGATGAAACAGTAAAGAGAAATCACAGTTATTCCTACAAAAATGCAAAAAGTGTTGTTCAATCGATTGAACAACAACTGTTCAATTAAATGAACAATAAACAATGCAAAAAAGAAAAGAAGTGCTGTTCAATAGATTGAACAACAGAATAATGCAAGAAAAAGGTGCTGTTCAATAGATTGAACAATAAAATAATCACAAGAAGAAAAATTGATATTCAAAACTTTGAACAACAGGTGTTCAAAAGTTTGAATAACAAAATACACAAAAAAGTGTTGTTCAAAAGTTTGAACAACAAAATACACAAAAAAAGTGATATTCAAAAGTTTGACCAACAGCTGTTCAAAAGTTTGAACAAAACATGCAAGAAAAAGTGCCGTTCAAAAGTTTGAACAAAAGCTGTTCAAAAGTTTGAACAAAAAAATATACAAAAAAGTGTTGTTCAAAAGTTTGAACAACAAAACACGCAAGAAAAAGTGTTGTTCAAAATTTTAAACAAAACTGTTCAAAAGTTTGAACAACAGCTGTTCAAAAGTTTAAATAACAAAATATGCAAAAAAAGTGTTGTTCAAAAGTTTGAACAACAGCTGTTCAAAAGTTTGAACAACAAAATATGCAAAAAAGTGCTGTTCAAAAGTTTGAACAACAAAATACACAAGAAAAAGTGTTGTTCAAAAGTTTGAACAAAAAAATACACAAAAAAAATTCTATTTAAAAGTTTGAAGAACAAACCATGCAAGGAAAAAAATGCTGTTCAAAAGTTTGAACAACAAAACACGCAAGGAAAAAAGTGTTGTTCAAAAGTTTGAACAACAGTTGTTCAAAAGTTTGAACAACAGCTGTTCAAAAGTTTGAACAACAAAATACGTTTGAACAACAGCTGTTCAAAATTTTGAACAACAAAACACGCAAGAAAAAGTGTTGTTCAAAAGTTTGAACAACAAAATACACAAAAAAGCGCTGTTGAAAAGTTTGAACAACAAAACACGCAAGGAAAAAAGTGTTGTTCAAAAGTTTGAACAGTAGCTGTTCAAAAGTTTGAATAACAAAATACGCAAAAAAAATTGTTGTTCAAAAGTTTGAATCGCAGAACACGCAAGAAAAAGTGCTGTTCAAAAGTTTGAACAACAAAATACGCAAAAAAAGTGTTGTTCAATCGCCAACGGAGCAGAAACTACAACTTTGAAAGAAGCAACACCTAAAACACAAAAACATAAGGGAAATCAGAAAAGAAAAAACACTTTATTTAAAAATAGTAAATAAATAAATAAATAAAATTACAACAACTATGATGTTGTTTCCTAAGGGAATATCAATTTGTCAATGAAAAAATGATCTATTGGAAAAATGGTTTGGCAGTAGTGACATGAATCTTCAAATGGAAATAAATTCTCCATTTCTTCTATTATGAATCCGTTAGGTAATGAATTAGATGAGATGCCCTTATTTCATTAAAATTCTTTCAAGAATCGGTCGTTCATAAATTGACATTCTTTATTCTCCTAAGAGCTGCAAAAAACGAGTGTCTACCTGCAATAAAACATTAAATCATGGAGAAAGAGAGGTGATCGGGCTCTTGTATTCCAAGAATTATGCAAAAAAATAACAAGTAGTTACTCTATAAAACAAATCCACGGAGAAAATAACTAAGTAAAATTAATTTATTACTTGTGAGAGAGCAGTGACCAATCATGCGAACCTGTAATGTTTTAATCATAACTTCTTTATTTTTCGTCCGATTTTAGTGATTCCAAATCCAAATGAAAGTGAATTTAGAGGGAAATCTCTAATATAAACAGGTTTTAAAAATTCCATGATATGATTTGTCAAATTTACTTAGGACAACCTGCATAACAGAGTCATTTTTGGTTTCCCAGCTTAGACCAACAGTGGATATTTTAAGCATGCATTTTTCGTTTGAAGATGGATTGAGCTGATTCAAATTGGAAATGAAAGTAGGTTCATTTATTTATCTCCAAGAGAAACAAATTTTTAAGACAAGAAGAATTGATGGGTCAAATACTTTAATGAACATCTAGAAAAACATGGTTTTAAGAGTGCTGATTTAGGATAGACAGTCAATATTTGGGTCATAACTTTCTCATACAATATCAAAATTGAGTGATTCAAATTGATTTGTAAACTATATTCATAGAGGAATATGCCATAGAAACATATTTTAAAAATATAGTCATTTAAGCCTCCAAAAACTGACTGTCCCAACTCTGTTCTTGAGCTGCCTACTGGATGCCCTGTCAATGTTTTGGTTATAACTTTTTTGTTTCAAATCCAAATGGAGTGATTCAAATTGGGTTGGAAAGTAGAAATCAAGGGTTACTTGGGATAAAAACATGTTTTAAAAATATTCCCTTTTTTTCTTCAAAACATGACTGTCTCAACTGTGTTATCAGAAATTTCATCAAGTCCGCGAGCCAAAAAATATGATATTCAAACAATTTTTTCATATTGGTGATAAAAATGAATATGAGTGTTTGTAAAACTATTATTTTCAATATAATACATCTACATACACAAATAAATTAAAATATTTATCACCGATGTTGATTTCCACAGCGTGTTGCAACAAAAACAACTATTTTTACATAATAATAAAAAAATGTATTTATTTATGTTCTTATTTATTTTATTTCCTACACTAACCTACTCTGCTTTGAAAAATGAATATTATTACATATAAGAATACTTCTAGTGGAGCCATTTTTGAAATAAGGCCTCTAGTATGTACATACCCAAATTTGAAAAATGCATGTTAATAAATAGTAGGGTATGAGAAGCCAACTTCCCTTGAAAAGATGGTGCCAAAAATTGTTGAAGTATGGAGTGAGGCTGCAAACAAATGATGGAGTGAAACCAATCTTCAATATATCCCTTACTTTCCTAATTTCCCATAACCGTCATATCATGAAGTTCTTGAGTTTTTAAAATGGCTTGTTGATGCAGGCTAGAAGAAACCTCATTTTCTTTCATAACTTCTACAATTTTTGGATTTGAAACATTCCCAATCTCAATATAAGTTTTCTGCAATGGTGCATGTGAGATAGAATGGGTGGGAAGGGTAGGTAAATTTTTCAGTTCAACACTGTAAGCATGTTGTACTGGTTTATTATGATGAGGGTGTGGAATGAGTTGAGCAGGAAATTGTGTAGGGCATGGAGCATTTTGATGATGTGGTTGATTGGGTTGTGTGGATGATTTTGATGGGCAAGCAAGATGTTGTGGAAGAGTTGGTGAAGAATATGGATGATGTGTTTGTGCTACAAGATGAGGGAGAGTAGTCATGCAATCATAAGATGAACCATGCCAAACTTGTAGACAAGATTGGTGGGGGTTATATTGAGATTGACATGGCTGCCCTAACACATGAGTATTCCATAATGGATTATGCAAGTAAGAAAATGGAGAGGAAGTATTTTGAACCATACATGTAGGCCACGATTTCCATGGTTTTGACATTGTTGCAGCTTCCCCATCTCTTTGATATGTTACTTCCATCCTAGATAAGGAAGAGTGAGTATCTATGGGATGCTCCTTTTGGCAATGAGGGAAAAACACTTCTTTAATTTCTTGATTTTTCTAAACCTGCAAAACATCCAATTGTGAATTTAGAGAGCTAATAAAATCATATTTAAAATTTTCAAATAAAACATTGATTTCAGCTCTTATGTCTCCTCTTCTTGTAGTAGATTTGGAAAAGAAATAAGAAGCTTCTCTAGAATTCTTACCAGCCTTGGAGATACCTCTTGAATACCTTATGCATAATTAACAAACATCATCATATGATAACTGAAAAACATCACCTTTTCCCATTAGATTTAAGATTTATAAAAATTCATCTTTGATTCCTTTAAGAATGAGTGTTTTTAAGATCTCTTTTTTTAAATGCTTATGCTTTGATTTTTGAAGGTTGTAATGAAATGGCTCTACATAGTCCTCCAAGATTTCATATTCCCCTTGTATCATATTGAAAATATCTTCATCGGCCTTGCAATAGTCTTGGTACTTCTTCAAGAATACGTTCTTCATGTCCTCCCATGTTTGGATGCAGTTTCCACCAAGGCTCATGAGCCATCGAAGAGCTACTCCTTTTAGAGTAAGAGGAAACACTTTCAACCTTTGATCATTAGTACAATAATCATATCCTCTACAAAGTACTTCAAACTCAAATAAAAATGTATATGGGTCTTTGTTTGCTAAACCATGAAAATTTGGTAGAGAAGATAGGGGAATTATGTGCATTTGTGTCACTCCTTCTAGATCTTTGATAGGGAATTCAAAAGTAGAAATGTGAGCCATTACTTACCATAATAGAAGATGTTATTCATGTGTTTTTTTGAGGCTCCTCCTTCAAATGTTCTTGTCAACTGGTTAGTGAAATGGGTGGTGCTTACATCACCACTTAAGTGAAATCATGAGATTTGTTTTTCAAAATTTCTAGCTTTTTTTTTCTAAGTCATTCACACAGAAATTCAAACATTTATTTCTACTTTAATTCCTACGCAATTTTGTTGAAAAGCGGGCACAGGAGCAAGCACTTTACTTACTCATATGCAGGTTCTTACCTTCTGTTTTTAATACCCAGTTCTTTCACAGCAAACAAACATCAAACTTTTATTTCTACTTCAATTCCTACGCAATTGCGCTGAAAAGAGGGTGAGGGAGCAAGCACTTTACTTACTCGTATGCAGGTTCTTACCTTCCGTTTTTAATACCCAATTCTTTCCCAACAACAAATACCAAACATACATCACTTCTGCAAAATAGAAACACTCTCCTCAGCAATGGCGTTAAAATGTTGGGTGCATATAAGGTGTCTTTTAGAACTCCTAATTGCCTCACATTAATTATCAACCTGGGTAAGTCTTTTTGTTTCAAGAGTGTACGCAATATGTGCAAGTGATGGAAATCATTATATCTATAGAGAGTAATACCTTAAGATAATTTATTAAATTCAATACAAGAGTAAACGGATGAAACCATAAATTTCAAGCTTGGAACTTCAAGGAAAGTAATCTACCTAAGCATCAAACCTCAATCTTAATCAAAACCAAGACTCGATCTTAATCAAAAGATTCTAATTGCAATTACATCAACTGAGTGCACCGTAGCAATAATAGAGCTCTTTCAGCTGAATCTAAACTACTGCATAGAAATAAAGCACCTGATCTAATCAATTCTAGCTTTCAATTAACAAGAAATGATTCTTATCTAATAATTAAATCAATCCACAACATAAATAGATGGAATGAATCGACAGAATTAAGAATTAATTAAATGAATACACAAACTCCACATTGATGAAAGTAAACCAATCGTAAGACTGTAAAAAAAATTAAACTTGTAGTAAAAGAAAAGTAAAAATATAACATAGGGAACAACAATGAAATCCACCAGTGACCAGGCCCAAGTCGCTAGAGAATACTGCTTAACTACTTTAGAATATCGCGAGTGAACAACAACTCAAATTATGTATTAATCATCAAATTCAAATGTCATTACAATGCGATGTGTTCTTCAAAATCACGTTCTGTATATTAAAGTTACAACCGAAGTAAAAAGGTGAGAAGTTTCCTCCTCTCTATTCTCTCCCCATTCTCCAATTCTCCCCATATTATCCTCCTCTCTTTGATCTCTGTTTTCATTTAAATACACAGAGAGCAAAGGGAAGTTACAACAAAGCTGATTACAAAATGATTTCCATTACAAATTTGGATTATACAAAACAAATTGATCAGCAAGATCATATCTGAAAGATCTTTCTATCAACATTCGGTAGGAACAAGTCGAATTTTGTATTGCAATTGGAAGAATTTGGAAAACGGCTGCAACAACAAATATAAGAAAATTGTCTTCGAAGAACCTTCCGTTTCTCTTAACACATACCGAATTTTGGAAAACTGCTCCTTGCAAAAATAATTCGGTCCGTTTTGGAAAAAACCCATGTTTTGAATTTTCTAGATTCTCCTTCATTTGTCCGAAACGTCTAATGCAAAACCATCACTTCTTATTCCAACAAATTTCTGAGTTGGAATATTTAATTGCAAGTTGGAGATCAAATTTGCAATCTGGAAAATATCTTGGAGGCTAAAATCATGAGTGATCTTGCAACAAATCCATTAATAAAACATCATTGGTAAAAACATGCAAAATAATCATCAATTTATTAAAAATAAAGGAGAAAAATAGTATTTATCGCATAAATAATTATAAAATGGAATTATATGATAAATTATGATAAATGACGTGATAAACAATGGTAGAAATGGGTGAAATAGGCATAAAAAATTGATAATAACAATGACAAATTAGCAGCCCAACAGATTAACCTTAATCTTCATCTCCCTTTGAAGTGTTAGAACCTCTCATACACCTTCCTTAACTCACTGTATCAGTCACACCCTTGCTAATGACAGAGTTATCTTACTTGCCTTTGTGCGACATCGCGGTCAAGGCATTACCTTACGACCCACTGCTGGGACTCCTACACAAAATGGTCTGAGGTCTAATTTGGACTTCTTATCGAGGAGATCCCCTTGACATGTTGGTGGGTCCAACAAAGTCAACATTTCTGGCACTAGAAGGAGGGCCTAATGGCAAGCTATGTCCTCTCATAAGGTTTTGAACCTTTGCACATCTTTCATGGAGTCTTGCACTCTTCTCCCCCCGTGGTGTTTTTCGAATCGTGAAGATGTCTCCATCACGGGGAAGCTTTTAAATCTCTTGTCCACTCACACATATGATGGGGAAGGCGAAATGGCCTGACCTAAGCACTTACATAACTTTCTTTCCATGATTCATGAGGAAGATGAGTTTTATGATGAACAGGTCGATTTGCTGCTTGCATATACACTTCACGAATCTCCATTTCATTGGGTGCTCAGCCTACCGGCTGACACTGTGCACTCATTTGAGCACTTATGCGATCTCATTGAAGACACATTCTATCATTTTGATCCAAACCATCTTGACCAAAAACTGTTACAACAACGGATGGCTCCGCATGAATCAGTGATTGATTTTTGGCAGCGCTTCTGTGACTTGCAGTTTCAAGCTCCGAGGAGCCAAATGAAATTTGATTATCTTTGGGAATGGTTCAAGTATTGCCTTAAGAAATCTGCCCGTCCCAAGAGAAAGTTTGAAATCAAGCCTCGCTCGACATTCTTCATTGATGGATCTGCGCAATCTCATGTGGGTGTAGACACCGTCTCAACTGATTATCTGCCTTCCTCTCATTCAACAGCCCCACCACTTCCAAGTGATGCTGAAGAGCATGCTCACACACTTTTTCATCCTTCAAACTCTCCCAACATCACTTCACTCAATTTTCGTGCAGATTTGGTCGTGAGTCCTTTTAATTCTCATATGCATTTTTGTCTACGACTTCTATCTTCGCACTCTGGTGTTCCTCCAGATGATGTTGTCTTGTGTTCGTTCATTCCGGACTCTTCACTTGTTGTGAGTGAGGAACAACCCCTTGACGGAGTTGGTGTTGCACAGCCAACATGAACTGTCACTCATGAAGAGTATGAGTGAGAGCTTGAACATCAATACTTGGCAAAGGATGACTCCCTTCCGTCCAAGCCCCCTCTGTTCTTTCCTAACCTCTTTGTTGAACCTACCATCCATGATTTTTCATGTGTGTCGTGATCCATGGATGCACCCATTTTTGATCACTCGCAGGACTCACTGGATATTAGTCCATCATTCGACAACAAAGAGGATAAGTTACTCATTGAAAATCCACTTGATCCTTCATATCTATTTTTCGGAAACACAGAGGATGATTTTTTTTCGGTTTTCATCTACCCCTCTGTTCGATTCATCTGATCATGAGGATGACGGAGAATTCATTGTTTTTTCTGATCGTGGCGGTCGTGATCCATTTTCTCCCATTCTTGATCACGATCATCAATCTATCGTAGTTGATCTTTCAAAGCCACCGGTGTATGATGATCTACCTGATGGTGAAGTTGAGACACCCAAGACTGTTGAGGCACTTCAACCCGAGCTGATGGTTATTTCAGGCCCTCGCTCTCTTGGGGTTAGTCTCACTTCCGATCATGAAACTATTCAGTCACCCAAGGCTCCTCATCACTCATTTGTATGCTTTGAAGATCCCTCTCACTCACAGATCACGCTTCCTCCACTCGAACTACACAATCCCATTGCTCATGCATTGGAGGAGTCTTACATTGCAAGCACTCATTCATGATGCAAGTTATCTTTGTTTCTTTCATTTGCTTGCATGTCATAGTCAAGAGTGTGCCTATTCTTCAAAGTTGGACGTAGTGTCACACATCACCATGGTAATTCCACAGACTGCTCGTCATTCACATGCACTCACTTATATCTTGTGGGCACCTTGAAACACGGAGTGTGGCTGTCTTCATTATTATATCTTTCTTGCTTGCTGGTTCACACAACTGGCTTGCTCGTGGACCAAGCCTTCATCAACATGGGTGTACCAATGCACTGGTGGTTGCATTGGAAGTATCACTTCACGTGATCAAGCCCATGCACCGTTAGTGCAAGAGTAGGAGTAGTGTTTACTTTCAATTGTTTGCTTGCATGCTTGTTTGCTTACATGCTTCGTTTAGTTGTTTGTTTGCTTGCTTCTTTGTTTACTTTCTTTGCTTTTACTTTTTATTCTGCTCTTGCTTTGATTTGTTGTTTGTCAGTTCGCTTGTTTCGTTTGTAGGATAGTTTTGCATGAAACCATGTATGACTCTTGAAACGAGCTAGGTAAAGTACAAGAGGGCTTGTACAACTATCACTACTTGGTTATCTATCATTGTGCCTTTGTATGATGAGCTTATTACTTTTAGTCCATGATACGTTAAAGGAAAATACGTACTGTTCAAAGTGAACCTTGGTGAAAACACAACACTTGCATGCTAACTAGTGTCTCTTTCTCTAGTCAGTTGTTTTTGGGTTAACCCTTGTCAGCTCAGTCAAGTAGAGTAAGGTGAGGGGAAAAACCTTAACTAGAACATCAAAGATACAATAAACTACTTCTCTGTTAGAACAAACTCCTATGCTCTTAATAAATTGGGATCCCTCTTTCGCCTCTATAATGAATAAGTGATATGCACAGTGAAAATGAAAAGTCAAAAAATTCAAAATGAAAAATGAATAAGGCAAAAGAAGAGAAAGGCTTCTTGCATAGGGAGGTGATCCAAGTAACTTCAACGGGGTATTGACCAGGCTTGCTGGCAGCGGAGCCATGCTTTTGTTCCTATGTAACTCCACCAGGGTACTGTCCAGGCCTGCTTGTAGTGGAGCAACACCAGAGATAAAACTAAGACTCTAACGACTATAATGCTTGTGCACCAATATACTCCTCAACCCCAATAAAAAAAACTGTGTTGCCTTGGCTTTGAATGTGTGTCAATTTACCAAGGGTTTGGTAGATGCTACATCTTATAATCAAGTTAGTGTGAAGCCAAGATGAACTGAGAACTAAACACTACTTTCAGAGGTGTTAGAATTTCTTTTCACAAACAAGGTCTATTCAGAGAGTTGGAGTTCTACCAGTGTGTCGCCAAGTGTTGTAGCGGCTACAACCACCCTCCAAAATTTTTCCTTAGCATGTTTTGGAGCCTCCCTACCAACCTTACACATCACTTTGTATTGCTTCATCAAGTACTCAAGCTTTAGTCTTTTCCTCTCACAAAGGCAGCCTATCAATCACAGTTGATCTATTCTCCTCACAGGCTGCTCACTCAGACTTGGTCCAGCTACAGGCTAAGCAACTTCCCCTTGAAAATTGCACATTTCTGGAGGGAAACCAGCCTTCCCTCCAGGAATTTCACAATCTTGGAGGGAAACCAGCCTTCCCTCCAGGAATTTCACAATCCTCTCTGGCAGCTTACTGGGCTCCAAGATTGCGCAATCCTACCAGCCATCACTCCCAGCAGGATTTGCGCAAATTTCCCCAGCAGGGTTGCTCAACCCAGGATTTGCGCAAATTTGGGCAATAGTCAGCTACTCTGCCCAGAAATTGCACAATCCTCCTGGGCAGTCAGCCCAACTCCTAACCACGAATGCACATTTTCCCAAGCAGTAGAGCAACTGCGTGCATGAACAGTTTGGTTGACCAGTTCCACCGAGACTGAGGAAACTTGACTTGCATGCATGCATGAATTTCTCTTCCCAAAATAACAAGAGACAACATGCAAAAGGAATCCCATGATTCAGGAAGCTATTTTTAATAGCTGGGGGTTACATGCAAAGTTTTTTTATAAGTTTCCCTCCAAGTGTCGCTTTTTCCTATATTTGTGGCATGCACGTCATGAGAACAACTTATTTATTCGACGCATCAAAGCTCATTCATTCTCATCGATCTTGGAGATCTGACATCCCACAACACACCTAGGAATATTTGACACATCTGACTCAGCTATTCACAGGTAAGTGGCCTCAACTTGTCTTTTTCAACATTTTTGTCGCTTTTTGTGCATTCGCTTGTGTGAGTGCTGTTTGCTTGATTTCTTTGAACGCTTGCTGTCATTTACATGTATACTAGCTTGTCCTAGCTCCGTTTCAGTTTTTGTTGCTATCTCGCTGCTATCGCATTCATGAAACTGTTTTGCATGGAAGTTTGCCCAACCAACGAGCTACCTCACCCACATGCATGTTGATCTATTTGTTGAATATTTCATTCATGTTTTGCATGCACTGTAAATCACTTCCGCTATCACTTAGTGTCGCCATGCATTTACTGTCTTAGTTGTTTTCAGTTTCCCGCGGCGAGTTGGGCCAACCTTGGCTCGAACTCTGCCTTCACCAAGGCTTATTTGCGAAAACTGGCGAAGGAAGGCTCACCTTCTTCCCATAAATGTGCATTCTTGCCCAACATTGGCCTCCAAGACTATTTTGCGCATTTCTGGAGGATAGTTGCTGCTTGGCCCAAGAAATTGCGCAAATATGTCCCTGGGCCAACAGTCCTTCTCAACTTGAATTGCACATTACGCAATCCCAATAGCCAGCTGCCTGATTGGATTGCACATTTCGTAGATCCAACAGCCAGTCGTACCTCCCAGATAGCCCAGACTTCCTTTTTCACATTTCTGGCTACCAGTCACCCAGCCTCCCAGTACAATTTGTGCAATCTTGCTCATTAGTTTCCTAGGTATGTGCTGTGTCCTCTAGATTTGATTTGTTTCCACTGACATATTTCTTGCCATGCATGCTGCTTGTTTCCAAATCTTTCAGGTGTTCATCTGTCTCAATGGCTTCCAAGAGAACAGGATCACAGGACACTGATGGAGTTGCAGTTGGAACAACAGTTGAGCAGGTGTCCTCTAGTCTACCGATCTATGAAGATACGAAGTTGTATCTAGACAAGGACATCAAACTGAAGTGGAAAGATGTTAATGAAACATTTGCAGGAAATTTTGTGGAAGACCTCGAAGATCGTCAGGTGTACTTGAACATTCACAAGTCTAGATTGTACCAAATTGCATGCAGATACCCCGCGTTCCCATGCGCGGACATGATTCACAAGGTTGTCTCTCACATCGACCCCGAGAGGATGAACTTGAGCAGTGTCAGTGGGACGAAGCTTGCAACCTTCTAGGCACGAGATTATGATGAGATGTATCAGATATCAGAGCCTGCGACTTTCATGAGTCCTCCATTCAGATTACCCAGCAACAAAGGTAACTTGAGAGACATTCTAAAGGATTGGGTAAAGGATCTAGCTCGTTTCATGATGACACCCAACCAGATCTAAAAGACAAAGATATTGAGAAAGGCATACCAATACTTGGTCATATTCGCATGTCAACTGAGTGGCCAAGAAATCACTTAAACCTTTCCTCAGAGTTGCGTGATCGCATTGAACCAACTAGATAGAGAAGGAAGACAATGCAACTAGTTCGGCGTACTGGCTCACCTGCTGAAGGAACAAGTCATGAAGGCTCGACAGTCACTCGAGGGTATGCATGCATAGATTTACATGTCCTCCTACATCCTAGATGTAGTTTGTGCCCGACGTGAGTTCCAGGGCTTGGAGTGGGCATGGTTAACGACGAAGACTATTGTGAACACATATTTCAAGTTGTTGTTCGAATGCAACTTTAGGGGAGTAATCATACAACTGTTTGACCATTTTGTCACCCTAATGTACAGGTTGATATTTGAACAGGATCCACCCTGCATGTCAAAGGAAGAAATGGAGGCATTGTTAGGCATTGTAGATTGGTATGCCTCACTATCCGACACTTTCATCCGAATTTTTAGTGCGGAGAAGCCTCTGCATGTTCTTCCAAAGTTTGCGTTGGACATACTTGTCATGTAGGAAGTAGCGTATCATATCTCAACAGGATTGATAGCTAGACTGCAGCGGAAGTAGAAGGCACCTTGGCCCACTCTTTCGTTACGGATTGGGTTATATGAGATCCAGAGTATCAAGCAAGAAGATGTTGAAACAAAACATATGAAGAAGTACCTGTTTGACCTCCGATGCTTCAACCCGTATGACCCACATTGCATTGTGAAGGATCACTGCATGAGAGTTTAGTTCAATTGGATCCATGGGGCATTTCATTGGGCCGAGGAAGACTCATGGAGGTATTGCTATAATTCTTTTGGACCCAATGAATAGGTCGACTTCTCCATAGAGTGGTTACCAAAGCAGCATGAAGTAGCATCATGGAGAGCACCAGCAGTAGCAATAGTATCAGCAACAGAGCCAAGCATACCTGTGCATGACAAAGCGAAGAGGAAGATTTTCCACCACATGGAGGAGGAGCAAAGCTGCAAGTTTCGAGCATATCCACTTGTAGAACAAGCAACTATGGTTGTTCAAGCAAAGAGGCAGCAGCGTGACAAGCGAATCGCTTGAAGGAAAAGGGATAATGAGAGAATGGAAGAAGCAGAGAAGGAGTTGCATGAGCCAAGGGAGAAAATCTGGAAAGAACAAGAGATGCACCAATAGGAGAAGGAAGCGTAGCAACAAAAAATTCAGCAGCGGGCGCATCACATGTAGACAGACGAAGCAACGCTCGTACAAGTAGATGATTCATCTGAACAGCTGGCATCAGGCGAACAAGGTGAACCATCACAGGGGAAAGAATTTGCTCATGAGATAGAATAGGTGCTTGAACAGTTGGATGCAGACATGGAGTAGTAGGAGTTGGAACAGGACACCAACCTCATGCCTCACCATAAAGAGGTCGACTCACCCACTTCATTGCATCCTGATGATGAGCAAGTCTCAAATGACCAAGGAGGCACTGAGATCCTTGGTGGTCAGTCGGAAGCAGAGATGCACAACATCTCCTTTGATGAATCTCATCACAGAGTTGTGCAGTCTTAGAGAGTACCGACTCTGGAGGACCAAACATCCCCTACGCAAGTTGAAGAAAAAGTGATCATGACTGATGTGCACAAGCATCCAACTGCTTTGGTCGATGCAACTAGAGTGTATGCTAAAGCCACTAGCTCAAGTGTTTGTTTCCTCATAGCTGAGAATGAGCGAATGGCAAAGGAACTACAGGTGGCCAAGAAAGGAGGAGACTTGGTGACAATGTCCACCCGAGCTGAACTAAAGAAGGCAATACTAGATGAAGTATTGTCCCTTGATACAGTTATGCGAGAATTTTACTCCAAGTTTGGTATCATGCACCAAGCAGTCGTCCATCTCCATGGATGGTAGCAACGATGTGCGAGAAGAGCACACATCTTGAAGAACATACATGCTATTGTTGATAACATGCAAGCCTGGCTGATGAAGTATAAGGGAGCCCCACTTCACTTGCCAAAGATGATGAAGGCCAATGCAGTCAAGATGCAAGAACATATCCGGAGTCAGATCCGGAACTATGAATACCTACCGCAACTCATCGCTAGCATATAAGCTTCCCATGCACAAGTATTCAAAATCATGGATGTTATAGTGCACACTCATGCGATCCCATCACTTGGGAATCTCACCCAGGAGAAGAAAAAGAAGTAGGTCTGACATGAGCTTGAATCGTACTTCAACGAGCTGATGCACACCGCCACCAGCCTAGACTTGCCTATTAGTGCAGACATCATGCGCAAGTATGTTGCTAGTTTGGCCGCATTGAGGACAATGAGGTGTATGCTTTCAGATGAGTTGGATAGAGGAGCCCGTGAAGTGTACCTGGATGCTATGGAGGCAAGGTTCAAGTTTCAGACGGATGTCACAGTAGAACACACATACTCTATCAAGGACTACCAATCTTGGCATCAATATGTTACTGTTGATCAGCATGAGGATGTCGAGCAGTTTGACTTCTATGGTTGTCTAAGTCCGAATGATGTCTAGTTTGGCTTGTTTAAGCCATTGTTCACATGGGTACATGTGCATTGTAATGTTAAGTCATGTCAAGTGTAGGTCAAGTCTCAATAGTGGATGTAATAGTCATAGAGTAGGTGAAGAGTCATGAGGGTAGTGTTGGGTGTGGAGCCTGATTATCTTCTATATTCAAAGGTATTGCCACATAAGACCCCAGTTCGAAATGGGGGCGGCAACACCGCCCGTAAAATATTCGCTGCAGGGGGGGTCCAAGGGGGGGCGGCTACGACCTTTGGGAGCCCCCCCCTGGCGGGGGGTTTCGGGGGCAGCGCCCCCGAAGCTAAAAACAACTGTAAAATTGCCTTGTAAAAGTATAGTAATTTCTAGTCTGACGGTAGAACTTATGTTTAGTTTAGGGTTTTTTGCCCTAGAAGGCAACCCCTCTCTTTGTATGAGGGTATTGTATTTGAGGCTGTGTGATAGATGTGTATTCTATGAGCGAAAAACAGAGAGGTGAGACTGTGAGAGAAAATAGAGGATATTACAGCGGATTTGCTGTAGGTTGTGTCTCTTCATTTTGCTGGATAATAGAAAGGAAGAACTGGCTGTTCAGGGTGGACGTAGCCCAAACTGGGTGAACCACGTATATCTGTGTCTCTCTTGTTTTGTGCGTTTTCTGTGTTTATATTTCTGCAATATTTTATGTGTTCCATTGCTCTGTAATATATAATTTTCTAACAACTGGTATCAGAGCCGAAGGTATATTTGGCTGATAAACTCGCAGGAAAGAAGGGTTCCTAGTTCGAGTGGGAGCAATGGCGGAAGATGGTAAGTTTAGGGTCGAGAAATTTAACGGCCAAAACTTCTCGCTGTGGAAGATGCAGATGGAAGATTATCTGTATCAGAAAGATCTATACCTACCATTGGGCGGAAAAAAAAGATGCTAACGGGTATGAAAGACGAAGAATGGAACCTTCTCGGTAGAAAGGCACTCGGAACAATACGGTTGTGCCTTGCTGCGTCAGTCGCCTTCAATATTTCGAAGGAAACCACGACAGAGGGTTTGATGCAGACGTTGTCAAAACTATATGAAAAACCCTCGGCCTCAAACAAGGTATTTCTTATGAAAAGGTTATTTAATATGAATATGTCGGAAGGTGGATATATTGCAAACCATTTAAATGATTTTAATACAGTTACAAGTCAGTTAAGCTCTGTAGGGGTAAACTTTGATGATGAAGTTAGAGCTCTGTTATTCTTGTGCTCATTAACAGAAAGTTGGAATGGTTTGGTAATGGCCATTAGTAACACCGTTTCTGGATCTAGTACTTTAAAGTTTGATGATGTTGTCGGTGCTATCCTTAGTGAGGAAATGCGATGGAAAAGATCCGGTGAGACATCGGGAAATGCTTTGAGTGCAGAGTCTAGAGGAAGAAAAATGGAAAGAGGAAAGAGCTCAGGATATCGCAGTAATTCAAGGAAAGGCAGATCCAAGTCCAGATCGGGGATAGTGTGCTGGAAATGTGGAAAGAAAGGACACCTAAAGAAAGACTGTAGATCTCGAAAGGGAAAAGAAGGAGATGCACAACAAGAAAACAATCATGAAACAAATGTGACAGATGAGGTGTTACAAGATGCTTTGATTCTTTCTTTCGAAAATATTACTGATTCCTGGGTGGTAGATTCAGGGGCTTCATTCCATGCCACACCTGATAAGTAATACTTTCATGACTATGTTCAAGGAGATTTTGGACAAGTTCGTCTGGGTGATGATAAACCCTGTGAAATCGTTGGAATGGGTAAGGTTCTTGTAAAACAGCAGAATGGAAACCAATGGCTATTAAAGGAGGTAAGACATGTTCCAGATCTAAAGAAAAATCTGATTTCAACAGGGCAGTTAGGCGGTGAAGATTGTGTGACAACTTTCACAGATAAAGCCTGGAAGGTCACCAAAGGAGCCCTGGTAATAGCAAAAGGTGAAAAGGTTGGTACATTGTATTTATGCAATGGTATTTCTAACTCTGTTAATGCTTTAACTTCCAAAGGAGCAGATGCAGCATTATGGCATCATAGGCTCGGACACATGAGTGAAAAGGGGATGAAGATTCTTCACTCAAAGAATTTGTTGCCAGGTTTGAAGAATGTTGATTTGGGCTTCTGTGAGAATTGCATTTATGGAAAATAGAAGAGAGTCATATTTCTCAGAGTTGGGAAAGAAAAGAAGAATGAAAAATTAGAGCTTGTGCATACAGATGTATGGGGACCTACTCAGGTATCATCTCTCGGTGGCTCTCGTTATTATGTTACTTTTATTGATGATGCAACTAGAAAAACTTGGATTTATTGTATTAAGAATAAATCTGATGTATTTGATATTTTCAAGAAATGGAAAGCTTTGGTTGAGATTGAGACAAGAAAGAAATTGAAGTGTCTTAGATCAGACAATGGAGGTGAATATTGCAGCAAAGAGTTTGATAGGTACTATTCAGAACATGGAATTTGCAGAGAGAAGACAGTTCCAAGAACACCACAAGAAAATGGTGTGTCAGAAAGGATGAACAGAACAATCATGGAGCGTGCAAGGTGCATGAGATTGCATGCAGGATTGCCTTTACAGTTTTGGGCAGATGCTTTAGATACTGCTGTTTATCTAATAAACAGAGGGCCTTCAAGTTCCTTGGATGGTGGTGTTCCAGAGGAAGCATGGACAGGTAAAAAGGTAAACTACTCTATTTTAAAGCCTTTTGGTTGTGAGGCTTTTGTCCATATTGATAAAGAAAATAGAACAAAGCTTGAGGCAAAGTCAAAGAAATGTACCTTTATTGGATATGGTGTTAATGATTTTGGTTATCGCTTATATGATTACGAAAATCACAAAATCATTAGGAGCAGAGATGTAATATTCAATGAAAAGGTCTTGTATAAGAATCAGTTGCAGGAAAAGAAACAGGAAAAGGAAAACAAGGAATACACAGTTCTTGATGAAATCAATAAAAAAGTAAAGGTGCCTGAAAATAATAATAATCAACAACCACAACAACAACAAACACCACAACAACAACAGGCACCCCAAACACCTGAAAGTGGTGTTAGAAGATCTACCAGGATAAGTAGACCCCCTGAACGATACTCTCCTTCATTATATTATTTATTGTTGACTGATTCCGGTGAACCTAAATTTTATGAAGAAGCAATGCAGGTTGAAAGCAGGAAGAAGTGGGAGGTAGCCATGGAAGAAGAGATGGACTCCTTAATGCATAACCAGACTTGGGATTTAGTCAGGTTGCCTGTAGGAAAAACTACATTGAAGAATAAATGGGTTTACAGGCTGAAGGAAGAAGATGGAGGAAAACAGAGGTATAAAGCTAGACTTGTGGTGAAGGGGTTTGCACAGAAGAAAGGTATTGAGTTTGATGAAATATTTTCTCCTGTTGTTAAAATGACTTCAATCAGAACTATTTTAAGTCTTGTAGCAGCTGAAGATTTTCATCTTGAGCAGTTAGATGTAAAGACAACCTTTCTCCATGGGGATTTGGAGGAAGAGATATATATGCAGCAGCCACAAGGATATGAGGTGAAAGGGAAGGAGAAACTAGTGTGCAGGTTGAAGAAGAGCTTGTATGGCTTAAAACAGGCTCCAATGCAGTGGTATCTAAAATTTGACAAGTTTATGTCTGAACAAGGTTATACTAGATGTCACTTTGATCATTGTTTTTATTTGAAAAAGAAAAATGATGGCAGCTATATTATATTGTTAATTGTATGTAGATGACATGCTTGTTGCATGATCTAACATGCAGGAAATAAATGTGCTCAAAAGAAAATTGGAAAATTCATTTGCAATGAAGGATTTGGGAGCTGCAAAACAAATACTTGGTATGAGAATAACTAGAGACAGGAAAAATCGTAAATTAACATTGTCTCAGAATGAGTACATACAAAAGGTGTTGAAAAGATTTAACATGCACAATGCAAAACCAGTTAGTACACCTTTTGCTAGCCATTTCAAAATTAGCAAGGAAATGTGCCCAAAGACCTAAGAAGACATGGATTATATGTCTAAAGTTCCATATGCATCAACAGTTGGAAGCTTAATGTATGCAATGGTCTGCACAAAGCCTGATATTGCACATGCAGTGGGAGTTGTAAGCAGGTACATGAACAATACAGGAAAGGAACATTGGATGGCAGTGAAATGGATTCTCAGATATTTGAAAGGTACCACAAATCAAGCATTATGCTTTGGTGGTTCAAACATCTCCCTACAAGGATATGTTGATGCAGATATGGCAGGTGACAGAGATAACAGGAGGAGCACTACAGGATATGTATTTACTGTTGGAGGAACAACTTTCAGTTGGGTTTCAAAAATCCAAAGTGTTGTTGCACTTTCAACAACAGAAGCAGAGTATGTTGCTGCTACAGAGGCTAGTAAAGAAATGATTTGGTTACAAAGGTTTATGGGTGAATTGGGTAAGGCGCATGATATGGGAACGTTATACAGTGATAGCCAAAGTGCCATTCATCTTGCAAAGAACTCAACATTTCATTCCAGGACTAAACACATACAGCTCAAGTACCATTTCATACAATCAGTGTTGGAAGATGGAGATTTGATGCTGGAAAAGATACACACTAGCCAGAATCCTGCAGATATGCTAACAAAAGTTGTAACCAGGGAGAAACTGAGAATATGCTCAGTTTTAGTTGGTCTTCAAGGACGATGATGAAGATGAGAAAAAACCACGTCCAAAGAGGAGTCATTTCTCCAGCAAATGGAGCAGCGGTGGAGTTGCTACAATCAGTCTCCAAGTGGGAGATTGTTGGGTGTGGAGCCTGATTATCTTCTATATTCAAAGGTATCGCCACATAGGACCCCAGTTCGAAATTGCCGCCCGTAAAATATTTGCTGCAGGGGGGTCCAGGGGGGGCGGCTGCGACCTTTGGGAGCGCCCCCCTGGCGGGGTTTTCGGGGGCATCGCCCCCGAAGCTAAAAACAACTGTAAAATTACCTTGTAAAAGTATAGTAATTTCTAGTCAATCTGGGCCGTTCATTAGGCGGATGATCTGACGGTAGAACTTATGTTTAGTTTAGGGTTTTTACCCTAGAAGGCAACCCCTCTCTTTGTATGAGGGTATTGTATTTGAGGCTGTGTGATATATGTGTATTCTGTGAGCGAAAAACAGAGAGGTGAGACTGTGAGAGAAAATAAAGGATATTACAACGGATTCGTTGTAGGTTGTGTCTCTTAATTTTGCGGGATAATAGAAAGGAAGGACTGGCTGTTTGGGGTGGACGTAGCCCAAATTGGGTGAACCACGTATATCTGTGTCTCTCTTGTTTTGTGCGTTTTCTGTGTACTTTATATTTCTGCAATATTTTATGTGTTCCATTGCTCTGTAATATGTAATTTTCTAACAGGTAGTTGAATGGTCACAAAGGGGAATGCCAAGGGTTACCCCATCGTTTGCTATAAATAGTCCCTCATAACTCATTGTATAGGCTTTTGGTCAGCCAAGCTTCTATTAAGACTATCTTGAAGAAAGATTGGAAAATATTGTAATGCGCCTTGGCTTCTCCTCTACATGGAGCTAGTACATCTCTTTGGAGGAGTAGGCAGATGTGGCTGTAACATTTCATTGTTGGGGCTAACAGGTTTACATGGATGTATTGAATGATTGTGACTTACACTTCTTTATATAATAAGAGCCAACACATTTTCATGCATATGTTGTTATTGTAGTTGGACTGCTCCGATTTCCTTAATGATATATGTTGTTTAACTTACGTACTTGTGTATGAACTAATTTTTAGGCAATTATATGAATCTTGCTGTTAATGTATTGTAGATGTTTTTAATGTTGTCACTGTCTGTGTCAACTGATCTACCAGACATCAGCCAAACCTTTCAGATGAACCTTGCTGTAACAACCGTCACACTCACCTTAGACTGATCCGTGAGTGCTGTATGTGTTATATTACCTTGTATGATGTGACTGCCGCATCCGAGTGGACTGCTCTGCTGGAAGCTGTGCATGTCCTTTTGTGTTGTGTGTTCCTAGCCGAGTTGGGACTGATCCCTTTCAACCTAGAACTCACCTTCACCTTCATCTCCCTTCGAAGTGTTAGAACCTCTCATACACCTTCCTTGACTCACTGCATCAGTCACACCCTTGCTACTGACAGAGTTATCTTACTTGCCTCTGTGCAACATCGCGGTCAAGGAATTACCTTACGACCCACTGTTGGGACTCCTACACCAAATGGTCTGAGGTTTAATTGGGACTTCTTACTGGGGAGATCCCCTTGACATGTTGGTGGGTCCAACACCATCAATAGAAGTCTTGGTTCTTTTGTCAAGTATGAGATCTTGCTGAAGCTCATGTAGATATTATGGCAAGAAATCATCTATTGATGGCAACTGAACATGCTCTCCTTGATCATCAATCAAAGGAGGCTCAAATAATCTCAAATTATCAACATTAACAACATAGTATATTTGCATATAGGAGGCAAATCAAGCTTAAATTCATTGTTACCAATCTTTCCTAGAATTTTAAAAGGACCATAACATATTGGTTTAAGATTTTTATCTTCCCCTTGAAGTCTCTCTTTGCTAATATATAACCATACTTCATTGCCAACTTGAAATTTGTGATAAAGCCGGTGTTTGTCATGCCTTGCCTTGTAGCTGCTTTGACTTTTCTCAAGCTGTTCTTGCACTGTATGATGTATCAACTGAATTTTCTCTATGAACTTCCTTTCCTTATCGATGTCACTGTGACCATCGATGGCAACATATTTCTCAAAGATGAAGTCCAATGGCGATCTTGACAAGTACCCATAACATGCCTCAAATGGCGATGTGTTTGTGGAAGAATGCTTTTCCCTATTGTATGCATGTTGTATGTAGTGAAACTTTTCATCCCACAAATTGGGATGTTTGTTGCAATATCCTCTAAGAAAATGAATGATTGTTATATTGACCACCTCGGTTTGTCCATTTGTTTGTGGATGAAAGGCTGTAGTCTTCTTCAACTTTGTGTCCATCATGTCCCACAAATTTGACCAAAACTTCCTAACAAATCGAGAATCTCAATCATTTACAATAGAAGTAGGAAGACCAAAATGAACCCAAAATTTTTGGAAGAAAATATGAGCTATTTGTTCAGCTATAATTTGCTTTTTACATGGTGTTAGTATGCACATTTTTCTGAACCTGTCTACAACTACATACATGTAATCATGATCTTTCCTTGACAATGGAAGGCCTCCTACAAAATCCATTGAGATACTCTCCCATGGACATGAAGGTATCAGAAGTGGAGTGTATAAACCAAGTTTCCTATTGCTAGGATTACTTGTAGCACATAAAGAACATCCTCATATGAAATGAGAAACATTATCTAACATGTGTGGCCAATAACAATACCTTTGAAGATTCGCTACTATCTTGCCTACACCAAAGTGTCCAACAATCAATGAAGTGTGTGCCTCCCTTATGATACTGTTTCTTTCTCCCTCTAGAATACACAACTTTCCCATGCAATACAACAAATTGCTGTGGACATGATAATCCAACTCTTCAATTTGATTTCCTTGACTCAAGCTTACATATACTTCTTGAAAGTCACTATCATTTGCATATTGTTCTATGTAATTTTCATGCAAAAAAAAATTATGCTTGAGTATAAAAGATGAATTTACAATAGGTCTTGAAAGCATATCAACTACCTTATCGTAGATTCCCTTTTTATACCTGATAACAAAATGAAATTTTTGTAGAAAACCCATCCATTTGAAATGTTGTGACTGCTGCAACTTTGACTGTGACTGTAAATACTACAATGGTTTATGGTCGGTATGGATGATGGTCTCCTTCCCCATAAAATAGTGCTTCCATTTATGAACACTTTGTACCAATGCATAAAGTTCTTTGTCATATATGGGATAGTTAGTTACAACTCCATTAAAGATTTCAGAATGAAATGAAATGGGCTTACCATGCTGCAATAGAACCGCTCCCGTGGCATAATCACTTTCATCTGTTTGAATCACGAATGGCTGTCTAAGATTTAGAAGTGCTAATATCGGTGCTAAAATTATCTTTTGCTTCAAAGCATCAAATGCTTTTTTCTGTACATCTCCCCAATGGAAGACTTTCTTGACACTTGTTAATGCATGTAATAGAGCTGCAATGGAAGAAACGTTAGCAATAAACCTTCTCCAATATTGTGTTTCCCCTAAAAATCTTCTTACCTCTGCAACTGTATTGGGATTGGGACAATTAAAAATGACCTCAACCTTAGAGGGGTCTATCTTTAGTTCACCTCCTCCAACAACGTGTCCCAAATAAACCAAAGGAGTCTTGCTAAATTAACACTTTGACATCTTTAAAAACCACTGTTATTTTCTCCAGACATTAAGTACTTTGTTTACATGCATGACATGTTCATCTGTTGACTTGCTGAATATGAGGATATCATCTAAGTAGACAATGACAAAATCATCTAGAAATGGTCTCAATACATCATTCATTACCCTCATGAAAATAGCTGGAGCTTTTGTAAGATCGAAAGGCATAACAAGCCACTCAAACAATCCTTGTTTAGTTTTAAATGTAGTTTTCCAAATGTCTTCTTCAGCTATCTTAACTTGATGATAACCAATTCGTAAATCTAACTTATTGAAATACTTTTCATACCTCAAATGATCAAGATAATCATGAATTATTGGGAATGGATAACGATTCTTTACCGTGAATTTATTCAGTGCATGAAAATCCACACACATGCGCCAAGTTCCATCCTTCTTTGGCATCAAGACAATGGGCGAACCACATGGTGAAGTAAATGGGAGTATGATACCTTTGCTCAACAATTCGAGAATTTTCTTTTTTATTTCCAAACTCTTCATAATAGACATGTGATACATGCCAATGTTTAAAAGTGGAACATTATGTTGCAACTGAATCTCATGCTGAATTCCCCCCTTGGGAGGTAACCCCTTTGGTTCCTGAAACATCTCGCCATGCTTGCTTACCACATCAAACAAATCAGATTTCAATTCATCATCATAACCTTCAAAAGATTCATATCAATATCATTCTTTTTCTTGATCATGATAAGTACCAAATTTTTACTTGCATTTACTATTCTCTTCATGTGCCCTGCATTAACCAAAGAAATATTCAGCTTTTTGCGATGGGCTCTCACTATGTACTCCACCCCATTCTTGAGAAATATGTATTTGTTGTCATGGCGATAAAATATTTCTTTTCTATCATACAAATAAGGACTATCCAAAATGATTCCTGAGATGTCAAGTGGAACTACATCTAACTCAATTTCATCAATGAAATTTTCACTAATGGAGAACTTGAATACACACTTCCTTGTAACCTGTAAGTTTTCATTGTTTACTATCCAACCCAATGGATATGGCTTATGATGAGGTATAATTTCAAGGTTTAGTTTTTTAACCAAGTCTTCTGAAATCAAGTTTGATTGTGATCCACTATCAAATAATGTATCAATCTTTGTATGATTTGAAATCACTCTAACATGAAACAATTCTATTCTTGACTCTTCATTTGGAGTGTTATTTTTGCTATGTGATGAGCTAGTGCTTGCAACAATTTATTTTTGTTTTGTAACCATGGCTGAAATCTTGGTCTCATCACCAGAATCTGTATCAAGGTCATGTTGTGTGGTAGTAGTCGTCTTTTTTTCCGTTATTGTTTTGTTTCTTAGGCCTTAATTCGGGATGCAATTTCCAGTAGTGGGCTTCATTATGCCCCTCTTTGGAACAATGTTTGCATGTGATTTTATCCCCTTATTTCTTCACACTTGCATTCTTCTTTCCCTTCCATTTTCCACCCTTTTCTTTCTCCTTACCCTTGAATGGTTTTCTCTGACTACCCTCTTCCTGAATGTTCTTTCCTCTAGATTCAAGGTGCGTGGCTTGCACACATACCTCATCTAAGTTATTTGGATTAAACATAAGGATAGTATGTTTTAGATAGGAATGTAAACCCCCAATATATTTCAACAGTGTATTTTGGGAATTCAAATTCACTCCTAATAACAAAGCCCTTTTCCTAAAGTACTGCGTATAATGTTGGACTATTTGGCCTTTAATCTACTTAAAATTCTGCCAACTCATAATGGATTTTTTCATATAGGCTAAAGGATAAAACTGTCTTTTAATTACAGAAACAAATTCAACCCAAGTGATAGATATCTTACCATGGGTTCTCATTTCCTCTTGAGTCTTTGCTTCCCACCAAACTAGTGCAGCTCCTTCTAGCCTCAATGAAGCCAACTAGATCTTTATGTCATCTTCTTGAAGGTTCTGAATTCTGCAGTATACCTCCAACTATTGAATCCAGTTGTCCAACTTTTCTACATTCACCTCTCCATTGTACATGAGAAGTTTAAATTTTATGTCCAATTTCAGTAATGGAGTCTTTCCTTTCAGGATTTTTGAATGAGTATGGGCAGTTTCGCTGGTGGTAGTGGAAGATGATGCTGTGTGAGATGATGGAGATGATGTGCAATATGATGAGGATGGTGGATATGGAGGTGGCTTTCCACCATTCCCTTTGGAATCCTTATTCTCATCTTTTTTGTCCTCTGAGCTTCCTTCTCCATGTGGAGGTTTAGAACTCTCTCCAACCATTCTAGTGTTCCTCTCTTCATAGAGGAATTTAACCATCTTAGTCAAAGTATAGAAAGCTTTCTTGAATTCTTCCTCTTTTGAGGAGGGATGTTCAGGCTCTCTTTCTCCAGACATAATGGCTATGTATTCATGCTCAGAAATTGGTACTGCTTGTACCTCTTCAATCTCAGTTGAAGACAAAACTTGAGGAGTTTCAAGTGTAGCTGGAATTGGAACTTTGGGTGGTGGAGATTGTGGCCTTGTGGCTCTCCTTCTTCTGGGAATTACCTCAGGAGTTGCAACCAATAGCTTCCCTTCTCCTCTCTGCAACTTTAACCTTGTAAGCATCACAATTTTGCAACCATTAAAACCCTAATTGCACAAACTCAAGCAATCAAGCAATTCAACCTTTGCTCTGATACCAACTTGATCTATTTTTGTATGATTAGTTTTGTTGTGCTAATAACAATTACAGATTTATAAATATGTGTATGCTTATTTCTTCTTGTTCTGAGGTTTCATTAGCTATTTGTGCATACAATCGGGTAAATTTCCTTAAGTTTAAAAAGACATTCATTAGAAAAATAGCTTCAAAAACAAATACTGAACAACAAACATGTACAGTTTAGAAAACCATCAAAGAGACACATTAACAGAGTGTTTTGATGAAGGAGTTCACCCCTCCTGGGCTACATCTCCTTGGTCCAGATTCCATTGCTTAGGCCTCTATATTAGCCCAATGTGGAAAAAATGCTATTTACAAAGCTCTATGGCTCCTGATAGCTGCACCAATGTGTTCATAATATCCAAATTAGACAAGAACACCTCTTTCTAAGCTCAATTTGGTCGAAAATTGCTCAAGATATGCTTCATTCAATGTTTCCCTAGGGAACTGTGCTAAAACTGGAGAAGACTCGAGTTAGCACCGCCAAAATTGGAAACTTCGTTGAAATTGGCGTGCCTCCAAAACTGATGCCATCTTAATATATAGATTAATTAAGTTAAAGCTGGATTAGTGGGGCTCTAAGTGTGCTTATTTGTTAGCGCTGGCCCATGGATATACATTGTGGTCATATGGTGAGGGGGTTGGCTCGTAGGGCTGGCTCCCTCCGCTCGGCCGTTGGCATTGTTGTAGGCATAAATATAATGTTGGTGCCATCGTTTAATGAACCCATCATTGAATCAATGGTAATGCAATGGATTTGGGAGGGGGAGGTCACAGGTTCGACCCTCCCTCCACCCGTCCCTTCATGCATTTTGCCCACCAATTAAAACATTACCATAAAAATATTTTGATGTCTTTGACATAGTTCAGAACTATGTAATTATATATGCAGATTTATAAAAGGTTTATATATATATATATAGATATATATATATATATATATATATATATATATATATATATATATATATATATATATATATATATATATATATATATATATATATATATATATATATATATATATAACACATATATCAATATTTCTAAAAAACAATTTCCACATAATATTCATCATGAGTGGACAATGGGAAATTTCACCTTCACACAACCAAACTAAAGAAGATTCTCATCATGTTGATTGTACTGTGATGTCATCATTTTGTCCTGTTCTACAATTTTTTTAGCCGTTTTTAATACGAACATCAAGACTTTTCTCCTTCATCCAGAATCAGTTTTTAGTGAAATGAATTGCGTTGTGATTGTATTGATGAGACAGACGCATTCGTATAGGTTTCGAGCCAATTTGAGAACTTTTATTTTTGAGGTAAATACTAAGCACTTGATCATTCCTCCCCACTAGAAGCCTTTTCCACCCCAAAAGATACTATCAATTATTCAGCAGGTGAGGGTACAACTCCCTCACCTTCTCAGTCTGCAACCATTTGGCTTGAGAAGGCTTTTGTCCCTTGAGTCCCACTCTAAGGTATTCAACATCCCCTCTCTTTGAAGCCCTGGTTCTCTTGTCAAGTATGAGATCTTGCTAAAGCTCATCTAGATATTCTGGCGAGAAATCATCTATTGATGGCAGTTGAACATGCTCTCCTTGATCATCAATTAAAGGAGTCTCAAATACTCTCAAATTCTCAACATTAATAACATAGTATATTTGTATATAAGGAGGCAAATAAAGCTTAAATTCATTGTTACCAATATTTTCCAGAATTTTAAAAGGACCATAACGGATTGGTTTAAGCTTTTTACCTTCCCCTTGAAGTTTCTCTTTGCTAATATATAACCAAACTTCGTCGCCAAGTTGAAATTTGTGATCAACCCGTGTTTGTCATGCTTTGCCTTGTAACTTCTTTGACTTTTATTAAGTTGTTCCTGCACTGTATGATGTATCAACTGAATTTTCACTATGAAAGTCCTTGTCTTATCGATGTCACTATGACCATCAATGGAAACATCTTTCTCAAAGATGAAGTCCAATGGCGATCTTGGCAAGTACCCATAACATGCCTCAAATAGTGATGTGTCTGTGGAAGAATTCTTTGCCCTGTTGTATGCATGTTGTATGTAGTGAACCTATTAATCCCACAACTTGGGATGTTTGTTGCAATATCCTCTAAGAAGAAGAATGACTATTCTATTGACCACCTCAGTTTTTCCATATGTTTGTGGATGAAAGGTTGTATGCTTCTTCAACTTTGTGTCCATCATGTCCCACAAATTTGACTAAAAATTCCCAACAAATAGAGAATCTCGATCACTTACAATAGAAGTAGGAAGACCAAAATGAACCTAGATGTTTTGGAAGAAAATATGAGTTGCTTGTTCAGTTGTAATTTTCTTTTTACATGGTGTTAGTATGCACATTTTGCTGAACTTGCCTACAACTACATACAAGTAATCATGATCTTTCCTTGACAATGGAAGACCTCCTACAAATTCCATTGAGATACTCTCCCATGGACGTGAAGGTATCAAAAGTGGAGTGCATAAACCAAGTTTCCTATTGCTAGGCTTACTTGTAGCACATAAATAAAATCCTCTTATGAAATGAGAAACATTGTCCAACCTGCGTGGCCAATAACAATAACTTTGAAGATTCACTACTGTCTTGCCTACACCAAAGTGTTCAACACTGAATGAAGTGTGCACCTCCCTTATGATACTTTTTCTTTCTCCCTATGGAATACACGACTTTCCCAAGTGATACAACAAATTGTTATGTACATGATAATCCAACTCTTCAATTTTATTTCCTTGACTCAAGCTTGCATATACTTCTTGAAATTCATTATCATTTGCATATTGTTCTATGTATCTTTCATGCAAAACATAATTATGCTTGAGTATAATAGATTAATTTACAATAGGCCTTGAAAGCATATTAGCTACCTTATTGTAGATTCCCTTTTTATACCTGATAACCAAATGAAATTGTTGTAGAAAACCCACCCATCTGAAATGTTGTGACTGCTGCAACTTTGACTGTGATTGTAAATAATGCAATGGTTGATGGACAATATGGATGATGGTATCCTTCCCCATCAAATAGTGCTTCTAATTCTTAACACTTTGTGCAAATGTATAAAGTCATTTGTCATATGTGGGATAGTTAGTTACAGCTCCATTAAAGATTTCAGAATGAAATTAAATGGGCATACCATGCTGCAATAGAACTACTGCCATGGCATAATCGCTTGCATCCTTTTGAACCTCAAATGGTTGTCTAAGATCTCGAAGTGCTAATACTGATGCTAAACTTATCTTTTACTTCAAAGGATCAAGTTATTTTTTTTGTACATCTCCCCAATGGAAGACTTTCTTGACACTTGTCAATGCATGTAATAGAGCTGCAATGGAAGAAAAGTTAGCAATCAAATTTCTCCATTGTTGCGTTGCCCCTAAAACCTTCTTACCTCTAGAACTGTATTGGGCTTGGGACAATTCAGAATGAACTCAACCTTAGAGGGGTCTATCTTTAGTTCACGTCCTCCAAAAATGTGTGCCAAATTCACACTTCGACATCTTTAAAAACAACTTTTCTTTTCTCAAGACATCAAGTACTTTGTTTACATGCATGACATGTTCATCTCTTGACTTGTGGAATATAAGGAAATCATCTAAGTAGACAATGACAAAATCATCTAGAAATGGTCTCAATACATCATTCATTACCCTCATGAAAGTCGCTGGAGCATTTGTAAGACCGAAAGGCATAACAAGCCACTCAAATAATCCTTGTTTAGTTTTAAATGCAGTTTTCCAAATGTCTTCTTTAGCTATCCTAACTTAATGATAACCACTTCATAAATCTAACTTAGTGAAATAATTTTCATACCTCAATTGATCAAGCAAATCATCAATTCTTGGTAGTGGATAATGATTCTTTACTATGATTTTATTCAGTGCACAAAAATTCACACACATGCACCAAGTTCCATCCTTCTTTGGCACCAAGAAAATGGGCGAACCACATGGTGAAGTAGATGGGCGTATGATACCTTTGCTAAGAAATTCTTGAATTTGATTTTTGATTTCCAAACTCTCCATAATAGACATGCAAGACATGCCAATGTTCAGAAGTGGAACATCCTGTTGCAACCGAATCTGATATTGAATTCCCCTCTTGGGAGGTAACCCCTTTGGTTCTTGAAACATCTCGCCATGCTTTCTTACCACATCAAACAAATAAGATTTCAATTTATCATCACAACCTTCAAAATATTCATAATCAATATCATTCTTTTTCTTGATCATGAGAAGTACAATTTTTTTTACTTCCATTCACTAGTCTCTTCATCTGCCCTGCATTAACCAAAGACATATTCAGCTTTTTGCGATGGTCTATCACTATGTACTCCACCAAATTCTTGAGCAATATGTATTTGTTGTCATGGTGATAAAATACTTCTTTTATATCATACAAATAAGGACTACACAAAATGATTCCTGAGATATCAAGTGGAACTAAATCTAACTCAACTTCATCAATGAACTTTTTAGCAATGGAAAACTTGGATAAACACTTCCTTGTAACCTGTAAGTTTTCATTGTTTACTATCCAACCCAATGGATATGGCTTATGATGAGGTACAGTTCCAAGGTTTAGTTTTTTAACCAAGTCTTCTAAAATCAAGTTTGATTGTGACCCACTATCAAATAATGCATCAATCTTTGTATCATTTGAAATCACTCTAACATGAAACAATTCTATTCTTTACTCTTCATTTGGAGTGTTATTTTGACTATGTGATGAGCTAGTGCTTGCAACAATTTCTTTTCCTTTTGTAACCATGGCTGAAATCTTGGTCTCGTCACCAGAATCTGAACCAAGGTCATGTTGTGTGGTAGCAATCATCTTCTCTTTTTCCCTTATTGTTTTGTTTCTTAGGCCTTAATTCGGGATGCAATTTCCGGTAGTGGGCTTCATCATGCCCCTCTTTGGAACAATGTTTGCATGTGATTTTCTACCCTTCTTTCTTCACACTTGCTTTCTTCTTTCCCTTCCAGTTTCCACCCTTTCCTTTCTCCTTACCCTTGAATGGTTTTATCTTACTACCCTCTTCCTGAATGTTCTTTCCTCTAGATTCAAAGTGCGTGGCTTGCACATATACCTCATCTAATTTATTTGGATTAAAAATAAGGATAGAATGTTTCAGATAGGAATGTAAGCCCCAATATATTTCAGTAGTGTATCATGGAAATCAAATTCACTCCTAATAACAAAGCCCTTTTCCTGAACACTTGTGTATAATCTTGGATTGTTTGGCCTTCAAGATGCCTAAAATTGTGCCAAATCGTAATGGATTTTTGCATATAGGATAAAGGATAAAACTATCTTTTAATTATAGAAAAAAATTCAACCCAACTGATGGATATCTTACCATGGATTCTCATTTCCTCTTGAGTCTTTGCTTCCCACCAAACTAGTGCAACTCCTTCTAGCCTCAATGAAGCCAACTAGATCGTTATGTCATCTTCTTGAAGGTTCTGAATTCTATAGTATACCTCCAACTGTCAAATCCATTTGTCCAATTTTTCTGTATTCACCTGTCCATTGTACACACGAAGTTCCAATTTTATGTCCAATTTCAGTAATGGAGTCTTTCCTTTTGGGGTTTTGGAATGAGTATGCATAGTTTTTGTGGTGGTAGTGGAAGATGATGATTTGTGAGATGATGGAGATGATGAGGATGGTGGAGATGGAGGTGGCTTTCCACCATTCCCTTTGGAATCCTTCTTCTCATATTTTTTTTTTCTTTGAGCGTCCTTCTCCATGTGGAGGTTTAGAACTCTCTCCAACCATTCTAGTGTTCCTCTCTCATAGAGGACTTTAACCATCTCAGTCAAAGTATATAAAGCTTTATTGAATTCTTCCTCTTCTGAAGAGGGACTGTCAGGCTCTCTTTCTCTAGACATAATGGCCATGGATTCAGGCTCAGAAATTGGTACTACTTGTACCTCTTCAATCTCATTTAAAGACAAAAATTGAAGAGTTTCAAGTGCAATTGGAATTGGAACTTTGTGTGGTGGATATTGTGGCCTTGTGGCTCTCCTTCTTCTAGGAATTACCTCACGAGTTGCAACCAATAGCTTCCCTTCTCCTCTCTGCAACTTTAACCTTGTAAGAATCACAATTTTGCAACCATTAAAACCCTAATTGCACAAACTCAAGCAATCAAGCAATTCAACCTTTTCTCTGAAACTTGATCTATTTTTGTATGATTAGTTTTGCTGTGCTAATAAAAATTACAGATTTATAAATATGTGCATGCTTATTACTTCTTGTGCTGAGGTTTCATTAGCTGTTTGTGCATACAATCAGGTAAATTTCCTTAAGTTTAAAAAGACATTCATGAGAAAAATAGCTTCAAAAAGAAATACTAAAGAAAAAACATGTACAGTGTAGAAAACCATCAAAGAGACACATTAACACAATGTTTTGATGAAGGAGTTCACCCCTCCTGGGCTACATCTCCTTGGTCCAGCTTCCATGGCTTAGGCCTCTGTATTAGCTCAATGTGGCAAAAATTATGTTTACAAAGCTCTATGGCTCCTGATACCTACACCAATGTGTTCAGAATGTCCAAATTAGCTAAGAACACCTCTTTCTGAGCTCAATTTGGTCGAAAATTGCTCAAGATATGCTTCATTCAATGTTTCCCTAGGAAACTCTGCTAAAACTGGAGAAGACTCTAGTTAGCATCGTCAAAATTGGCAACTCCACCGAAATTGGCGCGCCTCCAAAACTGAAGCCATCTTAATATACAAATTAATTAAGTTAAATTTGGATTAGTGGCGCTCTAAGCACGCTTATTCGTTAGCGCTGGCCCATGTATATATGATGTGGTCGTATGGTGAGGGGGTTGGCTCCCTCCACTCCTTCATCAGCATCTTTGTAGGCATAAATATAATGTTGGTGCCACCATTTAAAAAACCTACCATTGGCTCAACGGTAATGCAATGGAGTTGGGAGTGGGAGGTCACGGGTTCGACTTGCCCTCCACTCGTCCCTTCATACATTTTCCCCACTAATTAAAAGATTACTATACAAATATTTAGATGCCTTTGAGATAGTTCGGAACTATGTAATGTTTATATATATACAGATTTATAAAAAGTTTATATATATATATCTATATATATAGATAATATAATATGTGATATTACCCGGATGCGGGTGATTTTAATTGACATTAAGCATGACACATGCCACGCCACGTGGGCTGCGGACAGTTGAACGACACCTGTACGCGGAGGCCGGCAGACGAGGTTATAAGTTAATGCGACTTGCAGACGGAGGCGATGTGAGACAGAGCCGAGGGGACGACCCATTCAATTCGAGCATGAAAGCTCTGCAATCGATGCCAGCCTGGTTTATGGTTCGCCGCCATCCTCCCGCGATGCTAACGGATGCTCCTCCTTATATGAGGATAACCATGTCAATTCACAACCAGAATTGTCCAACTGCTGCTGGTGTGCCGAGCTGGGATACTCTGGTCTCTAGAACTCGAGGGGTAGAGGAGCGTTTGAGGTCTTTGGACTTAGACGCCATGCCGCGTAGCAGAGGTGTGCCTCGACGAGGAGGGAGGTCCGGCATTCGGGTTGCCCCTGATATTGCAGAATTGCATTCAATTTCTCCGATGGCTTCTGCTCCACCCTCATCCCCCAGCTCTGAGCAGGAAAGCCTTGTCCCGCAAGGCACATACCAGACGTTTCGACTCAGGTTCCCTAGTCGGCTCATCAGGCCAGAGGTGGTAATTAACCTCACGGTCTACATTTCTGAGGAGGAGCCTGGAGACCACACCTCGATCTCTCCTGCCTCTGCAAGCGTCCAGGACAGTGAAATTCTACTGGGGGACATGAACGGCCTAGTGTATAAAGCTCACCGCAACGGAGAACCTTCGGCTCAGCACGCCCTGGTATAGGAAGCCGCGGCTCAAGAGGTTTCGGGTCAAGCTGTTTCGGTTCAGGAGGTTCTGCCGCCTCACAACTCAGTTATGGAAAGGGAAGCGTACGGGGGCCACGCTCAGCCAAGCTTGGGAGAGCTGTTTCTGGATGGGGAGGGGCTCGTCATCTGGCTTGACTCGCCCAGTCCGGACAAAGGAACACAGCCAGCGTCGCCAAGTCGCCCAGCCTAAACTTCACCGGGTGCTCTGTCTTGATTTTTGGCGCTTATGTCTATGTTTATGATGTTTTCTCCTTCAGTCTATTTCAGTCTAAGGTCTCAGTTCATCCACGTTTGTCAATCTCAAGCTATTATAGTCTGCTTTTTTTGTATCAGAGACAATAGTGTACACTGGTTATGTCTGGCCAGCATCATTAGTGGTTTTGTTAGTTCCAGTCCAGGCTGTCTGAAGCCCAGGAAAAATCATTGTGGACTGTATTTTGTTTCTCAGTTTCAGCAGTCAGATAGTAAGGTCCAGCTTTTGCTATTTGAGGACTGGCCTCGGCCTCCTCGGAAGATGTAATTCATGTACATATTTTTACTTTTATTAATATAGAACTAGCCTTAACTTAGAAAAAAAAAAATATAATATGTGATATTAAATCATATAAAATAATATAATAAATAAATATATAACATATATATCAATATTTCTAAACAAACAATTTCCACATATTATTCATCATGAATGGACATTGGGAAATTTCACCTTCACACAACCAAACTGGCGAATCCTGAAGTGACACTTGTCATGGCCTCACTGGGAAAAAACTGAAGAATATTCCCATCATGCTGACTGTACTTCCATGTCATCATTCTGTCTTGTTCTGCTTTTTTAGCTGTTTAGGAAAACGAACACCATGCCTTTTCTCCTTCATTCAGACTAGGTTTTCAGTGAAACAAATTGTGTTGATATTGCCTTGACGAGACGGACGCAGTTGTATAGGTTTCGATCCAATATGAGAACTTTGATTTTTGAGCTAAATACTGAGCACCTGATCAGATAGATAGATAGATAGATATATGGGTGCCTTTTGAAGGATGCACCCCTATTTATAAAAAAACTGAGGATGACTGATCAATAAATGCAGATCCCTCAAATCTCTCCTAAATCCACATTTATCTCATGTGGTCACAACCAATCTCCTAAAAACGTGAGATACTTAGCCTCTCAATATCTTGTCATCCATGATTCTTCTCCTTTGAATATGCATAGATAATGATCCTCATCTTCTATAGTTACTCCACAAATTTTCATGAGTTGGAACTTGAAATTCAAATTTGTAGTTAGGAGGCCAAGTAGGACCCTTCTAGAAGCTTCATGTAGGCTTACAATATTGCAAAACTTATACCACTTTCATGTATTTATGAAAACATGTTAATTTTATAATATTTAATCACAAATTCACTTAAGATACTTAAAATAAATGACTTTGGAAAATATAATGCTAAACCCATACTATCATGAAAATGGTTACTTAATGTAGGGTTATGTAGTTACAAAGTTACAAAATGAGGGTAAAATGATGGACATGTGGGTAAAAGTGGATGACATTTTTGAGGCCCAACAATGTATTTCAACAAATACCCTCTTGTTATGATGGGTAGTTCAATATGGATTCTTTAAACATTAAAATCTATAGAGATAGGAACAATATGACCCTAGATTCCCCCCACTTGATAAGATGTCTAAGGATATAGTTATCACTAATGGAAATCCCTTGAGGCCTAAAGTACAAACTTGAATTGTATTAGGGCAAGAAGTTAAATATTTGAAATCTAGGAGTAATATGGAAGATAACCATGATGAATCCCAATATAATTAGGATGAGATCTTGAGTGAAGTGGTCCTTCAATTGAAAAGTAAGATTAACGAAGTTCAAAAGAAAAACCCTAAGCTAATTATGTAATATGAAATCATCATATTAGTTAATTTTGAAAAATTTATTAATGGAAGAAATCAAAGTTTTACTAGGAGGGCTAGCCTAAAAACATGACATTCAAAGTTTAGTGGGAAGGAAATCCTACATGTGTTTGGTAGAATTATAAGCTAAGAAGGAAATAAGGGCTTTAAAATAGTGAACTATTTGTAAGTTCCTTAAAACAAGAAATACTTTTAATTCCATACCCAAATGATCATTTTCTATCTAAATTTAAGAGGGTTTATAGGTGCCCACAAGAAGTGATCCCTAAAAGGACTTGGACTTGTTTATAATCTTGATATTGTATGATTCAGGAAATGATTTGTATTGGATCAAAAGTTATAGAGTTGTTTTCATTTTTTTAAAATATTAGGATATCTCTTTGGTGTATTTTGAGGGCTTGTTGGGAGGTATAGTCACTTCCCAAAATAAAACTTTGGACTTAATTTCCACAAATGTCATCTATATGAGTATAGTGATTCAAATTAATTCAAAAAAGATGGGAAATTTTTATAAATTTATTAATATGTACAATCCATATGGGGATAGGAAACCTTTCAAGAAAAGGGTTTGGTGAATCTAGCTTATTAAAGGGGGAAAATCTCATAGGAGAGGATGTAAATAAAACACTTATATAGAGAGATATTTGGGGAGAAGAAATGAGATGTGATCCTCTCATGGATGTTTATCTCACGTTTTTGAGATTCAAAACTTGATAGATGTGGAAATTTTGAAAATAGACCCTCTTTGGAGAAATGATAAAAAACATAGGGATAGAATTTCTTATAGGTTACATAGATATTTTTTTTTTTTTTTCCATCTAATGGAAGATAATTCCATAGTTAAATCATATGTAGGACATGGAGGATTTATCTAATCATTTTCTTATCATTTTATAAATTGAGATTGATTATGAGATGCCTTTAGTGTCCTTCAAATCTAATTATTCATGGATACTTGAGGAGGACTTTAGATCTCCAATGCTTAAGTATTGGAAGAATTATGATAGTTCTTTAGATGATACTACCATGAAGTAATTTGTGGATAACTTAAAGATCTTAAAAATGGTAGTAGGTTAGTGGGTAAAAAAATCAAGCAATAAAGCCCAAAAATACCCAAATGAAGTGGAAGAAGGGATAAAAATTGAGTTTGAACATAACAAGGTAGGGGTATTCTCTAAAGAATAAATTCAACCTTTGAAGGAGCTAGAAGCTAAAAAGGTGTTGTTGGATAAAGATGAGAGGTAATGTAGACTCAAGAATAGAGTTACTTGGTTTACTGTAGGAAATCTCAAGAGTTGATGGCTTAAAGATCAAATAATTTTAAGATATTTCCAAGGAGGGCAAACTATATTTTCAACACCTTTTTTATGATCCTATAATTGAAAATATTTGAGAACTAATGAAAATAATATGACTCCTTACAAGGTTAATAATTGAATATGTGCATGCAGATTCAAAAGAAAAATCAACAAAGGAAAAATTGAAAGCAATTTTGCTAGCTTAAAAAAGGGAAATAACCTAAGGGTGGATAGATGAACAATGCATTTTTTTCTTAGTTTGTATGATTTATTTCAAGGAGATATGTTGGGAATAATTAAAAAATATATATTTTCAAGGAAGTGATTAGGAGTCCTAAATTCCACATTCATTTTTCTATTTGTAAAGAAGGAAGATCCAACATCTTTTGAAGGTTTGAGGCTAATTTCTTTATGCAATCTTGTCTATGATATTATTTCAAAAATTATAGCTAATAGAGTTAAAGGTATTATGTTTGATTTCATTTTGAATATATCTATGGTGGATTTTGGCATCAAGTGGGAGCCACCACGTCAATCAGATGGTGGTGAATCACTACCGAAAATCAACAGTATGCGCAACCCCTCCCTTGTGACGTCAACAAGGATGATACCCCACATACATATCATCGATCTAACTTTTGGGATGGACACTAAGGATCTCAGCAGACCCCCCTGCCCCCCCACCACCATGTGACATTAGTAGTGAGGGTACCCCCTGCACAAGCTGACAATCTACCTGATCGATTATGATCTTCCGATTAGTGTATCGACTACATTAAGGAAAGTTTGTGCGTGCATCGAGAGCCTTCCAACCACATGCACAAATTGGCATGTGTGCGAATGCGGTGTCAGGTCCGAGAAAAAGAAAGTTCCAACCCAGGGAAAGCTCATCAATAGATGGTGTCTAATGTTAGGGTGATGTGATGCTCCTCGGAGGTGTCAGTATGTTTTTGGTTAGTATACCCCACTTCCATCATTGGAACTTGGATGTTGGGTAAATTCATAGTAACTCTCAGCTCATGTTTACCCTGGAGATCTTGGGAAAGTAGGTAAATGTGGGATCAAGTGGTTACAGAAAGTTGCATCTCTAGTAGTTGACTTTCCTTTTGAAATTTTCATCTTGTATGTTTTCAAGGAACCAAGTAGTTGATCCCTTGTTAGTGTCTCAAGTTTGGTTGTTTCTTCTATAGCTAAAACCTTAGGATTAAACTTTGAAGGTAATGACCTCAAACTTTTTGGATTATTGCACTATCTTAAGTGTTTCTCCTAGATCTATCACGTTAACAACTTCATCTAATCTTATAGAGAACTTGAAAATATCTACATCTTCATTCATTTTTAATGTCTCAAACTGCATTCTATATACTTGTAATTTGGCCATTTTTACTTTCGTATCTCCTCATGAATATTTTGTAGTTTATGCTAGATTTACTTAGTTGTTTTACAATGCATCACCTTAATAGATTATGACTAATTTAATCCACTAAGAATATCATTCATAAAATTTTCATTGGATGTGAATTATAGTTTGTCATCTTTGTCACTTCTTTTTTTCTTTGGTTCTTCATACCCCATTATCACAACAACCCAGACTTCTACTCCCAGATCTGATTCCAATTGATAAATACTTGGCAATTACTAAGAGGGGTGTTGGTGTTTGGGTGTGGGGGGGGGGGGGAGGTGAATCATTAATTATGTCTTTTCATTTAATAAATTCAACTTAATTTCCTTTTTTCAAATATCTTCTTTTGTAGCGAATGGCATATGTATATGTTTAACTATTAATTGTTTCTTTGTAGTTACCAAAGAGAGAAAGTTGCATATATATATATATCTATCTATATATATATATATATATATATATATATATAGAGAGAGAGAGAGAGAGAGAGAGAGAATTTAAAAACATTCACACAAGTGAGACAATCAACATGCTATACATGAAGACATGAGATATAAGTGGAAACCCATAAAGGGAGAAAAACATGAATTTTTGGTTGAAGTGATGTGAAGGCAAGCTCCTAGTCCCTTATTACATCAAATTTTGTGTAGGATCCAACCTACAAGAGGTTGCTACCTCAAATCTTCTACAAGTTTCAACTTGCAAGGAAGCTCTAACTCCCACAAATTTTCTGCGAGCTACAACCCACAGGAGGCTCCTACCTCAATAGGCTAAAATAAAACATGTCCTTTATCAAGCTACAACTTGAAAGGATACTACCATCCCCTGATTAGATTACAAATCAAATTTATTGGTTACCTGGTCTATGTCTCTATACTAAAATTAATTTATGTCCTCTTTTCTACTACTTATCCTCTCTTCTTCTCTTCTTCAAGTTTTCCCCATTTCTTCTACTCTTTATATTAATATTTTCTCCTTATCATACTTGTTCAAGAATGATCTCATACAAATCAATTCACAAAACTTAATTCTCATTCAACAATGCATATTTTATAAACATGGCTCTCTCACTGTTTGCATTCTATGCTGGTATTCGAAATGAGTTGTCTCTTAGTATTTCATGATTCTTTTCATCTTACCTTTTCATTTTCATCTCAGTCTCAAATTAGGATAAATTTTCTTTGTAATGTATTAATTTCTCCTTTGGAAGATCATAGTCAAGCCGTAATTATTGCATAATACAAGGCTTTGATGGTAAAATATGTTGTGATGGAGGCTGGCTGAGTTGAAGGTGTGTTATTATGTAAGGTAACACAGGTTAAACACTAGATGACCCGCATTATAACGTTGATCCTAAGAGAAACAAGAGTGTTTCTTTTGTAAAGTGGCAAAAAATATAAACTATTTTGTACAAAATATTCTTCTCATTCACAACCATGTGTTCTTCAAACTTTGTTCTTTGGTTCTCTGGTCCTTCAAGCTTTGTTCTCTAGTTCTTATGTGTCATGTCTTCATTTTGTTTGAAGAATAAAAAAGTAACATCAAATAAATTATCAATTGTCAAGCATAAAAGTCTTTGCACACACATAACTTAATCAACCTTTGCAGATCACTTTGATTAGCCTTTGCACATTAAGCAATCACCACAAGCATCCTTGAGCAATCTACATCATCAACATCAAAAAACAAATTAACATGAAAAACCTTATCAACATACAACATCAAGAAACCTCACCATGAAAAACCATCAACAAACCTCATCAACATGGCTATAATAATTTGGCATCAATGCCAACAATTCCAACACCCTTGGGGTCATATCATATGTCAATGGACTGTTGGCTATAAGATACGAAAAACTAATATTTAAGAATCTCATCACTCTTATTGTCTATATGGTTTTGAATTTTAAGGCAAAACATCCCTAGATGAATTGGATTGGATAATCATATTATTTTCAATATATCTCAATGTTTTCTGAGTGGAAAAATTGGAGGAATCACCTTGCAAGATCATTTTTACCAATAGGTCACAATTTGGATAATTTGGATCTAAAAACTTTCGAGTCGAAATTTAAGGAATTAAATGAAGTTTCTTGAGGTCTAAAAACAATTTCATGTGTCAAACCCCTTAGTGTTGTTCTACATTCAGACATGTTTCTAATGGTATAAGAAATATATCAATCAAAGTCCATATGCAAAGTTTATGCATCCCAAAAGTTGACCTTTTAGTTTGACCACAATGGGGTTCAAGAGGATGCCACGTCAACCCCCATTAATCATGGAAAAGGGGCAAGCCATATGTTGAATAGAAAAATATTCTAGATGGTCAAATTTTTTACTCAAGTTGAGCATTGAAGGAGTCAAATATGAACCCTAGTTAGCTATCACGCTATGCTAAAATCAAGCCACTAGGAGGAGTAAGGGTGCCATTTGATGCTATTGTATCTTGTTCCATGATGAAGAAAATAAACTAGGAGTGGGATCTATATAGCATAATGGAGAGTGTTAGTGTTTTTTAATAGTATAACATCTCAGGTAACTCCATAGAAGTACCTTCTCCTTTGTACTTGCATTATTTCTAGACTAGAGAAAAGAGAGTAAAGCAGCCTCACATTCTATCTAGGTTTCTCCCATAAGGGTTTCCTAAAGAAAATACTTATGTTCATTGTGGATGGTGTGTGATTGTATTTGTTTTTCTCTATTTTCCACATTATAGTTATTTCATGCATAAGAAAAAAAATCAATAATTAACAAATCTAGAAACTAAATGAATTTAACCTTCATATCATATATTTCAATTTATTTTGTCATATATGTTGTAATGAATTGTCTAGTAGAATATCCACGAAAATTTATATATATTGTTACTATCAAAATAGGTTTCCTTGGGAAACCTCATGGGAAGTTGTAGGGGATTCAAGAATTGGTTTAAGAAAAAAGTTGTGAAATCCTATCCATGACTGACGAGTCTGTTCACAATAACCATGATCTGATACAAGAGAGATTTGTGAGGTTGGAAGTGTAGATTGTTGACATAAGCCGCAATATGAAACTCATTACGGTGGCTCTAGCACACAAGCATATAATTAGAGAAAATGGATGTTCCAACTCAGAGTTTAGATCTTAGGGGAAATCAAGGGACCATGAAGACCTAGAAATGAGTCAAAGAAAGAACCGGATAAAGAGAAATTTTGTTCAAGTGCCATTACCCATAACAATTCCTATTCAATATGGAAGCAAATATCAACATAAAGATAACTAATCACTAGTTGCAATAATTAAAAGTGTATTTTGGATTTCACCATATACGTGAGGAGCAAAAAATATCTTTTTTTAGAATGAAGTTAGAGGGCCATGCTCTAACTTGGTGGGAAATCCATACATAGACACTTAGCTAGAGGGTGATCCGCAATAACTACATGGAGGACTTCCAAACACTCATAGAGTATTAATTATTCCCTATTGGGTATGCTAATGACCAATTGATCTGATAACACTACTTCAGGAAGAGACAGGTTGAAGTGTATATGAGTATACCACTAAATTATGGAAGAGATAGGTTGAAGTGTATAGGAGTATACCACTAAATTAAAGAAGCTTTCCATCATGCTAGGTATCTCTCCCAAGAACCTAGATGTATTCCCCAAGTATATAGGGGATTTACGAAGCCACCTATAAAGGAAAATTATGTTGCTCAATCCAAGTACAATGGACAAGCATTGTGTACAAACACAATATCTAGAAAGCATAGAGAAAAATAAAATGTAGTCAAGTGGTTCAAAGTGAAAAGAGCACTAGGAAGCTTCTAGGGATGTGAAGTAGGAAAGTGTTCCCTCTACGGATAGAGGCAACCCCTCTAGCCCTATAGTGGGTCTAGTCACAACAAAGAAAAATCAACAATTGATTCCCTTAAATAGTCATCGTTGGAGGCCTACCTCAAACCAGTGGTTGATGAAATTCCGTTGCGCTGCTCCAGCTTCCATTTCCTTCTCCTTAATGAGAAATCAACCTAAAACACCACAAGAAAACAACATAGCCGGTAACCGAGAACAAAAATGATCTATTTACTCATAAAGTCAAGAAGTCATGAGCTATCAAGTAAATTGCATAGAAGACATAGGAAATCATCATTGACTGTATTAATAATGAATCAAGAGCAAAGATTGCAACCAAGTCTTAACGTTGCAAACCTTCTTGGAGGGTCCAACTAGTATGTTTCTTCAAGCATTCACTCTCAAGAATGGGTCTCAAAAACAACAATATCTCTCTCACACTCACAAGCTTTAATACAAAGTTAAGGGCACTCCACAACCTCTTACAAACTATTTAGCAATTCCACACTTGTCACTCTCACACCAAAGCTATCTACCAAACTCAAATGCACTAGCAACACTATACAACAAAAAGAACCAACCAGTTAAAAAAACTAGCAGATTACAGCAATTGTGAGTGATTTTATAGGAGAAGGAGTCTCCATGAAATGAGGGAGATGGAGCTTATCCTCAAGGAAGGTAGCACAAAAGGCGGAACCACCATCCTAGAGGCGGAAAGGCGACCCAAACTAACCCAACAACCAGCTCTAGAAACATCCAGAAGGCCGACTGTTTGAACTAATTCGCCAAATCTGGATCGTCGCAGGTCATGAACTGGGGACTAGCGATGACATCATAATGATACAATGCATGACAGAGAATTGTCATGGATTTTAAGGGTTTACTAGCAATGATGCAGGAAATTAGTCAAAAAGGGTCAATCTTCAGCATCAGAGAGCATTTGCTTAATCTTCTTACATGAGTGGGAAGATATGAACATGTTTATTTGATGGATGACACAACAAAGGGACTATGATGAAGATAGTGACAAATTACTATGTAACAGATGCCCCCTAAAGCATGAAGCTCGAGAGAGTGGGAGGGGTGAAATGATTTACGAAACCATGACCAAATTGGAACACCACTTCGAAGATCCTACAGGTGCAAGTATAATTGATATCTCTGATAGTGAAATACATGTAGTCTAGGTATGGGTGCAGCCATCCAAAAGACATATGAAACTTGGTTTGTGGTATGGACGCAGCCACCCAGTTGATAAGACCATATATAATGACAAAGGTATGGTCACAGCCATCCATGAAGACTCAGGTATGGTTGCAGCCATCCATCAAAGAGTCATATATGTAATCACGAACCAATCCACGCAGCCCGAACATACGTAAGCTTAGTTCGGCATCTTGAAACCCTAACCAATAGTAGTACAAATTCTAGCATGTGAATAGATGTGCCGAAGTCAAGCATGATAGAAAGTCACTTGATTACCGGTTAATGATGAAAACCATTAACAAGCACGAGAGAAATCACCAATAATGCCAATGGATCTCAAGGTACTGCCGTACAATCCATTAAGTGTGAAAAAAGGGCTGAAGTTAAACACTTGTGGAATCACCCAATCGAAGACCAATGATGAAAGTCTGTTGTCAGGCACAAAGAACTTGCCATTAAGGCATGCAAGCTCCAAGGTACCGAAAAGTATTTCTAGATTAACCTCCTGGATAATGAGTTGGTGTCAACAGGAGGCGATCCGTTGCAGGAGGGCTATAATGTTTCCCCTATCAATGACATGAGATAAGGAATAAGTGGTAGATGGTGAAACAGAGCATCAGAGGAGGAGGTAAGGGTGCGAACTGTAGAAGGATTATACTCCTGAACATATCGTCGACAGGACTCCGGAATGTGGCAGCATTTTGGTACTAAGGGATTGGAGGTCTGATGGAGACAACATGGATCAGATGGAATGAGGCAAAATGGAAACCCAAAACCTCGGAAGGCCAATGACAATGTGAGGATATCCCAACTCGAAGAGAAGCAAAAGTGTCGATGTTCAAGAGTGACTAGCTGCCGCAGGTAACCAATGATGACTTCCAAATTTCCCCCACCATTGCTAGCGAGTACCCCAATTAATTTTGAAAACAAGCTTGAAGGGGATAACATATGCTTCTAATATAAGTTCGCCCTTTGGATGAATCCAACCTAGTGATAGTTTAACAAGCCCTAGGGAGGAGAAACTCGAGTCGTGTCATGGCGACGAGTCCAATTTCATCAGGGTTTAATGAGTCCGACATAGGGAAAACTTAGAGTCTTTTTCATGTTTAGAGAGTTTGAAAAAGACATGGAAAAGAAAACCCCAGGGGGGTCCTTTTTCATAAATTTGTGTCCCTCGATCCCGAAAAAGTAGAAAAAAATACCCGAGAGAACCACTTGACCATTACGACCAAGGAGTACTTTTCATAATTAGTGGCCCCGATCCAAAAGAAGTAAAAAAAGTGATCGAAGACACGTCATTTTGTGACTAGTATCAAACCTAAAATGACAAAAGTTCAACAATCTTTTCATGTTTATACAGTCAGAAAAGAGCTCAAAGTGGACCACCTTTTATTCTGTTTAACGAGAAAAAAGGGAAAAGCTCAGCAATCTTTTCATCTTTTACGAGTCAGAAAAGAGCTTAAATGAGACTTGTCCTGGAGGAACGAGTGGTATAAAGGGTAGCAACTGGTTCTGACAATGGTGGAATGGCTCAAAACATGTAATGGTGAAGAGGCTTGCTAATAAAACCACTCATTGTTGCAGTCCCTCAGGAAAGGAAAAACAACCAAGTGAAAGCATATGATCGGCCAAAGAGATGGTGGTGATGGAATAAAACAACCAAGGCTCATCTAGCAGAATTTAGCAGATAAAAACGACAATCACGAGATGTAAATCAGGTATGGGTTCATTTTTACACAATCTTGAACAATGGAGAACTTTGCTTGGATTTGGTTTCATGTTTACACAAGCTTGAAATGAAAAACTTATGCTTGTTATGAGTTCACATACCCCCAACATAACGACGCAAATCGAGATGCATGCCCCCCAAGCTTCATTGCATTCAACGAGGTGGATGGAATGAAGGTTCACATTCGAGATCTTGGAAAGACTTAACTCAGATTTTATGAGATCTTAAGCAAAGACTCGATTTGGAAAGGGAGGTGTTTTATTTTTTAATGAAGTTGACACAGTGAAAGAACTATCCTCATAACCCTTGTTTCATTTTTTAACGAGGTTGACATAGGAACAAGAACTCTCCTCGGGACTCCTGGTTTCATTTTTTAACGAGGTTGACACAAGAAAATAACTATCCTAAGTGATCCTTGTTTCATTTTTTAACGAGGTCAACACAAGAAAATAACTATCCTCAGTGATCCTTGCTTCATGGGTCATATGAAAACATGACTCCCAAGAGATCTTCATGGGATGGAAGAACTATGCTCTAGGAGGAACACATGTCAGCAGACACCAATGACAAATCAGGTTCCAATGCCCCCAGTACATGATGTACGAGACCATCTGCATGATCATCATCAGATGCGGGGACGGAATGGGTAGACACATAATTGACCTGCGACTGAGAAGGTACTGCTTACGAGCAAGAACCAATAGGGGACGATGGCTACACAGGAGGCACCGGGGGACTAAATAATGATAATTGATCTATGGTCACCATTCTTCTATCGTGTGGAAAACAAAAAACACGGAAAAGTTAAGAAACAAGAGCCCCCATGGCATAAATATAGTCATGGCCAAGGAGAAGACTGAAATCTAAAGAACCTTGGAAAAACATCACGTCTATATAGACGGTTTTTCCTCCTAAAGTAGCAGGGAACTTTGGAAGGATCCATAAAGGGTGACTGGTTCCTCCGTCAAATGCCAACATATTCTGCGTGACCGGCACAAGCTGTGGGGAGCCTAAAGCTTGCCAAGTAGTGGAAGGCATAAGATTGACAAACGAACCTTCGTCCAAGAGAGTGCCCGGTACAGCCTTATCATAAGCAAGTATAGTAATCTAGAAAGGCACATAGGATGGCAGGCGGAATGTGGTCAAATGGCACTAGTCAAAGGAAATGATTGAATTACTTGGTGGGGGAATCGTATGGTTTCCCCCCTGCTGGACAGGAGCCGAATAAGGACTCTCTTGATCAGCAAGGATAGGAGGGTCATTCTCGGACTCAGGAGAATTTGATGAGATGATAAGAACATGAGCAATATAATCATGATGCTCTTCCAGAACAGAGTGATCAACAGGTGGTGAATCCAAGTCGACACTCTTTTCGACCAATGGTTGGTCAGGAATAGGCTAAGCACAACTAGGTTCGGGAAGAGAAGGGTGGACAAGAGAAGAATCTAAGTTAATCTCTTTGTCAACCAGGAGAGGGTCTGAAGAGAGCCTTTGATAACCAATGGGAAGTGGAGGCGAAGAAGTTGTAAGACTTTCCAAAACAACAGAAGCTTTATCCATGAGCGGAAAAAGGTGAAGGGGATGGTTGCCTTCACATAGCCTACAGGGGAATCAAATCTTCCCTTTCTTCTTACTGCTACCAGTTGATAGGGTAGCATCGTCATGAGCTTCAGAGGATGATGAGGGATGAGCCGGATTGTGATACCATACTTCTAAGACCCTCGGAATGCCAGGACAATCACGAATAAGGTGGTCACCCTTGCACAATTTACAAGGAAACTTAACCTTCCGCGGAGGAGAAGAAGGTGTTCAACTTGGGGAAATAGCTGCAGGGGTGGCATTGCGCTTATCAGACTTCTTCTTCTTCTTCATCTTCTTCTTCTTTTTCTTAGTCTCCTGGCTACTAGATGTGGAACTTTCACCAGGCGAAGTGGGAGATGAAGATGAAGAAATAGGGGAAGAAGGCATAGGCTCAAACTTAGAATCATCGTGTCGTGGTTCAGACGAAGGGGACGGTGGAACAGGGGTCATGACGCTTGGGACCACCGAGGTTGAAAACAACCAAATGGGTAGACCGATGGTTAACCTGGGCAAAGACAATGTTTCCATGTACGGAGCACCAGCATTTCAAAAAGCAGAAACGGACTAGGAGTTCCATCTGGGGGAAGACCTTGGCCGGTAGACTCAGGGAATGTTGCCATTGGGAACAAGCCTGAAACACACTCGTATCACAACCAAGAACTTAAATTATTACCAGGAATATTTCGTGGGCAGTAAATTTTTGGACCCAGGAACAAAACTTGACCTTTTCATGTTTCAAGAGTCGAGAAAAGGACGGAAAGGTGACTCTATCTCTTTCGAGGTTTAATGAGCCTAAAAGGACAAGTGCTTAGATAGACCTTTTCTTTTAAGGAGTCTGAAAGGGAATGAAAGTGGCTACTTTGGAGAACTAGGCAAAAGGTTTACCAAACAACCCATAAAATTGCATATACACCTTGGCGATCATATGAAAACCAAGGACTTTCCGTACGACAGTCAATCTTCTCGAATGCTGTGTTCGGTGCATTACTGTTTGCAAGGCAGTAGACATGACTTCCTATGGATGTAGGATGATAACCTAGTGGGGTCTCCCAACATATACTCGATGGTACTGGAAGCACAAGTCCGTGCTAGGCAGCTATTGAGTCACAGAAGGAGGAATCACCAACCTTAAGTGAAAGCAATAATGACTAGGTTTAATGACGCCGGAGCATGTCTCTAGCCTAGACCTCTAAATAATCTGCGTTATGTTCCAATGCATTATTATGTTCATTTAGTTCATTTTAGAGTTGATCTTGAATTATGTTTCAGTTTCCAGGCCTTACCATATGTATATCAAAACCCTAGGATGCAACTAGAATGAGTAAAGAATTTTTCATTTCGATGAACAACTACTTACAGGAGGGTCGAGAGATCATTCCCAAACCAAGACAAAACCAAGATCAACTAAGAGACACAATGCATAAACACATCAATCCTACAGTGCATCGATAATACTAATGATAGATTTTAAATTTGCTTTCCAATTTCTCAAACATGAAAACTTGAAATGCAAATATACTTTCACTTTCCTATACTAAATGGATGAAATCTTTTGATTTTGATTGTTTTGAATTTAAAGAGACAAATAAGCAAGTTTGCATTGATCGATCCAAACAGTTGTGATCTATGTTTAGTAGTGAAAATAAATCGAATAAATATCAAAAATTGGTTCAATAATTGTCACTAAAAATCAACGAACAAGAAACAAGCGATGAACAAGCCTCAAACAGATCAACAAGATGGTTGCAGATGAACCTTGGACAGACAAGAAACCAAGCCAAATTATTCAAAAATTTGAAAAACTAGGTCACAAAGCCAAACATGCAAGATTCACTCAATGAAACCAAAGAGAGAGTATCTTAACATGAAGCAATTAAAAACAAACTAATGGGTAAGAGAAAGACAACAGGAGATTAAAAATACCGGTGAATTTAGGAGGGAGAATTGAAAAAACAACTCTACAGGAATCGTCGCGGCCATAACACCAACAACTAGGGATGATCAGCCACTAGCCATAGTAATAGAGCAACGTTGTTGCAAGTGTACACGTATCTTCTGTGACGGGTCGATTTCAGGAATCGTCACGACTGTACGACAGGATTCAACAACACACATAACTTTAAAACAGAGATAGGGCAATGTTGGCACTATTTTTAAGCTTTTTCCAGTGACGAACTTAAAAATAATGAAAGATGAATGAAAACTCCCGAATAAAGACCAGTCTATCCTTACAGATAATAAAGGGATTTCCTAGGTTAACCCAGGTAACCCAAAAGACTAACAGTTTAACCCCAAAATTCAAGAGACACTAAATCAAAACCAAAACAAGAGCAAACAAGAGAAAAACATACGATGGATTCCCTAACGGAGTCGCCAACTTGTGAAGTAGGAAAGTGTTCCCTTTGTGGACAGAGGCAACCCCTCTAGCCCTAGAGTGGGTCTAGTCACAACAAAGAAAAAACAACAATTGATTCCCTTAAATTGTCATCGTTGGAGGCCTACCTCAAACCAGTGGTTGATGAAGTTCCATTGTGCTACTCCAGCTTCCGTTTCCTTCTCCTTAATGAGCAATCAACCTGAAACACCACAATAAAACAACATAACCGGTAGCCGAGAAGAACAATGATCTATTTACTCATAAATTCAAGAAGTCATGAGCTATCAAGTAAATTGCATACAAGACATAGGAAATCATCATTGATTGTACTAATAATGAATCAAGAGCAAATATTACAACCAAGTCTTGACGTCGCAAACCTTCTCGGAGGGTCCAGCCAATATGTTTCTTCAAGAATTCACTCTCAAGAATGAGTCTCCCAAACAAAAATATCTCTCTCTCACTCACAAGCTTTAATACAAAGTTAAGGGCACTCCACAACCTTTTACAAACTATTTAGCAATCCCACACTTGTCACACTCACACCAAAGCTATCTACCAAACTCAAATGCACTAGCAGAACTATACAACCAAAAGAACCAACCAGTTAAAAACACTAGTAGATTACAACAATGGTGAGTGATTTTATAGGAGAATGAGTCTCCATGAAATGAGGGAGAGGGAGCTTATCCTCAAGGAAGGTAGCACAAAAGGCGGAACCACCATCCCAGAGGTAGAAAGGAGATCCAAACTGACCCAACAACCATCTATAGAAACATCCAGAAGGCCGACTGTTTGAACTAATTCGCCAAATCTGGATCATCGCGGGTCATGAACTGGGGACTAGCGACGATGTCACAATGATACAGTGCATGACAGAGAACCGTCGTGGATTTTAAGGGTTTACTAGTGACGATGCAGGAACTTAGTCAAAAAGGGTCAATCTTCAGCATCAGAGAGCATTTGCTTAATTTTCTTACATGATTGGGAAGATATGAACATGTTTATTTGATGTATGACACAGCAAAGGGACTGAGATGAAGACAATGAAAAATTACTCTGTAACAAGGGAAGAGAATAAGAAGTGGGAATGGGGAAAGGATAAGAATATATTAATTACCACACATCAATGCAAGGATCCAAGCAATCATTGCAACCATGTTATGTAACGAACTCACAAAATAGAAGAAAAGATAGATCAACGACTTCAAAATTAGCCTCTTCGAGGGGGAAACCTCCTTTACATTACACAAATGAATAATTATTGGATGATACAAATGAAAAAACCTCCTTTCTATATATAGGAGTCTAAGGGGTTACAATATAATCAAAGCCGACATAACAATAATAATATAAGAGCACAACAATAAAAATAGTGGGCTTCTATGGGGCACAATAATAACAATATGGGGACAATAGGGGCACAATAATAACAATAAGGGCTACAATGACAATAGTAATGGGGGAATCACTAGTATTATATGGACCTAACATGCCCCTCTCCTTCAAAAAAGTGTTGTCCTCAACGCTTGAGTAGTTTTGGATGCTTTTGTATAAAATTCTCATCCTCCCATGTGGAATCTTCAGCAGGTAAGTTCTTCCACTTAATGAGATACTCCGAAATTAATTAATTTCGTAGTTGTTAGGTTCTTGTTTCGATGACTGCTTGAGGCTCAAATATAATTTTTCCTTCTTCATCAAATTTTGGAAATATTGTTTGAACTAGGAGCTTATCAACAAAAACCTTGTTTAAGCATGAAACATGGAAAACTAGGTGTACTTAGGAAGATGCATGCAACTCCAATTTGTATTCCATAACACTAATATTTTGGGATACCTCTTAAGGACCATAGTACTTGGGTGATAATTTATTATCCTTCTTAGCTTTCTTGAGGGACATTTGTTTGTATGGTTGTAACCATAAAAATACCTAGTCGTCTACATCAAAACTTCTTTCACTACTATATTGATTTGTCTATTGTTTCCTTTGATTCTGCTCCACAATGAGGTTATCCTTTAAGAGTTGGAGAAATTGTTTTTGATTCTCGATGTGATCTTCCAATGCTTGAACCTTATAATTTCTCTTAAATATGATGTGATGGATGGTGTATGATATCCATAAAGTGCCATAAATGGGGTCATTTTTGCTGCCGTATGGAAGGAAGTGTTATACCACCATTCATCCAGAGGCAACCATTTGACCCATTATGTCTGTTTATCAGATACAAAGCAACAAAGATATCCTTCCAAACATTTGTTTACTATCTCAGTTTGCCCATCGGATTGAGGATGATAATATGAGCTATGAGCTAACTGAGTACCAAGACAAGAAAATAATTCTGTCAAAAAATTTCCAATGAAAATGGGATTTCTTTGGGTTTCTTTGTAGATTTTGAATTGTTTCCATAAATGTAGTAGAAACTGTACTGGCTTTAAATGGATGTGATAATGCACAAAAGTGTGCATACTTGGTAATTATTCAACTACCACCATGATGACACTTTTTCCTTCGGACTTGGGTAAGCCTGTGATAAAATCCATTGAAACCTCCTCCCAACGTTGGCCTAGAATGGATAAAGGTTGTAATAGACCTGGGGTCTTCATTGTTTCAACTTTATTTTGTTGGAAAACCAAACATTCCACCACAAACTTTTGAATATCCGATTTAAGGCCATCCCAAAAAAATTCCTTCTTAACCCTGTGTTAAGTTTTTAAAAATCCTGAGTGCCCTCCTAAGGTAGAGGTGTGAAATTCCATAAGAATCTTTTGTTTTATTTGGGAATTCTTACATAGGTATAAGCGATCTTTGTACCACAACGAATCATTTTTATAGCTAAATGTATCATATTTACTAGGATCTTGTTGTAACTTTTGAATGAGTGCCACACTTCTTCGTCATTCTTCCATTCATCCCTTGCTTTGTTTATCCAATATGGTTGGATAATATAAATGGCGTAAAGCAATGCTTCCACATACTCATCCTTTCTTGAGAGTGCATTTGCCACAACATTTTTCTTCCTTTTTTTTGTAGATGATTTCAAAGTCATAACCCAACATCTTTGTGATCCATTTTCGCTGCTCTTCTGAAGATAATATTTGCTATAAAATGTATTTAAGACTATCATGTTGCATTTCTTCCTCTTCTTCATGAGTCATGCTAGAGATTTCAGGTTTCTTACTAGGTGTTTCCATTTTATTTCTTCGGGGCATAAATTAATGATAATAATGGTTCACTATTCCCTTTGAATTCCTTCAAACTAATTTTTCAAACCAATCTTATGCAAAATTTTAAAAAAACTACACACCTTTTTTCACTTTGTGGGAGCTCGATATTGAATCTGTTGTATCTCTATAATTTCAGATCTCCAAGGTATGGAATTGTGTTACACTATAGCCCTCTACTTCCTCTTTGCAACCCCGCAAGTCTGATCAAGATTGGATTCTCCAAGAAATAGCTATGCCAAATATCCCATGATGACTTGATTATAGACTGTTTCAGTAGAGGGAACTTGTATGAAGTGCCATGTCTCACTGTTTCGACTTTAGGACCTGAAACTGATACACAGAAAACTACAGGCCTTCCTATTTCTGTAGCTTCTTACTAAATTTCAATCTTATGCTTAGAGAGAAGGTTATGACGATTTTTCCCATGTCACCTGTTTATGATATAGTTTGGGAGCCTGCAAAAACTCTAACTTCCTTGGATCCTATCTCCAAAAATATAGAGAGAAAAGATATGAAATTTAGACCCGAGGTTCATCGATATTTCCTCTTAAATGGGTTTTAATTTACGATTCTGAAACATCATAGAAAAATGTTATAGTGAAAATTCCATGATGATTTGTTTGGAGCAACAAAACCCTAGAATCCAAAGCTCTGATACCAAATGGTATGTAACTAGTGCAAAATATAGAAGAAAAGATAGATCAATGACTTCAAAATTAGCCTCTTCGAGGGGGAAACCTCCTTTAAATTACACAAATGAATAATTCTTGGATGATACAAATGACAAAACCTCCTTTTTATATATAGGAGTCTAAGGGGTCATAATATAATCAAAGCCGACATAACAATAATAATATAAGGGCACAATAATAAAAATAAGGGCTACAATGACAATAGTAATGGGGGAATCACTAGTATTATAGGGACCTAACAAACCATCTCAACATTGATTATCACTCTAAGGAGAAGTGTTGGAAACTGCATCTTTAACCAAACCAAAGGAACCAGAATAAGGATGAGAAAAAAAGAATCTTATCACCACATATTTGAATAATAAAAAGGAAATAAGATTTGATGTGGAAGTGAAGATTGTCTACACAATAGTGCAAAAGGAGTTGAATATGAGAATCCTTCATCACCAAGAAGTGAAGGAGATGACCAATCTCTTTCGTATTAGATATAAGTCAAGAAGACCAAGATAGATGACCTGTTAGACTCAGGATCACAAGCTAATCTCATGGTAACATATCTAGTAAAAAAACTTGGATTGGAGGTTGATGATCATCCTATTCCATATCCATTGGGATGGGATTGGGTAAATAAGGATGTAGAAAACAACTTAACAAAATAGTGTAAGACAAAATTTGCTATCACTATTGATTATATTGATGAAACAAAATTGGATGTAGTACCACTTGATGAATTTGGATTCATGTTTGGGTGTCCCTACATGTATATGTAATATGGAATCTTCATGAAGAGATCCAAATAGTACCTCCTAATTAAGGATGGGAATCATTCATCATCAAAATTCACAAAGGAAAGTCCAATATTTCACTCGTAAGTGACAACCAAGCCAAGAAGTTTGTCAGTTCTATCAAGAAATATGTTTTATTTTCTTAAGATAAATTAAGTTTCATGAGGATTCAATTTGGGAAAAGACATATCGAGAGGGGTGTAATAAAGAACAAATTAGAAATTGGAACGATTGCTATAGGGATATAGGGGAGTGTTCTAGGTGCTTAAAGGGCTACCACCCAAGAGGGAGGTGCATTAGGAAATCCAATTATTGTCGGGAAATCAATTTCAAAATATTTGGTTGTACACATGGTATTTTTTGGAAGCAATCAAAGTGAAGAGAAATTTACAACAACTATTGGAGCAAGGTGTGATTCGACCAAATACCTCACCTTGTGCATCACCCATCATAATTGTGTCAAAGAAGGATAACAATTGGTGAATGTGCATCAATTAAAAAGTGTTAAATAATATTATTCTCAATAAATTCTACCCCATGCCATGATTGATGATTTGTTAGAGCAGTTGCAAGAAGTAAAATACTTCACCAATATGGATTTAAAATCAGAGTATCACTAAGTTTGAGTCCAAGAAGAAGACACTTGGAAGACTGCCTTTCAAGACCGAGCTTATCCATAACAGCCTTGGGCATTGGATTATGGCTGGATCTAGTGTCCAAAAGGAAATTATGAAGGATTTTATCATGAATAGTCAGAGAGACATAGACTGATGGGGAGTTGTCTCCACAATTTTCAATCATTGGGCTGAGAATAACCGCTGGTTGGTCATCTTACAGATTTACATAGTCAGTGGAAGCTTGGATGGCATTAGGCTCAAGAACCTTGAGGATAGATTTCTTGAAGGACTCATTATTCACTGGTTCATTTAGAGGCATAAGTATTCTTGGCTTCTGAAAATATGATTGAAAACTGAAAGAAGAAGAGGACTTGTCAAGGCCTCTTACCTCTATGGCTGGAGCTTTGAGGATGATAGGATCAATTGCTGGTTGCTTATGCTTATTAGCTTGCTATTATGTAGGGATAGTAGCTTTATGAACAAGAGTCTCCTTAACATTATTCATCTTCGACCTCAGATTATATCTCTGATGATCTTCAGTTTGTAGAACATCTTCACCATCCCATTCTTGGTTGATCTGGTCATTGAATAATGACTTCTCATAGGAAACTTTGGTTAAAAAAGTGGCGTTGCCTTTGTCTTCCATACAATAGATCTCATCATCTTCCTCAAACTTCTCTTCTTCCATGACTGCATTTTGAAAAGGGGTCTTCACCCTTTGGTCTTCATTGCCATCTTTGTTTCTTTGAAAAATCTACAAATGCTCATTTGCTCTTCTATATGGATTTGGATTTGGAGGAGAAAAGGTGTTATGAACTCTTCCTTTCCAAGAGTGTTGCTCAACCTTTTATTTGGAGATCTCGGAGGCTAATGATTCTATCATCTTGGTCATTTTATCGATCTTGGGATCTGAAGATGATGAAGGCTCGCCTCTCTATCTACTTCTATTAATATTCCCTTTGAGCTTTTCTGCAGCCATGATGTTCGATTCTACATCCAAGGTTACATCCTGCATATCAGCCAAAGAAGCACATTGCCTCTCCCTCAACAATAAACAAAAGTCAGAATCAAAGGCACTGGCATAGGTGAGTCTAGCAGAGGTAGTGGTGGGTTTTACTTCAGCTAGTATCTTGCTATACATGCGGTTAAACCTCTTATTAAAATCAGACAACAACTCACCAATTTCCCTTTTTAAGTTCCCAAACTTAGTGTGGTAGTAAAGGAGATCTTTCTTATCCCCCCAATGCTTTAGAAATGAATCATCTAAAGCCTCAATATCTGCTATAGATCTTGGGGTCAGTTCTTTGAACCATTTTCTAGCCTCTCCATCTAGGCTTTGGACAAAGTCTCTCATCCAGACATCATATTCACTAATGTCCAGGTTATCAACATATCTATAGAATGACTCAAGATGTTCTTAAGCTAAAACACCTTCAGTCCTAGTGAACTTAGGTATATACTTCGGATATTCTCTAGTAGGCATAGCATTCAAAGGAGTGGGTAGTACTAGAGGTCCATACCCAACAGCTATGATTCTTTCCATTTTGGTGGGTGCCTGGGGACCTGCCATAGCTGTGGTGGCTAAAAGAGTACTGGAAGTCTGAATGATAGAGGGATGAGGAGTGATTGATAGGACTAAAGGAGTATGATGGATAGGAGGTGAGGTTTCTTTTAGGCTTACAAGAAAAGGAGAACCTAAAGAATAAGGAGCTTTATGAATCTCTGAGAGTTTTTCTTCACTGCTAGTATTAGATGTTATACTCTCAACATGTATTTGTTCTAATACAGGATTTTCTTGCAAAGATATGGAATATTGTTTAGATTTACCTGAACTTGATGCTCCTTTCTACAATGCATTTCTCCCTTTGATGATTTTTTCAAGGTCAGGTACTGGGTCAGCTTGTGACTTCTGAGGATTTCTCCAAGTATGCTTCACAAAATAAGCCAAAACTATGAAGTGGAGTTGCCAAAAGGTTCGTCCTTCAGTAGAGTCACCAGATAGATGATTACAACCAACAAAGTGCCTAGACTTTGTCTATCATCAAAGTTGGATCTCTGTCATTTCCCAGGGAAGTTAAGCTTCAATCTCCTCTCCCCGACAACGACGCCAATTATGTTATCACTCCAAGAAACTCTCCTAGGTTGCAGCTCAGAGATGCCTGGTAACATATAATCTTCAATATTGTTCTCTGAACTATTGGAATAAATGATGGTCTGGATTGAGCCAGATAATCATTTTAACTATGCTTTTAGTCAAGACATGCATGAACATCCTTAGCTTACAAGTCTTTAGATCACTAATGCTCAATAGTTTGTAGATTCAATGAATGGATGGCGAATACTGACCATACCGGAAAATGTATACATAAACGTAAATGAATGGCTAACTACAGGTAATAAAAGAGAATACTGACTATACCGGTAGATGCATATATGACCACATATGAATGGCTAGCTACAAGCTATAAAAGAAACTTGCAAATCTAATTTATCAACACAGAGATAAGATGACAGTTATTTGGCATTAGATACAGAAGAAACATGAACAACCTGTTCAAGTGCAAGCTTAGAACAGAAGAGAAAATGGACATTGAACATATAACAACAAAAGAAGCTTGTATTACTAACGAATGAAGATGAGAAGCTTGAGTAGCAAAGTCTCCATAGTCTCTAGAAGTTGAACCCTTATTACATCTAGTTTCCAGCCTTTTATAGGCCTTTTACAATGCTCCTTGAGCCTTCTGAGGCTCGAGAGGTCTCAATCTATCCCTTCTGTCTCTTCAACAACTTTGATGCCCTCTATGCAAGCATGGGCTTGGAGGTTTCTTCTTCTGACATAAGAGTAACGACTTTTTGGTGGTTTGCTGTGCTGTCTGGGAGCTCTCTTGTGCCAAAGATGTCCGACAATTGATTTTGTTGTTTTGGATGAGCTGCGTTGTCTACGCTCCATGATGTTTCTGTTTCGAGCTATAGCGTGTTGTGTCTCCACAATCGCTTTGGGTTGATTTGGCCTCTGCTCTATGGTGGAATGGCTCTTCGAGCCTATGAAATCCCTTTAAAATGCGGACAGTGACTGCTTTTTGTTATGAATAGAAAACACAGAAATACTGTAAAAATCCCGCCTTCTCTATTTCTTTTGGACTCCAAAGGTCCTCAAAAATGGTTTATTCACCTATCGGGTCTGCCCTTAGGGTTATCGCAAGTCACATTCGGCCCGTTTCCTACATATTTCCTTTGTATTATGAAATACATAAAACATGGCCGACGCACTGAGCACGAAGTTACATTGTATCTATGAGGTCCAAATGAGCAAAGTAAGTTAAAATATTCCTAAAATCGTAAAGGAAGAAGCTAGCAAAGATTCGAAGTATACTTTCATTTGGAAATAGACAAAAGAAGCTCTACTGAAAAAGGAAAAATCAGAATTTGAAATAAATTTCGATAATCTCCTTACTTTTAAGAATAGAATTTACATTCTTAACAAAAGTTTGGTTAAACTATTAATATTGGATAAGTTTCATAGAAAGCCTTGTGCTGGCCACCCTGGTTACCATAAAATGTTTTCAACCATCAAAAAGGGGTACTTTTGGCCTAGATTGAGGAAGGATATTACAAAATATTTGTCCAAATGTTTGGAGTGTCAACTGGTAAAGGCAGAATACCAACATCCCGCCGGGTTGTTACAACCATTACCCATTCCGGAATGGAAATGGGAGACTATATCTTTAGATTTCATCACTGGCCTACCCCGCACAAGAAAGCAACATGACACAATTATGGTGGTCGTAGACAAATTAAGTAAAAATACTCACATCATACCTGTGAAATCCATGTACAAAACTGTGGAAATCACAGACATATTTATGAAGGAGATTTTTCGCTTGCATGGGATACCCAAAGTGGTGATTTTGAATAGGGACGTGAAATTTACTTCCACCTTCTGGAAAACCCTCTTTACGGGATTAGGTACTTAGATCCAATTTCCTACATCACAAGTTCCGTCGTCTCCTTCATTTGAATCACGATAAGATAATTCTAGGATGGACCCTTCGCCTTCTTCCCCTGTTTCTTCACCCTCTCGTTCTAGTTCACCTGATGAAGGTTCTAAATCCAGTAACCAGGAGGCTAAGAAGAAGAAGAGGAAGATGAAGAAGAAGAAGTTAGATAAGCGAGAGGCCACCCATGCAACTATTGTTCTGAGTACACCTCCGGTAGAAAAACCTTTTGATCCTCCACGGAAGGTCAAATTTCCTTGTAAGCTATGCAAGGGTGACCATTTCCTTCAATATTGTCCTAGTATTCCTAGGATCTTAGAAGTATGGTCTCGAGATATGATTTGACCATCCTTATCAGCCTCTGAAGATCATGTCGATGTTACACCTTTAGCTAGCAGTGGTAAGAAGAAAGGGAAGATTAGATTCCCCTATAGGTTATGTGAAGGTGAACATCTTCTTCACCTTTGTCTGCTCATGGATAAAGCTTCCACCATTTTGGAAAATCTTACAGTTCCTCAACCCCAACTTCCTATTGGTTATCAGAGACTTTCTTCTAATCCTCCCAGACTGGTAAAGAGATTTATTTGGATTCATCTCTTTCCCATCCTACTCTTCCTGAACTTGGATGTGTCATGCCTGTTCTGGACCAACCATTGGTCAAAGAGAGTGTCGGCTTGGTTTCATCACTAGTTGTTCATTCTATTCTGGAAGAGCATAATGATCATACTGCTCATAGTCTTCTCGTCTCATCAGATTCTCCTGAATCAAATAGCGACCCTCCTATCCCGGCTAATCAAGAAAGTCCTTCTTTGATTCCTGTAGACCATGGGGGCAATCATATGATTCCTCCACCAAGTAGTTTTGTCGTTTCCTTCAATTGGAGTCACTTGATTGATTTCCGCCTCCCGTCTCATATGCCTTTCCAGATCAGAATACACTGCTATACTATGGCAGTACCTAGCACTCTACTCGATGAAGGCGCGTCTGTTAGCATCATGTCTTATACTACTTGGCAAGCTCTGGGTGCCCCACAGCTTGTGCCTGTCACGCAGAATCTGTTGGCTTTCAACGGAGGAACTAGTCAACCCTTAGGGATCCTTCCAAAGTTCCCTATTACTTTGGGAGGTAAAATTGTCTATATAGACATGATGGTCATCCAAGGTGTGTTGGATTTCAATCTTCTCCTTGGCCACGACTATATTTATGCAATGGGAGCTCTTGTTTCTTCGCTTTTCCGTGTGGTTTGTTTTCCACATGATGGAAGAATTGTGACTATAGATCAATTGTCGTTATTTGGTCACCAGATACCTCCTTTGCAACCATCATCCCCTGTCGACTCTTGTTTACCAGTGGTAACTTCCCCACCATAGGTCAATTATGTGGCTACCCATTATGTCTCCCCATCTGTTGGCGATCATGCAAATGGTCTCCTACATCATGTATTGGGGTCATTGGAACCCGATCTATCATTAGTACATCATGACATGTATTCCTCCTAGAGCATGGTTCTTCCATCTAGTGAAGACCTCTTAGGAGTCATGTTCTTGTATGGTCCATGAATAGTTTCACTGAGGATAGTTCTTTTCTTGTGTTGACCTCATTAAAAAATGAAACAAGGAGTCCCGAGGATAATTCTTTTCTTGTGTCAACCTCATTAAAAAATGAAACAAGGAGTCCCAAGGATAGTTCTTTTCTTGTGTCGACCTTGTTAAAAAATGAAACAAGGAGTCCCGAGGATAGTTCTTTTCTTGTGTCGACCTCATTAAAAAATGAACCAAGGTGTTATGAGGATAGTTCTTGCTTTTGTTTCGACCTCATTAAAAAATGAAACGAGCACCATGAGGAGAGTTCTCGATCTTGTGTCAACCTCATTTAAAAAATGAAACAAATGTCTTGAGGAGAATTCCTAGTCTTGTGTCGACCTCGTTAAAAAATGAAACAAATGCCTTGAGGATAGTTCTTTCACTGTGTCAACCTAGTTAAAAAATGAAACAACTCCCTTTTCCCAATCGAGTCTTTGATTAAGATCTTGTACAATCCTAGTCGAGTCTTTCCTGGATCTTGAAAGTGAACCTTCATTACATCCACCTAGTTGAATGCAATGAAGCTTGGGGGGCATGTACCTCGATTGGATCATTATGTTGGGGGCATGCGAACTTTATTCACGCATAGTTCTCCATGGTTCAAGCTTGTGTAAAAATGAACCCCTGCGTTGATGTACCCTTTTTTTTGGTTTGGTGTGTAAAGTGATTTCTTGCTTATTGTGTCTTTTGTCTTTTATGCAGATGTTGAATATATTGAATTAAATATACTGGTGCATTAGTGAATTGTGTATTAGATGGAAATTTTCACAATTTAAAAATCATAAACAAACATCCAGACATAATAAGAAGATCCAATAAAACATGGATAGATGTATATCGTGTGTTGTGCACCACGGCGCTCAATATATATATATATATATATATATATATATATATATATATATCTATATCTATATATAGATATATATATATATATATATAGATATAGATATATATATAGATATATATATATATATCTATATATATATATCTATATATATATATATATATATATCTATATATCTATATATCTATATATATATATATATATATATATATGTATGTATATATATGTCCAAAAAATATGTGTGTTCAGTTACATCGTGAGACACATGTCTCTCAAAACTCTGTAGAAAAGAAGCCTAGAAGTCTACTATGCATTATGCTCTCTATAGCAGACTACTGCTCGGACCACACGTCGAAGCAGCCGATGTATCCTGTTCGACACACCCGTGGTGTGTCATTGGTACTGCTTGGGAATCTCCTTGAACCCTCTGTAGTCTAGGATCTCCTCAGTCAAGCCCTCTAGGTTACGGGCTATCTCCTCCTCAGCATCTACACCTGGAGGTGGTAAGTCAATCTCTCTGGCAGAGCTCTAGGCAGTGGGAGCGAGACCTACTCGTCTCTCAGGTCCAACATCTACAAAGAATTGAACAAAATAATTAGGGAATGTATATTTAAAATCCAAAAACAACAAAAAATTACAAAAAGTTTGTCGATCAAACTGAGTATTTTACCTCTCTCGTCCCATTCTTCACCCGATGGAAGCAGCATGTCTAGATCTCCCCTGAAGTCCATCCCAATGTATGGCCAATCCTCGACTACAACTTGTTGGCGGTTCATCCACTCAACAAATTCCAGACCCCATGATGTAGGTTGGCCACTGCCTCCTTGTGGCATCACAAGTTCCCATTGATTTATTCATGTCCGTTGTGGCCCTAGCCATCCCACCATCACGTCCTGTCGCTGGAGAATTGGTACTCACTCCAGCATGAGCGGTATCAAGATTGAGTCGTAGCCAAACTATTTTGCCTCACCTCGATGGAATTTGGTCAGTTGTCTCTTTATATTAAGAGACACGGCCTCTGCCCAGTTAAACATAGTGGGATTCAAGCAGTCTTGGGCTAACCGTAATTGAGTTTTGGTTGCCTCGTGCTGGGCTTGGGAGCCAGCTGCTCTAGTTATGTTAAATAGCAACACCCATAGTGCTAAATCATTAACAGTGACAATTTGGAGCTTGCCACTTGTTGATGATTTCCGTGCTCCTGGGGGGCACAGTCGTGCGATGAGTGTATCCATCGAGTCTCCAGTAACCCGAGTTCCCACCATGTGGGGCATCTCTCCTCTTCTTGACAATCTAGTCAAAAAATAGATGTCTGTGGCATCAAATTCAATTTCTTGCCCACGGATTATGAACTTGCCTTCGTTTGGATTCCATGCTCGGATTAGGTACTCCAGGAGATCCAATTGTGCTCTTAACAGTGGTGTCAGGAAGAACTTCAGTAACCCACAGTTCTGCAAAATGTTCAAACAATGTGGATCTTCCATTCCCATTTCATCATCATGGTCATGGGTACGTTCTTGCCATACAAATGCCATCGTTTATCCATGCATGCATAAACATCCCTTTTTTAGAAGCCATCCAACCATTTTCACCATTTAAAACTGATTATAAATGAAGTTTTTTGGGTTTTGGTGCTCGTTGCAGCTATACTTAAAACAGTTGTGACGGGCTAATTTGCACAGTTCACAAACTTCTGGGTTGTCGTAGGTATACATCACTTTCCTGTGACAATCCTGTTTTTTCCCTGTGTACATTCCTCGGTCATCACAAACTCTAGGGGGAAACTTGCGACGACCGAGGCAGAATTTTTTATCAAAAAATTCCTACAAACCCCCGTCTAAAACATGAAAATGCATCTAATTTCAGTGAAAAAACAAAGGAAGGGATAGGGTATTTACTTGGAGGAAGGGCGAAAGGAAATGAACCACTGAGTTTCCTGGAATTGATTGCCTAGTTTCACAAGGTACGCAATGTTTTAAGTTTTTACCACAGTCAAAAAACACAAGTGAATTGGTTTTTACCATAATGTCTCTTTTATAGCCTTTTTTTCAAAAAATTTAGGGTTTTTCTTAAGGTTTGAAATTAGGGTTTTGGCCTATATGTGTGTTTTTGTGAGGTAGATCTTATGCTTGTGTCTTATTATGCAGAGACAGGTGTTTCAAGCATTGGCGATGATCGATGTATGAATTATATACTTAGTCAATACTGAAAAAATATTTTCTGAGTCAGATTTAAGCTCTTTTTTGACTCTTGAAATGTGAAAAGATTGACGAGCCCTTGTCATTTCGAGCTTATTAATGGTTACGAAATGTCGTGTCCTTAGTAAGTTTTTTACTTTTTTGAGCTAGAGGCACTATTTACGAAAAGTACTCCTTTATTGAAATGGTCAAGCGGTTCTCTCGAGTATCGTTTTCTACCTTTTCGGGCTTGAGAGACACAAACATATGAAAAGGGCCCCTTTGGCGTTTTCTTTTTCAGGTCTTTTTCAAACTCTCTAAACATGAAAAAGACTCCGAGTTTTACCTATGTCGGACTCGTTAGACCCTGACGACATTGGACTCATCACCATGATGAGACCTGAGCTTCTCTTCCCTAGGGCTCGTTAAAATTTCACTAGGTTGGATATGTCCGAAAGACAAACTTATATTGCAAGCATATGCTATCCCCTTCAAGCTTGTGTTTCAAAAATAATTGGGGTACTCACCAACAATGGTGGGGGGCAAATTTGGATATTCTCTATTGATTACCTACGGTAGCTTGTCGCTCTTGAACATCGACACTCTTTCTGCTTGGGTTGGGATATCCTCACTTTACCGTTGGCCTTCTAGCTTTTGGGTTATTCATTTTTCCTCTTTCCATTCGATCCCTATTGTCTCCGCATGACCTACAATCCCTTGGTACAAAAACGCAACCATATTCCAGAGTCGTATCGCCGATATGTTCAAGAGATTAATCCTTCTGCAGTTTGTGCCCTTACATCCTCCTTTGATTCTCTGTTTCATCCATCTACATCTTGTTCCTTTGTCTCGCGTCGTTGATGTGGGAAACATTATGGCTCTCCTATGACAGATCATTTCTTTTCAACATCGACTCATTATCCAAGAAGTTGATCTAGGGACTCTTTTTCGATACCTTGGAGCTTGCATGCCTTAATGGAAAGTTCTTCGCATTCGACAACAGACTTGCATCATTGGTCTTCGATTGGGTGATTCCACAAGTGTTCGACTCCAGATCATTCTTCACACTTTGTGGATTGTACTAGCTGTACCTTGAGAAGCATTGACATTACTAGTCGCCTCTCTCACGCTTGTTTATGGTTCACATCGGGCCGGTAATTAAGTGATTTTCTAGTATGCTCAACTTCAACACATTTACTCGCATATTAGAAATTGTACGATGGATAAGTCAGGATTCAAGACCCTGGGCTCAGATTACACAAGTCCAGGTTGTGTGGATTATTTATACATGACTCTTTTGATTGGATGGCTGCAACCATACCTGAGTCTTTTTGGATGGCTGCGACCATACCTGTGTTTACATATGGTCTTTTTGACTAGATGGCTGCATCCATACCACAAACTAATTCTATTTGTCTTTTGGATGGCTGCGCCCATACCTCGACTACATGTATTTCTTTCATTATCAGAGATATCAGTTGTACTTGCATTTGTAGGTTCTTCGTGATGGTGTTCTGGTTCAATTATGGTTTCGTAAAGCATTTCACCCCTCCTACTCTCTTGGCCCTCATGCTATAGGGGGCTTCTGTTACACAGTATTTTGTCACCGACCCCACATCCCATGATATTGGATAAAGTTGGTCTTTGGATGGCATCTACTCCGTGTCATACATCAAAATAAGTGTCCACATCTTCCATATCACTCAAGAAGATTAAACATGCTCATTAATTCTAAATTTGACCCTTTTTACTTATGTTTCAAGATCATCGCAGGACATTAGTATCCTTCCTGCGACGATGGCTCCAAGTGAACGTGAACCTCGCAACACTGTTGCAAGAGTACATCTGTTCTCAGTGACGGTCAAATTTTAAGGATTGTTGCAGGTCATCAGTATCCTGCTTGCGGAGATAACCCATAATGCACTAACACCTTGTGACGTCGTCTCTGAGTCTCAGTGTTTGACCTGCGATGACCCATATATGGCGAATTAGTTCAAACATAATGCTTCTGGGTGGTTCTGGAGCTAGTTGTTGGGTCAAAGAAGTTCACTTCTCCCCATTTGAGATGGTGGTTCTGCCTTTTGAGTAACCTCCCTTGAAGATAAGCTTCCTCTCCCTTCATTTATGGAGGCTCCTCCTCTTATAAAAGCATCCTCCATGACTATGATCAGCTAGTTCCTAGTTGGGAGTTCTTAGAGTGCTAGTTGAGTTTTTGGTGTGCTAGTTCATAACTTACAGTTTGGATTTCCTTTCATGTTGTGGATTGAGAGTGTAAAATGGTTTTGTAAGAAGGAAGCCTTGTTGTGATTGCCTTAGTTTCATACTTGGGCTTTTGGGTGAGAGAGAGAGAGTCATCAGTCTTTCTGGGAGACCTTTAAGAGTGAATGCTTATGGAGACATACTGATGAGACCCTTCAATGAAGCTTGCGACGTCAAGGCATGGTTGTAAGCTTTACTTTTTTTCATATTAATACAATCAATGGTTATTTCCTATATCATGTATGAAATGTATGTTGATAGCTTATGGTTCCTTGACTCTATAAGTAGATAGTTCGTTGTTGTGCTCTATTGTGTGTTTTGTCATTTTCTTATGTTGTTTCAGGTGCATCATTAATTAAGAAGAAGAAAGCGATAACTGAAGCAACGTGATGAAGACTTCATCGAACACCAGTTTAAGGTAGGCCTCTTCAACGAGAACTATTTAAGGAATCATCTATTTTTTTTGTCTTTTTGTGACTAGATCCACTCTAGGGCTAGAGGGGTTGCCTCTATCCGCAGAGGGAACTTTCCTGCATCACAGTGCCCATAGATTGGAATAATCGAGTTAATAAGTTAGCACAGGGTCCTAACATGCTAGCAGAAATGGAGGAGACTATTAGGAAGATTCAACAAAATTTGAGGGTAGCCCAAGATAGACAGAAAGTGTATGCAGATGAAAAGAGGACTTACAGGGAATTTCAACTGGGAGATCACGTTTATCTAAGAGTGAAGCCCCGAAAAGCTCCTTACAATGGTAGGGTTGTGCTAAATTAGCACCCCGATACAGTGGACCCTTTCAAGTCTTGGAATGAGTTGGACCGGTGGCCCATAAGCATGCGCTACCAAGCCATATTCCGGTCCACAATGTATTTCACGTATCTTTACTAAAAAAAATATGCGTATAACCCTCAACACATTATTGACTGGGAAAATATCCATATTAATTCCTTATTGAGAATTTTTTTCCTAAAATTTGTGTTTAGTTTTGAAAAGGTCCTGCTGATTAATTAAACGTGTAGGGTAACATAAGAAGTACTTTTCCATTCAAGAAGAGTTGGTTGTTGCACCCAGTTATAAATCTTAAAAGAAACATAATTAGTTTCCTATAGGTTGGGATTGGTTAAAACATAGACACAGGGGTTTGCTTGTCCATCCATCCAAGATTGTGTTGATACGATTTATGAATGGGAATAAACTGAGTATAACATTTAAATATTAAGTATTGCTATGAAATCGAAAATATAGAACACAATTCTTCTTTAATTAAAGGTATTGTGGCTACCATTGCATAGGGTTATGCCACAGGAAATTAACTATTAGAGAAACAAACTATCATAGAAAACAGAGTGAACAAAGTTTGAGACGTTGTGGTAAACCCTCAGACCTGGGTTGACAAAAACCCTCAACCACTGCAGTTGAAATAATTTATGACTGTAAACATTTAGAGAAAGGGTTAACAGAAAATTGTTCAGCCACAGAACATATAATACCCATGAAATACTATGCATATAACACTATAAAGAATAGTAAGAATTATAGTTTATGCCATACAATATAAACAGAGAAACTAGACAGGAAATCATTGCAGGGAGCAGTACAAATAGGCTCTCAACGAGGGTTGAAACCAAAAGAACCCAACCTATAATCTACAACTTGACAGGAAACATTTTTTTCTTTTTTCCAAGTAAATAATAAGAGAAAATCAATCTCGCTTTTCAACAATGCATATCTTGCAGGATTTCATATCTTAAACAGAATTAATAAACACATCATTCAAAGTATTTATGAAAAGGACATTGCGAAAATGTTGATTTTATATAGTCGTAGTAGGGTCGAACCCTAAAAAAAAGTCCAAACATAAAATATGATGATATAAACTCAAACCAGGGCCGAGAGGTTCGGACTTCAGAGAGGTAAATATACATGTTCATACAATAAAGTAGGTCGAGGACCTCGAACCTCCAGAAAAATCGTAATAGTTATGCACAACTCCAACAACCAATAATTAAAACATTATACAGTGAGAAGGATTCCCTCTTTCCTAAACAATCCCAGCTATCTAAAACCGAGAAAAAATCCATCAAACAGTGAGAATCAGAGACATGTAGAATTCCAAGCAGGAAAAGAAGTAAAAGCGAGATGGAGTGTGTTGGGTAGCGAAGGCCCCACATAACGGTTTTGGGGCTCAAAGCCCACAATTTTGGGTAAAATTAGGGTAACGGCTCCGTGAAGTACGCAGACCGCAAATTGTAATGAGTCTGAGTCAAAGGGTTGTCCGCTCAAAAATAATGTAAGAAAATAGAAAGTGAGTCGGCCTGCCCATGGTTTGTGGACCATGGAAATGTTTAAATAGAGCAAGGCTCTATGGTTAGAATTCAGTTTTCGGTTGGCATCTTGAATGTTATGGGTTTGTGAAGGAAATATTCTCTCTGCGTCTGTAAGTCCGAGTCAAGGGTGTTGGTAGATAGATAGAGGCTCTACAGCTGTGTGCGCAGAGGCCTAGTAGAGTCCATAGCTGTGTGTGCGGACCCCTTGCAGCTGTGTGTGTAGGGAAGATCTGGTTGTATTGACAGAAGATAAATAAATATAAGAAATTATGAAGCATTGTATGCTTTATCGCGAATCTATTTGTTGTTTATACCTGAATTTATGCACTATCTTTAAGAATTATGATTGTGCACACTGGGTTTTATTGTTAAATGCTTGCTTAAAGACTGTAAGAAGAATGTCATATCTGTAATAATTTCATTAATAAGGAAGTGAATATGTACAGATCTATGTGGAATCCCAACAATGGTACAAAATGGTGCAAGGCCGCAGAACGGTTCGTGACCCCTCCAGACCACATCAAAGATATCCTAAGGGTGCAGAAACCTAGTTCCAACACCCCCTCTACTACCTTGGGTGAGACTTCAGTCCACGCTCCACGGACTGTTGCTGAAAGGGCCGATAGTGCAGAATTTGTTTGGTTAATAACTCTTCCGAACCTAGGTTAGGCCCCAACAAGCCAACAAATGGTTCAGTTGCTAGGACCAGGATCTGCCTAAGGGATGTCTGATGTTGGAACACTGGAACCCTACGAAGAAAGAGCTTAAAGATTGGTTGGATCAAAATCTTCACGAGTTCGTGGTACAAGAAAATAGAAATCCACGGATCTCTAAGGAAAGGTGGCTAAATCGCTACATATACATAGAGATCCATGAGATCTTCTTCACGTCCTTCTCGACAAAACTGTATGAGTGGATCGTGAGGCTAGCTGATAATCAGGGAAGGTGCAGACTAGATCATCCCATTGTGTGGACTCCAGAATTAGTGCGTAGGCTGGAAGCATCTGAAGATAAAATCACATGGGTAGTAGATCACTGGTTGGATCGAATAATAGGAGGTTTTATCACTGAGTTCACGATAGACACAATGGTGAGTTAGAAAGGCGCTTTCTCCAAGGACCACGGGGTAAGTACATCAAATCATTGAATACTTGGATTAAAATGTTGTTATGTGAAAAATGGGTTATGAACATCCATTGATGTCTGGGGTGATGCAGAGCGGAAGAGGCTACCAAGCGACCGAAGATTAGAGAACAATCCTCTGATTTCTATTTCGCGAGAAAGCGAGGAGGAGCTCACAAAATTCTCTCCAAGAAGTGCATTCCAACTGATAAAGCAGCGCTTTCCACTGGTACCACCACCATCCACGCCATCCCCCACTTCACCTATAGCGTACCCATCTTCATCTACCCCGCCTCCACCACCACCGAGGGTTGGAATGGCGAATGCGATCAAGTTACCGATATTTAGAGGCATAGGAAATGAGGAACCAGATCAGTTTTGGTTCGTGGTAAGGAATGTATGGGAATCCCAAGGCATAATGAATGAAAACATCAAAAAGGCTACTCTGGTTATCATGCTATAGAACCGTGCGTTGATGTGTTATATAAATTACTCGAGCGATCACCCAAATGTGGGAATGGCAGCGACGCAAGATGCATTAAACAAAGAATTTAGCCCGCCAAAATCAGAAACGCAGTCAATTATCGGGTTCAAGGAAATCATGATGCTACCTGGTGAAACCCCGTGGGATCTGGATCAGGGATTGAAGAGTACAATCTGCAAGACTAACATGACGTTGATGGATGCACAATGCTGCGCATGGTTTGTGGTGTCTTTGACACCACATCTGAGGACGATGCTATCACAGCAAAAGATCTCAACTCAAGCTGAAGCATTAGAGACAACAATGAGGTTGTATGAAACTCCAATACAGAATCTGAGGTTGGGAGTTCATCAAATTCACGCGCAACTACAAAACCTATGCTTAGAAATGAAAAGTTTGAAGCAACAAAGGGCGCCCCGACCGGAGGCACGTACAGAAGTAGGGTGTCTCAAATGCAAAAGTCACGGTCACGACAAGGACCACTGCCTCGTATTCACGAACTATCTGGTGGGAGGGGGGCCGATGCCATTAAGGCTGGAGGTACAAGCAAGGCCAAGTGTGGTGCTCACACTCTGGAGCATGATTTGTCAAGTTGGAGGAAAGCATGCAACAGACAACTGTCACCTATTGCAAAATTATACGCAAACTCTGCAGCAGCTGTATTGAAACTTTTGTAGATCAGTGGGTCACAATGAGGGAATGTGTTGAAGCTACAAGATAATGATGGAGAGGACCCCAACCTATCGAATTTAGACTGAGGTGTGGGGTTTCGACCCAGCCGTAGGGCCACGCGGGGGATTCCAAGGATGTAGGTGAGGAAGAGGAGGAATTAGGCTTGGACAAGGGTGCAAACAACTGATTTGTTATAATTGCGGAGGGCCGGGGCACTACGCTCATGACTGTACTAACCAGACGAGAATATCTTGTCCATACTGTGAGCAGTTTGACCATGAAATGGTAGATTTTCTGACGCTGATTGCCCAAATTCATGAAAAGGGGGTATTACAGCCAACTCCAACCCAAAATATCCAAATGATGAGGTCTAAACTGCGCGAAGAGGACCCCAACATAAACATGGTTCTGAGGAGCAGCACAACTACAGGGGGAGATGTGAGGGAACAACCGAGAGAAAATGGGAAGGGTCGCGATGCTCTTACAAAGGAACCTAACTTTGAGATGGAACAGGTGAAGGGGATGTCTAAGGAAGCTCAGAAGAGCTTCACAGAGGTCTCTACTCCAAGTAGTAGGGATCCAACTAAGCTAGGAATGGATCCCTCTATGCTTACTACCTTTCTAGAGACATGTATGAAGCTGCTATGCGACAATAAGGCAGTTAAAGGACTGCAAGAGCTGATCACTAGGTGCACAGGATCAGGGGAGCCGCGCGTAGTCTGGAAATTGGGAAAACATGCTCTGCGCACCGAGCGGGAGATGCGAATGACAACGCAAATCAGTGAGTATGAGATGGATCAGGTCATTCTAGATTTAGGGTTGGATGCGAATGCGTTGTCTAAGAAAATGTGGGAACGCATGGGCAGGCCCGCACTATAGTGGTCTCCTATTGAACTACGAATGGACAACCAACAAAAGATCTTACCGATGGGAAGATTACAAGGGGTGACAATGGACATTGAAGGCGTAAGTACGCATACAGACTTTGAAGTAATAGAAATTGTTGATAACAATAACCCATACCCTGCGTTGCTAGGAATAGATTGGGCCATGGACATGAATGGGGTCATCAATTTAAAATGATGAAAGATGACATTCGAGAAAAATTCACTCTGTGTTATAGTTCACTGGATCTAGTCGAAGGAGCTTGCTACACAGAACCAATGCGCGATGAGGACAATGACAAGGAACTAGACTGCATCTACTAGATAACAACACAAGACCAGGATCGGGTGAATCCCACAGCGGACGGGAGAATATCATGGGAGCGCGATAGTTACTACACGTCGAATTCAGAAGAGGAGATCGAATGATGTCAGAACCAATTGAACGAAGTCACAACACTCAACTGTAACATGATTATTAGATCACTATGAAACGTGACAACTGAGATAAAACAATGGCCAGCGGACGAAGGTGGAACAAATAAGGAGGACTTCGTCAACCTTTACGAAACTTTAATCATAGAGTAGACGCAACATGGTGCGACGAAAGAAGTGATGCGTGCGACAACCACCCCAGTGTGGCATGCACATAGGAAGATAAGGTGGAATAAGCGTGAAGGTAGAAGGTGGTTGCGGTATAGGTTGGAGGGCTTCCGCAGTGAACGCAGTTAGGGCAGCTACGAAAAAGTAGTCCAGGCACCCATCTACATTAGAGGGCACAACTTTATGCTGTACAACCATCGACCCAACTAAATCTGTGTGTAACAGGGGTTTGCTGGGCTGATAAGATGATAAACAAAGCAGGGTGTGAAAAGAGAACTCTATCCACATTCGGAAACAATGAAACCAAGGAAGTGAAGAGAATTTCCCCGACCACTGCCCCTGCAGTTCAACCTGAATGAGAAGACCTGGACGAAGGGATCCGGTAGTTACAGGAAGCCATTTGGTGCGGCAGCGTGAGACTTCACAAACTAAAGGAAGTTGGGGCAAGGCTAAGGAGGAAAGGTGCGAGGCTAGAGGAAGAAATTGACAAAATAAACTTAGAAGTCACACAAATGGGCTGCGCGAATGTGCGAATGAGGGGACCAGACATGGCCGGCCCTCCTACGATATTAGAATGCGCCATGACTCTCCTATCATGGTTGCGACCACACCCTAGTGAACAAGGGAGCTTGGACCACGATGCCCTACCTGATTCAAAGATACGCGAAAGGTGCCTACAGCCCGGGCTAGTAGGGAAGAGGAAGGCTCGCACAAGGGGTATGACCACCTGACTATCTGTAGGAGGCCCAATCCCAGTGCTCCACACAGTTGAAAGAGGGCGCGGGACTATAAAAAAATATGCAGGAAGGTTGCACGATTCGGTCGTGGTGCGCAGAGCCCGTCATAAGAATAAAACGCATCCGCATAATAGGGACTGTGTTGCCATGTGGGAAGGATGGAAGGTGACTGTTGCAGCTACTATTCATGACAAGATGTCCCATTTAAGACACCGAGGAGTGGGCAGCGGGCCATTAAGACACAAGGCCGAATGGATTTGCTACCAAAATCGCATTAATATGCCACAAATGAGGAGCACAACTGAATTTGAAGTTGAAAGGGTATATAAAGCACAGGTGGCTTGTTACCACACATCCGTTAGCCCCTTGCATAGTAAGTTGTTCAGGCTTCAAATAGAGCGGCACAGGATGAATGAGGCAGTCATGAAAGGAAGCCCATGGTTTAAAGACCTGCCGAAGGTAATACAGGAGTCCCTACTCAGGTCGATATCCAAAGCCAAGGACATTACAGCTGAAATCCCTAAATCACCCAGGACACCACAGACCAAGAAGAACCCACAGGCAGCAGGACCAGTCCGGATGTCTCGACGAAATCCACGATTCAGAAAATTATCGATGGAGGAAAAAGGCAAAACCATTACTATTGAGAGAGATGAAGAGGAGGGTAACACCTTCGACTATGCGTGGTTGTTGTTATCCATCCTTTTGGTTACAAGTGAATTATCCGAAGATAGTCAGTTTCCTTCCTTGGACCAGGATTGGCCAGAGGCCACGAAATACGCGTCACTCTGGGTGACGAAGGATGCCAGAAGAATCCGGGAAGTCAAGATTTTCTGGATACTGATGGAAGAAAGCATCCAATAATGGATCAACCATCAACCCCATTTATTGACTGAGATCTATGACAATGTGAAAAATGTAGCCGATTTTAAGGTGGATATGCACCATGTATACATCCGGGCACACAAGGATCCAGAACAGACGTGGACCACACTTCCCTTCATTGCCATTGATGAGGCTATTTTTGTGGTATTGGATACCTAGCCACCGGAGTGGCATGGACTAGATGCAGTAGGGCATGATGAGACCACCATCCAAAAACAGAAGGCTGAGGCCAAGCACTTAGCACAACAAAAGTGGAATGAACAACACATTGCGGAAGTACGGGCGGCCCGGGAGGCAGTGCAGGCTTCTACAGGGAAGGCAATAATAGGAGGGCCTGCTACAACAGAGGACGAAAGTAGCCCGAATGTGACCACAGAGCTAGCCACAGATACAGGGATGGAAGGTATGGTGCCAACCACCACTGATTTTCCCTTAAAACGACCACGACCGATAGAATGGTCAAAGCCACGGAAGAAGACCAAGGCGTCTAAGTTGGACGGGGAACTTGTCACATTGACCGAAGGTGACCTGGGTGACATCGGGGATACAGTTCGCGAAGTCACCCGGGAGGTGCTCAACGAGGCCATGACGGAGCAGCAGACTATGTTGGGGGCGCTCTGCACGCAGCTACAGGAATTTGGAGCACGGGCCTCACAGTCGGGAATCGTCACTACCCATGGAGCTACGGGTATGTCAGAAACTGAGCAGCTACTACAGGCCAAAATGGCTAATACTATCATACTACTGGTAGGAGCAGTGACAACAGAAAATGTGGTGGACAGAGCTATGGTAGGTCGGCTTACGGGGCTTGGCTTAAATTTGGCTGCCCTCCCATGCAAGAGCTTATACCAGCTCCAGGACAACGCAACGATGGAGCTCCACACTAGGGAAGGATGTGCGGTACAGGTACTTAGTGAGCAATGAATTAACATAGAATAGTTGAGCCTCCAACGTGATGAAGCGGTAGCACAAAATCGACAGTTGGAGAAAATTGTGGAGGAAGCATGTTGTCATGCCCCTGAGCTAGAGATTGCGGCAGATTTACCTATCGGCATACGAATCCACAAGTTGGCCAATGGGTTCAGTGAATCAAAGGACAAAGCTGTGAGGATCTAGTTGGTCCTCAACTTGTAGCTCACTGAACTGAAACTGAAATCACAACCCTCTACACCATCGAAGGTCACAGAGCAGTGGAGAGGCATCATTCAATCCAGGTGGGAAACAATAGCATGGGCCATGCAAGAGTGCACCGACTTGTTGGATCAGTCACTGATAATGCTCACTTCACTACAGGAAGACCCAACCTTATAGCGGCTGGAAACAGAGGCAAGGGAGCTACAACAAGCCTATGATAATGTCAGGGGGACTGTGCAGACAGTTGCTATTACATAGCGCTTGGCCAAGATGAGGGAGGCCCAGGCTCTTAAGATACAAGCTGACGCCGCTCGACAGAAGGAAGTAGTGATTAAAGAACGTATCCAACCTTGGCTTGATGAGGCATTCGCGGTGTCCACCACCATTGAGCGAAAGATGGCACACATGCAGGCAGTATATGAACCCGGCCAAGCAACTAAAACTGATATTGATGCCTCAGTGGCTCATGTAGAACAGGCATAGCAGATGACGGAAGATCTTGTTGCAAGTGGAAGCAAAGCACAGAAGTTGTTAAATGACCTCTTCGCGAAGATTTCTCCACCAGCCGAGTGACTCAGGACGAGTCACGATGATTGTGTTGGGGGCTTGTTGGGTAGCGAAGGCCCCGTGTAACGGTTTTGGGGCTCAAAGCCCACAATTTTGGGTAAAATTAGGGTAAAGGCTTTGCGAAGTACACAGAGCGCGAATTGTAATGAATCTGAGTCAAAGGGTTCTTCGCCCGAAAATAATGTAAGAAAATAGAAAGTGAGTCGACCTGCTCATGGTTTGCAGACCATGGAAATGTATAAATAGAGCAAGGCTCTATGGTTAGAAGTCAATTTTTGGTTAGAATCTTGAATGTTATGGGTTTGTGAAGGAAATATTCTCTCTACATCTTTAAGTTTGAGTCAAGGGTGTTGGTAGATAGATAGAGGCTCTGCAGCTGTGTGCGCAGAGGCCTGGTAGAGTCCGCAACTGTGTGCACAAACCCCTGCAGCTTTGTGCGTAGGGAAGATCTGGTTGTATTGACAAAAGATAAATAAAGATAAGAAATTCTAAATCATTGTATGATTTATCGCGAATCTATCTATTGTTTATCCCTCAATTTATGCACTACCTTTAAGAATTATGATTGTGCACACTGGGTTTTATTATTAAATGTTTTCTTAAAGACTGTAAGAAGAAGGTTAGATCCGTAATAATTTCATTAATAAGGAAGTGAATCTGTATGGATCTACGCAGAAGCTCGACATCAATACAAAGTGGTGCAAGGCTGTAGAATGGTTCGTGACCCCTCCAAAGCACATCAAATATATCCCATGGGTGCAGAAACCTGGTTCCAGCACCCCTCCTACTACCTCGGGTGAGACTTTAGTCCGCGCTCTGCGGACTGTTGCCAAAAGGGCCGGTAGTGCGAAATTTGTTTGGCTAATAACTCTTCCGAACCTGGGTCAAGCCCCAACAAGCGAACAAAGTGTATCCTCAAATAGTTGTCTGATTGGAAGCGGCCTTGTAGCCACATTGTCAACTGCAAAAGAAGAAGCAGCATCAGGGTAGGATTAAACATTTGATAGTCCTAAACTATAACCCTTTCAGAAAAACTCAATTAATCACGAGAGGTTACCTGAGATACCTATGTTGCGGATGGAAAGACCATTTAACCGAACTCCGCCAAGGGTTTTCTTCCACAGTCGAACCCAAAACCTTTGCACAGTTAGAGTAGAATAGTGGTTAACTATGGCACTGCAGAAACAACTCCATGAAAGGCTAGTAAGGGTTCGAAGAACTAGTAAACCCAACGAAGCTTGCAAAGTAGCATACCACACCGAGACAGAGGAGAAATGAGAATCAACGACATCGTTGCAGTGGTTAGTTACCCTAACCCCATTCCGAAGAACAGTGACTGTCGAATCATCATCCAGAGTTTCCATCGCAAGATCTCATCCAAGTAGTAGTTGGAGTATTGGCACATCTATATGCGAGCCTCGGAGCATCGAGATCCATTCAAACCATTAGTACCTGCAACATTAAAACATATCTATGCAAATATTTCATTTTAATATGAATCGGACCCAGTACTATACCAAATATCAAATAGATGTGTTGTAGCGGCTACAACCACGCTCAAATTTTTTTCCTTAGCCTTGTTTTGGAGCCTCCATACCAACCTCTCACATCACCTTGTCTTGCTTCATCAAGGACTCAAGCTTCAATGTTTTTCTTGCACAAAGGCAACCCATCGGTCATAGCTCGATGCATTCCCCTTAGAGGTTGTTCGCCCAGACTCGGTCTAGCTACAGGTTGAGCAGCTCCCCCAAGAAATTGCGCAATCATGTATAGTAGCCTGCTGGGCTCTAGAATTGCGCAATTCTGCCAGTCAAACCTCACAGATAAAATTGTGCAATTTTCCCCAACAAGGCTTCTCAGCGGAGAATTTGTGCAAATCTGGGCAGAAGTCAGCTGCTCTGCCCAAAAATTGTACAAATCTCCTGGGCAGCAAGCCCAGCTCCCAGCCAGAAATGCGCATTTTCTTCCAGCAGTTGGATAGCCACTTACATGTGTAGCTGAGTTGATCGGTTCCCTCCAGGACCGAGAAAAACTAACTTGCATGCATGGGTTGCTTCTCCCAAGGCATCATGCAAAGACATCCATTGATTCAGGGATCTACTTTTAGCAGTTGGAGGTTACATGCAAGGATCACTTCAGGGACCTCCCACCAAGTGTCTCTTTCCCCTAGATTTGTGGCATGTGTGTCAGAACTTTGATGTTATCAAACTCATCATCTGGACACTACAAAGCTCATCCCTCACATCAACCTTGCAGCTCTGACATACCACATCACATCTAGGGGCTTTCGGCACATTCAGCTCAACTATTTTGGGGTAAGCCAACTTTCCATGACTTGTGTTGCATTTCTGTCACTTTTTGTGTTTTTGCTTGTATAAGTCATGTTTTCTTGTTTTCTTTGAATGCTTGTTGTCGTTTACATGTATATTAGTTTGTCCTAGCAATATCTCAGTTTTCGTTGCTATCTCACTGCTTTCGCATGCATGAAATTGTTTTTCATGAATGGTCACCGATTTGGCGACTCGCTTGACCCACATGCATGTTGATCTATTTACTGAATATTTCATTCATGTTTGCATGCATTGTCAATCACTTCTACTTCCACTAAGTTTCGCCATGCATCCACTATCATATTTTGTTTTAGTTTCCTGTCGGCGAGTCGAACCAACCTTGGAAAGGACTCTGCCTTCACTGAGACAACATTGCGCAATCTGGGGAAGGAAGGCTCCATATTCCTCTCCAGAAATGCACATTTCTTCCCAGGCACTGTCCTTCAAGATTGTTTTGCACATTTCTGAGGAAAAATGACTACTGGCTTAGAAAATTTCATAATGCAATCATTGAGCCTATAGTCATTTCCAACTAAGATTGTGCATTGCACAATTCTAGCAGTCAAAAACCATATTGGACTGTTCATTGCGCAATTCCAGCAGCCAACCAGTCTCCTAGTAGCCTAGAATGTGCCTTTCTCAATCTTGGCAGTTAGTCTCCTGACCTCCCAACCGAAATTATGCAACCTTCATGATCAGTCACATAGGTATGTTTAAAGTAAGTTCTCAGGTTCATTTTGGTTTTCGAATGACAGATTGCTTGCATGAGTGTTTCCATGTCTCTAGGTATTGCAAATGTTCATCTGCCTCTTAGCAATGTAGGTACAATGGTTTCCAAGAGGGAAAAGTCGAAGACACCTTTTAGAGCACACTTGAAGATATAGTCAATCAAATGTCTATGAGCTTGCCTACTCACAAAGATATCAAGTTGTTCGTAGATAAGAAAATCAAGATATCATAGCTAAAAACATCATGAAAAACAGTTGTAGGCAACATCTTGAACACAACAAATGCAGCGAATGTCGCGAATGCAGTGAACGCAACGAATGTAGCGAACGTAGCGAATGCAGGGAACACAACGAAGGTAGAGAACACAACGAATGCAGCGAATGCAAGAGGAAGGTTGTTGAAAACACAGAGGTGAAACAAAATCAGAAGATCAAGAAGATTCACTGATGACGAAAGAAACTTTGGAGATTTAGGCTATGAGGTGATGGCGTGACATGAAGATCGGGTGAGGACAGAGAATTGAACAAAGAAGAAGTTGCATATGCTGAAGCAACAACTCAAGGAAGAACATGAAGCTGCACAAATAGATGAATGAGTTGCAGCAGGAACAGGAACAGCAGTGGGCACAACATGCACTCACGGATGAAACTGTGCCCGTACAAGTTAAAGATCCATCCCAGCAGCTGGCATGGAGCAAACATGGTGAGCAGTTTTGTTGATCGCATGCAAGGGATTCAACAACATGCATGTCATTGTGCACACACATGCAATCCAACCCATTTAGCACACTCACCAAGGCAAAGACAAGAAGCAAGTCCAACTAGAGTTGAACATGTACTTTGGCAAGTTGATGCGCATGACCACCAGCACACACTTGAAGATCAGCACGGACACTATGCATCAGTGTGTTGTCAGTTCAGCTGCACCCAAGAAGACCATGCGCATGTTAGCAGATGAGTTGGATGAAGGAGCCGAACCAATTCATCAGTTGCAACAAAGGTAGGAGTTCGATTTAGCAAGATGTCACCATGAGGTGCATGCACACCATCACAGACGACCAAGCTTGGCATCAACTCACCACCTTCACCATCACAAGCATCCCAAAGAGTTGGTCTCATCACAACTTACTAATTGTGAGTGATGTCTTGCATGGCTTTCTCAAGCCATGTTGACTCACATGAGTACATGTGCATTGTAATGTAACGTCATGTCAAGTGCAAGTCAAGTGTCAATAGTTGGATGTAACAGTCATAGAGTAGATGAAGATTCATGAGGGTAGATGAACTGTCACAAAGGGGAATGTTAAGGGTCACCCCACCCTTTGCTATAAATAGTCCCTCATAATTCATTGTATAGGCTTTTGGTTAGCCAAGCTTCCAATAAGACTATCTTGGAAAGAGCTTGCACAATATTGTAATGCGCCTTGGCTTCTCCACTGCATAGAGCTAGTTCATCTCTTTGGAGGAGCAGGCAGATGTGGCTGTAACGTTCCACTGTTGGGGCTAGCGGGTTTACATGGATGTATTGTATGACAGGAACTTACAGTTCTTTATATAATAAGAGCCAACACGTTTTTATGCATATGTTGTTATTGTAGTTGGACTGTTCCGATTGTTGTAGCAATGTATGTTGTTAACTTACGTAGTTGTGTATGAACTGTTTTGTATACAATTGTATGAATCTTGTTGCAGATGTGTTGTTGGTTTAACCATCACTTTGGATTTCCAGCTAACTTGCTTTCCAGCTTTATGATGCATCTTCGCTTCTGTGTTCCCTTCCCATCCAAATACTGTTACAGGTTTCCAAGGGGCACACTCATCTCAACCCACCTATGTTAGAACCTCTCATACACCTTCCTTGACTCGCTGCAATGGTTGCACCCTTGCTATTGATAGGGTTATCTTGCGTCTGTGTGACATCACGGTCAAGGCATTCCTTTACGACCCACTGCTGGGACTCCTACACCAAACGGTCTGAGGTCTAATTGGGACTTCTTACCGGGGAGATCCCCTTGACATGTTGGCGGGTCCAACACCGTCAACAAGATGATAGATGCCATTATAACCTGAATAATTAACATTATATTTCGTAGGTTATATAATTGCTATTATAGTTAGGATATTCAATGTATATTGCACGGCATATGGTTTATGAGTCAACATAATTGGATAATCAATTGAATAGTAGGTAAGAATTTTTTTTTTTTTTTTTATTTATATATATATATATATATATATATAAAATATGATGTGAAATGTTACATGTTACACCTGGTCTAAGATTGCCAAAATTAACGTTCATGTAGACCTTGACATGGCCGGGGTATTCGGTGGTAGAAATGCATATATTTTTTCATGAAAATATTGGGAATCATGTTAGTAAATTAAAATTAAAATTAAAAATATTATTTATTGGTATCCTATGTTTTTAAATAAGTTATATCAAAGAAGAATGAAAAATAAAAAAAACATGAATTATCAAAACCCAAAGTACTAATGTTATTATTGTTTTGCTGTTTTTTTTTTAAATATAAATATTTATAGGATATTACAATGATTATTTTATAGGATGTATATTCCTTTAACATGATTGTGGTAATATTAATAATATGAGATGATTATTATATTGAGTTTTAATATTGAATTGTGAATTTATTTAATTATAATTTATTATAAATTAAAAATATTTGATTTTTTATTTTTATTTTTAATTAAAAAAAGAAAAAAATAGTTTCTTAATTATATTAAATTTGCATAAATTTATATTGTTTTTATTTTTATTCTTCTCTACTTATGATATAAGTGGATTTGAGATGAGAAAGTATAGGTGAGGACATGGAGGTTGGACTGATGGAGCTAGGGTTTCAAATCAGGGGTTCTTGACTACAGGTGGGAAGCCTGCAGGGCCGAGACAGTGACAGGGAGGGGGTATTGGCAACAAACAGATGGCGTTGTAAGGTTCATGGTTGTCAGGGATGGGAGGACAGATGGAGGGAGACATGCATGAACACAAATGCCTTAGGAATCATGCCAATAAGCCTATGGTTTAAGCAGAGAATGACAAATGATAAAACATTTTATAGTTTTAATCTTTGCTGCGCTGCTGCTTCCTTTCCTCAACACGTGCTTGTGGTCATATCACAGAGTTTCATTTCTATCGCTATGTTGTTAACAAGAAACAGGAGGGTGAAAGATGGTCAAACAGAGTGAAGCTGTTGATGTAGATCCTGAACCTAGGGACATTTTATCGGTTTGGAGTTTGGAGGTAACAGACCAAAATATAGAGAGGTATATTCGTCTAGCTATTAGAGTTAGTCTTTACAACTTTCCTCTAGTGATCAAGCATGCTCTTACAAAGTGATTTTAGGGTGTCAAGCTCAAATTTTGTCATTTCAGTGAGTCTTCAAGTAAAATTTGGTCAATGGGTATTGGGTCTAGGATTTGTTTTCACTCCTTCCAAAGTCTTCCAAGTATTGGTCCATGTCACCATTCGACTGAGTGTACCATCATTCAAAAAGTTGTCATCATTAGTTCATGTTCCAATGGGTCATTTTACACCTTGTTCGTGCTTCAGTCGTACTTGGGTAAGGCCCTTTTCCCTCTCCAAGGGTTTTGAAGGTAATTTTTCTTAGATGACCAAATGATCAACAAAACTTGTGTCTTGATGTTCATACACCTTCCCCTATCCCTAATATACCTTCTTAAACAATTCCCATCACTGATATCCCTCAAATTCGTCATTTTCCCACAAACCCTATCTTATTGCTACAATTTGACAATTTTCTAGGTTAGGCCTGTGTTTTTCCCTTTTGGACCCCTTCCCCTCACTCAATCTTTGAAATTCCACTTTCCCCTGCTTCCTAACATCCCTCCCTACTTCCAAAAATTTTCTCAATAATTTAGAAGCCCCTCATCCCCTTCATTTCCCTTCATTTCTACAAATCCCCTGTTCCACATATCGGGATAGGTTTTCTTCAAACTATGTTTCTGAGCAAGAAAAGATGAATTTGACAAAAGTGAGAGAGGATTTTTTCCATACTTGACCCAAGAAGAAAAACCTCTTTCAGTTTTTACACAGGTTTCATGGTTTGGGAGAAATGTCGAAAACATCATTGGCCTCAGGAGGATTGATGCACTTTTGTAGTGACCTTGGGAAAATCAAGATTTACCCTAGTTGGGATGCCGAAATGACTTTCTTGATGCATCAACTGATAACTAGATAACGAGATAATTCCAAAGAGCTATCATGAGCTTAATTTGGAGTTGAGAAAGACCTTCAAAAGTTGACTGCAACAACACTCTGCATTTAGGCAGCCTCATTCTACACATTTTGACCAATATTGGGAGATTTGACTTTTGACAGGGCAAATGAACTCCAAATTGAAAAATTCAAGATGTTCTGGAAAGTAGACTCGACAAGATTTCCAACGAGCTATCACATGCCCAATTTTGACACTGGAAAGGCCTCCAAAAGTGGTCTGAAAAATGCGTTGCGCATCAGGAAGTTGGCGCTGCGCATCAGAGGAGTTTTGCCTGTGTAATTTTACACTCGCGCTGCACATATAATCGGCACTGCACACTTGTATACAAAGCTTCAAAATGGTTCAAATCAACCTAATTCACTTAAAATCTCTCAATGACCCTTTGATCAAGTAAGTTAAGCTCCCTTCCTAGCTAAACAAGGATTTCTCATTAATTATGGTGATGGTTATCTCTCAAGAAGCTAAACCCTAGCTATCCTCTACATTCTCTCATACATTTGCAAAGTTTATTTGTTTTCCATTGTGATTTGCAAAAGGGTATTTGTTTTTTTTGTTCTTTTGTTTTTTTTTCCTCTTTTGATTCCCTAATCCATTTTCTCTAAACCCTAGTCCTCCATATGTAGTTGAGAAAACAAATAGAGACAATAAGATGCTAAGGAATATGGCCCACCATTATTTGACCTGGAATAGGATATGCAACAGGAGGATCAAGCATCTTAAGGCAAGATTACAGAGGGCTTAAAAGGAAAAAATAAGGATGATAAGCTCAACATTTTGGCTGATGTTACATTAGCCCAAAAAAGTAACCCATGAAGCAGCTTTGAGCCAAAGCTGGGCAAATTTTGAAACAATTTTGTCAATTTCAAATTTTTGAATTAAGCAACACAGGGAATTGTGGTATATGCACAGCGCCACTGGCGCTGCACATTTGATTGGTGCATCCTTAGGAGAAATGGCTTATATATTTGGATTTAGCATCAAGAGGACATTAACCCCTGAATGTTTCATCTCATTTGGAGCAAAACTAGGTCATCTAAAGGACAAAAAACACTCAAAAATTGCCCTCTCTGCCACTTTTTGCACCCACAGGAAGCAGTCTTGGGAGAATTCATTTTTGAAGGGGCAAATGACCTCCAAATTAGGAAATTCAACATGTTTCAAAAACTAGAGAGACAGAGTTTTCCAACAAACTATCTTGGGTCTGATTTGGTGGAGTATAGACCTTCAAAAGCAAGCTAGAAGCGGCGCTGTGCATATCGTTGATTTTGCCAATTTTGCTCAAAACTTTGAAATTTTTCCTAGTTTGACTACCGGTTTACCTTTTCTCTCTTCCTTGGTAAATTTATGATTGTAAATGATGTAATGCAATGTAAATTTGAATGTAAAATGACTTGAGGGGTAGATACATCAGTTAAAAGTGGTTTGGAAGTGAATGTATCAGTTTCCTTGGTTTTAGAGGCAAGCTGTTCCACTACCTATTTTCTTGTTCCTAGTTTAGATGTAGTTGAAAAAACTCCTTAACTCTTGGATTCAACCCTTGATGGATAGCTCAGATGGTTTTGATGCCTATATTATGTACTTTCTTAGTCATTTGTAAAGGTTGGACTCTTGTGGATGCTTTGAGCTTCATTGTACATCACTACAACAGTTTGGCAAGGAAATAAACCAGGGTTTGCAGCTATTTTTGTGGGATTCTTGTGGTAATGTGTCTTGGCATTGTTTCTCCTTTTTTTATCAGTTTCTCTCATGTGTTATATGTGCCAACATCTATTTCTTTCTTCTTAACTAAATGAATCAAGATAGATAGGTGGAATACATTGATATCAGTGCTCTGCCTTGGGAATACATTTAGTTTTTAATGTTTTCTATTGTTTGAAGAGGATTCATGACCTTTGCATGCCCTCCTCAGCCCCTCACCAGTCTTAGACCTACCATCTCACTCAATTCTAAGTACCTAAATACCTACTTACCTCGCCCCATAGAACACCCTACTTTCCTGGCTTCATTTCCTAGATTCAAAACTGCCTACTCCATTAGGTCTAGCAACAAAACCATCAAAATCAATCAAAAACCCTAGAGCTACTATACCTAGCCTAAAATCTATTCTTATTTCAGTCATCTCCACTGAGGTTGACAAGGAGAGACCCCTCTCCCAACCTGGTAGGGCTAGCTACCAGGTTAAGCTTGGTTTGTGGTTATCCTAGGATTGCCTCCCTTCGGCCTGAGGTTGATCTAGGCTCTAACATAGTGGTGACCATACTAGGGAACGTAGTTTTATGTTCCTAAACAAAATGTATCAAGTTTAGATCTGATTGTTGATGGTGGAAAACGATCAGACACCAGAAGGCTGAAATCATTCACCTGGCGAACTCCAGTGTCGAAAAATTCCAAGGTTCAAAATTTTATGGTAACTCTACTCTTCAATAACCAGTAGCCTGAATAATTTCTTGGTGAATTCATTGTTATCAAAATGGATTCACTGGATCGAAGGTATGTTCCCATGAGCCAAGATCACATTCCAGGTTTCCCAAATAAAATTCCGAAGGTATATTGGCAAAGGAATTTGCCTATGTTTAAAGATGATGATAGGAATGATGTTGCTTTACATCTGGTTAGATTTCACATACATATTCGGAAGTTGAAGGTTGATTTTCCTGAAGACTACTTGATGAAGATATTCATGGCCACTCTGGAAGGTGAAGCCCAATCTTGGTATGAAAGTTTGCCGCCTGTTAGTATTTACTGTTTGAAAGGTTTTCATACCATGTTCTTTGAAAGGTATAAAGAATATTATCCATCCTTAATATTAGTTCAGAACTGTTGTAGACATGCTTATAGTTTTATTGAAAATCTTGAGAAAGTTTATGAAGATGATGACTTCATGGACGATGAGATCATGGAAGTCCTGTATGAAAATCCATTTCAGCAGCTTGAAGAGAGTTTAATGGATACTTATCAAGATGCTCAGGAAAATTTGTAGCAGGATCAATATCTTAGTACAATGGAAAATGATGAAAGAGGTGGTATTATTTCAAATCTTCTCATAGCAGAAGACAGTATGCAGGGAAATCAAGTTTCAATTTCAGATTGTGGATAAAATCTGGTTGGCTATTTTAGATCTCGATTCAGATCGTGATGATGAAGAGTACCTTGTTCTGAATCCCATGAAGGAGAGACCTGCTGTTGAGATCGTTTTGAAAGAAGAAGACAAAGTTATTGATCCAAGTCTTCTGATTTGATTAGAACAAAGTCTTCACGAGGAGGTAATCTAGTCCTTTTATGAAAAACAAGATGAGATCTTTGTTCATGTAAGTGAAAAATCTTCTTTGGATAACTCAGTGGTAAATGATAGAAGTGTTAGTTTTGAGTTCCAAGAACTATCTGAACTTTTCGCTCGTATGACTGATGAGTGCGATGACAATTTGATTGCCATGTTATATGACGATGTTCAACAATGTTTTCAAATTTCAGAAGACCAGGGAATTGAGGACTGCCATTCAGGTTTTTCATGTTTTGAAATGTTATTTCGAGAAGACAATAATTGCTTGAGAAAAAGAAAACAAAAAGTATTATCTTCTCTGTCTAAAGATGAGATAGATCAACTCCTTAGAGGCCAGGTTACGGCCCAAGCTAACGTACGTTTGCAGTGTTCACATAGTCAAGAAGGTGTTAATGAAGCTTCTTCCACTTTTAAAAATGAGAACAATCTTGAAATTAGATTTATAGATCAACAAACAAATATTGTTTTCCTTCATGAAAATGATAAGGTTGTCATGTTCGATAATCTTGAAGAATGTTTTCTATTTAAGAAAGGCTTAGACTACGAAATTGAGCCTGAGAGAGAGAGTATGCCAGAATTCGAGTTAGAATTTCTCATGGTCAAGGAATTTACAGCCAACACTCAAATAGCAGAAGCTTATACTACTCTATGCCTTCCTATCAATCCGCAACCAACTGTTCTTTCAGATCAGAATGAAGGGAGTAGTTGTATTTTTGCTGTTGGATCTCAAGACAAGCTAGTGCTTCAGGATTTTCAAGATTCCTTCAGCATTCTTTTGCAAGCATTAGAAAAAATGAATGTTGCCTAGTTTGTTAGCATAAGCCTTGGTTTCAGTTGTTATTGTGATTTGCCTACATGTACATCGTTCTACATACTTAAGGAAAGTGAGAGCAGAATTTCAATATGTGGCCATCTGCTGGATTGGTTACATTGGAAGGCCCACTTCACATGATTTTACATATTTCATCAGTAGTCAGGTGGTTGTCATCATGATTTGAAGCCCTCAAATCTCTATGGTCTGCTGCCATTAAAAAAGCTTTGTAAGTACTTGTTTCAGTTAAGTAAGTCTTGAGTCATTTTTTGTTTTAGTCAGTTTCAAGATAGTTTCAGAGTCATTTTGTGTTGTCAAGTCATCAGTTTTGAGTCATGCATTTCAGTTTGAGATTTTGACTCCATGCCCAATGGATAAGGCTACTAGGTCTATGGTGTTCTTGGTACCTCCAAGGAGCTACCATCCCCATTGGAGCCAATGTTAGAGTCAGTCTTTGTAGCCTTCCTCCAATGATCAAACATACTCTTACAAAGTGATTTTAGGGTGTCAAGGTCAAATTTTGTCATTTCAGTGAGTCTTCAAGTAAAATTTGGTCACTGGGTATTAGGTTTATGATTTGTTTTCACTGCTTCCAAAGTCTTCCAAGTATTGGTCCATGTCACCATTCAGCTGAGTGTACCATCATTCAAAAAATTGTCATCATTAGTTCATGTTCCAATGGGTCATTTTACACCTTTTTCGTGCTTCAGTTGTACTTGGGTAAGGCCCTTTTTCCTCTCCTAGGGTTTTGAAGGTAATTTTTCTTGGATGGAAAAATAAACAACAAAAATTGTGTCCTGATGCTAATACACCTTCCTCTATCCCTAATATTTTTTCTTAAACAATTCCCATCATTGATATCCCTCAAATTCATCATTTTCCCACAAACCCTATCTTATTGCTACAATTTGACAATTTTCTAGGTTAGGCATGTGTGTTTCCATTTTGGACCCATTCCCCTCACTCAATCTTTAAAATTCCACTTTCCCCTGCTTCCTAACATCCCTCACTACTTCCCAAAAATTTCTCAATAATTTAGAAGCCTCCATCCCCTTCATTTCCCTTCATTTCTACAAATCCCCTGTTCCACATATCGAGAGAGGTTTTCTTCAAACTATGTTTCTGAGCAAGAAAAGATGAATTTGACAAAAGTGAGAAAGGTTTTTTTCCATCCTTGACCCAAGAAGAAAAACCTCTTTCATTTTTTACATAGGTTTCATGGTTTGGGAGAAATGTTGAAAACATCATTTGCCTCAGGGGTGATGCACTTCTGGAGTGACCTTGGGAAAATCAATATTTAACCTAGCTGAGATGACCAAATGACTTTCTTGGTGAGTCAAATGATAACTAGTCAAAGATATCTTTCCAAAGAGCTATCATGAGCTTAATTTGGAGTTGTTGAAAACCTTCAAAATTTGACTGCAATAGCACTCTGCATTTAGGCAGCCTCATTTTGCACATTTTGACCAGTCTTGGGAGATTTGACCTTTGACAGGGCAAATGAACTCCAAATTGAAATTTCAAGATGCTCTATAAATTAGAATTGACAAGATTTCTAATGAGCTATCACATTCCCAATTTGGACACTGGGAAGGCCTACAAAAGTGGTCTGCAAAAGGCGTTGCACATCAGGTAGTTGGCGCTGCGCATTGGGCAGGTGCTGCGCATTAGAAGAGTTTTGCCAGTGTAATTTTACACTCGCGCTGCGCACTTCTCTACAAAGCTTCAAAATGGTTCAAATCAACCTAATTCACTTCAAATATCTCAATGGCCCTCTGATCAAGTAAGTTAAGCTCCCTTCCTAGCTAAACAAGGATTTCTCATTAATTATGGTGATGGTTATCTCTCAAGATGCTAAACCCTAGCTATCCTCTACACTCTCTCATACATATGCAAAAGGTATTTGTTTTCCATTATGATTTACAAAAGGTTTTTGTTTTCTACTGTTTTGATTCCCTAATCCATTTTCTCTAAACCCTAGTCCTCCATATATGAACTCCTCTACACACTATTTTCACAAACTCTAGACCCACATACTTTCCTACAAACCCTACTCCCTCCCTTGACCTCATAACTCATATCATAGTCTAGTCACCTCATAACTATTTTTCAATTTTACAAATCTCTTCATGCTCATGTTTTTCCCCCATCTATTATCCACCATTCACCATATCATCACCACATCATCCCATAGAGACAAGCATGGAAAGAGATAGTGACCCTAATTTTGAGGAGGACACGCTAACTGACAGCTCTAGGGAAAGGATCTTGTAGCAGAAGAAACCTCACAAAGGTGGCAGAATTATCAGGGAGGAACCTATCAGCATGAGTGAACTACTTTCTTGCCTATTTTCCACCTCATGCTTTAGAAATTTGTCATGTTTTGGATTTTGTGAAATGGTAGAGAGGGTTAAGTTCCATCATGAGTTAGCAAGGTTGTTTGTGACAAATTTAGACAACAATGTGGTACACCTTGCTAGAGTTACATTTAATCTATCATCTACCATAATTTTAGAGGCTATAGGAATTCCAGATGTAGTTGGGAAAGCAATTAGAGACAATAAGATGCTAAGGCATATGGCCCACCATTATTTGACCCGAAATAGGATATGCAACAGGAGGATCAAGCACCTTAAGGCAAGATTAAGGAGGGCCTTAAAAGGAAAAAAGAAGGATGATAAGCTCAAAATTTTGGCTGATGTTACTCTAGCCCAAAAAAGTAACCCATGAAGCAGCTTTGAGCCAAAACTGGGCAAATTTTGAAACAATTTTGTCAATTTCAAATTTTTGAATTATGCAACATAGGAAATTGTGGTATATGCGCAGCGCCATTGGCTCTACGCATTTTATTGGTGAATCCTTAGAAGAAATGGCTTGTTGATATGGATTCAGCATCAAGAGGACATCAATCCCTGAAATTTTCATCTCATTTGGCACAAAACTAGGTCATCTAAAAGGCAAAAAACACTAAAAAATTGCCCTCTCTTCCACTTTTTGCACTCACAGGAAGCAGTCTTGGTAGAATTCATTTTTGAAGGGGAAAATGACCTCCAAATCAAGAAATTAAAAAATGTTTCAGAAATTAGAGAGACATATATTTCCAACAAGCTATCTTGGGTCTGATTTGGTGGAGTATAAGACCTTCAAAAGTAGGCTAGAAGTGGCACTGCGCATATAGTTGATTTTGCCAATTTTGCCCAGAACTCCGAAATTTTTCCTAGTTTGACTACCAGTTGAATTTTTCTCTCTTCCTTGGTAAATTTATGATTGTAACTGATGTAATGCAATGTAAATATGAATGAAAAATGACTTGAGGGGGTAGATACATCAGTTAAAAGTGGTTTGGAAGTGAATGTATAAGTTTCCTTAGTTTTAGAGGCAAGTTGTTCCACTACCTATTTTCTTGTTCGTAGTTTATATGCAGTTGAAGCAGCTCCTTAGCTCTTGGATTCGACCCCTCATGGATAGCTCAGATGGTTTTGATGCCTATATTATGCACTTTTTTAGTCATTTGTAAAGGTTGGCCTCGTGGGGATGCTTTGAGCTTCATTGTACCTACAACAATTTGGAAAGGAAGTAAACTAGGGTTTGCAGCTATTTTTGTTGGATTTTTGTGGTAATGTGTCTTGGAATTGTTTCTCCTTTTTGTTATCAATTTCTCTCATGTGTGTTCCTAGATTTACCTAAGGCTTAAAAGGTAGGATCCATGGCCAACATCAAACCACGCTTAGCCTGGTAGCTAGCCCTACCAGGTCAGGAGAGGGCTCTCTCCAGGTCAATCTCAGCAAATTATGATAAATGAGGGCTTGAGATGACTGAAATATCTACTGATCTTAGGCTAGGTATAAGTGCAAGAGAGATTGATTGAATAAAATGGTGTTTTGTTGGCTCAGATGGAAAGGTAGATTTTGGGTGCGGGGATTGAGGCTCAGTCCTGCAGAGATCTCAATGGGGCAAGGTAGGAAATTGTTTTTGGCACTTAGAATTGACTGATATGGAAGGAATAGATAGGTGAGGTGTTTAATAGGGAAAGATAAATCATGGATCCTCCCCAAACAACTGAAAACATCAAGAAACTAAAGCAAACTTCAAGTAGAGCATTGCACTTTCAGTGGATTCTACTTACACTCTTGTTTGTTTAGTTCAGAAGAAACAAGATAGAGAATGGCATACATAACACATAAGAAAATTCACAATTACAAAGAAAAACACTGTACCAAGACAAATTGCCACATGAATCCCAAAGAGTGCTGCAAATCCTGGTCTCAATTCCTTAGCCAAAATGCTGATATGAGTGTACAATGAAGCTCAAGGCTTTCTCAAGAGTCCAACCTTCTGCCAAAATCCAACCCCTACACTATGAAATTCATAAAATATATACATTTTCTCATCCTTGTACTAAGGGATTGAGCTCAACCATTTTCTTTAATATAGAATCAGTTACATTAAACTTGGGCCGAATTTCTGAAAATAGGTGTTGAAGATGAACTTGTATCTCCTAAACCATAGCACATGTTACAAAACTGAAAGAGGTTTTTGTAGATAAGGTCATTATAGATAAAAACATCTCTCAAAGTTTTGAAATTAATTTCCAATTTCTCGCAATCGGTTCCACAAAAGCATCACTAAAACAAAAAATCATTAAAAATTTAAATCTGTGAAAATGAGCTGTAAAGATCTAGTCACATATCCCAATCCATAACACCCGTGAGTAACCTAAAAGAGGTTTTTGTTATATGGCTTGTTATTAACAAAAAACTCTTTGGGTTTCTCAAAATTAATTTCCATCTGTTGTGAAATGGCCCCGCACTAAAATGATTAAAACAGTAAAAAATATGAAAATTTTGCTTTGTTTAAATGTAGGCTCCAAATATCACTATATATATCCCACATAGTAGCACCTGTGCATAAAATGAATGAGGTTTTTGTTATTTGATATGCTATAAACAAAAACCTCTTTCACTTTTGAAATATTCCTTACCATTATTTCAAAAAATGATTTTGTACTAAACTTGTCATTGTGTGCAGCAACTAACCTCAAAACATGCATAACCAAGAATCACTCATTCATTTCGATCATATCTTCTAATCCGGGAGATGGTTATGGGAGTGTGATATACCGTTGGAAATTTTTTTCCGAGCTTCTTCGGATGGACACACGTGTGACATTTTTTGTGCTAAGAATCATGTGCAAAACATCTAACAAAACCAAACATAGTAAGAGCTCATGTTGATCCTTGGTGAAAGGCTACGAAGGCTAGAACTAACATCGGCTCCATTGGGGATGGCATCTCCTTGGAGGTGCCAAGAACTATAGATCTTTGGAAAGAAAATGGTGCCTCTTCCATTGGGCATGGATGATCAAACAACTGCAAACCCAAAACAACTCATACCAATCCAAAAACATATACATGTTGCAACATGTACATAAACAAATACCGCAAACTGAAATGTTGCCTCGGGTAGCTTATTTATGTACAAGTATAACCCACTTTGCTGCAAAATTGATAGATCAAGTAATGTTGTAATGCCATATCAACCAATCAAGTAACTGTGACAAGGATGTTGCTTGAAAGTGCTTCAACCAGGACACAGATGTAAATGCTGACAGCCATACATGCACATAATGAATTTGGTTGTGTAAAAGGAAATCTGATCTATCATTCAAACTGAAAAAAATTCCATGTACACTGCAATAGGATCGAAGAAACCAAACTCTATTTTCTGCCCCAACTCCTCAATACATGCTTCCAACTGCAAACTATCAATGAAAATATCCACGGGCAGCCTTACCTTCTGTTCCTTTTGCTGAAAAAGGTCCCCAAAGAATGGGACTCCACAATCCAGATCCTGGGACTGTATTTGGGTCTCCAATTCAGCTAGATCTCCTTCAATTTTGATGGCAAACTCTTGCAAAAAATTGAGCTTAACTTCATGGCTGCATCGATAGGATTTCAGATAAGAAGAAAGAGATGAAGCAAATTTCTCATCTACCTCATCATCCGTGCACATATCTTCCCATTCTCTAAAACCTTGAATAGAGGGCACCTCTAGTTTGAATTCTTCCTCTTTCTCCATCCATGTTCTAAGAAAGATATGCCAAAAATATGCAAAGGACTTAATAGATCTGATAGGAAAACCTTCAATCCATTTTTTACTTTTGCCTTGAAACGAATCAAAGAATAATCTGATGAAGACATCTTCCTTTTTAACTCTAAGAATGTCCACAAATGTTTTAAAATTTTCTATATGTTCTAGATTCAAAGTCAGATCTTCCCCATTGAATTTAGGGCCATTACTCAAATGTATGCATCCTTTGGTAATTGATTAGGAAAACCAAGAAGATTAGAAAAATCGACACATGAATACCTTGAACAAATAGAAGCAACATATGAGTCCTTCATTTGCCAATGGAGCCACCATTAATACTTTGAAACTCGGGACTTCGAATAGTGGAGTTTCCAGGTAGATGATTTCAGCCTTCATATGTGTCTGACTGCTATCCACCATCAACAATTAGATCTGAACTTGATTACAAAATTGTACTGGGGCAATTTGCAAGTAAGATGTTCAGTTTATAAACTAGACCGGAGATTGACTGAAGTAGCTTTTATCTACTTGCGCTAACGCAAAGCAAAAGCGTTTCGAAGGCTACCTAGCTAATCTTTAGGCTCCATCTGTAGTTTACAAAACAAAGAACACTAACAAAAAAATAAACTTTTCTTCCCCAGTATGGTCACCACTATGTTAGTGCCTAGATTTACCTCAGGCTGAAAAGGTAGGATCCAGGGCCAACATCAAACCACGCTTAGCTTGGTAGCTAGCCCTACGAGGTCAGGAGAGGGCTCTTTCCGGGTCAATCTCAGAAAATTATGATCAATGAGGGCTTGAGATGACTGAAATATCTACTGGTCTTAGGCTAGGTATAAGTGAAAGAGAGTTTGATTAAATAAAATGGTGTTTTGTTGGCTCAGATGGAAAGGTAGATTTTGGGTGCGGATATTGAGGCTCAGTCCTGCAGAGATCTCAATGCGGCAAGGTAGGAAATTGTTTTTGGCATTTAAAATTGAATGGGATGGAAGGAATAGAAATGTGAGGCGTTGAAGAGGGCAAGAGAAATGATGGATCCTTCCCAAACAGCTGAAAACATCAAGAAACTAAAGCAAACTTCAAGTAGAGCACTGCACTTTCAATGAATTCTACTTACACTCTTGTTTGTTTCATTCAGAAGAAACAAGATAGAGAATGGCATACATAACACATAAGAAAATTCACAATTACAAATAAAAACACTGTACCAATAAAAATTGCCACATGAATCCCAAAGAGTGCTACAAATCCTGGTCTCAATTCCTTAGCCAAAATGCTGATATGAGTGTACAATGAAGCTCAAGGCTTTCTCAAGAGTCCAACCTTCTGCCAAAATCCAACCCCTACACTATGAAATTCATAAAATATATATATTTTCTCATCCTTGTACTAAGGGATTGAGCTCAACCATTTTCTTCAAAATAGAATCAGTTACATTAAACTTGGGCCGAATTTCTGAAAATAGGTGTTGAAGATGAACTCGTATCTCCTAAACCATAGCACCTGTTACAAAAATGAAAGACATTTTTGTATATAAGGTCATGTTGGAGAAAAAACTCTCTCAAATTTTGGAAATTCATTTCCAATTGCTCGCAATCTGTTCCACAAATCATCTCTAAAACAGAAAATCATTAAAAATTTAAATGTGTGAAAATGAGTGGTAAAGATCTAGTCACATATCCCAATCCATGACACTTGTGAATAAAATGAAAGAGGTTTTTTTTATATGGCTCGTTTTTAACAAAAACCTCTTTGGGTTTCTCAAAATTAATTTCCATCTGTTGTGAAATGGCCCCACACTAAAATGATTAAAATGGTAAAAAATATGAAAATTTTGCTTTGTTTAAATGTAGGCTCCAAATATCACTATATATCTCCCACATAGTAGCACCTGTGCATAAACTGAAGGATGTTTTTGTTATTTGATATGCTATGAACAAAAATCTCTTTCAATTTTGAAAAATTCCTTACCATTATTTCAAAAACTTATTTTGTACTAAACTTGTCATTGTGTGTAGCAACTGACCTCAAAACATGCATAGCCAAGAATCACTCATTCATTTCGATCATATCTTCTAATCCAGGAGCCGGTTACAGGAGTGTGATATACCATTAGAAATATTTCTCCAAGCTTCTTCTGATGGAAACACTTGTGACATGTTTTGTGCTGAAAATTATGTGAAAAACATCTAACAAAACTAGACATAGTAAGAGCTCATGTTGATCCCTGGTGACAGGCTGCGAAAACTGGAACTAACATGTGGCAGCATCTATTTCTTTCTTCATAACTAAATGAATCAAGATAGATAGATGGAATACATTGATATCAATGCTCTACCTTGGGAATAGATTTATCTTTTAATGTTTTCTACTGTTTGAAGAGGATTCACGACCTTTGCATGCCCTCCTCGGCCCCTCTCCAGTCTTAGAAATACCATCTCACTCAATTCTAAGTGCCAGAATACTTACCTACCTCGCCGATAGAACAACCTGCTTTCCTGGCTTCATTTCCCAGATCGAAAACTGCTTGCTCCATTAGATCCAGCAAAAAAACCATCAAAATCAATCAAAAACCCTAGAGCTACTATACCTAGCCTAAAATCTATTCTTATTTCAGTCATCTTGGTGATGATTTCTTACCTGCGACTTTATCTTTGGATGTTGAGCTTGCATTCTTCTGTTTAGAACTAGTTTGTGGAGGATCGAGTTGTACTTCTAGTAATGAGTAGTGATGCCTCTTGATCCTCTTCGTTGGAAAGAATGAAGTCCCACATTCCCCGTAATTCTACTACTTCATCTTCATCAGTAGGTTCTTCGTTAGAAACTTCCTCTTCTTCTCCTTCAGATTCTGCATTTGTTATAGCATTAGGAGGCTTTAAATCGGTTGAAGGATTTTTTCTATAAGGCTTGTAGGGTTTCTTCGAAGAAGTCTATGCTACTTGTCTCTTAATGTCAACCATTTCATTAGATATGGTTTTTAGGACTTTCTGCAATCCTTCTAAATCAAATGGGTCTTTTGATTGCTTTTTCTTAGGATCTAAAAGTAACCTCCTTAGATTTTATTTAATAGACAACATTTTTCTTTTCTAAAGCTAAGATACATTTTTCTACCGCTATCGCTTCCTTCATGTTTTCAACCAATGTTGTCTTGGTAGCCCTATCAACAAAGATCACTATGTTTGATGGTAAAGCAGATATGTACCATTCACTTCAAACTTCTTCGCTAGGCTTGGGCGGTCAAAATTTTATTCAAAATTTTGTTGAAACGTGAGTTAAAATCTTTGATAGGTTCTCTCGATTCAGTGTTTAGATTCAATAGATCATTTATTAGTTTTGTTGTAGATCTATCATCGCCAAACTTAGTCAAGAATTGCTCTTGGAAAATGTCCCAACTAGTAATGGACCCTGATGGTCATGAAAAATACCAGGATCGACTGCTGCTTGTAAAGTATAAGGAAAAAGTCTTATAACAACATCTTCATTAGTAACACCATTTAAATTTATCAATAACATAAAGTTGTTTATGTATTCTTCTGCTAGCATGCCTTCTTCAGGATTAAACTTAGGTAGCCATTTTTCAGGATGGGCCGGTAATTGACTCAAGGGCACAGGCATTGAGACTGCCCCTAGATTATTCCATGGGTTTTGGGCCATCGTTGAACTACTAACAGAGGAAAGTGCAGACTAAGTTCCTTCTGGTAGGGATGAGGATGTTAAAGTTCCAGTAGTCTGATGGACAACAATTTGAAGTGGAGGGGTGGATAGTTGAATTTGCAACGGAGAAGTTGGAATGGATGTTGATGATGAAAGAGTCTCACTATCAGATCCTTGAGGTGACTTCCTTGATCTTTTCCTTTTAGGTAGAGGTAATTCAATTGGTTCGATACCAAACTTTTCACTCTGCAATCTGGTAAGAGGATGAGAAGGATTGTATTGCGAAGTCACACTACCTTGAGATATTTCAGACTTTTGTAGTGATATGGAAAATCCTTGAAGTTTATGAATCAAAGACTCAACTTCAGGAGGTTCAATAGTAGATTTCTCTGAAATGTTTGAGTTTGTGGAATTGTTTGTTGTTTTCTCAACTCCTCTCTTAGGATTTAAAGATTTGGAATGCAATGGAGAAGTCAGGGGAGATGTTGAGGGCGATTTACTCTCAAAATGGTATTTAGATTTAGATTTACTAGCCATTCACAGTTCGGGGCCCTCCTTCTAGCGCCAAATATGTTGAAGCCCCGAAAATCGGGTCTATAACAAGGGGGATACCCACCCGGTCTAGACCTTGAAAGCAACTCTTTTTCCGTTTGGGATGGTGGGTCCAAATGGGGATAATGGGAGCAATTTCCCAATTGTGTGTGATGATAAGAATTGATATTTCCATTTCTAAAGATTTCTAAGTAAAATGCTTTTAATCTAAGTCTAATTCAAAACATGCAATTATATTCTAATGAACAGAAATATCTAACTCTAAAACTAACCTGAGATTTAACTTTTTGCTTATGCGATCTAAAATAGTTTCTAACAACAATTGGTAATAAAGATCATTCAATCATTACGAGAAAAGAATTGGTTAAAAATGAATTGTTTCGTATAAGAAATTAGTCGAAACAATTGTGAGAAGCATATCGCATAAAAGTCATTCATACATTAAGCATATGTTAAAATTGGAAACCAGGGAAAAACTTCATGTGGGTCATCTTATTCATGGCTAATAATATTTTTATTATATTCCTCTCGTCGAGAGGTGTAGGATTGATATAAAGATCAACTAATTCCGATAAGTATTCATGGAGATATGAATTTATTTTGATTATGGAATTATTATCAAGCCGACCTACAACTCATGTAGGCTTAGAAGCTCAACAATCGCATCTATTCACCCACCAACGTTGTGTATAAATATAAGAGGAATTTTCCTCATTTGGACTCACTCATATCATCACATCTCTCTCTCTCTACTGCGCAGATATGAGTCTCTTCTCTACTGCGCTGAAATGGGTCTCTCTCTCACACATGTGAAGCCGGAAGCTGTTGAATTTGAAGCTGCAACTGCAGAAGTAAAGATTGAATTGCGTGGCCTAGAAGATATCCTCTTTGGAACTACGCTGTAGGCTCATCTGAACCTCCTTTGAAAGCCGCAACTTTTGGTGGTGGAATGAAGTCAATCCGACGAATGGTTTGCAAGATATCGACTGCCCTAGTTTGAAGCCGAAAACTGCTGAATTTAAAGCTGCAACTGCAGAAGTAAAGATTGACTTGCGTGGCCTAGAATATCTCCTCTTTGGAACTATGCTGTAGGTTCATCTGAACCTCCTTTGAAATCCACAACTTTTGGTGGTGGAATGAAGTCAATCCGACGAACGGCTTGCAAGATATCGACTGCCCTAGTTTGAAGCCGGAAGCTGCTGAAACTGAAGCTGCAACTGCAGAAGTAAAGATTGACTTGCGTGGCCTAGAAGATCTCCTCATTTGAACTGTGCTGTAGGTTCATCTGAACCTCCTTTGGAAGCCGAAACTTTTGGTGGTGGAATGAAGTCAATCCGATTGTCAGTTTGTGAGATATGGTCTGCCCTAGTTTGATAATGAAGCCGCTAATGCTGATGCTACTAATCTAGGGTTTGCTACTGCTGATATGAATCAGATTTATTGTACTATTTATCTCTGCTGAATTATTGAAGATAAAAGAAGATTTGATCAAAGGGTTTCCCCACACATTGTGGGGTTTGTCCCTGGCTAGCCGCCACATCTTGTGTCTCTTGTCTTGGCTTGTGTTCTGTCAATCGTTTAATGTTCTATCTGCACTTTATTTTATGCACATGTGATTGCTAATCGGTGGAATATAATAAGAAAAAGAAGTAAACTATTATAAGCATATAACATACCATAACTTAACATGGTATCAGAGCTGAGGTGAAGACAAAGCCCGAGCAAGAGCAAGAGCAATAATTGAAGATAAGATTGGCAAGGATGTCCTAAAAGAACTATGGGGTCGTCAACACTCTTTCCTGCTGAAGACAAGCTCCGTGAGAAAGCTCACTATCACGGATGGAAGATGTCTATCGATCTAACCCTTGAAGATCAAGGAGTGCTGGACCATGTAAGAGGCAACATTGTTGAGCCTTCATCAAATGCATCTGCTGCTGCCTGGAACAAATGGAAAAATGGAGAAGTCAAAACAAAGAAGATCATCCAGGACTCTATCGACAAGCGCTTGGTGGCCTACATCTCTGATCTAGACACCTCCAAGGAAATCTACGATAGACTGGTGAGTTTATTTAAAGTTAATGATGCAAATCAAGTTTTGTTTCTTAGAAATAATTTGAGGGAAATCAAGAAGGGTAAAGATGAAAGTATGCAAGCATACTTCTTAAGAATCACCGAGATCAAGAACGATCTCCTATCTATTGGGGAAACCATTACTGACAGAGAAATGGCACTCACAACTCTCGGAGGATTACCATCTGAATGGTATGTGTTCAGGACTACTCTTCTGAACAATAATGTAATTCCTAGTTTCGAGGAATTAATGGCTAGATGCATTCAAGAACAAACAAGGGTGGAAGAAAATGATGATGTTTCATTTGCAATAAAGCAGGTCACTATGCAAGGGAATGCCCTGATAGAAAGGACTCTCACCATGACGATGATCAAAATCCCTCTCATGGTAATTGAAGGAATGGAAAATTCAACAACAAAGTAAGAGGAGAGCTGGGAATCAAGGAAGAGGACAAGAATTCAAGAAGGATAGAAATTCCAGGATGTATGAAATGCACCTAACCTCAAAAAGAACCTAGTGTCCATCTCAGCAACGGAAGACAAAGGCTACAAGACAAAGGCTACAAGGTAACCTTCAGCGATGACAAGGTACTTATATGGAAAAATAATGTTGAATATGCCTTTACACTTGGGTTTAGTTTTGATTCATTATATCAAGTCGACGGAAGTCTACTAGGTGTCATGTATTATGACACATCTCTTCAGTCCGAACTTTGGCATCAGAGGTTTACCCACCTTCATTACAAAGCTCTACCCGATGTAAGACAGATGGTAACAGGGATGTCCGAATTCCAAGTAGAGAAAGAAGGTGTATGTCCGAGATGTGCCAAAGGAAAGCTCAAAAGGGGACCATTCCCCTCAAGCCAAAGCAAGACCTCCGATATATTACAATTGGTTTACTCAGGCATACCTGAGGTTGGCATTAAGAGGGAGACTACTACACCACATACTCCTGAGAAAAATGGTGTGGCAGAAAGGAAGAACCTCACAATTATGGAAGCTATCCGGGCCATGCTACATGATCAAAGTTTTCCTAAGTTTCTATGGGCTGAAGCTGCAAACACTGCCGTATATGTACAAAATTGATGCCCTCATCAAGCATTGGGTTCCAAGACCGCTGAAGAAAATTTCACCGGTAAGAAACCTGATGTTTCTCATTTTAAAATTTTTGGAAGCCCTGTATACTTTCATGTGCCAAAAGAGAAAATAAATAAATTGGGAGCATCTGGAAAGAAGGGAATTTTTGTGGGCTATGGTAAAAATACTAAAGGCTATAGAATCTATGTAGCTGGTCAAAGGGAAGTCATAATTAGTCATGATGTCACCTTTGACGAAGATATGGCTCTCAGCAAGGTGGACAATCTGCTGAGTTTGAGTAGCTCTCAAGAAGCCGACACCAGGGAACCGAAAGAAAAGGATGATGAATCAATGCCTGATGTAGAAGAACCCATGGATCCGATTGATCCTCATCCACATGGGCCTTCCTCTTCTAGGAAGAGGCCCTCATGGCTTAGGGGGATACTTGATGATGCTGAAGGACATGCTGCACCTTGAGGAACCTCCCATCAAAATAAGAAACTTAATAGGTATCAAGGATACCTGACCATCATGAGCACGATCATACAAAATGAGCCTTCGTCATTCTCAGATGCCATCAAACATCAAGTATGGAAGGATGCCATGACTGAAGAATATGAGTCTATCATAAAGAATGATGTTTGGGAAGTAGTTCCCAGACCCCAGGACAAGACTGTTGTTACTTCCAAATGGCTTTACAAGATAAAGCATGCAACAGATGGAAGCACGGAAAAGTATAAGGCTCGTTTTTTTGCTCGAGGTTTCTCCCAAAAGGAAGGTATAGACTATGATGAGATATTTGCACCTGTTGCCAGATATACGACCATCCGCTCGATCATAGCCCTTGCCGCTTCAAAAGGATGGAACCTACATCAGATGGATGTCAAGACTGAGTTCTTGCATGGCTCGATCAAAGAAGAGGTCTACGTGGAGCAACCCAAAGGATTTGAGATTTATGATCGAAAATATCATGTATGCAGGTTGAAGAAAGCTCTCTATGGGCTAAAGCAAGCACCCCGAGCATGGTATGAGAAGATCGATAGCTACTTGATGAAGCTGAGATTCACTAGGAGTGAAGCTGATCCTAACCTTTACTTTAAGGTTGAAGATGACAAGCCTCTCATACTAGTGTTGTATGTGGATGACCTCTTTCTAACAGGTGCAAACCCTCTCATTCACAAATGTAAGAGGTAGATGGCTTCTGAATTTGAAATGAAGGACTAAGGACTTGAAGTGTGGCAGAAGCCAAGGGAAATTTTCCTATCTCAAGGAATATATGTGGTAAAGATATTGGAAAGATTTGGTATGATGGACTGCAAGCCTGTGACTACCTCGAGGATCTTAACTTTTAAAAGCTATATGGTAGTGATGTCGGACCAGAATTGGGAAATGCCTCTGAGTTTCATAAACTCATTCGCATTGATGTTCTTGGTGAACCTCCATCCAAACATATGTTTTGCAGTTAGCATTGTGAGCTCATATTTGGTTGAGCCTCACTGGATTGATGCCAAGAATCTTCTGAGATATCTTCGTGGCACAATGGTTTAAGATACACTGTCGAAGATGTGAGACTACTTGGATATACTGATGCTGATTGGGCAGGCAATGTGATGGACCGTAAGAGCACTTCCGAGTGTTGTTTCACCTTGGGATCTGCTTCGATATCTTGGATGAGCAGGAAGCAAAAGTCGGTGACTTTGAGCACCATTGAAGCAGGATATACTGTTGCTAGCATGACCTCGTGTGAGGCAGTCTGGTTGTGAAAGCTCTTCAGTGAGCTGTTTGGATTTACATTGGATACCATTGTGATTCTCTATAACAACCAGAGGTGGGATTCGATTATTGAGGAATCCCGTATTTGTCAATTGCTCCAGCAGATAGACATCATCTGGGATATGGTAAGTTGATGAACAAGGAGGCTCTATCGCATTAAGATGATGTACAGGTTGATACACCTTGTCAAAGCCCTGAGGAAAGATCTAATTTGTGATTTTCCCAAATGACTTGGAGTCATCAAGAAACCCTTTTACAAGGGTCCTGCATGTTGCATACATTGAGCTCTGGGAGCTCTGAGGGCTTGTGGTTCTTACTGGAGCAACATACGACCACAGGGTGACTCACCCTCCCCTGGTGGTGTGCACTGGAACAAGATGATTCGCTCTCTTGTGGAACAAGATGATTCGCTCTCTTGTGGAACAAGATGATTCGCTCTCTTGTGGGACAAGATGATTCGCTCTCTTGTGGAACAGGATGATTCGCTCTCCTATGTAGCAGGATGATTAGTTCTCCTGTGAGGCCTGGATTGATGTGTTCTCCATGGCGATTGTAGCAGGATTGATGTGTTCTCTTGTGAGGCCTGGATTGATGTGTTCTCCATGGCGGCCTGGATTGATGTGTTCTCCATGGCAATTGTAGCAGGATTGATGTGTTCTCCTGTGAGGACAAGATTGATTAGTTCTCCTGTCGAGGTATCCTACCCATGCAGTCTGGGACTCATGGGAAGTACCTCTCATCTGATCAATGAGCAGGGAAATGAAGTTAGGGACCATAGTAGTATCGATGGATGCATCGTTGTAACTACCTTACTCCCTACGCTAGGATGACCTCCATTGATCTGGGATCAATGATACTGGTCTGGGACCAGTGGTAGGAGTTGTACCATACTATGACGCTGACTTCGGGTCGATTGAGACTGGTCTGGGATCAGTGGTACATACTCTGAGACTGACTTTGAGTCAGTGGAGGATGATATTGGTCTGGGACCATTGGAGTTGTACTCACTATGACGCTGACTTTGGGTTGGTTGAGACTGGTCTGGGACCAGTGGTACATACTCTGAGACTGACTTTGAGTCAGTATGATACATCCTTAATCATTTCTTCTTCTTCATAGTTCGGACAAAAGCAGAGTAGAAAAGAACAATGCAAGAGCAGAGCAGAACATAAAAAAAAAGTACAGATCAGTGTAGGGCAGAACAAGACAAAGCAGAACAAGAAAAATAGAGCAGAGCAGGGCAAGGGTCAGGCTGTACAAGGCAGTGCATTTGATGGATGAATAGTAACAACCGATAGACAGATTGCAGATGAAGTTCTCCATGGTTGAGAGGGAGTGTTAAAATTGACAACCAGGGCAAAACTTCATGTGGGTCATCTTATTCATGGCTAATAATATTTTTATTATATTCCTCTTGTCGAGAGGTGTAGGATTGATATAAAGATCATCCAATTCCGATAAGTATTCATGGAGATATGAATTTATTTTGATTATGGAATTATTATCAAGCCGACCTACAACTCATGTAGGCTCAGAAGCTCAACAGTCGCATCTATTCACCCACCAACGTTGTGTATAAATATAAGAGTACTTTTCCTCATTTGGGATCACTCATTTCATCACATCTCTCTCTCTCTACTGCGCAGATATGAGTCTCTTCTCTACTGCGCTGAAATGGGTCTCTCTCTCTCACACATGTGAAGTCGGAAGCTGTTGAATTTGAAGTTGCAACTGCAGAAGTAAAGATTGACTTGCGTGGTCTAGAATATCTCCTCTTTGGAATTGAGTTGTAGGTTCATCTGAACCTCCTTTGAAAGCTGCAACTTTTGGTGGTGAAATGAAGTGAATCCGACGAACGGTTTGCAAGATATCGACTGCCCTAGTTTGAAGCCGGAAACTGCTAAATTTGAAGCTGCAACTGCAGAAGTAAAGATTGACTTACATGACCTATAAGATCTCCTCTTTGGAACTATGTTGTAGGTTCATCTAAACCGCCTTTGAAATCCACAACTTTTGGTGGTGGAATGAAGTCAATCCGACGAACGGTTTGCAAGATATCGACTGCCCTAGTTTGAAGCCGGAAACTGCTGAAACTGAAGCTACAACTGCAGAAGTAAAGATTGACTTGCGTGGCCTAGAAGATCTCCTCATCTGAACTACGCTGTAAGTTCATCTGAACCTCCTCTGGAAGCTGAAACTTTTTGTGGTGGAATGAAGTCAATCCGACTGTCGGTTTGTGAGATATGGTCTGCCCTAGTTGGATAATGAAGCCGCTAATGCTGATGCTACTGATCTAGGGTTTGCTACTGCTGATATGAATCAGATTTATTGTAATATTTGTCTCTGCTGAATTATTGAAGATAAAAGAAGATTTGATCAAAGGGTTTCCCCACACATTGTGGGGTTTGTCCCTGGCTAGCCGCCACATCTTGTGTCTCTTGTCTTGGCTTGTTTTCTGTCGATCGTTTAATGTTCTATCTGCACTTTACTTTATGCACATGTGATTGCTAATCGGTGGAATATAATAAGAAAAAGAAGTAAACTGTTATAAGCATAGAACATACCATAACTTAACAGCATAAATAGAATAGTCATCACCGTACAAAAGTGCCAATTGATAACTCAAACATTGAAGCCTTCATATATAAATAACTAAACATAAAATATTACTTTGACACATAAGCAGAAATCATTAAGAGATAAAAGTACCATTGATAACAAGTTCTACTCTTGAGCTTCAACAATATAGATTTATCTCTTCCAAATTCAATATCTACTAAGAGTATAGAAATGCATTTCAGTAGTAGACATTAAACATAGATATGAATAAATCTCGTTCCATTCATTAATCAAAACCTCCTTCGAGGGTGCAGAAGTGCATGTTCTGAGGAAACGTTTTTGACAAATTTCATGACTCCTCTCTAAATGCATGAGAGGGGTTAAAATACTACTAACTAAATATTAAAAATAATTTATTACAAAAATATGGGAGGAGGTTTAAATGACCGTCCTCATCTAAGGAAAAAATAAATCAAAACTAAAACTAAAATTGTATATGGAAATTAACTATCTATGTATCTGTTCTTTGAGATCGCAAGTATTCAGCATTGGCTTGAGGAGCGTCGGTTGGCCGACCTCTGATTTTAGTTGCCCTGTGAAAATAGAATCAACAAGTGCTGGCACTATCTTCTCGACAGAGTTTGTAAGGCACTTGAGAGTCATGCATTGACTGTGTGGTTTAACTAAGTACTGCTAGTAAGTGTCCCAATTCAACTTGGTTAACTTCTTGATGGACTCTGCCCTTTCCTCAGCTTTCTATCTCCAGCTTGTCTATAGTTGCTATGCCTTTGGGAGAAATCCCGGAGCGGTTTCTAATATGAGGTTTTCTATGTGCAGGTTTTGATTGACATAGTCAATGATGTTGTTTGCCACTGTGGCTTCTTCTTCTGCTGCTTGTTCTGCCTTTTTAATCTGTGTGTCCCACTTATGAAATAGCATTTCTTTGTGGGCTTCATTGATTCCGAGTGCGTCTGCTTTCTTTCCTTTCTCTGATTCCTGCCATTTCAAATAATCAGAAATTATTTTACTAATTAAATCATAGTCGAGTCGCAAGTCCATGACTTGATTCATAATTTTATCACTCATCTCGCAATGGGAACTCCATTGCGATATTCTTTGGCATAATGCCTCTTGTTATTGCAGGAGATGGTCATTCAAGGCAAGGGCTTCTGAGACAAACTCTGTGTTCTTGGGGTCATCTCTATGCATTTCTAGCATAGCCTGTAACTGATTTTCCTTTTCAGCCAAATTGTTCTGATACCCCAGCTGCATCTGTTGAAAATATTGTTGTAATTTTTCTAACTTCTTCTCTGCTTCTTGGTTGGCACTGGCCTGCTATAGCTATTGTTGCAAAACTTGGATTTGTTCCTCTCTATGCTTAAGTAATTGTTGTAACTTGGATGCTTTATCAATGGTAGCAGAAGCATAGGCTCCTGCAATCTGGGATAACTTAGTCAGATTTTCAGTAGGGTTAGTGGTAGGGTCTCGCCAAAGGACATCTAGCTGCTCTGCCTCAGGTGAGATCACGCTGTCCAATTTCCTTTTATTTCTTTGTCTTTTTACCACTGCCTTGTGTTGCGAATTATAAAATACAACTAGAGGAGGAATCTCCTCTATCTTTAGCATGATTTCATACGATGGGGTAATGGGAATATGCTCCATTTCTGGAGCATTGTTGGCAGTTCCATTGACCATATCTGTCATTGTCTGCACTATAATTTCAAGTGTCTTCGTTTTCTGCTCTTCAGTATTAATCAATTCATTGAATGTTTCCCACTCTTTATCCAGCTCAGTTCTTACTGGCTTTGGTGGCTGGATGAGGGGAGGGGGAACCTTTACCTGGGGTGTCGTCAAGACCTATTGCTCTGGGCACTCTTTAGATTGGGTAGTGTCTCTCACTGACCCTTCACTTTTATTATGGTCACTTTCGAACCGTTTAGAGTGTTCTGGTGACTCTTTCCCAGACATAGACCTGGACTTGTCTATACTTGAACTTCCACTTAAACTGATACTGGGAGTTGGCTCCCTTATTGGTTCTAAGCGTAACTTATCCAAGGGGATGTTTGCTAGTCTCCTTTCTCTGTACAGTTTGAATTCTTGGAATTTTGCTGGGGGAAATTGAATTTGACCTATATGCAAAACTTCTTTCAGTGTGTTTTTCTGTTGGAAGATATCATCAAAAAGATCATCTTCTTTAGAAAATACTTCTATCCTGACAGCAATAGTAAAATTCTTAATGACATCAAAGGGATCGAATTGTATCCTTCGAAACTTGAACAGTCGTAGACTCAGCATATTGTCTACTTCTTTGAATGCATGAACTAAATCAGATAGTGAAAAGGCCCCACAAGCCACAAGAAATTGTAGCCAAATGGCCTTCTTCTTGTCTTTCAACTCTTTGCTCATTCCACCCACCCCGCAGGTCTGGTAGGCAATTTCTCGAACCAATAATTTATTAGGAACATATAAGGGTAGCACATGAGGGGAAGCGATGTTTCCAAATACTCTGACATAGGTGAAAAATTATTCCCCAAACCATCTTGTGACAGGGAGAATTTCAACTTCCGCTTCGGGGGAAAATCTTGGGGCGTCCCTATTATACAACATTCTGTGAAGAGGTAACATAATTCCATGACAAATTCTGTAAAAATACGGATAAACTTGGAATCCTGCAATTCTTTATGATAAATGTGAATGGGTAATGGATTCTGTATAGTCCACTTCCAACCCATTAAAGGAAATTTGGAAACACAACAAATTGCATCCATAACATAAGCAGCTAAAAAGAAAGGAGGATAAATCATCTGAGTGGGAGTTCTTTTAGACCGGTAGTTCCAAATAGTCGAAGCTAAATTATCAGACAATATTTGAGCCCAATCCATAATAGTGGCGTTAGTGGCTACATCTAATAGGGGTAGCCACTCGGATGAAAACTTGTTGATGCCGGGCCTTCCGAATAGCCTACATAGCATAGTAGCAGCAAAACAATACGGGGAGGAGAGGGAACCAGTACGGTACATACCATGTTTTTCCTTTCTCAATGGTTCTGCCCTTGTTGACTAGTTCTTGGTGCACTCCGCCAAATCTTCATTTTCTTTGGCAAACTTCTCCACAAACTGCTTGTTGTAGCTTTCCCATGGCTCTAGTAGATGATACATAAGCCTTAAATATTGTGGAGTGAATGACCCAATGAGCTCTTGGCTTTGAGACTTGAATTGTCTGTCTATTATATCAACACTGTCCAGTACCCACTTGGCCATGTCTGTGTATGGAAGTATCTTAGGCCTCGCCACTATTCGATGAAGGAATGAACATGTTGTTGGCATTATGACACAGGATTGGTGCTATGACACAAGTGTTGTCCTTGATGGCAACTCACTCAAATGAAAGATCACAGTTCAGGCTCTCAGAATGAAGGAAAAAGAGATATACATAGGTTCCTCTTAACCAAGGCACATATACACGCGGGTTAAACGATATAAAGGCACGTATACGTATGCATGCACTTTCATGCAAAGAATAGCACGTACGTGTGGGAAAACTTATTTTTGGTCCATGGTATTTAGTTCTTGGTATTTGGACCTATGGTTTTGGACCATGGTATCTCGTCTGAAGTGTTGAACCTAGGTATTTGGTCCAAGGTATTCATTCTTTATGGTTTTGGACCATGGTATTGTGTAAGGCCTAAGACTATAAAAGGGGAAGGAGATCATTAGGCAAAGGTATTGACTCAAGCATTGAATATCTTATGAAGAACTAGATCTGGAATATTGGTCATTGGGTTATGGTGCATAGCTAGATCTGAATCAAGGAGGAACCTGGGTGCAAGAAGAAGCATAAGTACTATTGATGGATCAAAATCTTAAGGCTTGAATAGTAGTATCTTTGTGTGATTTTGATCTGTTATTTTGGCACATGATTTGACCTATAAATCTGATAATCTGGGTATAACTGATGTCTGAATAAGTGAAAAGGATAAATTATCTTTTATAGATCTGTACACAGGTTCAGCGAAGAAAAGGCGTGTATACACGCTGGTTCTGTAATGCAGAATAGCATATACGCTGGTTGGCCTTAATTCAGAAGCGTATGCACGTAGGTTGTACACATTGAAGTAACATACGCCTCTTGAAATATGTTTTAGCTACTTCTGTTTATTGCTGCAGTGTTCTGGGTTTAGAATTGGTGTCTGGTTACTGTTACTATTTTCTGGTTACAACATTTAGAGAAGCATCTATTTGATTCAGTTTTTGTTTGGTGCAAAGGAGATTGGTTGATGCAGATATACTTGATGTTTGATTGATGTTATTCATGGATCCAGTCTGAAAATTTATGAAATGTGGTCCCTAAAAGAAAAGAGATGGTTGTAGCCTTCTGTAGGTCAGCACCTATGTACTAGTACCTCAGCTAGTACAAGAGCTAAGGGGGTTGTAGCTCCCTTCCAGAAGAAGCTAGAGAACGTGAGAAGGTTGCAGCCTTTTGTAGGTAGCCGCCTGCAAAAGAAGTTTTCTAATTAAAAGAAGATAGAGATGAATTGTAGCAGGTGGTTTTCACCCACATTAGGTTTCCACCTTATATCTTTGTGTCCATGTTTGTGATGATCTATTCTATTTTACTGCTCCTGTTTACTGTTCTTATTATTAATGAAGTCCTGATGCACTGATTAAAGATCAACAGTTAATGAATCTTAAGCTTTCTGATATACACTGGTTGCTTTAGACACAGTAGCATATATACGCAGTTTCCCATAGCTGAAGTAGCGTATACAAATATTCATATGGAAATGAAAAAGTTATATTGATTTGATAATGCTTATTCACCCCCCCCCTCTCAGTATTATTTCCAACACATGCAAGTTCAGTAATTGATGCCTCACATGACCCGCGTGAGTTTGCTGTTGCTTTTTAACTTCCATAAATCTGGGGTTTTCTTCTTCGAGCAGACTGTACATGCCTTCCCAAGTGGTTATGCTGGAATCTCTGGTATGGGTGGTGTCTGTGAATAAGGGCATCATCTCTTTGTCCTCAGCAACCAGAGATTTTCCCTTCTTTCCCATTACGCTCTGCAAACTGTTGTGTATATTACTCTGCTTACCACTCCTGCAAGTTTACAAGTAAGGAAAGAATAATGGTAAGGGATAAGGTGAAGGGAAAGCTCTTAATTCCCAAATCATATCAAATATATCACCCTACATGAAACAACCTTTCGATCAAATCTAAATCTTATCTCATAAATTACCATCAACTAACCACTAAATTCACATTAATGCCCATAACTCGGTATCATATTACGAGAAATAATTTATTGAACAATGAGCCCTGCCGATCTGTGATAAAGTGATTTTGCGATTTGCTTCGCAATATCGCAGATCCTTTTTGTTAACAATCATTTACTTCGTTAAGTGACTGCGAGATGCCTTATCACAATATCGCCTGATCAAGATATTTCATCTTAGGTGATACTTTCAGCATATGAAATCCGTGATGTGCAATGAGTCTTTAAGGCACATGATCTCGCATCGCATTTTCACAATTTCGAAAGATTGCTTATATGATGTCTTCCATTACCTTTTGCGATGCGATGTTTTATTGTTGAGAGAACAATTTTATACGAAACTTATCATAAAAATTAAGTTTTTTAGGTTTTGCGGGTGTTTTCCTAAGTTTATGATAGTGTGTTTTATTCAAAGGGAAATATAAGTGCTACTTTTTTATTTTCTGGAAGGGTCCCAATTTGTTTAGTTTTATTACTAGTACTAAATAAAAATGGGGGTTTTTGCTGGCCACAACACTATTGCATGCATGATGTTAGGTATGGTACATGTTAGATAAAGCAGACTGCCAATCATGGACCTGTAAGTTGGTTGATGTACTATTGTTGATTTGTCATTTGAGCTGAGACTACATCCTGTTACCATTGGAGTACATACCGGTTTAGAATCTCCCATTCCGTACTTTTTCAAGATCTGCTTGAGATATTTGGTTTGTGAAACAAAAATACCATCTTTAGTTTGCTGAACTTGTAGACCAAGAAAATAGGTAAGTTCACCAAGCAAGGACATTTCAAATTCTCGCTGAATTGCTGAAGCAAAATTCTAACTCATGGATTCTTTATTGCTACCAAAAATGATATCATCAACATAAACAATAATAATTCGCAAATTGTCGTTTTCAATATTTTTATATAAATTGATATCTACAGAACCTTTTGTAAAACCTTGTTGGTGTAGATATTTGTCAAGGAGATAATACCATGCCCTTAGAGCCTATTTTAGACCATAGACAACCTTTTTTAGTTTGCATACAAGTTTTGCATCATTTCCAAGAATGAATCCCTCTGGATGTTCAATATATACTTCTTGTAAATCCCCATTAAGGAAGGCTGATTTTACATCCATTTGGTATACTTGGAATTTTCCGTAAACTGGAAAGAGCAAGATACATTCTTATGGCTTCAAGTCTGGCAGTAGGTGCAAAAGTTTCTTCAAAATCTATACCTTCTTGTTGAGCATACCCTTTACAAATAAGTTTGGCCTTGTTTCTAATGACTTCTCCATTTTCATTTAGTTTTTTCTTGAATGTCCATTTAGTTCCTATAATATTTTTATCATGAGGTCTAGGAATTAATTCCCAAGTGCCATTTTTTTCAATTTTCTCAAGTTCTTCATCCATGGCTATTACACAAAATATTGTCACCATGAATTTCTGCAGTCAGTGTGAGTCTATCACCACTCATATTGTCCTCCTTTGCAAGTCTAAAACCTCAGCTCTTCATGTCAAGCTTTAAAAATGAGAGAAAGTCTTTGAAAATCTATAAACCTCTGGTTCCGCACTTTCTCTTACCATTACCTACGGTCCCGCACCCCTTGGTCATGTTACCTGCGGACCTGCCCGCTCTGTCTCTAAAGGAGTGGGTGCGAACCCCTTTGAAAGTCAAAAAGGCGCAAGTTTATTCTTAAAAACTCACTTTGGGTTAATTCTGGACGCTTCTAGAAGGATTCATAACGTGGTTGGTTTGCTCCTAGGTGTTCATGCATCCCATAACTAAAGGCGCTAACCCCTTGATGAGAGGAGCTTATCCCTTTGAAGGAGGACTCTATCCCTTTGAAGGTGGACCTAGTAACTTCCCTCCTCTACACTATAAATTGAGGCATTGGTCTGGTTGCTAGGGAGGTTGAAAGCTAAATATTTTTTAGGGTAAATCCTGTTGGAATTTAGACTTCCTAATTGAGCTTGAGAGGAGAGATTACATACATTTTGATCTCATTGGGAAGAGTTTGAAGCTTTTCAAAGTAGAGGAGATTCTTACTGGACCCTGGGAGGAGCTTGTACAACATCAAGGCACCAAGGTTGTAAAGTTCTTCTTTGTTTAAAGTTAATACAATCAAGTTCATCTTTCTCAATAAGTTGTCTTCTATGGTTTATTTCATGAATTCCTTGATCATCATGATAAATACGGTTTATTATATTGGCTATGCAGGTGTTATTTGATGTGTGCTTGTTTTTGTTTGCAGGTTCTTTAAAAGGAAACTCATTTGGATGGTCGGAGCGTGGCTTCCACAAACTAGCACTGGACCTGAGGTAGGCCTAAAACACCTGTTGGCCTTTATTTATAAATTGCATATTTAGAGAAAGATAGAATTTTTTTGGTTTGCTTGTCGCTAGATATCTTTAGACACTAGGGAGATCGGTCTTGTACGCAAGAACGATTTAATCACCTTTGAGTGTTTTTATTTTTTTTGATCTTTGGAACTCTCACCTAATTTTCTTGACTTGCACTTGATTGGTTCTTAGATTACATTAGAATCATCTTGTGTTTGAGAATTCTCTTGCATAGATCACATTTGCATAATTAGAATTCTCATTTTCAGAATATGAATGAAAAATGTGCATAGATTACATTTGCATACTTTTCAAATGAATTGTGCATAGATTACAATTGCATAGTTTACATTCTGAAAAATCAATTGTAGATTTAGATCAGCTTTCTTTGATTTGAATTTAAATAATTTTATTCTTGTTTTTAACACGCAAAAATAAAAATAAAAACTATTTTGGAATTGATTTTCATTAGTTTTTCTTGATGAAATTAGTGCATTAGAGAATTTGTTATATTTTCTCTTAGTGATCAATTTTTTGCATTGTTGGAAGTGAATGGAAACTCTCTCCTTACTTTAGTTAGGATTCATTGAATTGAAAAGATTACATTATCATATTCGGTTGCATTCAGTTTTGGGTCGGGTCATAAAACCATTGGTTTCATATCCATTTACCCTTTTGAGTAATAACAACCTAAATAACACGGTGCTTAATTAAAATTCATCTAGTAATTTTTACATTTTTATGGCTCTTTCCACCAATCTAGCTTAGGCTAGTGTCTTGGAATAGGTTTAGTTAACTCTCCAAGATAGTAAAACAAACAAGTAGTCGATAACATTTATGCTCTGCGAAGCTCCTCTTAAAGGAGTCAAGCACAATATCATATCCGAACTAGTGGGGTAATCAATCCTTCCTCATTGGGAATGATAGCAAATATACACGTATTAAAAATGGTAAACCTCAGATTAACCATTGTCGAGAAACCTGGGGTCACTTGTTGGTAAAACTTGGATTATGTCAAGGAGTCTTCAAGGGGATTGAGCTTTGCTACTCTGCCCTTGCGTGTGTATCGGATCACAGACTGTTGCCCCAGGTATATTTGTTTCTGTTGGTAACCATAGTGACCATAATCTATAGGATTCTTTCCTAAGGTGACGGTGGAGGGAAGATCCCACTGTACCTGGAGCAGACGTCGACCAGACTCACTTGGATTTTATGGGGGGTTCTCTTGACTTGGGGGGGTTTAGTGGAGAAACTTGTGCCAGTCTATTCATTAAGTAGGTTGTCAGGGTGACTGTTCCAACCGCCATTTTTGTATTGAATTCTACGACGTTGGATTTCATCACCAACTAGTGTTTTCGGTATGGAAAGTTACTGTTTGTGTGTGGTTTGACTCCTAGATTTGATAGCGCGTGTTAATTTGTTTGTTTTTACTTTTAGAGACCATAGGTTTGAATTGTGAATTTTAATTGTTAGGTGTGAATTGTGAATTGTTAATTTTAGTTTTAAATTGTTAATAAAATTCACTGAAGTTGAATATAATGGCAAATGTTCAGGAATTTACCAACCAAGGAACCCCTCTTAACGAGAATCCTAGTACTTTTCCTTGCTTTGGAAATGTTGGTCCTCCTTATATGGCTACTTTGAATCATTACCTATATTTACAATAGGTTTACTAATATGGTTATTTTCAACTTCATTGGCCCCAAATAATCTAATTCTTCCACCTCAACAGAATGTTTCACCTCAACAGAGTTCACCATCTCAACATTACTAACCTTTTGTTGACCCTTTACCTTCTTTGCCTAATATTTCTTCCTCCATTTCTTCCTCTTTGCTTGGTAAAAGCCTTGATGCTAGTAACCAGGTGGCTAAGAAGAAGAAGAAAGGGAAGAAGAAGAAGAAGAAGAAGCAAGATAAGAAAGAAGTCAACCAACCAACCATGGCTGTAAGTGTTAGTTGTGTTGAAGAAACCTCCAACATGCATCGTAAACCCAAATACCCTTGCAGGCTTTGTAAGGGTGACCACTTCCTTATTAATTGTCCTGGTATTCCAAAGGTCTTGGAAGTATGGTTAGAAAAATCTCATCAACTTTCCATTGACCCATCAACCAGTGATAGTCAGGTTCCTGGGAAAAAGGGTAAAGTTAGGTTTCCTTGTAAGTTATGCAAAGGGAGTCATCAAACTCACATTTTCCCTCACATGGATGAAGCCTCAAAATCGTTGGAAAACCTTACTGTTCGACAATAAGAATTTCCAACTGGTTACCATAAACTTTCTCCCAACCTATCGTCAACTGACGGAGTGATTGATCTAATTTCAAGTATAGTCGATCACACTCTTCCATTGGAGAGTGAAACTCATATCACGCAGGTTGATGATCCATTAGTTGATCAAGCGATCGATTCAATTTCACATTCGGTCGATCCCACTCTCCCTTTAGAGAGTGAACTTCATACCACTCAGGTTCTTCTTGTTACATCAGATTCTTCTATGCCGAGGAGCATTTCACCTGTTTCTACAGAACCCCCTCCAAGTACTAAGGTCTTTTTCTTTGATTGGAATAGACCGATAGAACCTCGTCTTCCTTCCTCCATCCCTTTCCAAATCATTGTCAAGGCTGGTGGTAGGGACATACACCGCACACAGGTAGATGAAGGTGCTTCTATTAGTATTTTATCCTCAACTGCTTGGAAAGCTTTGGGTTCCCCTCAACTTGTACCTATTATGCAAAATCTGAAAGCTTTTAACAGAACCATCAGTGAACCTTTAGGGATCCTCCCTATGTTTTCTCTTACCTTGGAAGGTAAAAATGTCTGTATTGATCTTATGGTAGTTCGAGGTCCCTTGGATTTCAATTTACTCCTTGGGCGAGACTATGTTTATGCAATGAAAGTTGTCGTATCGACACTCTTTTGCGCGATGTATTTCCCTCACAATGGAAATATTGTGACTGTAGACCAGCTTTCGTTCCCTAGTCTTGTTTCAACTACCAATAATATGACACCCTAAATGTTCCTGATTCTAAAGTGGTATCTACCCTGCCACGGGTTAATTATGTGGCAACTGGTCCCATGTTTTCAGTTACCAATGTAAGTGAGCCTCTCACTGTTTGCTCATCTTCCTTTGATTTAGATCCAGTAATTGACATGGAAAAATCTATGGGATTACTTGAACGTAATGTTCTTATCCATTTTGAGTCCCTTGACATGTGTTCCTTCCAGAGAACTATTCTTCCTTCTGAGAAGACCTCTTGGAAACCATGATCAAGGTGTGTCCATTGACATGTCTTTCTTCCAGTTGGAAGCCATAATCAAAGGATTTTTTAGGATAGTTCCTATTACTGAGTCAACCTCATTAAAAAATGAATTAGGTATGAGGACAGTTCTGTTCTTGTGTCAACCTCGTTAAAAAATGAATCAGTTGGTTCGAGGAAAGTTCTTTTTACTGTGTCAACCTCGTTAAAAAATGAATCAATGGGTCAGAGGATAGTTCCTTTTATTGTGTCGACCTCGTTAAAAAATGAATCAGTGAGTATGAGGACAGTTCTTTTCCTGTGTCAACCTCGTTACAAAATGAATCAGTTGGTTCGAGGAAAGTTCCTTTTACTGTGTTGACCTCGTTAAAAATGAATCAGTGGGTATGAGGACAGTTCTTTTCCTGTGTCAACCTCATTAAACAATGAATCAGTTGGTCAGAGGATAGTTCCTGTTACTGAGTCAACCTCGTTAAAAACTGAATAAGGTATGAGGACAGTTCTTTTCCTGTGTCAAGCTTATTAAAAAAAAATGAATCAGTAGGTTATATAGGTAGATTGTAGAGAGTAGAATTGAGCATAGTTCCTTGTCTTGTGTCAAGCTCGTTAAAAAATGAATCAAGGATTTTAGAGCATAGTTCCTTGTCTTGTGTCAAGCTCGTTAAAAAATGAAGCAAGGATTTCAGAGGATAGTTCTTGTTACTGAGTCAATCTCGTTAAAAAATGAATCAGGTATGAGGACAGTTCTTTTCCTGTGTCAACCTCATTAAAAAAAAAAATGAATCAGTAGGTTATATAGGTAGATTGTAGAGAGTAGACATGAGCATAGTTCCTTGTCTTGTGTCAAGCTCATTAAAAAATGAAACAAGGAGTCATAGGTTATATAGGTAGATTGTAGAGAGTAGACACGAGGATAGTTTGTTCCTGTCTCAACCTCGTTAAAAAAAATGAAACTAGGAATCATGAGCATAGTTCCTTGTCTTGTGTCAAGCTCGTTAAAAAATGAAACAAGGAATCTTGAGCATAGTTCCTTGTCTTGTGTCAAGCTCGTTAAAAAATGAATCAAGGATTTTAGAGCATAGTTCCTTGTCTTGTGTCAAGCTCGTTAAAAAATGAATCAAGGATTTTAGAGCATAGTTCCTTGTTAGGTAGATTGTAGAGAGTAGACTTGAGCATAGTTCCTTGTCTTGTGTCAAGCTCATTAAAAAATGAATCAAGGATTTTTGAGCATAGTTCCTTGTCTTGTGTCAAGCTCGTTAAAAAATGAATCAAGGATTTTAGAGCATAGTTCCTTGTTAGGTAGATTGTAGAGAGTAGTCATGAGCATAGTTCCTTGTCTTGTGTCAAGCTCGTTAAAAAATGAAACAAGGAGTCATGAGCATAGTTCCTTATCTTGTGTCAAGCTCGTTTAAAAAATGAAACAAGGGTTTTGAGGATACTTCTTTTCCTGTGTCAACCTCACTAAAAAATGAAACAACTCCCTTTTCGAGTCGAGTCTTTCCAAGATCTTGAAAGTAAACCTTCATTTCATCCACCTGGTTGAATGCAATGAAGCTTGGGGGGCATGTACCTCGTTTTGCGTCATTATGCTGGGGGCATGCGAACTTATAACAAGCATAGTTTTTCATTTCAAGCTTGTGTAAACATGAAACCGAATCCAAGCAGAGTTCTCTATGGTTCAAGCTTGTGTAAAAATGAACCCATACTCGTTTTACATCTCGTGATTGCCTTTTTTATCCGCTAAATTCTGTTAGATGAGCCTTGGTTGTTTTCATTCCATTGCCACCATCTCTTTGGCTGATCATATGCTTTCACTTGGTTGTTTACCCTTCCTGAGGGACCGCATCTATGAGTGGTTTTATTAGCCAACCTCTTAACCATTACATGTTTTGAGCAGTTCCTCCATTGCCGAAACCAGTTGCTACCCTTTATACCACTCGTTCCTCTAGGACGAGTCCTCTTTAAGCTCTTTTCTGACTTGTAAAATATGAAAAGATTGCCGAGTTTTTCCTTTTTAAACTTGCTAAAACGGAATTAAAAGGGCGATCCACTTATAGCTCTTTTATGACCGTATAAACATGAAAATATTGCCGAATTTTTGTTGTTTCAAATCCGATATTGGTTATAAAAAGACATGTCATTGATCGCTTTTTTACTTTTTCAGATCAGAGACACTAATTATGAGAAGTACTCCTTGATCGTAATGGTCAAGCGGTTCTCTCAAGTATTATTTTATACTTTTTCGGGCTTGGGAGACACAAATTTATGAAAAAGGACAACCATGGACTTTTCTTAAGTTTTTATTTAGACTCCTTAAAATTGAAAAACGCCGAGTTTCTCCTATACTGGAAATGTTAAAATTTAATAGTAAAGGACCTGTTCAATTACAAACAGGAACGGACCACTCCTTCTTAGGGTTCGAATTTAAAATAAGTTGGACTCATTCGAAGGATGAGCTTATAACCAAGCAAATGTTATCCTCCTCAAGCTTGTTAAAAAATAAAGAGGTACTTGCCAGAAATGGTGGGGGAAAATAGAGGAAAATGAACCTGTTTGTTATACTTTGTGTCTCAGAAAAGCATTCAACCACTCTTGAACACGACACTTTTTGTTCACCTGGGTTGGGAAATCCTTTTCCTAATAGTTAATTAAACCATATTGAAAGTCTTCAGCTGGTTTCTGGGTATTAGCTTTGGGTCAATTGTCACCAAACCATCTGCAGTGCCGTTATGTGTTCAAGAGGTCAGTGAAAATAAACCATTTATCTGCAAAATATATGTCATCCATCTTGACCATCCCTGAGTCAGTCCTTGCAACTATATTTCTTCAAACTTGACCTATGATTTCGTGCTCTGGGCTTGCCTACGACGGATCGCTTTCTATCGACTTCAGCTCATTATCTAGAAAGATGATCTAGAAATCGTCAGTACCTTGGGATCTACATGCTTCAATGACAGGTTTCTTGCCTTCGATGATAGGTTGCATCATTGACCTTCGATCAAAGGATTCCGTGACATGTTCGACATCGACACATCTATTCACATTTCATGGATTGTATTGAGTAATTTGAGAGCCATTGACATTAATGGTGGTTTCTCTCACACTTGTTAACAGTTTACATCATTGACTGGTAATCAAGTGGTTTCTACCATGTTCGACTTTGAGACACATTCATTCACAAGGATAGAATCGTACTATTTCAGGAAGTAGAAATCAAGACCGTGGATCTAGTTTCCACCATCCAGGTTGCGAGGAATTTTGTATTCATTATACAGTGGACTATTCATAAACAGATGGCTGCGCCCATATTGTGTCTACATGTGTCTATACTTGTGATGTATTACAAGATCATTCCTATATCAGAGCAGTTTAGTTAGTTTTCTAGTTAGTTTTGATCTGAGTATGGGAATGCCTACCTCAGTGATGATATGATCTCATATATATATTTTGCATTGAATGTTTTTACAGGTTCCAACCAGGCTCTCCACAAGATGATCCTCGAAATGATAAAGTAATTCACTGTTCTTAGATGATAAATGAAATCCTCATCTACTACAGACTTCGAACTTTAGGGGGAAATATGTTACACATAATATTGTCACCATGACTTTCTGCAGTCAGTGTGAGTCTATCACCACTCATACTGTCCTCCTTTGTAAGTCTCAGACCTCACCTCTTCATGTCAAGCTTTAAAAATGAGAGAAAGTCTTTGAAAATATATAAACCTCTGGTTCTGCACTTTCTCTTACCATTACCTAGGTCCAGCACCCCTTGGTCATGTTACTTGCGGACCTGCCCGCTCTGTCTCTAAAGGAGTGGGTGCAGACCCCTGTGAAAGTAAAAAAAGGCACAAGTTTATTCTTAAAAACTCACTTTGGGTTAATTCTAGACGCTTCTAGAAGGAATCTTAATGTGGTTGGTTCGCTCCTAGGTGGTTCATGCATCCCATAACTAAAGGAGCTAACCCCTTGATGAGATGATCTTATCCCTTTGAAGGAGGACTCTATCCCTTTGAAGGTGGACCTAGTAACTTCCCTTCTCTGCACTAAAAATTGATGCATTGGGCTGGTTGCTAGGGAGGTTGAAAGCTGAATATTTTTGAGGGTAAATGCTGTTGGAATTTAGACTTCCTAATTGAGCTTGAGTGAAGAGATTACATACCTTTTGATCTCATTGGGAAGAGTGTGAAGCTTGTCAAAGTCGAGGAGATTCTTGCTGGACCCTGGGAGGAGCTTGTACAACATCAAGGCACCAAGGTTGTAAATTTCTTCTTTGTTTAAAGTTAATACAATCAAGTTCATTTTTATCAATAAGCTGTATTCTATGGTTTATTTAATAAATTCTTGATCATCATGATAAATATGGTTTATTATATTAGCTATGCAGGTGTTATTTGATGTGTGCTTGTTTGTGTTTGCAGGTTCTTTAAAAGGAAACTCATTTGGATGGTCGGAGCGTGGCTTCCACAAACTAGCACTAGACCTGAGGTAGGCCTAAAACACCTGTTGGCCTTTATTTATAAATTGCATATTTAGAGAAAGATAGAATTTTTTTGGTTTGCTTGTTGCTAGATATCCTTTGATACTAGGGAGATCGGTCTTGTCCGCAAGAACGATTTATCTGCCCAACAATGGCCTTGACCCAACATTCATCTTTGCAGGCTTCATTTATATTTTTAGGTTCGGTGGAGGATAGTAATGCTAGATAACTTGAGGTGCATGTAATAGTTCTTCTTGCCTGTACCCCAGCCTCCTTTTCTCCTAAAATTTGAGTTTCTGGATGATTTTTTGGAACATATGTGGACGAAGTCTTTTCTTCTACCATTATATCTTCTTCTGGTGCTTCATTGGTTTCTTCTTCAATATAATTTTGATTTGTTGTGGGAAGGTAATCCCCATCTTCCTCATTGTCATAATATTTTGTTGATTTTATCTATTTTGGATTTTTTCATGCTTCATCAACTACAACATCAATGCTTTCAACAATTTTCCCAATTATTTTATTATAACATTTATATCCTTTACTTCCGGAAGAATAACCAAGAAGAATCCCTTCATCTGCTCTGTGTTCAAACTTACCTATTTTTTCATCAGTCCTTTTGATAAAACATTTGCTTCTAAAAAATTTAAAATATTTTATAGCAGGAGTCTTACCATATCAAAGTTCCTTTGGAGTTTGAGTGCTATTTACCCGAACATTTTCTTTGTTGAGAATAGTCACGGTAGTGAATGCAGCTTCACCCCAGAAGGTTGTAGGAGTTCTAGTTTCATCTAGCATGGCTCGAGCCATTTGTTGAATTGTTCTGTTCATCCTTTCTACTACATCATTTTGCTGAGGTGTTCTTGCAGTGGAGAATTCCCTTTTTATTCCATGTTGTTCACAAAAGTCAAAGAATTCATCCGATATAAATTCCCCTCCTTGATCAAATCTCACACATTTCATTTTTCAATCTGATTCATTTTCAACCAGAGCTTTGAAGGCTTGGAACTTTTCAAATGCTTCATCTTTATGCTTTAGAAGACCTATCCAACACATTATGGAAAAATAATCAATGAACAAAATAAAGTATTCTTCTCCACGAGGTGACTTTTTCCTTGTTGGTCCACATAAATCAGTATGGATAAGTTCAAGAGGCTTACTAGCTGACCCTTCTTTTTCCATGAAATGAACTCTATTTTTCTTACTGATTTGGCATGGTCTGCATATTGTATTTTCTGGGATGATAATATCTGGAAGATCACGAACAACCTTGAATCTGCATGCTTTTATTATTTGAGAAAATCTTAGATGTCCCAATCTTCTATGCCACAACCAGTTTTCATCATTTTTTCTTAGATAGCACTATTGTTGTCCTCCTTTGAGTATGTATAAGTTGTTTGGAGTTCTTATACCTTTGATAACGGTCTCTCCTGTATCAAGCTCATGAACAACACACCTATTTGATCGAAACACCAATTCATTTCCTTGATCACACATTTGACTCACACTCAACAAGTTATGCTTTAAACCATCTAAATACATAACATTTCCATATTTAACTTTTTCTTTCAAGAAAACAGAACCTTTACCTTTTATGATAGCTGGAGTGTCATTTCCAAATGAGACATTCTTTTCCTTTTCTAAGGCATTATATGAGTGAAGTTTCTCTTTGTCACCTATCATGTGTTTGGAGCATCCACTGTCGATGTACCACTGATTTTCTTGTCCTTCTGCATACAAGGCTATACCACATCTTTTTGTTTAAGATTCTTTCCTTCTCCATATCATGGGATTTAATGGCATTTTCTCTTTTTGAGGTGTTTGCCAAAATTTTCTCCTCCATTCATATTCTTCATGACCAAAGTTGTTACTGATTGAGCATTCTATTTCATTTTCAAGAGGAGAAAAGTTCTTATAGGAACTTCTCTTGATCCCTGTTACATTCCTTTGATTTCATGCTTCTCTAGTCATGATGGTTTTGTAAGAAATGCATTGAGCAGCTTTGTGCCCAAAATTATGACCTGAAAAACATTGCCCATATAAGAAGTTTCTGCGATTATCGAATCTATTTACCTGTTGATTGTATTTTCTATTGACATTCATCTTTGGAGAAAATTGAGTATGATTTTCCTGAGGTTGGTTGTGGCTTCTATTGATATTGATCCTTGGAGAAAATTGAGTATGATTTACCTGGTGATCAACTTTATGCTTTCACTGATGATTTTCATACTGTTCACTGGTCTTTGTTGCATCAAGATAGCTTTTGGTGGAGGTTGATGACTTCTGTGATTGAGATGCTTCTTCAGTATATCCAAGACCTGTATTTATCAGAGGAGAACGATGAAATTTGATAATTTCATTTAAAGTTTCTGATCCTTTAGCAAATCTAAGATTGAGAGATTTTGTTTTCTCAAGATATTTTCTTAGACCCACAGTTTCACCTTCTAGTTTTTCATTGTGTTTTTTTCAGCAAGTTGGTATGTCAAGGTATCATATTCTTTTCTTCTAAATATATTTTGAGTTTAGAGATTTATTCATGAAAGGTTTCCTCTTCTAAATCATCCCAAAAATCATCATTGTCATAAGACATGAGAAGTCTATAATCATCACTATCCTCTTCTAAAGTATCCCAAAAATCATCGCTATCATAAGCCATGAGATGTCTGTAATCTTGTCTAGTTTCATCTTCATGACCATTAGATAAACCATCACTATCTTCATGAGTATAGTAACTCCTCCTATTCCCAACTTTTATCCTATTCCCTTTTGCATATTCCTTTCCTTTTTCATATTTATCTTTATGAGGACATCTGGTAGCATAATGACCAACTCTATCACAAGCAAAGCATTTGAAGGGTAGCTTACCTCTGAACCTTCCAGAACCCCGTTTAAGCTTCTTGACAAAATTTACCTCATCTTCTTCTTCTGAAATGTGTCTTGATTCATTGCATTCTTCCTTTTCTTTTCCTTTTGCTGAAGCTTTAAATGCAGCTTCTCTCATATTTGATGGACCTCCTTTTCTCATCTCAAAAGTAGTTAGGATTCCGTGAAGCTGTCTCATAGTGATATTCTGTAGATCCTGTTTTTCTTCTATGGCAGATACTTTTGATTCAAATTTAGCAGACAAGGATGTAAAAATTTTCTCAACTAAGGTAACTTCCTTTATTTCTTCACCCAGATTCTTCATACAATTAACAACCTCGTCTATATGTAAGAAGTAACTAGCTATACTCTCATCACTATGCATCTTAAGAGTTTCATACTAAATTCTGAGAGTTTGAAGCTTAACACGTTTTACTTGAGAGTCTCCTTCGTAGCTCTAAATGATTTTGTCCCATATCTCTTTGGCTGATTTGAGCTGCATGACTTTGACAAACTCTGATAATGACAAACTTTCCAATAAAGTATTGATAGCTTTGGCACTAGTTTCATATTGCTTTTTACCTGCCGTGTTTGTAGGAATTGTTGTTGGAAAATTATATCCTCCTTCCACAATTTCCCAGACATCTGTTCCAAGAGATTGTAGATAGGTTGTGGTTATTAATTTCCAATAAACAAAGTTGCTCCCATCGAAGATTGGTGGCCTTATGGATCCCATGCTTTCATGATTATTCATCTTGATGGATCTTCCTTCAAGCAATCAAGCTTCTTCTGAAGAACCTGGCTCTAATACCAATTGTTGGAAATAATATTGAGTGGGGGGGGTGAATCAGTATTTACAAATCAATAACTTTTTCATTTCCACAATCAGATTTATATATGCGACTTCAGTGAAGGGAACTCGTGTGTGCACGCAACTATTCTAAGGCAACCAGCGTATATCCAGTGAACTTATGATTCAGTTAATTCATCATATGTTGATATTTAATCAGTGCATCAATACTTTATTAAACATTAAACAATAACCATGTGCAGTAATAACAAAATAAACCATCACACACAAGAAAAACACATGAACACCAAGATTTAAGGTGGAAAGCCAATGGGGGTGAAAAACACCTGCTGTTATCGTCTCTGTCTTCTTTTAATAATAAGAAAATATGTTTACAATCTTGTACTGGTGTAGGCTTATACCAGTACATAGGAACCCACCTGCAGAATGCTACAACCTTCTCTTGTTCTCTAGATTCTACTTGAAAGGAGCTACAACCCCATAGCTCTTGTACTAGCAAATATGTTTACGAGTACGTAGGAGCTGACCTACAAAAAACTCTACTCTTCCACTAGGGACCATGTTTCATGAATTTTCAAACTGGATGCTCCTCGCACATATCAAAACATATGAAGACCTTGACTCATCAATAACCCATCAGAAATTTAGAAACTCAAATTTCATCAACCAACATGCAGTTAATGTGAAGCAATCATATCACCTTCATCAGAACACTGTGCTGAACCCATAAACCTGCATCATCATTCAGAACTAGTTGTAACCTCAGAAACCATGCATCAGACTATATACACTACTTGATTGAACCCAACCTGCGTGTATACACTACTTCTATTAATCAAACCTGCGTACACCTCCAAAGCTACTGTAAACATAAACTTTTGTATCAAGTCTCTATCAACCAACAATATACTAAACATATATCGTCAACTTACAGAGCTTTACACAGGCAGCAACAGAGATCACTTCTTCTTACTGATACAATCAATCTATCAAATATCAAACTCCTTATTCATTCAGTTTTACATTTAGATCTAGGAAGACTTTGCTGGCAGACAACAGTAAAACAACAACATTGAGCTGATAGATCAGTCATCCTTGAACATCAAGCTTTTCTTTTGCATATGCTACTTTGAAGAGCCAAACCAATGTGTATACGCACCATCACCAAAGCGAACTAGCATATAGATATGCAAATGCTAACTTAAAACATCACAACTATTACAGACTTCAGTCATACCCAGATTAGAACATTTATAGTGTAAATCATGCTTTAGCATTTAGATCTAGAGTATCCGTGATCAAACCATATAATAATAATTCATTTTAGGTCTCATGATTGTGATCCATCATTAGATCTCATCCCCTATTAACCGCTAAGTTTCATCCTTAGTTCAGATCAAGCAAAGCACCATAAACCCATAACATGCATATTTTCTTTTGATCTTACTTTTCATAAGATATTCATTACTTACACTCTTGTCCTAATGGTATTCTCCTCCTTATAAAGTTTTAGGTCTTTCTTAATACCTTGGACCAAAACCACTTAGGACCAATACCTTGGACCAAATACCTCGAACCAATAACTTGGACCAAATACCTTGGGCCATATACATTGGACCAATACCTTGGACCAAAACCTTGATTTTCCATGCCATACGCACTTTTGCTTTTGTGAAAGTGCGTGTATATGTATACACACTTTTTGTTCTATGGACCAGCGTGTATATGTTGTTTTTACTAAGTGGACTTGTGTATACTTCTTAAACTGCTTTACATCAACCTTTTCCTTGACCTTCTTTATTCTAATTAGTAGACCTTAGTTCCATCTTCCTGTTCTTCTGTACCAGTGCCCTGTTACCTCTGAATAGACCTGTTACACTGTAATTGTCATATTACTTCTGAAATGATTCCTTTGAACTGCCTTGCATTTTGTCACACCTATAAACACAACTGCCAGGCATTATGTTACATCTGATATCTCTCTTGTAGATTCATCTAATTACGTAGATTCATCTCATTACCATATACAAGTGAGTTGTTCTGCTACAAGTGGGTTTCTATCAAGTATAGCACGTACATCATAATGCCAACATCTTTCTTCTTACATTAAAATAACACCAATTCCATTTCTTGAGGCATCACATTCCACAATAAAGGTTTTTGTGAAGTCCGGTGTAGCTAAGACTAGTGCTTGGCACATTTCCTCTTTAAGATGTTCAAAGGCCTTCATTGCTTCTCGAGTCCATGAAAATGCATCTTTCTTCAATAATATTTTTATAGGTGATGCCACTATCCCATAATTCTTAACAAACTTGCAATAATACACTGCCAATCCGAGAAATACTTGCAGATGCTTTATGGATGTGATGATTTTCCATTCCTTAATGGTTTTGATTTTATTAGGGTATACCTTAACATCTTCATGAGATACAATATGACCCATATATTCCACCTCTTGTACTCCAAAGAAAAATTTGGAGCTTTTGACATATAATTATTTCTCCTCCAATAGTTTGAGCACCATGTCAATATGTTGAACATGATCCTTCCAAGACTTGTTGTAGATTAGTATATCATCAAAAAACACTAACACAATTTTTCTATGGGTTTGAAAATGGAATTCATCAAACCTTGAAATGCAGAAGGTGCATTGGTAAGGTCAAAAGGCATGACCAAAGTTTCATAATGACCCTCATGATTTCTAAATGTTGTTTTCGAAATGTCTTCAGTCTTCATTCTGATTTGATGATACCTTGAACGAAGATCCAACTTGGTGAAGTAAATTGGTGCATGCAATTCATCCAATAATTCATCAATGAAATGAAGGGGAAATTTATCTTTAATAGTGAGCTTGTTGAGATCCCTATAATCTGGACACATGCACCATGATCCATCCTTCTTGTGAATTAATACTACTGGAGCAGAGAAAGAACTTTGACTAGGTTGAATTATACCAGCCTCTAGCATTTCTACAACCATACGTTCAATTTCTATCTTTTGGGCATAGGGATATTTGTAAGGAATGATGTTTGGAGGAACACTTCCTGGAATCAAGTGAATAGCATGATCATGATCACAAATAGGTGGGAGGCCTTTAGGAGCCTCAAATACCTTGGAATAATTGTCCGAGACATTTTGGAGACCTGGAGAAATATATGATTTCTTTCGATGTGGGAACCTCTAGTGAACATAATTGTGCAATTATGCCTTGTTGTTATTTCTTTAGAAGCTTTGTCATTCTGTTAGAGCTGATTATCTTTCCCTATTTCCCTATTATACCAATTAATTAAAATTCCTTTCCTTCTGAAGAAAATTTGATGAAAAGATCTTGAAAATTAAAAGCTATTGTACCCAAGGATTGTAGCCATTGGACTCCTAGTACAACATCAACACCACCCATTGGAAAGGAAAGAATTGGGCTATTAAATACATATTATCGCATGGATAGCTTGATATTATGGCACTTTATAGAGAAATTTATGGTTCCTCCACTTGTAAACATCACTTGACACTCTCGTGCTAGATTAGGAAGCAATTCAATTCCTTGGTTATCTTACAATGAATAAAATTATGGGTACTGCCCGAATCAATCAACACTATTACCTTTTTCTTTTGGATATGCACTTCTATCTTGATAGTTTGAGGAGTGGTAATTCTAGCCAATGCATTACAAGATATCATTGGATCCATTTCTTCTTTCTCTAGGGCTTGTTCCTGGTGTATATCCTCTTCTTTTGACATTTCTTGTTCCTTTTCTTCCTCTTCACAATCTATGTAAAATAATTTCTTCTTAGCACATTTATGACCTTTAGTGTATTTGCTATCACAACTGTAACAAATCCCTTTTGCTATTTTTTCTTCCAATTGTTGTGGTGTCAACCTTATAGGTTGTGGAAGGCTAGGGTGTTGGCATTATGAGACAAGTGTTGTCCTTGATGGCAAATCACACAAATGATAAATTATAGTGCAACAAATTTATTTGATAAATTATAGTGCAACAAAGTTTCCTTCATGTAGAGAAAAGTTCATGTACTTTTATGCAGAGAAAAGTTTATTCCATGTAGAGAAAAGTTCCTGCACTTTTATGCAGAGAAAAGTTTATTCCATGTAGAGAAAAGTTCATGCACTTTTATGCAGATAAAAGTTTATTTCATGTAGAGAAATGTTCACGCACTTTTATGCAGAGAAAAGTTTATTTCATGTAGAGAAAAGTTTACGCACTTTCATGCAGAGAAAAGTTCCCTTCATGCAAGAGAAAAGTTCACACACTTTCATGGTTGGTTCATGGTATTAGTCTGACAGTTTTTGATCCTATGGTTTTGGTCCATGGTATTGCATCCAAAAGTGTTGATCTCATGCACTTCCATGGTTGGTTCATGGTTTTAGTCCGACAGTTTTTTGATCCTATGGTTTTGGTCCGTGGTATTTCATCCAAAAGTGTTGATCTCACACACTTTCATGATTGGTTCATGGTATTAGTCCAACAGTTTTTTGATCCTATGGTTTTGGACCGTGGTATTGAGAAAGGACTAAGGCTATAAAAGAGGAAGGAGATCATTTGGCAAAGCATCTTTTGAATTATTGAATATCTGATAAAGTGCTAGATCTGGAATATGGTGATTGGGTTATGGTGCAGATCTGGATCTGAATGAAGAAGGAACCTGAGCGTAAGGAGAAGGATAAGTTCTATTGATGGGTCAAAATCTTAAGGCTGGAATAGTGGTATCTCTATATGATTTTGATCTGTGATATGTGGCACACGCTTGATCTATAAATCTAATAATCTTGGTTAACTAATATCTAAATATTTGAAAGAATGAATTTATAGATCTGAATTATTCATGCATTTTTTATTGTACACATGTTATGATCTGGGTATGTCTGATGTATGGAACAACTGCAAAGTTATAAGGAAATATTTGCAGATCTGTATGCGGGTTGGCTTTGGTGAAAGCATTGATTCAGTATTGGATAAATCAGAGATTGATGACGCAAGTGTAGTTGATGGGTTTTGATGTTCTTGGATCCAGTCTGAAAATTAATGAAAAGTGGTCCTTGAAAGAAAAGAAGTAGGGGGTTGTAGCTCCCTTCCAGGAGAGACTGGAAAACGAGAGAGAGAGTTGTAGCTCTGCAGGTTGTAGCCTGCGTACTGGTAAAGGACTGCACCAGTACAAAATCATTGTAAAAGGAGTTTCTTATTAAAAGAAGATAGAGACATATTGCAGCAGGTGGTTTTCACCCACATTGGGTTTCCACCTTATATCTGGTGTTCTTTTGTGTGACTATTTGCTTTTCTTATTCCTGCTCATTATTTTATGATACTGACATACAAAGTAATGATCGATATTTGAAGAATTATTTAAAGTATAAATAAGGAAGATATATTGAAAAGAATTTGATAATACTGATTCACCCCCCCTCTCAGTATTATTTTCAACATAGGGGAAACAACACTTCCATCTTTATAATTGTGAGTGGGAGGCTTCATTGTTGCCATAATTTTTCTTTCCATTTTTTCTTCCAACATGAATGCCTTCTCCAGTGAATCAGGTTCCCAAAGGCGAACCTCATGTTGGATGTTATCCTTTAGAGTCCCTATGAATACATCAATCCTATGTCCCCTTCGGAATATATTTTACCCTTATATTCAATTTTTGGAAGTCCTCAATGTGCTTCATCATTGAACCCTTTTTGTTTGAGATTTACAATTGGCTAAAAAAAGTGTTTCTTTTTGTATCCTCATAATGTGCTACCATTTCATCCATAAAAATTGCCCAAGTAATAATTTGTTTACTAGAGAAAAGCCATCGATATAGTACAAACTGATTTGGTTCCAAATATAAAGTTTCAATGCGTACCTTTTGTGTGTTTTGCACATTATGGAGATCGAAATATTGTTCCATCTATAGTATCCATGTTACGGATCCTTGCCATCAAACTTCCTCTTATCGATCTTTGGAACATGGTGGGTCTTCGACCCAACATTAGAGTCTATGAAATCATGATTAACATTTATTTTGTTCTCATCATGAGTTTATTTTACGACCCTTTCGCCATTAGTAAGCATTTCTTGTAGAAACTTTGTCAATTATATCTTCAAATCTTCCATCTTAGCTTCCACGCCATCCATCTTAGCTTCCACGTCATTCATCTTAGCTTCTACACCTTTCTTTAAACCATCCATCTTAACTTCCACGCCCTTTTTTAAATTCTCTATCTTAGATTCCATGCCATATATCTTAGCTTCTACATCTTTATTTAAACCATCCATCTTAGCTTCTGTTACTTTTTGTGAGAGTGAATTTTGTTGCACTTGGTCTCATAATTTTGATATATCATGTCACATTTCTTCCTCTTCTTCAGGAGTCATGCTTGAGCTTTTAGGTTGCTTACTAGATGTTTCCATTTTCTTTCTTCGGGGCATCAATTAATGATAATGATGCTTCACTATGCCCTTTGAATTCCTTCAAACTATTTTTTCAAACCAAACTTATTCAAATTAAATAAAAAATACACACGTTTTTTACTTTGTAGGAGCTCAATATTGAATCGGTTGTATCTCTATAATTTCGGATCTCCAAGATCTAAAATTGCTTCCTGCGGTAGCCATCTAAGTGCTCTTTCTAACACTGCAAGTCTGATCAAGATTAGATTCTCCAAGGAATAATTATGCTGAATCTCCCATGATGACATGATGATAGACTCGTTCAGTAGAGCGAACTTATACGAAGTGCCACATTTCACTGTTTCGACTTTAGGACCTGAAACCGATACACAAAAAACTACAAGACATCCTCTTTCTGTAACTTCTTACTAAATTTCAATCTGATGCTGAGAAAAAATTTATGACGATTTTCCCTTGGTCACTTGTTTGAGATATAATTGGTGATCCTGTAAAAACTCTAACTTCCTTGGATCATATCTCTGAAAATATAGTGCAAAAACATCTGAAATTCAGACCCGAGGTTCAAAGAAATTTTGACTCAATTGGGTTTGTGTTTTAGCTTCTAAAAAATCAGAGAAAAAATGTTATAATGAAAATTCCACAATGGCCTGTTTAGAGAAGCGAAACCCTAGAATCCAAAGCTTTGATACCAAATGTTATGAAACCAACTCACAAATAGATAGAAAAGATAGATCAATGACTTAGGAATTAGCCTCTTCAAGGGGGAAAACCCCTTTACATTACACAAATGAACAATTCTTGGATGATACAAATGAAAAAACCTCCTTTCTATATATAGGAGTCTAAGGGGTCACAATATAACCAAAGCCGACCTAACAATAATAATATAATGGAAAAAAAATAACATTAGTGGGCTTCTATGGGGCACAATAATAATAATATGGGGACAACAGGGGCACAACAGTAACAATAAGGGCTACAATGACAATAGTAATGGGGGAATCACTAGTATTATAGGGACCTAACAAGGTGGATATTGGTGGCTACTCACCTATTCCACCTAGACCTCTAGTCGATTTCATCTGTGTCCTTGTTTATTTTTGAATTTTCTATTTTTAGCTGTTTTTCAGGTCCTGAACTTCCGGAGCAGTTTTGACCCCCTAAACAACACTTTTTTGAGGTCTACTATAGGCCGAAGACTATGTTTAGGGTCCCACCACAAATCCTATAGTACTTGGGGAGACCTTTCCAACAAGGTATCATATGCACCAAATAGAGATAATATGACCAAGTTATGACCTTGAGAGGTTGGCTGCCTAACTAACCCCAATGAGGCCCACAAAATCTTGGTGTTACATCTTCTGGGGTTAGGGTTTTGGTTGTTTAGGGTTTTCTCTTATTGTTGAATAATAAATATGCCCTTGAGTCTCATTGTAACATAGTTTGGAGACATGAAGCTGCCACATATCTTCTCAGAGATAAGCTACTATTGCCTAAGCTAATCTATTTCCATTCTATTTGTAAGCATATTTCAATATTTTGATATTAATGAAATGAAGTGTTATTTCTGCTGCATCTCTGTATTTATGGTTATATCTCTAATTTGTTGTGTTCCTTTTTAAGTTCGGATCAGTGGTATCAGAGCGGTCTACTCATTCTCTATTTTTCTTTGCATGTCCCTAAAGAGGTCAGGGTATAAGGAGTTAGGGCTTGATCTGGTTGAACCTTTGCAAGTCCAGCCTCACAAACCTTGATGGCCTCCCATGATGGAAGAAAAGAAAGATGAGGGGGTAGGAGATCCTTTCAAAATATGTCTTGAGGAAGCCCTCAAGTGATAGAGGAATGTGATGATGGATAAATTTTCCCAGATCCTTCTACGACTACCCATAGGTGACGCATCTTCATCCAACATCCACTCTGGAGGCGCCACTCCTTTTAAGGTACAAGTTAAATTTGATATTCCCATTTTTGAGGGCCAAATAGATGTAGATGTCATAGATATAGGGTTGAATTTTCTGGAAGGATATTTTTCAATTCATGGCTTTTCCAATTGAGAAAATATTACTTTTTCACTTCTCCAAGCCGCCCCGCACATCAAGTACTAGTGGGAAACCTATTGTGAACAAAAGAATGAGAGCGAATCCTAATTGTTTTCAGCCGCATCCACTAGGGATTCTTTCTGAGACGTCATTAACGAACAATATTACCCTATTGGGAGCTATGAAGATAAATACATAAAGTAGACCATGCTACGACAGGGAAGGGACCAAGATGTGTTGGAGTTCACAAATTTTTTCCATACCCTCCACACGAAGTTGGGTATCAAGGATTCTAAGTGGCATTGCATACTCAAGTATTGTGCCTGTCTACACAAGTACATCTAGGATGAGATAGAGCTCATAGAAATCTTGTTGCTTGACACGAAATACCAATACGCTATCAAGATCAAGCATAAGTTTAAATTAAATTAGTGAGACTTTAGATCTGTGAATCTGAAGCAAGGAAAAGGTGCCCCAAAACCACATAGAAAAGGCTAAAGCTAAGGTGGGGTGACCCAGGAAAACCCACAGAAGTTGAAAGAAAAGAAAAACACCACGAAGCCAAAGAAGGACACGGGAAAATAGTGAGTTCCATAAGAGCTCCACTCACAACACAAGTGATTGTCGGGCAAAGCAGTCACTAGTATCAGAGATGGAGGCTTCTGAATCAAATAAAGGTTATGAATTTGAGTTAGAACCTAACAAGGGGAATGACAAAGGGAAGCAGATAAATGACACAAATCCTAGTGCCACCATGGCCACCACCAAGATCCAAAATTATGAGCTTGAAGATCGAGAGGAGGGGGAACACTTCTTCCACTCACGAATGTGGGTGAAGGGTTCTCCATTGTAGTTCATTTTCAATAATGGGAGCCTAAAGAACCTCATTTCAGTAGAGGTCATGAAGCGGTTTCCTGCCAATGATAGCACATCCACAACCATACACCTTCAGGTGGCTTCACCAAGGATGAGATCTATGCGTCAACCAGCAGTGTCGCCTTCCCTATAGCATTAAGTCCTTCATGGATAAGGTACTGTGTGATGTTGCTCCTCTTTAATTTTGTGATGTATTATTATGAAAAACATACTTGTGGAAGCGACATGTTGTAATTTCTCTGTGATTATTAATTTGGGCAATAAGCTATATAAGATACTGGAGGTAGCCCCGCTTACCGCCATCTCTTCAATCACTGCAAATAAATGAATTAAGATTATTTCCCAAACCAGGAAATTTATTTTCCTTATGATACGCCCTCAGGTAGAGAAGAAGGTTATGGCCACAATTTCTAGAAAGGGCTCAACTGCACAATAACAACAGATGGACAAGGTCGTGGAGGAGTATAAGAACATTTTGTCCTCACCTACATAGGTACCTCTACATTGTTAGGTCAAGAACTCCATCGATTTACCCCGGGCATGCTGCTACCCAATGGACCAATCTATCGATATTCATTCTAGAGAACGATGAGATCAAGAGGCAAAGTCAGGAGCTACTACATAAAGGGCACATCAGGCCAATCTCATCACCATGTGGGAGCTTGATTTTATTGTTACAAAAGAAGGATGGGACCTAGAGACTCTGTATTGACTATTGGGCACTGAAAATATCACTTTCCAGAATAGGTGACGAATCCGACAGAATGATGACCTTCTAGACTAGCTCAAAGGGGTCAAATATTTCAGTAAGATTGACTTAAAATCTGACTATTACCAGGCACCTATTAAACCCTTTGATGTGTGGAAGGCTACCTTCAAATACAAGGAGGGCCTTTTCAAATGGTTGGTCATGCCTTTCAAGTTGACGAGTTCCCCCACAACCTTCAGGAGATTGATGGATGACATATTGCAATCCTTCACCAATGCATTTTTGGTGGTGTACTTAGATGAATTCTTGATCTTTAGCAGATTTTAGAAGTGCACCTCGACTATATTCGATAGGTCCTTCAAACCCTGTGACAACACAAGTTGTGTGACAATTTGGAGAAATGAACTTTTGGCATGACCCAGGTTCAATATCTGGGGTACATCATTGATGAGCAGGGTGTGCATTCAGGATTTGGCCAACCCCAACCACTCTAGCAGATCTCTGCAGATTTCTAGGTCTTTCCAATTTCTACCACAGGTTCTTGTTGGGGTTATCTCATATCATTTGGCGTTTAAGTCAAGTCACCAAGAGCAATGCGAAAGAAAAGTTTTTTTGGTGTGAAACCCAACATAAGGCATTTGTGGAGTTGAATCATCGCCTCTGCTCTACACTAGTGCTCACCTTAACATACTTGCAACAACCATTTGAGATTGAGATAGACACCTCTGACTATGCTATTGGTGCAGTTCTTACTCGACAGGGGCATCCAATGGCTTACCACAATGAGACACTTTTAGACACATTATGAAAGTATCCCACTTATGGCAAAGAAATGTATTCCTTTGTGGATGGAAACGTTAGATTATGGGGAAGGAAATAGTCATCCACATAGACCATTGATCCCTTCAATTCATACAAACACAAGGGAAGTTGCAGAACGATCACCATCAGGAATGGTCTACCTACCTGCAACAGTTCCATTTGAACATTATGTACAAGAACAGAAACACCAATAATGTTGCAAACTTCCATAGCTAACCACCAGTTATGGTGCTGATCATTGTGCTCGACTCTAGTGGGCACGAGACCTCGAGGTGGCCGCATATTTAGCTGAGCGATCGAGAATTTGGCAACGCATACCAGACACTCTTAGAAGGGAAGCAAGTTCCAATTTTTCACCTTCAGGATGCACTGTTATGCCACCTGGGAAACATTTGTGTTCCTTCAAGTGAGTGTGCCAGAATTGTCAAAGAATTTTGTCTTTCACAAGAGGACTAGGCGCATTGATGCAAAATGTCATTTTATTAGAGATTTAATTAACAATGGTGAAATTGTGTTGCAGAACTGCAGGTCAGAGGAAGAATTTGATGATATTTTCACAAAGCCATTGGCACGTGAAAGTTTTGTTTATCTTAGAGACTATTTTGGAATTGTCAATGGAGGCAATTTGATTAAGGGGGAGTGTTGGAAATATTAATCCCAACCACTGCCTTAAAACACACTAAAAACCATCATGCTTTCCCAGTCAACTTCTGCAGCTTGCAATTTTTTTTACAGGTGGAAGGACTGAAGGTCTGAGCAACAATACAAGTTCCCCATTCCACAACACATCAGACCATTCCACAATAGACATCAAGAATTTAAGAAAGAATGTGAATTTAATGTAGGGTTGGTAGTTAAGTATGTAAAATATTTACTCCACTAGTGAAATATGTACACTGCAACATAAGTATTAACATTCGCTCATCCAGTGTATTAATGATTTTCTCTGTCATGTATTAATGTCAAAAATGTATTTTTGGACAATATGAATGTAAAATTCATTTACAAGGTTGAGCGAGAGAGAGGGTGCGATTTTGTGAGGTAGTGAAGAGAAAATCATGGATAAATTTTTTGTGGGCACATGAAAACAAGTTTTATAGAGTTTTACATACACTTACTCTACAACCCTAGTGAAGTGTAAATTGCAAAAAGATATTTTCTATTTTTACTTGGAGCAGCAGCCTCCAAATTTATCTTGTGAATGTATTTACATATGCTTTATAATATAATCCAAAGTTTGGTTTGTTGCGATATGGTGTTGGGAACTAGTTCCCCTAAGAGTATTTTTTAGGCTAAAAGCCCATGTTTTGGGACAATTTTGTAATAAAGTTATAAAGTCTTCGCATTTTGTGGTCATAGAGTGCGAAGGTTTCAAGAGTCATAAAGGGTTGTCTGCCATTATTTTGTAAAGTGTCGAGTCAGTTGTAAAGATCTACCCATGGTCCACAGACTATGGGATTGTATAAAAAGTAGCTAATTAAGTAAGCTCTAAGTAGGGAGTAGTGAAGAAGAGTGGAAAAGTCTAAGTTTTTTTAGATCTTAACATAGGTAGAGGCTCTGTAGTTGAGTGCGTAGAAGCCTAGGGTAGATGTCCGCAGTTGAGTGCATGGACCCTTGCACCTGTGTGCGCAAGGTGGATAGAGTCTATATTAAATTGGAGATATCAATAAAGAGAAGTATTTTGAAATTACTGTGTACTTAGTCTTTATGAATGCATATAATTATATTGCATTATGATCTGGGTTTATATTACAATGTTTATTTGATGCGCGAATGTATGTGATTATATTTGTTAATTGAACGCAAGTAAGAATATTAGTTTATACGATGATAACTGTAATTGATTGGTAGAATAAGTAAAAAACTTGGGATAACTTGGGAACCTATACAATACATCGTCAAAGGAGTGCAAAAGTACTTGAACCGTTGGTTAGGGATACGCGAAGGTGAATTGTACACCTTCACGAAGGTACTGAAGGGCGGGATAAAGGGTAGATCAATAAGCCCTAAGGCTTAGCGACCTGCGTGAAGGTAGGAGCAGGGGGTATAAACTGACATTGCGACCATCTCAGGGTGAAAAAACTTGATTCCAGCATCCCCCCATACTAATTCGAGTAAGACTTCGGTCCGCACCCTGCGGGCTAATGTCGAAAGGGCTGGTAGTGTATGGATTTGTTTGACTGACTAACGCTAAACCTGGGTCAGGGCCCACAAAGCCAACCAATGGTTCTGTTGTCAGGACCCGGAATCTTCATGGGAGATGTGTGATGTCGTATCACTGGAATCCAAATAAGAAAGAGATCGAAGGTTGGTTGGATATGAAGATCCACGAATTCGCAGTGTAGGAGAACAGAAACCCACGGTTGATGAAGGAACAGTGGCTAGATAGGTACCTGTATACAGAAATCCACGAGATCTTTTTATGTTCCTTTCCAATTGAGTTATACGAGTGGATGGCGAAGCTAGCAGATAGCCAAGGAAGGTGGAGACTTGATGGTCCTATTGTCTGGACTCCGGAGTTAGTGCAAAAACTGGAAGCCTCTAAGGATAATATCGCTCGCACTGTCTATCATTGGCCTAATCATATCATAGGAGGGTTTGCGACTGAATTCACGGTCGATACCTCAATCAATTACAGCAAGGCAGAGCGACCCCTTTTCAAAGGTCCGTGAGGTAAGTACTTGAAGTCTTTAAATACTTGGATTAAGATGTTATTGTGCAAAAAGCAGGTTATGCAACTACCTTGATGTTCGGAGCTACACAAGAAAGACTTACAGGAATGAAGGAAGAAAGGGTCTTGAATATAGCCCACTGATTCCACCTCCTTTGAGTGATGACGAGGGAGTACCATAGGTTTCTCCATGAAGTGTAGTTCAATTGATAAAACAAGGGTTCTTGTGACTACCACCTCCACCTTCACCCTCGTCACCTATGACTTCGCCCACACCACCACCACCTCTACCATAGTTCAACATGGAAAATTCAGTGAAGTTTCCATTGCTTAAAAACTTGGGAAATGAGGACCCGAACAAGTTCTAGTTTTTCGTAAAAGTTATATGGGAAGTTGAGGGTGTCATAGATGATCACATGAAGAAGGTGACGTTGTTTAGTGATTTGTAGGATCACGCACTAACTTGGTACATCAAGTATTTTAATGATAACCCAAATGCTGCATTGGCATAGATCCAGACCACGCTGAATAAAGAGTTCGGTAGGCCTGAATTCGAGGTGCAGTCGATTGTGGGGTTCAAGGAAATCGTGATGAAACCGGGTGAGACACCTTGGGAGTTGCATCAGAGGCTAAAGTGCACAATCGACGAATATAACATGAATTTAAAGGATGGGGAGCACCATGAATTGTTCGTGGCTTCGTTCCTGCCTCACCTAAGGGTTGCGCTGTCACAATAGAAGATTACGACTCAGGTAGAGGCCTTGGAGATTGCAATAAGGCTACATGAAACACCAATGCAAGATCCAAGTCTAGGGGTTCAGTAGATCCATCCGCAGTTGCAACATCTTTACCTCGAAATGAAAATTCTGAAGCAGGACAGAACAATTCAGCCAAAGGCACACGAAGATATATGGTGCATGAAATGTAAAGGTCAGGGGCATGAAAAATACTACTGCCCGATCTTTGCAAAGTATATTGCAGGAGGAGGATCGATGCCTTTGAGGCCGGAAGCCCAAGCAGGACCGAGCATGGGGCCTACGTTGTGATGTGCTATATGTCAGGTAGCAGGGAAATATATGACTGATAATTGTCATTTGGTGCAGAAGTTTGTACAAACACCACAATAACTATTCTGCAACTTCTGCAAGTCGGTAGGGCATGATGAGTGCACTTGCCGAAGTTATGAATTGATGATGGATAGAACACTTGCCTATAGAGTTCATGAAGAAACATGACCTCTTGAACATGGGTATGGTGCGAACAAGATTTCAGTGGCGCGGACGAGGCCGAGCTGGAGGAGGACTTGGTAGAGTTCGGGGACAGTTGATATGTTATAATTGTGGAGGACCATGACACTATGCCCACGAATGCACTAACTCAATGCATCTATCATGCAAATATTGTACTCAGTTTGATCATGAGACTGAGGAATGTCCTACATTGATAGCAAGGATACGTGAGAAAAGGGTGCTACCCCTGTAGCTAACTCAGAACCTACATATGATGAGGGCTAAGCCTCGTGAAGAAGATACGAATGTGAATACATTGCTCCAAAGTGGAATTGCAATGAGCGACAATAAGGGGAAACAACCTGAAGACAACACGTGGGTTCGCAAATCTCCAAGGAAGGAGGCTGAATTTGATTTGGAGTGTGCATGCGGAACGTTCATGGAATCAAAGAAGAGCTTCGCTGAGGCCTCTACCTCAAGGAGCCGGGATAAACCTGTTCAGGAAATGGACCCTTCTATGCTTACGATCTTTTTAGAGACCTGCATGAAGCTACTGCACTATAGCAAGGCTATGAAGGGTTTACAAGAACTTATAAATAGATGCACTGGAAACACTCCGGGAGAACCGTGCATGGTATGAAAGATTGGTAAGCATAAGGAAAGGACAAGACATGAGGTGAGACTCATCGCGCAGATAGGAGAATATGACATGGATCAAGTTATTTTGGATCTGGGGTCAGATGTGAACGTTTTGCCAAAGCAGACTTGGGAGCGGATGGGGAGACCTACGCTGCAGTGGTCTCTGATTTAGTTAAGGATGGAAAATCAGTAGAAGATCATGCCCATGAGACGGTTGCAAGGAGTAACTGTAGATATTGAAGGCGCGAGCGCATCGACTAATTTTGAAGTAATAGAAATTGTGGATGACAACAACCCCTACCCTTCGCTCCTTGGCATTGATTAGGATACTGACATGAATGGGGTAATAAACCTAAAGGAGCGAAAGATGATATTTGAAAAGAAATCGTTTCGCATAATAGTACCCCTAGATCTTGCAGAAGGATTGCGCTATACTGAACCAGTCCGAGATTAGCAAAGCGATGACGATTTGGACTGCATATATAAGATAATAGTGAGAGACCAAGATTGAATGAATCCGATAGAGGATGGATGAATTACATGGGATCGCGAGAGTTCCTGCACCTCAGACATAGACAAAGAATTAGAGCACTGGCAGAATCGGCTACATGAAGTAACTACGCTGAGCTGTAACATGATGACCCGGTTGCTGCATTGTGTGTCGTCAGAGGTATTAAATATGCTCACTTATGATGGCTTGAATGATGTGGATGTGTTTTTGGATGCATTTGAGAGGGAAGTACTAGAGAAGAAACGCTTCCAGGCTTTGGACTGGGCACTGTGTGCTACACTTGCAAGATGGTGGGGTATGCACAAGGGTAGTTTTTATGATTAGCATGAGTATAGGAGGATGATGAGAACATGCTTTGGGAAACCGAAGGTACAAGTGACGGGAAAGTATGATAGGAAGTATGATCCACATGAACACTTGGCCAAATGGGCTAAGGGCTATGGAGCGAAGCCGGAACTTGATTGGGTGCACTTTTTCTGTCACACACTGGATGTCATCCCGATGAACTGGTACTTGGAGATAGAGCTCCACCATGGCACAAATGAATGGGATATTTTGTGCGAAGGATCCATAATGATGTTCAGCTTCGAAGACAGGTTTGACTATATTGATGAAGCACCACAAGAAGTTAAAGCAGTGATATTTAGGATACCGCAGGATCCTTTGCATCTAACTCAACCTGATTGGACTACTCAACTGAGCCACACATTGGAATGCTATAACGTGACTGTTAAAGAAGAAGACAAGGACCCCCGAAAGATTAACATCCCTGAAACCAATGGTCATTGTGAGGTCGAGGGATCACTGACTGAGAATCCTGATATAACCGCGCCACTAAAAACTAAATAGATAAATATTGGCATAGAGGCAGAGCCCAAATTCACGAAGATTGGAGATTACTGGGATGATGTGATGGTAGATAAGGTCACTGAATTTCTCTGTGAATACTAGGATTTGTTCCCTACCAAGTTTACAGAGTTAAAGGGGATAATAGGAGACCTGGGTGTTATGAATATCACGTTAAAACCCGACGCGAAGTCGGTTAATCAAAGACCTTACTGTCTCAATCTGAAGTATAAGGAGAAGGTCTGCTTAGAGTTATATAAGATGCTCGTGGTAGGCATCATTGAGCTCATAGAGGAATCTGATTGGGTGATCCCATTGGTGGTACATGAAAAGAAGTAGAAGGATGAGATAAGGATATGTGTAGATCTCAGGAAGTTGAATGATGTTTGCATGCATGATTCTTTCCTGACTCCATTCACTGATGAGGTGTTGGATAATGTAGGTGGACAGAAGTGTACTCCTTCACTGATGGGTTCTCTGGGTACCATCAAATCAAAATCGCACCTGAGGATAGAAGCAAGATGACCTTCGCGACTGAATGGGGATTTTTCAATATACCATAATGCCTTGTGGATTAAAGAATGCACCTGCGATTTTTTCACGCGTCATTATTGCTGCATTCAAAGACTTCATTCATAAGTTTCTGGAGGTGTACTTTGATGACTGGACTATGTTTGGGTTGGTAAAACTCCATGTGGAAAGTTTGCGCTTAATGCTAGATACTTGTTGAAGGTACTAGATTGTGCTCAATCTGAAGAAATGTTTGTTTTTTGTCCCTTTTGGGACTTTTTTGGGTCATGTGGTATGCAGACAAAGATTGCTGGTAGATCCCACAAGGATTGTAGTGATAAATAACTTGGTGGCGCTAAGGAGTGTGAAATAGGTATGCACAACATTGGGACATACTAGGTCCTATAGGAAGTTTATCAAGGGCTATGCCCAGATCACCGCGCCTATGGAGAAGTTGTTGGAAAAGGATGTCACGTTCTGTTGGACTGAGGACTGTTAGAAAATCTTGGATGTGATGAAAGGAAAAATGGTCATGATTTTAGTCTTCCTAAATTGGGAGAAGGAGCTCTATGTACATCTAGACACATCATGTATAGCACTGGGAGCAGTACTAACACAGGTTGGCGAAGGAGAATTGGACCATCCTATAGCATTCGCAAGCATGAGGTTATCCAAGGTTGAGAAGAACTATTCCACCACTGAGCGTAAAGGACCAGCCATAGTATACACACTCCAGAAGTTTAGACACTATTAGTTGGGTGGACATTTTAAGACGTATACAGACCATTTTGCATTGAAATACCTAGTCAGTAAGCCTGTGTTGGGGAGGAGAATCTGCCAGTGGTTTTTATTGTTCCAGGAGTACGATATTGAAGTTATTTTGAAGCTTGGATGACTAAACGTGGGACTAGAACATCTGTCACACATCGAAATGGGAGAAGAGCCCACTAATTTGGAGAAAGGATTGCCTAATGCACAATTCTTTGCAATGCGCATTGCAGATGGTCACTTTGAAGACATCATACACTTCCTATCAAAACAAACTGCCCCGGAAGGCTACACCATCTAGCAAAAGAAGGAATTAGTGGTGCGCATGACAAACTTTTCTGTAATTTTGGAAATCTATACAAAATGGGGTCTGATGAAGTATTGTGATGATATGTACCAGAGTTTGAAAGAAGAAGTATCCTCGCGGATGCTCATGGGGGTGCTGCGGGAGGGCATTACGTAGGAAGGCAACCGCGAAGAAGATTCTACACATAGGGTTGCGGTGGCCAACCCTCCATAAGGATTTAAAATCCTACTGCAGGGCGTGCGTCATGTGTCAAAGGACTGGCAAGCCATCACGGAGAGATGAGCTACCTCTGAACCCATAGATGACATTACAACCTTTCGAGAAATGGGAAATAGATTTCGTGGGACCCATTCAGGCTCAAGGAAAGAAGACGGGTGCGTGGTACATTATCACCACGACTGAGTATTTTACTTGATGGGTGGAGGTACAGCCTATGAAGGACTACACAGGTGTGACCATTGCGAAGTTTCTCTTTGAGTATGTACTGACATGATTTGGGTGTCCAAAGATTTTGATGAGTGATCGCCGTACACACTTTTTGAACAAAACTATCAATGAGCCAACGAAGGAATTTTAGGTATATCACCATAAAAGCATGATTTATCACCCATAGGCTAATGGGATGGTGGAAGCATTCAATAAGGGACTGAGAACGTGTTGAGGAAGGTTTGCAATGCTCAGTGAAGTGATTGGAACATGCGCATACCCGCAGTACTATGGGCTTATTGAACGATGTGCAAAAAGTTGACTGGACATACACCCTTTAGGCTCATATATGGTGTTGAAGCAATGATGCCAATGGAATACATTGTGCCTAGTTTGCACATAGTGGCATTCATGGGTATGACGGATAGCAAAGCCCTAGAAGAGAGGCTTGCATAAATTTTCGAGCTTGACAAAGAAAGGTTTCTAGCTGCGTTTCACCAACAGGTCCAAAAGAAACACGAAAAGTCATGGCATGGTTGGCACATTAAACAATGCACCATTAAGGTAAATGATCTAGTTTTGTTATATAACATCAAGTTTGATAAATTTCCAAGGAAATTTAGGATGCATTGGCTAGGGCCCTATGTCATTAAGGAGATTACCGATGGTGGAGCATTTCAGTTGGTTAAATTGAATGAAGATCCCTTCCCAGGAAAGTTGAATGGAACTCGATTGAAGCCATACATTGGTGATCAGGGTAGGTGACTATATGAAGGTAGCATAGTCTTAGTGCTCTAGGGAGTTGAAAGGATGTGTGGGATTATAAACTACATTGCCGGGTTGGGAAACTATGCGATCAGGGGATTGCATGGAATGAGGAGATGTCATAAGGTTTGTAACAACGTGAAGAGAGCTGCGCTACCCAGGGAAAAACCACGCAGGTCAGTTAGAAAGTGACTGTTGAATTCATTGTTCATGATGTGACGATGAGAACACGACCAAATGGAGTGGGGGGGGGGGGGGGGCAACATTTAAGATGAAATTTATGGATAAGATCCTTGAAAATCTACCGCTAATATCACATTAATGAACCAAATTTTTTAGGAACGGTTAGATTTGAATTCAAAATGGCCTATAAGTTACATGTTGCTGCCCAACAAAAAACACTTGGCATTTTGAGCATTAAGTTGGTGAGATTTCAGACGTGCATGAACCACGCATTCTTCGAAGAATTGATTGACTGGCCAACATTTGATTGATTTCTGGAGTTTGACTACCATATCATCCCTGACATTATCCCAGGATCAGAAGCTATGGATGCCGAAGCAGTGACAACCGAGGGGGTTGTGTCGAAAGTCGTGATGGAGGCAGAGGGAGTTGCTCCGGAGGTTGCAAGAGTACTAGCTGAAGTCCCCAAGTCAGCACGAACGCTTAGACCAAAGCCTACCCCAACCAAGGAGAGTACGAAGGTTAAGAAGGGCAAGCAAGCTGCGACACCCATGCACACGTCACCTAGAAGAAACCCATAGAAGGACAAGCACACCATACAAGAAACGGGAAAAAATATTAACTTGGAACTGAAGGAGGTAGAAATTGAGGACATCTCGATGGATGAAGAGGATATGGGGGTGGAAGTGGAGGACATTGAATTTGAGGGTTTTGACCCTGTTACTAAGTTTCCTGAATACGTCCCTCTGCGAAAGGGAAAGACCAAGGTGCTGAAGGACATTGATGAAAGAAAGGTCACCCTGCACATACCTCTGTTGCAGGACGAGATTTTCTTTGAAGGACCATGCTTGGGGCAGGTTGCCCTATTGAAATTGAAAGATTGGGACTTAGCTGACATTAAGAAGTTCCCTCACTTGGCGATGGACCAGCTAATGCATCGCGTTGTTAATAAAACCACCGGGATGACTACATTGGAACCGCGGAAGTGGCTCAAGGGTGTAGACAAGGTAGGTCTTCTCAACCTGCTATTGGTGCTGCACTACAATCATACACCCATTACATTATTGGTATTCAAGTAGCTGCTATGCTTGGTGCATGATGGGTGTGTATGGCTGGAGGAGCAGACAACCATCACCAACATGTTGATCCATAGGATCACATGGCTACCATATACAGGGGAAAATCCCACCATGATGTTTGGCAGAAAAGGTGGTGAGTATAACCTCGTGGAGGCCATGAAGGATGAATTCAAGTTAGTGAAGAAGCTGTGAGGCTATGCCATCTCGATTATTTGTGATCCTGTAATCAAGGTGGCCACACAGATTTTGGCAGGAAACGTTATGCGGAAGTGTCGCCACTCGTCGTTTCTCTAGTGGCCCAATGCATAGAAGGAGTTTAGTTTAATTGGGCATGCTATCTCTGTGGTGAGTTCCTCATGAACTATTGCGAGGCATAAGAGCTTAGAAAGACCTTCCACTATGCATGGCTTTTTCTATCCATTGTGCTAGTAGTCTGGGAGCTACCTGAAGACAGTCAATTCCCCTCAGTTGCACCAGACCTGCCAGAAGTGGTGAAGTCCACCAACGCGACATCCACCACCTGCGCCATTAGTACTTTAGAAGCCACCAATATGCTTCATGCGAGGGACTCCCGAGCGATAGTGCTGCTAGAGGGAGCACTGACCACAGAGATCGAAGTTAACAGACCTGCTATCAACACCCTCAAGGGAGTAGGGTTGAACTTAGCAGTGCTTCCTAGCGAGATGCTCCACCTACTACAGGATGGGTTGATCACAGAGCTAACGACCTGTGAACAACGCGATTTGTAGGTGATCAGTGAGTAGAATATCAAGAATGTGTAGATGGCCCTACAGCGAGACATGGCCCTCACTTCCATGGTGGAACTTACTAACATAAGTCAGTACATGATTAAGGCCATGAAGGAAGCCTTCTGAATGGTCTCTGAATTGGCCATTCCTGAGTATGCAGAGGCAGATGAACAAGTCCACAAACTTTCTACGAGGGTGTGCGACGCTCGCACAGAGTTGGCCAAGGTTCAGCTGGAGCTGAACTTCCAGATTGCAGAATTGTAGTTGAATGCCCAACCTTCAACTTTGCTAAAAGTAAAGGAGCAGCACGCAACCACTGTCACAGAGGAGATAGCGGTAGTAGATAGTGCAATAGTAGACTGCACAAGGTTGTTTGAACAGTCGTTCAAAGTACTGACCAGTCTGAAAGAAGATCATAATGTAAAAAGACTGGAGATAGAGGCACGAGAGCTGCAACAACTCTACGACGAGGCAAAAGGAACAACGCGCACTCTCACCCTCACACAGAGACTTGCGAAGCTGTAGGAGGCCAAAATGCTGAAGGAACAGATAGATGCAATGCAACAGAAAGAGGCAGTGCTAAAGGCATGCTTGAAGCCCTGGTTGGACGAGGCCTATTTAGTCACGACCTCCATTGAAGGCAAGCTTGCTAGTCTGTAGGCGACTCAACATAAGCTTCAGGCTGACAATTCAGGACCAATGACCTAGCAATTGGTCGAATAAGTTCTTAGGGTCATATAATAATAGGATTCATAATTTAGAATTTTCTATGGTTAGTCTTGTAATATTGTACATACAGTTTCTTTCTACAAAATGTTTTCCCATATTAAAAATAGAAAATGTAAAGAGGGAAAAATCCTAAAATAATAATCAAATGAACAAAAGAAAGGAAAAGATATATATATATATATATATATATATATATATAGATATAATATGAACCCCAAAAAGAGATCAGAATAGATCATGAAAGTGTGCAAATTCAAATGCCACTCCTTTTTACTTTACTTTGCAAAAGAATATTGTGTGCAGCTTGTCAAAAATTCAGTCATGCTTTAAATTTCATGTTCATAGATAGAGAATAAAGATCTAGCCAAACTGTTTAATCTTGGCAGATCAGTAGTTAGGTAGAGAATAGTAATGAGCTCATCAGTTTAATCTGAGCCATTGGAAGTTATAAGGTTAGAATTAGATATTTTTCTTATCAAAGAAAAAGAAATGAAGGGCCAGCAAGCTCAAATGCACCCAATGAATGAAGAGAAAATTCTAGGGTAAATAAAGAGTAGGTAGAAGAAGTTTTTGAAATGCACAAAGTTGCTAGCTCAAAATGCACCTTCATCATGGTTAATCCTATGTTTCATGTGCAGGAGGAATTGTCAAAGAGAAAGGACATTGACTAAAGCTTATTTACTAATTCCCCTCATTTCACTAGACCCCCACATCCTTAGTTTATTAATTTCCCCTCATTATCCCTTCATTAGCTTTCATCCCCTAATGTTGTCCCCTTCTTGCTTGCAAAGTGATGAGCCCTAATTTTTGGTACAATTTGGGCTCATTTGGCCTACTTGCTCTGCTCAAACCATTCATTTTTTATTGCTTATGCATTCATTTCTTGGTTTATTCGTGTTGTTTGTAGGAAGAAGGGTAGGCATTCTATCCACGTGACTAATACATGATGATTTCAGGTTTTGGCATTAAAAGGGAGCAAAGACCACGAAAAAGGAGACAAGGAGACAATGAGGTGGCACTGCTGGTTTTTAGGAGAGGATGTCCACAGTCTTGGGGACCTTCCTCATGATTCCCACCATAGCTCCGAGCTCTAACCAATCTCCCCACCGAGCTTAGAGGCAGCCAACTGTTCTACAGGAACAGCAGTTATAACTGTTCTACAGGATCAGCAGTTTAACCTTCAGTTGGACAACCGAGCTCCACAAATCAAGGACACCTGTTGGATGATAATTTTGCATAAATACTGAGGCCGTAGCCTTGGATAGGAGCTTTTTGAATTTTTGTATTGCTCGTGTAATTGGGAAGTACGAGCTACAGCTCGATGTTTGTTCTTTTGTAAGCCAGTTTTGGCATGACATCAGATTTTTGTTTATGAATAAAGGCAGGCAGATTTTGATCTCATTCTGATTTTCTAAGGGAGCTATGGCTCTCAGGTTAGGGCCCAACCTGAGAGCAATAGATCTCCTCGGTGTTGTAATGTTGTTTGCATTTCGTTCCAGCACTTTGAGTTTTTACTTTAACATGCAATTCGAATTTACAGTCTGTTAATTTAGTCTTTTTCATGAGATTGAATAGGATTAGTTTATGATGAATTTGTTTCCAGTTGCTTAGGTTAGAAGAGGATAGATATAATTCATTGGAGCTCCAGAAAAAGGTTGTTAAAGCTCACTGCCATCTCTGTTAGGGATTGGGGTGCAGTCCATAACCAACCACCAAAAAGAAACACAGTTCTTCTCACTTCCATGCAAGCTGCAACATAGACATTTTCGTTGAAGATCCATCCATGCACTTTTGATATTGAACTATACTTCTACATTCCACTTCCATGCACGAGTTTCCTTTCTTGGTTTTCCATTGCTGTTCATAGGTTTCATGGCACAGTTATCATAGGTTAATTCTCGTTTTTGGTGCATAAGTCATTTGTTTCATTTACGCTGCTCATATCATTCCACTTCCTTCTTCTTCTTCTTGATCTCTCCTCAAGTCACCCACTCGGCCTCTGTCCAGCTCATTTATCCTCCAACTCATCTATTGCCACGTAGCTTCATTTACTTAACCTTTCGTTGATCCCATCCTTCCAAGCCATCAAACCACTGCATGCACTCTTCCTCCATCTGACTTCTCTGCTTCTGAGCCATCACCAGCTCCATCTCCATCTCACCTATCCCCCCACACCACTCCAACACTTCACCATCTCCCAAAACTTCCACGGTCAAACATCCTGTAGAATTGCACAGACTTCCTGTAGAATCCCTGAGTTTCCTGTAGGATCCCCTGCAGACTTCCTGTAGAAGCCTGCAAACTCGGTTGCTGAGCATCCGAACGTGGTAGACTTCTGTGGACTGATGCTAGAGACCCTCAGGGACCTCCCCTAGCCATCCTGACCTTGCCCATGCTTTCCTTCCATTCAAACCGCTCCTGCACAACCAAACCCTAATCAAAAGCATCATCACAATAAATCCAACCACTTAATGAAAAAATACAAAAACATGTCTTTTCAGATGCAAGTAGCTTAGATGCATGTATTTCAGTTCCCTGCAAGTAATGGCATTATTGGTAGTAGTTTCATTCACAGTTTTGCATAGTTAGGGTCTAGCTAGTCAAATTAGGGTTTACTAGGGTTTTCATGCTTTGTTGGCTTTCAGTTTCTTTCTGCAGATAGATTAGTCTCCCTTGAGTTATCTTTCGTCCATAATTCGTAAAGCTTCTTCTGTGAGCCTATAGAAGTTGGCTTGAGCCCTAGCAGACTTGTGCCAGCTGACCAAGTGACAGCTGCGACAAGAGCTAGTACTTGTTCATACAGCACCGTCGCTTCCAAGTTTGTACGAACTACCGGTTGATAAAATTAGAGACAGGAAGCTCCAGGAGTTGTAGCATTATTGCTACAATACTGGAGCCCACCATCTTTTTGGCGCTGTTGCCGGGGAAGCGTTAGAGTATTAGTAATTGTTGCTTTTCTTCTACTTTCTTACTCTTGCCTTCTACTAAGTAGTTTACTTCATTTCTATTCTGCAAAAGTAGCATAGACATTTCCTGCTTTCATAGATTAGAATTTCCTGCTTTCATAGATTAACATTTCCTGCTTTCATAGATTAGCATTTCCTTTCTGCAAGCGTAGACTAGCATTTCATTCTTGCAAATTCATTTGAGCAAAGTAGATTAGTTCTTTCCTGCTTTCAGTTTAATTCTGCATCTTTCATAGTTAGTTGTAGATCAATCTGTCTCAGTTTTGCAGGTACCAAAAGAAAAGCAAAGAAAAAACAATCAAAAGAAAAAGAAAGTCTTTTCCATTTCATGCCTCGTAGGAACCGAGATAGATCAGGCAAATTCCTACCAAACACCCCCACCACATCACTGAGTCACCCTTCTCTCTTCTTTGGTGACAGTGACCCAGAAGAACCTATAGGTGAACATCCTGAGATATACAAAGATCCTATAGTAGAAGAGGAATTAGAGACCACTCCATCTGAAGCTATGGCTGACAATAGAAGAGAAGATGAGAGAATAGAAGGTGCCTTCCCCATCCGAGAGACCAATGGAGAGATGAAAATGAAGAACATTAGCCCCTTCGCCTTACCTCACTTCCATGGGCTGACCACTGAAGATCCCGATACCTTCCTGTTCGAGTTTGCTGTCCTTTGTAGAACCTATGACTATACTGAAGATGAGAAAAAGTTGAAACTTTTCCCTTCCACTCTTAAGGATGCAACATTACACTGGTTCATGGGCTTACCTGGGAATAGTATCACCACTTGGGCTCAGATGCAACAATCTTTCAATACTAAGTACCGGGATTACTGTAGGTCCAAGGAAACAAAGGGGGAAATCTTTCGGATGTCCATGGGAAATGATGAGTCCTTAGAGGATTATGAGGAGAGGTTCCAACTAAGCTATAAGCGGGCCAGGTGCACACTTGACCCTGAATCCCTCAAGTTAGTCCTGCTTTGAGGAGTCCCTGAAGACCTCTTAGATACCCTTCACATGTTAGCTGGGGGGGACATTTACCAACTGCCTTATGAGGACATCAAGACTGTGTTTAGAAACCACTCCAGGGCAGCTCGGAAACGAGGTAGAGGAAACCACCTCTCATCTAGTGTCCCTTTCTCCAAACATGAGCTTGCAAATCAATTAGAAGATCTTAAGAGTGAGGTGAGACAGACCATTGCCATGCAGCTTGACACATTCAGGATTCAGCAAAAGAAAGAAGAAGCTGAGAGAGCCTTGGCTGTCTTCTGCCCTAGGTGCACAAGGAGACACCCTAAGAACGAATGTCCATTGCATTCGGTTGAAGTGTGTTTCGTTTGTGAGAAGGACCATCCCACAAATCAGTGTCCAACCTTACCTGGGTTTAAAGCCATGTACCAAGGGGCAGAAGCTCCCACGGAGCCTCTCTATTACCTCAACCAAAGGAGGCCACAAGGATCTAGACCTTATCAGCAGGGGATGCAAGGGGCATCTCAAGCTTATTACAGCCCCAACCAATCGACTCCTATGCCTTCCTGAGGTCCCCCTGCTCATCCTTCATGGTCCATGCCTCCTCCATGGTCTTATCCACCTCAGTACCCCACTCAACCTACTTCTCATTCATATCACTCACATGCCCAGCCACAGCCTCAATGGAATGCACCTCAGTCGCGGTGGAGGCCCCAATACAACACTCCTCCTGCCATCTTGCCTCCACCACCAGTTCAACCTCAGCCATTACCTCCTGCTCCTCCAAGGCAACCTCAAATGCCTGCTCAACCGAACCCAAACCCCAACAATAGACAGGCCCAACAGGTATACACTGGGGAAACCTCGTGCCCTACCTATGCTGTGGAGATCCAGGAGATCAATCTTTGATCTGGAAAGACTCTACCAGATCGCCAACCTCCTACCCCAGAGGATGAGGAAGATAAACAGGAAAGTGAACCAAAGGTTATTCCACCCTTTCCTGAGAGACTAACAGCCACCACACAACCCAACCCAGAGGAGGATGAGCTTCTGGGTGAGCTCAAGCAGTTGTGTGTAAAAATACCACTTCTCCAAGCCATCAAGGATGTGCCAATATACAACAAACTGGTTAAGGAGAAGTGTTTCAAACACCCAGGCAGACGGAAGAAAGATGCCTCAACTATCAATGTCATAGGACAACTGTCTGACCTTATGTTAGGACAAGTCATCTGCCCAAAGTACCTAGATCCTGGAAGTCCTGTAGTAGATGTTCACATCAATGGCACCATTATACCTCACACCTTGATTGATCTGGGGGCTGCCATTAATGTGATGACCAGGGATACCATGCTTAAGCTTAATCTTCAGGGTTCCTTGAGGAAGACCTCGACAGTACTGCAATTAGCAGATCGCTCCACCGTGACTCCCGAAGGGATTGTGGAGGATGTCTTGGTCTCTATTGACTCTTGGGAATACCCTGCAGACTTCTTGGTTCTGCAACCAAAGGCCAAGCTTACTGGATATCCTCTCATTTTGGGAAGGCCTTGGTTAGCTACTGCAGATGCTTACATAAGTTGTTGTGCAGGAAACATGACCATCAAAAATGGTCCCATGTCCAAACAACTAGTCCTATACCCTCCTGCCCAACCCTCCTTAGAGCATGACTTACCACTCTGGTTGGAAGAAGGAGAGGAAGACGAGGTGTACTCAGCACCTCTGTGCACCTTAGATACCACTAGAAGAGACCCCCCAACCGAGGATGACTTGATCGAGACCTTGATCCAGAATCCACCGTCCAGTGCACTACCCTTAGAGAAATTGGTGGAGGATGCCCAAGCCAGCACCTTAGTGGATCTTTGTACAACCAACCCTGTTACTCTTAGAGTCAAGGATGTGGAGTTCGGCCCTGAGAAAGCATTGAAGATCATCTCCTCCCTATCTCCTTCCCAGGAAAAGGAGCTGTGTAGTCTGTTGGCCAACCACCTAGATGCTTTTGCTTGGAGCTATAAGGAAATGAAAGGAGTCCATCCTTCGGTCTGTACCCATCATATATACATCAAAGAGGATTGTAAACCAGTTAGGCAACCTCAGAGGAGAATGAATCCAGCCCTTAAGGACATTGTCAAGGAAGAATTGCAAAAACTGTTGGATGCTGGGTTCATCTACCCCATCTCAGATAGTGAATGGGTGTCCCCTCTAGTGTTGGTTCCCAAGAAAAATGGAAAATGGAGAATCTGTGTGGACTACCGAGAATTGAACAAAGCTACCAAGAAGGACCATTTCCCTCTACCTTTCATAGATCAAGTGTTGGATGGACTGGCAGGAAAGAAGTTCTTCTCTTTCCTGGATGGGTTTAGCAGGTACAACCAAATCCAAATCAGCTCGGAAGACCAAGATAAGACCACCTTCACTTGTCCTTGGGGTACCTTTGCCTATCGAGTCCTTCCCTTTGGGCTATGCAATGCTCCTGCTACCTTTCAGAGAGCTGTCTTGAGCATCTTCTCGGAGCTGGTCCATGATGCAGTAGAAATCTATATGGATGACTTTACTCCTTATGGGGCCAACTTCCAGGAAGCATTGTCCAACCTGGGAAAAGTCCTAACCAAATGCACCGAGATGAACTTGTCCCTTAGTCCTGAAAAATGTGAATTCCTAATGACTAAAGGGACCGTGCTAGGCCATACCATTTCTTGCCAAGGGTTGCAGGTGGATCCTAACAAAATTGCTCTCATCAAGAGGGTTCCACCTCCTCAAAAGGTAAGGGATGTCCGGAGTTATTTGGGATTAGCAGGATACTACCAGAGATTCATTAAAGATTTCGGCAAGCTAGCCTCACCATTGTTTGGCCTGTTGGCAAAAGATGTGGAGTTTAATTGGACTGACGATTGTCAGAGGGCTTTAAATGAATTGAAGGACAAGTTGGTGTCAGCCCCAATCCTGAGAGGTCCAAACTGGGCCCTACCTTTCCACATCCACACTGATGCCTCGAACAAAGCCATAGGTGCAGCTTTAGGACAAGTTGAACAAAAACTTCCATATGCCATTTACTTTGTTAGCAAAAACTTGTCCAAAGCTGAGCTGAATTACACTGTAACTGAGAAAGAATTGTTGGCTGTGGTCCATGCATTGAACAAGTTCTGACATTATATTACTGGTTACCAGACCTTTGTACATACTGACCATGCTGCTATTAGATATTTAATGAATAAACCAGATGTGAATGCTCGTATTATTAGATGGTTACTTTTATTGCAGCAATTTGATTTGACCATTGTTGACAAACCAGGTAGAGAAAATGTTGTTGCTGACTTTTTATCTAGATTGGATTTGTCTGCAGATGAGGATGGAACAGTGGATGACCAGATGCCCGATGAACATTTGTTTGCTATTTCAGTACTCTCTCCATGGTTTGCTGATATAGCAAACTATCTTGTTTCAGCATAGTTCCCTCCACACCTATCTTCCAGAGAGAAGAGCAGAATCATCAGAAAAAGTGCCTCATTTACTTGGATCGGGGGCAATCTGTTCAAGCTTGGCCCCGATCAGATCTTAAGGCATTGTGTAAGGGAGGAGGAAGTCTTTGATATCCTACTAACTTGTCATGATGGGCCTTGTGGAGGACATTTTGCAGCAAAGAGAACTGCCTTCAAAATCCTGCAGGCAGGCTACTATTGGCCCACACTTCATCAAGATGTCAGGAGATATGTCAGTCAGTGTGACCAATGCCAAAGAATGGGGAAACCGACCCAAAGGGATGAGATGCCTCTCCAACCTCAAGTGACTCTTGAGCCATTTGAGAAGTGGGGCATGGACTTTGTGGGCCCAATCAACCCCTCTTCGAGGCAAAGGACTTACATCATTGTGTGTACTGACTATTTGACAAAGTGGGCAGAGACCAAAGCAATCAAAGTAGCAACAGAAGAAAAGGTGGCCGAGTTCCTAAGAGAAAACATCTTCTACAAGTTTGGCTATCCAAGAGAGCTGTCACCGATCAAGGGAGCCAGTTCACCTCCAACCTGGTTGAAGATCTCCTAGCTCATCACAAGATCAAGCATAGGACTTCCACCCTTTATCACCCTCAAGCAAATGGGCAGGTGGAAGTCACCAATAGAGCATTAGAAGGGATCTTGACTAAGGTGGTGAGCAGCAGCAGAAAGGACTGGGCAGATCGCCTGGTTGAAGCCACATGGGCTTACAACACCACCTGGAAGACCACCACCAGCTTCACACCGTATGAGCTGGTCTATGGGAAGAAATCTTTGCTGTCCATTGAGTTTGAATACAACACTTTAAGGATGGCAGCTCAGCTGGACCTAGATCTCAGCCATGCACAACAAGAAAGGCTACTGCAGCTGAATGGCCTGGATGAGCACCGAATGCAGGCCCTCCTTCACTCAGAAGTGGTTCAAATTCAAAGAAAGGTGTGGCATGACCAACATCTCCATGACAAGCAATTTCAGCCGGGAGATTGGGCTTTGTTGTATGACTCCAGATACAAAGACTTCAAGGGGAAGCTGAGAACCAGATGGCTAGGACCATATGCAGTGGAGAAATGCCATGACAATGGATCTGTCCTCATTCGAACCATTGATGAGGAAGCCATTCCCATGCTTGTCAAGGGGCATCGATTGAAGATCTATAGGAGACCTCTCTCAAGACAAGAGTTCATCAAAACTGTGGAGAAATCTGTATTGGTCCTAGAGAGGGGTTCTGCCTCTGCTTTTGGCATACCCTGAGGGATATGAAAAAAAGAAAAAAAAGAAAAAAAAAGGAAAAATGAGAAAAAATAATAAAGATCCTTGGGTGAAAACCTTTCTGAGGCACCCAAGGCAGGTGGTAGGGGTGAAAACCTCATTGAGGCGCCCCTATTGTCTTTCAAAAAAAAAAAAAAAGGAGAAAAGGTTTGAAAAAGATCCTTGAGTGAAAACCTCTCTGAGGCGCTCAGGGCAGATGGCACGGGTGAAAACCTCCTTGAGGCGCCCCTGTTATCTTTCAAAAAAAAAAAGGAAAAAAGAAAAAGAAAAAGAGAAAAAAATAATAAGCAAAATATGGTAAAATTGCATGCAGGTTGCAGATGTTCTATGGAGGAGAGGAAGCCTTCAACTCAAAGCCAAGGGTCCTTATGTTGCTGTCAAGAGACCTCACCAGCACCTCCTCCAAGGGTACCCATGTGTTTTCAAGGTATGTGCAATTTTATCATGGTTTGAGTCCTCTACAGGAAGATGCAGTCTTTCTACAGGAAGATGCAGTCTTCCTACAGGAAGGCGCGGACTTTCTACAGGAAAGTACAGACTTTCTATAGGAAGGCCGAACTTTCTACAGGAAGCTCTGTGTTCTACAGGAAACTTCCTGTAGAAGTTTGGGACGGCCCAGAATTCATCTTAAAAGGAGATTTAGCGACTATGGATTGGTTTGGATGCATGCAAGCCTCTGTTGGCACCCTTGCACATTGCTGTCACCTTGCTCCACCATCCTTGTCGACATGCGACCAAGTTCCCTGCACCAACAAAGAAGATCGATGAGTTCTTGTGGGAAAAGCCATTTTCGAAGATAAACAAATGCTGAGATCTCATACCGTAGGCATCAGAAGCTCCGGGAACGTGATTGAAAGGCCAGATCCTCCGTCGTGCAGCATGCACCCAAGGAGGAAGAACTGTTACGAGACACCTCGCGGGAATCCTGTAACAGTTTAACCTGCTCGAGTGGATACCATTCACAGCACCGCCATCTGCAACGAAACGCGGGTGCATGCAACCAAAGCATCCACTCCATCGTCGGCAGCCTGTAACCACGGGCCTCTGGGTCTGTGTAAGTTCGCATGCAGCAGGTAGATCCACTCACCATCATCCAAGAACTGGAAAAATCGTGTGCAGCCACGCAGGTAAGTGTCTCGACCCTTCCTTCCATCAAATTGCATGAATTTTACTTTGAAATTGTTTGCACAGCATAAAATTGAATGGTTGAGCGGCCGTATGGCCAGTCGACTGGCCACGTCGGCTAGTTAAAGTGTAATTGGATGTTTGGGTGGCGGCCACGACAAAAAGAATGAGTGGCACGCACGTGAGAACACTCTCGTCAGAAGCATGAGTTTAACAGGAAAAGGCGGCGGCAAATCTGTGGGAATGGATGCGGCAGCAAGTGAATACGCAGGCGAATGATGGATGACGTCGCCCAACGGTCCGATGGGGACAACTCACCCCCCGCGCCACGGATTGCGCCGATTCAAAATCTAATCGGCTAGATCATGCGCATGCATTTATCAACCACCACTTCAAACTCAGGTGGCTATTCTGATCTCCTCTGCACTTTGATACGCCGAACTGTTGGCTACCAGAACGCCGGTGAAGCACACCTCGAGCGCGGGCCAACTACAGTCCTCCCCGAGAATTGTGCACTGCTCCTACAGGAACACAGTTTCTACAGGAACGCAGTTCTACAGGAATGCAGTCTCTACAGTAACGCAGTCTTCTACAGGGAAGCGGGTGCCTCACAAAAAAAAGGTGGCCAATTAAAGAGGTAACCCTGAACTCTTCATGCAATTGGTTAGTAAGAGTGGCAAGACCATCGTCCACAGTCTGGTCATAAAGATATTGGTGGAATTGTTGTTTGTTGTGCCTATGTTGTCGTTCTACAGGATGTCAGTATAAGTAGACTGTGTTGAATTTTGTGGATTATGTGCATGCTCTGTCTTAATAGACCAAATCTCTTTTGCATTTGCCACCTTTAATTAAAACAACCGTGTTCATCATGCCGGGTGGGTTTATAAGATGGGAACCCACTGATTCAACCAAATTAAGGGAAAACCCGGCAGTGGTAGAGCTCTTCACCAGAGCACAATGGATTCCTTTTTGTGATAAGCTGCAGGGTTACGATGATGAAGTGGCCGAAGAATTCTTGTAGGCTCTGAAGCCTAAATCCCAGACACTGGCCACAGTGAACTTCAGAGGTCTAAGCCTTAAGCTCACCCCGGAACATATCAGTCGGATCACAGAACTTCCTATGGGTTTGCCGTGGGATAAGGAAGAAAGAAAGCTGAGCCAACAGGCAAAGAAATAATTCTTTCCACCTGAGGAAGAATTCTCGGAGGACAAAAATGGGGTGCGAAGAACGAGCCTGTTGCCACCATGGAATGAAGTCAGTTTGCAAATCATGAAATATATCACTTGTGAAGGCCATTTCAGCATCGTGTATGCATATCACTTTCGGCTGCTCACTGAATTGAGGCACCGAATTGATCTTCCTGTAGAACAAAAACTGAGCATCCCTTATTACCTACTGCAGTCTCTAATGGAGTGTGCCACAAAGCTGAAAGAGGGCATACCAGATCAGATAGCCCACCACGGGTTGATCAAGCTTCTTGTGGAGGATGCGCTGCACTCATATAATGTCCCCCTCTCATGGGAATCCTTCCGGAATTTAACAAAAGATGGAGACATTAAAATGTTGATCGAAGAAACAGGTTCCTCCAGCGGTGAGGAACAAGAAGCAGTGGCCGAGGGACAGAGAGAAGAAGGCCAAGAGACCCCGACAACAGTACAGAAGAAAGAACAAAGGAAGAAGCATGAGGAAAAGGAGGAGAAAGGAAAAGGTGGCACACCTATCTTGTCAGCAAGAGAAAAGAGGATGAAGAGCAGAATGGACAAAGCTGAGGTGCTCCACGTCAGCCCAAGTACCTCAACAGCACCTGCAACCAAAGCAAAAAGCAAAACTCAGGCAGGCAAGCAAGCGGAGGTGGAGACACCTGTGTCTACAGGAAAGCAGACAAAGGCTTCTACAGGAAGCCCGAAATTGCAGAAACAGGCTTCTACAGGAAGCCCGAAAACAGAGACAAAGGCTTCTACAGGAAGCCCGAAATTACAGAAACATGCTTCTACAGGCAGCCCGAAGACAGAGACAAGGGCTTCTATAGGAAGCCCGAAATTGGAAAAAGGGGCTTCTACAGGAAGCCCGAAAGTCATTGAGAAATAGCCTCCTACAGGAAGCCTGAAGACAGAGAAAGGGCCTTCTACAGGAAGCCCGAAAACTACCAAAGCAGGGGCTTCTACAGGAAGCCCGGGAGTAGCTAAAGCCGGGTCTTCTACAGGAAGCCCAAAATCGAGAAAGAAAGAATCTTCTACAGGAGGCCCGGAAGTGGGCAAAGCAGGGTCTTCTACAGGAAGCCCGAAATCTGAAAAGGAGGGGCCCTCTACAAGGAGCTCTGAGAGAGCAAAACACAAGAAAGAGAAGGCTGGTATTCTAGAAAAGGAGGCAGCAGTGGCGCTGGTCGCCCTCAGTACACCTCCAAAACCAAAGGAGAAGAGGGAGAGGGAGACCCCTCTACCATATGAAGCCAGGAGAAGCAAGAGGATGGCCACGGGCAAGCCACAGCCTCCACCCAGCAGCCAAACCATTTTAGGGGATGTCCCTACTTCACCCAGTGCAAGAACCCCCTCTAAAACATCAGCCACCCCTGAGAAGGGAAGCCCAAAAATAACTTCTTGGACACGAAAAATAGGCCAATCGCCTTCCGAAGCCTGGCTCAAGGAAATGGGGAAGGGGGAAGAAGCACCACCTTCGTCACCACCAGGGGCAGCAAAGGCAGGGCCGCCAAAGATAGGAAAGGAAGCAGCGCCACCCTCGGCAGAAAAGGCAGGGCCACCAAAAACAAGAAAGGAAAAGCATGCTCCGGGCTCTAGTTCTCGGCCAAAGACGAAGAGCCAGAGCAAAGTTGCTCAAGGATGAGCAAATAGTTTAGCTGGGGGGTGATGATGAGCCCCAATTTTTGGTACAATTTGGGCTCATTTGGCCTACTTTCTCTGCTCAAACCATTCATTTTTTATTGCTTATGCATTCATTTCTTGGTTTATTCATTTTGTTTGTAGGAAGAAGGGTAGGCATTCTATCCACTAATACATGATGATTTCAGGTTTTGGCATTAAAAGGGAGCAAAGACCACGAAAAAGGAGACAAGGAGACAATGAGGTGGCACTGCTGGTTTTTAGGAGAGGATGTCCACAGTCTTGGGGACCTTCCTCGTGATTCCCACCATAGCTCCGAGCTCCAACCAATCTCCCCACCGAGCTTAGAGGCAGCCAACTGTTCTACAGGAACAGCAGTTATAACTGTTCTACAAGATCAGCAGTTTAACCTTCAGTTGGACAGCCGAGCTCCACAAATCAAGGACACCTGTTGGATGATCATTTTGCATAAATACTAAGGCCGTAGCCTTGGATAGGAGCTTTTTGAATTTTTTTATTGCTCGTGTAATTGGGAAGTACGAGCTACAACTCGGTGTTTGTTCTTTTGTAAGCCAGTTTTGGCATGACATCAGATTTTCGTTTATGAATAAAGGCAGGCAGATTTTGATCTCATTCTGAGTTTCTAAGGGAGCTATAGCTCTCAGGTTAGGGCCCAACCTGAGAGAAATAGATCTCCTCGGTGTTGTAATGTTGTTTGCATTTCGTTCCAGCACTTTGAGTTTTTACTTTAACATGCAATTCGAATTTACAGTCTGTTAATTTAGTCTTTTTCATGAGATTGAATAGGATTAGTTTATGATGAATTTGTTTCCAGTTGCTTAGGTTAGAAGAGGATAGATATAATTCATTGGAGCTCCAGAAAAAGGTTGTTAAATCTCACTGCCATCTCTGTTAGGGATTGGGGTGCAGTCCATAACCAACCACCAAAAAGAAACGCAGTTCTTCTCACTTCCATGCAAGCTGCAACATAGACATTTTCGTTGAAGATCCATCCATGCACTTTTGATATTGAACCATACTTCTACATTCCACTTCCATGCACGAGTTTCCTTTCTTGGTTTTCCATTGCTGTTCATAGGTTTCATGGCACAGTTATCATAGGTTAATTCTCGTTTTTGGTGCATAAGTCATTTGTTTCATTTACGCTGCTCATATCATTCCACTTCCTTCTTCTTCTTCTTGATCTCTCCTCAAGTCACCCACTCAGCCTCCGTCCAGCTCATTTATCCTCCAACTCATCTATTGCCACATAGCTTCATTTACTTAACCTTTCGTTGATCCCATCCTTCCAAGCCATCAAACCACTGCATGCACTCTTCCTCCATCTGACTTCTCTGCTCCTGAGCCATCACCAGCTCCATCTCCATCTCACCTATCCCCCCACACCACTCCAACACTTCACCATCTCCCAAAACTTCCACGGTCAAAGATCCTGTAGAATTGCACAGACTTACTGTAGAATCCCTGAGTTTCCTGTAGGATCCCCTGCAGACTTCCTGTAGAAGCCTGCAAACTTGGTTGCTGAGCATCCGAACGTGGTATACTTCTGTGGACTGATGCTAGAGACCCTCAGGGACCTCCCCTAGCCATCCTGACCTTGCCCATGCTTTCCTTCCATTCAAACCGCTCCTGCACAACCAAACCCTAATCAAAAGCATCATCACAATAAATCCAACCACTTAATGAAAAAATACAAAAACATGTCTTTTTAGATGCAAGTAGCTTAGATGCATGTATTTCAGTTCACTGCAAGTAATGGCATTATTAGTAGTAGTTTCATTCACAGTTTTGCATAGTTAGGGTCTAGTTAGTCAAATTAGGGTTTACTAGGGTTTTCATGCTTTGTTGGCTTTCAGTTTCTTTCTGCAAATAGATTAGTCTCCTTTGAGTTAGCTTTCGTCCATCATTCATAAAGCTTCTTCTGTGAGCCTATAGAAGTTGGCTTGAGCCCTAGCGGACTTGTGCCAGCTGACCAAGTGACAGCTGCGACAAGAGCTAGTACTTGTGCATACAGCACCGTCGCTTCCAAGTTTGTATGAACTACCGGGTTGATAAAATTAGAGACAGGAAGCTCCAGGAGTTGTAGCATTATTGCTACAATACTGGAGCCCACCACAAAGCACCCTTTTCCTCTTCAGTTTTCCTTGTAAAAACCCTTTCCCTTCATTTTGACCCTTTTTTCCCTTTTTTTCACACATTTCCCTAGACATTACCATTTAAAAATCATTCCCCCTTCCCAAAACCCCTTTCCCTAGTGTGAAACCCATTCCCATCACAAATAATACATTTCCCCCTTATTAATTTCCCTTTTCCTTAAAAACCCACTAAACCCCTTTATCCAAAGTTATTCGCTAAACTATACTCCCGCTTTATGTATTTAAGGTCCCCCACGTTATAATTCCTCGACACCCTTTTAACTCACCAAACCTTGGTGTATAGTTAAAACCTTCATCATATAACCCATGGTCCCCACCCTTTATTAACCCATTGCTTATATTAAAATCCCATGATTACTTTTTAATTAATTACATTTCATTGTAATTAAAACCCGACCCCACTCCCCAGCTCCGCCCTCGCAACTTCACCGCGCGATAGCCCTATGATCTCCCACCTCTAGATCCAACGACGCATATCCATATCGCGTAGTTTCATCATCTGATAGTTAAAGGTCCAAAAGCACGTGAGATTCATGGTTTTGGCCGAGCACTATTTCGCTACATGGTGGCACTAGGTTATATCGCGTGCTCACGAAAAATACCACCCTCCACCCAAAAGCAATGCGATATGGCATAAAAATTCCTCCCCACATAAAAGAAAACTACCCACTATTCATTTACCAAATCTTGCGCCAAAATGTAACCATTGTTGGTTAAAATGCCGAAACAGCCCCCTTACACTCTTTTCACTCATTTTCGCAGAAAAAAACCTGTATTAACCAATTCTGAAACCTTGAACCTCTGCGCAACCATTTTAACCACATTTTTCAAGTATAACATGCTGTAGAACAAAAATTGAAGTAGAAAATAGATAATTGAAGCCTCAGAAACCTCTGTTGCTACCACAGAACCCTGTTTGCACACCAAATCGTCATTTTCCAGGTATTCTTGAAAGAACCAGAACGACCCTATAATTTAAGCTATGCACAGTAATTATCAAAAGGTTAATTAATTAAATTAATTAAAAAACCTTGCTAGACTAAAGAAAACCTTACTGTGCATCCAAAACCCCTTTTCTACAGACTGTAATTACCCTCCCCATTGTTCCAAAGTTTCTAACCTTACTCCTAAAATCAGAGAAACTAAAATCAGAGAAAAAGTAATTCAGTGGAATAAACGAAATCATAGCTTCCTAAAGCACTTCAGCTATAAGACCCCTACAAACCCCTCACCTAGATATTGACCACCTCCCATTGGCCAACAAAGATTTTCAAATTAAAGACACTGTTTCCCCTAGCCATCTACTGAAACTCCACTACTGGAGTAAAGATAAATTCCTGAACCAGAATGATGATATTCACCTATGGGAATCAAATTTTCCCCAATACTTGTTCCCAAAGGTATACCTATTCCCATAAATTATCCACTTCTGCCAAGCCTGCTATGTCCCAAGTCAAAGAGCCATAGTCCCTCCTCACCAACAGATTTTATTCACCATTACTACAGAGTCAATAATTCAAATGCTGCAGGATCTAGCCAAACCTAATGAGACCCCACTTTCCATTGAAGCCTTACTTGAACTCTATAGAAATTTGGACCTTCCCTAAAGAGCTCAAATATTTTATACTTTCATCATAGAAGAGTCTCATACTCCTACAGATAGTCCTCCATATGCTGCCACCATTTTCTCTAAGAGAACCAAACAAATTATAACCATGCTCTCTTGTATTATAGGATACACCACTAATGAGCATGTGGATGACGCTATACTTTCTTTCCTTTCTATGTTTTTCCCAGGCAAGCCTCCAGCTACAATTTTTAACTTTGCTCAGTTTTTGGAAGACAGAATCCATGAGCAGTTTATCAGATTGCCAAATGAAAGAGTATTCAAATACTCTTCAGTATTGTTTCACATGTTCCTATATTTTCCGTCAGACAGGTTTCCAGTCAGCATCAAAAAGTTAAACACTAAGGGCCATCCAAGATCTGTCATCTTTTGGACCCCATTAATCCAAATATATTCCACTGCTTTTAGTTATAAAGAGTTTGTTGATTCCTTTGTTCATCCAGTTGTAAACATGATAACTAGTAGCAATCAACGCAGGATCAATGATGAGATTAAGAGAGTTTTACAATTGTCTAAAAATAGTAGAGTGCGAGACTGGTATCTATACCAGGACCACACTGAAATCAGGATATATTGATGCCAATTCACTCCCTACAAGCTGCCCAAATACCTCCCCATTAGGATATTTGCATTAGAGTATTTTAGGCAGATCATAAAATCAGATGAGGTCAATCATCTATCAGCTAGGAAGAAAACTCAGTTCAATATAAAAAATCAATTGGTCCCTTTTATTTGTAATAATAGGGGATCTGGACAAGAAGCAGAGAAAATCTTACAGCAAATGAACTTCAATAGCTGTTTTATGTGGTAGTATGACCCTAATGGAGTCCTAAATAAACTAAGTCTCAAATTCAAATTAAGTCCATTCATACATGAGCACAGGCTAGACATTGTGAGATATGCCAACCAGTCAGAATGGTTGGAAAATACTTTAATAGATATGGAAAATACCTTATTAGATGTGGAAAAGCAGATAGATACTATTTCCTTTCTACAGGTTCCAACCATACAAGAACAAATGGGTATTAGTCCCATTCTACAGACTCCAGCCATGTAGGACAAAAAAGTAAAAATAACTAGGGAAGAAGGTTCTAGCTTTGGAATGGATACTATAGATGATAGGTTTGAAATCAGTTACAAGAAGAAGCCCAAGCTTAATCCTGTAACTGAGCAAGAGGACACCATTGAGACAGTTGAAATCATTGATACTGACATAATGATTGAAAAGAGTAAAGGTCCATCAATTTCAGAGGAAACTCATCAACCTTCTACCTCAAATACTCAAATTATTGAAAAAAGGCTTAACATTGATGTCTCTTCATCCAAAAAACTAGTCGATAAAGAGAAAGATATAAAAGATAAGTACAAAGAAATCAAGTTGAGGAATGAGGCATTAAAGGCTGAAAAATATGCCCAGTACTTCAAATAGACACCTTCCAATCATAATATATTAATGTCAGCTTTTGACATTAAAACTGGTAAAATGAAAATGACCTTTATGCAACCTACAGTCCAGTAGCCTAGATCCCAAGGATAACAGAATCAAGTCACTGGAAGACTTGGTAATTGAAATTTGATATAATCCAAATGATATCAAGGCTACAAAAAAACTAATAAAGAAGAAAAATTAGGATATTGTATCTTTGAAAAAACAACTGAAGTTTCCTCCTTTTGAACATCCACAGGCCAAGGAGGACCTAGAAAGCCAAACCTAGCAGGATCAAATGATGGATCTCATTCTTGAATTAAATTGTTGGGTCCCTATAATACTAGTGATTACCCTATTACTATTGTAGTTATATCCCTTATCAATATTGTTGTGCCCCTATTTCCCCCATATTGTTATTACTGTGCCCCATAAAATCCCTCTATTGTTATTTTTGTGGTTTTATATTATTATTGTTAGGTCGGCTGGATTATATTGTGACTCCTTAGACTCCTATATATAGAAAGGAGGTTTTGTCATTTGAATCATCCAAGAATTTTTCATTTATGTAATGTAAAGGAGGTTTCCCCCTCGAAGAGGCTGAATTCTAAGGCGTTGATCTATCTTTTCTATCTTTTCTTGAGCTGGTTTCATAACATTTGGTATCAGAGCTTTGGATTCTAGGGTTTCGCTGCTCCAAACAGGTCATCGTGGCATTTTCGCTATAACTTTTTTTCTGTGACGTTTAGAAGTCGCAAAAAAAACCCATTTGAGAAGAAATCACGCTAAACCTTGGGTCCGAATTTCAAAGCTTTTCGCGCGATATTTGCGGAAATATGATCTGAGGAAGTTGGTCTTTTTGCAGACTCCTGAATTACATTCAAAACAGGTGACCTGGGGAAAATCGTCATAACTTTCTCTCTAGGGATTGGATTGAAATTTCATAAGAAGGTACAGAAAGAGGACAGCTTGTAGTTTCTTGTATGTATTGTTCAAATCCAAAGGTCAAAACAGTGACTCGTGGCACGTCGTACAAGTTCGCTCTACTGAACTAGTCTATAATCAAGTCACTGTGGGAGATTTCGCATAACTCTTCCTTGGAGAATCCAATTTGGGTCAGACTTGTGGCATTGGAAAGAGGACACAGAGGGCTACTGTAGATCACAAATTCAGAACTAGATGATCGAAATTACAGAGATACATCAGAGGCAATATCGAGCTCCTACAAAGTGAAAAAAGGTGTGTAGATTTTCTTAAATTTTTGCTTAAGCTTGGTTTGCAAATTTATTTTGAAGGAATTCAAAGGGCATAGTAGAGCATTATTATCGGTAACTGATGCCCCGAGGAAAGAAAATGCAAACACCTAGTAAGGAACCTGAAAGCTCTAGCATGACTCATGAAGAAGAAGAAGAAATGCTATATGATATATCAAAATTACAAGAACAAGTGCAACAAGTGTCACTTGCACAAAAAGCAACAGAATCTAAAATGGATGGTTTAAGGAAAGATGTAGAAGCTAAGATGGATGGTTTGAAGAAAGGTGTAGAAGCTAAGATGGATGGCATGGAAGCTAAGGTGAATGGCATGGACGCTAAAATTGATGGCATGGATGATAAGATGGAAGAATTGAAGATAAATATGAATAAGTTGCTACAAGAAATGGTCACTAAGGGTGAAAGGGTACTAAAGGAAACTCATGATGAGAAAAAAGAAATGTTAATCATGATCCCATAGACTCTAATGTTGGATCAAAGACTCACCATGTTCCAAAAATCGATATGAGGAAGTTTGATGGCAAGGATCCCGGCACATGGATATTACAGATGGAGCAATTCTTCGATCTCAATAATGTGCAAAACACACAAAAGGTACGTATGGCAACTTTATATTTGGAACCAAATCAGTTTGTATGGTATCAATGGCTTTGCTCTCGTAAACAATTTATCACTTGGGCAATTTTTACGGAAGAATTGATAGCACATTATGAGGATACAAAAAGCAACACTTTTTTTAGCCAATTGATAAGTCTCAAACAAAAGGGTTCAATAATGGAGCACATTGAGGAGTTCCAAAAATTGAACATAAGGGTAAAAGATATTCCAGAGGAGCATAGGATTGATGTGTTCATAGGGTCTTTAAAGGATAATATCCAACATGATGTTCGCCTTTGGGAACCTGATTCATTAGAGAAGGCATTCAGGTTAGCAAGAAAAATGGAAAGCAAAATTATGGCAACCAGGAAGCATACCACTCACAACTATAAAGACGGAAGTGTTGTTGCCCCTAGTCTTCCACAACCTATAAGGTTGACACCACAACAATTGGAAGAAAAAAGAGCAAAAGGGCTTTGTTACAATTGTGATAGCAAATACACTAAAGGTCATAAGTGTGCTGAGAAGAAATTATTCTACATAGATTGTGAAGAGGAAGAAGAAAAGGAGCAAGAAAGGTCAAAAGAAGAGGATATACTCCAGGAACAAAGCCTAGATGAAGAACAAATAAATCCGACCATATCTTGTAATGCATTGGCGGGAATTACCACTCCTCAAACCATCAAGATAGAAGGACAAATCAAGAAGAAAAAGGTAATAGTGTTGATTGATTCAGGAAGCACCCACAATTTTATTCATTGTAAGGTAGCAAAAGAATTGAATTGCTTCCTATATCCAGCACCAGAGTGTCAAGTGATGATTGCAAATGGAGGAACAATAAATTGCTCTGGAAAGTGCCATAATATCAAGCTATCCATGGGAGAATATGTATTGACTAGCCCAATGCTTTCCATTCCAATGGGAGGTGCTGATGTTGTACTAGGAGTCCAATGGCTACAATCCTTGGGTACAATAGCTTTTAATTTTCAAGAACTTTTCATCAAATTTTCTACGGAAGGAAAGGAAGTTGAATTAAGGGGTATTGCAGGGAAACCAGGAAAGATAATCAGCTCTAATGGTATGACAAAGCTTCTAAAAAAGGAGCAAAGAGGTGTAATTGCACAATTATGTTCGCTAGATGTTTCCACATTGGAATCATCTATTTCTCCAGATCTCCAAAAAGTCCTGGACAATCATTCCAAGGTATTTGAGACTCCCAAAGGTCTCCCACCTATGCGTGATCATGATCATGCTATTCATCTGATTCCAGGAAGTGTTCCTCCAAACATCAGGCCGTACAGATATCCCTATGTCCAAAAAAGTGAAATTGAACGTATGGTTGCAGAAATGCTAGAGGCTGGTATAATTCAACCGAGTCAAAGTTCTTTCTCTACTCCAGTAGTATTGGTGCACAAGAAGGATGGATCATGGCGCATGTGTCCAGATTATAGGGAGCTCAACAAGCTCACTATTAAAGATAAGTTCCCCATTCCTGTCATTGATGAATTACTGGATGAATTGCATGGATCAATTTACTTCACCAAGTTGGATCTTCGTTCAGGATATCATCAAATCAGAATGAAGATTGAAGACATTCCAAAAACAACATTTAGAACTCATGAGGGTCATTATGAATTTTTGGTCATGCCTTTTGGCCTTACCAATGCACCTTCAACATTTCAAGGTTTGATGAATTCAATTTTCAAACCATTCCTTAGAAAATTTGTGTTAGTATTTTTTGATGATATACTAATCTACAACAAGTCTTGGAAGGATCATGTTGAACATGTTGACAGGGTGCTACAACTATTGGAGGAGAAACAATTATATGCAAAAAGATCCAAATGTTTCTTTGGAGTCCAGGAGGTGGAATATTTGGGTCATATTGTATCTCATGAAGGAGTTAAGGTAGACCCTAGCAAAATTAAAGCCATTAAGGAATGGAAAATCCCCACATCCATAAAGCATCTGCGAGGATTTCTCGGGTTGACAGGGTATTATCGCAAGTTTGTTAAGAATTATGGGAGAATAGCAGCACCTCTAACAACATTATTGAAGAAAGATGCATTTTCATGGACTCCAGAAGCAACAAAGGCCTTTGAACATCTTAAAGAGGCAATGTGCCAAGCACCGGTCTTAGCTACACCGGACTTCACAAAAACCTTTATTGTGGAATGTGATGCTTCAGGAAATGGAATTGGTGCTGTTCTAATGCAAGATGAAAGACCCATTGCTTTTGAAAGTCGTCCAATCAAGGGAAAGTTTTTAAGCAAAGCTATTTATGAGAAGGAAATGTTGGCAATACTCCATGCACTTAAGAAATGGCGACCCTACCTAATGGGAAGACACTTCAAGGTAAAAACGGATCATGATAGCCTTAAATACTTTTTAGAACAAAGATTATCCTCTGAAGAGCAACAAAAGTGGGTCACAAAGATGTTGGGTTATGACTTTGAAATCATCTACAAAAAAGGGAAGCAAAATGTGGTGGCAGATGCACTCTCAAGAAAGGATGAGGATGTGGAAGCATTGTTGTGCGCCATTTCTATTATCCAACCAGATTGGATAAACGAAGCAAGGGAGGAATGGAAGAATGACGAAGAAGTGTGGGCACTTATTCGAAAGTTACAACAAGATTCCAGTATGTCTGATACATTTAGCTGGCAAAATGATTCATTATGGTACAAAGATCGCTTATACCTCTGTAAGAATTCCCAGCTAAAACAAAAGATTCTTATGGAATTGCACACTTCTCCCTTAGGAGGGCACTCAGGATTTTTAAAAACTTACCACAGGGTTAAGAAGGAATTTTTTTGGGATGGCCTTAAATCAGATATTCAAAAGTTTGTGGCGGAATGTTTGGTTTGCCAACAAAATAAAGTTGAAACAATTAAGACACCAGGTCTATTACAACCTTTATCCATTCCAAGCCAACGTTGGGAGGAGGTTTCAATGGATTTTATCACAGGTTTACCCAAGTCTGAGGGAAAGAGTGTCATCATGGTGGTAGTTGACAACTTACCAAGTATGCACACTTTTGTGCATTATCACATCCATTTAAAGCCAGTACAGTTTCTACTGCATTTATGGAAACAATTCAAAAGCTACATGGAAACCCAAAGATTATTGTAAGTGACAGAGATCCCATTTTCACTGGAAATTTTTGGACAGAATTATTTTCTTGTCTTGGTACTCAGTTAGCTCATAGCTCATCTTATCATCCTCAATCTGATGGGCAAACTGAGATAGTAAACAAATGTTTGGAAGGATATCTTCGTTGCTTTGTATCTGATAAATAGACACAATGGGTCAAATGGTTGCCTCTGGCTGAATGGTGGTATAACACTTCCTTCCATACAGCAACAAAAATGACCCCATTTATGGCACTTTATGGGTATCAACCACCATCCATCACATCATATTTAAGAGAAAATTCTAAGGTTCAGGCAATGGAACATCACATCGAACATCAACAACAAGTTCTCCAACTCTTAAAGGATAACCTCGTGTTGGCACAGAATAGAATGAAACAACATGCAGATCAACATCACACTGAAAGAAGTTTTGATGTAGGGGATTGGGTATTCCTACGGCTACAACCATATAAGAAAATTGTTATAGACATTTTTGTGCCTTACAGCATTGAGCATGAAATGTCCATAATCTAAGGGATCCAAAGTCCCTAAACATGTTGTTCCTACCCCTAGAGGAACAAGGCTAACAAACCACAACAATTCACAGAAGTTCTCCACCAGAAACTGCTCAAAAACAAGTCAATTCAAGATCATTTCAGTGGCTACACTAGCTGTTTGCGCTGAATGTCAAAGCCAACACTGCCTACCTGCGTTGAATGTCAAAGGGAACACTGGCTACCTGCGCTGAACGAGAGTGGACATGTGGCAAGCTCATTTCTCAAGGTGTCAAAACCCAGGAAGCTTCCAAAATGACACTTGCCTCAGGGAATTCGACTGGTGATGAGTAAGAGGTTCCAAATCTCCAAGTGGAAGCAAGAACCTCCAAGTGGAATCAAGAACTGACAGAGGGAGAGGACACTAGTCAGATCTCAAGATGACTCATCCTCTCTCCAAACATCTATATATGGATCTCTCCTCCATGAGATCTACAGGCTGGAATTTTGTTATTGTAAAGAATTGTTGTTGGTTTGAGATTGGAATCATTGGGTGCTTAGTGCTTTGAAGGGGGTGAAGATAGGAATTCCATTTGCTGGGAAGGAGATGCTGGATTGGAGCCCTTTGGGTTGTATCTCTTCCTTAACCTTGTTGTTCATCAATAAAGCTATCTTGGTTTCTCCTATATACTGATGTATTCTTGATGTATGATTGCATTAGTGTATTTGGTTTATTTCTAATCCTAAACTAGTTATGAATGTGAATATCTGTCTTTGTGTAGTGTTCTTCTCTTGTCGCAAGTAGCTATTCTCTTGTGATCTTGCAGGAACCTGTTGAAGCTGGACAAGCAAGAAGGCAAGTAGCTGTTCTCTTGTGATCTTGCATGAACCTGTTGAAGCTGGGCGAGTGAGAAGGCAAGTAGCTGTGAAATCCCAAAGAGAAGAGAGACCGGATCGAGGGACAAACGGAAGACACCGGTAAGTCCATTTATCTCTCTTCTTTCACATTTCATAAAGGAAGAAACCAGAATAGCTGTCCTTGTTTGTTGCTAAGGCACTGTCACACCTTAGGTGGATAGGATCGTCCTGCATAGGCATTTTTCCCCACAACAAATTGGCGACTCCACTGGGGAGATCTGTTTTGTCATTTTATTTGTGTTTCTATCATTTTTTGTTTCATAGACTCGACAACAACAATCGAACTACATCTGCTTTTCCCGGATGCAAAGTAGACAGTTGCTGCTTTGATCCGATCACTGGACTTGTCTATGATCTGAACAATGGATTCACAAATGATTTGATGATCCTTTGTGATAGATCTTAGTACCCCTCAAAGCATCCCTTTGATTGTACCTTGCTTGTTGCTTTTATTTGGCTTGAAACAGTGAATTAAATAGCAATCTGTGACCCAAAACCTGAGGGAAACGAGAGTTTCTCCTTTAGCGCAGACCCAGTGAAGGGATTCTGCATTTCAACGCAGGTCCCGTGAAGGCTAGCTGCGCTGAATGTCAAAACCCCTGTGTTGAGGTTGCGCTGAACCAGTTTGCCCTTGTGTAGCTGGGATTCTCTGCTCTGTTTTGCCTTGTTTTGATCTCTGATTTTTGCAGCCTGTAACCAGCATAGGTACCAGTCTGATAACTCCTTTTCTCTGCTTAGATTCCGCCTCCTTTTGTACAAAATGACTGTGAGTGTTTTTATGTGTTTGTGGCATCATTTACAGTTTTCCTTTGCATGAGTGAAATAGTCATCCTGTAGCCCTTGATTCAGATCTGTTGATTGTGATCTTAGGAGAGAGTTCATTGGTTGTTTGCAGATTGATTATACATTTACTTTTGCATTTGGTTTGAGTTTGTCTCTTTTAAGTGTCGAAACAAGTATTCATTTCGGAAATCGTTAAGTGTTGTAATCTCTTCTACCCTCTTTGATTTTGAAAAAGTAAACTTGTTTGTATTTGTCATTTAAAAGCAAATTCAAAGTTGTACAAAAAGCTTTCTTTGTAGGCATCAATACTAAGAAAGCGGAAAACAAACACCTGCATTGTGCATTTGCATTTTGATAGTTTTCATGTTGGATTTAGGAAAAGTGCATTAGAGTGTGCTGATTGCTCTTTGAGAAAAGATGGTGTCTTTCTTTTCCCTTAGTAGCTAGGATTTTCAAAGTTGAAAAGATACAAAGCTTGCTTATCATCTTTAGACTGCATTTAGGAATTGTATCATACATCTCGTGGTGAACCTTGAAAGGCAAACTTCTAAAAAGATTAACCTAAAATAAATTGAATGAACTTAACAATGCTTTGCAACATAACGCACAACATAGAGGTCTAGGCTAGAGACGTGTTCCGACGTCGTAAAGCGTGGTGACTGTCGATCTTGTGGATGGTGGGTGATTCCTCCTGAGGGACGATAGCGCCAGTACGGATTGTGCTCCCATGTACCGTCGCGTATATATTGGGAGACCCCTATAGGCATAAAACCTTTATCCTTAGGAAGCCGTGTCGGCCGCCCTACTGATCGCAATGCACTGAAAACAACATTCAGGAAGATCGACCACCCGTACCCTAAAAAGTATTCTGTGGTTTTGCGAAAAGTTTGGCACACCCTTTGCCTAGAACTCTAGAGCAGTTCCTTTTGGCCTTTTTCAGACTCTATAACAGAAAAAGTCCATCCGAGCATTTGTCACTTCGGGCTCATTAAAACATCGAAGGAGACTAGAGTCATCTTTAGCTTTTTCTCGACTCTTTAAAATTGAAAAAGAAAGTTGTGTCTAAAGCGTTGTTAAAATTTATTTTAAATGGAACAATCACCCTTACTCCTGCGTTGATCTTTAGGTTGAAAAAATGGAGCACGCCAACCAAGGAATTCCCCTTGGTGGAAATCCTAGTCCCTTCTCCTCTTGGGGAGATGTTGGTGCGCCCCATATGGCCACATTGTCACTTCCAGGACTGACAATTGGCCTGCCGGTCTGGCTCTTTTCAACCAATGTCGTTCAAGCCACCACTATTCCTGAACAGTCGAGTCAACAGTTAGACCAGAACAGAGTTGCCAACCAGCCTTCTACTTCATCTAACTCTTCCTCTCCTCCTTCCTCTTCGCTTGACGGAACTGGTAAAACAAAAAACCAAGTTCCTAAGGAGAAGAAGGAAAAGAAGAAGAAAGAGAAGAAGAAGAAGGAGCCAAAAGCGACTGGGGGCAAACAAGTGTCGTCTAACAAAAATACACACACAGCACTGACTAGGCCTAAATCGCCATGTGTCATATGCTAGGGAGACCACTTCCACAGAGATTGTCCCTACATCCCTCGGATACTAAGGGACTGGTCTCCCCGTTTGCACAATTCGGTAGCGTCAACCTCTGATAGCCATGTTGACTGCTCACCGTCAACTAGTGAAAGTGAAGCCACATGACAGAGAGGGAAAGCTAGATTTCCCTGCAAACTGTGTGAAGGCGACCATGCCATCCACCGTTGTTCCTTCTTAGACGAGGCTAAAAGGGTTTTGGAATATCGCCCGGTTTTACCAGTGCAACTTCCTCCTGGATATCAAAAACTCCTGCGAAGTCCTTCACTAGTTGAGAACTCGGCTGGCCCGCCCAAGTGGTCAGCCGAAGCACCTATCATTGAAGATGAACCGTCTGGATCCATGCCTGACGAAAGTCAAAAGGTTAAGACGGCAGTTGACCCAGTTTTGCCTTCAGAGGCTCTATCTTCGAATGATACCATCACAGAGGAGAATAAAGACGACACTGTCCAAATTCTCTTCATCAACACAGACTCCGACGAACAAGGGGGCAATTTTCCCATTCCTTTATCGCAGGAAGGAACTTCGTCAGAGTCATATCCGGCCGTCTATTCGGTCCCACCACCAAGCAACCTAGTTGTCTCGTTCGACTGGAACCAACTAGGCAGACCCCAGTTGCCAGCAAGTATACCATTAAGAATTATCGTTCAAACATACAGAATGGTAATGGCCGGCACTATCATTGATGAGGGGGCATCTGTGAGTATCCTTTCCTCTATTGCTTGGAAAGCGCTTGGTTCGCCAGCGCTTTTGCCTGAAATGAGAAATCTATCAGGCTTTGATAAAGGAACCAGTCGACCTTTAGGGATCCTCCCCAATGTACCTATCACATTGAAAGGGAAGACCGTTCAAATGAACGTGATGGTCGTTCAAGGACCCTTGGATTATAACCTACTCCTTGGACGAGACTATATATATTGCATGGGAGATATTGTCTCCTCACTCTTTAGAGTAATGTGTTTTCCGCATGAAGGAAGAGTGGTCAAGCTCATGGACCAACTTTCTTTTCCCGGATCACGCATCGCAAATAGTCATATACCATCCCTAAATGGTCTCTTCACTCAAGAAGTGTCTCAACCCACGGTCCGTCCTCCTGATGAGTGAGAGTAATCCGGGAGGATATGACTGGAACCCAGGGGGCATGCGTCCTGGTCTGCCTCGGCAGGAAAACTTTGGGTATAGAGTAGGTTTCCGCGGGAGAATATGACTAGTCCGTACCCCGTCCGTGGTTGGAAGAGGGGTTGTTCTGGAATAAGATTCTCTTGTCAAAGTTACGTGAGAGGGCGGGTCTCGTCACTCACCTTTGTTTATCTCGGTAGACATCGCCGAAGAAGTGTTTTGTTGAAAGAATAACAGAACAATCTTTGGGTAGCCTGAAAGAGGTAGGCCTCTCCCGGTAAAACAAATGTTTTATCTGCAAATTGAGGGGTAACCTTGAAATCGTACTTTATGCCTGGGGGAATGCAAACATTTTGGAGTGCAAGCAAAGAGCAGTTATTTATCTGTTTTTGGGATTAGTCGTTTCCTAACTTGCATAAAGAAAGGATGCGGAGCAAAGCTTAGTGAGATGAAGCTCCATAAAAAAAAGAATCTCAATGAGACATTCTTATCATATGACTGGGTAATCGAGCAGTTTTAGCACAAAGTTCATGCTCGTTAAAAAATAAACGCAAGATCCGAGCAGTTTTAGCGCATAGTTCATGCTCGTTAAAAAATAAACATAAGATCGAGCAAATTTTATCACCCGCGTTTAAGCTCGTTAAAAAATGAACTATCCCGGTAAATAACCACAGTGAATGTAATATCATCAGCCATTAAAGCCTTGGTCATGTTTGCACCGTCACCTCCACTTTTCCTTTGGCCGATCGTTCACCTCCATATGATTGTTTACCCATTTTGAGGAACAGCTGCGAAGAGTGATTACACCTAGCCATCCTTGTGACACTGCCGTGATTGGAAAATTCCAACCTGTACCTGGAATCAGCTGCTAACCCTGTTTATCACTCGTTCCTCAAAAGACGAGTCTTCTTTAAGCTCTTTTCAACTGACTCGTAAAATATGAAAAGATTGCCGAGTTTTGGCCTTCCAGCTCGTTAAAGCGACCGGAAGTGCTATCCCTCCTCTAGATTTTAATCTTTTTGGACCTGAGGGATTATTGCACAAAAAGATCGAGCGCTTGTTTTGTTCGGCTCGTTAAAACTATCGAAAACTCATCCCTTTTGTATTGTTTTATACTTTTTCAGACCTAAGGGATTATATGACGAAAAAGGACTTTTGGAGTTAACTTTATGTACCTTTTTAGACTCTCTAAAAATGAAAAGGACCGAGTTATCCTTGTCGTTAGACTCGTTAAAATCATTAAATAGCGACAACTTGTCTTTAGACGAGAACGAGTTTCACTATCGCTAGGCTCGTTAAAATATAGCGATGGGCTTGCCCGAAGGGTAGGTTATAGAACAAGCATATGTTATCCTCCTCAAGCTTGACAAAAATAATGAGGTACTGGTCAGCAATGACTGGGGAAAAATTGGTAGAAACTCAAGAAAACTTTGATGGTAGCAGGTCGCTCTTGAACATGACACTTTTCCTCCGTACCACAATCGGGTTGGGTTGTTTCATTCACCGGTCACATCCATGGTCTCGCCATACCATCCATATTTGGGGTAATGCTACCAATCCATCACATCAATGTCGCCATATGTTCAAGAGAAGTCGTTCAGAAAAGTCAACCGTGTCCCATCCACTGCCATACATTATCCTTCATTCTTTCATGACCGCCACCCTGAATCATATGTCACAGATCGTTTTCACCTCCATTAAAATCATTAGCTCCGTTCCGTGTCACTGATGTGGGATTCATTAAGGCCCTCCTTTGACGGATCGCCTCTTGTCGACATCAGCTCATTATCCAAGAAGTTGATCTAGGAACAACCCCTTCAGTACTTTGAAGCTTGCATGCCTCAATGGCAAGTTTCTCACTTCTGGCGAGAGGTATACATCAATGACCTTCGACCGAAAGATTTTGTGTGGTGTTCGACGCCAAGTCCTTTATTCACACCACGTGAATTGTACTGCAGTGCCTTGAGGGCCATTATCATTATCGGTGATTCCTCTCGCGCTTGTTAACGGTTTACATCATTGACCGGTAATCAAGCGATGTCTTTCCATGTTCGACTTCAGAACATTTCTCACATGGATCGGCTTGTACTTAGAGTGGAGATCGAACGAGTTTGAAGACCCCGGATCTAGTTTCATCCATCCGGGCTGCGACATATATTCAGGAAAGATAAAGACATTGACATGTACATCATTGCAGCAGATGATCATCCTACTCAAAGGATGATAATTTCATCAAAATTATCAGTCTACCATCAGACGATTTTCTGTTCTATGTACAGAAAAATGAATTTATAAAGCTGAGCATGGGAACGCCCGCCTCAGCTAGATCATGAAAGCAGTATGAAAAATAATGTATTGTATTGTATCTTATTACAGGTCTCCTCCCAGCATTGGATGAACTTCGGATCCCCCTGATAAAGCATTTCACCCGATAAACAGCCTCATACTTTAGGGGGCAACTGTTATAGACATTTTTGTGCCTTACAACATTGAGCATGAAATTTCCATAATATAAGGGATCCAAAGTCCCTAAACATGTTGTTCCTACCCCTAGAGGAACAAGGCTAACAAATCACAGCAATTCACAGAAGTTCTCCACCAGAAACTGCTAAAAAACAAGTCAATTCAGGATCATTTCAGTGGCTACACTAGCTGTTTGCGCTGAATGTCAAAGCCAACACTGCCTACCTGCGTTGAATGTCAAAGGGAACACTGGCTACCTGCGCTGAACGAGAGTGGACATGTGGCAAGCTCATTTCTCAAGGTGTCAAAACCCAGGAAGCTTCCAAAATGACACTTGCCTCAGGGAATTCGACTGTTGATGAGTAAGAGGTTCCAAATCTCCAAGTGGAAGCAAGAACCTCCAAGTGGAATCAAGAATTGACAGAGGGAGAGGACACTAGTCAGATCTCAAGTTGACTCATCCTCTCTCCAAACATCTATATATGGATCTCTCCTCCATGAGATCTACAGGCTGGAATTTTGTTATTGTAAAGAATTGTTGTTGGTTTGAGATTGGAATCATTGGGTGCTTAGTGCTTTGAAGGGGGTGAAGATAGGAATTCCATTTGCTGGGAAGGAGATGCTGGATTGGAGCCCTTTGGGTTGTATCTCTTCCTGAACCTTGTTATTCATCAATAAATCTATCTTGGTTTCTCCTATATACTGATGTATTCTTGATGTATGATTGCATTAGTGTATTTGGTTTATTTCTAATCCTAAACTAGTTATGAATGTGAATATCTGTCTTTGTGTAGTGTTCTTATCTTGTCGCAAGTAGCTGTTCTCTTGTGATCTTGTAGGAACCCGTTGAAGCTGGACAAGCAAGAAGGCAAGTAGCTGTTCTCTTGTGATCTTGCATGAACCTGTTGAAGCTGGGCGAGTGAGAAGGCAAGTAGCTGTGAACTCCCAAAGAGAAGAGAGACCGGATTGAGGGACAAACGGAAGACACTGGTAAGTCCATTTATCTCTCTTCTTTCACATTTCATAAAGGAAGAAACCAGAATAGCTGTCCTTGTTTGTTGCTAAGGCACTGTCACACCTTAGGTGGATAGGATCGTCCTGCATAGGCATTTTTCCCCACAACAAAAATGTCCCTCAAGCAAGCTAAGAAGGATAATAAATTATCACCAAAGTATTATGGTCCGTACAAGGTGTTGCAAAAGATTGGTACTATGGCATACAAATTGGAGCTTCCCGCAGCTTCTCGATTGCACCCAGTTTTCCATGTTTCATGTTTAAAGAAGGTTATAGGCAACAAGCTCCCAGTTCAAACAATATTGCTAGAACTTGACAAGGAAGGAAAAATTATATTGGAACCAGAAGCAGTCACAGAAACAAGAACTCGACAGCTACGAAATCGATCAATTTCAGAGTATCTTATCAAGTGGAAGAACTTATCCGCTGAAGATTCCACATGGGAGGATGAGAATTTTATGCAGAAGTATCCAGAACTACTCAAGCGTTGAGGACATCAATTTTTTGAAGGAGAGGGGCATGTTGGGTCCCTGTAATACTAGTGATTACCCTATTACTATTGTAGGTATACCCCGTATTAATATTGTTGTGCCCCTATTGCCCCCATATTGTTATTACTGTGCCCCATAGAATCCCTCTATTGTTATTTTTGTGGCTTTATATTATTATTGTTAGGTCAGCTGGATTATATTGTGACTCCTTAGACTCCTATATATAGAAAGGAGGTTTTGTCATTTGAATCATCCAAGAATTGTTCATTTATGTAATGTAAAGGAGGTTGCCCCCTCGAAGAGGCTGAATTCTAAGGCATTGCTCTATCTTTTCTATCTTTTCTTGAGCTGGTTTCATAACATAAATGCTCAATTGAAATAAATGGAGAATGAGTTGGACATTTCAATACAACTAAAATAGGCTAGCTTTGAGACATCTACTACCACTACTATCCCTACAATCACTACAACAATTCCTTCAACTTTGGTAACTTCACTCGCCCCAATAGCTCCACTAGCTACAAAAACAAATACACCAGCAATAGGTTTAACAACAACAACAACTCATCCAAGTGATGAGGCAAGTAAATTGGTCAAAGCCATGAAAGACATGTCCATTCAGTGTTAGGTAAACTTGACTCAGGATAGAGTCAAACTTGACTAGGTTAAACAGTGATGGTTTTGGGGCACATGGTATTGTGCACTCATAGTATTCTGCCCATGGTATTATATGTAATGGAGCTTATAAAAGGCTGGAAGGAATTCATTGTAATGCAAGACCTGGAGGTGAGCAGTGAAGGCTCACTTGGTCCGATTGGCCAGGGTTTTGGTCAAGGATAATGAAATTTCATTATGGTTTGGTTTTTCCCCAGATTTGGGGTTTTATCGGATAAACATTTGTGTTTATGTGTTTATGGTTGTTGCTAGTTATTTTTATATTTATTCCTCTCAGTAATTCTCAGTAATTATTTATGTTATGCAGTAAATTTTTTAACAATTGGCATTAGAGCTAGATATTGGCTTCAAAGGGATTCTTTGATGCGAGGGGTTTATAGTGCCTGATGAGATCAATGTAGTTTTTTTTAGATTTGGGTCTAGACAATAATGGTGGAACAATTATACGCGGAAGAACCTCAAGGAGAATGTGCAGAAGATAGTGCCTTAATGGCTGATTTTGTTCGAAGCTTTTTTCATAGGGAACCGATAAGGGATATTTCTTGTGTGTTCTATGTCGTGTTGAAATATGGAGTAGGCGTGGGCTGCATGCAGGTCAGTAGAAGAAAATTGTTCATGCGGCTTCAAAAATTGTTCATTTTCTGCTACGTGAGGCCACCGGTGCTGGAATCTACGAGGTTCTCAAGCTCGCAGTTGGAGTGGTTTGATAGAAGTTTTTGAGAAAATCAAATTGAGAGAGGATGCATCAGAATCGTAGCATCAATATTAAAAAAAATTAAAAAAATTAATGAAGTCAAAATTATTGCATGTAAATGGGCATACTACTATAAGACCTGGTAAGGCATGTGTACCCCTCGGTGATCACCGGTAAAGTCTGGGTTAGACCTAGGTGATAGGGGGGATCTTGGGTTAACAATACCCTGGGTTAAAACTCTGTGCAGGGTCAGAGCTAGAGTGAGGGGATTGTCTCACTTGGCAGGTTTGGCTAGAGTTAGTCAAGGAACCCCAAGTCAAGTATAAGGGGGGAATTGTTAGGTAAACTTGACTCAGGATAGAGTCAAAGTTGACCAGGTTAAATAGTGATGGTTTTGGGGCACATGGTATTGTGCAGTCATAGTATTCTGCCCGTGGTATTATATGTAATGGAGCTTATAAAAGGCTGGAAGGACTTCATTGTAATCCAAGACCTGGAGGTGAGCGATGAAGGCTCACTTGGTCGAATTGGCCAGGGTTTTGGCCAAGGATAATGAAATTTCATTATGGTTGGGTTTTTCCCCGGATTTAGGGTTTTCCCAAATAAACATTTGTGTTTATGGTTGTTGCTGGTTATTTTTATATTTATTCCCCTTAATAATTCTCAGTAATTATTTATGTTATGTAGTAAATTTTTTAACATTCAGACCACTGAAATAAATACACTTAAAGAAAAGATAAGAAGTCTAGAGAATGAGAAGAAACTGGCTCAAATTATGCATAAAAATGAAGTACAGAAGTCAAATAGGTTGACTGAGAGGATAAAGAACTTGGAAAAATAATTAACATTGAAGGAGCCACTTTCCCAAGCAAAAGAGTAGCCATGGGATAATATCATTGACTCTATCAATGATATTTTTCCATCTATACAAGTTATCTTTGAACAAAATGATTTAGTCAAAGAGGCTAGTGAAGCAATTCAAAGAGTTAAGGCCGAACTTGGAAATATGACAGAAGATGCCTCAAGAATAATCCAATTCCTTAACTCAAAGAATAAATATGAATTGCAAGAGCTTGACATAGTTGATATGACTGGCACTATACTAGAGGTGAAGAAAGTAATCACCTAGAGGAACTTGATGATGCAACTTGAGGAAAAATACCAAACCTTGGAGCTAGCTATAGGAAGGTTCATGTTCAAATTTGATGCTCTAAGGAAGAAAGGTCTGCCAAATCCATTGGTAATAAATGACAGGTTAATGCCACATGAAGACTATAACAAGAAAATCAGAGAAGTAGCAAGGGAGAAAGCCGATAGTTCCTCTATGAAAGGGTTGCCTACAGGAAAGGTTCTTTACCAGAATTTTGAGAACCTCTTTTACCTCCAGCATGAGGTAAAACATATTTTTCTAAACAAGCCCACATTTCCAAAATACAGAGAAGATGATGAAGTCTACAAAAGAATGGTAATATTAAATTACCAAATAAAGAGACTTGGGAAAAATTAAATGATTTGCTATGAAAATGCAAGGTAAACTGATCCAAATCAGATTCTAGAACATTCTCTAAGTTTTCATGAACTTTGTTAAATTCATGCCAAAGTTTCCAAGTCTTATAAATATAGATCTTATCAGAGATATCCTCGTATCAATTGCAATTTGTGATCAGCGCGGAACAACGAGGACCCTCGGTCAAGCGCGCAGACCGTTGGCCCATGGTAACATGCGCTATCACGAATTAGCAGAATGGGAGGTCATTTCAAGAAACAGGGGCAGTTTCTGATACGCAGGGAAAACACCTCAAAGAAGTAAAAGCCCCAAGTGCCCAAACACGAAAAACCATAAAATTCAATGGATATCACACTGATTCCATTAGAGGTGGGCCCCAGAAAAACTGGCAGAATATCAGAAGGGTTTTGAGTGATAAGTGGTTTCAACCGAGTCCCGCCCGATGCCACACAATGGGTGCCATGCATCTCGCGGAAGAGAGAGAAAACCGCTCACATCAAACAAGTAGACATCATGTTACTTACCCGCCCGTTATGGATATATACCGTATGATTTGGAGGCTCCAGATTGACGGCAGAGATGCACTCTGATGGATGACCGGACCTGATGAGGTAAACAAACAGAATTGTATAGGATTTGAAGTCTGACATGGATGATGCATTTGCAGAAGATCATGTTTCACAAGCATTCTTGGAGATTAACGGTAAAAACGGTCGTTTCAAAGATGTCCAAGAGAACTGACACTCAATTCATTATGAGACAGGTGGCCACCTCCCAGGGAAGCGTTATGCAGTGATGATTACGTAGAACAGAGGGATTTAAATGGACAGAGGCAGGGGAACCAGAAAGCCAGGAAGCGGAAACAAATAATCAAAAGGCGGATTGGCTTTAAAGCCATGAGAAAGCAGTAAAATAGTAAGCGAGTTAAGAAAGCTAAGAGCAGAGAAAAGAGGGAAGAAGTCGAGTTGACCTATAGAAGCAAAGGGAGCCTCGAGACAGAGACAGAGAGTCAGAGAGTCCATGTACTCCAGAAAGGGATTGAGAGGTTCAAGCAAATTCCTTTGTATGTGCCTATCATGTATTGAGTCTCATATTGGACTCATACTATTGTGACCAATAGAGGTCGAGATTTAGTAAGGAGATTCGGTGTACTCCAGAGACTTGGGAAATCCAAGTACAGTCTTGATGAATTATGTCTATTGATTGAGACTCAAATTGAGATCACTATTGTAAAAACTCTACTTTGAAAACATAATAGAGATGCCACCACTGAAGGCTGGACCGGGAGACGTAGTCCAGGAGTGTTGGGTGAACTCCTTATTAAACTTGTTGTGTTTAAATGTTTGCTTGTTATGTTTTCTTTAACTGCTTCAGTGTCTGTGTATTTCGCAATCATATCGATCCGTTGCACAAAATAACATAGGCACATCCATGCACATGAGTCTGTAATACCTTAATTGTTAGTCTTAGATCAATTTCGGATCAAGTGGTATTAGAGCTCTAGGTTATTAAGGTTAGACAAGCTTGTGCTAGATTTTGTTGTTGAACGCTAACTAGGACAAAGCTCAAATTAGGAGAAGGAGAATTGGTTGAAGCTAACCTAGAAATTGGAAGAATCTACCCTAAGAGGAAATTGGCAGAAGAATGTCCCTTGGAATCAGACTCCCAGTTCATGGATAGTTTCATGACCATGAGAGCCATGTGGAGGAAATGTATAGAGAATTTATGAAAGGTAGAGATGAAGATTCATCAAACTCCAAAAAACATAAAGGAGTGGAATAATCTCTCCTCCATGACCATTCTAAAGGCAAAGGGAAAGAAGAAAAGCTTCCCACACCTCCTAATATCCTTGAAAATAAAAAGAAAACATCTTTGATTAAATTAGATGTTAAATTTCATTTGCCAATGTATGATGGAGAATTGAATGCATAAAAGCTGGATAATTGGATTAGACATATTGATGTGTATTGTAGGGTGTAGAGCATTGATTCAGACAAAAGTAAGATTCATCTGGCCAACCTATGCCTTGGAGGCACTGCCTTGCTAGGGTGGGAAGGCAGGACACAAGCTAACATGAAGAAGCATGGTAAAATTCTTTCTGTCTGGAGTGAATTTGTTTCTGCAATTAAAAAGCAATTCTATCCACTAGCTTATATTTAGAAAACCATGATGAGCTGGAAAACTCTTTGACAATTAAAAGGGCAAGTGTACAAGGCTACACTCAAGAATTTAGAAAAAGGGCTTTGATTCTAGGAATTTCTTTAGACTCACCTAAAACTCTACTGAAGTATGTAGGTGGTCTACACAACTATTTAAATCATACCATTCTCATGTTTAATGCCACTAGCATAGATGAGGTATTTGTTCAGGCTACACATCTAGAAACTAGAGGCAAGAATGTTAACCCAGAAGTTGGGGGATCATCAAAACCCACTGCAAGAAAGAACAAGGAAAAGAGAAAACAAAAATGGAAAGAGAGGAAGACAAATGTTGTACAAAAGACCAATCCTTCATGCACTCACTACAAGAAGGATGGGCATGATGGTGAACACTGCTTTATTCTACATCTAGAGCTGAGACCCAAGAATTTCGATGAAAAAAAGAAGAAGACAGTTGCAGCTATTCAGAAAGATTTGGGGTTAGACTCAGGGGATGAAACAAAAATCACAACCATAGGTATAAAAGGTAAAAATTCTGAAGCATCTACTAGTACTTTTGCACAATCTGCTGATAATGAAGAAAATGAGAGGAAAAGACATGAGATTTTTCATATTCGAGTTATTTACAAGCATCAAAACATTGATACTTTGTTTGATAGTGGCTCACAAGTAAATTTAATTTCTGAAGAAATTGTAAAGAAGCTGGGATTGCTAACTGTTGCACCAAAAATTGTCACCTTGACATTCTGCAATCTTTGTGAGTCTATTACTACTCATACTTTCCTCCTTTGCAAGTCTTAAGCCTTAGTTCTTCATATCAAGCCTTGAAAATAAGAGAAAGCCCTCAAAAGTCTATAAAACTATGGTTCCGCACTCTCTTAGCATTACCTGCGGTCCCGCACCTAAAGGTCATGTCCCCTGCGCACCTGACCGCTCTGTCTTTGTGTTATGGGTGCGGACCCCTGTAAAAGTAAAAAAGGCTTAAGTATATTCTTAAAAACTCACTTTGAGTCATTTCTAGAAGCTTCTGGAAGGAACCTTGAGGTGGCAAGTTCGCTCCTTTAAGGTTCATGCATCCCATACCTTAAGGAGCTAACCCCTTGATGTGAGGAGCTTATACCTTTGAAGGAGGACTTTATCCCTTCATAGGTGGACCTGTAACCTCCTTCCTTTGCACTATAAAATGAAGCATTGGGCTGGTTACTTGAGAGGTTGAAAGCTGAATATTTTTGAGGTGAAATGCTGTTGGAACTTAGTCTTCCTAATTGAGATTTTATGAGGAGAGATTGCATACCTCTTTGATCTCATTTGGAAGAGTGTGAGGCTTGTCAAGGTAAAGGAAATTCCTGTTTCAGACCCTCGGAAGAGCTTGTACAACATCAAGGCACCAAAGGTTGTAAGGTTCTTCTATTTCAAAGTTAATACAAATAAGTTTATTTTTCTCAATAAGCTGTGTTTTATGGTTTATTTTATGGATTCCTTGATCACCATAATGAACATGATTTATGATATTAGCTATGTAGGTGTTATTTGATGTGTGCTTGTTTGTGATTGCAGGTTCTCAAAAGGAAACTCTTTCAGACGGTTGAAGGATGGCTGCTACAAACTAGTGTTTGACTTAAGGTAGGGTCTAAACACCTCTGTATTTTTTATTAATGAATTGCAATATGTTTAGAGAAAGGTAGATTTGCTTGTCTTGCTTGTTGCTAGATATCTTTTGATACTAGGGAGATCGGCCTTGTCCACAAGATCGACTTATCTGGCCAACAAATTGGCGACTCCACTGGGGATCTGAATTTGGTTTTTGGTTTTCCTTTTTCTTTGACTTGAGAAACTTGCTCTTGATTCTGGTTTTTACTTGATGTGTGTGGGATTGGGTAGTTTTTAGGATCTGGATTATTTTTTGTTTTCCGAAGTTTTCAGGGGACCGCACTTTCTTTTTACAGACAGTGCGGGCATCTCCACACTTTTCCTTTAGTACACAAAGCAATACCGCATTTGGTTCTTCTGGAAGCCTGCAGACCCTATGAAATTTTTTGAAAAACCTAAAATGTTTTCTTCCAGTTAAGTTTAGGTTTTACTTATGACTTTTAGTGTCTACCCAGATCTACATGTGTTATGTCAAAAATCTCTTGTTAGTAAGTTCCATTGGTATTTTTGTTTTAGGTGATTTTCTAGAAGTTTTGCATGCCTGGATTGGTTTTCACTTGGTCTCTGTAGTGACTCAAAGATTAGAAGCCTAAGAAACCTTAGATTACCCTGGTGTCTTTTTGTCTTCTTGATGAGTCTGATTGGTTTGTGAAATCTTCCTTTGGTGAGAAATAGATTTATTTTTCTCTTTGCAAAACTTTGAACGAACTTGGTTATAAGTTTTGAATTTCATTTTTATAAAAGAAAACATAGCTGGATGTTTTTTGATTGATTTGTTATTCTAAATGAATTAATCCTTAGTTTACTGAATAACTAAGTAAAACGTTCTCAAAAATATTTGAAGCCTTTATTTCGATTAGGTTTTTAGATTTTTTTAGATCTCAAGATTAGTTTTTGTAGTTTTGAGTGTTTTCTAGAAATTGTAGAATCTCTTTTGAAAGAATCGTTTTTGGTAGTTTTTAGTGTTGAAAAAGAAAGGGATTTATTGTGAGCATAATTAGTAGTCTCGTTTTGATTTCTTATTGAAAAAGACAAAAACATTTTCTTTTCATTTACATGTTGAAAGAAAGATTTGTTTTTCAAAGAATTGCATTCTCAAACTCTTTCTTTTAGCTAGAAATTCGTTGAAGGAAAAAAGAATTGTTTATCATTTTAGGTGCATTTTTAGTGTTTTTGGAGTCGAGTCTTCACACCATTAAAGTTTCATTTCCATACCTATTGACTTAATAAATAACCCATAAAAGTAACACTTAATTAAAATTGATCTAGCAATCTTTTTATTTCTAGGGCTCTTATCACCAATATAGCTTAGGCTAGTATCTTGGAGTAGGGAGTAATTAACTCTCCAAGATAGTTAAAACAAACAAGTAGCTATATCTTACGGTAGGAAATAAATCCAATTGTAATTGATATAATCTGGGAAGCTTCTCTTAAATGAGTCAATCATGAGATCATGTCCGAACCTTTAAGACAATCAAGACTGTCTCATTGGGAAAGATAGAAGATTTGCGCGTATTATAAACAGTAAACCTCGGGTTAACCATTGTCGAGGTGCCTGGGGTCACTTGTTGGTAAACCTTGGATTGATCATGTCGAGGAGCCTTCAAGGGGATTGAGCTTTGTTATTCTGCCCTTGCATGTAGATTGGATTGTAGACTGTTCCCACAGTTGTATTTGTTGTTGTTGGTAACCTTAGTGTCCATGAACTTAAGATTATTTCCTAAGGTGACAGTGAAGGACGGGTCTCACTGTACCTAGAGTAGACATCGACTAGACTCACTTGGACTCTCTGGGGGGTTCTCTTCACTCGAGATGGTTATGTGAAGAAACTTGTGCCAGTCTGTTTCATTAATCAGGTTGTCGGGGTAACTGTTCCAACCGCCATTTCTGTATTAAAATTATAAGACGCTGGATTTCATCACCAAATAGTGTTTTTAGTACGAGAATTTACTGTTTGTGTGTGGTTTGAACTCTTAGATTTTTTAGGCATGTGATTCACTTGTTTGTTTCTTTAGAGACTTTAGGTGCTTTTATTGAAATTTTCTTTGTTTGCGTGTGATTATTTTCATCCTACACCTAGAGATTATTATCCTTGATCAATCATGTCAAGACAATCATCTATGTTTTCCCAATCACCGGAAACATTTTTATATGGCGGTCCTACTGTTCCTTTGGGGTACCAGTCACTTTCTGGTACTTTTTTAGGAGAAACTCCTCGACCAACTGAACATCAGTTATCACCTGGTAATAATGTAACTAAAATGTTGAACACATAACAAATTTTTATGATGTCTGGTAGTATTCCAAATCCTCAACCTCAAGGTAGTCAATTACTACCTGGGGGAAAAGGTAGTCAGTTACCACCTAGGGGGCAAGGTAGTTAGTTACCGCCTAGGGGGCAACCTAAAGGTAGTCAGTTATCGCATGGGGGGCAACCCCAAGGAAGTCAGTTTCCGTTTGGAGGGCTACCTCAAGGTTTTCAACCTTTAGGACAGTACATACCCCAAGGTCAACCCCATATTCCTCAGGATGCTTATCAACCCCAAAATCAGTATGTGCCTCAGGGTTATCAACCTCAAGGTCAGTACCCAACTCAAGGTTTTCAATTTCTTTCTAGTCAGTCATTTTTACAATGAGCTAGATATGTACCTCCTAATTATCAGCCCTACGTTCAACCAGGTTATGGTCCTCCATACGTACAACCTTTTATGGGTCCCAGAATGAATATGGTGAGGGATCTGTCTCAAACTCAACAGACTTTGCAACCTAATGTGAAATTGTCTAGTCAAACTGGACAAACTTTGGTTTCTGGTCCAACCCAGCAACCTGTTCAACCTACAGTTCAAACCTCTACACCTGGTTTAGTTCAGCAGCCTGGGCCTAGCTCACCTTAGACTCCGCCTCGAACTACTGCTGCAACTGCTGCTTTTTCTGTTCTACCTACCACACATGTTTCTGGAGTATCTGTAGCTCCAGTTTCTACTATCCTTGCATCAGTGCAAACTCCTCAAGTCTCTATACCCCAGTCAGGACCTACAGTCCAGACTTCGGTCCAGATGACTGCAAGACAAGCTGATCCAAGTACAACTGCCACGAGCCAACTGTACTAGGGACGTATCAATCCGGTCCTACTGTACAAAATCTAGTCTATCAGTATCAACCGTACCCTGGATATACTTATCAACAGCCTCAACAACCCTAGTTTGGTCCAGTTAATCCTGGTTTTCTTGGAGGTTATAACATTCCTAATGCAAATCCGATTCCAGGTTATCCTGGATATCCTCCTCCTGGAGCTGGTCTCATTACACAAGGTTTTCGTGAACCTAATCGTTAGTTATCATTTATTACAACTTTGGATTTACCTGATTTGTCACACCTTATGAATGATCCAATTTATTATCTTCCGTACTAGCCACCAATTCTTGATAAGTTGCTCAGTGATATCCCCAAATTCGAGGGTAAGTCAAGTGAGGATCCATCAAATCATGTTATGACTTATCACATCTGTTGTGCATCTAATTCCATCATTGATGATTCAAGTCAATTGAATCTTTTTCAAAGAACTCTTATTGGTCTTGCTACCAAATGGTACATTGAGTTACCACGAGGCTCTTTTTATAATTTTAGTCAGTTAGCCACTTCTTTCCTAACTCATTTTCAGTTGTCTGTCAGATACGACAATGGCACGAAACTGTTAACTTCACTGAAACAATCCACGTCCACATATATTTTTGATCATATTCATGAATGGCAACGTAGAAGGTGTTTAGTGAAAGTTTTCATTCCAGAACAAATTTTAGTAGAATGGTTCGTTAAATTATTGTTACCTAAAATCACTGAGGATGTAGCTAAGGCAAGAGTTGTCACTGAAGAGCAAGTCATTGCTCAGGCTCAGTACCTTGACCTCGTTTATACGCAGTCAGGTACTTTACATGAAAAAATCCCTAATCTTCCAAAAACTACAGCTCCTTCAGGGTTTCATGCCACTGATGGTATCATTGGTTCAGTTAGTATTAAAAGCAAGAAGAAATCTTCAAAGAATTCTTCTCCTATAATAACTTTACCTGATTCCCTGAAAGGAGATTCTTCCACTGAAGTTTCTGCCAACGTCCATGTCGTAGATTCATCTACGACCAAATCCGGTAGTAAAGACAAGGAGAAGAACAAAAAGGATCAAAATTCAAAAGATAAAAAAAATAAAAATGAATCTATTGAAGAAAAACGAAAACCTTTCTATCCTTGTTTCATCTGCGACGAGGATCATTTCACTAAAGAATGCCCATATCGAGCAGAGTTTTCAAAATTTGTTAAAGATTCTCAAATGCCTACTGTCTTGAAGGATACTTCTCCTACTCAAGATAGTAAAGCAGTTGCTTCTTCCTCAAATGCCTCATAAGAACCCATTATGATGATGTCTCATGTCAGGATTGCGACATGATCGCAAGATTATGGTAGTAAAAATCCTGTTGATGGTAAAGAAGCATAATCTTCTAGTTCAAACCCATCAACTACACCTCCTCCTAGGTCTGCTCCCCTACAAATTGAGAAACCCAACCCATACTTAGTAATCAAACCATCTGCTAAAGGTATATTTCGTAAATTAGCTTTCAATCCATATGCGAGAGCTTCTTAGAATTATAACATTTTTGAAGACTTAGTCATTGCCCATTTAGCAATGTCGGTTATGGAAGTGCTGCAATCATGCCCAGCATAGCGTAAATTACTATTGTCTGCTATAGGAGATGTTGATATTCAGGATTCGAACTTAATAATTTTTTATTTAGAGAATAGTACACCCCGCCTCCCTCATCGAATGGCTTTCCAGATTCCAGTGTTAGTAAAAAACAAGCCTTGCTTTTGGACTGTGATTGATGAGGGAGCTTCTACGTGTACTATGTCGATTCAGTGTTGGAAATCACTTGGTTCTCCTACACTCAATCAGTCTCTGACAATTCTAAAGGCTTTTGATGGCCGAGGGTTCCATCCCTTTAGTATTTTGGAAGATTTACCTATAGGGGTTGAAGGCAAAACTACAAATCTAGATGCGGAAGTGGTTGATGCCCCTCTAGATTACAACCTTCTCATGGGTCGCGGTTGGTCTTCTGCTATGACTGCTATTGTTTCATCAGTATTTTAGCTTATTAAGTTTCCTCATAATGGAAAGATTGTTATGATAGACCAGCTGAGTTATTTCTCATCTGACCCGGCCTCTACTGATAGCATTCAACACGTCAGTAAAACAACTATCCCTTACAAGGATGTTGGTGTAGATTTGATTAAAGATTCTGTTTTACTAGGAACTTTTTCCGTCCCTCCTCCTAACGTATCGCCTTCTATTGCAACTATTCATATGATTTCATCGAACAATATTTCTTTTGATGATCCTTGGATCGTACCTTTCGATTATGAGGTGGATTCATTTGATGGAGTGATGCCTTTGAATCCCTTTGAAATTGCATATCAGGCGGTACAATTGTTTTTTGATTCCTGACATAATGCGAGGATAGTTTCTTCCTACCTCAACCTCATTAAAAAATGAAACAAGGAGTTATCGAGGATATTTTGTTCCAGTGTCAACCTCGTTAAAAAATGAAATCGGGTGTCTTGAGCATAGTTCCTTGTCTTGTGTCAAGCTCGTTAAAAAATGAAATAAGGGTTTTGAGGATAGTTCTTTTCCTGTGTCAACCTCATTAAAAAATGAAACAACTCCCTTTCCACGTCGATTCTTTCCAAGATTTCGAAAGTTAACCTTCATTACATCCACCTAGTTGAATGCAATGAAGCTTGGGGAGCATGTACCTCAATTTGCGTCATTATGTTGGGGGCATGCAAACTTATAACAAGCATAGTTTTTCGTTTCAAGCCTACGTAAACATGAAATCGAATCCAAGCAGAGTTCTCTATGGTTCAAGCTTGTGTAACAATGAACCCATATCCGCTTTACATCTCGTGATTGCCGTTTTTATCCGCTAAATTCTGTTAGATGAACCTTGGTTGTTTTCATTCCATCGCCACCATCTCTTTGGCTGAACATATGCTCTCACTTGGTTGTTTACCCTTCCTGAGGGATCGCATCTATGAGTGGTTTTATTAGCCAGCCTCTTAACCATTACATGTTTTGAGCAGTTCCTCCATTGCCGGAACCAGTTGCTACCCTTTATACCACTCGTTCCTCTAGGACGAGTCCTCTTTAAGCTCTTTTTTGACTTGTAAAATATGAAAAGATTGCCGAGTTTTTCCCTTTTAACTCGTTAAATAGAATTAAAAAGGCGGTCCACTTACAACTCTTTTCTGACCATTAAAACATGAAAAGATCGTTGGAATTTTGTCATTTTAAGTTCGATATTGGTTATAAAATGACGTGTCTTCGATCGCTTTTTTACTTTTTCATATCAGAGCCACTAATTATGAAAAGTACTCCTTGATCGTAATGGTCAAGCGGTTCACTCAAGTATTATTTTATACTTTTTCTGGCTTGGGGGACACAAATTTACGAAAAAGGACACCCATGGAGTTTCCTTAAGTTTTTCTTTTGACTCCCTAAAATTGAAAAACACCGAGTTTTTCCTATACTGGACTCGTGAAAATTTAACAGTAAAGGACTTGTTCAATTTTAAACATGAACGAACCACTCCTTCTTAGGGTTTGAATTTTAAACTAAGTTGGACTCATCCGAAGGATGAGCTTATAAACAAGCAAATGTTATCTTCCTCAATCTTGTCAAAAATAAAAAGGTACTTGCCAGAAATGGTGGGGGAAAAGAGAGAAAAATGAACTTGTTTCTTATACTTTGTGTTTTAGAAAAGCAGTCAACCACTCTTGAACACGACACTTTTTGTTTACCTGGGTGGGAAATCCTTTGCCTAACAGTTAATCAAACCATATTGAAAGTATTCAGCCAGTTTCTGGGTATTAGCTTTGGATCAATTGTCACCATACCATCTGCAGTGTCGTTATGTGTTCAAGAGGTCAGTTCAAATAAACCATTCATTTGCAAAATATCTGTCATCCATTTTGACCATCCCTGAGGTAGTCCTTGCCAAATATATTTTTGCAAAACTCGATCTATGATTTCTTGTTGTGGGCTTGCCTATGACAAATCACTTTTTATCGACTTCAGCTCATTATCTAGAAAGATAATCTAGAAATCTTCAGTACCTTGGAATCTGCATGCCCTAATGGCAGGTTTCTCGCCTTCGATGATAGGTTGCATCATTGACCTTCGATCAAAGGATTCTATGACATGTTCGACATCAACTCATTTATTTGCATTTCATGGATTGTACTGAGTACTTTGAGAGCCATTGACATTACTGGTGGTTTCTCTCACACTTGTTAATAGTTCACATCATTGACTAGTAATCAAGTGGTTTCTACCATGTTTGATTTCAACACATTCATTTGCATGGATAGAATCGTACTAGTTCGAGAAGAAAAAATCAAGACCCTGGATCTAGTTTCTACCATCTAGGCTGTGAGGAATTTTGTTATTCATTATACAATGGACTATTCATAAATAGATGGCTGCGCCCATACTGTGTCTACATATGTCTATACTTGTGATGTATTACAAAATCATTCCTGTATCAGAGCAGTTTAGTTAGTTTTCTAGTAAGTTTTGATTTGAGTATGGGAATGCCTACCTCAGCAATGATATGTTCACATATATATATATTTTGCATTGAATGATTTTTATAGGTTTCGACTGGGGTGTCCACAAGATGATCCTTGAAATGATAAAGTACTTCACTCTTCATACATGAAAGATTTCATCTTCATCTATTACAGACTTTGCACTTTAGGGGGCAATCTGTTGCACCAAAAAATGTCACCTTGACATTCTGCAATCTGTGTGAGTCCATTACCACTCATAATTTCCTCCTTTTCAAGTCTTAAGCCTCAGTTCTTCATATCAAGCCTGGAAAATAAGAGAAAGCCCTCAAAAGTCTATAAAACTATGGTTTTGCACTTTCTCTTAGCATTACTAGCGGTCCCGCACCTAAAGGTCATGTCCCCTGTGCACCTGACTGCTCTATCTCTGTGTTATGAGTGCAGACCCCTGTAAAAGTCAAAATTGCGCAAGTATATTCTTAAAAAATCACTTTGAGTCATTTCTAGAAGCTTCTGGAAGGAATCTTGAGGTGGCAAGTTCGCTCCTTTAAGGTTCACGCATCCCATACCTTAAGGAGCTAACCCCTTGATGTGAGGAGCTTATCCCTTTGAAGGAGGACTCTATCCCTTTATAGGTGGACCTGTAACCTCCTTCCTTTGCACTATAAAATGAAGCATTGGACTGGTTACTTGAGAGGTTGAAAGCTGAATATTTTTGAGGTGAAATGCTGCTGGAACTTAGTCTTCCTAATTGAGCTTTTGTGAGGAGAGATTACATACCTCTTTGATCTCATTTGGAAGAGTGTGAGGCTTGTGAAAGTAAAGGAGATTCCTATTTCGGACCCTAGAAAGAGCTTGTACAACATCAAGGCACCAAAGGTTGTAAGGTTATTCTATTTCAAAGTTAATACAAATACGTTTATTTTTCTCAATAAGCTGTGTTTTATGGTTTATTTTATGGATTCCTTGATCACCATAATGAACATGATTTATGATATTAGCTATGCAGGTGTTATTTTATGTGTGCTTGCTTGTGATTGCAGGTTCTCAAAAGGCAACTCTTTCGGACGGTTGAAGGATGGTTGCTACAAACTAGCGGTGGAATTAAGGTAGGGTCTAAACACCTCTATAGTTTTTATTAATGAATCACAATATGTTTAGAGAAAGGTAGATTTGCTTGTCCTACTTGTTGCTAGATATCTTTTGATACTATGGAGATTAGCCTTGTCTGCAAGATCAATTTATCTGGCCAACACTAACCACAGCTCACAAGAAACCATATCCATTAGGTTGGTTATGTGATAAAGCAAAGCTACAAGTGACTAGACAATGTAAACATAGATTTTCTTTTGGGTTAGCATTTGTAGATGAGGTTGAGTTAGATATAGTTCCTTTGGATATATGTGGAATTGTTTTTGGAAGTCTTTACTTGTATGATACGGAAGCCATTTTCTATAGAGCTGAAAACAAGTATCAACTCATTAAAGATGGAATAAAATATATTATAAGAGCTCATAAACTCAATAATAATTATACTCTCATAAACTTAGGGCAGATGAAAAGAATTGTAAATTCATGCAAACAATTTTTGCTAATGGTTGTAAAGGAAAAGAAACCTAATAAAACCAATATATTTGAGGGCTGTAATGCTAAACAACATCTATTTTAGAAAAAGTTGTTTCAGAATATGATATACTATTTCAAGAACGTAAAAGTCTACCACCCCAAAAGGAAATAGTACATGATATTAATTTGCAACAAGATACTCCATTACCTAACATCAGAATGTACAGATTGTGTGCTTTAGAGAATGCAAAAATCAAGAAGCAAGTACATGAGCTACTCAAGAAAGGGTTCATATGACCTAGCACATCACTGTTGGGTCTTGAAATTGTCAGTCATTTCCCTTACAATTTCACTATTATGTCCATTATATCACCTCCATTTCACCTTCATTTCACTACCATGTCACTACATTCATCTCGCTTTCATTATCATTGGGTCACATTTGTGTTTTTCCAAACTTTATTAATTCTTAGCTTTTTAAAGTGAATTTGTGGTTGAAAATTAGAAAATAATGTGCATATGCTTATACCTAACAAGTGGGTTGAGATTGTTGACATGTGTAGGTCAAAAGGAGGCTTCTAGAAGACCTTTATGTGGCACCCTATGGCCAAATTCGAATTTGAGTGGAGAGGATCATGGGATCATGAGGATATGTGTCTCATTTCCTATTTGTATTGAAACTCTAAGAATACATGTGTCTTATCATTTCCTATTTTTATTAGGACTCTAGAGGTATAGGGAGAGGTTCATCGACTCTCATTAATGAGATGATTTCTCATATTTTTGTATAAATAGGAGATCTCTCTCCTTCATTTGGTAGTCTTAGAAAGCTTTTAGTTTTGGACAGTTTATGAAAAGGTTTGGAGATTTTGGAAAACTTTGGAGAACTTTGTAAACTTTTGTAATTTTGCAGAATTTGAATAAAGCTTTGATGTTCTCAACATGGAAGGAGATGTGAAGTAGATGTCATGGAGAATATTAGAATGTAAGGTAGAGTAGATTTTATTTTGTAGTTTTGCTTTGATTTCATTCAAGTATGTCATTTTTTTTATGATTGTTTTCAAGTTTAATAATTTAGATTTTCCATTCATGCAAGTTTAATTCATGCAAGTGTGTTCAACCGGTTGATTGTAGATTTATCTAACTGTGTAATCTATGCTTGACAAAATAGTCCAAGAAAGTAGTCCTCCTATTTTCCAATTGGTGCTTGGAGCATTAGAGCACACAGTAGATTAGTTTTCCTTTACATGTTTTGTATTTGCTTTCCATTTCAAATTAGCATATCTAACTGTGTAATCTATGCTTGACAAAATAGTCCACGAAAGTAGTCCTCCTATTTTCCAATTGGTGCTTGGATCATTAGAGCACACAGTAGATTAGTTTTCCTTTACATGTTTTGTATTAGCTTTCCATTTTTATGTTTACTTTTTCTTATAACAATGAAGTATTGGATCCGTCCAAATGCTATCACAAGGAGGTAGTTCTCCCAAAATTGTATAGCAAAGTGATAAAACACTTCATTTAGCTGTTATCATTTTTGCTTTGATTTCACAAACATTTTTTTGGCTTAGATTAATCTAACTATTCAATGTTTTGATTTGTTTTTTTTCTAATGTTCATTTCCTTTTCTCTCTTCTTTAGAAATTAGATTTTAACATTAGAATTCATTAGATTTATATGACCATTAACATTTAGAGATTTTCATCTAGAAGCATGACTTTTCTTTCTTAGATTAATTTTCTTAAGCATAAGAAACAAAACCCCCAAAAACAAGATAAACTATAAAACGACGAAGTAAGAAAAAAGTTGACTAAGAACATATAGTGCACCACACTTCATCAGTTTACGATACCCGAATTGATAATTTATGCAGAGCAATTTAGGAAAGTAAATTGACTAGACATTTTGGCGTCATTGCCAGGGAAGTGTAATTAGAAGACCTTATTTCTTACATATAAAAAAAATTAATAATTTCTCGAGTATGCTCTCCTCCTGCACTTTGTGTGATCTTGAGGATCAGAAAAAGAATTTTTATGTTAAAAAAATAAATCATTTCATTTGATTCAATAAAAAAACAATAAAAATCCAACTGCTTTGATAGGTTCATTTGCCTAAGATTGACTGGTTATGGTTTGTAGTGACCCTCAAAACACTATGTCCTGTTTAATAAGATTTTACAAATTAGTTGTGGAATGCAGCCTTGTTCCGCAGCTAACTATGTGTTCCACAACTATTTCCAAGGTTTAGCAGGTTACAAGCATCAAATGAAGAAACTGACCACATGGGCATCTTTGGAATCGTTCCGACATGGATTCTATCCTAGTCACCCAACCCAGATCGATAAAAAAACCAGCTTAAGACCTCAGTCAAAGTCCTGTTTTCAGTACATTTACCTTGAAGCCTTAGTTGCCTGAAATTGAGAACCATTAATTATTTTTATAAAAATTTCACAATTTCGGAAAAAAAAAGGAAACAATCAATGGCTATCTCCAATTCCAGTTTCCACTGTGGCCTCAATAGAAAACCTGCATTCTTTGTAGTAATTTTGGTACTGATATTGGATGTCGATTTAGGGACAAGTGCCATTTTTCCCATGGTGAAAAGGAGCTTGGGAAGGTAAATGCAGTGGCACACAATCTCAAAGATGATCTAGCAACAGGACCTTTTGGCAGTAGGTTCCCAATTGGTGGCTTAGATGGAAAGCCTGGAGGTCATCCTGTCTATCGTGAGGCTACTCCTCCTGGTATGGCAGCTGTAGCTACATTTGGTGCTTCAGCAACTGCAAAAATAAATGTCGATGCTGCACTTGCTGGTGCTATAATTGGGAAAGGTGGTGTAAACTCTAAGCAAATTTTTCGTTCAACTGGTGCAAAATTGGCTATAAGAGATCATGAGTCTGATACTAACCTGAAGAATATTGAGTTGGAAGGTAGTTTTGATCAGATAAAGGAAGCTAGTGCCTTGGTTCGTCAGCTGATCATGCACACGAGTGCTACACTGCCTGCAAAGCAAATTTTATTTAGTACAAGCAATTTCAAAACCATGGTGATCAGGAACCAATAGGCATAACCAAAAAACCTGCAAATGATTTTTTTTTTTCCAGAAAAACGCATAATAGTAAAAAAAGTCAAACTTTAACTGCACGATCCGGTCAAATGAAAATAAATTAGGAAAAACTAAAACATAAGTTTTTTTGGGGACAGGTCCAATTAGATAATCCAAAAATGGTTTAAGAAATTCGCAGCAGTTTGGGAGAATTTCTCAATTCTTTGAAGCCTCTTTTTGCATGCCACGTGAAGAAAAACAGATTTTAATTGATAAACAGTCTGTTGTTTTAACTCGACATACTTGGAGAGCTCAAATCCAATTTGGGAACTTATTGTGTGGTGGCATTCAATCCTAATTAAAAGCCTCCTATCTTTAATAACTCGTACTTTACTGTTACTTCAGTTTAACGGCTAATTACATGGCATATCCCAATTGAATACGACTCTTCCAAACTGATAAGTGACCGGGTCTTGAAGCTTTTCACATATGCTGGCTGCACGGTTCGGATCTACCTACCGATGGTTTTGATATTTCCCACCTTCCCCCCTTAGAGATCTGAATTCTACCACACAATTATGGCAACCCTCTCCTCCCTGGAATGAAGAAAGCGTGACTGGTTAGGTGCTGGAAGGGCCTAGAATGGCCTTTGAGGTGTTTTTGGTAATCCCTCTTCGTTTCAATATCGTGATCGGATCTAGAATTTTAGGAGATAACATGCCCATAAAAATCAGGATTATGATTCAATTATGCTATCAGTTCCATTAATCATAAGAAAGAGGGAAAGGAACGAAGTGTGAAATTGCTACAACAGTGTAATCTTTGAAGTTTGATGTTCTCCAAAAAAAAAAAGATGAATCAATGAGATGAGTAGATTATTTGCTCACTTTTCTGAAGGTATTGATTAATTTTGAACTGATGATGAAAAATGAATGGATAACTTTTTGTTCAATATTTTTAGCTACAGAAACTGTGCATGTTCCGCAGCTAAATTCGTTCCGCAGCTAAATCCATTCTGCAGCTAAACATCAATTTTGCAATTGAAAAACCTCACTGTTCAAATCAGCCTAACTTTCTCATATGAAATCAGAATTCAATGATTCAAGTGTCGTTGGAAAGATATCAATGAGATATACACAATGAGAAATCCATCATCAGAGTTTGAAACTGTAAATAATAAAATAAATTGCTGAAAAGAAACAACATTCAACTGGAGGCACTAATTCTGAAGCAGGTATAATTTCTTTTTGGTTTTCCTTTGTGAACTTGTTTCATTAATACAAATTTTTAGTTTTGTGTGTGAATATCATAACTAGAGAGATTGACCACCTCTCTCTTTTGATAGTCTTACATTCCATTGCAGAAGAAGTATTATTTTTTTGCAGGTTCCAAGAGGAAGGACAAACGACTATAAGTGAATAGTGTCTCTCTTAAGAGACCAATTTGTTTCATAAGAGGATGATCAAAAACAATTAAGAAACATGCTAATGCAAAATCAGATCCAAACACTTGAAAAACTTTTAGATACTATTGTCTCCATTACATCCATACTTCATAATAAACCATTCACCTCATTTCCCTTCATATTTTCCATTTTACATTCACACACACTTTCCATTACTTTTTGTCCACTCCTAACACACAAATAAAAGCAAGAGGCTTAGTTACATGCTTATTTCCTATTGTCATTACTACTTTCCATTTCCATCTTCCATTTCCATTTTCCCTTTCCTGTCATTTTTATTTTGCAAATAAAGCCTGCTTCAATGCAAATTATTGAGTCCATAGTCCTTTGAGTCTAAGTTCCTTGCAAAAACACCTTGAGGCTTGCATGCCTTAATGGCAAGTCCTCATGCCGACAAACAATGGGAATACATTAATGTCCCTTGTTCATCGGATCTTCTAGGTGACTCGACATCGACAAAATTATTCGTACCTAGCAAGATATGTTTGGGCATCTTGGCTCTCATTGTCATCAATGGTGAGAGTTCTCGTGTTGGCTAGTGGCATCCATTAATGACCACTAAGTCAACAATTTCCTGCTATGTTTGACATCAGAACATATCTTCACATAGTAGGAATTGTTCCAATGAGTTTTGAAGACATGAAGACTATTATTTTCAGCATTTTGGAGCAGATTCAGCAAGTTTTAGTAGAAGCAATAAAAAGTCATCTTGACTCTTTTATCCATGACTCTTTTTGTCTAGCCACTTGAAGAAGATTATGATCAGAATTTTGTAGCCACCACACATACAACTCATCCATTTCCAAAGGGTAAGTTAAGGTACGCCATTTTCTAACTTTGACCATAGAATTCCATAAAAAGCTAGAATGATAATTGTTGGAAAACATTTCTCTTCCCCATTTCATAAAATTTCCAATACCATCAGTTGGGGGGGGATGGAATACATTCATATTCATATATTTCCATGTTCATATCATATTCATAAGCCCACATACTTCCAAAATATATTAACTATTACATTATTATTATGAGCATATGATGGCATTTCAAAAGTGCTTAAAGGATAATTGGATACAAACAAAATCATGGTTGTCACACAAGAACCAACCATCATGCAATCCAATAAAGATATACTTTGAAACAATAATCAAATTATCATTATGCAAAGTTCAAAGATCAAAATAGAATGCAACAACAAAATATGGTTGTAACACAAGAACCAACTATGTTGCAATTCAAATAAAACACTTCGCAGAAGTATGAAGTTATCAAATGATATCATGCAAATTTAAGCCAAATATCAATGATCAAAAGAATTAATGTAATATATGTTGCATGAGGACATGCAATAGCTTTAATTGGGGGGTATGTTGGGTCTTGAAATTGTCATTCATTTCCATTACACTTTCACTATTATGTCCATTATATCACCTCCATTTCAGATTCATTTCATTACCGTGTCACTACATTCATCTCACTTTCATTATCATTGGGTCACATTTATGTTTTTCCAAAATTTATTAATTCTTAGCCTTTTTAAGTGAATTTGTGGTTAAAAATTAGAAAATAATGTGCATATGCTTATACCTAACAAGTGGGTTGAGATTGTTGACATGTGTAGGTCAAAAGGAGGCTTCTAGAAAACCTTTATGTGGCACCCTATGGCCAAATTCGAATTTGAGTGGAGAGGATCATGGAATCATGAGGATATGTGTCACATTTCCTATTTGTATTGAAACTCTAAGAAGACATGTGCCTTATAATTTCTTAGTTTGATTAGGACTCTAGAGGTATAGGGAGAGATTCATGGGCTCTCATTAATGAGATGACTTCTTATCTTTTTGTATAAATAGGAGATCTCTCTCCTTCATTTGGTAGTCTTAGAAAAATTTTAGTTTTGGAAAGTTTTTGGAAAGCTTTAGAGCTTTTGGAAAGCTTTGGAGAGCTTTGTAAACTTTTGTAATTTTTAAGAATTTGAATAAAACTTTGATGTTCTCAACATGGAAGGAGATGTGAAGTAGATGTCATGGAGCATATTAGAATGTAAGGTAGAGTAGATTTTATTTTTTAGTTTTGCTTTGATTTCATTCAAGTATGTCATTTTGTTTTTATGATTGTTTTCAAGTTTAATAGTTTAGATTTTCCATTCATGCAAGTTTAATTCATGAAAGTGTGTTCAACTGGTTGATTGTAGATTTATCTAACTATGTAATCTATGCTTGAAAAAATAGTCCAAAAAAGTAGTCCTCCTATTTTCCAATTGGTGCTTGGAGCATTAGAGCACACAGTAAATTAGTTTTCCTTTACATGTTTTGTGTTTTCTTTCCATTTCAAATTAGCATATCTAACCGTGTAATCTAATCTTGACAAAATAGTCCAAGAAAGTACTCCTCCTATTTTCCAATTGGTGCTTGGAGCATTAGAGCACACAGTAGATTAGTTTTCCTTTACATGTTTTGTATTAGCTTTCCATTTTTATGTTTACTTTTTCTTATAACAATGAAGTATTGGATTCCTCCAAATGCTATCACAAGGAGGTAGTTCTCCCAAAATTGTATAGCAAAGTGATAAAACACTTCATTTAGCTGTTATCATTTTTTCTTTGATTTCATAGACATTTTTTTGGCTTAGATTAATCTAACTATTCAATGTTTTGATTTGTTCTTTTTCTAATGTTCATTTCCTTTTCTATCTTCTTTAGAAATTAGATTTTAACATTAAAAGTCATTAGATTTAGTTGACCATTAACATTTAGAGATTTTCATCTAGAAGCATGATTTTCTTTCTTAGATTAATTTTCTTAAGCATAAGAAAAAAACCCCCAAAAACAACATAAACTATAAAACAATGAAGTAAGAAAAAGGTTGAATAAGCACATATAGTGCACCACACTTCATCAGCTTACGATACCCGGATTGATAATTTATGTAGAGCAATTTAGGACACTAAATTGACTAGACAATCACCATGTGGGTCTCCAATTGTCTTAGTGAGAAAAAAAGATGGCTCATGGAGAATGTGCGTTGATTACCGAGCACTAAATAAGATAACGATAAAAAATCGTTATCCCGTTCCTTGCATAGATGATCTATTAGATCAGTTGAAAGAAGTTGTTTACTTTTCCAAGTTGGACTTGCATAGTGGCTACCATACGGTCAGAGTTGCAGAGCAAGATGCATGGAAGACTACTTTCAAAACGAAGCAGTGACTCTATGAGTGGTTAGTAATGCCTTTTGGCTTAACTAATGCTCCTGCTATTTTCATGAGAGTAATGAATGATGTACTTAGACTTTTTATTTATGATTTTGTCATTGTATATTTAGATGACATTCTTATATTCAGTAAAACATGGGAATAACATTTGAAGCATGTCAAGCAGTCTGTAGATGTTTTGAAAAGAGAAAATCTCTATGTTTAGCTATCAAAATGTGAATTTGTAAAACATCTTTGAATTATTTGGGTCATATTGTAAGGGGTGGTGAATTGAAGATAGATATCTCTAAAGTTACAGTCATTGTAAACTGGCCTAAACCCAAATCTGCTATAGAAGTTAGAAGCTTCTTATGAGCAGCGCAGTATTGGAGAAAGTTTTTTCTAACTTTGCCTTGATTGCAGCTCCCTTACATGCATTAACAGGATTGAATAGGGTGTTTCAGTGGGGAGGAAAATAACAAAAATCCTTCGAAACCTTAAAATAAAATATTAGTACAACACTAGTACTAGCACTCCCCGATCTTCAAAGACCATTTGAGATTGAAACAGATGCCAGTGACTATGCCATGGGAGCAATGTTGATGCAACGCGATAAACCCATATGTTATCATTTTGAGATGTTAATTCTGTAGTAGTTAATTATCCCACATATGATAAGGAATTTTATGCATTAGTACAGAGTGTGAAAAAGTGGAAACATTATTTAATGGGAAAAGAGATAGTTATACATACTGATCATCAACCACTTCAATATTTACACTCCCAAACTAAGTTGCAGTAATCAAGACACTATAGGTGGATGGGTTTTCTATAACAGTTTCATCTTGTCATCAGATATAAAAAGAAAATAAAGTTGCAGATATGTTGTCTAGACCAATTATAAATGCATCTACTATACTTAAGCATAATTTAGTATTTCATGAAAGCTACATTGAACAATATGCTCGAGATATAGATTTTAAAGATGTATATGCAACTTTAAGTCACGACAAACAAGTAGAAGAATTGGATTATCATGTTAAGGACCAAATTTTGTATCATTTTGGAAATTTATGCATTCCACAAACTGAAGGAGTAAAGATAATTCGAGAAGCACACACTTCTCTAATATCAAGTCACTTTGGTGTAAGTAAAATGGTTGCATAGTTGTAAAGATTTTGTTATTGGCCAAAAATGAATGAGACAATTTCTAGATATGTAAGAGGGTGTACTATGTGTGCTAAAAGGAAGCCCAACAATAGAAAAATAGGCTTGTACACTCCATTACTAGTTCCTTCTCATCCTTGGGAAAGTGTTTCCATGGACTTTGTTGGGGGACTACCTAAATGTAGAAAAGGTCATGACTATTTATATGTTATTGTGGATAGGTTCAACAAAATGTGTATTTTATACCTTGTAACAAACATATTACAACTGAACAAACAACAAAGTTGTTCTTTCAGCATATATGGGTTCATTTTCGATTACCCACTTCCATTGTATCTGATCGAGATTCCCGATTTGTTGGGAAGTTTTGGTCGAGTCTGTGGGAATTCATGGACACCAGACTGAAGAGGAGCACATCCTTCCATCCACAAATAGATGGCCAAATAGAATTGGTCAATAGGACAGTGATCCAGTTACTCCGAGGCTATTGCAGCAAGCATCCCAAGCTTTGGGATGAACATTTATGTTATGTGCAGCATGCTTACAACCGTGCTAAACATTCTTCTACACAGAGATCTCCTTTTAAGACCTATTTTGGTTTCACACCAAAGTCTCCCTTGGATTTTTTCTTTAGTAAAGACATAGTGGTTGATGGACACAGTGATGTGGACAAGGCAACCAAGTTTGTTGAACAAATTCAAGAGATTCACTAGGCAATACATGAATAGCTGGAAAAGAGCCAAGCCAAGTACAAGGTAAGGCATGATAAGCATCGGATTGAGCATAGTTTCCAAGTTGGTGATCAAGTTTGGCTGTATATCAGCAAAGAAAGAATGCAAGGTGAAGTGAACGCAAAAAGCTTGAGGCTATTTGAACCTTCATTGATTGAAGATCCTGAAGAGCAGAGTCAATTTCATTCTATTGATGATCTATTACCTGAATATCTCAATGAATAGCAGGAAGATATAGTTCTGGACAAGAAGGTGAGAATTACGTGCAGAGGGGATGTCAAGTACCTCAGGATTGGACTCAAAGGTTCAAAACCAAGCAGTGCAAAATGGATAGAAATTGGGCAAGCAAGGAATTTGTACCCTCACTTGATCGATGCTTAAAAACCAACTTTTGTTGGTCCAAAAGCTTTTTCAGTGGGAAGGTTGTGATCCAAATCGGATCCTAGAACACTCTCTAAGTTTTCACGAACTCTGTAAAATTCATGCCAAATTTTCCAAGTCTTATAAAGATCGAGCTTATCAGGGATATCCTCGTATCAATTGAAATTTGTGATCAGCGCAGAGAAATGAGGACCCTAGTGTTGTTGGGAAAAGTATCCAATTCGGAATGCACCTATCCCACTCTAAGAGGTGACAGTGCCTTAGCAACAAACAAGGAAACCTATCTGAGTATTCTTCTTTATGAGATGCAAATAGAGAAAGAAGGATGTAACTAACCGGTGTCTTCCGCTAGTTTGTCGATCTAATCACTCTCTCTTTCGTTCGCTTCCCGCTGCTTGCTCTTTCACTGGTCCAGCTTCACCCAGTTCCTGCAAGATCACAAGAGAGGAAAACTACACAAAATATATAGATTCACACTCATAACTAGTTTAGGATCAGATATAAACTAAATATGCAAATATAACAAAACATCATTGAAATACAAGCATATAGGAGAAACTCAAGTAGCTTTATTGATATGATAACAAGGTTCAAGAGGAGATACAACCAAATGAGTCCCGATCCAGCATCTGCCTCCCAGCAAAAGAATCCCTTCCTCTCCTCCAACAAAGTATAAATCACCCAATGTACTAATCTCAATCTCAAACCAACAGCAATTCTCTGCAAAGTACAAAATTCCAGCCCCCTGAACCTCTGGGTGAGAGATCCATATATAGATGTAAGCAAAGAGGATGAGTCAGCTTATGTTTTGACTTGTGGCTTCTCTCTGTCAGTTCTTGCTTCCACTTGGAGGTTGAGAACCTCTTACTCATCACTAGTCGAACTCACTGAGGCAAGTGTCATTGAGGAAGATTCTGGAAGCTTCCAGGGTCTTTCCACCTCGTTGAATGAACTTGCCATTTGTCATTTCCCGCTCAGCGCACCCTGGTAGTGCTTCTACCTGCGTTGCAGTGCACCTAGCCAGTGTAATCTCTGCATTTCAGCGCAGACAGCTAGTGGAGCCTCTGAATTGATCCTGAATTGACTGTTTCTGAGTGGTTTTTGGTGGAGAACTTTTGGGAGAAGCTGTCATTGGTTGACCTTGTTTCTCTAGGGGTAGGAACAACTCATTTAGGGACTTTGGATCCCTTGGATTATGGACATTTCATGCCCAATGTTGTAAGGCACAAAAATGTCTATAACAGTTGCCCACTAAAGTATGAGGCCGTTTATCGGGTGAAATGCTTTATTAGGAGGATCCGAAGTTCTTCCAATGCTGGGAGGAGACCTGTAATAAGATACAATACAATACATTATTTTTCATACTGCATTCATGATCTAGATGAGGCGGGCATTCCCATGCTCAACTTTATAAATTCATTTTTCTGTACATAGAACAGACAATCGTCTGATGGTAGACCGATGATTTTGACAAAATCATCATCCTTTTGGTAGGATGATTATCTGCTGCAATGCTGTACATGTCAATGTCTTTATCTTTCCTGAATATAGATCGCAGCCGGATGGATGAAACTAGATCCGGGGTCTTCAATCTCGTCCGATCTTCACTCTAAGTACAAGTCGATCCATGTGAGAAATGTTCTGAAGTCGAACATGGAAAGACATCGCTTGATTACCAGTCAATGATGTAAACTGTTAACAAGCGCGAGAGGAATCACCGATAATGATAATGACCCTCAAGGTACTGCAGTACAATTCACGTGGTGTGAATAAAGGACTTGGCGTTGAACACCACACGAAATCTTTCGGTCGAAGGTCATTGATGTATACCTGTTGCCGGAAGTGAGAAACTTGCCATTGAGGCATGCAAGCTTCAAAGTACTGAAGGGTGTGTTCCTAGATCAACTTCTTGGATAATGAGCTGATGTCGACAAGAAGCGATCCATCAAAGGAGGGCCTTAATGTATCCCACATCAGTGACACGGAATGGAGCAAATGATTTTGATGGAGGAGAAAATGATCTGATGATATATGGTTCAGGGTGGCAGTCATGAAAGGATGAAGGATAATGTATGGTAGTGGATGGGACACGGTTGACTTCTCTGGATGACTTCTCTTGAACATATCGGTGACACTTGTGTGATGGATTGGTAGCATTTACCCCAAAGATGGATGGTATTGGCGAGACCATGGTGATGTGACCGGTGAATGAAACAACCCAACCCGACTCAGGCACGGAGCGGAAGTGTCATGTTCAAGAGCGACTTGCTACCAATAAAAGTTCTTTGAATTTCTTCCCAATTTTTCCCCAGTCATTTCTGACTAGTACCTCTTTATTTTTGTCAAGCTTGAGGAGGATAACATATGCTTGTTCTATAATTTTCCCTTTGGGCAAACCCATCGCTATGTTTTAACGAGCCTAGCGATAGTGAAACTCGTTCTCGTCTAAAGACAAGTTTGTCGCTATTAATGCTTTTTAACGAGTCTAACGACAAAGATAACTCGGTCCTTTTCAATTTTAGAGAGTCTGAAAAGGTACGTAAAGATAACTCCAAAGTTCCTTTTTCGTCATCTAATCCCTTAAGTCCGAAAAAGTATAAAACAATACAGAAGGGATGAGTTTTCGATAGTTTTAACGAGCCGAACAAAACAAGCGCTCGATCTTTTTGTGCAATAATCCCTCAGGTCCAAAAAGATTAAAATCTAGAGGAGGGATAGCACTTCCGGTCGCTTTAACGAGCTGGAAGGCCAAAACTCGGCAATCTTTTCATATTTTACGAGTCAGATGAAAAGAGCTTAAAGAAGACTCGTCTTTTGAGGAACGAGTGATGAAACGGGTTAGCAGATGATTCCAGGTAAGGTTTGGAATTTTCCAATCACGGCAGTGTCACAAGGATGGCTAAGTGAAATCACTCTTCGCAGCTGTTCCTCAAAATGGGTAAACAATCAAATGGAGGTGAATGATCGGCCAATGGAAAAGTGGAGGTGATGGTGCAAACACTACCAAGGCTTTAATGGCTGATAAATTTACATTCGCAGTGGTTATTTACTGGGTAATTCATTTTTTAACGAGCTTAAACACGGGTTGAAACACTTGCTCGATCTTATGTTTATTTTTTAACGAGCATGAACTATGCGCTAAAACTGCTCGATTAATCCAGTCATATGATAAGAATGTCTCATTTAAGATTCCATTTTTTATGTAGCTTGCGCCTTACAAAGCTTTGCTCCTGAATCCTTTCTTTATGCAAGCTTGGAAACGACTAATCCTACGAGTTTAAAGGGTTAGACCTACAGGTTTAAAGGGAGGACCTAAAAATTTAAAAAATAAATAGCCGTCCCTTGCTTTCACTCCAAAAGGTTTGCATGCCCCCAGGTATAAAGTACGATTTCAAGGTTACCCCTACTTCATTTCCGTCAAAACATTTGTTTTACTGGGAGAGGCCTACCTCTTTCAGGTTACCCAAAGATTGTTCCATTAATCTTTCAAACAAAACACTTCTTCGGCGATGTCTATCGAGATAAACAAAGGTGAGTGACAACGAGCGCCAAACACATAACTTTGACAAAAGAATCTTATTCTAGAACAACCCCTCTTCCAATCACAGACGGGGTACGGACTAGTCATATTCTCCCACGGAAACCTACCTTATACCCAAAGTTTTTCTGCCGAAGCAGACCAGGACGCATTCCCCCTGGGTTCCAGTCATATCCTTCCGAATCACTCGCGCTCATCGGGAGGATGGACCGTGGGTTGAGACATTTCTTGCGTGAAGAGACCATTTAGGGATGGTGTGTGACTATTTGCGATGCGTGATCCGGGAAATGAAAGCTGGTCCACGAGCTTGACCACTCTTCCTTCGTGCGGAAAACACATTACTCTAAAGAGTGAGGAGATGATTACTCCCATTCAATATATATAGTCTCGTCCAAGGAGTAGGTTATAATCCAAGGGTCCTTGAACGACCATCACGTTCATTTGAATGGTCTTCCCTTTCAATGTTATCGGCACATTGGGGAGGATCCCTAAAGGTCGACTGGTTCCTTTAACGAAGCCTGTCAGATTTCTCATTTCAGGCAAAAGCGCTGGTGAACCAAGTGCTTTCCAAGCAATAGAGGAAAGGATACTCACAGATGCCCCATCATCAATGATGGTGCCAGCCATGACCATTCTGTATATTTGAACAATAATTCTGAATGGTATACTGGCTGGAAAACGGGGTCTGCCTAGTTAGTTCCAGTCGAAGGACACAACTAGGTTGCTTGGTGGTGGGACCGAATAGATGGCCGGATATCGTTCTGACGAACTTCCTTCCTGCGATAAAGGAATGGGTGCATTGCCCCCGTGTTCATCGGAGTCTGTGTTGATGAAAAGAATCTGGATGGTGTCATCCTCATCCTCTTCAGTGACTGTATCATTAGAAGATAAATCCTCTGAAGGCAAGACCGGGTCAACTGCCGCCTTGACCTTTTGACTTTCGTCTGGTATTGGTTCAGTCGGTTTATCCTCAATGATAGATGCTTCAGCTGACCACTTGAGCGGGCCAGCTGGATTCTCAACTAACGAAGGACTTGGCAAGAGTTTTTGATATCTAGGAGGAAGTCGTAACGGTGAAACCGGACGATCTTCCAAGACTCTTTTAGCCTCGTCTAAGAAGGGAAAACGGTGGAGGGCATGGTCGCCTTCGCACAATCTACAGGGAGGTCTAGCCCTCCCTTTCTGTCCTGGAACTTCACTTTCGCTAGTTAACGGTGTACTTTCAACATGGCTATCAAAGGTTGACGACACCGGATTGTGCAAACGGGGAGACCAGTCCCTTAGTATCCGAGGGATGCAGGGGCAATCTCTATGAAAGTGGTCTCCCTTGCAGATGACACATGGCGATTTAGACCTGGTCAGTGCTGTGTGTGGATTTTCATCAGACGACACTTGTTTTCCCTTATTTGCCTTTGGCTTCTTCTTCTTTTTCTCTTTCTTCTTCTTTTCCTTCTTCTCCTTAGGAACTTGGTTTTTAGTCTTACCAGTTCCGTCAGGTGAAGAGGAAGGAAGAGAGGAAGAATTATAGGAAGTAGAAGGTTGGTGGGAAATTCTTGACTCATCTAATTTTTGATTCGACTGTTCAGGAATAGTGGTGTTCTGAATGACATTGGTTGAGAAGAGCCAGACCGGCAGGCCAATTGTCAGTCCTGGAAGCGACAATGTGGCCATATGGGGCGCACCAACATCTCCCCAAGAGGAGAAGGGACTAGGATTTCCACCAAGGGGAATTCCTTGGTTGGTGGGCTCCATTTTCTCAACCTAAAGATCAACGCAGGAAAAAAGGGGTGATTGTTCCGTTTAAAATAAATTTTTAACAACGCTTAGACACAACTTGCTTTTTCAATTTTAAAGAGTCAAGAAAAAGCTAAAGATGACTCTAGTCTCCTTCGATGTTTTAACGAGCCCGAAGTGACAAATGCTCGGATGGACTTTTTCTGTTATAGAGTCTGAAAAAGGCCAAAAGGAACTGCTCTGGAGTTCTAGGTAGAGGGTGTGTCAAACTTTTTCGCAAAACCGCAGAATACTTTTTAGGGTACGGGTGGTCAATCTTCCTTAATGTTGTGTTCAGTGCATTGCGATCAGTAGGGCGGCCGACACGGCTTCCTATGGATAAAGGTTTTATTCCTATAGGGGTCTCCCAATATATACGTGACGGTACGTGGGAGCACAATCCGTACTGGCACTTATCGTCTCTCAGGAGGAATCACCCAACCATCAGTGAGGTGACCAGTGACCAGGTTTTACGACGCCGGAACACGTCTCTAGCCTAGACCTCTATGTTGTGCGTTATGTTACAAAGCGTTGTTAAGTTCATCCAATTTATTTTAGGTTGATCTTTCTTAGAAGTTTTTTTTTTTGGATCACCACGAGATGTATGATACAATTCCTAAATGCAGTCTAAAGATGATAAGCAAGATTTTATATCTTTTCAACAATGAAAATCCTAGCTACAAGGGGAAAAGAAAGACACCATCTTTTCTCAAAGAGCATAGAGCACACAGTAATGCACTTTTCCCTAAATCAACATACAAACTGTTAAAATGCAAATGCACATATGCATGTATTTGTTTTTGCTTTCTTAATATTGATGCCTAAAAAGAAAGCTGTTGTACAAATTTGAATTCGATTTCAAGTGAAAAACACAAACAAGTTCCTTTTTCGAAATCAAAAAGACGATTACGACACTTTATGATTTACTTGTTTCGACACTTTGAAATGCATAAATTCAAACCATAAGACAAAAGTAAAAGCTAAATCAACTATGAACAGCAAACAAACTCACTCCTAAGATAAAAACGACACTTTCGACAGGTCTAGATCTAGGGGCGACAGTATGACTAGTTTACTTTTGTAATGGGAAACTGCAAATGATGTAACAAATACACAAAGAACAAATATGGTTTCTTTATACAACTGAGGCGGAATTGAGGAAAAGAAAAGGGGTTTCAGATAGGTACACTGGCTGATAAGATGCTGCAAAAAACAGAGATAAAACTGAGCAAAAGGAAGCAGGGAACCACAGCTGCACAAGGCAAAGACTGATCAACGCACTCCCAACACAGAGGATTTGACATTCAGCGCAGGTAGCCTTCACGGGACCTGCGTTGAAATGCAGAACCTCTTCACAGAGTCTGCGCTGAAGCAGAAATGAGAGTTGTTTCTGGGTTCTGGGTTACGGTTTGCAGTTTGATCTACAGTTTTTGGCCGGATAAAAGCTATCAATTAGGTACAATTAGGAGGATGATTTATAGGAGGACTAAGATCTATCACAAAGGGCTGTTAGAGCACTTGTGGATCAGCTTCTCAGATCATAAACAGGTCCAGTAGGTGGACTAGAGTAGCTGATCTCTACTTTGCATTTGTAAATAGCAAATGCAGTTCGATTCGACACTCTTGAGTTTATGAAACGAATAGCAATAGAAACACAAATAAACTAACAAGATACTCTCCCCAGTGGAGTCGCCATTTTGTTGTTGGGAAAAGTATCCAATTCCGAATGCCCCTATCCCACTTTAAGAGGTGATAGTGCCTTAGCAACAAACAAGGAAAGTTATCTGAGTATTCTTCTTTATGAGATGCAAATAGAGAAAGAAGGATGTAACTAACCGGTGTCTTCCGCTAGTTTGTCGATCCAATCACTCTCTCTTTCGTTCGCTTCCCGCTACTTGCTCTTTCACTGGTCCAGCTTCACCCAGTTCTTGCAAGATCACAATAGAGGAAAACTACACAAAAGATATAGATTCACACTCATAACTAGTTTAGGATCAGATATAAACTAAATATGCAAATATAACAAAACATCATTGAAATACAAGCATATAGGAGAAACTCAAGTAGCTTTATTGATATGATAACAAGGTTCAAGAGGAGATACAACCAAATGAGTCCCGATCCAGCATATGCCTCCCAGCAAAAGAATCCCTTCCTCTCCTCCAACAAAGCATAAATCACCCAATGTACTAATCTCAATCTCAAACCAACAACAATTCTCTGCAAAGTACAAAATTCCAGCCCCCTGAACCTCTGGGTGAGAGATCCATATATAGATGTAAGCAGAGAGGATGAATCAACTTATGTTTTGACTTGTGGCTTCTCTCTGTCAGTTCTTGCTTCCACTTGGAGGTTGAGAACCTCTTACTCATCACTAGTCGAACTCACTGAGGCAAGTGTCATTGAGGAAGATTCTGGAAGCTTCCAGGGTCTTTCCACCTCGTTGAATGAACTTGCCATTTGTCATTTCCCGCTCAGCGCACCCTGGTAGTGCTTCTACCTGCGTTGCAGTGCACCTAGCCAGTGTAATATCTGCATTTCAGTGCAGACAGCTAGTGGAGCCTCTGAATTGATCCTGAATTGACTGTTTTTGAGTGGTTTTTGGTGGAGAACTTCTGGGAGAAGCTGTCATTGGTTGACCTTGTTCCTCTAGGGGTAGGAACAACTCATTTAGGGACTTTGGATCCCTTGGATTATGGAAATTTCATGCCCAATGCTGTAAGGCACAAAAATGTCTATAACACCTAGGTCAAGTGCACAGACTGTCAGCCCATGTTAATGTACACTGTCACGAATTAGCAGAACGGGAGGTCATTTCAAGAAACGAGGGCAGTTTCTGATATGTGATTAGCAACAAGTCGCTAATCGCATATCTGTTATATACATATTTGGGCACATCAACCCAAACTCATATGTTGATGTTATTAGGGTCTATCAACCCTTAATATAGTTTTTTTATGTCCTAAAGAAACTTAGTCCTCTGAATGCCTCATCCCAAAAAAGTTCCATCACAAATTCATCCAAAAAGTGCCTAAAAGGGATCATTGTAGAAAGCCCTGTGTTAGGGTGCTATGCATAGTAGGTGCCACACTATCCAAGTGTTATGCATCACAGTTTGGCCCTCTTTAGGGTGTGATGGTCGAGCTTAGACAAAATTCTGGGAGAGTTTGAAGAATCAATTACTCATGGAAACCTCTAGAAGCTTCTCCTGTGCCACCTTCCCCTCTGAGTTCACCCAAGGATGACTAAAGGAACTAGGAAACCACCCCTTATTCCCCTCTTTCATGGAAATAATTCCTAAAAATAGAAAGGCACTCATCATCATCATTGATGACACAACCTCCTTCACTCATCTTTAAATGGATCCCTCATCCAAGAGATCTGGGGGCTGAAGATTTCTGAGTGATAAGGAAGTGCTGATGGTTTTAGTATTGAGGCAAAGTATTGTTGTAATGTCAGAATTCTTGCTATTCATGAGGTGAAGAATGTTTGAAGATGGAAGGATGGCGCTGGATCCGACTTATGGGCTGTAATCCTCCTTTCTATTAATAAATATTTTCAAGATTTTCCCCCTATGATTGTGTAATATTTCAATGCATATGTTTATCATATTTTCAATTCTGTGATGTTTATGAAATATGGATCATTATGCTTTGACGAGTCTATGTTTCTGTAATTGTGCAAGTACTCTCCAAGCATGTTAAGTATGGGGAGGAGTAACGAGATCGGCCAAAGGAAAGTGAGATCAAGCGAGGAATCAAGTGGAAGTTACAGGTTGGCTCTTCATAATCTTTCTCTTATCTGTTGCTCATAGGAAAAATAGTGAATTTTTTTAACTATTGTTTCTAGATTAGCTACAAAACCTATAGATTTAGCATTTCTTAGAAATACTAATTTTCCTAGAAACAATATCGCAGGGAAAACCCCTCAAAGAAGGAAAATGCCCGAGTGTCTGAACCTGAAAAACCAGAAAATGCAATGAATATCACGCCGATTCCATTAGAGACGGGGCCCACAAAAACTGGCAGAATATTGGAAGGGTTTCAAGCGGTAAGTGGTTTCAATTGAGTCCCGCCCGATTCCACACAATGGATGCCATGTGTCTAGCGGAAGAGAGAAAACCACTCATATTGGATGGGTAAACATCATGTTACTTACCTGCTCGATATGGACGAAGACCGTAGGATCTGGGGGTTCCAGATCGACGACGGAGATGCATTCCGATGGATGATCGGACCTGATGAGGTAAACAAACAGAATTGTATAGGATTTGAAGTCCGACGTGGACAATGTGTTGGTAGAAGATCATGTTTCACAGGCATTCTTGGAGATTAATGGTAAAAACAGTCGTTTCAAAGATGTTCAAGAGAACTGACACTCAGTTCGTTATGAAACAGGTGGCCACCTCCCTGGGAAGCGTTATGCAGTGATGACTATGTAGAACAGAGGGATTCAAATGGACAGAAGTAGGGGAACCAGAAAGCCGGGAAGTGGAAACGAATAGTCAGAAGGAAGATTGGCTTTAAAGCCATGAGAAAGCAGTAAAATAGTAAGCAAATTAAGAAAGCTAAGAGAAGAGAACAGAGGGAAGAAGTCGAGCTGACCTGTAGAAGCAAATGCAGCGTTGAGACAGAGACAGAGAGATTCAGAGAGTCTGTGTACTCCATAAAGGGCTTGAGAGGTTCAAACAAACTCCTTTTTATGTGCCCGTCATGTATTGAGTCTCAAATTGGACTCATATTATTGTGGCCAATAGAGGTCCAGATTTAGTAAGGAGAGTCTGTGTGCTCCAGAGACTTGGGAAATCCTGGCAAGTACAGTCTTACTAAATTATATCTATTGAGTGAGACTCAAATTTAGCTCACTGTTGTAAAAACTCTACTTTGAAAACATAATAGAGAGGTCACCACTGAAGGCTGGACCGGGAGACTTAGCCCAGAAGTGTTGGGTGAACTCCTTATTAAACTTGTTGTGTTTATATGTTTGCTTGTTGTGTTTTCTTTAACTACTTCAGTGTCAGTGTGTTTTGCAATCTTATCGATTTGTTGCACAAAATAACGTAGGCACATCCATACACATGAGTCTGTAATACCTTAATTGTTAGTATTAGATCAATTTTGGATCATAAACCATGGATACAGAGAAGTGAAACAAAAGAAGCATACCAGCTAGGTCAAAGAGTATCAGTCAAAAGGTAAAGTAAAAGAATAGTCAGCGTGGAAGACAAACAACGAAGGAGAAAAAGTAGACAAATATCTGACAGTAGAGCGAAATAAAAAGAGACATCTTGCAACAGTTACATATCTATCTCTATCTTCTTGCATGAAGATTTTTTTTTCCTTGAATAATTCCCAAAACAATTTGGGATATATTGTAATAAGTTTTTGTATAAATACTTCATAATTTGACGTATAGGGTGTGGATTGATTAAAATTTCTATAGTTGTATTGATTTGAAACCTAAGGGTTCATTTCACCATTTTTTTCAAGTCAGCAGACTGGACTGAGTAATAAAGGCATTGCATTACAGGATTCATGTATTGGGCCACTTCAGTGAAGTATTTTCTATTTGTCAAATTTTTATCTTCTTAAGTGTTACACATACTTGCATGTTGTCTAAATTTAATGAAATAACTAGAATATTATTGCAAAATTTGTTTAAGTACACTTTGTCTTGAACAATTATTCATTTTAATGTTTTCTTCTGATATCTAGAGTATGGAATCCTTCATTTCTCACTAGTTTTGATTGACCTCTGTCATTTCCCTCATTATCTGGTTTGAGGAATCCTTAATTGCTCCTTGAACTTGATTGACAACCACTTCATGCTCTAGCCTAAAAGATCTAAATTTACTCAACTACCTCGCCCTGTAAACACTATCTTTAGAACTTGCTTCAGTCCTGTTTTCTTGACACTTGACCCCATAGCTAATGGCAAAGGACATCCCTCTATCGATCTAAGTCAGTGATTCCACCACCAAATCAAAATCAAAACCCAATCAAAGCTTAAATAACTAGCCTAAAATCAATTAACTCAACAAAGTTAGATCATAAAGAGAGAGCCCTCTTTGAGCATTAGGAAGGCTAGATCCTGATATCAAAAGTAGGTTTGTGGTTACCTCTAATACTTCTTTTTCCCCAAGATAACAACCCTAGGGAAATTTTAGAGTGATAACATAGTGGCGACCGTACTGGGGAATCAATACTCAGTTTAATAAACCTTAACGGAAATCTTAAATCTCATCTCTGCACCTTAAGATCATTTTAGGGCTCTTAAAATTTTTTGCTTAAAAAATTAAAATTCTGGCTCCCAAAAGAACACATTATACTAGGGTACATCTAGATCCAAACCCTTCTATAATTTTTGATGATCTTGACAGAATTTTGAGAAAACCAAGAAAGGTAGAAACTCAAGGAAGTAGTAGTCAGTTAATTAAAGCAAATTCACTTCCTAAAGAATTATCAAGTTTAGAGGATATTCAATTTGATTTATCATTTGAGCTTTCTTTGTTTAATACCAAATATGAGAATTCAATTCATGATACTGTAATAAACCCCAAATTTATTCAATTTATTGAATCAAAAAAGGCTCCTCTACATCCTGATTTAGATCAACATGTTTTGGATACTTCTGACAAACTATAAGATTTAACCTTAACTTTGATAAGGCATATAGACGAAGCCTATCTTCAACAATCAATTGAATTAGCTTCCCTAACTGTTGCTACCCCTGAAATATCTATGGAGTCTTAAAAAACTATGAATACAACTTCATTTACTACCACCTGATCTATATTATCCACCACAGTTCATTCCCCTAAACCAATCATACCTCAACTTCCTCTCCAACCGAACATGTCAAGTTCATCTAGTTCATCTACAACATCTCAAGTTCTTCTTCAAGCACCACTACTTTACCCTCTAGTCAAACCAAAACCTTAGCCATGGTAGACAGATATGCACCTTTGGTCTTACTATCTCAACTACATGCCATGCCCCAAGACTACCAAAGTAAAATATTTATGTTTGATGCTACTGGTCAGTATACTGCCCAATAGCGACTGATTATTTTGAGTTACATGAGATTGATGAGTCTGATGTGCAAATGATATTATTTTCCCAAAAAATAGTAGGAGATGTCAAAAAATAGTTTAAAGGTTTAGCTGCTAATCATATTGCTGATTTAGCTGCTTTCTATAAATTGTTTATCAATAGATGGGAAAAAAAGAAAAACCCTTTACAAATATTGTCTGAATATGAAAAAATTAGAAGAGCTCCAAATGAATTTGTTGACGACTATTATACTAGGTTTAGTATCCATAATGCAATCCGTACAAATATCAAACCTCCACCAGACTTGGCACTAATCAAATTTCCTAATGGTTTTTACACTGATATGTCTTACCAATTGAGAGAAAGAAACCTTGAAACATTGGAACAAATGCAAAGTAATGATGTTAGTGTAGAAGCGAATTTATTAGCTAAGAGATCTATGATGAGAAATGAGAAAAGAGTTACCATTAAAGAGGAATCATCCACTTCAGATGGTAAGATAGACAACTTAGCTAAAAGTGTAGAAAGGATAATGGATAGATTAGAAAATATGGAAATAAAATCTCAGTGGGAAAATCAACAAGGACCCACAATTAGAAACCCAAACTTTAGGAAAAATATTAATACTGGAAAAACAAGAGATTTTATACATGATCAAAATAATAGACCACCTTTCTAGGAAAATTATGCTGAAGGTTCACAAAACCATGAAGAAGAGGAAGACACCTAGACAAAACCTATTAGGGATTAAAAATAAAGATGTTGTTTTTCTTACTCAGGAAGAACAAGAATTGTACATGTTACAACAATTACAATTAGAATATGGAGAGTCCTTTGAATACAAACAAGGCTATGAATCTACTATCTATGAAGTTCACAAGCAATATAACCTTAGAAGTAAAAAAATACAAAAGTTCCCACTAAGAAATCAGTCCAAACTGAAAATAAAAAAAATAGTAGAAGTCCCTATGACCAAATTTCTACAAATTCTCCCTAGAGGAACTCAGGAAATTTCCAACCCAAAAATTGTAGACATAACTTCAGCTAAAACTCAAACTACAACTGTTGCTCAAACTATTCCAAATGAGAAAATTCAAAAACAAAACTGCTGGTACACAAACTGAGATAGCCAAATTGAAAATATCAGTTCCTTTGACAGAGTTAATGAAAAATGAATCATATAAATCAGAAATCACTGAAACACTAAACATAGGTGAAGGTGAAGATGCTATAAACCTTAATGATGATAAACCTGGGTTATTGTTTGGTCCAGAAGTAAATGGCGCACATCAACAAGGGGGTATCCCTCCATTCTACATTTGTTTGTTCATGATAAAATATTACATAATGCTATGCTAGATTCAGGGGCATCCCATAACCTAATGCCTAAAGAAATCATGGAAATATTAAATTTAAATATCCCTAGACCATACAAGGACATGTTCTCCTTTGATTCTAGTAAAGTCAAAATTCCTTGGCATAATGAAAGATTTATGTGTAAATCTAGTCCAATGCCCAGCAAAGAGTATTGTTATGGACATAGTAGTTGCTGATATCCCACCCAAGTATAGAATACTATTATCTCGCTCATGGGGAGAAAAATTGCAGGGATCTCTACAATTAGACATGTCATATGCTACCATCTCTGTATTTTGTTAGCAAAGAAATATTTACAGAGAAACCTTGATGAAATACATGGTAAGTAGTTTATAAAAACCACAGAATTACCCTATATACTCCATGCATTCTGATATGGACACATTTATCTTCTATAATTCAGACAATGGAAAAAATGAAATCACAACTCTAGAAGAAAAATACAAAGTGCCTGACAATGAAAACATAACACATGATTTTCTATGGCATTTAGATTTTATTGGCCCCATAAATATATTAGGAGCAGGTGCTGGAGTTTGGATTCATAACATGGAAATAATCATTCTCAAGGTCATGCCTTTAGATTAAACTTTGAATGCACAAACAACATGGCAAAGTATGAAGCTTTAATCTTAGGATTGTGTTGTGGTATTCAACAACCCCCCATTTGTTAAATGATAGTAGTTAACATTACATTTACCAAATGGGGACCCTTTAAAAATTTTCATTCAAAAAAACAAAACTTAGTGTTTAGTCATTTTTTTACTTTTTGAATAAAGCAAAGATAACAATCAAAAACATTTTTGGGAACTACTAAAGACTTACCTTTTGATATATAGCATGTCTAAAACCCACTAAAGGAACTTTCTAAAAAAAACCTCCAAAATCAAGAAAAGTGTTTAAAATAAGGGCTCCATGGTCTAAATTATCATAAAGTCTGACGAAAATGGAAGCCCTTAAGCTTTTTAGGCTTAAGGATTGCCTCGCATATCACAATCCATAAAGAGATCTCTCTTAAATACGATATAACAATATTAGTCAGTTGCAAAACTGTTGGGTCCCTATAATACTAGTAATCACCCCATTACTATTGTAGTTGCATCCCTTATTAATATTTTTGTGCCCCTATATCCCCATATTGTTATTACTGTGCCCCATAGAATCCCTCTATTGTTATTTTTGTGGCTTTATATTATTATTGTTAGGTTGGCTGGGTTATATTGTGACTCCTTAGACTCCTATATATAGAAAGGAGGTTTTGTCATTTGAATCATCGAAGAATTTTTCATTTATGTAATGTAAAGGAGGTTTCCCCCTCGAAGAGGCTGAATTCTAAGGCGTTGATCTATCTTTTCTATCTTTTCTTGAGTTGGTTTCATAACATTTGGTATTCGAGCTTTGGATTCTAGGGTTTTGCTGCTCCAAACATGTCATCGTGGCATTTTCGCTATAATTTTTTTTCTGTGACGTTTCAGAAGTTTCAAAAAAAACCATTTGAGAAGAAATCGCGTTGAACCTAGGGTCTAAATTTCAGAGCTTTTCGCGCTATATTTGTGGAGATATGATCTAAGGAAGTTGGTCTTTTTGCAGACTCCTAAATTACATTCAAAACAGGTGACCTGGGGAAAATTGTCATAACTTTCTCTATGGGGATTGGATTGAAATTTCGTAAGAAGGTACAAAAATAGGATAGATTATAGTTTCTTGTGTGCATTTTGTAGATCCAAAGGTCAAAACAGTGACTCGTGGCACGTCATACAAGTTCGCTCTACTGAACTAGTCTTTAATCAAGTCACTGTGGGAGATTTCGCATAACTCTTCCTTGGAGAATCCAATTTGGGTCAGAATTGTGGCATTGGAAAGAGGACATAGAGGGCTATAGCAGGTCACAATTCAAAACTAGATGATTGGAAAGTACAGAGATAAATGAGAGGCAATATCGAGCTCCTACAAAGTGGAAAAAGGTATGTAGATTTTCTTAAATTTTTCCTTAAGCTTGGTTTGAAAATTTATTTTGAAGGAATTCAAAGGGCATAGTAGAGAATTATTATTGATAACTGATGCCCTGAGGAAAGAAAATACAAACACCTAGTAAGGAACCTGAAATCTCTAGCATGACTCATGAAGAAGAGGAAGAAATGCTGCATGATATATCAAAATTACAAGAACAAGTGCAACAAATGTCACTATCACAAAAGCTAACAGAAGCTAAGATAAATGGCATGGAAGCTAAGATGAATGGCATGTAAGCTAAGATTGACAACTTGAATATAGGTTTGAACACAAATTTGAAGACAGGCATGGCAGATTTGAAGACAGATTTGACAAATTTTCTACAGGAAATACTTACCAACGGTGAAAAGGTAGTAAAGGAAACTCATGATGCGAACAAAAGAAATGTTAATCATGATTTCTTAGACTCTAATGTGGGATCAAAAACCCACCATATTCCAAAAATCGATATGAGGAAGTTTGATGGCAAGGATCCTGCAACATGGATATTACAAATGGAGCAATTTTTCGATCTCAATAATGTGAAAAACACACAAAAGTTACGTATTGCAACTTTATATTTGGAACCAAATCAGTTTGTATGGTATCAATGGCTTTGCTCTCGTAAACAAATTATCACTTGAGAAATTTTTAGGAAGAATTGTTAGCACATTATGAGGATACAAAAAGCAACACTTTTTTTAGCCAATTGATAAGTCTCAAACAAAAGGGTTCAATAATGGAGCACATTAAGGAGTTCCAAAAATTGAACATAAGGGTAAAAGATATTCCAGAGGAGCATAGGATTGATGTGTTCATAGGGACTTTAAAGGATAATATCCAACATGATGTTCGCCTTTTGGAACCTGATTCATTAGAAAAGGCATTCAGGTTAGCAAGAAAAATGGAAAGCAAAATTATGGCAACCAGGAAGCATACCAATCACAACTATAAAGATGGAAGTGTGGTTGCTCCTAGTCTTCAACAACCTATAAGGTTAACACCACGACAATTGGAAGAAAAAAGAGCAAAAGGGCTTTGTTACAGTTGTGATAGCAAATACACTAAAGGTCATAAGCGTGCTGAGAAGAAATTATTCTACATAGAATGTGAAGAGGAAGAAGAAAAGGAGAAAGAAAGGTCAAAAGAAGAGGATATACTCTAGGAACAAAGCGTAGATAAAGAAGAAACGACTCCGACCATATCTTGTAATGCATTGGCGGGAATTACCACTCCTCAAACCATCAAGATAGAAGGACAAATCAAGAAGAAAAAGGTACTAGTGTTGATTGATTCAGGAAGTACCCACAATTTTATTCATTGTAAGGTAGCAAAAGAATTGAATTGCTTCTTATACCCAACACCAGAGTGTCAAGTGATGGTTGCAAATGGAGGAACAATAAATTGCTATGGAAAGTGCCATAATATCAAGCTATCGATGGGAGAATATGTATTGACTAGCTCAATGCTTTCCATTCCAATGGGAGGTGCTGACGTTGTACTAGGAGTACAATGGCTACAGTCCTTGGGTACAATAGCTTTCAATTTTCAAGAACTTTTCATGAAATTTTCCGTGGAAGGAAATGAAGTTGAATTAAGGGGTATTGCAGGGAAACCAGGAAAGATAATTAGCTCTAATGGTATGACAAAGCTTCTAAAAAAGGAACAAAGGGGTGTAATTGCACAATTATGTTCGCTAGATGTTTCCACATTGCAGTCATCTATTTCTCCAGATCTCCAAAAAGTCTTGGACAATCATTCCAAGGTATTTGAGACTCCCAAAGGTCTCCCACCTATTTTTGATCATGATCATGCTATTAATTTGATTCTTGGAAGTGTTCCTCCAAACATCAGGCCGTGTACAGATATCCCTATGCCCAAAAGAGTGAAATTGAACGTATAGTTGCAGAAATGCTAGAGGCTGGTATAATTCAATCGAGTCAAAGTTCTTTCTCTGCTCTAGTAGTATTAGTGCACAAGAAGGATGGATCATGGCGCATGTGTTCGGATTATAGGGAGCTCAACAAGCTCACTATTAAAGATAAGTTTCCCATTCCTGTCATTGATGAATACCTGGATGAATTGCATGGATCAATTTACTTCACCAAGTTGGATCTTTGTTCAGGATATCATCAAATCAGAATGAAGACTGAAGACATTCCGAAAATAGCTTTTAGAACTCATGAGGGTCATTATGAATTTTTGTTCACACCTTTTGGCCTTACCAATGCACCTTCAACATTTCAAGGTTTGATGAATTCCATTTTCAAACCATTCCTTAGAAAATTTATGTTAGTATTTTTTGATGATATACTAATCTACAGCAAGTCTTGGAAGGATCATGTTGAACATGTTGACAAGGTGCTATAACTATTGGAGGAGAAACAATTATATGCAAAAATATCCAAATGTTTCTTTAGAGTACAAGAGATGGAATATCTGGGTAATATTGTATCTCATGAAGGAGTCAAGGTAGACCCTAGCAAAATTAAAGCCATTAAGGAATGGAAAATCCCCACATCCATAAAGCATCTGCGAGGATTTCTCGGGTTGACAGGGTATTATCGCAAGTTCGTTAAGAATTATGGGAGAATAGCAGCACCTCTAACAACATTATTGAAGAAAGATGCATTTTCATGGACTCCAGAAGCAACAAAGGCCTTCGAACATCTTAAAGAGGCAATGTGCCAAGCACCGGTCTTAACTACACCGGACTTCACAAAAACCTTTATTGTGGAATGGGATGCTTCAAGAAATGGAATCGGTGCTGTTTTAATGCAAGATGAAAGACCCATTGCTTTTGAAAGTCATACAATCAAGGGAAAGTTTTTACACAAAGCTATTTATGAGAAGGAAATGTTGGCAATAGTCCATGCACTTAAGAAATGGTGACCCTACCTAATGGGAAGACACTTCAAGATAAAAACAGATCATTATAGCCTTAAATACTTTTTAGAACAAAGATTATCCTCTGAAGAGCAACAAAAGTGGGTCACAAAGATGTTGGGTTATGACTTTGAAATCATATACAAAAATGGGAAGCAAAATGTGGTGGCAGATGCACTCTCAGGAAAGGATGAGGATGTGGAAGCATTGTTGTGAACCATTTCTATTATCCAACTAGATTGGATAAATGAATCAAGGGAGGAATGGAAGAATGACGAAGAAGTATGGGCACTTATTCAAAAGTTACAACAAGATTCCAGTACGTCTGATACATTTAGCTGGAAAAATGATTCTTTATGGTACAAAGATCACTTATACCTCTGTAAGAATTCCCAACTAAAACAAAATATTCTTATGGAATTGCACACTTCTCCCTTAGGAGGGAACTCGAGATTTTTAAAAACTTACCACAGGGTTAAGAAGGAATTTTTTTGGGATGGCCTTAAATTGGATATTCAAAAATTTGTGGCGAAATGTTTGGTTTGCCAACAAAATAAAGTTGAAACAATTAAGACACCTGGTCTATTACAACCTTTATCCATTCCAAGCCAATGTTGGGAGGAGGTTTCAATGGATTTTATCACAGGTTTACCCAAGTCTGAGGGAAAGAGTGTAATCATGGTGGTAGTTGACAGACTTACCAAGTATGCACACTTTTGTGCATTATCACATCCATTTAAATCTAGTATGGTTTCTACAGCATTTATGGAAACAATTCAAAAGCTACATGGAAACCCAAAGATTATTGTAAGTGATAGAGATCCCATTTTCACTGGAAATTTTTGGACAAAATTATTTTCTTGTCTTGGTACTCAATTAGCTCATAGCTCATCTTATCATCCTCAATCTGATGGGCAAACTGAGATAGTAAACAAATGTTTGGAAGGATATCTTCGTTGCTTTGTATATGATAAACAGACACAATGGGTCAAATGGTTGCCTCTGGCTGAATGGTGGTATAACACTTCCTTCCATACAACAACAAAAATGACCCCATTTATGGCACTTTATGGATATCAGCCACCATCCATCACATCATATTTAGTAGAAAATTCTAAGGTTCAAGAAGTGGAACATCACATCGAACATCAACGACAAGTCGTCCAACTCTTAAAGGATAACCTCGTGATGGCATAGAATAGAATGAAACAACAGGCAGATCAACATCACAACGAAAGAAGTTTTGATGTAGATGATTGGGTATTCCTACGGCTAAAACCATATAAGCAAATGTCCCTCAAGCAAGCTAAGAAGGATAATAAATTATCACCAAAGTATTATGGTCCGTACAAGGTGTTGCAAAATATTGGTTCTACGGCATACAAATTGGAGCTTCCTGCAGCTTCTCGATTGCACCCAATTTTCCATGTTTCATGTTTAAAGAAGGTTATAGGCGACAAGCTCCCGGTTAAAATAATATTGCCAGAACTTGACGAGGAAGGAAAAATTATATTGGAACTGGAAGCAGTCACAGAAACAAGAACTCGACAACTATGAAATTGATCAATTTCAGAGTATCTTATCAAGTGGGAAGAACTTATCCGCTGAAGATTCCACATGGGAGGATGAGAATTTTATATAGAAGCATCCAGAACTACTCAAGTGTTGAGGACAACACTTTTTTTGAAGGAGAGGGGCATGTTGGGTCCCTATAATACTAGCAATTACCCGATTACTATTGTAGTTGCATCCCTTATTAATATTGTTGTGCCCCTATTAACCCCATATTGTTATTATTGTGCCCCATAGAATCCCTCTATTGTTATTTTTGTGGCTTTATATTATTATTGTTAGGTCGGCTGGGTTATATTGTGACTCCTTAGACTCCTATATATAGAAAGGAGGTTTTTTCATTTGAATCATCCACGAATTGTTCATTTATGTAATGTAAAGGAGGTTTCCCCCTCGAAGAGGCTGAATTCTAAGGCGTTGATCTATATTTTCTATCTTTTCTTGAGCTGGTTTCATAACAAAAACTGCGATGGCGCTTTGAATTTTATCACATCGCATTTGGGTATTCAAGCAAACACTTTTCACTTACCATAAGCCGATATTGCGAAATGTGATTTGCGCCAGGACCCACACCTTAGAGTATTAAAAGCAAATATTTTGAGTCTGTCAAGTCTATTGCATAGGATGAACTTAGCAATTAACCATATATGAAACAACTAATGGACAGCTCGCATCTTGCATCTTGCAGACTCACAACAGGAGGTAAGAATTCTAAAAGGCACATCTTGTGATATTACGATATGCGATATTTCTTCGCAAATCACACAATCGCTATCGTCGCAATATAATGGCTTGCCACCCTAGATGCTTTCACCCCATTTTTCGACGCAAACATTTATGAGCAATAAAGATAAGGGATAACAAATCATTAGTGGGCATTAGTGGGAAACAATTGCATTTGTGTGTGAAAATCCATTTAGCTTGATATGATATCTTGTGACGTGCATTCAAATAATGCTTCTTTTACCATATTTACAAGATATTTGCATTATTTCATTTTTACTTTCATCTTTGAGTGTCTGATAGCTGTTGTTCTTCATTTTAGGAAAAACAAGTAGAGTAGAGTGTTGAGAACAATGGGGAATAACGGCAAGGTTGTAGCCTCTGAGAACACAAAGATGACTCCCCTGTTCACAGACACCACATGCAGCAGAGAGGGAGGAACCTTTACATGGGAGACTATGTACAACATACTGGAGGATGAACAACCAAGGATTATGGAAACAAATGTTACAGTTGAGAGATGAGATTCGTCAGATGCTTCCATGTCAGATACAACTTGCTCGTTTTTACACCACATAGCTGCTTGGTCGAGGATAATACCTTATACCGACATGGTAAAATGGGTTATCGATCAAGTAGACATCTCAGACAAGGAATTCAAGACTAGAAGCCAAGGGGTCATTAGATCTTTTACCTCAGATAATTTACGGCTTATGTACCACCTACCAGAGCCACAAGTCATCTAAACAGGCAATTCGTAGAAAATTTTGCTAAAGAGAACATTGATCTAGCGGATTGCACCTACGCCTAGTCGAATAATGAAGAGAAAATCAAGAAAGACAAAAATGGTATGTACACTACTGCATCTATTTGTCCCCCTTATAGTTTTGTTGCGGCTATGTTGTGTAGACTGTTTGGCAAACCTGATAGTACCAAGTTCTCCCCAGAGTGGTTGTCATTAATAGACGTAGTTGTTAATGCAACTATTATGAATTGGGCCCAAATCTTGTTAGACAATTTAGCAAAAATAATTATCGAGTATAGAAGGAGAAGAAGTATTGCTTCGAGGGTTTACCCTCCATTTTTTATGAGTGCCTATGTTATGGACGCTATTTGTTTTAGTTCAAAGTTCCCCATCATGGGATGGAAATGGACTGTTCGAAATCCACTCCCCATTCACATGTACCACAAGGTCATGTGGGAATCCAATTTTCAACCACATTTTTTCAAGATTTTCCATGGAGTTATGCTCCCTATTCATAAGTGGCTTTATAATCGAGACACCCCCAGGTTTTCCCAAGAAGCTGAAGTTGACATCCTCCAAGTGGCCAGATGGTTCGGGCATGAAAAATTTATATATATTAGAGTTTTTGGCAGCATCACCTCCCCCTACATCCTCCCATACTATGTTCCACATAAATTGATGCCTAGGGAGATAATCTATCAGACAACTAGTGAGGGAGGAATGAGCCATACACTAAAAGAGTTAAAGAAGGCCATTTGGCCTGCATTCCTTGTAGAGTGTGGAGAATTTCCACTACACTCCCTGGGACACACATTCCAAGAAGGAGAGAACATGTTATATCTGCAATTACCCAAATTCCTTGGATGACAGTATGACCCATTTGGCACTATCAATAATTTAGCCACTTTGGTGAAAATAAAAGTATTCACCAATGAGGAGGATGTTTTTGATGATATCTTTTTGCAGAAAAACACCTCTGTAGAAGTGAAGCATATGGCATAACTACTTTTTGATCAAGAAGATTTGGAAAAGTTTTATAGTTAGAGAGAAAGAAGGTTGGCAATGGTCCCATTGGACCAATTGTTAATTGAACCAATAAGGGAGCCTACTCCTAGTGTGACTATAGAAGGTGACTCCAAAGAAAACTCCAAATATGATTTTGGAGCAGAGTCTCAAGAAAAATCTATTGGGGAATCACAACATTCATCACAGAATGGCAAAAGCAGGAGCATCAAGGTTACGACCCAATCTACACAAAAGATACCTGAAGAAGCTTCAGCTAGAAAGTAGGTTGAAATCCCTACTACCTCTGCACAACCATTAAAACCCATGGTAATTGAGTTAGAGGAAGAGCGGGATAATTTTAATAAAAGTCTTAATATAGAGGAACAGGTGCGAGAGTTGCAAACTGCTCAATAGGAACGAGAACTAGAGCATATCCTTGTTACCCCCACCTCCGAGATAATCCTGAAGATTGAAGAAATACCCCGTCTAGATGTATTTTATAGCCCACACCATAAGGCTGTGGTGAAAAGGCAAAGAAAGAAAAGAAAATTGGACTCTATAGCTGCTACTACCCCTGAAAATGAATTACTGGATGTTCTATGGAAGGACTTGCTTATTGATCCATCCACCCACTTAACTAGACTCTCGCAGTTTGCAGGTGCTTATGCTACATTGATCATAGACAAAGAAACATAAGTCCAAATGCCTCTTAGAGAAAAGGAAAATAAAATAATGTCACTGGAGTAACAATTTTAGCAAGTCAAATCTGACCAATAGACAGAGATATAGTTGGCCAAGCTTCAACAAGAATTTGAACAGATACAAATATAACATCAAATCAGCTTAGTTGAGAAAGAAGCACAGGTGCAGGCAATAGCTGATCTACATAAGGATGATCCAAAAATTAATTAGTTTATTACTGAAGCACTCAGACTTAATTCCTAGGTTACACATCAGGTAGAATTACTATGCCAGAAGATTTCACATTGAAAATCTTATTGCGAAACAAGTGATAAACTGACAAGTCAAGTCGTAGAAATATGACTGAATATGATGATATCTTTAAAAAGGTCTCTTATCACATTGCTTGGAAAAATACAGAGGAGGGGAGAAAATCCGACCTGCCCAAGCTAGAAGAATTACATAAGGAAATTATGTTTGCAAGCCGGGATTCTCAACTCAAAGAAGCAGAAAAGGCAACAATGGACGCGGCGGAAACATCAAACATTATCATAGAAAAATATCAGTGAGAATGTGCATGGTGCCAATCTAGTTGTAGAGTCCATTCCAGGGTTCCTTCTAGATGCGAAACAACTCGAACAACAATGGAAACAGGCAACGGAGGAAAAAGTGGAAGTGATAGGGCAAATGACCAGGCTAGACTGGGAGGCATATTGGCAACATTTGGTCAAGCCTCACAGCCAATGGATGACCCTGGGATGCCTAACCACTTCTGCTGAGAAAATGGTGCCAACACTGACCAATGCCGTATTCGATGGACAGTTAAAAGTTGAAGTCAATAGGCCTACACAACTGAAGCCTATGGTGGATATTTGCGATCTGAAGGATCGAATCCAACATAGTTAGTCACCTTGTTTACTTTACTTTTGATTTTATTTTTCATAAATTGAGGTGGGTCATTTAAACCTCCTCAACTATTTTTGTAATAATTTGTTTTTAGTTTTGTAGTTTTAGTATTTAAACCCCTCTCATGCATTTAGAGAGGGGTCCAGAATTTTATCAGAAACTCTCTTCAAAACAAGAATTTCTGTCCCTTTGAGGAAGTTCCGGTGAAATATATGGAACAAGATTTATTTTTATCTGATTTAGCATCTTCTATTGAAATTTCACTTTTGTACTCTTAGATGATGTTGAATGGATTGAAGATAGATCAATATTGCTGAAACACATGAGTAGGACGTATTATAAATGGTACTTTTATCTCGTAATCCTTTTTACTTATGTATTAAGCAAACATTTATTTTTTGAATTATTTATGTATTAAAGTCTGAATTTTGATTATCGTTAATGAATTTATATATGATGATGATCTTTATTTTATGTTGAATATATGAATAACTCTTTATGTAATATATTTCTCACAATCGTTTCAGCTAACTTTTTATACAAAATGATTATTGTTAAAATGGATTCACTTGTAATCGTAATTGAATGATCTTTATTACCAATTGCTTTTATAAATGGTTGTAGATCACATACATCAAGTTTATCCCAGGTATATTATGATTATATAGCCTTTAGAAACTAAAAGTTAAATGCATTTGTGATTGATTAGTTTAGAATATATTAGCGTTAGCTTAAAACGTTACTCTAAACACATCACACATCACCCCATTTAGCACAAGCTTTAAATAGATTAGGAATCTAGTCCCATTATCCCCATTCGGAGCCACTACTCCAAATAGAAAAGGAGCTGCCAATCAAGGTCTAGACCGGGTGGTTTTCCCCCATGTTGAGGCAATGATTTTCGAGGCTTCAACAGTTTGGCACTAGAAGGAGGGCATGAACTGTGAATGGCAAGTAAATCCAAATTGACAGGCCATTATAAGAGTAAAACTCCCTCACCCTCTCCTCCAACTTCTCGAAAGTCTTCTAAATCCCTTGACCCTAAGCAAGAAGTTGCACAAGATATTATACAACCCGTTGTTGAAAACCCAATTGATCCAGAGCTTTCTTCTCTTATCGAAGCCCCTGATGTTCAATCTTTGATTCACAAATTATAGGGGATTTCGCTATCACAAGAAGGATCTGAGATATCTCAGGATAGTGTTACTTCTCAGTTCACTCCATCTCAGCCGTTAACTAGAGCACAGAGCGAAAAGTTCAGAATACCTTTGTTCAAATTTCCTCTTCCAAGTCGGAAGAAAGCTAAGAAGACACAATCTGAATCTCACAGCGAGATTTTATCATCATTTTCATCCATCCCATCTATACCCTCACAAGATAAATCATCCATCTCACCACTCCAGATCGTGATTCACATAGGTACAGGGGCTATATCGTCCTCTATCCAATCACCTTCAAACCCTACTGCAACACCTTCCCCTACCCACATACCAACAATGGCACAGAATCCCCCACAAAATCCTCCAAGGCCATGGACAAACCTAGGGGTTGTTAGGGTGGCCACTCCTTTACATCAATTACCAGCGCATCTAGAAAAATGGCTGCCCAAATTCAATCCTGATAATGGCCTATTGGCTGAAGAACATATAAATAATTTTATGTTGTCCATTAACTTGAATCAAGTGGAGGAGGAAGACACAGTTGTAAGACTATTCCCATATACTTTGTAGGGAGAAACAGGATCATGGTGATTTTCATTACCATTAGGTTCTATTAACAGTTGGGATGCTTTTCAAGACCAATTTTTAACAAATTTTGGAGATGATAGATCTATAGCTTCCCTAATTAATGATCTCTCCAATTTGAAAGCTAAGCCAAGAGAACCTATCAAGGACTTCAAGTCTCGCTTCAATAAACTATTGAATAAAATACTAGGGGAATCTAAGCCTAGTGATGAGGTCCAAAATGAGTGGTAGATCTCTGCTCTGCCATCAAGCACAACTATCTTTGTTGATAGAGTTGTGAAACCAACCTTGGCAGAAAATATGAAAGAGGCAATAACTGTAGAAAAATGCATCCTAGCTATCAAAAAAAGAAACGCATTAGAATAACGGAAATCTAAGAAAGTAACATTCAGAGATGACTCTAAGAAGAAACCACCAAATATCCTTTTCATCTTGAAGGGTTATAAAAATTCCTCAAAACCATTTCTAATGAAATGGTTGATATTAAGAAATATGTAGCAGAGACTTCCTCTAAAAAACCTTTCAGACCATGCAAAAGGAATTCTCCTACTGATCCTAAGCCTCCAAATTTCATATCAAATGTCGAGTGAGATGAGGACAAAGTTTCACCTAGCGAAGAACAAATGGATGAGGAGGGATGTTTGCTTAAAAGTACTTCTATGCTCTATCCCTTGTAGTTAGGGTTTTCATTATTGAACATAAACAAAAAGATTGCTTATCATTTTAGATGCATCTTTAGGAATTTCAAAACACATTTCACGATGAACCCTCAAAGGCAAATTTTTAAGAAAGATCAACTTAAAATGAACCTCAATTAACTTAACAACGCTTTGGAATTTAACGCAACACATCTAGAGGTCTAGGCTAGAGACGTGTTCCAGTGTCTTCAAACCTGGTGGCTGTCATTTTCATTGAAGGTTGGGTGATTCCTCCTCTTTGATATGATAAGTGCTAGTACAAACTTGTGCCCCCTGTCCCATCACGTATATAGTGGGAGAGTCCAATAAGCTTAAATCCTTTATCCCTAGGGAGCTGAGTCTACCACCTTACCAATTGCAATGCACTAAACACAACATTTGGGAAGATTGACTGCGGTACGTAAAGTCCTTGGTAATTTCTCTTTAATATACCACCAAGGTGTATATTGCTGTTTTGCAATTTGTTTGGTAAACCCTGTTGTCTAGAGTCTCTAGAGTAGTCACTTTCATTCCTTTTCGACTCTCTAAAAGTAAAAGGATCATTTGAGCACTTGTCCTTTTAGGCTCATTAAAAATCGAAGGTGACTAGAGTCATCTTTAGCTTTTTCTCGACTTTTTAAAACTGAAAAAGCAAAGTTGTGTCTAAGTGTCGTTAAAAATAATTGACTATGAATAACATCATTTTTCCCTTACTTGAGTTTTAAGTTGATCAAGTAATCCACAATTGTGGAAGAAAGTCAATCCAAACTCTGTCATTCACGGAGATTAGCAAGTCAACCATCTTTGCCTCCAGAAGCGAAACCAATTTGGAGAAAGCAATCTCATTTAATTGAGTCTAGTTCATCTGGGTTGTTTGAAACATCTATTTCAACATATTCAGGGACTCAAGTTACTCTGATTATTTCAGGTACCTCCATCTTTAAATAGGAAGTTTCACAGTTACTTGGGGACATTAGTACTGATCCTAGTGTAACGATAACTGAGGTTTCTCAACAAAAAATTGATCCTCAATTTGAAATTGTTCAACCAAGAAGTACTTCTGAACCTGAAACAACTCCATCAGGAGTTGGTCCGGAACCCATTCTAGTTCGAACCGAGGTTACATCTGAACCAGGAGTTGTTCAAGAACCTCCCTTTGAGACTGTAGTTCAATTACCTGAACATCTGGACTTTGAATTTCAGTATCCAGAAGTTGTTACCCCTCCAACATTAGTCATTGTAGAAACCACACCTTCTTCAACACCAAATTTTTTTTACGGACCTGACGGTCAACCTCTTCCACCTAGTTTGATTTCCATAGAGGAGATAGTAGAGGATCCCCCATCTGACACCTCGTTTCATTTTGGAACAGGGATTAATCTTTATCCTGCTACTCCTGATTACTTTGCTTCATTTAATTCTGCCTCGTCACAAGTTCTCGTCGAATCTTTAGGCCAACTTTTGGGTCAATTAACTATGTCTGAACAATCGTCAACATCCAAGACTGTATCATTTGATGCAGTTGCAGTAGAATCTTTTGTTGTCACTCCAATGTTTTCTACCACACCTGAGTCACACCTATATGGTGAATCATCCATTCTGGTCGGTTACCAATCATTGTCTGGAACCCACTCAGGGGTTGCTTCTGCACCATGGTCAACACCCATTAACTTGTCTAGAATTCAATCTGGTTTTTCTCACATGGGAAATCAACAATTTGATCCTACATATCAGTATCAATTTGGGAAATCTAGTTATCAAAGACCAATGTATCAATTAAACACTAGATTTCTTCTATATGGAGAGTGATATGCTTACTCACCATTTACCCCTTTTTTAGGGGAACAACCATATGGTAATTTCCCATAGTATTCAAGTCAAACTGGAGTTAGAGTTAGTCGATGGCAACCAGTACTACCAGAACAACCAAGAGTTGTGTATCCAACACAACCAATGCAACCTATGTCCAATATTCCTACTACACCTACTGTTACTATTATGCCACAGTCACAAGCTCAATCTGTTGTATCTCAACCGGTACAAACTGTTCCTTCTTCCTTGTGATATGAAATCACCCCTAGGTGACCTCGGGAAATTAATGAAGGTATTATAGACTCATGTGTTGGTTTGTGTGTCTATGTTATATTAGGCAACGGATCGATAAGATTGCGGAATACATAGACACTTGAAATAGTAAGAGATCACAATAAGCAAAACATAAACAGAACAAAATTTAATAAGGAGTTAATCCAATCCTCATGGGCTACGTCTCCTGGTCCAGACTTTAGTGGTGGCCTTTTTATTATGTCTTTAAAACAGAGTCTTACAATAAGCAACTCAATCTGAGTGTCACTTGACAAAGGATGATCAGTAGGATGGCACTTGGAACTCCCAAGTCCTTAGAGTTCACAAACTCCCCTTACCGAATTTCGACCTTAATTGGGCTTTGTTTGCTCGATGTTGCCCTTACTCTGATTGTTAGCTTGGATTCTCTGTTCTATGAAATTTTTCCTCTCTTTCTGTGTCTCTTAGCCTTGGGCTTCTTCACTGCTTCACCACCTCACTGTCTGCCCTGTCTCTGTCAGCTCGCGGCTTTAAAGCCAGTTCATTCCTCTGACTATTCGTTTCTTCTTCCCAACTCTTTGGATCACCTGCCTCTGTCCACTAGGACTCCTCTGCCCTGTGTCATCATCACTGTGAAACATTTCGCAGAGAGGTGGCCACCTGTCTCTTTGCGAACTGAGTGTCAGTTCTTCATGAACGATCATTTTCTCTGTTATTTCCCAGATGCCTGAGAAATGGATCCTTCTGTCGACTCATCGGTCAAATCGGACTTCAAATCTTATGCACCGTAATCTATTTCTCCCTCGAGTCTGGTCATCCATCGGGTTGAACCTTCGCCATTGATCTGGAGCCCCCAGATCCTATGGTCTTTGCTCATATCACATGGTTGAGTTTTTCGACCACTACTCCACGTTGTAAGCGGTTTTTCTCTCTCATCTGCCAGACATGCGTCACTCGGTGTATGAAATCCCTTGGTCATTGGCCAAACCCGCTTATCGCTCAAAATTCCTCCGATATTCTGTCGGTTTTGAGCACGGGACCTGCCTTGTCGATTTTAGCGCTTTCCCATGGTTTTTAGGTTTCCCTTGTGATCGAGTGCTCGGGGCTTTTCCTCTTCGAGGGGTTTTGCCCAACGATACGCGATTAGCGCTTTGCACTAATTGTGTATCAGAAATATCCTCCATTTCTCGATCTGAGCTTCCCAATTGCCATTTTTGCAACATGCATGGTCTCCATGGGCCAACGGTCAGTGTGCTTTGATCAAAGGTCCTTGTTGTTCCGTGCTGGTTGCAAATTGCCATTATTCAGAGGTTATTTCTGATGGCAATAAGATTTCTTGAAGTCTGTCATTCATTCTTAACAATCATGGAATTGTTTGAGGATCCAATTCGGATCATGGCCTTCCCACTGAAAAATCTTTTGGACCACCAAAAGTTGGTTTTCAAGCGTCGACTAAGTGAGGATGCAAATTTCTCACCTGTCCAATCTCTATCCATTTTTCACTGCTTGGCTTTGAACCCCTAAGCCCAATTTTGAGGTACTCAACATCTCCCCTGTGCGTTGTTCTCACCTTCCCGTCCAAAACTGCGTCTTCCTGCAATTCATTAAGATATTCAGGTAACAGGTCATCAATAGAAGGCAATTGACTTCGCTCTTTAGGATCTTCAATTAACGAAGGTTCAAATAGTCTCAAACTATCTGCATTGACGACTGAGTAGATGTGCATATAAGCTGGAAAATCAAGGCGAAAAGCATTCTCACTAATTTTCTCAAGGATCCTAAAAAGGTCCATACCTTGTTGGTTTTAGCTTTTTTCCTTCACCTTGCATGCTGTCTTTGCTGATATATAGCCAGACTTGACCACCAACTTGGAAACTATGCTCCATCTGATGCTTGTCATGCCTTGCCTTGTATTTGGCCTGGATCTTTTCTAGCTGTTCCTATACTACCTGATGGATCTCTTGGATTTGTTCATTGAACCGAGTTTCCTTGTCCACATAGCTGTGTCCCTCAACTACTGTGTCCTTACCAAAGATAAAATCTAAGGGAGACCTTGGTGTGAAACCAAAATAGGTCTCAAAAGGAGATCTCTGTGTGGAAGAATGTTTGGCTCGGTTTAAGCATGTTGCACATAACACAAATGTTCATCCTAAAGATTGGGATGCCTACTGCAATATCCCCTGAGCAACTAGATCACTATCATGTTGACTACTTTTGTCTGGCCATCGGTTTGTGGATGGAAAGTTGTGCTTTTCTTCAGTTTGGTGTCCATTAGTTCCAACAGAACTGACCAAAACTTCCCCACAAATCGGGTGTCTCGATCAGATATAATGGAAGTGGGTAATCCAAAATGAATCCATACATGCTGAAAGAATAAGTTTGCAGTTTGTTCAGCTATAATCTGTTTATTACAAGATATCAAAATACACATTTTGTTGAACCTATCCACAACAACATACAGATAATCATGACCGTTCTTAGATTTAGGCAGTCCTCCAAAAAATTCCATGGAAACACTTTCCCAAGGATGAGAAGGAACTGGCAATGGAGTGTATAAGCCTAGTTTCCTATTGTTCGGCTTGCTTTTAGCACACATAGTACACCCTCTTACATATCTAGAAACTGTCTTGTTCATTTTTTGCCAATAACAAAATCTTTGTAGCTGTGCAATTATTTTACTTACCCCAAAGTGACTTGATATTAGAGAAGTTTGTGCCTCTCGTATTATCTTTACTCTTTTAGTTTGTGGAGTGCATAGCTTCCCACAATGATACAAGAGTTGGTCCTTAATGTGATAATCCAATTCTTCTACTCGTTTGCCTTGACTTAAAGTTGCATATACATCTTTAAAGTCTATATCTTGAGCATATTGTTCAATGTAGCTCTCATGTAATACAAAATTATGCTTAAATATAGTATATGCATTTATAATGGGTCTAGATAACATATCTGCAACTTTATTATGTATGCCCTTTTTATATTTGATGACTAAATGAAACTGTTGTAGGAACCCCATCCACCTGTAGTGTCTTGATTGTTGCAACTTAGTTTGGGAGTGTAGATATTAAAGTGGTCGATGATCAGTATGTATAACTATTTCTTTGCCCATTAAGTAATGTTTCCACTTTTCCACACTCTGTAATAATGCATACAATTCCTTATCATATGTGGGATAGTTAACTACTGCAGAGTTAAACGTCTCAGAATGATAACATATAGGTTTACTATGTTGTATCAACGCTGCTCCCATGGCATAGTCACTGACATCCATTTAGATCTCAAATGGTCTTTGAAGATTAGGTAATGCTAGTACAAGTGTTGTACTAATCTTTTCTTTCAAGTTGTCGAATGCTTTCTGTTGTTTCCCTCCCCACTGAAACATCTTGTTCAATCCTGTTAAAGCATGTAAGGGAGCTACAATTAAGGAAAAGTTAGAAATGAACTTTCTCTAGTATTGTGTTGCTCCTAAGAAGCTTCTTACTTCTGTAGCAGATCTGGGTTTAGGCTAGTTTATAATTACTGCAACCTTAGAAGGATCTATCTTCAATTCACCACCCCCTACTATATGTCCCAAATAATTCAAAGATGTTTTGCCAAATTCACATTTTGAGAGTTTAACATAAAGTTTTTCTCTTTTCAAAACATCTAATGTCTGCTTAACATGCTTTAGGTGTTCTTCCCATGTTTTGCTAAATATAAGAATGTCATCCAGATACAAAATAACAAAATCATCAAGAAAATTTCTAAGTACATCATTCATCATTCTCATGAAAGTAGCAAGAGCATTAGTTAAGCCGAAAGGAATAACTAGCCTCTCATACAATCCTTGCTTTGTTTTGAAAGTAGACTTCCATGCATCTTGTTCTGTAACTCTGACCTAATGATATCCACTATGCAAGTCTAGCTTGGAAAAATAAACAACTTCCTTTAACTAATCTAATAGATCATCTATGCGAGGAAGGGGATAATGATTTTTGATTGTTATCTTGTTGAGTGTCCGGTAATCAATGCACATTCTCTACGAGCCATATTTCTTTTTCACCAAAATGATTGGAGATCCACATGGTGATGTGCTAGGTCTGATAAACCCTTTCTTGAGCAACTCCTGCACCTGCTTCTTGATTTCTGCATTCTCTAAAGTAGAAAACTTGTACATTCCAATGTTATGCAATGGAGCATCTTGCTGCAAATTAATATCATGCACTATTTCATTTTTGGGTGGCAGACCTTTGGGTTCTTGAAACAAGATATCATACTCTGAAACAATTTTTTCTAAATCAGCTTGCTGTTTAGCATCACAACCCTCAAATACATTGGTTTTATCAGGTTTCTTTTCCTTTACAACCATCAGTAAAAATTGTTTGCATGAATTTACAATTCATTTCATCTGTGCTGAGTTTATGAGAGTATAATTATTCTTGAGCTTATGAGCTCTTACAAAATTTTCAATTCCATCTTTAACGAGAAGATACTTGCTCTCAGCTCTATATAAAATAGCTTTTCTATCATACAAGTAAGGACTTCCTAAAACAATTCCACATATATCCAAAGGAATTATATCTAACTCAACCTCATCTACAAATGCTAACCCAAAAGAAAACTTAAGTTTACATTGTCTAGTAACTTGTCGCTGTGCTTTATCACTCAACCAACCTAATGGGTATGGTTTCTTGTGAGGTGTAGTTAGTAATCCCAATTTCTTTACAATTTCTTCGAATATCAAATTTACTTGTGAGCCACCATCAAACAAAGTATCTATCTTTTGGTGCTTGGAAATAACTTGAATATGGAAAAGCTCATGTTTTTTTCTCTCGTTTTCTTCATTAATAGTAGATTGTGCAAAATTACTAGTAGATGCTTCATAATTCTTACCTTTTATACCTGTGGCTGTAATGGTTTTTTCATCTCCTGAGTCTGACCCCAAATCTTGCTAAATAGCTACAACAGTCTTCTTCTTCTTGCCCTCGAACTTCTTAGGTCTCAGCTCCGGATGCAGGATCCAACAGTGCTCATCATCATGCCCCTCCTTCTTACAGTGAGTACATGAGGACTTGCTCTTTTGTGTAGTGTTGGCCTTCCTCGCTTTGCATTTCTGTTTTCTTTTCTCCTTATTCTTGCTTGTAGTGGGTTCGGATAACCCCCCAACTTCTGGGTTCCCATTATTTCTTCTAGCTTCTAGATGTGTAGCTTGAACAAATACCTCATCTAAACTAGTGGGATTAAACATTAGGATAGTGTGCCTCATGTAGCTATGCAGACCACCTATGTACTTCAACAGAGTATCAGGTGAGTCTAATGAAATTCCTAGAATTAAAGCTCTCTTCCTAAATTCTTGGGTTGTACACTTTGCCCTTTCAATTGGCGAAGAGTTTGCCAGCTCATCATGGCTTGTTGCATGCTAGTGGATAGAACTGATTTTTGATTGCAGAAAAAAATTCACTCTAGACAGAAAGAGTCTTACCATGTTTCTTCATGTCAGCTTGGGTCTTGCCTTCCCACCAAACCAAGGTAGTGCCCCCAAGGTGTACGCTGGCCAGTTGAATCTTACTCTTGTATGTGTCGATACGCTGCACTCTATAATAAACATCAATTTGTCTAATCCAATTTTCCAGCTTTCCTGCATTCAACTCTCTATCATATATTGGTAATTCAAATTTAACATCTAGTTTAATCAAAGATGCTTTCTTTTTATGTTCAGGGCTATTAGGAGGTACGAGAAAGCTTTCTTCTTTCCCTTTTCCTTTGGAGTGGTCATGGAGGAGAGATTATTCTTCCCCGTTATCTTGTTTGGAGCCTGATGATTCCTCATCTTTATGTTTTCTAAATTCCTTATACATTTCCTCTACCATGGACCTCATGGCCAGGAAACTATCTATAAATTGTGGGTCTGGGCCCACAGAACCTTCCTCCTACATTTTCTTCTAAGAATAGACTCTTCCAATTTTAGGATTAATTTCGACCAACTCTCCTTCTCCTAATTTGAGCTTTGATCTAGTTAGTATTCAACAACTAAATCTAGCACAAGATTGTCTAACCTTAACAACCTATAGCTCTGATACCACTTGATCTGAAATCACCCCTAGGTGACCTCAGGAAATTAATGAAGGTATTACAGACTCATGTGCTCATGTGTGTGTCTATGTTATCTTAGGCAACGGATTGATAATATTACGAAATACACAGACACTTGAAACAGTAAGAGATCACAGTAAGCAAAACATACACATAACAAAATTTAATAAGGAGTTCACCTAATCCTCTTGGGCCACATCTCCTAGTCCAGCCTCTCCTGGTCCAACCTTCAGTGGTGGCCTTTTTATTATGTCTTTAAAACAGAGTCTTACATTAAGGAGCTCAATCTGAGTCTCACTTGACAAAGGATGATCAATAGGATGGCACTTGGAACTCCCAAGTCCTTAGAGTTCACAAACTCAGCTTACCAAATTTTGACCTCAATTGGTCTCTGTCTGGTCGATGCTACCCTTACTCTGATGGTCAACTTGACTTCTCTGTTCTATAAATTTTGCCTCTCTTTTTGTGTCTCTCAGCGTTCAACTTCTTCATTGCTTCACTGCCTCATTGTCTACCCTGTCTCTATTAGCTCATGGATTTAAAGCCAATTCACTCCTCCGACTATTAGTTTCTGCTTTCCAACTCTCTGGATCGCATGTCTCTGTCTACTGGGACTCCTCTACCCTGATTCATCATCATTGTGTAATGCTTTGTAGAGAGGTGGCCACCTATCTCTTTGCGAACTAAGTGTCAGTTCTTCCTGAATGGTTGTTTTTTTCGTTATTTCCCAGATGCCTGAGAAACGGATCCTACTGTTGACTCATTGGTCAAATCGAACTTCAAATCTTATGCAACGCAGTTTATTTTTCCCTCGAGTTCGGTCATCCATCAGGTTGAACCTTCACTGTTGATCTAGTGCCCCCAGATCCTACGGTTTTTGCTCATATCGCACAGTTGAGTTGCTCGACTGTTACTTCACGATGTAAGCAATTTTTCTCTCTCATCCACTGGACATGCACCACTCGGTGTATGGAATCGCTTGCTCCTCGGCCAAACCTACTTACCACTGGAAATGCCTCCAATATTCTGTTGGTTTTGAGCGTGGGACCCGCCTTGTCCGTTTTAGCACTTTCCCTTGGTTTTCTGGTTTCCCTTGTGAACGAGCACTTGGGGCTTTCCATCTTCGATACATGATCATAAACAACCTCCATTTCTGGATCTGAGCTTCCCAATTGCAATTTTTGCACCATGCATGGTCTCCACGGGACAATGGTTAGCACACTTTGACCAAAGATCCTCGTTGTTCCATGCTAGTTGCAAATTTCCATTATTCAGAGGTTATTTTTGATAGCTGTGAGATTTCTTGAAGTCTGTCATTCATTCTTAACAATCATGCAATTGTTTGAGGATCCAATTTGGATCACCTTGCAACCTCAAGTTTCAAGGCAAGGGGCTCAAGTTTCTCAAGTTGTTATACAATAGTCACTTGTTTCTGGTGCTCAACAACAACCTCAGGTTAGTGTACCTATATCTAGAATAACCCAACCATACACTGGTACAGTTAATCCAAAACTTGGTCAATCTGTCAATATTGGATAGCAGTAGTCGGTTCAACAACCGTGGCTGTCGTAGTATCAACAACTTCAATTCTAGTAGTCCCAACCCCAGTTTGGACTTGGTTCACAAGCTCAGATTGGTTTTGGACAATATCAAGCTTACCAAGGATCTGGGCAACAAGACTTTGCAGGTTATGGACAACCACATTTCCAAATTGGCTATCAACAACCGCCCTATACTGGTTATGTCCAACAACCTTACCAAGGTTACTAGATACAGATGCCCTACGCTGGTATGAAAAGACCTATGGCACAAGAAATTCCATCCTATCACGGTATGCTCAACCTAACTTGAATCGACAGTTTCCATTTGTAGCAACTTCAGAACTACTAGATTTAAACCGGCTCACTAATGATCAAATCACATATGCCCTTGGTGGCCAGTGATTCCACATAAATTTCCATCTAACATTCCAAAGTTCAATGGAAATCCATGAGAAGATCCATCGAATCATGTAATGACTTTTCATTTATGGTGTTCATCCAACACTCTGAATGATGACTCGATCAGGCTTCATCTTTTCCAAAGAACACTTACTAGTCCAGCTTCTACATGGTATATTGAATTACCTAGAGCTTCTTTTGATAACTTTACCATTTTAGCCACTACCTTTCTGACCTATTTCTAGTTACCTATCATGTACGACAGTAGAATAGAACTCTTGACCAACATTATACAGACTACCTCCACTCATATATCAGATCATATTCATGAGAGGCGACGTCGTCATCGAATGGTTAAGACATATGTTCCTGATCAACTTCTAGCTGAGTGGTTCATAAAGTCCTTATTGCCATCTATCACTGAGGATGTGGCAAAAGGATGAGTTATCACAGAAGAGAAAGTTATTGCTCATGCCCAATATTTGGATTTTATTTATACACAATCAGGCACACTCTATGATAAAATTCTTGACGCACCTAGACCATCTTTCACCATTCTGCCACCTCCAAAGTCGAGTAGGGACTCTCATGCCAGCGATGGCATGATCGGTTCCTCGAGCAAATCAATCCAAAACACTCTTGCATCGGAGATTAATGTTGTTTCATCTGAAAAAGGAAAAAATCCAAAGAAACCAGGAGGTAAGAAAAAGGGAAAGAATAATAAGAAGAAATAGGAGAATCCTACTCCTAAAAAATCATCTTAATCCCTTTATGCGACTAGGAAACCTCGTTATCCATGTACGATATGTAATGAAGAGTATTTTACAAGAGATTTTCCACATCGATCTGAGGTCTCTAAACTTTTAAAGGCTTCGAATACCTCAACAGTGTTGACAGATCCGTTTCTGAACCCAGAAACAAATTTGGTTGCCACTGATAATTCTTCCACATCCCAAGTACTTATGTTGTCTATCGCGAATACAAAAAATGATGTTTTGGTATCAACAAGGAATAAATATTATGGAAATCCGTTGTTGTCGAATAACCAGGCTACTAATCAACCTAGTACTTCGACCACAACTTCACCAGAAGTTGTTCCACCAGTTATACCTGAATTAAAAATAAAGCCACCAAAGGGATTTGTACACAAATTGACATTTAATCCTTGTGCTTGAGCAGCTCAAAACTATAATATAGTGGAAGATCTAGCTCAATCACCTTCTGCTATGTTGACACTCGAGGTGTTGCAAAACTGTCCCTCCCAAAAGCAAGCTTTGTTGTCAGCGATAGGTGGAATAGATCCTACAGATTCTAATCTTGTGGTTTTTAACGGTATGAGATACACGCCACAGTTACTAGTGCAACTAGCCTTCCTAATACAAGTAAAATCTCTCAATAAAAATGTTCACTTAACTATTATTGATGAGGGGGAATCTACTTGCAGTATGTCTATGAGATGCTAGAAAACTCTTGGTTCACCGCCCTTGTCACGATCATCAACAACATTAAAAGCTTTCGATGGATGAGCATACACTCTGTATGTGATTTTGAGTAACTTGCAAATTGAACTAGGGGGAAAAACAATAAATGTTGAAGTTGAGGTCATTGATGGACTCCTTGATTACAACATTTTGTTGGGAAGGCCTTGGGTATATTCTATGGTTGTTGTTGTTTCCACACACTTTCGAACGATTGCATTTCCCTTCAAAGGTGGAATCACATCCATCGATCAGCTAGCCTTCTTTGCTAATAGTTCACAAGCTACAAGAAGCATTCCATTGATACATGGAAATTCACAATCACTTCAAAATGTTGGAGTAGGTTTCCTAAAAGATCCTTCTTTGATGGGTAATTTTACCTTCCCGTCACCATTTGGTTTCACGGAATTGGCAAGAGTGGAGACCAACAACATGATTTCTTTTACATCATCTGATTTTAAGAAGAATTCCAACTATTTTGAAAGTGATGATTATCGCAAGGTGATGCCGCTAAGCCCCATCGAATCATTATAGCAATCAATCTATTGGGCTTGTGTGGCAAACCCTAATCTGCACTCAACAGTTGTATGGGTAGATAGGTCTTTAGAATACGGCACCTCTTCGGATCCTTTTTCACATATACATTCTATGGATGAAGGAATCATCAAATCAATGATAATATGAGAGATTCCATGGGAAGATTATCATCATCGTTCCTACCTTCAAGATGACAATGAAGATTATTCAAATGAACTCAAGCACCCATCAATCGTTGATTTCTTGTCAAATTCTGTAAATATTGTCGACTCTGAGCATAATCTGTCCAACATAGAAGAAACAATTTTTATAAACTTTTCAACCAAGCCCAACGTTGTAGAAAATATTCATGTCAGGAAATCTTGTTCTCCATTGGAACTAGATAATTAATGTGCTCTTTTCCGCGAATTTCGAGATTTCTTTGCATGGTATTATGAGGAAATGCCAAGCATTGAATCAAGCATTGCAGAACATGAGATTAAAATGTATCCTGATGTCAAACCAGTATGACAACAGCTTCAACCTGTTCATCCTAAGAAAGCCACTACCACTAAAGCAGAGGTTGAGAAAATTTTACGTGCTAGCTTCATTTTCCCTGTACCTCTTACTAATTGGGTATCAAATATTGTTCCAGTAATGAAAAAACAAGGGACAATTCGAGTGTGCATTGATTATAGGGATGTAAACCAAGCATGTTTGAAGGACAACTATCCTACACCTTTTATCGACCAGATTATTGATGAATTTGCTGGATGTGAAATCTTTTCATTCATGGATGGGTTTTTTTGGCTACAATCAAGTCAATATCCGCCCACAGGACCAATCAAAAACGACATTTATATGTCCGTGGGGCACATTCGCATATTGAAAATTACCCTTTGGTTTAAAGAACGCAGGGGCCACATTCCAGAGGGTGATGAATTAAGACTTCCATGACATCAAACACATTGTTCAACCATATCTTGATGATCTGCCAGCTCATTCGCGAAAACAGATTGATCACCCACAACATTTGAGAGCAATATTTTTACGTTGTTGACACTACAAAATAAGACTCAATCCAAACAAGTGTGTGTTTTGTGTTGGCTCTGGTCGTCTGCTCAGATTCGTAGTTTTGAAAGATGGAATTCAACTCAATCCCATAAAGGTTCAGGTAATTCTTGACATGCCTTCACCTTAAAATTTATTACAGATTCAGAAACTTCAAGGGAAGGAAAATTTTCTGAGGAGGTTCATTCCAAATTACGCTGAATTGGCTAAAGGTTATACACGTCTATTGAAGAAAGGGGTACCGTTCGATTGGGACCAAGTCGCGCAAGCTTCTTTTGATGCTCTTAAATATTCCTTGATTAAAGCATCATTAATGTATGCCTGAAATTTTCAAATTTTTTTTTACCTGTATCTCGCCACTGCAGATACAACCATTGGTATGGTTTTAGTGCAAGAGGAAAGTGGAATTGAACATCCTATATATTATTTGAGTCACAATCTTAATGATACAAAAAGTAAATATTCATATGTTGAAAAGTTAGCCTTAGCAGCCGTTCAAGCTGTGCAGAGATTTCGACATTATATCCTCCTTCACAAAACTATAATTATATCAGATTGCAACCCTATGACATACATCTTGTCACGTCAATTTCTGGGGGGAAAGTATTGTAAATGGATAGTTATCTTGTAGGAGTTTGATTTAGAGTTCATCAAATCCAAATCAAAGAAATCTCTCGTCTTTGCTGAGCTACTTTGCGACCTTCCCTCGTCCTCCAATGATTTAACATCAGAAGCATCAATCTTGGATGAGTCTCTATTTCTAATTTCGTCAAGTGATCTGTGGTATGGGGATATACTGGTCTATCTCTAGACCCAAGAGTTTAAGCCTAACACCTCTCACTCTGGACAACGATGTACTCGATACCAAGCCAAAGATTATCTAATCGTTGGTGATACACTTTATCATTGTGGTGTCGATACAATCTTACATAGGTGCCTTACTCATGAGGAGGCCAAAAAAGATTTGAATGAATGCCATTCAGGTGCTTGTGGGGGGCATTTATCTGGTTACACAACTGCACAAAAAATCCTATGAGCTGGTTATTTCTGGCCATCTATATTTAAAGATTGCATACTTGCTGTTAGAAAGTGCCATGCTTTCCAGATTTTTTATCGTAAAACCAGATTACCACCTGCACCACTGCATCCAGTCGTTGCTGTTGGCCCATTAGCAAAATGGGGCATTAATTTTATGACATGTAACCCCACTTCGGCTGGGGGGGCATGGGTATATTATAGTCGCTATTGACTATTTTACCAAATGGGTTGAGATGATGCCTACATTGAACAATAGTGGTGAAACGGCTGCTCTATTTTTTTTAACCATGTGGTTTCTAGGTTCGGTGTGCCACAAGCTATAGTTATAGATCATGGGTCACATTTTTGCAATCACATGATGATCGAGTTAACTACCCAATTAGGATTGTCTCATGATAGTTCTACTCCATATTATTCACAAGCTAATGGACAAGTTGACACAATCAAAAAATTCCTTAAGCACATGTTGCAAAGAATGATTGGAGTCCATAAACAGAATTGGGATTTAATCTTGTAATCATCTCTGTGGGCATATCAGACCTCGGCGAGAAATGCGACCGGATTTACACCTTTTCAGTTGGTGTATGGTTTGGAAGCAGTCTTACCAATTCAATGTGAAATGTCATCCCTCAAGATCGCAATTGACCTGCTACCCAATAATTTTGAAGAAGAAGCATGTTTCATGGAATTAATCCATTTGGATGAAACCCATCGTGATGCCACACTGGCTAACGAAGCACATAAGAAATGTATCAAGGCACAATATGAAAAAAATGTTAAGCCTCGTGTCTTCTTAGAAGGTGACCTGGTCTTGCTTTACGATCAAGATTCTGACAAATTAGGAGCAGCGAAGTTTGAATCGTTATGGATGGGCCCTTATATTATTAAATGTGTGTTGACAGAAGGAGCCTACGAGTTGGTCGATTATGACGGGATTCTATTGTCGCAGCCCTGAAATGGGTTGTATCTTAAACGTTACTATGCTTGATTAACTGTAGTGAAACTCACTGTACATATTCTTTCATTGCATTTTTTGTGTGTGAGTTTTATTTTAGAGTTTCGATTTGGTTAGGTAATCCACTTCACATTTGTCGTAGATGTTGAACTTTTCGAAACCATTTGTTGGGTATGTCGATAGAGCTAGTCGTAGTATGCATAACTTATCTTCTACAACCTAGGCCATCTTTGCTCCAAGAGGCGAGTTAGTGAGTTTCAGAGGGATATATATTGGTCAATCGATAAAAAATATCGTTGAGTATAGCGTGTTGATTGAACTCCTCTCTGATGCCATTTCACATGGTATACACTGAATCATTGTTAAGCTAGATTCACAACTTGTCATTCTACAACTTACTGGCAAGTATCCCGTCCGCAACCCAGCTATGCATTGCATGTTACTTAGAGTTCGAATTTTGGAAAGACATTTTGAATTCATTCAATATCAACACATTTCCAGAAATTTAAACACATTGATTGACTCTCTATCAAACTATGTGTTAAATAGACATTTGCAACATATGTAAAGAAAGCATTTTTTCAATTCACATCATTTGAACAAGGTTTCATCACTTAACCATAATAAAACTTTGAAAGTCAAATAGATAGGTACATATAAGTTTTTACAAATATTTTGCATCCAAGACAAAATTGGTCATCTTACCCAAAAACTCAAAAATGAATGCAGAAAACATCCTAGACTAGTTATGCTGATGATAATAGGTCACCGCCTATGCTATCATACATAGGATCCTCGTTCAATGACTCTGCACAATAGTGGTATAGCGCTGCAGCCTCATGGATAACTCATCAACCCAGACATCTAGAATGTAGAGGGTTAAGCCCTCTACATGATCCTGCAACTGAGCCAAGGTCTCTGCTATGTCCAAATCTCTAAGGATTGCCCTCCTGACAGTTCCCTCCACTGGAGCATCTGCTTCCCGTGGGCGTGCTGCAGGTTGATCTAGTCTAATATTTGCATACACATATGAGTTTATTTAGTCTTGGTAACAATCAAAAACACAAAAAGAAAGTGAAAACTTAGAAACGAAAGTGTGGTCAAATCAATTTATCAATAGTGCTCCACTGCACCCCAACTAGCAATGCTAAAACTGGATCGCCACGGAAATCCATCCCAGCATATGGATATTTTGTGAAAGCCATCTCCTAACGGTCAAGCCATAAGGTCTACCCATTGCTGCATCCGTGGTTCTCTAGGTCCAGGCACTCCTAGAGAAATGTTCTGTGGTTGCATGAGCGGGATTCTTTCCAAAGTGAAGGAAATCAAAATAGACCCACAACCAAAATTTTTTGTCTTTCCAGCCTTCACTTTGGTTAATTGATCTTTCATAAGTGGAAGAATCGCCTCACACCAGTTGAATACATTAAGTTCCAGGAATTCCAAGGTATACTGTATATAAGATATGTTTGCTAAATGTAAAGCCGCATTGCCAGCCAATATAGCAAGGGTAAAGAGGATTGTTCTCTACTGGGTTGAGATCCTTCCCGATAGAACTAACGAATATAATCTCTCACCGATTCACCTCCCCTGGTGAGTCCTGATAGTGAAAGAGAGGCACCCTGCCTTAATAAACCCATCGGAAAATAAACATCCTCAATGGTAAAAGGGATAGCTTTACCCATGATATGAAAAACCTGGTCAATAGGATCCCAAGAATGAACACGATATTGCAGCAACTCCATCTGTTACCTCATGCTGGACAAGCAGAAGAACTTTAGCAACCCACAGTTCTTTAAGGCATTTACTATGCCCTGGTCATTTAAGGCAATCATGTCTTGTTCCTCATGTTCTCATTCTATCCATGTAATGACCATTTTGATCCAATGAATACCTGAAACACAAACATTAGATAAGTTAGGATCCAACTTGGGCAAAAAACAGTTAAAAATTTCATGAAAAACAACTGTTTAAATTTAGTTTTATGCGCCCATCACACTTGCTCTTTGAAGACAGTGCTATGCATAGTAGGTTTCATGTTAGGAGCCTGAAATGCATTCCAGTTTTCGATAGGGACAAGGTGCAATGATTAAAAAATGCAAAGCTAAACCCTAGGGGCCAAGAAAACTGAGAAATGTTGCCCAAAACTGAAAAAGAATGGAATATAATGGAAGAGCATGAGGATAGCTCCTACCTAGTCCTGACGGCGCGAGAAATGATCCACGGAATCTCTCACAATCAGTTGGTGAAGTTTGGGGAAAAATCTGCTTCAGAGCTCCAAATCCAATGTTAGAAATGGAATGGTGAAAATGAATTGCCAAAACTTGTTTTTTATATTTACTTTCACATGTAAATCAAGTAGATGTTGGTTTTATTCATTTTTTATCTATGAACATATATTTTTAATCATCTTTGGTGGAGTTTTGAGCAGGGTGAATGACTAAAAACAGAATCCAATGTGCCAATGGCAAATTGAACATCTTTGACCACCAATCACTCTTTTCGAGCTTTGATATTAAAATAAAAATAAAACCATAGAGTCCTCTTTAAACTCTTTTCAAACTCTTTAAATAAGAAAATATATTTGAGCACTTGCCTTTTCCATCTCGTTAAAGTATTGGAAACGACATCTCTCTTGTATTATTTTATCCTTTTTCGGACCTGAGGGATTATTTTACGAAAAATAGCTTATAGAGTTTTTCTTTTCATCGCTTTTTCAAACTCTCTAAACATGAAAAGGACCAAGTTATCCTTGTCATTAAACTCGTTAAAATAATAATGACAAACTTGTCCATCTAGACAAGACTAAGTTTCACCGTCTCTAGACTAATTAAAACATCAAATAGCGATGGGTTTGCCAAAGGGCGAATTATAAAACAGGCATATGTTATCCTCCTCAAGCTTGATAAAAAATAAAGAGGTACTGGTTAGCAATGATTGGGTAAAATGGGAAAAATCTTGGAAACTTATCATAGCGATTCACTCTTGAACATGACACTTTCACTACATCTCCATGATTAAGATGGGTTGGGACATTCCGTTTGATGGTTATCATACCGTTGGTCTATCACACCATCCATCACTTTTGTTTTGGGTCAATGCTACCAATTCATCTTAGTGTCACCGATATGTTCAAGAGAAGTCATCTAGTTAAAGTCTCATCTGTTGCAATACTACAAACCTTCATTTTCATGACCGCCATTCCTGAACCTTGTGTCGTCAGTTTTTTTTCATCTCCAAAAATCATTTACTTCATTTCATGTCGTATATGTGGGATACATCAAGGCCCTCCTACAACGAGTCGCTTCTTGTCAACATCAGCTCATCATCCAAGAAGTTGACTTAGAAATGCCCTTTCAGTGCTTTGAAGCTTGCATACATCAATGGCAAGTTTCTCTCTTCTGGCAACAGGTTGACATCAATGGCCTTCGACCGAAAGATTTTTCATGGTGTTCGACATCGAATCATCTATTCACACCACGCAAAATGTACTGTAGTACCTTGAGGATCATCATCATTATCGGTGATCCCTCTCGCGCCTGTTAATAGCTCACATCATTGGCTGGTAATCAGGTGATGTCTCTCCATGTTCGACCTCAGAACATCTTTTCACATGGTTAGACTTGTACATTGAGTGAAGATTGAACGAGTTTGAAGACCCCGGATCTAGTTTCATCCATCTGGGCTGCGATATATTTAGGAGTACCAAATCAAATGTACAAAGGATTTACACAGATGGTCATCCTAATCATGGATCACAAATCTATATCTGTAGAATCACAAGTCTATATCTGTAGATGACTATCTGATCTATGTATGTGTAATGAAAGTTTATAAGTTGAGCATGGGAATGCCTCCCTTAGCTAGTTCATGAGAAAATCGTATTATCACGATGTATTGTATTTTAATTGATGTAGGTCACCTTCCAGTTCGAAGCTTCCGATCCTCATGATAAAGCATTTCACTCGACATAGATATTTACGACCTCATGCTTTAGGGGGCAATTGTTATAGACATATTTGCGCACATCAACCCCAACTCATATGTTGATGTTATTAGGGTATATCAACCCCTAATATAGTTGTTTTATTCCCTAAAGAAACTTAGTCCTCTGAGTGCCTCATCCCCCAAAAGTTCCATCACAAAATTCATCCAAAAAATGCCTAAAAGGGATCATTGCAGAAAGCCCTATGTTAGGGTGCTATGCATAGCAGGTGCCACACTATCCAAGTGCTATGCATCATAGTTTGGCCCTCTTCAGGGTGCGATGGTTGAGCTTAGCCAAAATTCCAGGAGAGTTTGAAGAATCTGTTACTCATGGAAACCTCTAGAAGCTTCTCCTATGCCACCTGCCCCTCTGAGTTCACCCAAGGATGACTAAAGGAACTAGGAAACCACCCCCTATTCTCCTCTTTCATGGAACCAATTCCTAAAATAGAAAGGCATTCATCATCATCATTGATGACTCAACCTCCTTCACCTATATATAAATGGATCCCTCATCCAAGAAATCTAGGGGCTGAAGATTTCTGAGTGATAAGGAAGTGCAAATGGTTTTAGTATTGAGGCAAAGTATTGTTGTAATGTCATCATTTCTTACTATTCATGAGGTGAAGAAGGTTTGAAGCTGGGAAGATGGCACTGGATCGGACTTATGGGTCGTAATCCTCCTTTCTATTAATAAATCTTTTCAAGATTTTTCCCCTATGATTGTTTAATCTTTCAATACAATTATATGTTTATCATACTTTTGATTCTATGATGTTTATGAATTATGGATCCTTATGCTTTGATGGGTCTATGTTTATGTAATTGCACAGCTACTCTCCAAGTGTGCTAAGTACGGGGAGGAGTAATGAGATCGGCAAAAAGAGAGAGAGATCAAGCGAGGAATCAAGCGGAAGTTACAGGTTGGCTCTTCATAATATTTCTCTTATCTATTATTCATAGGAAAAATAGTGAATTGTTTTAACTAATGTTTCTAGGATAGCTACCAAACCTATAGGGTTAGCATTTCTTAGAAATACTAATTTTCTTGGAAACAATATCACAGGGAAAACCCCTCAAATAAGGAAAAGCCTCGAGCGCCTGGACTCGAAAAACCAGAAAATGCAACGAATATCATGCTGATTCCATCAGAGAAGGGGCCCACAAAAACAAGCAAAATATCGGAAGGGGTTCGAGTGGTAAGTGGTTTCAACCGAGTCCTACCTGATGCCAAAAAATGGGTGCCACGCGTCTGGTGGAAGAGAGAGAAAACTGCTCACATCAGATGGGTAAACATCATGTTACTTACCTACCCAATATGGACAGAGACCATAGGATCTGGGGGCTCTAGATCGATGGCGGAGATGCATTGCGATGGATGATCTAACCTGACAAGGTAAATAGATAAAATTATATAGGATTTGAATTCCGACGTGGATGATGCTTTGGCATAAGATCATGTTTCACAGGCATTCTTGGAGATTAATGGTAAAAATTGCCATTTCAAAGACGTCCAGGAGAACTGACACTCAGTTCGTTATGAAACAGGTGGCCACCTCCCTGGGAAGTGTTATGCAGTGATGATTACGTAGAATAGAGGGATTCAAACGGACAGAGGCATGGGAACTAGAAAGCCGAGAAGCATAAACAAATAGTTAGAAGGAAAATTGGCTTTAAAGCCATGAGCAAGCAGTAAAATAGTAATCAAGTTAATAAAGCTAATAGTAGAGAACAGATGGAAGAAGTCGAGCTGACCTATAGAAGCAAAGGAAGCATCGAGACAGAGACAGAGAGAGTCAGAGAGTCTGTGTACTCCGGAAAGGGCTTGAGAGGTTCAAACGAACTCCTCTGTATGTGCCTATCATGTATTGAGTCTTAGATTGGACTCATACTATTGTGAACAATAGAGGTCGAGATTCAATAAGGAAAGTAAATGTGCTCCAGAGACTTGGGAATCAAAGTATAGTCTTGTCAAATATTTGTTGAGTGATACTCAAATTTAGCTCATTGTTGTAAAAACTCTGCTTTGAAAACATAATAGAGAGGCCACCATTGAAGGCTGGACTGGGAGACGTAGCCCAGGAGTGTTGGGTGAACTCCTTATTAAACTTGTTGTTTTTATATGTTTGCCTATTGTGTTTTCTTTAACTGCTTCAATGTCTAGGTATTTTGCAATGTTATCAATTCGTTGCACAAAATAACATAGGCACATTCGTCCACATGAGTCTGTAATACCTTAATTGTTAGTCTTATATCAGTTTTGGATAATAAACCGTTGTTATAGCTCCAAATCTCACTCTTATGGTTTGTGATGCTGCACTTATGGCCTAGGGCAACCCCTCCTTCCAGACCTGGTCCAAAAATTTAAAAAACAGTGTTTTATTCCCTATACGCGACTTTGCCCTGTGTTAAACGCGTGTACACGCGGGTCTGTCATACCCAACCCGCGTGTATCTATTAAAACACTTAAAAAAATATAATTTCCTCTTTTTCGGGCGGGGATCGCGGGTTTACCTGCTGGATCACCTGTTAGTGCCCGTGGCCCAACTGTTCCCAACCAACTCCTAACTAAAAAACTACTTTGGAGAGGGTATAAAAAGACATCAAAGGGAAGGCCAAGGGGAGAGAGAAAGGAGAGCAAGATTATTATGCTGAGATTTTTCCCTTAGACCAGGTCTGAAGTCCTTGGTGCATTCTGCACTTCCCCCATCTTGCATAGGAAACCCTTGTTTCCATGTGTATTGGTGATCATTCATCCTTGACATCATCATTGAGTAAGACTTGGAAGGAGCTCTTGTTGGGAGGCTTGAGGCTGGAACGAATCCGGGAGGAAGCTTGCTTGGAGCCTGCTGAAGGTGTTCAGGTGATATCTTTCCGATATATGTACTTTATTTGCCTTTATATATAAAGAAACACGTCTTTGTTCCCGAATAATCTTTCTTTATGCTTATGAGATTCTTGTGTTGAATTCTTATGAAAGTGGTTACATAAAGATTTTTTATAACTAACTTTATAGCATGAAGATGATTTATATATGAGTATTTGCACTTGTACTGTTGTGTTCCTTGATTTGTTTGTCTTGCAGGTCAAAGAAAGAAGAAGGGAACTCCAAGAAGGGTTTGGACCCTTAAGGTCTTCTCGAACGTAGGACCTTAGGTAAGTGCCCTTAACGTTAGCATTTGCTTAAAAGTAAAATGATGGCAGTGTGTGTGTGTTTCTTTGAATAAGCAATTTTCAGTCTGGTAGAGTCTTAGCCCAAAGGACCCTAGGGGTATTTTCCTTTCAACCAACCGTGGATACAGAGCAGTGAAACAAAAAAAGCAGACCAGCTAGGTCAAAGAGTATCAGTCGAAAGGCAAAATAAAAGAACAGTTAGCGTGGAAGACAAACAACAAAGGAGAAAAAGCAGAAAAATATTTGACAACAGAGCCAAATAAAAAGGGATAGCTTGCAGCAGTTACATATCTGTCTATATCTTCTTGCATGAAGATTTTTCTTTTTCCTTGAATAATTCCCAAATCAGTTTTGGATATTTTGTAATAAGTTTTTGTATAAATACTTCATAATTTGAAATATAGGGTGTGGATTGCTTAACATTTCTATAGTTGTATTGATCTGAAACCTAAGGGTTCATTTTACCATTTTTTCAAGCCGACAGACTAGACTGAGTAATAAAGGCGTTGTATTACAGGATTCATGTACTGGGTCACTTCAGTGAAGTATTTTCTGTTTGTCAAATTATTATCTTCTTAAGTGTTACACATACTTACATGTTGTCTAAATTTAATGAAATAACTAGAATATTATTACAGAATTTGTTTAAGTACACTTTGTCTTGAACAATTATTCATTTTAATGTTTTCTTCTGATATCTAGAGTAGGGAATCCTTTATTGCTCGCTAGTTTCCATTGACCTCTGTCATTTCCCTCATTATCCGGTTTGAGGAATCCTTAATTGCTCCTTGACCCCAATTGACAGCCACTTCACGCTCCAGCCTGAAATATCTAAATTTACTCAGCTACCTTGCCCTGTAAACACTATCTTTAGAACTTGCTTCAGTCCTATTTTCTTGACACTTGAAACCACACCGAATGGCAAAGGACATCCCTCTATCCATCTAAGTCAGTGATTCAACCAAAAAATCAAAATAAAAAACCAATCAAATCTTAAATAACTAGCCTAAAATTAATTAACTCAACAAAGTTAAATCATAAAGAGAGAACCCTCTATGAGCATTAGGAAGGCTAGATCCTAATCTCAAAAGCAGGTTTGTGGTTACCTCTAATATTTCTTTTTACCCAAGAAAACAACCCTAAGGAAATTTTAGAGTGATAACATAGTGGCGACCATACTGGGGAAACAGTACTTAGTTTAATAAACCTTAAAGGAAATCTTAAATCTCATCTCTGCACCTTAAGGTCATTTTATGGTTGTTAAAAGTTTTCTCTTAAAAAGTTAAAATTCTAGCTCCTAAAAGAACACATTATACCAGTGTATATCTAGATCCAAATCCTGCTATAATTGTTGATGATCCTGATAGAATTTTAAGAAAACTAAGAAAGGTAGAAACTCAAGGAAGTAGTAGTCAGTTAATTAAAGCAAATTCACTTCCTAAAGAATTATCAAGTTTAGAGGATATTCAGTTTTATTTATCATTTGAGCTTTCTTTATTTCATACAAAATCTGAAAATTCAATTCATGATGTTGTAATAGAACCGAATTTTATTCAATTTATTGAATCAAAAAAGGTTCCTATGCATCCTGATTTAGATCAACATGTTTTGTATATTTTTGAAAAACTAGAAGCTTTAACCTTAACTTTGATAAGGCATATAGATGAAGCCTATCTTCAACAGTCAGCTGAATTAGCTTCCCTAACTGCTGCTACCCCTGAAATCTCTATGGAGTCTTCAAAAAGTATGAATACAACTTCATTTACTACCACTTGATCTATATTATCCACCATAGTTCATTCCCCTAAACCAATCATACCTCAACTTCCTCTCCAATCGAACATGTCAAGTTCATATAGTTCATCTACAACCATCTCAAGTTCTTCTTCAAGAACCACTACTTTACCCCCTAGTCAAACCAAAGCCTTAGCCATGGCAGATAAATATGCACCTTTGGTCTTACCAGCTAAACTACATGCCATGCCCCAAGACTACCAAAGTAAAAATATTTCTGTTTGATGCTACTGGTCAGTATACTGCCCAATAACATGCGAATAAAAAGACTGATTATTTTGAGTTACCTGAGATTGATGAGTCTGATGTGAAAATGATATTATTTGCCCAAACATTAGCAAGAGATGTCAAAAAGTGGTTTAAAGGTTTAGCTGAAAATCATATTGTTGATTTAGTTGCTTTCTATAGATTGTTTATCAATAGATGGGAAAGAAGGAAAAACACTTTACAAATATTGTCTGAATATGAAAACATTAGAAGAGCTCCAAATGAATATGTTGAGGACTATTATACTAGGTTCAATAGTATCTTTAATGCAATCCCCGAAAATATCAATCCTCCACCAGACTTGGCACTAATCAAATTTCCTGATGGTTTTGACACTGATATGTCTTACCGATTAAGAGAAAGAAACCCTAAAACATTGGAACAAATGCAAAGTAATGATGTTAGTGTAGAAGCCAATTTATTAGCTAAGAGAGCTAGGATGAGAAATGAGAAAAGAGTTAACACTAAAGAGGAACCATCCACTTCAGATGGTAAGATAGACAGTTTAGCTAAAAGTGTAGAAAGGATAATGGATAGATTAGAAAATATGGAAAGAAAATCTCAGTGGAAAAATCAACAAGGACCCCCAATTAGAAACCCAAACTTTAGGAAAAATATTAATACTGGAAAAACAAGAGATGTTATACCTGATCAACAAATTAGACCATCTTTCTAGGAAAATTATGTTGAAGGCTCACAAAACCATGAAGAAGAGAAAGACACCCAGATAAACCTATTAGGAATTAAAAACGAAGATGTTGTTTTTCTTACTTGGGAAGAACAAGTATTGTACATGTTACATCAATTACAATTAGAATATGGAGAGTCCATTGAATAGAAATAAGGCTATAAATCTGCTATCTATGAAGTTCACAAGTAGTATAACCTTAGAATAAAAAAAATACAAAAGTTCCCACTAAGAAATCAGTCCAAACCGAAAATAAAAAAATAGTAGAAGCCCCTGTGACCAAAGTTCTACAAATTCTCCATAGAGGAACTTAGGAAATTTCCAACCCAAAAATTATAGACACAACTTCAACTGAAACTCAAATTGCAACTGTTACTCAAACTATTCCAAATGAGAAAATTCAAAAACAAAACTGCTAGTACACAAACTGAGTTTCCAAGTGATGATAAAGAAGATAAAAGTACATAGACAACAATTGCTAAGGAAGATCTCATACAATCAGGAAAAACTCAATTTCCATTCAACATTAATGCTGAGATAGCCAAATTGAAAATATCAGTTACTTTGATAGAGTTAATGAAAAATGAATCAAATAAAGCACAAATCATTGAAACACTAAACATAGGTGAAGGTGAAGATGTTGTAAACCTTAATGATGATAAATCTAGGTTATTGTTTGGTCCAGAAGTAAATGGCACACGTCAACAAGGGGGTATCCCTCCATTCTACATTAGCTTAAATGTTCATGATAAAATATTACATAATGCTATGCTAGATTCAGGGGCATCCCATAACCTAATGCCTAAAGAAATCATGGAAATATTAGATTTAGATATCACCAGACCCTACAAGGACCTTTTCTCCTTTAATTCTAGTCAAGTCAAATGCCTTGGCCTAATTAAAGATTTATGTGTAACTCTAGTCCAGTGCCCAGCGAAGAGTATTGTTATGGACATAGTAGTTGCTGATATCCCACCCAAGTATGGAATGTTATTATCTTGCTCATGGGGAGAAAAATTGTAGGGATCTCTATAATTAGACATGTCATATGCTACCATCTCTGTATTTGGTTAACAAATAAATATTTACAAAGAAACCTTGATGAAATACATGGTAAGTAGTTCAGAAAAACCATAGAATTACCCCATATACTCCATGCATTCTGATATGGACTCATTTATCTTGTATAATTCAGACAATGGAAAAAATGAAATCACAGCTCTAGAAGAAAAATACACAGAACCTGATAGTGAAAACATAACACATTAGTCTCTATGGAATTTAGATTTTGATGGCTTCGTAAATAGATTAGGAGTAGGTGCTAGAGTTTGGATTCATAACATGGAAATAATCATTCTGAAGGTCATGCCTTTAGATTAAACTTTAAATGTCCAAAAAACATGGCAAAGTATGAAGCTTTCATCTTAGGATTGTGTTGTGGTATTCAACAACCCCCCATTTGTTAAATGATAGTAGTTAACATTACATTAACTAAATGGGGACCCTTTAAAATTTTTCATTCAGAAAAACAAAACTTAGCGTTTAGTCATTTATTTTATTTTTGAAAAAGCAAAGATAACAATCGAAAACATTTTTGGGAACTACTAAAGACTTACATTTTCATATATATCATGTCTAAAACCCACTAAAAGGCCTTTCTAAAAAGACCTCCAAAATCAAGAAAAGTGTTTAAAATAAGGGCTCCATGGTCTAAATTATCATAAAATCCGACGAAAATGGAAGTCCTTAAGCTTTTTAGGCTTAAGTCTCGCATTGCATATCACAACCCATAAAGAGATCTCTCTTAAATACGATATAACAAGATTTGTGAGTTGCAAAACCGTGATGGCACTTTGACTTTTATCACATCGCATTTCAGGTATTCAAGCAAACACTTTGCACTTACCATAAGCCGATATTGTGAAATGTGATTCGCGCCTGGACCCACACCTTAGAGTATTAAAAGCAAATATTTCGAGTCTGTCAAGTCTATTGCATAGGATGAACCTAGCAATTAACCATATGTGAAATAGCTAATGGATGGCTCGCATCTTGCATCTTGCATACACACAATAGGAGGTAAGAATGCTAAAAGGCACATCTTGAGATATTGTGATCTGTAATATTTCTTCGCAAATCGCACAATCTTTATCATCGCAATATAATGGCTTGCCACCCTAGAAGCTTTCATCTCGTTTTTTGATGCAAACGTTTATGAGCAATAAAGCTAAGGGATAACAAATCGTTAGTGGGCATTAGTGGGAAATAACTACATTTGTGTGTGAAAATCCATTTAGCTTGATACGATATCTTATTACGTGCATTCAAATAATGCTTCTTTTACCACCTTTACAAGCTATCTGCATTATTTATTTTTTATGTTCATCTTTGAGTGTCTAATAGTTGTTGTTCTTCATTTCAGGAAAAGCTATCAAAGTAGAGCATTGAGAACAATGGGAAGAAAGGCAAGGTTGTAGCCTTTTAGAAGACAGAGATGGCTCCCTTGTTCACAGACACCACATGTAGTAGAGAGGGAGGAACCTCTACATGGGAGAATATGTACAACATACTGGAGGAGGAACAACTGAGGATTATGGAAACAAATGTTACAGTTGATGAACGAGATTCCTCAGATGCTTCCATGTTAGAGACGACTTGCTGGTTTTTGCACCACATAGCTGCTCGATTGAGGATAATCCCTTATACCGACATGGTAAAATGGGTTATCGATGAAGTAGACATCTCAGACAGGGAATTCAAGACAAGAAGCCAAGGGGTCATCAGATCTTTTACCTCAAACAATTTACGGCTTTTATACCACCTAGTAGAGCCACAGGTAATCTATAATAGGCAATTCATGGAAACATTTGCTAAAGAGAACAGTGGCCCAGTGGATTGCACCTGCGCCTAGTCGAATAATGAAGAGAAAATCAAGAAAGACAAAAATGGTATATACACTACTGCATCTATTTGTCCCCCTTATAGTTTTGTTGCAACTATGTTGTGTAGACTATCTAGAAAACCTAATAGTACCATGTTCTCCCCAGAGTGGTTGTCATTAATAGACACAGTTGTTAACACAACTATTATGAATTGGGCCCAAATCTTGTCAGACAATTTAGCAAAAATAATTATTGAGTATATAAGGAGAAGAAGTATTGCTTCGAGGGTTTACCCTCCATTTTTTATGAGCTCCTATGTTATGGATGGTATTTGGTTTAGCTCAAATTTCCCCATCATGGGAGGGAAATGGACTATTCGAAATCCACTCCCCATTCACATGTACCACAAGCCCATGCGGGGATCCAATTTTCACCCACATTTTTTCAAGATTTTCCATGGAGTTATGCTCCCTATTCATAAGTGACTTTATAATCGAGACACCCCTAGGTTTTCCCAAGAAGCTGAAGTTGACATCCTCCCAGTGGCCAGATGGTTCAGGGAGGAAACATTTACATATATCAGAGTTTTTGGCAGCATCACCTCCCCCCACATCCTCCCATACTATGTTCCAGATAAATTGATGGCTAGGGAGATAGCCTATCAGACAACTAGTGAGGGAGGAATGAGCCATACACTGAAAGAGCCAAAGAAGGCCATTTGGCTTTCATTCCCTGTAGAGTACGGAGCATTTTCACTACACTCCCTGGGACACGCATTTAAAGAAGGAGAGAACATGCTATCTCTGTAATTACCCAAATTCCCTGGATGACAGTATGACCCATTTGGCACTGTCAATAATTTCACCACTTTGGTGAAAATAAAAGTATTCACCAATGAGGAGGATGTTTTTGATGATATCTTTTTGCAAAAAAAAACCTTTGCAGAGGTGAAGCATATGGCACAACTACTTTTTTACCAAGAATATTTGGATAAGTTTTATAATTAGAGAGAAAGAAGCTTGGCAATGGTCCCATTGGATCAATTGTTAATTGAACCAATAAGGGAGCCTACTCCTAGTGTGACTATAGAAGGTGACTCCAAAGAAAACTCCAAATCCGATTCTGGAGCAGAGTCTCAAGAAAAATCTATTGGGGAATCACGACATTCATCACAGAATGGAAAAATCAGGAGCATCGAGGATATGGCCCAATCTATACAAAATATAGCTGAAGAAGCTTCAGCTAGTAAGTAGGTTGAAATCCCTACTACCTCTGCACAACCAATAAAACCCATGGTAATTGAGTTAGAGGAAGAGTGGGATACTTTTAATAAAAGTCTTAATATAAAGGAACAGGTGTGAGAGTTGCAAGCTCCTCAACAGGAATGAGAAGTAGAGCATATTCCTGTTACCCCCACCTCCGGAATAATCCTAAAGATTGAAGAAATACCCCCTTTAGATGTATTCTATAGCCCACAACATAAGGCCATGGTGAAGAGGAAAAGAAAGAAAAGAAAATTGGACTATATAGCTACTACTACCCCTGAAAATGAATTATTGGATGTTCTTTGGAAGGACTCGCCTGTCGATCCACCTGCCAACTTAACTAGACTCTCGCAGTTTGCAGTTGCTTATGCTACATTGATCATAAACAAATCAACATAAGTACAAATGTTGCTTAGAGAAAAGGAAAATAAAATAATGTTTCTTGAGCAACAATTATAGCAAGTCAAATCTGACCAACAAACAGAGATACCATTGGCCAAGATTCAATAGTAATTTCAACAGATGCAAATAAAACATCGAATCAACTTAGCTGAGAAAGATGCACAGGTGCAGGCAATAACTGATCTACATAAAGACGATCCAAAAATTAACTAGTTTATTACTGAAGCACTCGGACTTAATTCCCAGTTGATACATCAAGTAGAATTACTGTGCCTGAAGATTTCACACTGAAAATCTTATTGCGAAACAAGTGATAAACTGACAAGTCAAGTCATAGAAATGTGACTTGAATATGATGATATCTTTAAAAAGGTCTCTGATCACATCACCTGGAAAAATATAAAGGAGGGGAGAAAAGCCGACTTGCTCAATCTAGAAGAATCACATAAGGAAATTATGTTTGCAAGCTGGGATTCGCAGCTTAAAGAAGCTAAAAAGGCAACAACTGACGCGATGGAAACAACAACCATTATCATAGAAAATATCAATGAGAATGTGCATGGTGCCAATCTAGTTGTAGAGTCCATTCTAGGGTTCCTTGCAGATGCGAAACAACTCGAACAACAATGGAAACAAGCAACTGAGGAAAAAGTGGAAGTGATAAGGCAAACGACCAGGCTAGACTGGGAGGCATATTGGCAACATTTGGTCAAGCTTCATAGCCAATGGGTGACCCTACGATGCCTAACCACTTCTGCTGGGAAAATGGTGCCAACACTGACCGATGCCGTATTCGATAGACAGTTAAAAGCTTAAGTCAATTGGCCTACATAGCTAAAGCCTATGGTGGATATTTACAATCTGAAGGATCGAATGCAACATAGTTAGTCACCCTGTTTACTTTACTTTTGATTTTATTTTTTCATAAATTGAGGCAAGTCGTTTAAACCTCCTCAACTATTTTTGTAATAATTTTTTTTAGTTTTATAGTTTTAGTGTTTAAACCCCTCTCATGCATTTAGAGAGGGGTCCAAAATTTTATCAGAAACTCTCTTCAAAACAAGCATTTCTATCCCTTTGAGGAAGTTCTGGTGAAATATATGGAACAAGATTTATTTTTATCTGATTTAGCATCTTCTACTAAAATTTCACTTTTGTACTCTTAGATGATGTTGAATGGGTTGAAGATAGATCAATATTGCTGAAACACATGAGTAGGACATATTATAAGTGGTACTTTTATCTCGTAATCCTTTTTACTTATGTATTAAGCAATAATTTCTTTTTCGAATTATTTATTTACGAAATTCTGAATTTTGATTATCGTTATTGCATTTATATATGATGATGATCTTTATTTTATGTTGAATATACGAATAACTCTTTATGCAATATTTCTCACAATCGTTTCGGCTAACATTTTATACCAAAAGATTATTGTTAAAATGGATTCACTTCTAATCATAATTGAATTATCTTTATTACCAATTGCTTTAGAAATGGTTGTAGATCGCATACATCAAGTTTATCCCAGGTATATTATGATTAGATAGATTTTAGAAATTAGAAGTTAAATGCATTTGTGATTGATTAGTTTAGACTAGATTAGAGTTAGCTTAAAAAATTACTCTAAACACATCACACATCACCCCATTTAGCACAAGCATTAAACAGATTGGGAATCTAGTCCCATTATCCACAGTCGGAGCCACTACTCCAAACGGAAAAGGAGTTGGAAATCAAGGTCTAGACTGGGTGGTTTTCCCCCATGTTGAGGCAATGATTTTCGAGGCTTCAACATTTTGGTGCTAGAAGGAGGGCATGAACTGTGAATGGCAAGTAAATCCAAATTAACAGGCCATTCTAAGAGTAAAACTCCCTCACCCTCTCCTCCAACTTCTCGAAAGTCTTTTAAATCCCCTGACCCCAAGCAAGAAGTTGCAAAAGATATTACACAACCCGTTGCTAAAAACAAAATTGATCTAGAGCTTTCTTCTCTTACTGAAGCCCCTGAAGTTCAATCTTTGATTTACAAATTACAGGGGATTTCGCTATCACAAGAAGGATATGAGATATCTCAAGATAGTGTTACTTCTCAGCTCACTCTATCTTGGTCGTTAACTAGAGCACATAGCGAAAAGTTTGGAATACCTTTGTTCAAATTTCCTCTTTCAAGCTGGAAGAAAGCTAAGAAGACACAATCCGAATCTTAGAGCGAGGTTTTATCATCATCTTCATCCATCCCATCTATACCCTCACAAGATCAATCATCCATGTCACCACTCTAGATCATGATTCACATAGGTACATGGGCTATATATTGCTCTATCCAATCACCTTCAAACCCTACTGCAACACCTTCCCCTACCCACATACCAGCAATGGCACAGAATCCCCCAAAAAATCCTCCAAGGCCATGGACAAACCTAGGGGCTGTTAGGATGGCTGCTCCTTTACATCAATTACCAGCACATCCAGAAAAATGGTTGCCCAAATTCAATCCTAATAATGGCCTATTGGCTGAAGGACATGTTAGACTCCTATACGAATAGGTTTTCATCTCTCATGATTGACAATGGAAGTGCCAAAAATGTTCACCTTCCATGCTACTAAGGTTCCATTTTTGTGAAGAAAGCAGACAGTTAAAAAATGTAAAGAGGGTATGCCTTAAAAGAAAAATGAAAGGGCAAGAAGATGAATTGGTCAAAGAAAAAAATAAAATAAATGAACCCCAAACAAAGACCATGAAAGTGGCTTGTCCAAATTGCCGCTACTACTTTGATGGGTGGTCCAACAGCTCAAGCTGGGCCTCGCCATGTTTTAAATTGCATGTTGTAGACTAGAGAGGAAGTACCTGTTCAAACAGTTCAAGCTTGACAGATGACTAGGTGGATAGAGAAAGAAAGGAGCCCAACTGCTTAATCTGGGCCCTTGGAAGTCATAAGGGTAGACTTAGATAGGAGGGAAGCAAAAAGAAAAGAGAATTATTAGGGTTTGCAAGGCTAAGTGCACCCATACGAAGGAAGAAAAAATGTTAGGCATAATAGGCAGGGTAGGCAGTTGAAGGTTGCAGAAAGCAAGATCTAAGCATATCACTTGGAAAGGGTCACAATGTTGTCACCAACAGGAGAGAGGCAAGAGCAATGGCCTATGTGGAAAACTACTAAACCAGCACTAACTTCCCTCACCCCCTTCAAAAGATTCTTACTAACCTCCCTGTGAGCACTGCAGGATCTGCCTGATTAGTCCTCCCTATACTCCTCATTTTGTAACAATTTCATGTCAGAAATGAATTCTCTCTTTGAAAAGAAGCCACATTTCTTATGTAAAAATTCTTTTCATTTTGATCTACTCCCTAACTAAGTTTGATTCCTAAAAAAGCTTAGTAACTATCAATTCCCATTCTCAATCCCCTCCAATGCTAACTACTAACTCTATCTACACTAAATCCCCTATGTTCCCCTTTCCCTATTACTATAACACCATTGTGTATAAACCCCCAAACAATGTATAAATATCCCCCCTTTAGCATTATAGCTAAATAGTATGTCTATGGGAGACATTAGTCCACTAGGGACTATAGTCAACCCTATTTTGGGAATTACTCTAACCCCTGGTTAGACTAACAGCCCACCCTTAACCCTCATATATACAACTTTTTCCGAAAAAATTCATAAAAACCCCCTCTCCCCCTCTCAAACCCAATATCCATATGTTTTTATAAAACCCGACAGTCTAACCCGCATACCCCAAAACCCACAAAAACCCCTTAACCAAAGTTTAAAACCCCGAAATATTAAAATGAATATTTTAATTGGCCGGCAGGTCCCCCCAACATGCACGATGGGTCGGGGCGCCCGCCAGCCCTTGATCTCCCGCCCCCCTTGATCCAACGGTGGGCGGGCGTTTTGGGATTTGAAGGTACCGCGCTTTAACGTCCGGGGAGTGGGCGGTTTTGGCCCCCGTACACTGGACGCGTGGCAGTCGGCGGAGGTGTTCGGAGCCCCCCTCCCCGATACCGCCTTCGCCCAAAAGCGGTGCGGGGAGACCGCTTACCACCCTCCCGCTTACCACCTTCCCCGTTGCGTCACTCCACGTCATCCTGACGTCATGTCCCCGGCCCCCGCCCTCGCGCCTTGTGGCCCTCCATGTCACCTTGCCACCCCACACCTCCCACCACCGTGTCCCGCCACGCTGGCCTCCAGCTCAGCACCCACGTCACCCTCCGTACCCGGGCCCGCCATGACGTCATGCTGATGTCATCGGCGGAAAAGCGCCAATGACCCATTTTTTCCAAATTTATCGTTAAAACGCGCTTTTTGGCTGTTTATATGTCATTTTCATTGGAACAAAGAAGAGCCGTTGTGAGCTGTTTGCACTGAAATTCGCCTCCAAGCCGCCAAATTCAAAGCTGCAGACGCCGCAACTCACCAATTTACCTGCATTATTCATCCACTGTCGACCCGGAGGCTCTCGGCGTCGTTTATCCAAGTATTTACCAAAATTCACCTGTTTCACCCGTGTTTATGCCATTTCTCTGCAAATTGTCCATAAAACACCTGTTAAATCCAACATTAAGGACTGTCATTTAATCAATTCTGGACCAAAACAACCTGCATTGCCCCCTGCTCCAGAAATTTGATGTTAAAACAATAATTCGCGGTCTCAATTTACAAATTCGTCCTCAAGCTGCCCGGCATTGTTCCCTTTTGCCGAGTGCAGGCCCGAAAAGCTGCATTTCACCAATTTAAATCCTGCCCACCCTCTGCATTTCATCTACAGTATTCACAATTCCTGTGAATTTACCAAAGCACAGCAGAGGCAAGCCTGCCTAGCCTGCCTATTCCATTTTGAAGAAAATTCCTACCGTTATCTGCATTCAGTCTATCACTTGAGCTTTGAGGAACCTTGCAAACCATTACACTTACCTTGTTCCATTCACAAACTACATAATGGTTGCTCCTGCACCCACAGATCTCAGTGTTGCCCCCATAAATGCACCAAATAAAGACCTGGAGTCCTTACCTCTTGCTGACAGAGATTTCCTCATCCAAGACTTTGTGGGTGATAGGAACCACTTGCAGACTTTCAGGGAATTGAGAGATGACTACTTAAACAACAATGATACATATGGGATATGGGAATACAATCTCCCTTACTACTTCCTCCCATCTGTCAATATTTTTCCAAATATTATCCGCCTATGTGCTGAGAATTATGATGCAAATCACAGAGCTGTCAAGTCTCCATCTGGGAGCATCCTCTTTCACATTAATGCTGAGTCCATCAACCAGATGCTCAACTTCAAACAAACTCAGCTGTTGTTCCCTTTCTCCATGAACTATCTGCTGGATACAGGTGCCAAGATGACCACTGCTGACATTCAGAAGATCACCCAGACATTTATGAGGCCTGATCGCCAGCCCACAGGGCCACCTCCCTACTTATATGTTCACTTCACTGATATAGGCAAACTCCTGTTGGACATGATTGCCTATGTGTTGGGCTCTAAAACCAGCGAGTTTGTTGATGAGACAGTGCTGGTGTTACTAGCTGCCTATAGCCCAGGCCAACCTCCTGCCTACAAATACAATTTTGCTAAATTCATAGCCAATAAGATACATGAGCAGCTTTTCAAAGTAGAGAGGGAGGGCATCTTCAAGTATTCATCTTATATCTACCACATGTTCATGTACTACTAGTCCGAGGCTTTTCCATGCCACATTAAAAAGCTAGATTCTAGAGGAGAAAGAAGATCTGTTATCTTCTGGACATCGGTCTTCCACCAAGTCCAAAATTCACCGTATTCATATTGTGAATTCATTGATCAATTTGTATACCCAGTCTCTTGTTTATTGATGAGGTCCCCTCCTACCAGAGTGTCATTTGAAATACAGAAAACCCTGCAGCTCTCCAAGAATTATAAAATATGTGATTGGTACCTATACCAGGATCATACAGTCATCAGAATCTATGGCTGTGAGCTTTGTCCATACAGGCTCCCAAAATATGTGACCATGAGACTGTTTGCCTTGGAGTATTATAGGCAGCTCATTCACTCTGACCTCACTCACTTTCACAGTGCCAAAAAGAAAGCCCATCTCAAGTTCAAGCACCACCTGGGCCCCTTCATTATGAATAAAAACGAGGGATGGCAAGATGCCGAACAAATCCTCAAAGACAAGTACAAGCTCTCAAAAAGCTTCCAGTGGGTCCCTTATGACCCTGAAGGCTTCATCATTGCTAGAAGGGTTAAGTACAGGCTGCTAGGCTATGAGCATTGCAAATATCCACATATTGAACAGTATGCCAATCAGCAAGAATGGAAAAAAGACACATTAATTGAGAAATTAACTGAAGAAGAGATAATGCAAAAGAATGTCAAGGATTTGGAGAAAACTCTTGACTTAGATTCTGTGCAGCAGGTATTCTTCAAGCAACCACACCCAGTGGGAGAAGGGACCTCAGCCACAACAACTAGACCAGCCACCTAGGCGCCTCCTACAGCAGCATCAGGTACAGATAAAGGTAAAGGAATAATGGGTGCTGAAGAGGAAACACTAAAAGAACAGCCTGCCCCCTCAATTGGCTAGCAACAAGAGCAGACCCCTCCACCACAAACAGATCCACCAGCAGCGCCAATTTTGCAGACTCCAGCACATGAGGAGAGGGGTAAGAAAAGAGACAGAGAAGAGTCCACTATTGCAAGTGGATCCTCCCAGCAACCTGAGGCCAAGAGGAAAAAGGTTGACTCCCCAGAGATAGAAGAAATCAGTGAAGAAGTCCTTGACAGTCCAAGGAAAGATGGGGAAGGCAGCTAGCAGAGAGGTACAAGCTCCTTTTAGCAGGAGCAGGAATTGCAGCTTGGCTTGGAGGTGTCCTCCTCCACTCAGCAGAGCAAGAAGCATACAAGTACTAAGGCTTCTTTCAAACAAATAAAGGCACAAAATGACTTGCTGTGAGTAGAAGTATACAAGCAGTTCCTCAAGGCAACACCAGTTAAGCAAGAAAGGCTGATGTCTGTATATGACATTCAAGAGGAGAAAATGATCCTCAACCACTTCAAACCTAAGGTGCCGCAGCCTAAATCAGCTGCAGATTTTGTAAGAACAAGGGTGGAAGTCATGGCAAAGGACATTCACCCCATGGACCAAATAGAACTCCACAAGAAAACTAGAGAAATGGTCTATGCCACCTTGGTGGACAGGGCAACAATGGCCCATGAATTAAAAGAATCATTGAAGAATACCAACATTCAGTTGGATTTTGAAAGAATGTCCTCCATGGCCAAGGACAACAGAATTAAATCACTGGAGGACATCATCATTGACCTAGGACATGATCCTAAGGATCCAAAGGGCGTAAGGGCCCTCATGAAGAAAAAGGAAGATAACCTCAATGCATTGAAGAAAAGGTTAAAGTTGTTGCCCACCGAGCACCCCCAAACAGCAGAATTACAGAAGGAAAAGGAGGCCGATGAGCAACTTGATCTGATAATGCAGCTCAACCAGAAGGTCCTTGATTTGGAAAAGGAACTTGAAGGGACGCTACAAGATAAGCAGGGAGAATCCACATCCCAAGCTCCTCCAACTACTTCAACCACTGCAACAACAACAGAGGTAGCAGTAGCCCCTGTAACAACTACAACCACAACATAAGCATCAACAACAACAACAGCCCCAGAGTCCAATTTAAACATGGAAGATTTGACTAAGGCTATCAAAGAAATGGAGCTCCAGGCTACTGAGATTAAGCAGGCCAAGGAAAAATTGGCAGAGCTAGAGGCCAAATATGATAAGTCAAAGATGACTGTGGCAGAACAAGGTAGAGAAATAAAGGCCCTCAAAGAGAAGATAAAGGCCTTGGAGAAAGAGCTCAAGCTAGAAACTGCTATGGCAGAAATAAAAAGAATTCTGTGGGCCCGAATTGACCAATCCATCACTAGACAATGGAAGTCAATTAAGACTGTGCATGAACAAATGGATTTGGTTGGCCAAGCACAGTTAGAGATTCAGAAGGCCAGAACAATGTTGGGAAACAGGCCTGAGCAGGCCAATAGAATGATAGATTTTTTGAACAATCAGACTAAGGAGGAACTGGCGGCCATCAACATTGTTAACAGAACAGAGGCTGTCCTTACAGCTAAAAAGGTGCTGACTCTCAGGAATTTTGTACAAACTGTAGAGAGGAAATGCTATGAAATACAGGCTGAGGTGGATGAGTACAAGCTCAAAATGGGAGCACTGCAACAAAAGGGATTGCCCAGCCTACTAAACAGCACAGGAAGACTGCTCCCCCGTGAGCAATATGCCACCAGAATGTCAAATTTTATTGAGAATCAAATCACTGCATCTGGCAGTACTTCTGAGGAAACAGGGCCTCCAACAGGGCAGAGCCTATATAATAAACTTGAAGGTCTATTTTTCATTGAAAATGAGGTAAATCACCTTTTTGAGGTTCCTCCAAATTTTTATAGATATACAGAGGCAGATGAAACTTTGGTGAAAATTCGAAGACACCAAATGCCCAAAGAGGATTGGTGGCAGGGAATGCTACAAATTTTGCCACAATAGCCTCAGTTGCTCGGTCCTTGTCAGCTCCAACTCAGCAAAAGGCAAAAGGCAGAAAAAAGACAGCACTTTAGGTAGCCGAAAGGGTGACTCGGCATATGAACAGCGACAGCAAGCCAAAAGGATAAAAATGCGCAAATTTTGGGCAGCACACCTTCAGCCGACTCCAATGGTCACAAAGTCAATATTCTCTGACCATGTTGGACAGCTAAGGCACTTGGGAGTTACTACAGCATTTACTTTTTCAGCTACAATGCTCCAGGGGTTGGCACGACATTAATGAAACATTTACTCATCAACTAGATATTTTCTTATGTAAATTATGTATATATACCTCCCTTGGCAACGTATGAGGGGTTGGTGATTTTCATTCTGAGACAAATGTATTGTATATTTTCAGATTATCTAATACAGAAGGCTGGAAAAGCTCAGTGATTTCCTGAATGTTTGATGTCTTGGTGATGCTATGCGTGCTGTTGCAGAATTCCTGTGCTGTCTAATGGAACAATAAGTTTTTCTCAATCTATGTTTTGTCTTCTTATGTTTATTTAAATCATACACATGTTTCACTAATCTAGCAGTAGAAAAAAGGAATAGTACAGGAAATGTTTGGTTACACCTTGTGCTCAATCTCTATTGCTGAAAATGTTTTTCTCCAGAATTGATCATGAACATGAATTCTTAGTTGCTCATGTTTTCATAATTCTATAAATATGAATGTTATGTAGAAATTCTTCACTGCTTCTAAATAATGTTCTCACTGTTTCTCCATACCAGTTTGTTGAAATATCCTTAATTACCTTTCATACCTTGGTTACATAACACTTAATCACAGATTCAAAGAATTGTTTCTCAAACACTTATCTGGCTCTGCAACATCACTATTGTAACAACACAGACATATCAAACAGATTAAGCATCACTGACTCCATGCCCAATGGCCTAGAAACACCCTGGTAAGTACATATATATCTTGACTGAAGTCATCATCCAGCAAATTCCAAAACAAAACCTTGAGCATCATAACTAGCCTAAAATATTATACAAACAAAGTTAAATCATAAAGAGAGAGCCCTCTCTAGTCATAGGTAGGCTAGAACCTGTGACCAAAATATTGGTTAGTGGTTACCTCGGCCGTATTCCCTTGGGAGTCAAAGGGAACAACCTGAGTGATAACATAATTGGCGACTCCACTGGGGACCAGAGCGTATTTTTCAGCTGCTGTCTGTTTTTAGACAATGGTTCCAAAAGCTTAAGCAGTCCCTTAAAATAGTTCTAAAAATATCCTCAAAAAATACCAAAAACAAGTTCAGAAGCTGGCTCCTAAGAAGAGAACTAGGCACACCAGGTCAAACCCTGACCCAAATCCCCCACCTATTTTCGAGAATCCAAATCTGATCCCTAAAACTCTTAGGAACTAGAAGGAACCAGAACAATCTCCTGAAGCTAGCCCTGAGGCAGGTCAGCAAAGTTTTATTCCAACCCCTGCTAAGCCATCTGTTCACCTTCATACAACTCATTCTTCCCCCTCTTCATCATCCACTTCTCAAAACATATTGTCCACACCCAACATACAGACTGCTGTTGTTATCCCTGTTGTCCCAGTTGTTCCCTTTCTACCAGTTGTCCCACTTATTCCCCCAAATATGGCTAACTGTTATGCACCCCTTCAGTTACCCGGCAATCCTGGGGCTATGCCTCAGGACTACCAAAGCAAGATTACTTATTTTGATGGAACCAGTACATACACCGCCTTACAACATACTAAGAAGATGCAAGATTATTTTGAAAACTATGAGATAGATGATGATGATGTAAGGATGAAAATTTTTGTCCAAAGTTTGACAGGTGAAGTAAGAACCTGGTTTAGTGCACTGGCCCCAAATTCTATAGCTGATTCGGGTGCCCTTTATCAGTCCTTCTTAAACCGATGGGAAAAGAAAAAATACCCTCTACACATTCTATCTGAATATGACACCATAAGAAGAGGCCCACAAGAAACTGTCCTGGACTATTGCACTAGATTCAACACTATTTATAATGCCATTCCTCAAAACCTTAGACCTCCACCTGATTTAGCATTGATTAAATTCCCTGATGGATTTGATGCTGATATGGCATATCAACTAAGAGAAAGAGCCCCTGCAACTCTAGCAGACATGCAAAACATAGCTGTTAGTGTAGAGGCAAATCTAATTGCCAAAAGAAACTGGGCGAGAACTGAAAGGAGAACTACTTTCAAAGAAGAACCCTCATCATTTGAGCAAAAGCTAGATGCAATCATCAAAGGGATGGATAGACTTGGAGACAGGGTAGAAACCATAGAAAGAAAATCATCATGGGAAGGCCAAACAAGCAATATTAGAAACCCAAACTTCAGAAAGAATCAAAATCCTAATGTTGGTAGGACTGATCCTGACCAGCATGTCAGACCTCCTTTTCAAGAGAATTATGCTGAGGCTTCAACATCTAGTGAACCTAGTGAGGACCCTCACATCAATCTAATGGGTTTGGACAGTGAAAATCAAGTCTTTTTGACACAAGAAGACCAAGAGGTTTACAATGACAATCAATTCCACACTAAATCAGGAGAATCTTTCGACTTTAAAGAAGGATATGATGCAGCTGTGTATGAGGTGCACAAACAGTACAAACTAAGGAGTAGAACAATAGATGTACCTACACCCCTCAAACCAAAGGATAATAAACAACCAAAAAAGATCAATGAAAATACTACTCTCCCCAAATCAGCTGACAGCTCAAACTCACTTGCCACAGAAGTAACTGTGGAGGACATTTCAGAGCAACAGTCCTCCCAAATTCACCCAGGTCTGCCCCATCCATCAAAGACAAAGGCAGATACTCCCCTAGGAAACAAACATGGCACCAGTTTCACTCAAAATGGACCTAACTATGAGCAGAAGACACCTGATAACTCAGCTGAAAAGGAAAAATCTGTTGCACTAAATGCCAAAATTCAAATGGAAAAACCTTTCAACTTGGAAACAGAAATAAGTAAGCTAAAAATATCAGTGCCTCTTTCAGAATTAGCCAAACATGACATATACAGACAACAGATCAACAAATCACTCCAAGTATCAGACAATAAAGATGCTGTGAATGTCCTAGATGACCAACCAGAGTTGTTGTTCAGACCTGAGGTTAATGGAAAAACAGAGAATGGAGGGGTACCACCCTTTTATGTCAGTCTAAACATTCATGATAAGGTCCTACATAATGCAATGTTCGATTCTGGGGCCTCACACAACTTAATGCCCAAATCTGTAATGGAAAAACTTGACTTGGACATCACAAGACCTTACAAGGATCTATTCTCATTTGATTCAAGCCAAGTCAGGTGTTTAGGCCTAATTAAAGACTTATGTGTCTCCCTAGTTCAATACCCAACCAAAACTATCTTGATGGATGTAGTGGTGGCTGACATACCCCCTAAGTATGGCATGCTCTTGTCCAGATCTTGGGGGGCCAAACCTCAAGGATCTCTGCAATTAGATATGTCCTATGCAACCATCTCAGTCTTTGGGTAGCCAAAGAGATTATACCGGGAGACTTTGATGAAATATGTGGTAAGCAGTCAAGACAAGCCTCAAAACTTCCCAATCTATTCAATACACTCTGACATGGATTCGTTTATTCTCTACAATGCTGACCTCTGTCACAAAGCTTGTTCTGAACTATTTAATGATAGTAGAGACCAAGGAGTAAGATGAGCAATATGTTTACAAAGACCAAGGGACCATGGGCATAGCTGATAAGAAGAAAGAAGAACAGGATGTGCCAAGTAACTTGCCAGAAACCAACCTACCCATCATCCAACTTCCTAGTGATCCCAATCTAGATCTTGATCATGAAACTTTATGGTATCTAGAATTTGACGGCTCTGTAAACAAGCTAGGAGCTGGGGCAGGAGTCTGGATCCATAATATGCATGATGACCAAGCTGAGGGCCATGCATACAGACTAAATTTTCGATGCACAAACAACATGGCTGAATATGAGGCCCTTCTGTTAGGTCTGAAAATTATAAAAAATCTAGGTGCAACCAAAGTCTCAATCTTAGGAGATTCAGACATGGTCATACAACAGATGAAGGGGAATTTCACCACAAATGATCTGAGGTTGAAAGCATACAAGGGGGCAGCTATTCAAGTACTTGAGAGCTTCTCTCAATCACAGTTGACTAAAATTTCCAGAGAACTCAATCTACATGCTCACAGCTTGGCAACTTTTGCCAGCACTTGTAAGTTGCCTTTCAAAACCAATCATACATTCACTGCCGAAATCAAACACAGACCTTCAGTTCCAGATAACATCAAGAATTGGCAAGTCTTCGAGAATAATACACAGATAATTAACTTTCTCACTTTAAAGGAAGAATTTTCTGCCATGAACATTGACACTAGCACTATAGATGATCAACCACATATATGCACAATTACACAGAAAATATCAGCTGAAACTGCTGATATAGTGCTGCATCCTACCGCCTTTGACAAAGAAACTATACAGCAGTTGAAACAATCAGATGAAGAGGAAATGGTTGAAGCAGAAGAGGAGGTAATTGAGCTGAAGGACAATTTTCTGCCCATAGGTCTGACCCCTTTGGAAGATCTGTTTGATTCAAATGATATCTCAAGAAAACCGAAAATGCAACCATTGAATGCTGAAATAGAAGATTGTAATATTGGGACCCCTGAAAATCCCAAAATGGTCAAATTATCCAAAGCATTACCACCTGAGCAGAAACTGAAATACATTAAGTTATTTAAAGAGTTTCAAGATGTCTTTGCCTGGAGTTATGAGGACCTTAAATCTTATGATACATCAGTTATCCAACACACTATCCCTCTAAAAGAAAATCAAAAGCCTTTCAAACAGAAGCTTAGGAGAGTCAATCCAGTCCTACTTCCCCTTATTGAAAAAGAGGTTAAGCATATGTATGAAGCTGGGATCATTTCCCCAATTAGATTCTCAGAGTGGATTTCAAACCTAGTGCCTACTAGGAAAAAGATAGGGGAAATCCGACTGTGTGTTGACCTGAGAAATTTGAACAAAGTATCTCTCAAAGACCATTACCCCTTACCAAAAATAGATCATATCTTGCAAAGGGTAGTGGGAGCTGCTAGGATCTCTTTACTAGATGGTTTCTCAGGATTCAATCAAATTCTAGTACATCCAGATGATCAAGACAAAACTGCCTTTACGACACCTTGGGGAACATTCAAATATGTCAAAATTCCTTTTGGACTTAAAAATGCAGGGGCCACATTCCAAAGAGCAATGGATATTGCCTTTGCTAAGGAAATTCATGACTTCCTAGTTGTCTATCTTGATGATCTAACCGCCTTCTCAAAATTAGATCAAGAACACTTAGAACACTTAAGGCAAGTTTTCACAATTTGTAGAAAGTATGGCATATCACTGAACCCAAAGAAGTCACTATTTGGGCTGGAAGAAGGCAAACTCCTGGGGCATATAATCTCAAAAGATGGTATTAGGATTGACCCGAATAGAATTCAAGCTATCCTACAAGTACCTCATCCAAGAAACATCAAAGAACTACAAAGCTTTTTAGGAAAGATCAACTTCTTGAGGAGGTTCATTCCCAATTTGGCTGAACTCATTAGACTGCTAAACAATATGCTGAAAAAGGATTCCAAGGTCAAATGAACTATGGAAGCTAAACAAGCCTTTGAGGATATCAAAAGAGCATTGACAAACACACCAGTGCTCACAAGCCCTAGATTTGATCAAGATTTCCTTATTTTTTCTTTTGCTTCTGAGCATACTATTGCTGTTGTTCTGCTACAAAAAGATGACCAAGGTTGTGAAAAGCCCATTGCATTTTTTAGCAGAGCCCTTAGGGATGCTCCTCTGAAATATCAGATCATGGAAAAACAAGCCTATGCATTGGTAAAAGCCATCAAGGAATTCAGAATCTATATCCTTTACTCTCACATAATTTCCTATGTTCCTAATGCAGTGGTCAAAGATATTCTAACCCAAGAAGGAATTGAAGGCAAGAGGGGCAAATGGATTGCCAATATCTTAGAATATGACATTGAGATTAAACCTACCAAACTGATAAAAGGACAAGGCCTAGCTAAACTAATGACCGAAACCAATTTTCAAGCCCTTGACATTAATGAACTGGACAACGAACAGGAGATGGCGACTCCACAGATCAACCAAGCCTTTATGCAATCTCCTTGGTATACTGATATATGTTTTGTATTATTAAACCTGCAAGCTCCTCCAGAGTTGTCCAGAACCAAGAAAAGATTCTTAAAGATGAAAGCATCAAAGTTTTGTATTATTGACAATGTTTTGTTTTGGAGAAATCATGAAGGGATCTTACTTAATTGCCTAACAATAGAAGAAACTGATAATGTCCTCAAAGAATTTCATGCAGGTGACTGTGGAGGACACTTATACTGGAAATCCACAGCTGATAAAATCCTAAGGGCTAGATTTTATTGGCCCTCCTTGTTTGCTGATGTGAAGAAATTTGTAATATCCTGTCACAAATGCCAAATTTTTGAGGGCAAGAGGAAGCTGTTGCCTTTACCACTCAAACCAGTTTCGACTGAGCGACCATTCCAACAATGGGGTTTAGAATTCATTGGTGAAATTCACCCTCCATCCTCTGGCTAGCATAGGTGGATTCTCACTGCCACAGATTATTTCACCAAATGGATAGAAGCCATCCCTTGCAGGCAGGCCAATGACTCCATTATCATACAATTCCTAGAAACCAACATCTTGTCCAGGTTTGGCTGTCCAGACAAAATCATTACAGACAATGCTGCAGCTTTCAAGTCCAAGAAAATGATCAATTTTTGTCACAAGTATCACATGACCCTAGGGCACTCCACTGCCTATTATCCTCAAGGTAATGGCCTAGCTGAATCTTCCAATAAAAGTCTCATCAACATCATTAAAAAAGTTTTGGAAGAAAACAAAAAGAATTGGCATAAAAAGTTAGTAAATGCACTATGGGCTGATAGACTGACCACCAAGAGATCAATTGGCATGAGTCCATATGAACTGGTCTATGGGCTAGAAGCAAAGTTTCCTACATCTCTAGGAATTTCTGTGATCAAGTTGCTGCAAGAAATACAAGCTGAGCCCAATGACATTCAAAGAAGAATTAATCAAACAATTCATTTACAGCAAACAAGAGAAGAAGTCTATCAAAGAACCCAAGTTCTACAAGAAAAGCTCAAAAGAATATTTGACAAAAGAACCAAAGCTGAATATTTCTTTATAGGAAACAAAGTTTTAAGATGGGATTCCAGAAGGGAAGACAAAGGCAAACATGGTAAGTTTGATTTTTTATGGAAGGGACCCTATGTTATCTATGCTATACAAGGAAACAACACTTATTTTCTAAGAAGTTTGGATGGCTCAAACACCGAGGAAGGCCCAGTTAATGGGAGAATGGTCAAGCATTATTTTGACTCCCTTTGATCAAACACTGAACAGGCATATATTGTACATAAATATTTGTATTTCCAGTATTTTCAATTACAGCAGATAAATAAAGCACCAGGTGCAGCATATTTTGAGGAGACCAGGATGCTACACTATGTTCTTTTTGGAAAATGTTGATCCTGGCATTTGGAAAGCAAAGAAAACACAGAGTAACTATTAAGTCATGAGGAGAAAGTCTGAGAAACAGGTAAAAAACAGATCTGCAAATTCACAGCAAATCAGCTCACTGGGTGCTACCTGCAACTATCTAGGATCCTAACCATTGGTCTCCAACAAACAGAGAAATTCAGCCAGCAGCAAGAGAGCAGAAACTCAGGCAATCTGACCTGCTGTTCTTGGCTTTTCACCTGGAAAAGCCATCCCCAAGTGGAGCCACTGTTAGACTCCTATACCAATAGGTTTTCATCTCTCCTGATTGACAATGGAAGTGCCAAAAATGTTCACCTTCCATGCTACTAAGGTTCGATTTTTGTGAAGAAAGCAGACAGTTAAAAAATGTAAAGAGGGTATGCCTTAAAAGAAAAATCAAAGGGCAAGAAGATGAATTGGTCAAAGAAAAAATAAACGAAATGAACCCCAAACAAAGACCATGAAAGTAGCTAGTCCAAATTGCCACTACTACTTTGATGGGTGGTCCAACAGCTCAAGCTGGGCCTCGCCATGTTTTAAATTGCATGTTGTAGACTAGAGAGGAAGTACCTGTTCAAACAGTTCAAGCTTGACAGATGACTAGGTGGATAGAGAAAGAAAAGAGCCCAACTACTTAATCTGGGCCCTTGGAAGTCATAAGGGTAGACTTAGATAGGAGGGCAGCAAAAAGAATAGAGAATTATCAGGGTTTGCAAGGCTAAGTGCACCCATACGAAGGAAGAAAAGATGTTAGGCATAATAGGCAGGGTAGGCAGTTGAAGGTTGCAGAAAGCAAGATCTAAGCATATCACTTGGAAAGGGTCACAATGTTGTCACCAGCAGGAGAGAGGCAAGAGCAATGGCCTATGTGGCAAACTACTAAACCAGCACTAACTTCCCTCACCCCCTTCAAAAGATTCTTACTAACCTCCCCATGAGCACTGCAGGATCTGCCTGATCAGTCCTCCTTATACTCCTCATTTTGTAACAATTTCATGTCAGAAATGACTTCTCTCTTTGAAAAGAAGCCACATTTCTTATGTAAAAATTCTTTTCATTTTGATCTACTCCCTAACAAAGTTTGATTCCTAAAAAAGCTTAGTAACTATCAATTCCCATTCTCAATCCCCTCCAATGCTAACTACTAACTCTATCTACACTAAATCCCCTATGTTCCCCTTTCCCTATTACTATAACGCCATGGTGTATAAACCCCCAAACAATGTATAAATATCCCCCCTTTAGCATTATAGCTAAATAGTATGTCTATGGGAGACATTAGTCCACCAGGGACTATAGCCAACCCTGTTTTGGGAATTACTCTAACCCCTGGTTAGACTAACAGCCCACCCTTAACCCTCATATATACCCCTTTTTCTGAAAAAATTCATAAAAAACCCCTCTCCCCCTCTCAAACCCAATATCCATATGTTTTTATAAAACCCGACAATCTAACCTGCATACCCCAAAACCCACAAAAACCCCTTAACCAAAGTTTGAAACCCCGAAATATTAAAATGAATATTTTAATTGGCCGGCGGGTCCCCCCAACATGCACGACGGGTCGGGGCGCCCGCCAGCCCTTGAATTCCCGCCCCCCTTGATCCAATGGTGGGCGGGCGTTTTGGGATTTGAAGTTACCGCGCTTTAACGTCCGGGGAGCGGGTGGTTTTGGCCCCCGTACACTGGACGCGTGGCAGCCGACAGAGGTGTTCGGAGCCCCCCTCCCCGATACCGCCTTCGCCCAAAAGCGGTGCGGGGAGACCGCTTACCACCCTCCTGCTTACCACCTTCCCCATCACGTCACTCCACGTCATCCTGACGTCATGTCCCCGGCCCCCGCCCTCGCGCCTTGTGGCCCTCCATGTCACCTTGCCACCCCACACCTCCCGCCACCGTGTCCCGCCACGCTGGCCTCCAGCTCAGTGCCCACGTCACCCTCCGTACCCGGGCCCGCCATGACGTCATGCTGACATCATCGGCGGAAAAGCGCCAATGACCCATTTTTTCCAAATTTATCGTTAAAAACGTGCTTTTTGGCCATTTATATGTCATTTTCATTGGAACAAAGAAGAGCCGTTGTGAACCGTTTGCACCAAAATTCGCCTCCAAGCCGCCAAATTCAAAGCTGCAGACGCCGCAACTCACCAATTTACCTGCATTATTCATCCACTATCGCCCCGGAGGATCTCGACGTCGTTTATCCAGGTATTTGCCCAAATTCACCTATTTCACCTGTGTTTATGCCATTTCTCTGCAAATTGTCCATAAAACACCAGTTAAATCCAACATTAAGGACTGTCATTTAATCAATTCTGGACCAAAACAACCTGCATTGCCCCCTGCTCCAGAAATTTGATGTTAAAACAATAATTCGCGGTCTCAATTTACAAATTCGTCCTCAAGCTGCCCGGCATTGTTCTTTTGCCGAGTGCAGGCCCGAAAAGCTGCATTTCACCAATTTAAATCCTGCCCACCCTCTGCATTTCATCTACAGTATTCACAATTCCTGTGAATTTACCAAAGCACAACAGAGGCAAGCCTGCCTATTCCATTTTGAAGAAAATTTCTACCATTATCTGCATTCAGTCTGTCACTTGAGCTTTGAGGAACCTTGCAAACCATTACACTTACCTTGTTCCATTCACAAACTACATAATGGCTGCTCCTGTACCCACACCTCTCAGTGTTGCCCCCATAAATGCACCAAATAAAGACCTGGAGTCCTTACCTCTTGCTGACAGAGATTTCCTCATCCAAGACTTTGTGGGTGATAGGAACCACTTGCAGACTTTCAGGGAATTGAGAGATGACTAGTTAAACAACAATGATACATATGGGATATGGGAATCTAATCTCCCTTACTACTTCCTCCCATCTGTCAATATTTTTCCAAAGATTATCCACCTATGTGCTGAGAATTATGATGCAAATCACAGAGCTATCAAGTCTCCATCTGGGAGCATCCTCTTTCACATTAATGCTGAGTCCATCAACCAGATGCTCAACTTCAAACAAACTCAGCTATTGTTCCCTTTCTCCATGAACTATCTGCTGGATACAGGTGCCAAGATGACCACTGCTGACATTCAGAAGATCACCCAGACATTTATGAGGCCTGATCGCCAGCCCACAGGGCCACCTCCCTACTTATATGTTCACTTTACTGATATAGGCAAACTCCTGTTGGACATGATTGCCTATGTGTTGGGCTCTAAAACCAGCGAGTTTGTTGATGAGACAGTGCTGGTGTTACTAGCTGCCTATAGCCCAGGCCAACCTCCTGCCTACAAATACAATTTTGCTAAATTCATAGCCAATAAGATACATGAACAGCTTTTCAAAGTAGACAGGGAGGGCATCTTGAAGTATTCATATTATATCTACCACATGTTCATGTACTACCAGTCTGAGGCTTTTCCATGCCACATTAAAAAGCTGGATTCTAGAGGAGAAAGACGATCTGTTATCTTCTGGACATCTGTCTTCCACCAAGTCCAAAATTCACCGTATTCATATTGTGAATTCATTGATCAATTTGTATACCCCGTCTCTTGTTTATTGATGAGGTCCCCTCCTCCCAGAGTGTCATTTGAAATACAGAAAACCCTGCAGCTCTCCAAGAATTATAAAATAGGTGATTGGTACCTATACCAGGATCATACAGTCATCAGAATCTATGGCTGTGAGCTCTGTCCATACAGGCTCCCAAAATATGTGCCCATGAGACTGTTTGCCTTGGAGTATTATAGGCAGCTCATTCACTCTGACCTCACTCACTTTCACAGTGCCAAAAAGAAAGCCCATCTCAAGTTCAAGCACCACCTGGGCCCCTTCATTATGAATAAAAAAGAGGGATGGCAAGATGCTGAACAAATCCTCAAAGACAAGTACAAGCTCTCAAAAAGCTTCCGGTGGGTCCCTTATGACCCTGAAGGCTTCATCACTGCTAGAAGGGTTAAGTACAGGCTGCTAGGCTATGAGCATTGCAAATATCCACATATTGAACAGTATGCCAATCAGCAAGAATGGAAACAAGACACATTAATTGAGAAATTAACTGAAGAAGAGATAATGCAAAAGAATGTCAAGGATTTGGAGAAAACTCTTGACTTAGATTCTGTGCAGCAGGTATTCTTCAAGCAACCACACCCAGTGGGAGAAGGGACCTCAGCCACAACAACTGCACCAGCCACCCAGGCACCTCCTACAGCAGCATCAGGTACAGATAAAGGTAAAGGAATAATGGGTGCTGAAGAGGAAACACTAAAAGAACAACCTGCCCCCTCAATTGGCCAGCAACAAGAGCAGACCCCTCCACGACAAACAGAACCACCAGCAATGCCAATTTTGCAGACTCCAGCACATGAGGAGAGGGGTAAGAAAAGAGACAGAGAAGAGTCCACTCCTGCAAGTGGATCCTCCTAGCAACCTGAGGCCAAGAGGCAAAAGGTTGACTCCCCAGAGATAGAAGAAATCAGTGAAGAAGTCCTTGACAGTCCAAGGAAAGATGGGGAAGGTAGCCAGCAGACAGGTACAAGCTCCTTTCAGCAGGAGCAGGGATTGCAGCTTGGGTCGGAGGTGTCCTCCTCCACTCAGCAGAGCAAGAAGCCTACAAGTACTAAGGCTTCTTTCAAACAAATAAAGGCACAAAATGACTTGCTGAGAGTAGAAGTATACATGCAGTTCCTCAAGGCAACACCAGCCAAGCAAGAAAGGCTGATGTCTGTATATGACATTCAAGAGGAGAAAATGATCCTCAGCCACTTCAAACCTAAGGTGCCGCAGCCTAAATCAGCTGCAGATTTTGTAAGAACAAGGGTGGAAGTCATGGAAAAGGACATTCACCCCATGGACCAAATAGAACTCCACAAGCAAACTGGTGAAATGGTCTATGCCACCTTGGTGGACAGGGCAACAATGGCCCATGAATTAAAAGAATCATTGAAGAATACCAACATTCAGTTGGATTTTGAAAGAATGTCCTCCATGGCCAAGGACAATAGAATTAAATCACTGGAGGACAGCATCATCGACCTAGGACATGATCCTAATGATCCAAAGGGCATAAGGGCCCTCATGAAGAAAAAGGAAGATAACCTCAATGCATTGAAGAAAAGGTTAAAGCTGCTGCCCACCGAGCACCCCCAAACAACAGAATTACAGAAGGAAAAGGAGGCCGATGAGCAAGTTGATCTGATAATGCAGCTCAACCATAAGGTCCTTGATTTGGAAAAGGAACTTGAAGGGGCACTACAAGATAAGCAGGGAGAATCCACATCCCAAGCTCCTCCAACTACTTCAACCACTGCAACAACAACAGAGGCAACAATAGCCCCTGTAACAACTACAGCCACAACAGAAGCAGCAGCAACAACAACAGCCCCAGAGTCCAATTTAAACATGGAAGATTTGACTAAGGCTATCAAAGAAATGGAGCTCTAGGCTACTGAGATTAAGCAGGCCAAGGAAAAATTGGCAGAGCTAGAGGCCAAATATGATAAGTCAAAGATGACTATGGCAGAACAAGGTAGAGAAATAAAGGCCCTCAAAGAGAAGATAAAGGCCTTGGAGAAAGAGCTCAAGCTAGAAAGTGCTATGGCAGAAATAAAAAGAATTTTGTGGGCCCGAATTGACCAATCCATCACTAGACAATGGAAGTCAATTAAAACTGTGCATGAACAAATGGATTTGATTGGCCAAGCACAGTCAGAGATTCAGAAGGCCAGAACAGTGTTGGGAAACAGGCCTGTGCAGGCCAATAGAATGATAGATTTTTTGAACAATCAGACTAAGGAGGAACTGGCTGTCATCAACATTGTTAACAGAACAGAGGCTGTCCTTACAGCTAAAAAGGTGCTGACTCTCAGGAATTTTGTACAAACTGTAGAGAGGAAATTCTATGAAATTCAGGCTGAGGTGGATGAGTACAAGCTCAAAATGGGAGCACTGCAACAAAAGGGATTGCCCAGCCTACTAAACAGCACAGGAAGACTGCTCCCCCGTGAGCAATATGCCACCAGAATGTCAAATTTTATTGAGAATGAAATCACTGCATCTGGCAGTACTTCTGAAGAAACAGGGCCTCCAACAGGGCAAAGCCTATATAATAAGCTTGAAGGTCTATTTTTCATTGAAAATGAGGTAAATCACCTTCTTGAGGTTCCTCCAAATTTTTATAGATATACAGAGGCAGATGAAACTTTGGTGAAAATTCGAAGACACCAAATGCCCAAAGAGGATTGGTGGCAGGCAATGCTACAAATTTTGCCACAATAGCCTCAGTTGCTCGGTCCTTGTCAGCTCCAAATCAGCAAAAGGAAAAAGACAGAATAAAGACAACACTTTAGGCAGCCAAAAGGGTGACTCGGCATATGGACAGCAACAGCAAGCCAAAAGGATAAAAATGCACAAATTTTGGGTAGCACATCTTCAGCCGATTCCAATGGTCACAAAGTCAATATTCTCTGACCATGTTGGACAGCTAAGGAACTTGGGAGTTACTATAGCATTTACTTTTTCAGCTACAATGCTCCAGGGGTTGGCACGACATTAATGAAACATTTACTCATCAACTAGATATTTTCTTATGTAAATTATGTATATATACCTCCCTTGGCAACGTATGAGGGGTTGGTGATTTTCATTCTGAGACAAATGTATTGTATATTTTCAGATTATCTAATACAGAAGGCTGGAAAAGCTCAGTGATTTCTTGAATGCTTGATGTCTTGGTGATGCTATGCGTGCTGTTGCAGAATTCCTGTGCTGTCTAATGGAACAATAAGTTTTTCTCAATCTATGTTTTGTCTTCTTATGTTTATTTAAATCATACACATGTTTCACTAATCTAGAAGTAGAAAAAAGGAATAGTACAGGAAATGTTTGGTTACACCTTGTGCTCAATCTCTATTGCTGAAAATGTTTTTCTTCAGAATTGATCATGAACATGAATTCTTAGTTGCTCATGTTTTCATTAATTCTATAAATATGAATGTTATGTAGAAATTCTTCACTGCTTCTAAATAATGTTCTCACTATTTCTCCATACCAGTTTGTTGAAAGATCCTTAATTTCCTTTCATACCCTGGTTACATAACACTTAATCACAGATTCAAAGAATTGTTTCTCAGACACTTATCTAGCTCTGTAGCATCACTATTGTAACAACACAGACATATCAAACAGATTAAGCATCACTGACTCCATGCCCAATGGCCTAGAAACACCCTGGTAAGTACATATATATCTTGACTGAAGTCATCATCCAGCAAATTCCAAAACAAAACCTTGAGCATCATAACTAGCCTAAAATATTATACAAACAAAGTTAAATCATAAAGAGAGAGCCCTCTCTAGTCATAGGTAGGCTAGAACCTGTGACCAAAAGATTGGTTAGTGGTTACCTCGGCCGTATTCCCTTGGGAGTCAAAGGGAACAACCTGAGTGATAACAGGACATATAAATGATTTGACGTTGTCCATTAACTTGAATCAAGTGGAGGAGGAAGATGCAGTTGTAAGACTATTCCCATATACTTTGCAGGGAGCAGCAAGATCATGGTAATTTTCATTACCATCAGGGTCTATTAACAGTTCGGATGCTTCTCAAGAGCAAATTTTAACAAAGTTTGGAGATGATAGATCTATAGCTACCTTAATTAATGATCTCTCCAATTTGAAATCTGAGCCAAGAGAACCTATCAAGGACTTCAACTCTCGCTTCAATAAACTATTGAATAAAATACTAGTGGCATCTAAGCCTAGTGATGAGGTCCAAAATGAGTGGTACATCTCTGCTCTGCTTTCAAGCACAACTATCTTTTTTGATAGAGCTACGAAACCAACCTTGGCAGAAAATATGAAAGAGGCAATAGCTGTAGAAAAATGCATCCTAGCTATCGAAAAAAGAAATGCATTAGAGTAATGTAAAATCTAAGAAAGTGACCTTTAGAGATGACTCTAAGAAGAAACCACCAAAAGATCCTTTTGATATTGAAGGATTACAAAAGTTTCTCAAAACCATGTCTAATGAAATGGTTGATATTAAGAAATAGGTAGCAGAGACTTCCTCTAAAAAACCTTTCAGACCATTCAAAAGGAATTCTCCTGTTGATCCTAAGCCTCCAAATTCCATATCAAATGTCGAGTCAGATGAGGACAAAGTTTCACCTAGCAAAGAACAAATGGATGAGGAGGAAGTAGCAGAGTTACAAGGGATGTGGGATTTTATACTTCCCAATGAAGAAACTCAAGAAGCCTTACCTGTCGCTACCCAAAGTAAAAATCCTATCGAATTGTCACAAACAAATCTAAAATAGAAGGCTTCAATGCCACCCCCTAGGGATAAATCAATAGGTAAGAAATTTGTACCAAAATCCACTCAGACAACACCTACTCAATTGGATCCTTCTCCTTCATCTAAAACTTTGATAGTTTATAATGAAATGGAATATAATATTATCGATGATATGAAGAAAACTAGGGAAAACATTACATTTCACGAGCTTAGAAATTTGAAACATCAGCAGAAGTTACTTCTGAGAGAACTTAGAGAAGTACTTACTACACCACTTCTTGCTGCCATAATCTCGCAAGCTGCCCAAGAAATGGGAAGATCCCCTAGTGCTTCTTTGAATAAAATATATCCAACTGATATAGATTTAATTGGAGGAAGATCAATATCAAACACTCCACCTTTTATTCTTACTTTTGAAGTCTTTAACAAAAGCTTACATAACTGTCTGGTTGATTCTAGAGCTTCATCTAACATATTACCTAGAATAGTTTGTCAGAAGTTGAATGTTCAACCGCAGTAATCTGTTGTACGAATAGTTCAGTTGGATCACTCTCAAGTCAAAGTTGTCAGGGAACTTAATCAAGTAACCATCAGACTTTCATCAAACCCCAAGGTTTGCCAAGTCATTGACATTCCTGAGTTCTATGGTTTAATCCTTAGTAGAGATTGGTCAGAAAAATTGCATGGTTATTTTGAAACTGACTGGTCTCACCCGTGGCTTCCCTATAATGGTAAACCAAATCAAATAAGGGTTGATCGCAAGAAACATCAGAAGTTCATAGTGACAGAATTAGAAGGAGAAAATGAACCAGTTGCATATAGCAACAATATCATCAGAAATTATTCTGTAGAATCATTTCTAGGGAATTTCAATGCTCATACTTCACCTTTCTTAGAAAACTCTGTTGTCTCTCAAATTGAAAATTTTTCCCAAACAAACACTTCTAAATGTGTAAATTTTGTAGATAAACCTATATTTAAATCATTATTTTGGAAATTATTTTTTGATGGATATAAATCCAATGATGGAGAAGGAGTAGGTTGCATCTTAGTTAGCCTAGAGGGGGAGAAAACTATGCTAGCATGCAAACTTGAATTTGATTACACCAACAATACTGTTGAATATGAGGCACTAGTTCAAGGTCTGTATAAGGAAATTGGCCTTAATGTAAAATACCTCCAAGTGTTCAAGGATTCAGAAATTGTCATGAAAAAGGTAAGAAACACTATACATTGTTTATCATGACACTTGAAACATTATCAGTCATTAGTTTAGGATCTGACTCTCCACTTTACTGTGTTATACAACAAATTGACCTCCTCATCAACTCAGAGGGGAAAGACATGATGACTAAAGCAAAGACCACAATTACAAGCCTTCATTCCACACTAACTCTGGTTGCACACTAAAAACCTTCTTTACAAATCTTGTTACCAAGCCTAAAGGTGCATTACTGACCCTGCTAACTCATGTTCCTAGTCAGGAGACAACGTTAGTGAAACTAGATGCAGTTCTAAGGGTCAAAGGAATGAATTGACTCACAAATATCTAGATATTTGTTCCTAAAAACACTCAAGAAAAGCAAGAAAATATCTAAAATCGACCTATTCTGAGAAATTCTAATCTGAAAGAAGGAGGCGAATGGGAAAGAGCTGAAAAGCAAGGCAAGTTCATTTCTTTTTCCCTAGTGAACTCTAGGAGGAACTTGGCAACCCTAACTCGATTGCTACATAAGCAAAGGGAGGGTCATTGTGAAAGAGGTCAGAGCATTTGAAAGGATAGCCTATTTAGCTGTTGAGAACCATCTCATATCTGAATAAGTTGGCAAGAAGGGAGAGAGAGAGAATCTGAAGGGGTAAAGGAAAACTGATGCAACATATGGTTGTAATCACTCTTCCATTATTAATACAGAACTGCAGTTGTGTTGCCTACTATATGGTGTCGATACTATCATTCATTAAGTTGTTTATTCGATACCTGTTTGCATGATTAGCTTAGTTGTATGCAATTATATGTTCTTCATGTATTCATATATTAGTTCTCAAGGTTGTATGTGGTGATTGTGTTTGCCTCTTCTTTGTGTAGGAATTGATTTGGATTCAGATTTGAGGGATTTCCGCTGGGCTGAATTGTGATCTCCAAACAAATCCATACAGAGGTCTGAGGTAATCCCCTTTTCATACTTTGTTAGTTGATAATTGTCTATGAACATGTGTATAACTTGGTAACATCTGCAGATAATCTTATAGTCTGTCGAAGGTCCCGGGAAGACCTTTGAGGGTATTTTCATTCTCCATACACCATGCATTTTACCCTATAGCAGAATTGGCGACCCCATTGGGGATTATACATCTAGTTCCCAGTTTACCCAGAATCTTCTTGGTTCTCTCCTCCTTCTAAGAGCTCCCTATACTTTTGCAATCCCTTTCTGACCCACCAAGAATCTTGTTGCATCTTTCTTACATACATTCATCTCTGAATCTGATCTTGAAAGCCCTCTTTTTGACTGATTTCCCACACTAACACAGGTTAGTAGGCTATACATAGCCTTATAAAGCAATGTGCCTGTTCATAGGGAGTGTTAGTGGGCCTACTAACTCTCTGTAGCCATTGTCACAGAGCGTTAGTATCCCAATACCTTGATTTTTAGTTGTTTCTGTGAGTCAAAAGGGATAGGAAACTTTCTCATGGACTGAAATAAGATCTGTAACTACATTTTGTCAGCAAAATAGGTGTCCTAGAAATTTATTTTTAGGAAAAAAGTTTTGTTTTTCTTCCTCAAAAGAATTTTTTTGAAAGAAAGACTCACAATTTTGATTCATCCTTTTGCTTAACTGGTTATAAGTTGCTTTATTTTGGTTTCAAGTAGTTGTTAAGAAACATTGGAAAAAAATCTTTTGGTTATGCAAGTGTTAAACAATGAAAGATGCATGGGAAAACTATGAATATGTAGAATAAAACTTGTTTTCATCGAATTGAATTTTTTTTCAAAGCATTGTTGTCTACATGATTTATCAAGTCAGAGTCTCATCACATTTCATACGTCAACTCCCGTACCGAAGACAATAATCAAGTACACATAAAACTTACCTAAAATCAATCAGTAACTCTTTATTGAGAAAACAAACATTAGTTAGGCTAGGATCTTGGGCTAAGTAGTGTGAGTAAACTTCCGAAGGTAAAAAACCAAAAAAGTGTCATTAAAAGAGAGAAAAATTCCTTCTGCACTCATACTACTGGGACCACTCCAGTAAAAGCGAAACAGAATATGAGACAACATCAGACTATAAGTGAAGGTAACCTGCCTTCTCTTACAACTCCTTTAGGTATTCTGTGTAGTGGGGATCCCTTTCGGTGATCTGAGGTATCTTTAGTTGCCAAAATCTTAGAGACTTACACAAGGTGACTGAGATGGGCTGTCTTGATACTTAACATGGACGGATCTACTCTGTCTTCAGTTTTTGGGAGGGTGCTAATCTTCATGAGAGTACTTGGCCCCTCAATCTGAGGTTCAGGTGAAGCTCTAGAGTAACCGCAACCGTACATTTGGTCATCCTTCTCTGTTATTCATTGAGATACTGGGTTTCATCTCGGGTGATAGGTGCTTATCAGAAAGGGAAATTTCCCTCTATTTGCTGATTGATCCATTTAGTGTATTTTTTATAATTTTTAGGTACCTGAGTGTTATCATTTGAGACTTTAACAAATATTACAATAGAATTTATTGATAAAAATTAATGGTCACCGTGGCTACAACCGGCCCTTGTCGTCACTCTAGACGATTGTTAGGACTTCCTCCACTCATTGGTGAAGATCCACCAAGTTCCACTGAATGGATTCCCCATCTTCACGGGAACAGTCTCCTAGGTCTCACACAGGATCTGTTTGTACAATCGACGATTCAAGTTTGTTGGAGGATTTCTTTACCGAAGGATTTCTTCCTCCCTTTAACCCTCCACTCATGAATCTGTTGGAACCTGTCTTGGCTCCCATGGTACCTGTAGTTCCTACTTTTGTAGTTGGAACACTTCCATCTATTCCGTCAATGAATAATGGGTTGTGGGACTTTAGGAACACTTTTGTTCCTCCATCACTTCCCCAGTCGGCAATCACCACAACACCGATGATGGCGAATCACACTATCCCATTTGTCCCAGGTACAACCACTCACATGACACCCTCTACGAGTGGAACCTAGCCGATGTCAAGTTCCACCCCTATGATGTCAAATTGCATACCTTCAACAAGTTCCACATACAACACTCCCTATAACACTCAATGTGACACTATGGGTGCGGTTCCCGTCTACCAACAATATGGTTGGCCACCACTGTAAAATTCAAACCCCCAGCTTCATATACCTAGGGGGTTCCCAATATGCCCATGCTGGTAGGGTAGTAACAGTTCCCCCTCCATTCTCAGGCATGCAAGGTTAATCGCTAATTGACATGAGCATTCCCTCTGTCAATCAAGGACAAATGGTTAGTTCTGTGGTGGGTGGGAATCCTCAAGGGGTTCCCAACCAATCCATGGGGGCATCCTACTCACATATTCAAATGAGTCAAGGGGGCATCGCTTATATTGGGGGCAATTCTATACCCTAGTATCAAAATCCTCATGGAAATCCACTCTACAACACCATACCTCAAAGCAACTGCTACACCACGCAACCCATGTATAATATTGGGAATCAAATGATGGGAGGAGCACAAAGCTCCTCAATTCATCCGTCATCACCATGTTTGTTGGGTCCCTATAATACTAGTGATTACCCCATTACTATTGTAGTTATACCCCTTATTTATATTGTTGTGCCCCCATTGCCCCCCATATTGTTATTAATGTGCCCATAGAATCCCTCTATTGTTATTTTTGTGGCTTTATATTATTATTGTTAGGTCGGCTGGATTATATTGTGACTCCTTAGACTCCTATATATAGAAATGAGGTTTTGTCATTTGAACCATCCAAGAATTGTTCATTTATTTAATGTAAAGGAGGTTGCCCCTCGAAGAGGCTGAATTCTAAGGCATTGATCTATCTTTTCTATCTTTTCTTGAGCTGGTTTCATAACATTTGGTATCAAAGCTTTGGATTCTAGGGTTTCGCTGCTCCAAACAGGTCATCGTGGAATTTTCGCTATAACTTTGTTTCTGTGACGTTTCAGAAGTTGCAAAAAAAAAAGCCATTTGAGAAGAAATCGCGCTGAACCTTGGGTCTGAATTTCAGAGCTTTTCGCGCGATATTTTCGGAGATATGATCTGAGGAAGTTGGTCTTTTTGCAGACTCCTGAATTACACTCAAAACAGGTGACCTGGGAAAAATCGTCATAACTTTCTTTCTAAGCGTCGGATTGAAATTTCGTAAGAAGGTACAGAAAGAGGATGGACTGTAGTTTTCGTTTACATATTTTTTAGAGTCAAAGGTTGAAACAGTGACACGTGGCACTTCGTACAAGTTCGCTGTACTGAACTAGTCTATAATCAAGTCACTGCGGGAGATTATGCATAATGCTTTCTTGGAGAATCCAATTTGGATCAGACTAGTGGCATTGGAAAGAGGACATAGAAGGCTACTACAGGTCAAAATTTCAGAATTGGATGATTCGAAATTACAGAGATACATCAGATTCAATATTAGGCTTCTACAAAGAAAAAAAGGTGTGTAGTTTTTTTTTAAATTTTTGCATAAGCTTGGTTTGAAGGAATTCAAAGGGCATAGTAAAGCATTATTATCGGTAACTGATGCCTCGAGGAAAGAAAATGCAAACACCTAGTAAGGAACCTGAAAGCTCTAGCATGACTCATGAAGAAGAGGAAGAAATGCTACATGATATATCAAAATTACAAGAACAAGTGCAACAAATGTCACGCTCACAAAAGCTAACAGATGCTAAGATAAATGGCGTGGAATCTAAGCTAAAGGGCATGGAAGCTAATATGGATGGGATGGAAGCTAAGGTGAATGGCATGGACGGTAAAATTGATGGCATGGATGATAAGATGGAAGAATTGAAGATAAATATGAATAAGTTGCTACAAGAAATGGTCACTAAGGGTGAAAGAGTACTAAAGGAAACTCATGATAAGAACAAAAGAAATGTTAATCATGATTCCATAGACTCTAATGTTGGATTGAAGACTCACCATGTTCCAAAAATCGATATGAGGAAGTTTGATGGCAAGGATCCCGCCACATGGATATTACAGATGGAGCAATTCTTCGATCTCAATAATGTGCAAAACACACAAAAGGTACGTATGGCAACTTTATATTTGGAACCAAATCAGTTTGTATGGTATCAATGGCTTTGTTCTCGTAAACAATTTATCACTTGGGCAATTTTTACGGAAGAATTGATAGCACATTATGAGGATACAAAAAGCAACACTTTTTTTAGCCAATTGATAAGTCTCAAACAAAAGGGTTCAATAATGGAGCACATTGAGGAGTTCCAAAAATTGAACATAAGGGTAAAAGATATTCCAGAGGAGCATAGGATTGATGTGTTCATAGGGTCTTTAAAGGATAATATCCAACATGATGTGCGCCTTTGGGAACCTGATTCATTAGAGAAGGCATTCAGGTTAGCAAGAAAAATGGAAAGCAAAATTATGGCAACTAGGAAGCATACCATTCACAACTATAAAGACGGAAGTGTTGTTGCCCATAGTCTTCCACAACCTACAAGGTTGACACCACAACAATTGGAAGAAAAAAGAGCAAAAGGGCTTTGTTACAATTGTGATAGCAAATACACAAAAGGTCATAAGTGTGCTGAGAAGAAATTATTCTACATAGATTGTGAAGAGGAAGAAGAAAAGGAGCAAGAAAGGTCAAAAGAAGAGGATATATTCCAGGAACAAAGCCTAGATGAAGAACAAATAAATCCGACCATATCTTGTAATGCATTGGCGGGAATTACCACTCCTCAAACCATCAAGATAGAAGGACAAATCAAGAAGAAAAAGGTAATAGTGTTGATTGATTCAGGAAGCACCCACAATTTTATTCATTGTAGGGTAGCAAAAGAATTGAATTGCTTCCTATATCCAGCACCAGAGTGTCAAGTGATGATTGCAAATGGAGGAACAATAAATTGTTCTGGAAAGTGCCATAATATCAAGCTATCCATGGGAGAATATGTATTGACTAGCCCAATGCTTTCCATTCCAATGGGAGGTGCTGATGTTGTACTAGGAGTCCAATGGCTACAATCCTTGGGTACAATAGCTTTTAATTTTCAAGAACTTTTCATGAAATTTTCTGTGGAAGGAAAGGAAGTTGAATTAAGGGGTATTGCAGGGAAACCAGGAAAGATAATCAGCTCTAATGGCATGACAAAGCTTCTAAAAAAGGAGCAAAGAGGTGTAATTGCACAATTATGTTCGCTAGATGTTTCCACATTGGAATCATCTATTTCTCCAGATCTCCAAAAAGTCCTGGACAATCATTCCAAGGTATTTGAGACTCCCAAAGGTCTCCCACCTATGCGTGATCATGATCATGCTATTCATCTGATTCCAGGAAGTGTTCCTCCAAACATCAGGCCGTACAGATATCCCTATGTCCAAAAAAGTGAAATTGAACGTATGGTTGCAGAAATGCTAGAGGCTGGTATAATTCAACCGAGTCAAAGTTTTTCTCTGCTCCAGTAGTATTGGTGCACAAGAAGGATGGATCATGGCGCATGTGTCCGGATTATAGGGAGCTCAACAAGCTCACTATTAAAGATAAGTTCCCCATTCCTGTCATTGATGAATTACTGGATGAATTGCATGGATCAATTTACTTCACCAAGTTGGATCTTCGTTCAGGATATCATCAAATCAGAATGAAGATTGAAGACATTCCGAAAATGGCATTTAGAACTCATGAGGGTCATTATGAATTTTTGGTCATGCCTTTTGGCCTTACCAATGCACCTTCAACATTTCAAGGTTTGATGAATTCAATTTTCAAACCATTCCTTAGAAAATTTGTGTTAGTATTTTTTGATGATATACTTATCTACAGCAAGTCTTGGAAGGATCATGTTGAACATGTTGACAGGGTGCTACAACTATTGGAGGAGAAACAATTATATGCCAAAAGATCCAAATGTTTTTTGGAGTCCAGGAGGTGGAATATTTGGGTCATATTGTATCTCATGAAGGAGTTAAGGTAGACCCTAGCAAAATTAAAGCCATTAAGGAATGGAAAATCCCCACATCCATAAAGCATTTGCGAGGATTTCTTGGGTTGACAGGGTATTATCGCAAGTTTGTTAAGAATTATGGGAGAATAGCAGCACCTCTAACAACATTATTGAAGAAAGATGCATTTTCATGGACTCCGGAAGCAACAAAGGCCTTTGAACATCTTAAAGAGGCAATGTGCCAAGCACCGGTCTTAGCTACACCGGACTTCACAAAAACCTTTATTGTGGAATGTGATGCTTCAGGAAATGGAATTGGTGCTGTTCTAATGCAAGATGAAAGACCCATTGCTTTTGAAAGTCGTCCAATCAAGGGAAAGTTTCTAAGAAAAGCTATTTATGAGAAGGAAATGTTGGCAATACTCCATGCACTTAAGAAATGGCGACCCTACCTAATGGGAAGACACTTCAAGGTAAAAACGGATCATGATAGCCTTAAATACTTTTTAGAACAAAGATTATCCTCTGAAGAGCAACAAAAGTGGGTCACAAAGATGTTGGGTTATGACTTTGAAATCATCTACAAAAAAGGGAAGCAAAATGTGGTGGCAGATGCACTCTCAAGAAAGGATGAGGATGTGGAAGCATTGTTGTGAGCTATTTCTATCATCCAACCAGATTGGATAAATGAAGCAAGGGAGGAATGGAAGAATGATGAAGTGTGGGATCTTATTCAAAAGCTACAACAAGATTCCAGTACGTCTGATACATTTAGCTGGAAAAATGATTCGTTATGGTACAAAGATCGCTTATACCTCTGTAAGAATTCCCAGCTAAAACAAAAGATTCTTATGGAATTGCACACTTCTCCCTTAGGAGGGCACTCAGGATTTTTAAAAACTTACCACAGGGTTAAGAAGGAATTTTTTTGGGATGGCCTTAAATCAGATATTCAAAAGTTTGTGGCAGAATGTTTGGTTTGCCAACAAAATAAAGTTGAAACAATTAAGACACCAGGTCTATTACAACCTTTATCCATTCCAAGCCAACGTTGGGAGGAGGTTTCAATGGATTTTATCACAGGTTTACCCAAGTCTGAGGGAAAGAGTGTCATCATGGTGGTAGTTGACAGACTTACCAAGTATGCACACTTTTGTGCATTATCACATCCATTTAAAGCCAGTACAGTTTCTACTGCATTTATGGAAACAATTCAAAAGCTACATGGAAACCCAAAGATTATTGTAAGTGACAGAGATCCCATTTTCACTGGAAATTTTTGGACAGAATTATTTTCTTGTCTTGGTACTCAGTTAGCTCATAGCTCATCTTATCATCCTCAATCTGATGGGCAAACTGAGATAGTAAACAAATGTTTGGAAGGATATCTTCGTTGCTTTGTATCTGATAAACAGACACAATGGGTCAAATGGTTGCCTCTGGCTGAATGGTGGTATAACACTTCCTTTCATACAGCAACAAAAATGACCCCATTTATGGCACTTTATGGGTATCAACCACCATCCATCACATCATATTTAAGAGAAAATTCTAAGGTTCAGGCAGTGGAACATCACATCGAACATCAACAACAAGTCCTCCAACTCTTAAAGGATAACCTCGTGTTGGCACATAATAGAATGAAACAACAGGCAGATCAACATCGCAGTGAAAGAAGTTTTGATGTAGGTGATTGGGTATTCCTACGGCTACAACCATATAAGAAAATGTCCCTCAAGCAAGCTAAGAAGGATAATAAATTATCACCAAAGTATTATGGTCCATACAAGGTGTTGCAAAAGATTGGTACTATGGCATACAAATTGGAGCTTCCTGCAGCTTCTCGATTGCACCCAGTTTTCCATGTTTCATGTTTAAAGAAGGTTATAGGCGACAAGCTCCCAGTTCAAACAATATTGCCAGAACTTGATGAGGAAGGAAAAATTATATTGGAACCGGAAGCAGTCATAGAAACAAGAACTCGATAGCTACGAAATCGATCAATTTCAGAGTATCTTATCAAGTGGAAGAACTTATCCGCTGAAGATTCCACATGGGAGGATGAGAATTTTATGCAGAAGTATCCAGAACTACTCAAGCGTTGAGGACAACACTTTTTTGAAGGAGAGGGGCATGTTGGGTCCCTATAATACTAGTGATTACCCCATTACTATTGTATTTATACCCCTTATTTATATTGTTGTGCCCCCATTGCCCCCCATATTGTTATTAATGTGCCCATAGAATCCCTCTATTGTTATTTTTGTGGCTTTATATTATTATTGTTAGGTCGGCTGGATTATATTGTGACTCCTTAGACTCCTATATATAGAAAGGAGGTTTTGCCATTTGAACCATCCAAGAATTGTTCATTTATGTAATGTAAAGGAGGTTGCCCCCTCGAAGAGGCTGAATTCTAAGGCGTTGATCTATCTTTTCTATCTTTTCTTGAGCTGGTTTCATAACAATGTTCCGAGGTGGGGGAACCTAACTCTCTTCCTTTCTTGGAAACATTGGATATACCCGACTTATACAAGCTGACGAACGACCCCATCTATCACAACTTACAATGGCCTCTGATCCTACATAAGATACCAATGTACATCCCAAAGTTCGATGGAAAGCAAGGGGAGGATCTGGGCACCCATATCACCACCTACCATCTTTGGTGTGTTTCAAACTCTATGGTGGATGATAGTTTCTGGTTATGTCTTTTTCCCTACACCCTCACTGTAAACGCAGTGAAATGGTATATTGAGTTACCATGCACGTCAGTAAATACCTTCGATGCTTTAGCGATGGAATTCCTAAAGCACTTCCAGCTACCCATCCGCTATGAGACTGGGACAAAGCTCCTCACTTCATTTTGTCAGGATACTGCCACCCACATCTCTGATCATATACATGAATGGAGACGTAGGTAGAGGTTTGTCAAAGCTCCCCTCCTAGAATTTCTCTTAACAGACTGGTTCTGCAAGTCATTACTCCCGCAAATCACTAGAGATGTCGCTCTAGGTGGTACGGTCAAAGAAGACCAATCCATACATCATGCCCAGCACTTAGATTTGATATATTCACAGTCTGGCACTCTTTCCGACATCATCCACCATGCCCCTCGCAACCCCAATGTTTCCACTGCTCAGCACCCTAGAGTGCATACCGACGAGATTGTTGGTGCAACCTCGGGGGCTATTGTAAAACAACTCAGCAGTCACATCGGCGAGATGTCGATGGACCCCTCTACCAAATCGACTGCTCTTTCGGCCACCGCAATAAACTTTTTGCAGTCTATGCAAAAACTCGATGGAAAGAACAAAAGAATAAGAAAAAGACCGCTCCTTTTGAGGAGCAGTCAACAAAGCAACCAAACCCAAAAAAAAAGGTTGTTGTGCCTACTGAGAAGGAAAAGGATAAACCCACTAGATATCCATGCAAACTCTGTGTTGAAGACCACAAGACCTGGCATTATCTGCATCTTCAAGAATGCACAGAATACCTTGCCAAACGAGATACTTGTAAGACCCTCGTTGTCCTTTGAAATCATTTTCACACTCAGCAACAGCAAAATCTTATTGTAAACTAGCTGCAACCCCCATAAGGGGGCAACGATGGTTCGAAACATCCTTCATCTAGTGAAGGATCTTCTACCGTGTACACATTTGAAATGGTAGAACTCGCCACAAGAGCGAAACCTTATGGAGCTCCTGTCACTCATGCAACGGAACCATCCTCAAGTCCAACCTGACCGCCACCCAATGATTTTCATATCAAAAGGCTAGTTGCAGACCTTGTAATTCGACCCCCAAAAGGGGCACTTCGACGCACAATGCATAATACATCTACACGTGCCACCCAACACTACAACATTGTATAATATTTGGTGCAAGCACCGTCAGCTATGTCAGTGCTCAAAGTATTACAAACATGCCCAACACAATGGAAATCTTTGCTTTTGGCTATTGGTGGTATCGAGCCAGAGAATTCCATGGTTGCTATTTTCAATATGGACAAGTGTAAACCTCCCCTTTCTCACCAGATTGCATGCAAGGTGCATATAACTTCGAAAGGTAAAGGTATACACAGAACTATCATCAATGAAGGTGCTTATACCTGTGTCATGTCGGCTTCATGTTGGCTCACCCTGGGTTCTCCAACCCTATCCCCATCGTCGAACTCCCTTAAAGATTTCAACAACCACACCTTTTTCCCAAAAGGATACCTAGCTAGTTTCCCCATCACTTTGTATGGGAAAACCGTAACGGTGGACATAAAAGTTGTAGACAAAATATTGATGATAATCTCTTGTTGGGTCGCAGTTGGACATAAGCCATGACATCCATCGTATCTACTGTCTTTCGCATCATCCTATTTCCATTGGATGGAAAGGTAGTTACAGTAGATCAATTGTCTTTCTTCACCCCTGATTATTCACCATTACCAAGTGGCACCGTACCCCTAGTAGGAGGTGGAACTGACTGTTATGTCAGTTTAGGTACCAGTCTACTGAAGGATTCTTCCCTCATGGGTTTTTTTCCTCTTTAGCCACCCAAGGTTTCATAGATGGTCAACAAGCTTTCACCTATTCCTCATGAACAGACAAATCCATGGATCTTACTGGCTCCTTCAGACCTTGACACATTCGGAGAATAGATGCTACTGCCATCAGTTGAATTGGCCTACCAAGCCATTCAAACTGCATCCACATCTCTGGTCACATTGGTTACTTCTGATAGTACCACTGCCCCTTCCATAACCGTGCCTTCTTTTGATCTACTCAATCAAGTCCTACCTACGGATGAAGCTATTTGAGAAATCATGAGTTTAGAAGAGCAACCTTGGGAGGATTGGCATCATCGTGTTTCGATATCTTATTCGGACACCATGCCTCTTCAAATCCTGTTCCCTGACATACCAGAAATTGTTTCCTCACCCTATATGACCATCCAAAATTTGGAGGCGGAAGGAAGAATGTGCAATATTTCAAAGACATTTCTCATCGATATTTCTATCACGTCAGGCATCGTGGAAAACATCCAGATTGGAGCCGATTGCAATCTTGAGGAAATTGCAAGATTCACCTGCCTATTTAAGGAATTCTACGATGTATTCGCCTGGTATTATGAGGAAATGCCCAACATAGATCCTTCTATCTTCAATCATGATATCAAGATTTATGACAATGCAAAACCTGTCCGTCAAAGACTTCGACTGGTCCATCCCTGCAAAACGGCAGCTATAAAAACTGAAGTGGAAAAATTGTTACATGCTAGTTTCATCTATCCTGTTCCTTTAATGGAATGGGTTTCCAATATGGTTCCTATGGATAAAAAACGAGGAACCATCCACGTATGTGTCGACTATCGAGACTTTAATGCCATGTGTCCTAAGGATAATTATCCAACATCGTTCATTGACCAAATCATTGATGACTGTGCCAGTCGTGAATCATTTTCATTCATGAATGGATTCTCAGGTTACAACCAGATTTCTATAAAACCCAATGACCAGCATAAAACTGCCTTCATCCGCCTGTGGGGTGTCTTTTCCTATCGAAAACTCACATTCGGATTAAAGAATGCTGGAGAAACTTTTCAAAGAGCCATGGACTATGCATTCCACGATATCTAGCTATTATTCAAGCTTACTTGGTTGACCTCCCAGCCCATTCCAAGCAATGAATGCAACACCTAAACCATTTAAGAGCAATCTTTCTAAGGTGTCGGTTTTACAACGTCCGCTTGAATCCGCATAAATGTGTTTTCTTTGTCGAGTCTAGGCACTTACTTGGATTCATTGTCTCCAAGTATAGGATTAGGGTTGATCCTGATAAGGTAAAAACAATTGTTCAATTTCCAGAATCACAATCCATTCTTCAGCTCCAACATTTGTAGGGGAAAGCAAACTTTTTACAATGATTCATCGTAAATTATGTCAAATTAACGAAAAGCTTCATGCACCTACTTAAGAAAGGAGTGTCGTATTTGTGGGATGATCAAGCTCAACGATCATTTGATGCCTTGAAAAAGGCACTTATATTAGCCCCACTCCTCAGCGCTCCCGACTATAGCTGTGACTTTCTACTCTACTTGGCAGCCTCACCATCCTCTCTTAAAATGGTCCTGGTTCAAACACATGATGATCGGAGTGAACATGTGATCTATTATTTGTCCAAAGGCCTGGCTGGACCTGAGCTCAGATATTCACATGTGGAAAAGCTGTCATTGGTAGTCATCTTTGCCGTCAACCGTTTCCGACACTACATAATGTTGTGACAGACTACTATCATCACCTTGGAGAATCCCATGAGACATATTTTGTCTCGTCAAGTAATTGGAGGAAAATATTCAAAATGGATCGTAATCCTCCAACAATTTGATCTGGTTTTCACCATTGCCAAGGCAAAGAACTCCTTAGTCTTCACCGATCTCTTATCAGATCTTCCCATCGTCGATCCAAACGAGATAGCCCACGATCCTCTCTTAGATGAGGCTATCTATCTTAACGACACCACTGATCCTTGGTATGGGGAAATTCTTGTCTACCTCCAAGCACAATGGTTCCTCCCTGCACTCACAACAGGCGACCATCATCACACCCGTCACAAAGCGTGACACTATCTAGTGATTAACGATACGTTATATCGTCGCGGTGCGGATATAGTTCTTAAGAATTGCCTCACTCATGAAGAGGTGGAGCACGTTTTGAATGACTGCCATGCTGGGGCATGTGGCGATCATCTTTCTGGCATATCTACTGCACAAAAAATCTCACGCGCAGGCTATTACTGGCTGACCTTGTTCAAAGATTGTGTCAAGGACGTCCAACATTGCCATCCTTATCAAGTATTCACAAAGAAAATGTGCACCCCTCTAGCCTTACTGCACTTGGTAATCTCCGTTGTCCCTTTTACCAAATGGGGGATAGACTTTGTCACTTGTAATCCCATTTTCTCTGCTAGACACAACTATATCATTGTAGTTGTGGACTATTTTATGAAATGGGCCGAAGGCCTCCCTACCTATAGCACCGATGGAGAAACTGCAGCACTATTCCTGTTTAATCAAGTTACCTGTGATTTCGATGTACCTCGCAAAATCGTAACAGATCATGGATCTCACTTCTAGAACCATATGATGTCTGATTTAACGTCACTGCTTGGTTTTCGTTAGGATCAATCATCCTCCTACTACCCCCAAGCTAATGGTCAAGTGGAGGTCGTAAATGGCGTCTTAAAAACCATAATCCATCAGTTGGTAGGAAACCATAAAACCAATTGGCACCAAATGTTATATTCAGTGCTATGGGAGTACTGAACTTCAGTAAAGATTGCCATGGGCTTTACGCCTTTTCAACCGGTGTATGACCTAGAAGTAGTTCTACCCATTGAATGTAAGATCCCTTCCCTAAAACTAGCCATTGAACTCCTGCCCGACACTAATACCAAAGAAGAACGCTTACTATACCTTGATCAGCTGGATGAAACCCATCGAGATGCCAAACTGGCACTCAAAGCTCACAAGCACCGGGTAAAATCCCAATACGACAAAAAGGTTAAGCTTCGTTCTTACCAAGAGGGCGACCTTGTTTTGCTCTATGATCAGAAACATGATCTCTTGGGGGTAGGCACACTCCAAAAAATATGGCTAGGTCCCTATATCATCAAGAAATTTGTCTCAAAAGGGGCATATGAGCTGCAGGATTGGGAAGGAGTCCTGCTCAAGGAGCCCAGAAATGGGCTCTACCTGAAAAAGTATTATGCCTAGTATTTCACTAGGCATGTGCTGTGTAATTTTATGCAATTCTCAATAGAGCACTTTTTGAGATATTTTATTGCTCTTTAAAAAATAGAAACATCTCCGAGTTTTCATCGTCGAGCTTGTTAAATCTATGCGACGATGGTCTGAGAAAATTTTTTTGATCTTTTTCTAGCTCATTAAACTGAAAAAGACCAATTGAGCATTCTTTTTAGCCGCTTTTTTCTTGCTCTTTAAACTGAAAAAAACCCAAGTTTTGTCTTTAGGCTCATTATACTTTATAAAGATGACCCGATCATTCCCTTTAGTAATTTTCTCGCTCGTTAAATTGAAAAATCCCAAGTTTTTGTCACCGGGCTCGTTAAAAATATACAGCAGCAACACGATCACTTTCTTTTTTGGGACCATTTCTCACTCCTAAATCAAAAAATCTCCGAGTTTTTCCCCTCCCTCGGGCTCATTCAATCTACGAAGAAGGAATGAGCAGTTGTTTTACCTCTTTTTTCTCACTCACTAAATTGAAAAAGATACCCTAAGTTTTCTTCATTCGACTCGTTAAAATTTGGTGAAAGTATTGAGTTTGTTGTCGCGTGACTCATTAAAAATTCACAACGAAGAACGAGTTTAGTATGTCTCCTCTAACTTGTAACAAAATGAGGTCAACACCTATTGAAAATAGGTTTCTCTTTGTCTGGATTCAATAGATTAACTAACGGAAAAGTAACTTGGTTATACTATTAACTTTTTGTCGCACCCGGTTAATAACTATGACAAAGGGACCACCATGGAGTTGCTCTTTACGATCTTTTCAAACTCTCTAGATATGAAAGGACCACTGAGTTGTCTAGTTTGGACTCTTTAAATTACACAGACAAGATATAGAGTCACTCTTTTTATGATACTTTTTAGACTCTTAAAACATGAAAAAATCGATGAGTTTGACTGTCTGGACTCATTAAACTAATCAGATAAGGCAGAGAGTCATTCTTTTTGTGGTCCTTTTCAAACTCTTTAAAATTGAAAAGATTGATGATTTTACCCATCTGGACTCATTAAATTAATCAGACGAGGAAAGTATACAATACAACTGTATTCCATATTAGAAAGTGTGGTTTGGCAGTAGTCGTTCCCTTGAACATGGCACTCCCTCGGATAAACCTTCCTTTTGACAGCCTTTCAATATGAACCATACCATCCTATGATTTTAGCCTATATACCCTAATGATTGCATCTCTGTATCCTAACACTCTTTGGTGTTCATGAGTCTAGTGCTGTCTAGTTAAAACCATTGTCATGCCTTCTATTGTTCAAGGGTTAACCATTTGTTTCCTCCATCAACCCATCAAACATATCCTTTCATCATGCCCTCCGTTGTTTAGACAAAAATTCTCAAAAAGTTCCTCAAAAAACAAAATCATTCTTGTCCCGTGTCGTGTCGATTGATGTAGGACACATTATTGCCTACCTTTCGATAGGTTTCTTCCTATTGAATTCAACACTCTATCTAGGAAACTAACCCAGAAACACATTTAGTGCCTTGGTACTTGCAGACATTAGTGGCAGGTTGCCTTGTGTTTGATTATGGGTTCTCATTATTGGCTACTGGTTAAGTGATTCCACAGGTGTTCGACAACAAAGACATCTTTCACACTCGCTAGTTTGTACTGTGCATCTTGGAGACCATCACCATTATCGGTGGCCTTCCTCGTGTCTATTAACGGTCTCCATTATTGACTGGTAATAAGATTATTTCATACATGTTCGACATTAACACATATTTTCACATGTATCAATCTATGTTGCTCGGTGAAGCGGAAATCAAGACCTTGGGTAAAGGCTTGCATCATTCAGCCTTATTTCCTCTCCCAAGCTGCGGATATTGTTTTCTGGAGACAGTTGTTTCAGGATGATTCTATTATGACATCAGATCCGCATTGTGCTTATCGGCGGCCAGTATTGTCATATCTCTTTGGAGAAAATAACTTTGACATAACTACTGAGCATGGGAATACCCGACTCAGGACATGATTTTAGAAATTATATATATGTGTTGTATCAGGGTTCCATTTCCACTCGAAGGTTCGATCCTCTCTCTCTTTTTGAAAGGAAAAATACAATTTAAGTAAATTATTTCGGCCATCGTCGCAACCTCTGATCTCATACTTTAGGGGACTTCTGTTATACAACAAATTGACCTCCTCATCAACTCAGAGGGGAAAGATATGATGACTGAAGCAAAGACCACAATTACAAGCCTTGATTCCACACTAACGCTAGTTGCACACTAAAAAACTGCTTTATAAAGCTTGTTACCAAGCCTAAAGGTGTGTTAGTGACCCTACTAACTCATGTTGCTAGGTAGGAGACATTGTTAGTGAAACTAGATGCAGTTTCAAGGGTCAAAGGAACGAATTGACTCACAAATATCTAGATATTTGTTCCTAAAAACACTCAAGAAAAGCAAGAAAATATCTAAAATCAACCTATTTTGAGAAATTCTAATTTGAAAGAAGGAGACAAATGGGAAAGAGCTGAAAAGCAGGGCAAGTTCATTGCTTTTTCCATAGTGAACTCTAGGAGGAACTTGGAAACCCTAACTCGATTGCTACATAAGCAAAGAGAGGGTCATTGTGAAAGAGGTCAGAGCATTTGAAAGGATAGCCTACTTAGCTGTTGAGAACCGTCTCATATCTGAAGAAGTTGGCAAGAAGGGAGAGAGAGAGAATCTGAAGGGGCAAAGGAAGACTGATGCAACATATGGTTGTAGTCACTCTTCCATTATTTATACATAACCGCAGTTGTGTTGCCTACTCTATGGTGTCGATAACTTCATTCATTAAGTTGTTTATTCGATACCTGTTTGTATCAGTAGCTTAGTTGATGCAATTATATGTTCTTCATGTATTCATATATTAGTTTTCAAGGTTGTATGCGGTGATTGTGTTTGCCTCTTCTTTGTGAAGGAATTGATTTGGAGCCGGCTTTGAGGGAGTTCCACTTGGCTGCATTGTGATCTCCAAACAAATCCATACAGAGGTCCGAGGTAATCCCCTTTCCATACTTTGTTAGTTGATAATTGTCTATGAACATGTGTATAACTTGGTAACATTTGCAGATAATCTTACAGTCTGTCGAAGGTCCTGAGAAGACCTTTGAGGGTATTTTCATTCTCCATACACCGTGCATTTTACCCCGTAGCATATTGCGTTTAATATTTCCCCTATCCCTCTAGAAGATTATAGCCCAGATCGATTCTCCATCGAATTAATTTTTAGACCTTCTGTTGGGCCGCTAATATGTCATTATTATTACCACTCTTTAATGCCTATTTCATCTATTTCTACTCTTCTTTACCATGTCATTTATCATGATTTATCATATAATTCCATTTTATAATTATTTATGCTTTTATGAATAAATACTATTTCTTCTCCTTTATTTTTAATAAATTGATTATTATGCATGCTTTTACCAATGATGGTTTATTAATAAATTTGTTCACCATTTTAGCTTCCAATATATTTTCCAGATTGAAGATTTGATAATTAAATGTGCCAACTCATAAATTCGTTGGAATAAGAAGTGACAATTTTGTATTGAATGGCTTGGGAAAATGGAGAAGAATCTGGAACATCTGAAACATGGGTTTTGTTCAAAACGAACCAAATTAGTTTTTTTATGAGCAGTTTTCCCAAATTGAACCCGTACTAAGAGAAACAGAAGGTTCTCTAAAGACATTTTTCTCAGATTCGCTGCGTGGCCGTTTTCCAAATTATCTCAGTTGCAATACTAAATTCGACCTGTTCTTGTTGAATGATTGATGGAAAGATATTTCAGATCTAATCTTGCTTATCAATTTGTTGAAAACAATCCAATTTTGTAATAGAAATCATATTGTAATCATCTCTGTTGTAACTGCTCTCTGTTCTTTCTGTATTTAAATGAAAACAGAGATCAGAGAAGGGGATTCAAAATTAGGGATTCATGATTCATGATGGATGATTAAAAAGAGAATTAGATGGATTGTTAGATTAGAGATAGATAGGGTAGGATAGGAGAAATGGGAGAATTACCATTGAGAAATTGTAACTGTTATTGTTGACTCTCATTGCTGAAGCAGAGAACGAAACTACTATAATGTTTATGTGATGATTAACATATAAAAACAGTTGTAGTTCCTTCGCATCTTCTAAGGTAATATGTTAGTGCTTCACTAGCAGCTAAGGGCCCAGCCCTGGTGGATCAACTTGCTTCTTGTATCATTATTTTATAGTTCTGTGTGATGGTTTGATTTCCTTTTCATTTCTTCAATTTGTTTTATTCAGTAATCTTCTATTTCTGAACATTTCGTTGAATTTCCATGCTATATCAAAATCGTGATTGGATTGCGTTGATAGCAAGATTATTATTTACAACTTAAAATTACATGCTATTAATTCTGCGCTGTCCATTTTAGAATTTGTTGTTCATTTTTAACTGTGATTGTTGTTCATTTAATAACTACAATTACTGTTCAATTATAAATGCGATTGCTATTCATCTATACTTGAGATTGTTGTTCAATCTACTAGATTAAGATTGCTGATGCAGTTACATTTGCAGTTTCTGTGTATTTCTATTTAATTAGCTCTATTGTTCAGTTATATTTAAGATTGTTGTTCAATTCTAGTAATTTAGCATTAGTATTCCTTTCCATTAATAAATCATTTCTGTTAGATGAAGCTTTGTTGTTCAGTTTTCCAATAGACTTAGTTGTTGTTCCTTTTCTGCAAGGATTTGATTTCGCCTTTTAAATGTTATTGTAGCAAGTGTGTTTTAGTAAGCATTTCCAATTGAATTGCCATTTCTAGTTATTTTCTTTAGTGTGGATTGAAAGATCAACAACTGTAAAGAACATTGACTATAGCTGTCTAAGTTCTCAGATTGGAGATCTTGCCTATGATTGATTTTCATTTGCATCAGTTTACAGGGGAGAGAGTTATCATTACTGAGTCCTCGACTGATGATTGTTTGAGTAAATGATTTAGTTACAGAACATTTCAGTTTCTTGTTGTTCCGATTAGATTTTGTTTCCAGCATTCATTTACTTTTGCATTTTAAGCACTATACTGCAAAACATTACTCTTGAGCAAGTGACCACCTTAGACTGAGTACACTCTTGAGATAAAAAATCGTCCCTGGGTTGACAATTAATGTGAAGATAATTAGGAGTTAAAAAGACACCTTTTATCACTCAACATTTTGGCGCCATTGCCGGGGAGAGTGTAGCCATTTCTAAGGAGTAGTGTGCATATGATGAGTTCCTGTTAGGAAAGAATTGGGTATTAAAAATGGAAGGTAAGAACCTGCGTATGGAGCATGTAAAATCCCTACTCCCCCACCCGCTTTCCAGTAGAATTGTTAAAGAACTTAGGGTAGAAATAAATGTTTGAATTTCTGTGTGAATGACTAAATATATATATATATATATATATATATATATATATATATATATATATATATATATATATATATATATATATATATAGAGAGAGAGAGAGAGAGAGAGAGAGAGAGAGAAATTTTGAAAAACAAATCTCATGATTTCACTCAAATGGTGATGTAAGCACCACCCATTTCACTAACCAATTGATAGGAACATTTGAAGGAGCCTCGAAGAAACACATGAAGAACATCTTCTATTATGGTAAGAAATGGCTCACATTTCTACTTTTGAAATCCCTATCAAAGATCTAGGAGGAGTGACACAAATGCACATAATTTCCCCATCTTCTCTACCAAATTTTCATGGTTTGACAAATGAAGATCCAGATACATTCTTATTTGAGTTTGAAATACTTTGTAGAGGATATGACTATTGTACTAATGTTCAAAGGTCGAAAGTGTTTCCTCTTACTCTAAAAGGAGCAGCTCTCCGATGGTTCATGGGCCTAGGTGGGAACTGCATCCAAACATGGGAGGGCATGAGGAAAATATTCTTGAAGAAGTACCAAGACTACTGCGAATCGAATGAAGATATTTTATGTATGATACAAGGAGAAGATGAAAGCTTGGAGGACTATGTAGAGCGATTTCAATATAACCTTCAAAAGTCAAAACATAAGCATTTGGAAAAAGAGATCTTAAAAACACTTCTTCTTAAAGGAATCAAAGATGAATTTTTAGAACTCTTAAATCTGATAGGAAAAGGTGATGTTTTTTAGTTGTCATATGATGATGTTTGTGAATTGTGCATAAAGTATTCAAGAGGAATCTCTAAGGCTGGTAAGAATTCTAGAGACGGTTGTTCTTCCTTTTCCAAATCTGCTACAAGAACAAGAGACATAAGAGCTGAAATCAATGATTTATTTGAACATTTTAAAATTGATTTTATTAGCTCTCTAAATTCACAATTGGATGTTTTGCAAGTTCAAAAAATCAAGAAATTGAAGAAGTGCTTTTCCCTCATTGCCAAAAGGAGCATCTCATAGATACTAATTCTTCCTTATCCAAGATGGAAGTATCATATCGAATAGACGAGGAAGATGAAACAAGGTCAAAACCATGGAAATCATGGCCTACAGGTATATTTAAAAACACTTCTTCTCCGTTCTCTTACTTGCAGAATCCATTATGGAATAGTAATGTGTTAGGGCAGCCATGTCAATCTCAATATAACCACCATCAATCTTTTCTACAAGTTTGGCATGGTTCACCTTATGATTGCATGACTACTCTCCCTCATCTTGTAGTACAAACACATCATCCATATTCTTCACCAGCTCTTCCACAACATCTTGCTTACCTATCAAAATCATCCACTCAACCCAACCAACCACATCATCACAATGCTCCATTCCCTACACATTTTCCTGCTCAACTCATTCCACACCCTCACCATAATAAACCAATGAAACATGCTTACAGTGTTGAACTAAAAAATATGCCCACCCTTCCCACACCCTTCCCACCCATTCTATCTCACATGCACCATTAGAGAAAACTTACAATGAGATTCAGAATGTTTCAAATTCAAAAATTGCAGAAGTTATGGAAAAGATTGAGGTTTCTTTTAGTTTGCATCAACAAGCCATTTTAAAAGCTCAAGAACTTCATGATATGATGGCTATGGGAAATCAAGAAAGTAAAGGATATATTGAAGATTGGTTTCACTCCATCACTTGTTTGTAGCATTGTTCCATATTTCAACACTTTTTGACACCATTTTTTCAAGGGAAGTTGGCTTCTCATAACCTAATATTCATTAATATGCATTTTTCAAATTTGGGTATATGCATACATGAAGCCCTATTTCGAAAATGGTTCCATTGGAAGTACTCCTATACGTAATCATATTCATTTTTCAAATCAGAATAGGTTAGTATAGAAAATAAAATAAATAAGGGAATAAATAAATACATTTTGTTTTAATGTAAAAATAGTTGTTTTTGTTGCAACACGCTGTGGAAATCAACATCGGTGATAATTCTTTTAATTCATTTATGTATGTAGATGAATTATAATGGAAATAATAGTTCTACCAACACTCATATTCATTTTTATCACCAATTTGGAAAAAATGCTTGAATATCATATTTTTTTGGCTTGTGGGCTTGATGGAATTTCCGAAAATGCAGTCAAGATAGTCATGTTTTTAGGGACCAAAAGACAATATTTTTAAAACATGTTTCTATCCTAATTAGCCCTTTCTTTCTACTTTCCAACTCAATTTGAATCACTCAATTTGGATTTGAAACGAAAAAGTTAGAACCAAAACATTGACAAGGTGACAAGTAGGCAGCTAGGGAACATAGATGGGACAGTCAGGTTTTGAAGCCCTAAATGACTATATTTTTAAACACTGTTTCTATCCTAAGTATCCCTTGATTTCTACTTTCAAACTCAATTTGAATCACTCAATTTGGATTTGAAATGAAAAAGTTAGAACCAAAATATTGACAAGGTGTCTAGCAGGCAGCTCAGGAATAGAGTTGGGACAGTTCGTTTTTTAATGCCTAAATGACTAAATTTTTAAAACCTGTTTCTATGGTAGATTTGCTTATGAATCTAGTTTACAAGGCAATTTAAATCACTCAATTTAGATATCATATGAGGAATTTATGATCAAAATACGGATTGTTTATCGTAAATCAGCACTCTTAAAACCCTGTTTTTCCGGTTGTTCCTTAGAGTATTCGACCTATCAATTCTTTTTGTATTCAAAACTTGTTTCTATTGGAAATAAATAAATTAATCTACTTTCATTTTCAATTTGAATCATTTGAATCCAACATCAAACGAAGAATCTATGCTTAAAATATCCATTGTTGTTCTAAGTGGGGTAATCGAAAATGACTTTGTTATGCAGGTTGTTCTAAGTAAAATTTACATATCATATCATTGAATTTTTAAAACCTATTTCTATTGGAGATATATCTTTGAATTATCTCTCATATGGCTTTGGAATCACTCAATTTGGATGAAAAATAAAGAAGTTGTGATTAAAACACTGCAGGTTAGCATGATTGGTCACTGCTCTCCCGCAAATGAAAAATAAATTTTACTTTGTTATTTTCTCCAAGGATTTGTTATACAGAGTAACTATTTTTTGTTTTTTTGCATAATTCTTGGATTAGGGGAGCCTGATCACCTCTCTTTCTCTATGATTTAATGTTTTATTGCAGGTAGACACTCGTTTTTTTGCAGGTCTTAGGAGAATAAAGAAGGTCAATTTATGGATGAACAATTCTTGAAAGAAATTTTAACGAAACAAGGGAATTCCATCCAACTCATTACCCAACAGATTCATAATAGAAGAAATGAAGAATTGATTTCCATTTTAAGATTCATGTCTTATCACTGCTGCCAAAACATTTTTCAAAGAGATCATTTTTTTAATATCATAGCTGTTGTAACTTAATTTATTTATTTACATACTGTTTTTAAATAAAGTGTTGTTTCTTTTCTGATTTCTCTTATATTTTATGTTTCAGGTGTTACTTCCTTCAATTGTAACCCATCTTCAGCATCAATGCAGTAACAACTAATTCGTTTTTTGCGTGCTTTCATTTTATGATTGTGCATTTTTGCTGTTCCTTTCAAAGGAACAACACTTCCGCATGTTGTTGTTCCTTTCCAAAAGAATAACACTTCCGCATTTACACTTACGCATTTTGCTGTTCCTTTTCAAAGGAACAACGCTTCCACATTTTTCTGTTCATTTCCGAAAGAACAACACTTCCGCATTTTGTTATTCCTTTCCGAAAGAACAACACTTCTGCATTAAGGAACATCACTTCCGCAGTTTTTTGTTCCTTTCTAAAGGAACAACACTTTTGCATTTTTGCTATTCCTTTCCAAAAGAACAACACTTTCGCATTTTTCTATTACTTTCCAAAGGAACAACACTTCCGCATTTTTGTTGTTTTTTTTTCCGAAGGAACAACACTTTTGCGTTTTTGCTGTTCCTTTCCCAAGGAACAACACTTTTGCATTTTTGTTATTCCTTTCAAAGGAATAGCATTTTTGCATTTTTGTTGTTCCTTTCAAAGGAACAACACTTTTTTGGGTGTATTTTTTGCTATTCCTTTTAAAGAACAACACTTTTTCGTATGCATTTTTTTGTTGTTCCTTTTAGGGAACAACATTCACGTGCATTTTTTTTTTGTTCCCTACCTTTTCTAGTGTATTTTTGCTGTTGGCGTGCATTTCCTTTGTTGTTCCCCACAAGGAACACCACTTTTTTGAGTGTTTTTTTTGTTCCTTTAAAAGAGCAACACTTTGTGAGTATTTTCGAGAACAACCCTTCTTTCCTTTTGTGGGATTATTCCTAGTTCATCTCAACCACATTTTATTGATTCCCTTTCATGGCATGAAGTACACTACTTTTATTAGAATAAGAATTATGGATTTTATTAAAGCAAGTTAATATCATTCACTTTATGATCTTTAATAGGACAACTCCTTGATGATAGATTCTTTCCAAAAGGGACACAATTATTTATATACTACTTTACTGCATTGTTTTCTGTTGAACATGATATTGATTGATCATCTTAATACCATGCTTGTTCCTCCCTTCCTGGTTATAATCTTCTCTGTCTACAATAAATGAGATTATGGGTATATTTTTTTTCTATTGACATGTTCAACTTGTTCCATCATCCCTACTTTTAAGGAGTAATGAGCCTCCCTCTTTTTATCATAAAAATGTGTAATAACAACAAAATTTTGTTTGCAGATGGAGGATAGGGGGTCTCATTACGAGCTACCCTACCATGTTCATAAGGTTGTAACAAAGTGACATTCCCATTATGGCCACCACACCAGGGTTATGATCCATTGGATAACTAAATCATCCTTGGAACAGGAGGTCTCATCACGCGCTGGCCTGATCACTTTTGCTACATCCTAGTGAATGGCAGTGTGGTTATCTGGTTACCATGCTAGCACACTGATCTTGAAGGATCCATCGCTGGTTCTAGTTGATCCTTGCTACCTGAAGTGGAGGCATCTCTGAAGCTCTTCTTAGCTTCCATGAATGTCTCCTTTGCACATTCTAAATCAAATTCAGGTTCCTTTGTAGGATCCTTGCTAACCCACACACTTTATTCTGGCTGCTTCCCCTTATCATCATCTGCCATAGTCATACTGCTCCTCAGCATCATGTTTACATTTATGTCTTCTTCGCGTGGCTCAGACCTCATCACTTACAAATTCTGAGTCGAAGGGGCTAGAGTACCCCTTTTTCGCATAGTCTTGCTATTAATGTAGGGTAGTCTTCTACCTCATTATCAAACTGAGTACAATGCAAACATGATGTCCTTGTCGTGTTTGTACAGTGGCAGGCATAGTGCCCTGACCCTTTTCAATTGTAACAAATTAGTTTTCCGTTAGCCCTTCCTGGTCCCATTCCACCTCGATCTCGACCGCGTCCCTAAAATCCAGTTCGGGCCATCCCTACATTTGGGTCAAGGGCTTGCATTTAGGTATGCACCCTATAGGTAGGGGTCTAATCTATCATTAGCCCGTAGCTTCAACAAGTTCATTCATCATGGCCTACTGACCTATAGAAATTACAAAACACATGCTGGGACGTCTACGTATACTTCTGCAACAGATGACAATTGTCTATAGTGTGTTTCCCTCCCATCTGACATATCACGCACCATAATGCAGGCGCTACGCTTGACCCTGATTTTGCCTCTGGTCTCAATGTCATTGGCCCTCCTCCTGCTAAGTAGTTTGCGAACACTGGACAATGATTCTTATCATGCCCTTGGCCTTTGCATTTTATGCACCATACTTCATCGCACACCTCTGGCTGAGGTGTCCTGTGTTGTTTCAAACTCTGCATTTCCAGACACAGATTCTGTAGTTGCACATGGATTTGTTAGACTCCCAACCCAGTATCTTGTATAGGGGTCTCATGTAATCTCGTTTCCATTTCCAACGCTTTGGCCTGGGTGGAATTTTTCTGCTGTGACAATGTTGTCCTTAAGTGCGGTGTCAGAGATGCTACAAACCATGCGCGATGTTGTCCATCCATCACCGTCATATTGGCATCACGAATCGTACTCTTCAGCCTTTGGTCCAAATCCCAAGGGGTCTCGCCCTTGAGCATCGCGATCTCCTTAAACCCAACGATTGATTGTGTTTCTGACTTTGGCCTGCTAAATTCCTTGTTTAGCGTGGTCTGGATCTCTCCAATTCTTACATTTGGGTGGTCATTAGAGTGCTTGATCTACCATGTTAATGTGCGATCCTGTAGTGCGCTCACCAGCATAGCTTTCTTAATATTGTCATCCATGACGCCTTGTGCTTCCCATACTTCTCTTACGATGAACTAGAATTGGTCCAGATCTTCATTCCCCACTCCTCTTAATACCGGTAGTTTGATCGCACTCACCATACTAAATTGTGGTGGTGGCAGAGGTGGAGTGGGTGGAGAGAGAGGTGAGGAGGGTGAAACGGGTGGCTGTTACACTAAAAAATGTCACCATGGCTATTTACAGTTAGTATGGCCCTATCAACAGTCATGTTATCCTCCTGGGAAAATCTTATGCCTCTGCTTTCCATGTCAAACTCCAAAAATAGAGAAAATCTTTGTAAATGTGTTTATCTCTGGGTACGCAGTTTCTCTCGGCCTTACCTGCGTATACACACCTAATGTTCACAAAAACTGCGTACTTGTACGCTCTGTATGTAAAGGGGCAGGTGCGTACCCCTGTAAAGGTAAAAAAGCGCAAGTTTTACTCCAAAAAAGTTACTTGTGGTCATTTCTAGAGGCTTCTAGAAGTACGTTTGACGTGTATGAAGCGCCTCCAGATGGTTCATGTACCCCTACCAAAGAGGAACTTATCCCATCAATAAGGGAGCTATCCCATCCAAAGAGGGGATTATCCCATTGATGGTGGACCTGATTAACTTCCTCTTGAGCACTATAAATACAGGCATTGGGCCAGAAGGAGGGGAGGTTGGAAGCTAAACATTTCTAAGGGTAGATGCTGCTGGAATTAGGACTCCCATTTAGAAGCTTGTGAGGAGAGATTACCATCTTTGCTTGTTCTATTTGGAAGTGGGTGAGCTTTGTCAAAGTAAAGGAGAACTCTTGATGGACCCTGGGAGGGACTTGCACAACACCAAGGCTCAGGTTGTAATTGTTCCTTTTGTTTCCTATTAATGCAAATGAGTCCATTCTTCTCAATAACTTGTTATTTATGAGTTGTTTCATGTACTCCTTGGTCTCTGTGTTAAATATGTTTTATTTTATGAGATTATCAAGTGTTATTTAATCGTTTGATTGTTAGTGAACGCAGGTTTCGAAGTGAAGGAGGAGCTCATCCGGATCAGCGAGGCTGGACTGCTACAACAGCGTTGGGCTATAGGTAGGATCTAAACACTTGATTTCTCGTATAGTAAATGCATGTTTAGAGAAGGATTGCTCTTGTTTGTCTTGTTTGTCACTAGAGAGTCTTAGGCTCCTAGGGAGGTTGGTTGTGTCTGCACTATCGACTCTTTCCGCCTGACAAAATGGCGACTCCACTGGGGACTCCATTGATGAGAAAGTTTTTTCCTTTGTATGCAACTTTGATCTGAGAAAAGTCATTTATTTTCTGGTTTTTGGCTCTGTGACTTTGTATTTGGGTGGGTTAGCTTAGGGTTAGATTGAATTTAGTTTTTCTTGGTTTTTCCAGTAGTACACACCCTCTGAGTATTGCACAGTGCGTACCTGTACGCACTGTTGCTGTGTGCACAGGGCGGGCCCGCACCTGTCTTAACAGGTTGCCTGCGTACCCTGCTAAAAATTAAGAAATTTCCATTTTTTACATTTTTCCTCTTAGATTTTGCTTTTTCTTAGTTTTTACTGCCCAGATCCCTTAGTCTCCTGTCAAAGATCTTCACCTGAACTTGTTTCGATAGCATTGAGTGTTTTAGTGGATTTCATAGAAGTTTAAGCCCTAGGGTTTGATTTTTGAGTAGGTCCTGTAGTGACTTTGACGGTAGAAGTTGTCAAGCCTTAGATCTCTCTAGTTTTGTCAGCCTTCTTAGGAGTCGGACCTGTCATAAAGTCTACCTGTGAGAGCAACTTATCTTTGAGTTGTCTCTTTGGCAAATTTCGAAGTGCTTGTTGATTGAGTATTGAATTCCATTTTACAAAAAGAACAAAAAGATTTGAGTTTTGTTTTGACTGGTCTTTTGATTCTGCATTAGCTGGTCCTTGGCTTGATTGTGGTCAAGTAAAACAACCTAGAATCATCTTTGTAGGCTTTTGCCTCGTTAGGTTTGCTTTAGAGTAAATTTCTTTTTGATTTGCTTGTGAGTCAATTTTTCATAGATTTTATAGATTTTGAGATTGATTTTCATTAAAATAGATTTATATGCTTTATTAAATAAAAGAAAATACAAAAACATCTCCTTTGAAAAGTTTTGTTTCAAGTAGCTTTGAGGTATTTTGAAAGAAAAAGAATTTTTCGTGCACGTAAGGAGTGGTCATGTTTGTATGCTTGGAAAGATAAAGAGAATTGTTTCTTTGATTGTCTTTACTAAGAAAGTTGTTTTCTATAAAATTTGCATTTTCCAACTCTCTTAGTTAGGAGTTTCATTGAAAGAGAAAAGTAGCGTAAATCATCTTAGGTGCATCTTTGTAGTGGTTTGAGTCGAGTCTACACACCATTGGTTTCATTTCCGCTACCTTTTGTCTTTAAGAAAAACCATAAAATTAACGCTTAAAGTAAAATCAACTTAGTAACTTTTATTTACTAGGGCTCTGAAACACCAATTTAGATCAGGCTAGTGTCTTGGAGTAGGAGAGTAATTAACTCTCCAAGACAACAAAACCAAACAAGTAGCTTATCTTGTGATAGAATAAATCCAATTGTCTCATTTGTACTCTGGGAAAGCTCCTCTTAAATGAGAAGCACGAGCTCGTGTCTGAACCAGTGAGGGGATCAATCCTCCCTCGTTGGGGACGATGCCAGACACGCACGTATTACAAACGGTAAACCTCGGATTAACCATTGTCGAGGAGCCAGGGGTCACTTGTCGGTAAACCTTGGATTATTGTCAAGGAACCAGTAAGGGGATTGAGCTTGATACTCTGCCCTTGCGTGCTGTCGGAGTGTAGACTGTTCCCCCAGGTGCATTTGTTGCGGTTGGTAACCTTAGTGACCATTATCTTTAGGATTCTACCGAGGTGACGGTGGAGGGAAGATCCCACTGTACCTGGAGCAGACGTCGGCTAGACTCACTTGGATTTTCTGGGGGGTTCACTTCACTCGAGACGGTTAAAGTGGAGGAACTTGTGCCGAGGTTGCCGGGGTAACTGTTCCACCCGCCACTTCTGTACTGAATCCGGCGATGTTGGGTTTCATCTCCAACTAGCGTTTTCGGTCTGGAAGGCTACTGTTTGTGCTTGGTTTGACGCCCTAGATTCTTTAGGCGTGTGATTCAAATTTGTTTGGTTCTTTAGCAACTTTAGGTGGTTTGATTTGAGATTTTACTTTGTTTTCGTGTGTAGTAGTTAAAAGTTTTTAGCTGTGGCGGAATTACCGAGACAGTCCCGTAGACTTCGGGGCAAGTCACCTGAGATTGTTACCGGAACTGATTTGTTGAGGAAACTCCGTAGATCACGGGGTGGATCTCCTGAAGACGTCCCGGGTCAGTACGAAGGATTGAAGGTCCTTGTAACTCCTCCTAGTGGCAGTAGAGTAGGTTCACCTGAAGAAGGAGAATCTTCCTTGGTAGTCCATCCAGATTACCTAAGTCTAGAGACAGGTTATAATCCCGAAGCTGTTACAGTTTCTGAGCTTGCTGGTAGTTTTTCGTCTACTAGTGATATAGGCGAAGAACCTGAAATATCTGAACCTGTTACTCCGACTTCTAGTGTTCCAGATTCACCAAGAGTAGAACGAGTTATCACCGAAAATCTTCCTACTGGTTTGATTGCTATTGAAGAACTTGCTCCAGAGGAAGAAATAGGCGTCTCTAACCTTGAAGATCAACTTACTATTGAGCTCAGGGAGCGTGAATCTATCTTTTACAGTCCTCCTAGAAGTACTACTTGGTACCTTTCATTAACCAATTATTTAGACAACTCAGGGATAGGTTTTTCTACACCTCGTACTCCTTTTCCACCTGGAGGTATTTATACTTCTGTAAATATGTCTGGTCAGTCGTCCGTGTTTACTCAAACTCCCGAATCTTTCTTACACGGCGGTCCTTCTGTTCCCACCGGGTATCAATCACTTTCTGGTACCTTTGCGGGGGCATCTCCTCAACCCGTCGATCATGGGTTATTAGCTGGAAACAATGGTAATAAACCGTTGGGTGTAGGGGACATTTACATGATGTCAGGTTCAGTTCCCGTTTCTCAACCTCAAGGTGGTCAATTACCGCCTGGGGGGCAGCCCCAATTAACCCCTGGGGGGCAACCTCAAGGTACACAAATTGTGTCTGGGGGAAGCCTCAAGGGCAGTATGTACCTATGGTGCAATACATGCCTCAAGGTCAACCCCAGCCTCAATATGTACCCCAAGGTCAACCTCAGTATCAATATTTACCTCAAGGGTATCAACCTCAAGGGTATCAACCTCAAGGTCAAGGTCAACCCTAGTATCAGTATTTACCCCAAGGTTATCAACCTCAAGGTCAATACTCGAGTCAAGGTTATCAACCACCTCAAGGTCAGTCATATGTTCAAGGTATGGGAACTGTACCTTTCAATTATCAATCCTATCCTCAATCCGGTTATGGATCTCAGTATCCTCAACCTGTTACGGGTCAATACCCCGGAATGATAGTGTGGGATCCATCACAGGGTCAACAGGTGTTGCAGCCAAGTATACAGTTGGTTCCTCAAGCTGGAAAACCCGTAGTTTCTGGTCCACCCCAGCAACCGCAACCTGTCCAGTCCAATGTTCAAACTTCTGTAACTTTGGTAGTTACTCAACCGCCAATTGCACCTAGTACTCCATCTCAAATGGCTGCTGCAACTACCGCAACATCTGCCACACTTACTTCTGGAGTATCGACAGCTCCGGTTTCTACTGTCTCTGCAACCACTCCTCAGACATCTTTACCATTGTCTGGATCTACGATTCAAACCACGGTCCAGATGCCTACAGGTCAGCCTGGTATAAGTACGGTTGTCACTACTCAACCTCAATTTGTTCATCAACCGTACCAGGGACAGTACCAATATGGGCAAGCTGTCCAGCAGCCGGTTTACCAGTATCAACCGTATCCTGGGTACACTTATCAACAACCTCAGCAACCCCAGTACGGTCCGGTTAATCCTGGTTTTCCAGGAGGATATAATATCCCTAATGCGATTCCTGTTCCTAGTTATCCTGGATATCCTCCTCCTGGGACTGGTCTTGTGACCCAGAGTTTTAGAGATCCTAACCGGCAATTACCGTTTATCGCAACTTTGGATTTACCAGACTTGACGCGCCTAACGAACGATCCAATTCAATATCTTCCGTTCTGGCCGCCAATGCCAAATAAGTTGCCCAGTGATATACCCAAGTTCGAAGGTAAGTCTGGAGAGGATCCGTCCAATCATGTGATGACTTACCACCTCTGGTGTGCTTCAAATTCTATCTCGGATGATTCGATCCGCTTACGTCTTTTCCAGCGTACACTCATTGGTCTCGCGGCCAAGTGGTACATTGAGTTACCACGGGCCTCTTTTTACAATTTTAGCCAGTTAGCTACCTCGTTCTTAACTCACTTTCAGTTGCCGGTCAGATACGATAACGGCACGGAGTTATTAACTTCACTAAAACAATCGACGTCCACGTATATTTCTGATCACATTCATGAGTGGAGACGTCGAAGGAGGTTAGTGAAAGTTTTTATTCCGGACCAAATCTTAGCTGAATGGTTTGTTAAATCATTATTACCGAAGATTACTGAAGATGTAGCTAAGGCCGGAGTAGTTACTGAGGAGCAAGTCATTGCTCAGGTGCAGTACCTTGACTTAGTTTATACTCAGTCAAGTACCTTACACGAGAAGATCCCAGATCTTCCAAAATCGAATCAAATCGCTGCTGCTCCTTCGGGATCTCATGCCGCTGATGGTATGATTGGTACGGTGAACACAAAGAGCAAGAAGAAGTCTTCCAAGAATTCTACTACTCCTATCATCACCTTGCCTGATTCCCCGACAGGAGAGTCTTCTCCTGAACTTTCCACCGATATTCACGCTGTAGAGTCATCTACGGCCAAATCAAAAAACGGTGGAAAGAAGAAAGGAAAGAAGAAGGCTAAAGCAGACAAGGCTCCGAAGGAGAAAACAGAAAAGTCGGAAACCAATGACGAAAAGCGCAAACCTCGATATCCTTGTCTTATTTGTGAAGAGGATCATTTTACCAAGAGATTGCCCTCATCGGGCCGAGGTTGTGAAAATAGTCAAAGGTTCTCCCACTCCTGCTGTGTTAAAAGATCCATTTCCAAAGCAGGAGAGTAAGATGATAGGTTCTTCCTCGACTGCCAGTGAAGAACCCATTTTGATGATGTCTCATGTGAGGATTGCGACTCGGTCGCAAGATTATGGTAGTAAGAATCCTGTTGATGGTAAAGAAGCAGAATCTTCTCATTCTAATCCATCAACCTCAGCTCCTGGTTCCGATCCACTACAGATCGAAAAACCTAACCCGGACTTAGTAATCAAACCGCCCGCCAAGGGTGTACTTCGAAGGTCTGCTTTTAATCCACATGCGAGAGCGGCCCAGAATTACAACATTGTTGAGGACTTAGTTGTTTCACCCTCAGCAATGTCGGCTTTAGAAGTGCTGCAATCATGTCCAGCACAACGAAAATTACTTTTGTCGGCTATCGGAGCTGTTGATGTTCAGGACCCGAATCTGATAATCTTCGATCTAGAAAATAGTACACCGCGCCTTCCCCATCAAATGGCTTTCCAAATTCCAGTGATAGTAAAAAACAGGCCTATTCATCGGACTGTGATTGATGAGGGAGCTTCTACGTGTATTATGTCGATTCAATGTTGGAGATCGCTTGGTTCTCCTTCACTGAACCAATCCCCGACCATCCTTAAGGCCTTTGATGGCCGTGGGTTCCGTCCGTTTGGTATTCTACAGGAATTGCCTATAGGGGTAGAAGGGAAAACCGTTAGTCTGGATGTGGAGGTGGTTGATGCCCCTCTAGACTACAACCTTCTTTTGGGTCGAAGTTGGTCATATGCTATGACAACGGTCGTTTCATCGGTCTTCAGAGTAATAAAGTTTCCACATAACGGTAAGATCGTGACAATTGATCAGCTGACATACTTTTCATCCGACCCAGCCTCTTCAGAGAGTATCCAGCATGTCGGTAAGACGACAATCCCTTATAGGGACGTTGGCGTAGGTTTAGTTAAAGATTCCGGTTTACTGGGAACTTTTCCTTTCCCTCCAATCAACGCAGACCCTTCATTTGCATCAATTCATATGATTACATCAGACACCATTATTTACGATGATCCTTGGATTGTCCCATCTGAATCTGAGATAGACTCATTCGGTGATGCTATGCCTTTGAGTCCATATGAAATTGCTTATGAAGCCGTCATGTCTTTTACCGACTCGCGTTCAACCCAAATCGACCAAATGAATGTGGTCAGTGAAGAATCACTTTTCACATCAACCTCAGAACGGATACCGTTTCCCGAAGTCGTGTCCTCTGACGAGAAACTTCGCGAAATCCTAAGTGTAGACGATCTACCATGGGAAGATCTTCATCACAGATCTTCATTTTTACCTGAGGATGATGCTTTTGAAAATGATTTTTCATCTATATTTACCACTGAATATGTCAAAGACGCTCAGAATCCAACGAAACATTCTGATTCAGAGTTGAATTTAGGGAATATTTCTCGCACTATTCCCATTGACATTTCAGTGAAGCCCGGAATTGAGGAAAACATTCATATAGGTGCCTCATGTACAGAAGATGAAATTCAAACTTACAAGGCCCTATTCCAAGAATTCCGCGATGTGTTTGCCTGGTCTTACGAGGAAATGCCAGGAATCGATCCTGCCATTGTTGTTCATGAAATAAAGACCTACTCGGACGCTAAACCCGTCCGTCAACGGTTGCGTCAGATTCACCCTCGGAAAGCGGCTGCGATTAAAGCAGAGGTCGAAAAGCTGTTGAAAGAAGGTTTCATTTATGCAATCCTATTAACGGATTGGGTATCGAATATTGTTCTGGTTAACAAGAAACAAGGAACAATAAGAATCTGTATCGACTATAGGGATATAAATCGAGCTTGTCCAAAAGACAACTATCCAACGCCTTATATCGATAAAATCATTGATGATTGTGCCAGAAGTGAAATGTTTTTATGGATGGTTTTTCGGGCTATAATCAAATCAATATTCTACCTGCCGATCAACCAAAAACGACATTCATTTGTCCATGGGGGACATTTGCTTATTGCAAATTACCTTTTGGGCTTAAGAATGCCGGAGCCACTTTTCAACGGGCGATGTCTTACGCATTTCATGACATCAAGCACATTGTGCAACCGTACCTCGATGATTTGCCTGCTCATTCTTTACATCGAGCTGATCACCTTGTCCACTTACGAGCAATCTTTATGAGGTGTAGGCATTATCGAATTCGGTTGAATCCCCACAAGTGTGTATTCTGTATAGAAACGGGTCGATTGCTGGGATTTGTTGTTTCAAAAGCCGGCATTCGCGTCGATCCCTCGAAGGTCGAAGCTATCATCAAATTGCCTCCTCCTTCGAGTTTGCGCCAACTCCAAAGTTTGCAAGGGAAAGCAAACTTTTTACGCCGATTCATTCCAAACTACGCCGAGGTCACTAAAGGTTTTACACGGTTGTTGAAACAGAACGCTCAATTCTTTTGGGATGAGATTGCTCAACAATCTTTTGATGCACTTAAGCACGCGTTGACCCATGCACCGTTGTTGCATCCTCCCAACTACAACCAAGACTACTTCTTATACCTCGCAGCTTCGCATTCCACTATTGGAATGGTGTTAGTTCAAGAAGATGAATTTGGAGCAGAACATGTGATATATTATCTTAGTAGGACATTAAACCCCACTGAGCTAAAATATTCGCATGTGGAGAAATTGGCCCTGGCAGCCGTTCAAGCTGTCCAGCGTTTTCGTCACTACATTCTTCTCCGTAAAACTACAGTTATTTCGGATTGCAACCCTATGATTTATATTTTGACAAAACAACTGCTAGGGGGCAAGTACTCTAAATGGATCGTTATCCTGCAAGAGTTCGACTTGGAGTTTGAGAAGTCCAAGTCTAAAAAATCCTTAGTTTTTGTGGAATTGATGTGTGATTTCCCGCGTGCTGACACAGAAACTGTGGCAAAGGAGTCCATTACCGACGAATCTTTGTTTCTTATCAGTACTTTAGATCCGTGGTATGGGGATATAATCATCTATCTCCAAACCCAAACCTTTCGGCCTGAAGCTTCAAAGTCGGAACGTCGAAAAATTCGGTTTCAATCCCAGCAATACAAAATTATTGGAGATACACTTTATCGCCGGGGGGCAGACTTAGTTTTTCGACGTTGTTTAACTCACGAAGAGGCTGAGAGGGTTTTGAATGATTGTCACTCTGGAGCATGTGGCGGTCATATGTCTGGGTATGCCACAGCTCAGAAGGTGTTGCGCGCTGGCTATTTCTGGCCGTCCATGTTTAAAGATTGTATCATTGCGGTCCGAAAGTGCCACAACTGTCAAGTGTTTGATCGCAAGATGCGCGCACCACCTGCTCCTCTCCATCCTATAATTGCCGTTGGTCCTTTCGCCAAATGGGGTATCGATTTTATTACTTGTAACCCTCACTCGGCCGGGGAGCATGCGTATATCATCCTCGCGGTTGATTATTTTACTAAATGGGCCGAGGCGATGCCTACATTCGACGCAAGCGGAAAAACAGCTGCAGTTTTCATTTTCAATCACATTATAACTAGGTTTGGTGTCCCACAAGCAATCATCACTGACCATGGGAGCCATTTTCGAAACATCATGATGACTGAGCTTACAAGCCAGCTTGGTTTGTGCCACGATAGCTCTACTCCTTATTATCCGCAAGCCAACGGTTTGGTTGAGTCTATCAACAAAGTTCTGGTTATCATGATCCGACGAATCATTAGTATTCATCGGTCGAATTGGCACAACATGTTATTTTCAGCGCTATGGGCATACCGAACCTCAGTGAAAACTTCAACAGGGTTCACTCCTTTCCAGCTAGTTTATGGCTTGGAAGCTGTGTTACCCATTGAATGCGAAATCCCATCACTTCAAATGGCTGTCGAATTACTCCCAGCTACTTCCGAAGAGGAGAAACGTTTATTATACTTAGCTCAATTAGATGAGACTCGACGTGACGCTGCATTGGCAATCGAGACTCACGCGAAGCGAATGAAAGCTCAGTATGATAGAAATGTGACCCCTCGAAGTTTTTCGGAGGGAGACCTAGTGCTATTATATGATCAAGCCAACGATAAGCTAGGTGCTGGGAAATTCGTTCCTATGTGGCATGGACCCTACATTGTAAAGCGAAAGCTAGCAAAAGGGGCCTATGAGTTGGTAGATTTTGATGGGGACTCTTTGGGTAAACCCAGAAATGGACTTTACCTAAAGAGGTATTATGCTTAAATGGTGGGTATGGAGAATTTTTAGTTAGGTTAGGTTTTCTTTCTAGCTAGTATGTTTGTTAGTTTAGATAGTGTGCTTAGCTTAGAAAGTGTGTTTTTCGTCGTTATTCTGGCTTATCTTGGTTTTACTCTTGATATTGTAGATGTCGACGCCTCTCCAAACGTACATTGGATTTGCCGATGGTGCTTGTCGTAGTACACGGAATATCTCTTCCGCAGCTTGGGTTATCTATTCGCCCTCTGACGAGTTAGTTTCTATGCATGGGGTGAGCCTCGGTCAAACGATGAACAACATTGCAGAATACAGTGCAGTGGTTGAATTATTGTCTGAATCTATTTCATTTGGAATTCGACGTTTGATAGTGAGGTTAGATTCTGAACTCGTTGTATTACAGCTTAATAGAGTATATGCCATTAGAAATCCTGTGTTATTAAGGTTGTTTTTGAGAGTGCGCCTCTTGGAACGTGAATTTGATTACATTGAATATCAGCATATTCCAAGGTCTTTAAATACATTAGCAGATGCAATTGCTTCTCGAATGTTGGACATACATTTACGATAATCATGCAAGTAAATTTAAAAACATTTCATCACATATGTTAAACAAAATGAGCCGGTAATAATGATATATATATAGATAGGAGTGTGTCAAAAAATATACATCGTCTTCGATCATAGGTTTAAAACACCTTATGATTGGCAAAATGATAAGTACAAAAAGTCAAAATGTCACATGTGACTACAAAAGGTGACCATCCAGTCACTGGTGATGCTCTTTGTAAGACACCACTGCACGGGCTACCCTACATAGAAATCTCCTAAAAGGTCCCGGGACTGCGACTACATAACGCTGCAGTCTGATAGGAATATCATCTATGGTCGTCTCCGGTATGTCTACCGTCAGACGCTCTAGATCCTGCTCCAACTCAGCTAGCGTCTCTGCGGCCGCATCTTGTGGGGCCGGTGCCGGTACAGCTGGATGTCTCCTCTCAAAAGCCCGGAGATTGGCTGGACGCCGTGGGCCTACATCTGCATTTTGAACATTTTTACTGTCAGTTTGAGACGATATATATAAAAAACAAAAAAAATAGATAATTTAAAAACTCGTGAAAAATGAAATACCTCTGTCGTCCCACTGTTCTCCCTGTGGAAGAACCATGTCCGGGTCATTCCGAAAATCCATTCCGGCATAAGGAAAGTCCTGAATAGCAAAGACCTGGCCCTCTAGCCAGTGAAAGTAACCATCAGGAAATCGAACCACTGTCGTGCCCTCATCAGGATGCCGGGCCATCACTGTAACCCATCAGGGCGCCGTAGAGTCTGGTAACTGTAAAGGTAATTACCATAAGTTCAGGCAGGGATACATATTTGATTTCGATCCCTTTCTCCTGGTTCTGATTGTTGCACCACTCTAGCCGGAGGCTAGCAAGGGATTGGCCACCCGGCCTAGTCCTGGAGAGAGTCAGTTGCTCGCCCCTGTTGGGAAAACCAGTGAGAAAATATATATCAGAGGGCTCTATCTCGAGCTGGTGCTCTCCGATGTAAAAGCATTGTTCCTGGACGTTCCACCTTTCAACCAGCCACTCTAAGAATGGCACCTGTGCCCTCATGCTAGCTATGGCCCAGTATTTGTATAGTTCGCATGCCTTCAAAGCATCAATGGAGGGTTGATGATTGATTGCGGCTAAATCAACGTCCTCATGCTCTCTTTCGCGCCAATCAAGCATGATGTGCTCCCTACACATCATAAAACATCAGTTAGGATCCATAAAATTTAAAAATTTTGGTCTATTTTGGAGGTATGAGGGTTTCAATTTGCGTTTTACGGGGTACGCACCCTGGCCTTTAGGAACAGAGCGCCTGGACGCAGCTTCCCTTAAGGCCGGGTGCGTACACCCCGTAATTTTCCCATTGAGAAAATATCGGGGTACGCAGGTCAGCAGTGCATGACCTGCGTACCCCGAAGTGCGCATCTTGAAACCCCAAGACCCCCAAAAAATCAAATAAAAGCTTAAAAATGAATTCTAAACGGATGGAAATCAAGAGAGGGGTGTTGTAGAATACCTGGTGAAACGGCGTTCGATTCTGACGGTCGGATTCTCCGCAACGACCACAGGAAGTTTTCTTGTCAAAAGCCCTTTTCTCAACCTCAACAGTAAAATGGTAAAATGACATGGTAAAAAGTCTTTTTATAGGTTTTTTGGATAAATAAATGCTAAATTTGTTTATTTTTCACCATGAAAGGATATTTTCGATGTATTTTTGCCCATCTTAAACAGGTATGAGTAATGTGTTGTTTCTGTGCAGGACAAAGGGACTTTAGGGTAAATTATCATTTTTCACGTCAGAGTCATCTTTTAAGCTCTTTTTCTGACTCCTAAAACATGAAAAGATTGCCGAGCATTTCTTTTACACTCGTTAAAATGGAATTAAAAGACGGTCCCCTTATAGCTCTTTTCTGACCGTAAAATCAGGAAAAGATTGCCGGGTTTTTGTCGTTTCAAACTCGATACGGAAATAAAACGACGTGTCCTTGATCGCTTTTTACTTTTCAGGTCAGAGACACTAATCATGAAAGTACTCCTTGGTCGCAAGATCAAGCGGTTCTCCCAGGTATTATTTTATACTTTTTCGGGCTTGGGGGACACAAATTTACGAAAAAGGTCAATCTGGAGTCTTCTTAAGTTTTTCAGACTCTCTAAAATTGAAAAACGCCGAGTTTCTCCTATACTGGGCTCGTTAAAATTTCACAGTAAAGGACCTGTTCAATTACAAACAGGAACGAACCACTCCTTCCTAGGGTTCGAATCAAAACTAGGTTGGACTCATCCGAAGGATGAGCTTATAATCAAGCATATGTTATCCTCCTCAAGCTTGTTAAAAAGTAAAGAGGTACTTGCCAGAAATGGTGGGGGAAAAGAGAGAAGAATGAGCCTATTTGTTATCCTTTGTCTTAGAAGAAACCTTATTACCACTCTTGAACACGACACTTTTCATTCACCTGGGTTGGGAAATCCTTTACCTCACAGTTGATCAAACCACATTGAAAGCCTTCAGCCGGGTTCCGGGGATTAACTTTGAGTCATTCGTCACCAAGCCATCTGTTGTGTCGTTATGTGTTCAAGAGGTCTGCAAGAAAAACTTTCATCTGCAAAATACTTGTCATCCATTTGACCATCCCTGAGTCAGTCCTTACATCAACATTTCTTCAACTTGAACAATGATTTCGTGTTGTGGGCTTGCCTGCAACAGGTCGCTTTCTATCGACATCAGCACATTATCTAGAGAGATGACTTAGAAATCGTCAGTACCTTGAAGTCTGCATGCATCAATGGCAGGTTTCTCGCCTTTGACGTCAGTTTACATCATTGACTTTCGATCGAAGGATTCCGTGAAATGTTCGACATCAACTCATTCATTCACATCTCATGGATTGTACTGGGTACTTTGAGAACCATTGACATTACTGGTGGTCTCTCTCACACTTGTTAATAGTTTACATCATCGACTGGTAATCAAGTGGTTTCTACCATGTTCGACATCAACTCATTTATTCGCATGGTTAGAATCGTACCAATTCGGGAAGTAGAAATGAAGACCCTGGATCTAGTTTCCACCATCCGTGCTACGAGGAGTTTTGTATTCATTATCTAAGTAGACTAATCATAAACAGATGGTTGCGCCCATACTGTGTCTACAAAAGTCTATGATTATGATGTATTGCAAGATCATTCCTTTATCAGAGTAGTTAGTCTATTAGTTAAAGTTTTGATCTGAGTATGGGAATGCCTACCTCAGCGATGATATAATCTTATACATGTATTTTGTGTTGAAAATTGCAGGTTCTGACCAGGCTCTCCACGAGATAATCCTTGAAATGATAAAGCGCTTCACCCTTCCTAGATAATACAAAACCCTAATCTACTACAGGCTTCGCACTTTAGGGGGCAATTTGTTACACTAAAAAATGTCACCATGGCTATTTACAGTTAGTATGGCCCTATCAACAGTCATGCTATCCTCCTGGGCAAGTCTTATGCCTCTGCTTTCCATGTCAAACTCCAAAAAGAGAGAAAATCTTTGTAAATGTGTTTATCTCTGGGTACGCAGTTTCTCTCGGCCTTACCTGCGTATACGCACCTAATGTTCACAAAAACTGCGTACTTGTACGCTCTGTATGTAAAGGGGCAGGTGCGTACCCCTGTAAAGGTCAAAAAGCGCAAGTTTTACTCCAAAAAAGTTACTTGTGGTCATTTCTAGATGCTTCTAGAAGTATGTTTGACGTGTATGAAGCGCCTCCAGATGGTTCATGTACCCCTACCAAAGAGGAACTTATCCCATCAATAAGGGAGCTATCCCATCCAAAGAGGGGATTATCCCATTGATGGTGGACCTGATTAACTTCCTCTTGAGCACTATAAATACAGGCATTGGGCCAGAAGGAGGGGAGGTTGGAAGCTAAACATTTCTAAGGGTAGATGTTGCTGGAATTAGGACTCCCATTTAGAAGCTTGTGAGGAGAGATTACCATCTTTGCTTGTTCTATTTGGAAGTGGGTGAGCTTTGTCAAAGTAAAGGAGAACTCTTGATGGACCCTGGGAGGGACTTGCACAACACCAAGGCTCAGGTTGTAATTGTTCCTTTTGTTTCCTATTAATGCAAATGGGTCCATTCTTCTTAATAACTTGTTATTTATGAGTTGTTTGATGTACTCCTTGGTCTATGTGTTAAATATGTTTTATTTTATGAGATTATCAAGTGCTATTTAATCGTTTGATTGTTAGTGAACGCAGGTTTCGAAGTGAAGGAGGAGCTCATCCGGATCAACGAGGCTGGACTGCTACAACAGCGTTGGGCTATAGGTAGGATCTAAACACTTGATTTCTCGTATAGTAAATGCATGTTTAGAGAAGGATTGCTCTTGTTTGTCTTGTTTGTCACTAGAGAGTCTTAGGCTCCTAGGGAGGTTGGTTGTGTCCGCACTATCGACTCTTCCGCCTGACAGTGGCAGTGTGGGTGGAGGTGGTAACCGCGGGATTCCTTGCCTTATCAAAATAACTGCGCTTCTTGGAGAAGCCTTCGTGAACTCTTCCTCGCTCTCCTGTGAGGGTGAAATTAAGGGACTGGGTTCTAAACCTTCACTACTTCTGCTTCTGTAGATCTTCCCGCTTCACGTAGTCCCAAACATTAATTTTATCTCATAACCGGTTTTTCACACAATAGCATCTTAAACCAAGTTTTCAAAGATTTAATATACTTACCCCATGGTCCCTTGAGGAAATGTCGCTACACCTCACTATAGCTGACGGTCGTGTCTACCGCAAACTCAGTGATAAATCCTCCTATTATCTGATCGAGCCAATGGTCCACAGCTCGTGCTATCTTATCTTCCGATGCTTCTAGTCCTGCACCAATTTCGGAGTCCACACTATTGGTTTGTCGAGTGTACACCTTCCCTAGCTGTCTACTAACTTCGCGATCCACTCATACAGCTCAAAAGGAAAGGATGCAAAGAAAATCTCATGTATTTCTGTATACATGTAGGCCTCCAACCACTATTCCTTAGATATTCATGAAGTTCTATTTTCCTGCATTGCGAACTCGTGAATCTTCTTACCTAACCATTCTTCAATTTCTTTCTTTGTTGGCTTCCAGTGGCATGACATCAGACATCCCTTATGTAGACTCTGGTCCCGGTAATGGAACCATTTGTTGGCTTATATGGGCTTGACCAAGGTTCAAAGGTGATTTAGCCAAGCAAATCTTGGTACTACTCACCCTTTCGGCAATAATCCACGAAGCGCAGACATAGGTCTCACCCGAAGTAGTATGGGAGGGTGCTAGAACTAGGTTTCCGCACCTTAGGGATGTTTGATGAGCTTCTGGAGGTCTGCGGTTTGACCCTTCATGCACGGGCTGTGCGCACTTGCTATCCCTTCACAACCTGCGATGTTGCTTCTACGCAGCTTTAATCGGGACACAACCTGTATAATACCCAAGTCCCTTGCTATTTAATCCATTATTATCTGATTACTTGACTTTTTTATTTAAGATCAACATATTCAATTAACATACTAGTGCGCGTGATAAATAAAACACTATAAACATAAAGAAGGAAATGCACAGCAGATACACAGAAATAGGAATCAACTTCTCTTTATTAATCTTTAATCCATATTACAGACTTGACACTGCCTTGCGCACTCAGCTGCAAGGGTTCGTGCACTCAGCTGTGAACTCTACTAGGCCTCTACGCACTCAGCTGCAGAGCCTCTTCCTAATACTACGACCCAATACACTTAGACTCTTCTTCTATGATTGAACCATTCCTATTCTTCTTTCTAATTCCTTAGTTCCCTTTACAACTGAGAGCTTCGCTCTATTTATACAATCCCATGGTCCGCGAACTGTGGATAGGCTGACATGACTTTTCATTACATTACAATACTTTAGGGTGGACAACCCTATGACTCAACCTATACTTCATGCTCTGTGCCCACAACTCGCGGAGTCTTATAAAACCTTTGACCAAAACTTGGGCTTTGAGCCCCAAAACATGTTGTGGGGGGATTCCATGCCTAACAGAAGGTGACTCCAAAAAAAACTCCAAATCCGATTTTGGAGCAGAGTCTCAAGAAAAATCTATCGAAGAATAATGACATTCATCATAGAATGGAAAAAGCAGGAGCATTGAGGATACGGCCTAATCTACACAAAAGATAGCTAAAGAATCTTTAGCTAGCAAGCAGGTTGAAATCCCTACTACCTTTGCACAACCAATAAAACCCACGGTAATTGACTTAGAGGAAGAGTGGGATAATTTTAATAAAAGTATTAATATAGAGGAATAGGTGCCAGAGTCGCAAACTCCTCAACAAGAAAAAGCTCTAGAAATTACAGTGGAAGAAACTACAAAAGAACCAGAAGTAGAGCATATCCCTGTTACCCCCACCTCCAAAATAATTCTGAAGATTGAAGAAATACCCCCTATGGATGTATTCTATAGCCCACAACATAAGGCCATGGTGAAAAGGCAAAGAAAGAAAAGAAAATTGGACTCTACAACTGCTACTACCCCTGAAAATGAATTAATGGATGTTCTATGGAAGGACTTGCCTGTCAATCCATCCACCAATTTAACTAGACTTGTAGTTTGCAAGTGCTTATGCTAAAACGACCATAGACAAAGCAACAGAAGTCCAAATATTTCTTAGAGAAAAGAAAAATAAAATAATTCTCGCTTGAGCAACAGTTACAACAAGTCAAATCCAACCAACAGAAAGAGATACAGTTGGCCAAGCTTCAACAAGAATTTGAACAGATGCAAATAGAAGATCGAATCAGCTTAGCTGAGAAAGAAGCACAGGTGTATGCAATAACTAGTCTACATAAAGATGATCCAAATATTGATTAGTTTATTACCGAAGCACTCAGACTTAATTCCCAGTTGACACATCAGGTAGAATTATTGTGCCAGAATATTTCAGACTGGAAATCTTATTGCGAAACAAGTGATAATCTGACAAGTCAAGGTGATTTTGAGATAGATGAATTTAAATAAACCATGATGATGAATTTGAGATGACAGATCTTGGTATCATGAAATATTTTCTTGGCATAGAAGTTGAGTAATCTAAAAAGGGAATTTTTATTTGTCAAAACAAATATGCCAAAGATTTGTTGAAAAGATTCAGGATGGAAAATTCCAAACCTGTCCCTAAACTAGTTGCAACATGTACAAAATTAAGCAAGGATGATGTAGTATCATCTGTCAATCCAACTTTATTCAAAATATTGGTTGGTAGCCTCATGTATCTCACAGCTACAAGATCGGATATCATGCAAGGAGTGAGTTTGATTTCCAGATTTATGGAGACTCCAAAAGCCATACATTGGGGTGTAGGAAAAATAATTCTGAGATACATAGTAGGAACTAGAGATTGTGGCATTATGTATGCAAGCACAAAAAATAAGGATTTGATTGGATACACATATAACGATTTTGCAGGAAATTTGGATGATAGGAAGAGCACTTCTGGTTTTGTGTTCCACCTTGGTTCAAGTGTGATTTCATGGGCATCTAAGAAGTAGCCCATTGTGACACTTTCGTCAGCAGAAGCAGAATATGTAGCAGCAACATCAGCAACATGTCAACCAGTGTGGTTAAGAAGTGTATTTGATGGACTTAAGTAGAAACAACAAGGATCAACAACAATATATTGTGACAACACCTCAGCGATTGCACTATCCAAGAATAGTGTGTTTCATAAGAAGAGCAAGCATATTGATACTAGATATCACTTTATTAGAGAACTTGTGAGCAATGGAGAATTGCACTTGAAGCCTTGTAAATCTAGTGATCAATTGGCTGATATATTTACTAATTCATTAGCACAATATGTTTTTGAGTTTCGTAGAAGAAACTTGAGCACTATAAACCTAGCTGAGACATAGACCAACAGGCATGTTTGTGTTGTAATGAGTAATGTTTTAGTTTAGCAGTCATAATTAAGGGGGAGTGTTAAAGTAAGATAATTACTCCTACTTGAGGAGTTGGCCAAACATAGAGAGTCAGTTAATTGAGTGTTTAAGTGGTTGAGTGTTTGAGTGTTGAGTCAGGTCGAGTTAAGTGATAGACAACTTTGAGTGTGTGATTGCACGTGGTTGCATGTCAAGATATTTTAGGTAAGTAGCTAGTTGGAAAAGGTTAAATACCCTTCACTGGGTTCATTGTAAGCATCATGTTTTGTGTGATCAATAAAAGAGAAACAACTCGTGTTTTATGTGTGAATTATTTATTGTTTGTCTCCTCTGCCTTTCCGACAGTATTAGTTGTATCTTCATCTGGTGTGTGTTGTATTAATCCCCCAATATGCTACCTCTTTAGCCACTTTGATATCTATCAAACAACTATGTTTTCCTACAATGATATGTTTCACTACCATTATTTTGTCATGAATATTTAGTGAGTGTGGATGCAATAAAAAGGTATTGAAGTTTAAACTTTCTATTGGGATCAAAAGCCTCCTTGTTTATGTAGTCAGTCACTCCTCGACGGCTTTGAGTGCATTTATGGTGCATTGTAAGCCTGAATCAATGATAACATAAACTTCCTAAAATATGAACATTTTCTCAAGAGATGGAAGTGAGGGGAAGTTGAAGCCAAGGAGGAGAGGAACTTGGGAGATGAGGGATTTTCTCAAGGATGGATTGAGAGAAGAACTTAAAGGAGAAAGACTGTTCTTGACTTGAAAGATATATCCAAAGTGAAGGCGAAACCCAACCAAATCTGACTATAATAGTTTAAGCGAGGGGTTAAGATTTGACATGAAAAAAAAGAGAAGAGAAAATAATGTAATTAATGCCTGAGGGATGCACTTGGAGAGAACACCAGAAATAAAGGAAAAAAAAACTATAAAATTATCCATCATAAAGAGTTAAATTAGTATCCCTAGAGAAAACCTCATGTGGAATTATTGTAGTTGAAGAACAATAGCCCATGAATGCTAATAATTGATCACATTACAAGGCCTTGTAGCTTGAATTAACATATGCCTTATGCAAATTATGACTAGTTCTTGGAGAAAATGGCCACACCTAAAAATTATGAGTGTTCTACAAAGACTTGTAGGATGAGAATGAAACCAATGATGGCTCTAGAAATACATACCCCAATATCATAACTACTATTAATTTCAACTCAGTTGCAACCATTAAACCAATACTAGTTCGAGAAGGATCTGACACTAAATTGGAGTGATGTCAAATGATCCTCTATGCAACTTCATGATTCCATGTTAATGACATTATGGAGGGTGCATGGCCACATCCTCATCTATGAGTTCTTGATAGGATGATGACCATGCACTCTCCCACCTGGCATGTCTTAGTCATTCCATTGAGGGGAGATTCATATTTGTAAGTATGAAATTTCAAAAATTTATATTTAAATTTAGTTAATAAACATATAATAACCTAATAATTACAATAAACTTTTTTTTCTAAGAATGTGCACACTCCCTCTCTATATTTACTCTATGATATGCATATTACATTAAAAAATTAAATAAAAATAATAAAAAAACATGTCTTAAAAAATTCCCTTTATGTTTATGTAGTTATATGTATTATGAGGATTATAATGAGATTAATAATAAGAATTTCTATAGATAGATATGTTAAATTTATATGTAATATAAATATTATTATAAAGAACAAGGATATGACACCCATCTTAATTATGAATCTATTAAGTGACGAGATGGATCACATATTTCAACATTTTCTCAAATTTTTCTCTCAAAATGAGTGTAAATCTCGAGAGATTTGATCCCTCTCGGAATTTGATAACACCAACAAAGATATATCTTAATTCCAAATCTATCAAGTGTTCTGAGGGATCAAATCTCTCAAGGTGCAAATCTTTTCTTATGTTTTGCACTCAAAAAGAGGTTTACATCACTAAAATTTCAATCCTTCTCCATGCTTGGTAGATTCAAAGTAAATATCAATATATTGATCAATACAATCTCCTTATGTATTTTAAAAATTTAGAATAACTTAAATTAATATTAATTTTCCTTACTCTACTTCTATATTTAAAAAAAATAGAATATACCTTCAACCTAAATTAATATAGTTTTTTGTGTTTTACAGAATGAGAATGTACTTTCAACCAAAATTAATATAGATTTTAGCTTTTGTGAATGAAAAATCATGGGGACATCAAAATCAAATATTAATATAATCCATAATAGTACATAATATTTTTTAAGAAAATGACTTCTTCCTGATTAATCACAACAATATTTTTTGGGTGAAGGTTTAGAACTCATTATCATGACATAGATGGAGGAAATAAATAATGTCATGCTTCAGAGAATCCAATGGAAAAATAAAATAAAAAAGAATGTCAACGTTAATTAGTCAAAAACCAATAAAATAAAATAAAATATTCAAACATGAAAATAATAAAAAACAACATAACGAAAAATACAAATATTTATAAATATAAATAGATTAAAAATATATTGTTAGAAGTTATTATTAAGAAAAAAAATCTTTTTAATTTGAATGAAAATAAACTATGAAACGTCCTATAAATAATGCTAAATCCTAGGGATAATAGAATTAAATTAGACATTATGTATAAAAAAGTAAAAAGATGTTGAAAATAGCAACAAGAAATGCTAAAATAGAAATGCTATAAATAGCATTGCTATAGATAGCATTTCAGGTACCAGTGTGGAAAATAGCAACAAGGAATGTTAAAAATAAAAATGCTAAAAGTAGCATTGCTATAGATAGACTTTCACGATAGTTTCTGAATTAAAATTGAGAATTAAAATTCGAATTTAGTCTCAACAATTGTTTGAAAAATAATTAATTAATTCATCTTGAGTTAATTAGTTGGAGAAAATCAAACATGAAGTCTTTGTGAAGACATACAACAATTATCCCTTTGATTCAGGAAGTTATTCCTTAATTAAGGAGATAAGGATGAGTTGTATTTGAGTTGTAATTAGTCAGCTCAGTTAACTAAGTTAAGTCCAGTTAAATTAGTTCCAAATAGTTTGAGGAACTAATTGTGAGTTCAGTCAGTTAATGCATGCATGCATGCAACTAGTGTTCTCCATATAACTGAATATTCTCTCATAAATAACTCATGCACGTCAGTTCAGAGAAAGACCCAGTTGAGATTAAAGGAAGGGACAATGTACTATCAATCGAAGGAATTTTCCTATATACGAAACTCATCCATGTAGAATGGATTATCTCCTTCAGGATTGCGCAGTTATTTCAGAGGTGAGCGTTGTGTGTGAGGTGAGAATGACACAGGTTGCACCTAGAGGACCCATGAGAAACTGCACAAGTAAATAGGAGTCTTGGAGAACTGAAGGAAGGCATATGTGGTGTCTATTCTATCTATGAGTAGTAGTGAGGGATTGTACTGAGAGCCGGATAGCTTATGAGCTAAAGCTTTGTGTAATACTGAGATATTTCCACTTGTATGATAATAGATATAGTGGGGTTTTTAACTGAGGCTTTCCCCAGAGTATTCTTCTATGTTTCATGTGTGATTGAATCTTCTTCTCTGTTATATGTGTTCTATTTGATCTTGCTCAAAATAGATTAAGCTTCCACAAGTTTGATTGTATAAGTAGATTAAGTATTTTGCTTTAGTATATTGCATTATCAAATTGATCTACGGTGAGAATTTCTACACGGTATCAAAGCAAAGTTGATCAAAGCAGAGAACCATATACAAATAAGGGAGAAGTTTGAATTTTTAAGTTCTTGATTTTAGGTACAAAATCGATTTCTTATCACATCTCAAAGTTCACCAATGGCGTTCAATGTGTTGAGACTTGAGTATGCCCTGGATGGTAGCTCGAATTACATAGCCTGGAAGGATCGAATGGAAGTGGTATTAGAGGACAATGGTTTGAAGGACTTCATTGATTAAGAATTCCCCGAGCCAGTAGCAGCTAATGCCCAAGAATTGGCGGAATGGAAGAAATGTGTGGGGAGAGTGAGGAGGATTCTTCTGGAGGGAGTTCGACACCATATTGTCTCGAGTCTCCATGGGAATGAAACTCCATTTTCAATGTGGAAGACATTGAAGGATCTATATCAAAACAGAAGTGACCAGACAAAGCTGGCACTGAAGGACAAGCTTTGGAAAATAAAGTGTGAAAAGGGTGACCCGATCTCTACATATCTGAACAAGCTCACCACCTACAGAGATGAGCTTGGACATGTAGGAATCACGATAGCTGATGATGATATGGTGAGTGTTGCTCTCCTAAATCTTCCTAAGCGTTGGCATAGCTACCAGGAATCAGTGAATGGAAGAGAGAAACTGTCATATTGGTCACGACTATGGTCAGATATCATGCAGGAGGAGATCAGGAGGAGCACTAGAGATGGTTCTTCATCCAAGGAGGATGAAGAAAATTTCTCCTTAGCGAGTAAGGCAAGGAAAGGGAAGGAGAGGTATTCTCATCCCAAATTGAGTTCTTCTCATGGAGGGAAGAAGATTGACAAATCTAAAGTGATATGCTTTAATTTTCATGAGGTGGGCCATTATGCAACTAATTGTCCATTGAAGAAATTTAAGAAGGGATCCTCAGAAGGATCTTAAGGTGAGGCATTGGCCTCCCAATTTGAATTGGATTTTACCCTCATCACATGCATGGTTTCATCGATGATGGGTCGCAGTTGGTTTCTTGATAGTTGAGCCTCATTCCACATGACCGGTGATAAGAGTTTGTTCAGTACCTTGGAGGAGAAAGACCTCAAGATACTCATAGAGACGGGTGACGATGAAAGGTATTGTGTTTCAGTTGAAGGTACGATTGCTTTTAAGAGGGAGGATGGAGCTCGCATCACCTTGACAGATGTGAAGTACGTGCCAAGATTGAAGAAGAACTTGTTATCGATCGCGATGTTGGAGAACAAAGGCTATGATGTAGTCTTCAGTAAGGGAAAGGTTTTCCTTAGACACATCACCACGAGACAAGTGAAGCAAATTGGTTCACAAGTTAAGAACCTATATGCTCTTGAGGTTCAAGATGCATGAAAATCCTTGAGGAGCAAGGCAGTTGTTGGAGACTTGGTGGTTGAGAGGGAGAGTACATTACCTCTCAACATGCAGCACCAGAAAAAGTCTTAGACAATTATGGAGGAGCCAAAATTGGTGAAGCAGCCTTAGGAGGTTATGGAGCAGCCACAATTGGACAAGCATAGAGAAGACCGAGTGGAGGCATCCAGTCATGCAGAGACCTCTAGTAGGGGGAAATTTCAAGCCAAGTGGGCAGAGGGATCACATGCAACATACCTCCATGTGTGAAGTGGGGCGATGTGAAGTGATTGTCCCAATAAGGCTGAAATAGGGGTAGGATCCTTGAGGTACCTAACCTCTTTCACTAGACCTTGCTACGAGAGCCCTCATGAGTAGTAACAGGACTAGCTAAGTGGGTAGAGATAGATGCAGATGGAGTAGCAGAGGAAGCTTCAGCATCAGAGGGTGTTTCTAGCCCAACAGGGAGGTCAGTTGGGAGATTAGTTACTTACTTCTTAGTAACTGAGTTGTAGTGCAGTAGTGGGAAGCACGATGCAACATGATGAGAGGAGGTGCAGTGTAGATGCAGTGTTGGGAGACAGGGCCAGTAGCAGCATAGATGCAGTGGGAGGAATCAATGTGATTGATGCAAACAGAGATCAAAGTGACATAGGCTAGAGCAGTCAGATACTGAAGAGCATAGCAGCGTAGAGTTTTTTAGTAGATAGAGGCAATAGCAGTTAGAGACTTTGATGATAGAGGCATCATTCTGATTCAGGTTGGATATTTTTGTTTCTGGAGTTGTTGGAGCAACAACACTAGGGAGAAGTGTTGCATGTAGAACATTCCAAAGGTTTAGGATCGGGTTCGAGTTGAATGCCTTTCTTGTTGAGAGGGAGTGTTGAAAATAGCAACAAGAAATGAAAAAAATAGAAATGCTATAAATAGCATTGCTATACATAGCATTTCAAGTACCAATGTGGAAAATAGCAACAAGGAATTTTAAAAATAAAAATGCTAAAAATAGCATTGCTATAGATAGAATTTCAGGATATATTCTAATTTTAATTAGTCCCTGAATTAAAATTGAGAATTAAAATTCAAATTTAGTCTTAGCAACTATTTGAAAAATAATTAATTAATTCATATTGAGTTAATTAGTTGGATAAAATCAAACATGAAGTCTTTGTGAAGACATGTAACAATTATCCCTTTGATTGAGGAAGTTATCCCTTAATTAAGGGGATAAGGATGAGTTGTATTGGAGTTGTAATTATTTAGCTCAGTTAACTGAGTTAAGTCCAGTTAAATTAGTTCCAAACAGTTTGAGGAACTAATTATGAGTTTAGTCAGTTAATGCATGCATGCATGCAACTAGTGTTCTCTAGATGATTGAATATTCTCTCATAAATAACTCATGCATGTCAGTTCAAAGAAAGAGCCAATTGAGATTAAAGGAAGGGACATTGTACTATCAGGTGGAGGAATTTTTCTATGTAGGAAACTCATCCTGCAGAAGGAATTATCTCCTTTAGGATTGTGTAGTTATTTCAGAGGTCAGTGTTGTGTGTGAGGTGAGAATCACATAGGTTATAGCTAGAGGACCCAGGAGAAACTGCGCAAGGAAATAGGAGGCTTGGAGGACTGGAGGAAGGCATATGTTTTGTCTATTCTATCTATGAGCAGCAGTGAGGGATTGGATTGAGATCTGGATAGCTTGTGAGCTAAAGCTTTGTGTAATCCTAAGATATTTCCACTTGTATGATAATACAGGTAGCAGGGTTTTTAGTCGAGGCTTTCCCCGGAGTATTCTTTTGTGTTTCATGTGTGATTGAATCTTCTTCTCTGTTATATGTGTTTTGTTTGATCTTGCTCAAAATCGATTAAACTTCCACAAGTTTGATTGTAGAAGTAGATTAAGTATTTTTCTTTAGTATATTGCATTATCAGATTGATCTATAGTGAGAATTTCTACAAAAGGAATATTAACTTTAATTAATCAAAAATAACTAATAAAACAATAAATTATTTAAGAAAATAAAAAAGAATATCTCTCTCTCTCTCTCTCTCTCTCTCTCTCTCTATATATATATATATATATATATATATAAATAAAATGAATTATTAGAAACCATTATTAAAAACAAAAACCTTTTTTAAATTAAATTAAAATAAGGTTATGAATAGTTCAATAAATAAATAAGGCTAAATCTTGGGGCTAATATATAACTAAATTGGAAATAAAATGGTTTTAAATTAGATATTATGTATTAAAAATAGAAAGAAATATTTTTTTTGAATTAAATAATCAATAATTAAATTTTCTCAGATTCTCTTTGTTCCTTCATTTATTTTTGAATGTTCTTAGATTATCATTTTTTCCTCATCTTTTATTGCTAAATTTCCTTCCTACTTTATTTTTCCCCTGATATATATATATATATATATATATATATATATATATATATAGATATATATATATATCTATATATATATATATATATATATCTATATATATATATATATATATATATCTATATATATATATATATATATATATATATATCTATATATATATATATATATATCTATATATATATATATATATATATATATATATATATATATATATATATATATATATATATATATATATATATATATATTTTCTTATAACCATTGCATAACTAAGAACCAAAAAAACACATGGGCTTCTACAACTTGAGTGTTTTTATTATTGTGGAATGCATATATCCATTTACGACATCTAGTTCACCAATACGGGTTTGATAGATCCAATTTGCTAATACAAACACTTTCTAGAAGGGTTTTCTATATCTAATTCACATATTTAGGTGTTTGCTAGAAGAGTTTGTTACATCTAGTTTACCGATAAAGGGGTTTGATAGATATAGTTCATTGATATAGGGGTTTTCTAGATCTAATTCACTAATACAAGTGATTTCTATATCTAGTTCATTGACATAGGGGCTTTAGATAGATGTTTTTTATTTTTTTGGAATACATATATTCATAAATAATATAGGGACTTTAGATAGAGGATTTATATTGTTCTCGAATGCATATATCCATAGCTAGATCTATTTCCCTTGTACAAAAAGTTTTGATAATGCAAGTCTACCAGAAATACTACATGGGTTTTGATAAAAATATTTTATTGTCATGAGATTCATATATCCATAGCTAGATCTACTACTCTGATACATGGGTCTTGATAATGCAGGTCTAACAATGATAAGAGCTCCATAAATCAGAAGTAGAAGAAGTATTAAGGTTTGAGCACCAAGTTTTCTCCACTTAGTCTAGTTACTTCTAAGAATAGAGAAATTTTATTGTTGTGAAATGTATATGTCCATAGTAGCTATAGTTCCCTAATACAAGTGTTTTAATAAAAAAATGTTTGCATATGTGGAGTTGTAGCCAAATTGACTAATTAACTGATGATTTTTTCCACATTCTAAACATATAGCCTCCTTTCTGCCAAATCCTTCCTCCAAGAGAATGGTTTTATTCACTTGATGACCTTTTCAATCAGGAGATATTTCTATTTATATTGAATTTTTTGTTTTTGATTTATAATGAATCTGCTTAACCCATTCACTAGATAATATTGAATCACCACAACTATATTGAATGGTTGATATTTTTTATTATAACTATTGGCATGGTATATGGTAATCCATAATGTTTTGATCTATTATCAATTTATATTGAATTTCAATTTAATATTGACCTTCACAAGCACAAGATATTTTTATTTATATAGAAATTTTTATTTTTTTATTTATAATGATTTTTCTTAACCCATTCACTAGATACTATGGAATCATCACAACTATATTAAATGGTTATCTATCTATTATTATAAATGTCGGCATGGTCTATGGTAATCCATATCGTTTTTACCTAACAACTAATACAATTGTTTTAATAATGCATGTCCATCCAATGGATTTACAATGGAGGGGAAATGCATGCATAATTTTAATGTTATGCTTTTGCATTTCCACTATTCAAGGCTGCATCATTAGAATTTTTGAGTGGCCTCTCCTATTATGCAAGGATATGTGCATGTGGAGGCCTTTCCAGATCACAACCCCTCCATATTTCTAATATAAGCTACATCCATACCCCTAGTACATGCCATGTGTTGCTTCTACTATGTTTCTTTTTGCTTCTCCATTGGTTACTCTACCTATTTCATCTCCTCTTAATCCTGTATTTGAGGCTTCAATACCAATGGCAGTAGTAGAAACTACCTCAGATCCTAAGCATGAGGCTTCACCACCACTGACAATAGCAGAAACATCCATAGCATCTACAACCACTCTCTACTGTCAGGTTGTATGTTTGAAAGGTCATGCATCAGGCATAGACCATCTAAATCATATGGAAACCTTTGAACTCTTCTCCACATCTTAGCTATTTTAAAATACCTCTAACATTATGTATATGATACCATTTAAATCATATGGAAACCTTTGGACATTTCTCCATATCTCAACTATTTTACAAGGTCACTAACCTTATGTATATGATACCAACAATGTTTGGTTACAAAATTGATGTATATGATACCAATGATGTTTGGTTACAAAATTTATGAATATGATACTCCCACTTGTATGTTCAAGCTTTCATTTGTTGAATAATGGTGTGATTAAGGCTCGCAACCTCATTTCTTATTTAGGTGCTCTACTCACCACATATCACTACATTATAAGATTAAATTTTATATGGCTTATGTATATTTTGAAAATTATGAATATGATTTTGATGGAGAATTATTATATATGATGATATTATTTAGATGAATGTTTTGAATTTACCTTAGAATAATGATATTCATGAAAAAATTTGATCTCGTAATCACACATTTGAATTTTAGTTGATTTTATTAAAGATGATGATGATATTATTAGCATTATGTTGTTACTTTATATATATGTTGAAAATTGTCAATGTTTTTTATGGAGAATTATTATGTATGATGACATCACTATTTTTGGATGGATGTTGTGAATTTACCTTAGAAGATGAGAGGATGTGTGCCACAACAGGAGTGGGTACACAAGTTTATACATACTTTGGACAGTTTTATCATGAACTTGTATATTGAGTTGAAGGTGCAACAAAGAACGAAGGATTGGAATGAGATGGTGAAGATCTTTAGAGATACATTTAGTTTGGAGGTGAAATAACCAACACTTGATGAGGCATTCAAAATACTGCAACTGAAAATTATTACCAATGGAGACCCAACAATGATGAAAGATACACCTTTACGTCCCACACACAAGCATTTGTAGCAGATACATGAGATCATGGAGTATTACAACATAGTATAATTTGGAGAGGATGATGACTATCTTAGAAACATACAGATCACAAAAATCAAAAGGGAATGTTCAATAAGTGGACCGGAGTTGTGATCCACAGAATATGTGCAACCTATCAAAACCACTAAAGTAAACATTCAGACACAGGAAAGTCCCAAGATGGAAATTATAGGAGATTATTGGGATGATGAAATAGTAGATAAGGCTGTAGATCTATTGTATGATTACTAGGATTTTTTCCCCTAAACATTTTAGAAAATTAAGGGAATTGTAGGAGAATTAGGTGAGATCAAAATTCCATTGAAGATTGAGGCTAATCCTATGAAGTAGTGGCCCTATCAGTTGAATCTAATCTACAAGGTGAAGGTCAAGTGGGAGATAGATAAAGAGGTAAAAGTGGGAGTCATTGAAGCCATGGAAGTTTCTAAGTGGATAAGCTCAATGGTAGTCTAGAATAAGAAGATGGGAGAAATCATGATTTACGTAGACCTCTGGAAGTTAAATGATGCGTGTGCACATGACCCCTTTCCTAATCCATTTAAAGATGAGATGTTGGAAAATGTTGGTAGATAGGAAGCTTATTCATTTGCTGATAAATTCTCTAGATACCATCAGATGAATATTAATAAAGAGTATCAACATAAAAATACCTTTCTGATGGAGTGGGGATGTTTTCAATACATAGTTATTCCATTCAAATTGAAGAATGTACGTGTTATTTTCTCGCGCATTGTGGCTGCAATATTTAAGGAATTTATTCATATGTTCTTGGAAGTTTACTTGCATGACTGGAATGTGTTTAGTTTTTTGAAGAAGAATATTGAGGTGCTCTAGCTAATGCTAGACATGTGTAAACAACTACAAATTTCATTAAATATAAATAAATATATATTTTTTTCACCTCTTTATATTTTGCTGGGACATGTAATTTGCAAGAAATAGTTACCAGTGGATCGTGCTAAGGTTACGATGATAGTGGACCTGCCACTGCCCACATTAGTGTGGAAACTATGGTTTACCTTGCATCATATAGGTTAAGATAAGAAGTTTATCAAGGGATACCCTCAGGTTATTGCTCCTATGGAAACGTTTTTGAAGAAAGGAACTGATTTTCAATGTAATGATGAATGTTAGAAAGATTTAGACACCTTGAAGGAGAAGCTGGCGATGCCACCAATTTTGGTATTCCCAAATTGGGAGAAGGAGTTCCAAGTGCATGTCGATGCTTCATCGATTGCACTAGGTGTGTTCTTAGCCCAACCTGAGGAGGGAGAGATTGATCATCCAATTTATTGTGCAAGAACGAAGCTATCAGTGGTTGTACATAACTATACCATGAAAAAAATAGAAGGATTGGCAATGGCGTATACATTTAAAAAGTTTATGCATTAGTTTATGTGCAATAACTTTAAATTGTACACACATCATTCTACGCTAAAGTACCTCATAAACAAGCTTGTGTTTGGGGGGGGGGGGGGAATTTTCATATGGCTACTTTATTTCTAGGAATGCGATCTTAAAGTGGTTTTCAAGCCTAGTAAAGAAAATGTAGGACTCGGTCATTTTTCGTAGTTGACATCAAGAGAGGATGCAAAAATTTTGGAGGAAAATCTACCAAAAGCACAACTTTTTGCTATGACCTTGGTGGATGAACATTTTGTAGAAATTTCAAGATTTATAAAAACAAAGATGGAACTAGAGGACTATACTACGGCAAAAAGAAAACTAGTGGTAAACATGGACAACTACTAGTAAATTGCAGCTTCCCTCTATAAGTTAGGTGCATATGGAATTTTTTCTAGGTGTGTATTGGAGCATGAATGACTTATGATTTTAACAGAAGTGCACGTAAGTGTTGCAAGAGGACACTATGTAGGATGGGCCACAACATAGAAGATCTTATCCATAGTACTATGATGGTCCACTCTACATACCAATGTCGAGTTTTATAGGACCTATGATGTATGCCAGTGAGTAGGGAAGCCTTCCCAAAGAGACAACATGCCTTTGGCACCCTAGTTCACTTTTAAGCCATTAGATAAACTGGAAATTGATTTTGTGGGCCCAATCATCCCACCCATAAGAATAAATAGAGAATGATACATATTCACTACGACGGATTATCTAACTAGATGGGAGGATGTCACAGTAGTCAAAGATTCCAAGGTAGAGATAACTACACATTTTTTATTTGAAAACGTAGTGACTAGATTTGAGCATCCAAGAATTCCCATGAGTGACTGAGGCACTCAGTTCTTGAAAACAATAATTGTGGTACTGACAAAGGAGTTTCATATCTATCATAAAAAAATACTCCATATCATCCACAAGCTAATGGTATAGTGGAGGAATTTAATAAAGTATTGGAGGAAATGCTTACTAAGGTATGAAATGTATAGTGCAATGACTCGGATTTTAGGATACCAATAAATTTGTGGGTGTAAAGGACCACCTACAAGATGTTGACCAAACAAACACCATTCTAGTTAGTGTATGAGCACGAGGTTGTAATGCCAATGGAGCTTTTGTTGCCAAGTTTTCACATTGTAGTAGCCACACAACTTACAGAATCTGGAGTAGTGGAGCAATGGTTACATCAATTACTACAACTGGAGGATGATTAGGCCATAGCCATCATTCACCAATATGTGAAGAAATCCAGAGAGAATGTGTGGCATGATGGAAGGATTAAAAACAAGACTTTTCATCTAGGAGATTTGGTAATGCTATATGACAACAAATTTTTATAGCACCCATGCAAATTTCAGATGTGTTGGATTCGAACATACATCATCCAACATGTGACGGATGGGGGAGAAACACAATTGAAGAATTTGGATGGTATCTTGTGAGAGGGATTTGTCAATGGGAGTTGGTTGAAGCTGTATTAGGACAACTGAGCTCTTGTGCACCAATTGTGAAAAGACATATTGCATTCTACTCTTTTGCACATAAATAAAGTAGATTGATTGGGGTCTGCAATATATTTTTGTTTTTTCTATTTCAAGTTAGTAGTCAACAATTATTTTTGTTTTTCAGGAGTAAAAATTAGTAATGCATTGTGTACAAGTGTAGAACATTGTGCACCGGGGGAAGTGTCACACAATATTGATGTAAGACTAGACAATGTGCAATGTTGGCCACTATCCTATTTCAAATAATTTTACATGCATAAGTGAAGTGCCAATGGAACATTAGAGATTAATCTGATCTATGGTGCAACATTTGATGAGTGTCATAGCTAGAGATGCATCAATGACAATTCGAATATAGTTGGATGACTGATGAAATTCCCAAAACCAAGATACAAGAACATGTTGTTATAACCCTATTTACCACTCCATTATCATGAGAAAATCTCAAGTTAAAGCTACCTCAATTACTAGCTAGCATGCATCCCCTTTTATCTTTTCATTTACTTATTTGAGACTTATTCCATGGGTGAAATTACATAATTGATCAATTTATCATAATTATTCTGCCAAAATATTATAACTATGAGATAATGATTATTTCATAATTTACAACAATTGAGAAAAATATCACAATTGTGAAAAAAGTTTCTAGAGGCGTACTTTCCTAAGGAGATCAACTTGACCCACTTGTGTATGAGTTGGCTAGCGGTCGATTATTGTAGAA